>CM060984.1:137401237-138822487 GCA_030765065.1 Deroplatys truncata | reverse complement strand
AGTGTGTGTGTGTGTGTGTGTTTGTGTGTGTGTGTGTTTGTGTGTGTGTGTGTGTGTGTGTGTGTGTGTGAGTATGTGCCTAGTGTCCGTGCGCCACAAGCCAAAACGATGACATTATAGAAAAACTTTATCATCTGCCTACCTGCCAGGTAAAACGCGAAAAAACCTGAAAAAAGCTCTAAGAGTATTCTAACGCTTACCGACCTGGAAAACCCATGAAAACAAGATAGTACACTTTTTTAATTTTCTCAAAAATGGCTATGTCGATTTTGATGAAAATATCATATGTTTAAGATAATGTCATGATATAGACAAAATTTTACTACACAAAAAATCTAGATCGCGTTAAAATCCACAACTTATGTCATATACATTTCTTTTGTCGAGTGAACCATTTTCGAGATATTGCTTGCTATTTCCTTAAATTTTCCAATACTTATACTTTTTACTTTCTCTACTACGTATAGTAAGTAGGGGAAGTATTGCATTCCACCCAAAAATTCGATACCGAGATTTCACTGGAAATACACGTTTTGAGACCTCCTGAATCCTAAAAAAAAAGCATTTTTGGAAACATGTCCGTGTGTGTGTGTCTGTGTGTGTGTGTTTGTGTGTGTGTGTGTGTGCGCGAGTACGTGCCTAGTATGCGTGCGCCACAAGCCGAAACGACGACATTATAGAAAAACTTTATCATTTGCCTACCGGACAGGGACAACCGCGAAAACCTGAAAAAAAAGCTCTAAGAGTATTCTAACGCTTACCGATCTGGTAAACCCATGAAAACAAGATAGTACACTTTTTTTTAATTTTCTCAAAAATGGCTATAACGATTTTGTTAAAAATATCATATGCTTAAGTTAATGTCGTGAGAAATAAAATGTATATCTCAAATTTTCTGGGAATGTCTCCAAAAGTATTCTTCATTGTGAACGCCTTTTGCATAACTGGGAAACCATAAGAGATAGACAAAATTTTACTTCACAAAAAATGTAGATCGCGTTAAAATACACAGCTTATGCCATATACATTTCTTTTGTTGAGTGAACCGTTTTCGAGATATTGCTTGTTATTTCCTTAAATTTGACAATACTTACACTTTTTTTTACTTTTCTCTACTACGTATAGTAAGTAGGGGAAGTATTGCATTCCACCCAAAAATTCGATACCGAGATTTTACCGGAAATACACGTTTTGAGACCTCCTGAATCCCAAAAAAATAAAAAAAAAAAAAAAAAAAGGCATTTTTGGAAACATGTCCGTGTGTGTGTGCCTGTCTGTGTGACTGTCTGTCTGTGTGTGTGTGTGTGCGCGAGTACGTGCCTAGTATCCGTGCGCCACAAGCCGAAACGACGACATTATAGAAAAACTTTATCATCTGCCTACCGGACAGGGACACCCGCTAAAAAACCTGAGAAAACCTCGAAAATTAGAAACGGCTTCGTCACCCACTACAGAAAACGCCTACCAACCAGGGAAAACCTATGAAAAAGCAGAAAGAGTTTGCATTCGTTTACCAACCGCAGAAAACTCCCAAAAAAACTAGTTATTTTAAAAAAAAAAAGGAAAAGTCGAATAATATAAGTATGGCAACTGCAACGTTTGTGTGTGTGTGTGTGCGCGCGAGTACGTGCCTAGTATCCGTGCGCCGACAAGGTAAAACTTCATCATTTGCCTACCGGGCAGGGACAACCGCTAAAAAACCTGAGAAAACCTGAAAATTAGAAACGCCTTCGTCAACCAGTACAGAAAACGCCTACCAACCAGAGAAAACCTATGAAAAAGCAGAAAGAGCTTGCATTCGTTTACCAACCGCAGAAAACCTCCAAAAACTAGTTATTTTTTAAAAAAACGAAAAAACAAAAAGAAAAAAAGGAAAAGACGAATAATATAAGTATGGCAACTGCAACGTGTGTGTGTGTGTGTGTGTGTGCGAGTATGTGCCTAGTATCCGTGCGCTGACAAGCAAAAACTTCATCATTTGCCTACCGGGCAGGGACAACCACGAAAATCCTGAAAAAACCTCGAAAATTAGAAAGGGCTTCGTCAACCACTACAGCAAACGCCTACCAACCAGGGAAAACCTGTGAAAAAGCAGAAAGAGCTTGCATTCGTCTACCAACCAGAGAAAACCCCCGAAAAACTAGTTATTTTTTTTTAAAAAACAAACGTAAAAAAAAGAAAAAGAAAAAAAGAAAAGAAAAAAAAGAAAGCCGGGTAATATAAGTATGGCAACTGTAACGGTTTACGGTAAACGCGCGCGCGCGCAATGCGTCACGGCGGGCAATATTTTTCAAGTTATCGCGCAGTTTGCAGCTCTTTCATCGCAGCGGGCCTATCGCCACGCACATCGTCTGCTGAAATTGCTGATGAGTTCTGGAGAGGCTTTTGCAAATCTTGTTGGTAGCAAAACTTACCTTTCCCATCACCTCCAACATACCCCACTCCCACACCTTTTTGTTTCCACCAATCATAATCTCTCTTATTCTTACCAATCAACAACTTTCATTTGCTCCTTTCCACCAATAAAATCACTTCTTATTCCCACCAATCACAACTTCACACGTCACTTTCTGTTACACTTTTTATCCCTCGCTCCCCATCTTTTCCCTCTTTCAGTTCCGACCTCCGCACAGACAACACCTCGCCGCTGCTCACATCTCCGAACCAGATTGCCGGCGAGAACACATCTCGTTTATTCACACCTCGACGGTTGACTCGACAGCAGCTACTGTGAACACCTACGTCGTACACGTTTTTGACCGCTTCGACCGGCTATGAGAACCCTGCTCCTACGTACGCTAGCGACCATCACGATGGTCCAGTACCAGGTTTTGGTATAGTTAAATTACGCCTCTGCAAAGGGTGTCTGTACCGCTTTAAAAACCTAGGTATATCAGTGCGTAGTGATGTTGGTTGATCTTAAAGCTGGTTAAGCATTTTCAAAAACAGTTTGCTTTTATTTTTCCGCCTCGCGTGCCGCGCTTTTGGTGACGCATCCACACCGGTAACAGGTAAGTACCACACGCATAATTATTTTTCGGACCTGCTTGGCGTAGGAATATATCCTTTCGTGTTTTGGTACTGTAACCTCAAATCTCCTTACCCTCCTCTTGCGACCGCCATCTTGTTTAGTTCCCACCGCATCTCCTTGTCGCAGACCCTCCGCCATTTTTAGTTCCCACTATTTTAACCTCAAAATCTACTCTTCTAACCTCTTGCTACCGCCATCTTCTTTTAGTTCCCATTCTCACCACCGCACCTCCTTACCCCCCACCTCTTGCGACCGCCATGTTCACCACTAACCTCCAAATTTCCTCGTCCTTAAACCTCTTGTCTCAACCACCTTGTTTAGTTCCCATTTTCGCCACCGCATCTCATATCGCCCCATCTCTCTATCCACTCAAGAAAACTACCATCCAACGTTCAAAAAATTGCTGATCAGTTCACGACAGGCTTTTGCAAATCTTGTTGCTAGCAAAACTTACCTTTCCCATCACCTCCAACATACCCCACTCCTTTTTCTTTCCACCAATCATAACCTCTCTTATTCTTACCAATCAACAACCTTCATTTGCTCCTTTCCACCAATAACATCACTTCTTATTCCCACCAATCACAACTTCACACGTCACTTTCTGTTACACTTTTTATCCCTCGCTCCCCATCTTTTCCCTCTTTCAGTTCCGACCTCCGCACAGACAACACCTCGCCGCTGCTCACATCTCCGAACCAGATTGCCGGCGAGAACAGATCTCGTTTATTCACACCTCGACGGTTGACTCGACAGCAGCTACTGTGAACACCTACGTCGTACACGTTTTTGACCGCTTCGACCGGCTATGAGAACCCTGCTCCTACGTACGCTAGCGACCATCACGATGGTCCAGTACCAGGTTTTGGTATAGTTAAATTACGCCTCTGCAAAGGGTGTCTGTACCGCTTTAAAAACCTAGGTATATCAGTGCGTAGTGATGTTGGTTGATCTTAAAGCTGGTTAAGCATTTTCAAAAACAGTTTGCTTTTATTTTTCCGCCTCGCGTGCCGCGCTTTTGGTGACGCATCCACACCGGTAACAGGTAAGTACCACACGCATAATTATTTTTCGGACCTGCTTGGCGTAGGAATATATCCTTTCGTGTTTTGGTACTGTAACCTCAAATCTCCTTACCCTCCTCTTGCGACCGCCATCTTGTTTAGTTCCCACCGCATCTCCTTGTCGCAGACCCTCCGCCATTTTTAGTTCCCACTATTTTAACCTCAAAATCTACTCTTCTAACCTCTTGCTACCGCCATCTTCTTTTAGTTCCCATTCTCACCACCGCAACTCCTTACCCACACCTCTTGCGACCGCCATGTTCACCACTAACCTCCAAATTTCCTCGTCCTTAAACCTCTTGTCTCAACCACCTTGTTTAGTTCCCATTTTCGCCACCGCATCTCATATCGCCACATCTCTCTATCCACTCAAGAAAACTACCATCCAACGTTCAAAAAAATTGCTGATCAGTTCACGACAGGCTTTTGCAAATCCTGTTGCTAGCAAAACTTACCTTTCCCATCACCTCCAACATACCCCACTCCTTTTTCTTTCCACCAATCATAACCTCTCTTATTCTTACCAATCAACAACCTTCATTTGCTCCTTTCCACCAATAACATCACTTCTTATTCCCACCAATCACAACTTCACACGTCACTTTCTGTTACACTTTTTATCCCTCGCTCCCCCATATTTTCCCTCTTTCAGTCCCGACCTCCGCACAGACAACACCTCGCCACCCAGCTCCTCTCCATCACGCAACCTCCATACTCCTCCATCTTCCTTCCTTCATCTTCCACCCAAATTAACGAACCAATCAAAACACTCCACGTCACTTCCTCTTCTTCCTTCACCTTACCCTAATCCTCAATTCTTTCAACTCGTCCCGGATGAACCAATTGCAATAACTATAATCCTACCGCTCAGGGCGCTTTTCAAACACACCGCCGCCGCCGTCGCACGCACCGACACTAGCGACACCAGCGCCCCTAGCGGCAGGATTATCGTTAAATCAATTGGCTCATCCGGGACTAATACTACTGACTCCATTTTGGAGTTATGCTGTTCGCATACACACAAATGTACAGAGATTTTTCTAAAAAGGCATTTTTTTGGCCTCTGAAGTGAACCCCAAAACGTCTTTCCGGTGCAATCTCTATCAAATGTTTGGGTGGAATACAATTCTTCCTCTACTTGCTATAAGTACATGGTTGAGAAAGTAAAAATAATATTAGCTTTAATAATAGTTTTCAATTTAGTTATGACATGTGTAATTTTAAACATAGCAAAAAACATTTCGTTTTTTTTAACATCTATGAATTATTTGCAAATTAGTAAACCCTATCATTAAAGTGTAAGAGAAAATACATAATAAAACTCACAAAGCGTAAATATGTTTTGAGTATGTCATTTAATTATTACGACCGAATTGAATATTTTGACTAAAACATTTTTCTGCTTAGTTAATGAAAGCACCAAATACTGAATTACTTGTTGAATGACTTTAATCTTATGAGTGAGGAAAGCCTGCCAGTTTACTATACAAGTAACTGAACAGGAGACTGCTCAATCTTCTTGTGTATAAATATTTTGCTGATTTGAATAGTCTTAGACTGCATGTGGTTGTAACCCATTATGTAAACATAAATCACAAATACTAACAATAATGGACCTTTACTGTAATTGCATTGCAACTAAATTATGCATAAGTTACCCTTTCATTCGGTAATTTTCTTAATATGACTTTTACTGTATATTATATGGGGCGAATAGTTTGTACAGCAGAGAATATCGCCATGAAATTAAAGGAGCATTTTATCATAATGGGGTGGATAAATTACACCATAATAAATAATTTTTAACTCTTCTGTTCCTAATAATCTTTAAAAAATCTTTAAATAAACGGATTTACTAATTTATCAGATGTAATATCTATGAAGGTCATTCTAAAACTTCTTGACCTAACCACTCTTCAGATGGAAACTAACTCTTGTTCTAGACTAAACAAATAAACATTAAAACAAAAAGAAGAGGGATTATTTGAGAAAAGGGTTCAAATGAAACTAGTCATTAATTTTTATGCTGCTATAATAAAAGTAACTATATTTGTATTGTTGTCATGATAAGCCTGTTAGTGTGTTTATGGTACATATGACAATAATTTTACATGTTTGTAGTACTTCCTTGTAAAGATGCATTAATAATGGAGCAATGAAACAGGCATTCCTCCTCATGTGTCCTCTTCATCTCATTATGCCATATTATTTGTATACACTCTGTGGTGAACGTGATTAGATTGAGTAAACTTAAAAGAAGAACACATAAATTAAGGTCAGAGGTCAAAAGTCATGGGGGGTCTAAAGCTGTTGTTTGTTAAGCAATGCTGATAATATGTTTACTTTAATGTGAAAGGAAATGTTTTTGCAGCGACTTAGACTTCCAGGAGAGGACGCTTCTACACAATAACATAGGATTTCATTTTAACGTTTAATGTGTATTTCTGGTACAATTTCAATATGCAATTTTTAGGGTGAAATGCAATACTTCCTCCCCTGTCATGGTTACACAGTAAACAAAGTAAACCAGAGGTGTGTTGAAATTTGAACCTCACTAATATGGACAAAGTCTTCGGGTAGTTCTAAATTTTCATAACAGTTCATAACATTAATTGTATATTAAATGTTGTACCCAAAATATTTTTCATAAATTGGGTCCAAACATCAATAATACTTTTATTATTTTTATTTGTGTAAACTCTTTTAAAGAGTTGTCGATACCTGTAAGTTCTTTTTTAACACACATGAAGTAATCTTTGAATAATATTTATTTATTTTAATCTGTTATCAAATTAGGAAACTAAGATGTACTCTGCATAAACAGAAGTCAAATTCTTAGAGAAAATAAATGTAATATTAATAATTAATAATAATGTATATTTGTGTATTGCACATGTAATATTTTTGCATAAATTAGTGCATACAGCCAGGTTGTTATCGCTCTTGTTCTTATGCCGTGTCATAAATTGTAAAGTCCTTTTCATTCACAATGAATTTTGTATAATCTGAGAACACAAAAGAATTTATGTATACAGTTTGTAAGACGTGCTTCAAAAACATTTTCTTAATTTTCTTTTTAAATCCTTCAGACAAGAACATGGAACAAATATACTTTTATTTTTTCTACTACTTACCTATAGTAAGTAGAGAAGGCATTGCATTCCACCCAAAAATTTGATGTCAAGATTTCACTGGAAATACACGTTTTAAGACTCTCTGAACCCAAAAAACGCATTTGTAGAAAAAAAGTCTGTGTGTGCATGTACGTGCACGTGTGTGTCTATGAGTAGCACAAGTCAAAACTAAACTGCACGATAAATATCAAACATTGTATTTAAACTCAGAATGTTTCTAAGATGCAACAGAAAATTTTTCAAGAAAATTCCCCCACCCTAAACTACTCTTTACGTGGGCAAATTTTCATTTTTTTCTCAAAAATGGCACAGACTATTTTAATTAAAATAGCACACATTTAGGATATTTAGATGACAAATAAAATGTATGTTTTGAATTTTCTCGGAATACCCCGTGAAGGCCTCCTCATTCAGAAAGAGTTTTGTATACTTTTGTATAACTGTTACCTAAACCATAAGAGGTAGACAAAAACTTACTAGGACATATAAAATGTAGATCTCTGTAAACACACATTTTATCAAATAAATTTGTGTGGCACCATGCACTTTTAAGATACCCCATATTATTGATTTGAAAATTTTCATACTTCATTTTTTAAAGTGCTGTCGCTATTCCATTGTTTCTCGCCATGTAATGGAAAGAGTATGGAATTTTAAGACCATAGAGACAGTTTTAAAACATTTGACTAATCCTATTGCATTTGTACGTATAACAAAATGCGTAAAAAACTATTTAGGGAAATGGTTATCTCAATCAACTTGAAGTAGAATAAGCTTTTGCAAGTGGATGCTATATAAAAATAAACAATAATAGTTAGAGAAAGCCATGTGAATGCAACACGTCAGATTTGTTTATTGTGTAAGTAGCCATTAAAGTAAATTAATATACTGAAAATTTTAGCCATACATTTTAACCATTACAAACAGCATATTGTAACTACTACATGTGTCCTTAAAAGCTGTTACTACCATTCTTGGATTTGAATGTCATTTGGCCAAATCACTGAACATTACTTGCCAGGATTTCATTGTTGGAGGTTATTTCGGTTAGAATCCTTACTCAAGGTACCAAGGCTGTGGGCTGTAACGAAGAAGGTGGAGAACAATTTAAAGCAAATGACTACAGCTGGAATGTGTGAATGTGGATGATCTTTGATGACAAAATTTGCAATTAAATGTTTAAAAGCACAGCAACTAAACTTATATGGGTATATTAATTATTTTGTATTTTGCAGCACCCTTATCTATAGGTAGGTAAGTTCCTTGAACTTAGACACACATTTTCTTATCCATAGACCGGGACTTGCGTTGGTCCGGGGATCAAATATTGGTCTACTTCAGAGGAGTAGATTAAAGGCAGACCATCTTTACAAAATGGATGACTTTGGAGTGATGGGCGTGGCTGCTTGCTTAGAATTCGCGAAATGAGACGGTGGAATAAAACTATCTACCAAAATTAGACACAATTGGAAAGTATGGCGACCTAAACTTCAAAACAAATACAGGTTTAGTAAAGCAAAGGTTAGAAGGCTGATAAAACGGATTCATCCTAACCTATATGACAGAGACGATAATCGAGGTTTGAGTATCTCAAGTGATACGATGCTAATAGCACTTCCATATTATACAAGAGAAGGGTATCAAGAAAGCACTACTGACCTTAGTAAGGCGTCAGTAAGCCGCATATGCCATTGCTAGATTTACCTTCGTTAAACCGGGATTACTATGCAGTTTACGTAACATGACGGGATGAAATGCAAAGTTAAGAAATTTTGTTACAGTAAAGGTTTAATTAGAATGCAGTTAACGTAACGGGAATGAATCTTGATTGATTGATTGATTGATTGATTGATTGATTGATTGATTGATTGATTGATTGATTGTTCTATTACTTCATGCTATTGCTTCACGCCGATTGGTTCTAATTGCCATGCCACATTAAATTGGTCTTATCGGCGGCCTTTCCTTTTGAACTTATTGCCTATTGGCAATGGTGTTGACTCGTGTAACTCTTGCCGTTGAGTTTCTTGCACTTTGGTTTTTAATCATTGGATCATACACACATTCATTATCTCATTCGTCCTTCCAGACTCTGGGAAGGACAAGGAATAAACTCCCAACCCCCCAGACGGGAATCCAACCGGGACAATAGGCTGGTGTTTTAACGACTGAGCCAAGGGGCCAGCCCGTTTGTTTCTTTGTTTGCTTTCAGTTTGATTGCCCACAGCTACACTGCTCCCACTCCTGTTTCAGCTTTAGTCCATTCTTGAACTCTAGTTACAGTGGGGTGTTTATTTATTAATTTGATTTAGCAAAGTTTTTCCTTGTTTATTGTCGAGTTGTTATTAGTAATTTCTGTTTTAACAATATTTATATCTGTTGTTTCTTAGTCAGTAGGTCGGTTTAAGTGAAAATGTTGTCTTGTTTTCCTTTTGTGTAAGAAGAGAATAGAATGTGTATATTTTAAAGGATAAAGAACAAAGCATATTAGGCCAAAAAAATACCAAGAATGCCACCTCCGTGGTGTGGGGGTAACGTGTCTACTTCACATTCAGAAACACCCAAGTTCAAATCTCGGTTAATGTGAATTACCCCAATAAGGCTTCTTCCGGAGTTTTTACTTATCCTGAAAAAACGAATGTCGGGTAACTCTGGATCCCGGGCTCATTTGAGCATCATTTCATCCATTTCATTCATCGTCCGGTATTACCTACCTGGTTAAAGGATGTTAAACTCGAATAGAAAAATAAAATACCAAGAACGACAATCGCTGAAAAATAGCACAATCTAAAATATTGCAGTTCTAAATTTTACCAGAACAAGATATTTTGTTTCGGTTTGTCGATAAAGGGAATTCTATTAGTTCTGCGTCTTTATTTCTGCCTTGTGGCGGTGACCCACAAAATTATGTTCCTTCCTATCGGAAGCAATAACCTTCCATGGCGGACCAAAATCTTGATAAAGAGTCCGCTACTGACGTATAAAAATGTCTTGCGCGCTGTGAATTCATCCTGTCGTCATATCAACGTCACGTTTTCGGCTATTTAAAATGGGCGTGCTTCTGTCGAGATAATCTTGTGTTCTGTCTTCACTCGAGGATTATGATAATGCGATATAGTTCCATACAAGTTAACTTTAGAATTGGTGAAAGTTCTGTCCTGCGTTGCCAAAACACCAATTATTCCTTCGCAATTTTCGTAGACCTGACGTGAAAACAGAACACCGTTTAGTTTTTCGTGAAATTGAGTTACGTTGTGAAGTGAAATCTTAAAAGTAACATACAAATCGTCGCTTGTCGAATAGTGAAGTAAAACTACAGAGCGTGAAGAAGTTTCGCCATGGTTGAGGTAAGTACTCATAGAATTCAGTCAGAAGTGCTTGTAATACCTGGTATTTATGCTTATTTCTTTAACTAATTTGAACCTTCTTGATCTTTCACTAGGTCACGTGAAAATTAATTAGCAATATTCAAAACAGATTAATATACCTAATACAGCAAAGCGTTTTATGGTTATAGATACCAGATATTAGGCATTTTTTCTTATAAAATTATCATTAACAACATAAACCTCGTAGCTCCAACAAAAATGCTATTTAGGCAATAATTATTTACTGTAAATTTTCAATGGTCGTTTAAGAAGTTTCCGGAGCATGTCAAAAAGTATAATGGTTATATAATTAAATAACTTACAATTACTTAAACTAACAATTCTGTAATCCCACTTAGCTACGTGGTTTTCCAAGTTGTTTAATTGTATGTTAAATTTAATTTTTGTTATACATATTATATTTCGACGATCTCAAGAAGTAGCATTGTAATTCAGGTGTTCCAGGGTAATGAGTACATATCCATAGGATATTAGGGTGTTTATTATCCGGAACATGAGAAAATGTACATTAGTAGTCCAAAATTTTTAGTTATTCACAATAACTTTACTGCATCAATTCAGTGCATTGTAGCAGTTGTTACAATTTAAAAGCACTCTAATTCAAAACACTGATTGTTGAAATACAATGTTAGCATATGGTATCGCCAATCATGTTAAAAAGCTGCACTTCATACTTAATCTTCCCGCTTACCTGCTTTTCTCAATTTCTTTCTTCCCGTAGACGAGCTAAAACTAACGATTTGGAAGGGAAACTATCTAGATCTAATTGCCAGAATACCTAATGAACACCGAGGCAAAAATGTGATAAAAGAAAGGAAAAGAAGGAAGAGGAAAATCAGAGCTTTTCCTTCCCGATCAGCGTCAGTGAAATGAAATAATATATAAAACTGCAATTGCCCACCTCTGTGACGTGGGGGTAGCATCTGCCTCACATACAAGAGGTCCCGAGTTCGAATCTCGGTTAGAGTTACCTGGGTAAGATATTTCCGGGGTTTTCCCTTATCCTGAGAAGACGAATGTTAGGTAACATTCTAAGTTCTAGGGACCCGGGCTCATTTGAACATCATTTCATCGTTTTATTCACCGTCCGATATGACCTGCCGGTTAAAGGACGTTAAAAACTGTGATAAAACTTTGCATTAAGTATTCATTATATTTGCAATTATCCACAAAAGTGATTACTAGTTTATTTCTTCCTTTATTTATGTCCTGATTTATTTGTTTGATTGATTGATTTATTGTTTACAGTCCCGTGATTGCGAGGGGTACAAAGTTTGAAAAATGGGAAGTTACCTAGGTTTTTCTGCGAAAA
Source organism: Deroplatys truncata (assembly GCA_030765065.1). NCBI lineage: Eukaryota > Metazoa > Arthropoda > Insecta > Mantodea > Mantidae > Deroplatys > Deroplatys truncata. Next base: position 138,810,557 of record CM060984.1, on the reverse strand, counting down.
ATGCTACCTCAGAAATCTGTAAATTATTACTATATGATTAATTGCAATAATCAAAGAGTAGCATAACTTTCTCTATATTCCTGTTAGTAATATGTTAACCATGGTGAAAAATAATGTTCATTCTTCCTGTTCTTCAAGTTGCCTTTTTCAGCGTTCTTTCCTTTTTGTCAGGAAACGTTTGACGTAAATTCACGAAAGTGGCTTTGATATGTATATTGTATTGGGCTGTATGTATGGCATTTTTGTTGATTTTACACTGACCAAAATCATAAAATTTCATGAAATGGTGATAAGGGGTAGCAAAGTACATTCAAATGCCTGAAAATGCCTATTTACTGGCACCAGGTTACTCACAGCTTTTCCCGAGAGCTTTTGTTGGCCATAGAAAATTGTCATAAAAGAAGAAAAAACAGGCTTCTGAAGGATAAGTCTCAAACTACACGCTCGATTTCCATCCTTACATGTTTTTCTAGATTCATGGCATAAAGTTTCCTCTTTAGATTAGGTACGTAGCAAAGTCTAATTTCGTATGTTATAATGCTTCTAGTTTGCTACCTGCCCTGCTTTCTGCAAGCATAACTTCGCGGGTTATCACCTCTACTGCAAGGCCTTTTTAAAAGGCGTAAATGCAGTGAGGAAATGCTTAATTTTATAGAAAATTTAGTGAATTTTGAAAAGCATTAGTTCTGGTACGTCATTATTATTTCCAAATTTGAACTATACCTACGCATTCTTTCTTAGCATACCGTGAAACGAACTTGAGGTCATAATGTCGGCCTCGTTCCATTTAGCGCCTCGAAAAGACCAATGCAGTTGGCGGTCAACACATGCTGCCAATTATTCATAGATGTGAAGCATGTATGTAATTTTGTTGCTTATCCCTCACTTAAAAAATGCCCATTCCTCGTAAACTAAGCTCTATATGGTAACGTTACTTTGCTACTCCAGCATTCAAATCTCTGTCAAGACCTGCTCTAGCTCACTGCTACATCAAGCGATAGTTTTAAGATTTTGTAATCAAATTCTAAGTGCAAAACATTTCTTCATTTCTTTATGTACCTAAATTGTACATTGTTGCCCGAACTTGGTATATCTAACAATGTTCTCGGAGAGCTGTTATTGCAAATCTGTTGTTAACAGTTGAGTTTTATAAGCTAATCGTTATCTTTCGTTTGCTGTTTCATAATGACATACTGGAAAGAAAACTAGACCCTGACGCAAGTGATTACGATATTTAATCGATCAATAACAACAAATAATATTTAGGGATTTCTGTGCAAAACGTTTGGCTAACTTTATTGAATAAACAACGTTTTAGGGCAACAAATTATTTAGCTAAGGCATTAGGATTTTTGTCTAGGCAATAATCTCTTTAATATCTGCCTAATGTTTAGTTGCATCTGTTTTCAATTAACCCTTCATATTGTACCTCGCAATGTATACAGCGTCGACGATGACGAAGCGTTGGCAGGCTGAGGATTAGCCCAAGAGAGTGCTGGAAGTGTACCTATCCTTTATAGGATTTAACCACCTGTTGAGGGGATGGGATTTGTAGGGTGACGGGTGTGACTGATACAGAGAGTGTGTAGCAAAATTGCTCTTCAACGGCTGCTGGTAAGGGTGCAATAACCTTTCTATACTGCTGGTGTTGAGTTTTCCAAAAATGTTGCTTGTTTTGGGGTTGCTATTGTGAATTGTGATAGCCAAGCATTCCCTGGAGGATTGTATAGGGGCTCACCTTTTACTACTGTGAATTTTCTCCATTGTAATACCCACAAGTCTTGCGGAGAACCCGGTGACGTCTCAAGCGTCCCCAAGAGACCGAATGAGGGTGCTGCGGTGAAATAGCAAAAATGGTATGCTAATAAAGGACAAATTGAAATGATAAAAACTATAAACAAACATTTAAAATAATTAATTTAAAAAGTACTTTTTTCAATATAAATTTCAGTTACTCTCCATAATTATCAGTATCGCCATTTATTACAAACGAAATACCATATTTAAGTTGCCCATGTAGTTACAAGCATTTTGCGCTTTCTGAAAAGTTATTTTTGGTTTAAATGAAAACGGATTAATCATGTTGGATATGTTTGAATTAAAGCACATCGAAAATAATGGCACGCTCATCTCTCGGCGTTCTCTCCAATAAACATTTAATCAGCAGGAAGGGGAGGTAATATGTGCTTAAGAATTGATACATCTAAGCTGTAAAATAACCACTACGTTGTACCGGCTTAATTGCATCTAGGATTTTAATTGAAAACTTCGACATCGTTGTTGCAGTCTCTCCAAGCGAAGTAAAGGCAAAACCTGAGTTGGTTCAAACTCACTTCATATCGATCTACTGTCTCGAAGTTTGAATTCTCATATTAATTTTCTTTCTTTTTTTCTTTCCATGCATACATTTGCTGATGGCTGTAGGCGCAGTTACAGTTGTTCGCTAGATGAACTCTGTCACCATTAAAAACAAAAAAGCTATCTTATTCCATTTACAGAAAAACATGCCATAGCAACAGCAGAAAATGGCATGTCCCTGACCCCTCGTGGTAACAGTATCGAAGAAAGAGATATAAGTACTCTCTCAACATTCAAAGATGAAGGAAACATAACACGATAACTAATATGCAATCCTTAACTCTACTTACGTAAGGCTCAACAAAAATGTACCTTATTTTATGTTCTTCTGATGAAAAAAAAAAGTTATTTTTCGACTTATAAGAAATATAGAATATTGTTTAAAATAAAATCATATAAGGGAATGCGCAGAGTTTGAAGCGTAGTACTGTATGCCTTTAGGTAGCAGAAGTAAAATAAATTTCTCAGCTTGAATGAAGCCCATTAAATGCAGCAATATGGCAAACATGAACACGGATTATTATTTGCTAACTGGCGCACTGAAAGTTTCTCAACATTGAGGTTCTCAATATTTAAGGCCTGCTTTGTATAGGCACGTAGTTGTTAAAAGTCATTTATGAGACAATAATAATATAATAAATACGTTGCTTTATTGGGCTGAAACAACTGCTTACCAGCTCTTTCTTAGGGCAAGCTGTCGAAGGTGTACAAGATAGTGGCATATACTATTTTATTACAAAGGTTTGCAAGAATATGAGCTTTTGAGTAAGAGCGTTTGAGCATTGTTGTGCCTCTCTTCTCTTTCTTTTGTTTTCGTTCTTGATATTTTTCATGAACTGCAATTCTTTAACTACTGAAATCCCTACCTACTGGATCATAACTTTCTAAAACACATCTGCATGTATGCTTTCAAGGGCGGGGAATGCCTTAAAATATTTTCCTAGTAATTATTTGACGAAGTCGTGTAATTATGACTCAGTTTGTTTTTAAATTCTGTAATCGCGCGATATCTGTAACCGTGGTAACGGTCGCCTCCGAAGTAGTTCATGCAGTACATAATTTCATCAGCCACTTCGCCCAGTGGGGTCTTAACATTACTCATTTCGCGCTATAGTAAGTTATGTATGTGACTTAGAGATAACCCTGACGCCGCTAATAGGCCACAGAACCCCCAGCAGAGAGAAAGATAACGAGGTCACAGCTGTCTGACCTATGCCGATAAACAAACCGCGCGCTGGCTATATCATTTGTCTTCCCATGTGAGTGGAAAACACCCACGGTTTCTCAAAGCGAATTACATCAGACTGATGAACAAAGACAATAAATTCTGTTGCTAAGCGCAAACAGATGGCTCAATGATACAGCAGGATGTACGCAACAACAAAAAAACGTTGACATCAATGGCTTCAGATCACACTATATATTTACATATACGTTTTTGCACGGTATCTAGTGTGTTTTCTCGTTAAATAATATTGAATTGAGTTTCATTCTTGGAACTCTTTAACCGCTATGGTCCTTAGCGTTCCATTCTATATTGGGCGTGAAAGACCGGTAATTTTGCTCAGAGGCCTCTTTATCAGGCTTGAGGTTCTTTTACGTGCCGTAAATCTACTACACGGGACCACCGGCTTTACTTCCCTTCCGAAGGAAGCCATGCTAAGGATTTTTACGCCCGAAAAATTCCATCTCCCTCTGCCGACTTTGAACCCGCGACCCCGGAAACAACTGCAAGCCAAGTTTTGTTTTTCTACCCTTTATTAATGTTTGAATAATATGTTGTAATGGCCAATTTACTTAAAGGTACTATATAAATCATTTAGATGATAAAATGAAACTTGCTTGTTATGTTACTTTCATACCACACCTATGATACTATCGTCTCCAATAACGAGGGAAAAAGTAACATATGCATTGACGTTTCAAAATTGATTTCACGGTTATAAATTATATAAAATTTTAGAGAAAATAAATGTAATTATGTTAGGAAAGCTACACAGAATGCACAGGCTAGTCTATTCCCCTCCCCCATATATTTACAAGGAGCTAATAAAAAATTGAATATGTAAAATGTCGCTTTTGTCCCCGGTCTCCCTTACATAAAAACCATGCCTTCTATGTGCAATAACGCACGTAAAATTCATGTGTAAAATCCAAGCTTAGTTAATATATGTAATAAATCATGGCGCTTGAAATGTAGTGATCTTTACGTATAGATGTTTAGACTTTTCTGGTACTACAGAAGCATACCCGACGCTTCTTCAGTTTCATCATTTTCAATTTCATCACACTGTCACACATTATACCTATGCCCTATCTTGATTCTTGACATGTCTACAGTTTTTATGTTCACTAAATCAGTTCCAGCACCTATTTATTTAAATCGCAATGCATAGGTACAATATTGTTATTAAAAAACAGAACAGAAACGAAAAGGGAGAAAAGCATCTTCTTAGGGTAAATTTGGTTAATTTAATAACAGTGGGTGAATTGATAAAACGTATAAAAGTAGTATTAATAGCATAAAATAATATCAGGTATAATGAACAGTATACAATAATATAAAACTACAAGAACATATGCAGAAACGAATTATCAAAATATTTAGCTAAGAAAACACATTTAATTTCTTTCTAAACAGTTTATCTGAATGTAGAGATGTCATTTTGTGAAGTAAATTGTTGTAGGTGTAAGGCAGGGACCGTTCCTCGGGTGAAGTTAGTGAAGCACCACTTCAGTTGTTTTTAACTATGTGCATTCGAATAATTTTTATCTCTATTTTAAACATTTTGTATTTAAATATTCCACTGGTCACATAAGGGAATATGATTTAGGAATCACTATTTTAAGAGCAAAAATCCTCATTCCGAAGTGTTACCGCGGCAGTAGCAGGGTATAAGGAAATTGGGTTGTAAGAGAGCGAAAGGGGAACGTCATAATGTCCAAAAGCAGCTATAGAGACTTAGTGCAGCTACTCTTGCCTGTGGGATGTTTAGCTGCACTGTTTATGTCTGGTTGCCATAACAGCCAACTCAAGCTTGGATTGTATGAGTGTTGTGTGCCTCCCGCAAACTATCTGCTTCAAGGCAACGGTGAAGCTAAAATCCTGGATTTTTTTGGAGTAGAAAGACCCCTTGTAAAGACTATTCGATGGTCACTGACATTTGTAAAATCTGTTGTAATGTAGCCAACATCCTTTACCTTGGGAACCGAATGTTTTCCCTCTCAAATCACTTTTCAAACTTTGTAATTCTCGAATTGGTCCTTCAGCGTCAGTTGAACTCATGTGCGAAAACAATCTGTACGTAGCGACAATTGCATATCTAAGCCATTTCTTATTGTATCGCCACATAAAATGGAAAGGAAAGGTGGGAAGTGTTACATCAGGCATTTTAAAAGCTGGTGGCACGATATAATGCTTATGAGAGGCTATGCGGTAGTAATTATTTGCATTAACTATTTTCCTGACTTGTCTATTACTTGGAATATCGAGAAATACGTCAACCGAAAGGATAGGAGGGTCAACTTAATACACAAGAAATAAGTAAATTCCATGTCTTGTTTTGTGTGAAAAGAGCTTCACCTATCGTTTAGGCCACTAGCCGCCACTGGTATAAGGCGGTAATTAAGTTTATAATACCTACTCTGTGAACCATATATGGAAGTATAGATGGTTGGTGTTATTAAGTTGTTAGCTATCCTCGACCTAGATTATGAATTTTTATAAGATTTAATTGGGAGTGTGTTCTCTGTTTAGGCAGTTCGTGCAGATAATATAAATATCATAGATGGCACTGAGAAGAAACTGATATTAACGACATAATTTTTTATTGTGGTACAGACATTTGATAGAGATTAGATTATGGATATTAAATACCATTTTAAAGCACGATTTTGAAGTACTTGAAATTGATTGAGTAACATTTCTGTATTATCTTGCCATAAAATGCTCATGGGTTCATGTATGTGAATGAATTAAAGAATAATATATACTTTTATATATATACATATATATATATAAATTCACTTGTAGACCCAAACGTTAATCCAGATATTACTCCTATTATTGATATAATTTTCTTTTGAACTTTTTCAATGTGTAAATCCTATTTCAAATGAGAGTCTAACATTAATTAATTCCAAATAACAAAATTGGTTTAGTAATCATATTGCTTTTAATGATTAATGGGTCATGTGACTTTAATACATTTAGCGTATTTGCGTTTCCAGACTGCTAACATCAGTCAGTTGTTCATATAAATATTAAGGTTTTAAATACAGTATTTTAAAATACTAACTTGCAAAAGATACTGTACAATACACGTTTGTGAAGTGTGATGCAACTACAGAATCTCGGAAATACTATACAGTTTCAGAAATGCCACCGGTTTATTTCTTATGGTCATGCAAAAAGTGTTCAGCCAGCCTATAGTGACACGCATTTTTTTTTTTTTTTAAAGAATTAACTAACACCTCAGCCTCTTATACATAAAAAAGTGTGTAATAAAACCGTAACTCCAAACTTATATTTCGATTAGCATAAAGTAAGGAGAGAAGAATAAACTTTTATAAGAAGATTTCTAAAAGAGTGGATAGCAAAGTCATGTGAATGTAACATTTTTCTCGTTTTACTTTTCTCTTCTCTTACAACTAACCGCCTCCAGCTTTAATATTGTGGGCTGTGAAATAATTGTGCTGGCAATGCTTACGCAAATGTATAGATATAACCCACTACTGCCTTTTGGGGAGGGATAAATATTCAGGAAGAAATAAATAACAAAGCGTGTTTTATGGTTTAATAATGATCGATGAATGAGTGAACGATAATTATTTAAGCATAAAAGAGTAAACGCAAAACCCAATTAAATATATCTACCATTTTATGTAACTGGCCTTTATATTAACATGAGCACTAAAATTTGTTCAATAAATAACCATTAGAGCTCAAACTAAATTAACAGTAATATATACAACGATGTCATTCAAGTTTCAAAGTTCGATGCTGAACTATCCTGTTGCATTCTCAACGAAAAGTCAAAGCCTACTTCACAGGCGTGTCCTTTTATAACTCCAATGTGTTCTATTCTGGTACATAGGCTTGCAAATTCTTTTTAGTAATATAGTAATTTACGAAATTAAATTATAAAGTGTTTTGTAATCTACGTCCGACAGAAAGAATAGGGCTTTTCAATTATGAAAGAATTGTCAAAATCGGTTGAGTGGTTTTTGAGATTACCGTACACACACACACACACACACACACACACACACACACACACACACACACACAAATGCATCCAACCATACACATTTCCTCTCTTATTACTACAGATGTACCTATTTTGTAATCAGAGCGTTTATTATTACAACATTAATCTCCAAGGAATGCGATTAGCTGCTTACACACATTTTTCTTTCAAAATGCTTCGTAAAGTACATTTTAAAAGCTACGGTCATCACACTCGGACTTGCTCTATGTATTTTAGTTAAGGAATTGACGAATCGCCAGCTTATGAGCATTACTGAATGTACTCATTGATATAAACGCAATGTAGGATTAAGCAATTCTGTTTTAACCGAGTGAAATGTCTCCGCTATAACTTGTAATGCTCGCATTCGGGAGGTCCCGGGTTCGATTCCCGTCGACCGTCTACTCCGACATTGGTTTTCATGGTTTTCCCTGGCCTTTCGGACATTCTTCTAGCTTTAGTGGCGCATGGCGATGCAACAGATGGTGCGGATGCTTTCTTAAAGGAAGGAGTGCTCTCCGTGAACACTGGAGGGCTGCTTGGCCGACGGGTCAGGCAGCTCCAGCAGTGGGACGGGTCTTCGAGTCTCGAACTGTTAGGGACTTCCGCGCCTCTCTGTGGACTGTCTGCGGCTTGTAGTCTTCTGTGGTTCCTTCACTTCATCCCTTCTTCCTGGGAGTGTGTTAGGCGCAATAGATCTATGAGGTGCGGTGCGCGAGGTGATCGCTTCCGTTGTATACCTTACATCTACGCCTATAATCATAATAATATTGTATAACAATTATATACGATTAATAGTAGTATTATTAGAGGTAGTGTTCTGTTATTATACTATGTGACATACATATAGCAGAATGAAACCCAGAAAATATTGAATATCATCTTCGAAAAAGAATCTAAAACTTGCCAGTGAACCTTTAAAACATAATGCAGTTAATATATGTAATCATATAAGATAAAATATAATTATTTTATAGATATAGAAAGAACACCTCACAAAAAGCAACAACGAGAAGGCAGTAGCGAATAATTTCTTGAAGAAACACGATTAATAAATGATGTCATTAGGTTCTACCCATACAAAGTAGAGAACTGCTAGATAAAAAAATTAGAGCAATAACTCCATTTAGTAATATTTGTAACTGGATGACACTCGCTTCTGCTCAAGATCCACCGTAAAGTAGGTAATGAAGCCAATGAAATGACTTTGAAACATTAATATCAGAAAATGACGCATATTCACAGTTCAGGTCATGTTCCAAACGAAATCAGAACTGCTAGCTTGCATTTCCTTTGCTGGCACTGTTTTAACAAAAAAAATGGCTAATATCTGCGAGGCTTTCTTCTTATTTTCTCAGGCGATTGCGATCTGTGTGATAACATTCAATTAGCGTTATTAAAATAATCGTGATTTGTGCTCAAGCTTATGGGTTGCGAAGGTTAACGAAATAAAAGAGAGCATAACTTATAATGGTACATAACCTCTACGACCCGACCCCACTTGGTTGACCTCCATCCAGAGGAGGCTATCGCTTATGTGATATGGGATTTTTTCTGTGTAACTTATAAATTGGCCATAGAGGTTATCAGTGGTTATCGTCACGTTGTTTGGCCTTGCGCATACGTGCTATTCACAAGTAAAAGCTTGTTCATATCCATTACCATGCCCGTACCCAGAAAAAAATTTCGGGGAGAGTTTTCCACAAGTAGATCTAAACTTAATAGTACCCCACACAGTTACCATGTACCGCATGTACCTACTCCGTAGTATAAAGATGTTACATGGATAAGAAAATTGCTTGGAGACTTTATATAGACAAGAAAAACTCACCAGAATGAGGATATTAAACCTTACAGCACAAAACATGGTGACTGCTTCGAAAACCGGTATGTATGGTCACCTTACCTATGTAAGGCGACGATATTAAGTTTCCCTTTTTCTTGTAAATGCGTTACTAGCAATAGACCTACTTACTGTTTCTAACGACATTTTCCCATATTGATTTGCTATGAATTTAAATAAATAAAACTGTCAGAAGTTTCGGGGGGGGGGGGTTGAACCCTAGAAACCCCCATCTAAATACGGCCCTGTCCATTACATCTGTTATCGATTGTGGTATTAACAATATTGTATTATCGAGTTCTGCTAGGTAAATAGTAATCTTAATTTTAGAGCATAAATTCCCCATATTGGCTGTTCTGGCTACAATGTATTGTAGTTCTGCCACCAAAGGGTGCGAATGTAAGAGATAGGCAACCACTTGCCAAATGAGACAAATTAGCTTATCACAAAATAGTTTTCTCTAAAGGCAAAAATAGAAGATCTAATTGCGATTATATTGCGGACTAATTTCTTTCTTTTCAATACCCCTTTCCAGAATATTAAAAGCTCTTTGGTTTCATTTGAAGGTTGCGAAGCAGTTTATTACAATATTCCCTTGTTTTCTGTAGCTCTGTATTTAGCTCAATTCAGTTATTTGTAGTTATTTTACCGATATGAATGATGTTTATTTTCACTGCGTGATTTCCTTTGGTGAAACATTTAAGTTTTATGCTATAAGTTCTCCTCGTTCAAGGTACAGAACCGTAAAAAGGAAAAAGAAAATAAAGAAACAAAGCACAGATTCTTTCCAATGATTCTCGAGACAGATGTGTTCGAAAACACATACTGGAATACCTATATATTTTATCATATTATATAGATAGATACTAAAGCGAAAAATATTTAACTGCTCGAAAAAGCAAACAGTACAGCATTTGGAAATTTGAATCAAAATAGAAAAATTCAGTGCCACAGCCGGAACTCCAAACATTTCACTGAATTTTTCAGCTCTGGTCCAACTTTCAAACTTAATACCCACCTATACTACGTGGTTAGTGTGAAAGGTCAATAGAATTACCCAAGTATAGCGCACATTGGTCTGTTTCCTGTTCGATTCTTCGTTGATAACGCAAAGAAAGCTGCTGGTAAATCCTTGAACAAGGTGAGCATGCTGCATTGAAATATTTGTTCCGTTGTCAGACGGTCAATTCTTAGTGAAGAAATATTCTAGCTCCTTTCTCGGAATGTTCTCTAATGCAATGTGCAATGCCAGGTGCTGGCGGAATCACACTCTTTTATGTCAACATTTGATTTTCTTGCCGTTTGGAAAACTCGGGTTCTACTCCGGTTCCACCAGATTTGATTTTTTACAATTATTGTTCTTGCACCGAACGGGATGCCTCAGGCGGTAACGTCTGTGGTCCGCATTCGGGAGGTCTAGGATTCAAACCTCCGGGGCCAACCAATCTGGCCGAAAGTTTTTTTGCGGTGTTCCTTGGTCGCTAGGTTGGATAATTTGATCCTAGCATCCCTTCATTTCATTTCCTTCTCCTTCATCGCCATACCAGGCATTGGGCTGATCACCCATCCTGGCTCTGCTATGATCCAGAGTTTTTGCGTGCTCCTCAACAGACTACTGACCCAAGGCATTCGCTTGTGGAGGTGTAAGTTCTACAAACAGGAGGGTAATCCATTGAGGAAGAAGAAGAAGAAGAAGAAGAAGAAGAAGAAGAAGAAGAAGAAGAAGAAGAAGAAGAAGAAGAAGAAGAAGAAACGTTTGTTGCCGGAATGCGGTATATGCTATATGGAAACGCTAACGGTTTCGTTGAAGACATAATTTCATAGACCATCCCCGGTATACAGGTAAGCGTGAAAGAACAGAAATTGGATTTCTTTTCGTACTGTGTGTTTTATGCCTGGAGCGCAAAAGATTTGTTCGTCTGATGGCAAGCTGACTAAAGGGGTTTATTTAAAAGTTCTTACTTCCAAATATGTAGGAACTGTGTCGCCATACGTAATCGGTTTTTATTTAAAATGAGTTGAGTGGCATCGCACTTTCCAAACTGCGTTTGTTTTTAACCATAGTCCATCTCTAGAGACGGGTATGTTATGATTCAAAGATTAAATAGGTACTTAAGAGGATATCCCTCCATTGGATCATTTATTTGTGGCGCCATTAACAATTTTTGAGTGCCTTGTAAACTTGCGCCACATTAACACCTGCGATTTTGGTCATGGTGCCATCCATATCTTTTATAGTTGTGCTGATGCATGCCAAGTACTTGAGACGTGTGCTCAGTTACGCACAGCGGCAATTCTGAACTATTTATAATGAGCGAATTGGTTATTGAATAACCGATAAATTAACTGGGTCTGAGCCACGGGTGGACTTGGAATTACAGCTGACCACGGGTGGATCAGTTAACTATGGGAGTTAACAAACTTGTTGCGTCATATTTTGTTTATAGTGTGTGGTAGTTTCAGACAAATGATGTGTAATATGCATGTAAACGCAAAACATGTCTGAGAGTGTGAATAAAGACCGTACGTAAGCAGAGTGTAAATTTTGTAGGCTTATGGAAACTTACGGCTCTTACGTTATGAATAGGTTAGGTATACTTGTATATAAAACGCAGGTTACTCAACGAAACGATGTATAGAAATAACACAATAAATGTATCTTTATGTGAAATGAGAAAATATTAGAAAACAATGAAGTGCAGGCATGCAAGAATGCTTTCAGGTTTTTGAAAATCACAGCGACTTAAGTAGGTATTCCCTGAAAAGATACCTGTGGTGTTGTGAAATTACAGATGTGATTATGCTCCATAAATATTCCCGTTATTTATTTATCTATCACTAACTCTCCAAAACCTGGGTATTAAAGAAAGAGCAACATTTCGTTTCAGGGCTCATTGGAAACTGATTAAAACAATGTTTGGCAATTGTTGCTTATTTGGTCTGAACTGCGCCTAAACCAAGAAATTGGCATATCACCAAATCGTTTTGAGGTACCACGTTTGATAATTCTGTTGGTGAAAGTACAGAATACTCAAGCCGATACAAATAACAGTTAACCTTTGTTTGTAGACATAGGAGGGTAATGATAACCCATACAGTTCTGCCCCTATGATAAGATTGGTCAATGGGTATATAATGCCACAACAAACGTATTCTTCCATTAGCTTCTAATATTGTAAATCTTTAGACCGCATTTCCTGCTCATTACTACTTGGGAATAACAGTCAAATTCTTTGTTAAAGGAGACATAAAAAACTTTTTTGTGAATTGAGGAATAAGCGTTTTCCCCCAAAGTGATTTAAGAGCTCTGTAGTTTATTTTGAACCGTGTATTCAAATGCCGTCCATAATTTATTTTCTAAGCATGACTGAAAGTTTTCGTATTGTCTTCACCCCATCCATTACTCTGATTATTCAGATACATATATTGGCTGATCATAGCTTGAACTACACAATTCACTTTTATTTGCCATCAATTCTGGTATACTGTAAAGTTTTGAAATAGTTAAGAGTAGGACTCTTGGGTCCAGCACAAAGTTTTGTATGTTCTGAGTAACAGTAAAAGTATCTTTGTTCAGCCCCTGCAGATGTGCAGGAATTTTCGAATGAGTGTATCAGAAACTCTGCCCTAGAGGATTTAGATCAACATAATTCCTTCATGGATGTAGTATCCAATGTAAGTACCTTTAATAAAAACCAAGCATGATTAAGCAGGAATATGTTTTCCCATTAAATTGTAACAATAAGCGAGTAGTGTTAATGTGATAACAAAACAGTAGTTTTGATTCTGTTTATACTTCTTCCGTGCAATTACTCATTACCTTTAGCCTTATTTTTGCAGCTTGGCTTGCAATGAGTAGAAAGGCAGCTCAGTTATTTGGCATGTAATAATGTAACTACATGCAGTCATTTAATATAATATATGCATTTTTGTACCTTTTTCCCCCCTTATGTTTTTCTAATGGATTTATAATATGTACATGTCTACAAGTAAAACTTTGGAAATGTGATGCTTACTTTGGTTCTGTCCATAACATGCTGTAATAAAGTTATTTTTTCTGCTGAATTTTTGCAAGGTAACATTTCTTTTTCTTTTTTTTTTTCCAGTATCCTGTACTGAAATCCTTCCTGGTTGGATCTTTCTCTGGAACATTTTCAACTGTCATTTTCCAGCCCCTGGATCTAGTCAAGACTAGACTGCAAAATCCAGTGCCACAAGTTGTTGCAGGGTAAGGATCATCTTGTGTAATTATAATGGTTGATAAACTTCATGAGAAGTCAATTTAAAATAATTGTTTTTGTTATATATCAAATTGAAGCAGCATTTAGAATGAATTTTGTGTCAATGGAATAAAATTGTAAATGACTAAAGTCTGAAATGTGATTTAAAAGCTGATGTTCAAAACATAAGCTTAGATCCAAGAGTATAAACATTTGATTTTGAAGACCAGTGTGTGGCAGAAACAATAAGCACCTTTGAATATTTTATTGATCACACATTTATTGTTGTGAATATGACAGGCATACAGAGCTAAATTTGGAAACTGCTCAACCAGTTATGACATTCTCTCTCCAACTTATACAACAAAGAAAATTTCAATGAAAACAAAATCATCATGATTCGCCTTCTGCATTGCGTTTGAAAGTGAAACATGAAAATGAAATGCAAATTACTGTTTGGTCAGCTTTATTCGGTGCATGCAGACCAAAATGTAGCGGAGGTACAGGCATCCTTGTAGCAGATGACAATCAGCAAGGAGGATGCCAATGTTTTGACGATAGTTGGGATAAAATTATGTGGTGCATCTTATGAAAAATGTTTCTGAAATTCTAACAACTGGTAATGCAACAAAATCATTAATACATAGATTACAACTTAGAATATTTACCATGCTAAAATTCACTTATTGTTTTTGCTGAACCTTGTATTATAAAATAATGTATGGTTTCCTCACTATAGCATACTTAGAAAAACAAGCTCTCATGGAATTGCAAATCTGTTCCAGGGCACAACCAGGTCAGCCATGCAGTATGTTGGCAATTTTTGGGCACATCCTGCAGAAAGAGCATGTTTCTGGTCTTTGGAGGGGCATGACCCCTGTAAGTAACACTATTAATAACATACTTCTTCCTGCATATATTTTTGTGTTTATACATGTGCCCATATTATTTTTGTTTTGTTCTTTCCCAAAAGAGCAATGAGTAGTATTTGAGGAGGCCACATTCCAAATTGGAGCCAATTAAATGCTTTAGGAATAAGAAAGACGTTTTAATTTCTCTTAACGATTTATAGGAAAAAAATAATTTTTTATGCACACTTGGAAGAAAGGACTTACACCGCAGAAATTGCTTTTATAAACGTTTGTTCTGAAATTTATGTCACTAACATAGCAATAATATGAAGGCCTTTTTTGGGGGGGGGGAGCTTAGCATCCTTTAACCGGTTAGATCATATCGGACGATGAAATGGGTGAAATTATGCTCAAATGAGCCTGGAGTCCATAGAGCTTAGCTACCCAACATTCATTCTTCATTCTTTTAGGATAAAGGGAAAACTCCAGTAAAAAACCTTATCTGGGTAACTCGCTCTGATTCAAACTCGGAACCTCTTTGAAGCAGACACGCTATTCCACACCACAGAGGCAGGCTTTAGTTTTTTTACTGGCATCCTTCAAACAAATACAGCTTTAATTGCAAAACAATTGGCTTTGATTCTTGAATGTTAAAAAGCAAATGTTTACTAATGTATGCATAGAAAACTTAGCTTTTTAAAAATACATAAAATTTAATCTGTTGGAATTTGAAGCTCTTTTATACTTCACTCACTTGTTTTGATCAGAAAATGTTTCAAGAGCATTTGTTCTCAACATCAGTGTGGTCCATCCATCCATCCATCCATCCATAAAATATGTTCTGATCAAAACAAGTAAGTGAAGTGTACAAGTGTTTCAATTTCCAACTCATTGTATTTTAACCATTTTTAAATTTATGATTCACTTCAATGTATTAAGTTCTGCCTTGATTACTAAAACTTCGCTTACTAGATCAATAATTTTTAAACATTCCACATTCATATGAAAAATGTGAACTCATTTAAAATGTATGACTGCACCAAATCACATTGGAGATATAAAGAAAGAAACTCAAAGTAATCTCTTAACATTTAAAAATATGACATAAAATGATCTATTCATGCATAAAAGGGAATATCCAGGCGTATTTCTGCACAAAATTAAGATTTAAATAAAAGGAAATGGCATTTAAGGTTTAAAGCTTAATAAAATCTCAATGAATATGTTCACTTTTCAATGAAATAGATGTTTAAACATAGTATATTTGTATGACTAGTTCAGATTTGGTTGAAAGTAGTTACAGATATCAATAGAATTCAGGAAACCACATAGAAAACATGTAAATCACAATAAAATTGCTTTGGTGGAATTTGTGATAGTGATATGTCTATAATTAGTAATTATTGAGTCGATTGTAACACTACATCACACAAGGAACTGAGGATGGGAGCAATTAGCTCCTGAAACATGTATTTGTTATAAAAACAAGTAAGTAATGTAGTGTTACAATTGACTCATTAATTACTAAAACATGTAAAACTTCATTTCTGACCAGTGGGCTTATTCATTTTTTAACACCACCACCTCAATTGTAAATAACTATTGTTCATATTGAACTAATTTTATAATGTGCATAAGAAGTAAGGGAATAAGGAGTTTCTTTCTGTATAAGTTAACATTTGTTTATGTTTTTCTGCAGTCCTTAACCCGCTGTGTACCAGGAGTGGGTCTGTATTTCTCATCTTTGCATTGGTTGAAAACACATGTGATATCTGGTGAGCCAGGACCACTGGAAGCAGTAGCCTTAGGAGTATTAGCCCGTTCAATGAGTGGAGTTTGCCTTATCCCAATCACAGTCATCAAAACTAGATTTGAGGTTTGTTTTGAATATTGTGTTATTATACAGTAATGCAGTGAAATAAAACATTTATTGTATACAAAAATTAATACCATTAAGCTTA
The DNA here is from genome assembly GCA_030765065.1 of Deroplatys truncata. Lineage (NCBI taxonomy): Eukaryota > Metazoa > Arthropoda > Insecta > Mantodea > Mantidae > Deroplatys > Deroplatys truncata. The sequence goes on along the minus strand of CM060984.1, from coordinate 138,794,075 downwards.
GTCCTTTGTTGCTTGCCCCTGTAGCTCAGAGCTGTTTTGCAAATTTGTGCCCATTTTTTTGTTATGACTACAAATATTTGTTTATTATTTCCATATTCTTTGAAGAAAAGCATTTTCTCCTTTCATTTTTAAATGACATATAAAATTGTTCACAGTCATAAAACTACATGAAGGAATGTTTTGTAATCTGGATAGTTCGTATAAACTTTGGAAAAATCTTACAATTATTCATCATTTATATTGATTTTGCATTCTCTGCTTTACAATGACAACATTCTCATTTATTCTTTGTTCACATCCCGTTCTGTAACTTTTCAAAATTGAATAGAAAATATATGAAAGAGAATATTTTGGCTGCTTTATTTTCATTGATTGTAATACGTTATTAATAGTCATTTTATGTCTTGCTAGTATTTTGAGAGTATTGTTAATATTATGTTTGTGCATACAACAAAGGTTTAGAGTGTAACAAAATTATCATGTGGTCCCAAAGAACTTTGATCAGATAACAAAAGGGCTAGGATTGATTGTTAAGCTAAGTAAATACATCACGACAAAACTTTTATGTTTTGACATAATAAAACTGCTAAAAGGATAATATGAATATAACTGAAATTAATTATATCCACTAGGTACTGTGAACAAAACCTGTTGCATCTTCTTAAAATACAAAGACTGAAACATTGGGATTTATATATTTTATAACAGACATGGGCCACTGTGCTATATCCACCATTGGCAACAGAATGATAGGTGGTTATTGTTAATGAATCATTAAACCTTTTTATTACAGCCCAAACATGAGTTTAAACTCCTAAATATTTTTTTTACACCAAAAGCAGTTTTTGCACATTAGAGTAAAACAGAAAATTACTAAAATAACTCACAATTAAATAATTTGAAAACAGCTTTTTTCTAACATTCTATATCTATTGTTGCAATAATAATCTAAGCAGATCGCTCATTGAGAAACTTCATTATTTACAGTAAAACCTCAATTATCCGTCACTTGGTTAACTGTTCGGCTAATTAACCATCTTTTTTTTTAATTCTTTTTTTTTTTTTTTTTTTGTGTGTGTTCTGGAATCCAAATTCCCTATACATGGCAAAAATTAACTTGTTTTGGAAATGAATGCGGTCTATAAAATATGTAGGAACAACCTACATACATCACAGCTCAACTTGAGCTGTAATTAAAAGTTAAACCTACTACATATGTACATCTGTGTTACATTTTGCAAAAGTTGAGTTATTCATGAAACAAACATTTATGATATATCCTGGATATGTCTTTGAAGGTAGTTTGAGTATGTTGTATATCAACAAATGGCTTCAATGTTCTGAAAATTCTCAAGCAAAGTGCAATTTAAAAATAATGGAACAAAAGTCTATTACATCATGAGCATGGCAATAACGTTGCAAATTGAATAGAAGGATCATGTAGCTACTCTATTCAAGAGATTGTTCTGATGCCTTCAGTTGTGTATTACTTAAGTTTTAGCTTCAAAGTATAAAATGGTGATGCAATCAGAGAATAGCAGTGATCATAATGTAGCCCAGCAAATGTACCATCAAAATTAACAAGAAACAGATGCGAGTGAGTAAGCATGAGCACTTGTATAAGTTTTGCGGAACAAAGGTCTGTTGTGCAGCCTTGCCCCACAGATAACAATCACCTTTACTATAATTTTTGTAAATACATAGGAAATGTAACATAGGAATTGTGTATTTAGTGAGTTTTTTGTATAATTGCTTATTAAATGTACTGTTTATATTGAGTAAGATGGATTATACATCATTTTCACTTAATCGTTAACCCCACCCCTCCATTATAATGGTTAATTGAGGTTGTACTGTACTTCGAACATGATTTAAAATGAGTTCTGGAAATTTGAAAACCAAAAGGAATTTAGACAAACCACCAGGTTACAGAAAATCTAATATAATTTACAAATTTAAAAAATTGGAGTTTAGTATGAATGTTTGAACAGTTCAGTATTCAGTAAATATTAACCGAAAGATTTATTACTCTTCATATCCTTCAAAAATGCATTGAAATCATCCTTGGAAATGAAGTTTGTGTTATCAGAATGCGGCAATTCCAAGGGTGCTAGTGTAATGGACCATTGATCTTTAAAATACAGAGACCATTTTTCTAGAGGAATAATATTAATCTTCAATTTGTCTTGTATATTTGTGGCTGAGGTTTAGTGATACCATTTTCTAAGAATCTTATAAACTCTTCCTAACGTTACCTGCATTTTTTCTCTTTTTGCTATAACTCTTTTTCTATGATAGTTTAATTTATCTTCTTGCTTCCGGTGTTTAAGTATTTATGACAAGTCTTTCTGTTTTTATGTATAATTTTCTTAATTTTATCATCCAATTTCCTTAGAACCTTTTTCTTCCACCAGTTTTTCTTTTGTCCTAAGCTTTCTTTAGCTATTTGTTCTAAAACATGCCTAAGAGCATTCCATTCATCTTCAATGTCTTCTCTTTCTGGTATTTCTTTCATGATGTTTTCCATTCTTGTTTTATAAAGCCAAACCCACCAGGATCATTAAGTGACATTACCCGAAAATTTAAATGTGTTATATAGTCAATAATAGATTTATTGTTACTAGTTTTGCAAGTGAATTTATGGCTGTCTTTATGTTGAATCATAATATGCATAGTTTTTAAATTATTGTACACTGTGAAGTTAACTAATCTGATTCCATTTTTGTTATAAGTCTCCTCTCAATTTGTCCCCATACAATTTGCAATTTTAATGTTCCTAAGTCTAGCATTAAAATCTCCCATTAATAGTAATATATTTGATCTGTTGACCTTGATTATAACTTTTTGTGTTAATCTATACAACCATTCATCTCCTCATCTTCTCCTTAACTGGTGCATATGTTCCTATCACTGTGAGGTAACCTCTTATTAGCTTTATTTGTAGTTGTATCAATGTTTCATTCCAAAAGCAGTAACTACCTATTATTACTGGTCTGAATTTCTTATGAATCATAAACATGACTCCAGATTTTGCTGTTTCATTCTGCTGTAAAATTGCAAGTAATTTTGGGTCTCCTTTGTACCTTGTGATTTCTTTTTTGTTTCGGAAATAACAGCTATTGAGATTTCTTTTTTAGCTAAAATATTACGTAATTGGTTTTACTTGTGTGCTATACAGGTATTTTGCACATTCCATGTTGCAAAATTAAGAATGTTTTGTTTCTTCTATCTATGCATTACCATTATACTTGCCAGGGTTGTCAATATTAAGATCTATCTGGTTCAACCGAGGCTTATTTTGAGTCTTGAAAGCAATGTAAAAATTTACCCAATGGGTTGCTGGCCCAGAGGGGTATGTTTGTGGGGTTCCCACAACTGTAACATCTCCTCTACAAAAGATATGCTTATACCATCAATACTCGTTACCAGAGCCTCATATGTAAAAGCAGGTTGCACCGTGGGCAGGTTGAGGATGGGATTTGAATAGGAGAAGTTATGGAATGCACTTCTATCCCTTGTAACCCAAGAACAAGGATTACCTATTAAATTTTAGCCTTAGATTTTATCTTATCCAAATACATCCATTTATCCAGCCAGAAGCAACATCTGCATTGAAGAAAGGAATCATATCAGATTCTAGAAAATGGAAGTAACATATCTTCAAACATGTTGGAGGTAAATACTCAAAAAGTAGTGAAGTTTTCAAGTGAGTGACCCACTTGGATTATTACTGCAACAATAGTACGCTTCACTGTCTCCCTAAAAAAGTTATTGGTTTATATTTAATATTTAGTGCAGATAATTTAATTCTGGTGCTATACTTAACAAAACCTTCCCATTTTAATTGCAGAGTGGTGTATATAACTATGGAGGTGTCACACAAGCTTTGAAAAGTATTTACAGGACAGAGGGAATCAGAGGCTTGTGTTGCGGCTTAGTACCAACACTCTTTCGGGATGCTCCATTCTCTGGTCTTTATCTAATGTTCTACACACAAACTAAACGCACTCTTCCACAGGGTAAGTAATATACTGCTGAGTTTCTGACAGGTTTACCATATTTGTAACTAATGACTGGAGGGAGGGGGTTTGAAGAAAGGCCATATAAGGGGTAGGGGTTACAAATACTGCTCCTAGGAGCAAAGAAAAGCCAGCAATAAGTTTAAATAGAATGCATGCATATCTGTAGTAAATGGGCTGTAATGTACAAAATGATTTCACTAAATGCATACTCCATGCCTCAGTAAGATGGTGTCATGCTCTAAGCCATTGTACTCTCTCTGTCCCTAGGACTCCCTCACCCAATGCATTCTCACTGTTTGCCCCATGGAACTTCCTTTTACATCTGTGTACATAGAGTTCTTTGCTGCTAATAGTAGTAGAAGCTTCAAGAAAGAAAGCAAACTCTTTAATTCAAAAAACTTCTATTGCTCTACTGGTTTAGGTTTCTTACAAAGAACATGTTGCACAGACTGTCACCAAATCATAGCTAGGTTTGATTGTTAAGAGCTTTCCATGAAGTTGATCACTAACATGCTTGGTGTGCTATCAATGATGTTTATGAAATTATAATTTGGGTTATCTAAGTTATGAATTATAAAAGAATCAACACACTGAAGCATCTGAACAAAATAAAATTGAAGTGATAAATGAAGCAAGACAGCAAGTTGGGAGATGAATCAGGTTAAAAAATCCTCGAGTATTTGAGTGTCTGAGGCTTGCAATATATAGGAATCAGGCAACAGAAGTTAAATGCACAGTTAATGGTTGGAGCAACTTAGCTTGTGTGGAAGAGCATCTGCACAGAAAGCCAAAGGCCTGTGGATCAAATCCTGAATATAGCATTGAGTTCTGGGCCTAATTCACTTTTCTACATTTTGTCTACACACAGTTATTATTAAATAAGAATAGTTTATACAAGCTCTGTTTACAAAGATAGCAAATATTTCAGTCAATTCGCCCATATTTTTTCGGGCGTAAAAATCCTTAGCATGGCTTCCTTCGGAAGGGAAGTAAAGCCGGTGGTCCCGTGTCATCGTAGATTTACGGCACGTAAAAGAACCTCAAGCCTGATAAAGAGGCCTCTGAGCAAAATTACCAGTCTTTCACGCCCAGTATAGAATGGGATGCTAAGAACCATAGTAGTTAAATAGCGTTCATTAAAAAAAAAAAAAAATCCAATAAATATTGTACTTTGGTGGTGTTCTATTTTGAAATCAAATTGAATAAACTGGCATTCAGCTTTTTGATTTCCGTTCTTTTGAGAAAACACGGTGAAGTTTTTTAACACATTAAACATATCAAAATAAAATTTTGTAATCACTAATTTCTTTATAAAGAACCGAAGCTAGAAATATTAAAAATGCATTTTGAGTATTTAATATGGCTAGCAGATATTTAAATGTAGACATTGACTGTGCATGTTTCCTGTATAAACTAAAATGAGAAACATTTTTGAACCCAAATGGGCTATTTCTGTTTCTGTTAATTGCCTTGAAATGAAAAGATATATTAAAAGATAAAATATGTCATGGGAAAAATATTTCATTTTCTGCCTTTTTATTATCTTTTTAACAAAGAAGACTGGGATCTTCACAACCTCTGTGCTTTTTATTTCAGATTGGTTTCGTACCGAGTTCTCAGCACCACTCAACTTTTCATGTGGTGTTGTGGCAGGCCTGCTTGCATCTGTAGTTACTCAACCAGCTGATGTAATAAAAACAAAAATGCAGCTGTATCCGACGAAATTCAATGGTCTCTATAGTGTTATAGTTTATGTTCATAAGGTAAGAATTCATGTTCATAGCCTGAACAGATTGACTAATAATTGAAAATATCTAGGAATTTGAGAAAGAAAGATTATTATAATATGTTTGACTAAATAAACACAGTGTAACAGTGATCTTAAGAATATAAAAGATGCTTTGTAGTACACCAACTTCTAACAGTGGCATTATTTAAAAAAAAGTACATTACTGCAGCATTATGTTATTGATTCATCTAAACTATTATCTTTTATGTTTTGCAGAAATATGGCATTCAAGGCTATTTTAAAGGATTGGTACCCCGTATGCTAAGGAGAACATTAATGGCTGCAATGGCTTGGACTGTTTATGAACAGGTATGAGAGATTTTAATTATCATTGTTGTTCCTTATTATGTTGAAATTTATGTATTTTCTGAAGACAATGTGGAATGGAATTTATGCTTCAGTTGCTATTTTTCACCCTACATGAATATACCAAGAAAAATGGAATACTGAAATATTTCAGATTACTTACAACAGGATAATATTTCCCAGTAATGTAAATATATAAATTACAGAGCAATATTTATATTATAGTATTACATTTGATTATTTTATGCTTTTTAAATCATTTCACAGAGAAGAAATCTAGGATAGAAGTTTTTTTTTAGGATAATCTAATGCTCAAATTCATAACTCACTCCAGAAAACAAAGCAGCACAGCATTCAGATAATTTTGTTGTCACTTAATGAGTGGTACATTTATCCTCTTCTTCAATATAGAAACCAGATTAAAATAATGTAATATTAATCATTTGCAAAAATAAGTATATTTTACAGTTACCAACAAAATAACAGTGCCCTACTTATATTGAAGTTTGATACTTATAACAGAATTAGTCACTTTTGTAACCACTAACTAATTATTGCATTACACTGAGTTTGTAACTCTCTCTCTCTCTCTCTCTCTCTCTCTCTCTCTCTCTCTCTCTCTCTCTCTCCCTCTCTCTCCCTCCCTCCCTCTCTCTCTCTCTCATAAAAATACCAAGAGTTATTTACAATAAAATATATAGCTTATCTTTAATTTTTAATCCTATATTTCCAGATAACAAGAAACATTGGACTGAAATGATACAAAGGAACAATGCTAGGCAGCTTTCCATTGCACCGCAGTCCTAGTTGAGAATCTTCAGTGAATGAAGAATAAAGGAAGCTGGATATATATATGTCCTCAACATATTTAAGAAAGTAAGCAGTAAGAGCAAAAGAATGTTTTTGTAATCTCCTCTTGAGTACTAATGTGCTGTTAACAGAGTTCTTTGTAATAAATGTTCTTACTGTAAATGCAGAAGTGTGCAAAGCTTTGATTGTATATAGTAGTAGAATTTATTCTATCTGGCAAATGTTTTCACACGTGAGATTGATCTTAGCTCTTTTTACAAAGCCAAGAGTACAGTCAATCCAAATATTTGCATTTTAGAACAGTAATGAAAATGAAAATGTGCAAAGAAAGAAAAATAAAAGGAGATATTTAAAGTATATTTTTGTAACGTAAAAAAAAAATATTCTGATGTGTTACATTCACAAGACTTGTTTTACCTACTACGTTAATTTTTACCTAGCTTCTACAAACTATTCTTAACAAAAGTTTATTTTTCCATATGCATCATGTTAATTGAGGTAAACCTATGTAGAAAAGTAGTTTCATTACACATTTCCTTGTAGTTACAATGAGGATATCAATCAATAATTGGATGTTTAAAAGTATTTCACAATATGCTAACATTGAAATTCCATAGTCTTTCCATGACATTGCGAGGAACAACTGAATAGTGACAGCACTTTTAAAAAATGACAAAAGCATTGAAAAAATGAAAATTAATAACAATGTATATCTGTGAAATGGCTGATGTCACAGAAAAACTGAAATGAATGTTGTGTTTTAAAAAGTTCTAAATTTTTTGTGTAGTATATTTTGTCTTTCTCTCAAGGTTTACCAGTTAAACAAAATTATATAAAATTCTTTCTGAATGAAGAGAATTTCAAAGGCTGTTCCCAGAAAATGCAAGATACAAATTTTATTTCTCATATAAATATCTTATAATATGTGGTATTTTAATCAAATCATTAGAGTCATTTTTGAGAAAATAAAAAATTATGAAAAAATGTTCTATGTAAATGGTAGTTTGGGAATCTAAGAATTTTCTTGAAAATCTTTATGTCCATCTTTGGAAGATACTGAACTTGCATACCAATTTGGTATTTATTCAACATTTTGCCTTTGAATTATGCTTTTCATAGATACATGGATCTTTTTTTAAAAATGCTTTTTTGGATTCACGCAGCCTCAAAACATGTATTTCTGGTGAAATCTCGGTATAAAATTTTTGGGTGGAATACAGTACTTTCTCTACTTACTACGTACTTGGTAGAGAAAGCAAAAACATATTTATTATTAAGTATGACTGAGTACTTTTAAATAAGAATTTTTGTTGTTAAATAGTCAATATATATATTTATAAGCTATACTGTGATACAGGTGAATGTTAAATAAAGTCTATTGAAACAGTCTTCATCTGCTGTTGATTAGTCTAGGGACATTTGTGATATAGCAATTTATCTTTAAATTTTTTCCTAAGTTACAAGTTGCTTTTCTTTTGGGGATAGGAGGACTAAGTATTATATCTTTTAACTGGAGACATAATAGCAGATGATGTATGAATCAATGGAATGAGTATGCAAAAGAGCTCAGGGACATAAGCTACATGATATTCATCCAAAGGACTGAGGGAAAGCTTCAGATCTCAGCCAGTTATCACTATTTATATTCTTGTTATTAAATTGTAATGGTTCAAAAAAGACTTGCTGCAAGCAACATTTTTAAAAGATTAAATGGAGGTTTATGTATTGACAAATAGCCTTGATAATAAGACCAGTAATGACACCGATATTACACTTAAAAAAGAATTTTGTGAAAAATGTATAAACATCTTAGAATATCTTATCACGCATTGCTAACTGATAATGCTCATTACAAGTGCCTTTTCTTTGAAAGAATGTGTTGCCATATTTTAGATAGACATACTCCAGGATGAGCATGAGGACAGTTAAAATAGTTATGAATACCTACACAATGTAAAAAAGAAAAATATTTATTTTACACTAACGCAACAGCTTCAATAAAAAAATTATCAATTTCAGGTTACATGAATTAGTGTTACCTTTAATTGTCAGAATATATATCCAAACTGTAAAGAGCATACTCTTATTTTTAAGGAATGCCATGAAACTCTTATCGAATCACAGACAAAGATAATTGATAAATAATAGCTTCTGAAGAAACAACTGAAGTTTGAACATTTAAACTACTTATATGTAGTGAGAAACACTATTCTCCCTAATGACCTTTGTAGATCACTGCATTGTTTCATTTGCATTCCTTTTCTATGAACACAGCTTAATAATTCCCCAGATTTCAAATATTGACACACTATGATTGTCATAAAGAACATGTTTTGTGTTAAAGTATTACTTCCAGTATGACTTCTGTTCTGAATTAACACTATGTATGTTAAGATGGGCTCCCACCTAGAAATGTTTTGAAGTTTAATTTGTGATCATAAGTCATGAGCATATGTTCGTGTGGCTTTTAGATATGATTTTCTGTGAAAGTTTAAAATTATTCTGCAATATCTGTCTATAATTTTAATAGTATTAAATATTTATTTAAATGTTGTTATAATGTTAATAAAATATATTGCATTTGTTTATAAAAGAAAAGTAAATATTTTTTCTTCATACACCATCACATGTGTTTTAATAATGGTTCTTTCATACTAGTCTTAATGCAGCACTGCTTGAAAATGGTGGACCTGATAGATCAGTAATTAGACTTTGATCTGTTCAAAAGATCCGTGATTCAAATTCTGTCCATAACTTGCATTTCACAAGATCTGATGACATCATTTGTGTCAAGTACATAATAATCTTATAAATACAAAATAATACTTATATAATGTTTCAAGAGTATAATCCCAATTATTTTATTTTGAAAACACAGCTTTGTTTCACTGATTTAATGGCTGACATCACCAGTTGCAAGAGATGTGCCTTTAATTTATGCCACTTCTGGATCTTTTTTGATGGAGAAAATCTGGAATTACATTCTTATAGCCTTTTGGGGAGCAGCAAGGAGTTGATTGGAGAAATAATTTTCTCCTTGCTGGAAAGTAATAATGCCAGTAAAATAATGCAGACATGCCTAAAATATTGGCATTTGCCAAGTGATGTCATAAGACGAAACAGATGTAGCAATTACCGGCTGTCTTGTCGTGATATCTCACATAATACTAATATTACTTTCATTAATTCCATTAGGCATGGAATCTTAAAACTTAATGATTTTGAAAATGACTTTATATTTTAACTCTCTCCCTGTACCCCTAAGTAGCATAGTTCCCATGTTATTCATAAAAGAACTCCCCTCTCCAATTCCAAAAGAAGAAACAAACAAAGGAAATCACCACACTAAGCAACATTAAAGAAACTAGAAAGTCAAATTCACTTTCCACCCATGGGCCTTCCCAAAATTCACAAAAATATTCAAAGAATATTACATAATCTTAGCTCCAGTTCCTTAAAAAATATACTCAGGACCAATACAAAGAACAAAATTCCTGTGGGAAAAACTTCTGTTATTTATTAAATTCTATGTTAGGATTGCAAGAAAATGTACATAGGGAAAACAAAGAGGAATATAGATACAAGATTTAAAGAACACGTGAGAAATGTGAAATATAAACAAACAGAAAAATCAGCAGTTGCAGAGCATTTTTGGTCCACAGATTATCAGATAGAAGAAAAACCAAAGCTTTTAAAGTCTCTTAGAAAGGCAGCGAAACTCTCCATTTGGGGAAAGTTATTCTTTCATAAGAAGAAGCACAATATACAGTGTGTGCATAAATATATTGTCATACTTTGAACTGGTATTTGGGTGAACTTGGTCACAATCGAAAGAAAAATTCAAATATTTTTTACTATACCTCATAGACATCGAATGTAGCCCCCATGAGTGATGCTGCAGGCATCAAGGCAATATTCCCATTCACACGCGCTCCAACATGTATGATGAAATGGACTGGATGGCAGCAGTGATACAAAGTTGCACTTCTTGCAGGTTTTGAGGCAGTGGTACATAGATACAATCATTTATCTAACCTCATAAAAAGAAGTCAGAGGTCATCAATCAGGCAACCTCAGCGGCCACTTGTAGAAGACATCATCATTTCCGGCACGTCCAATCCATCTTCCTGGAAGTGCTCATTCATATGTTCTCGAATATGTAAATGTCATCTTGTTGGTAAATAAATTTGTTGCCTTCTTCTTCTTCCAATTGTGGAAATAACCATTCAGTGAGCATGTCAAGATAAGTTGGACCATTGACAGTGGCCTCTCGAAAGAAAAATGGACCATAGACTTAACATTTCAATACAGCACAAAAGACATTCACTTTAGGGGAGTCTCTTTCAACTTCCAAAATAGCCTGTAGATTCTGCCTCCCCCAAATCGTAACATTATGCCTGTTCACTTTTCCACTAACATGGAATGTTGCCTCTTCACTGAAAATTATTTTTTCTGACAGATTTGCATTATCGCCCATTAGTACCAACAAATGTTCAGATAAATCTAATCATTTTGCAGGTTTATCAGGTATCAACTTATGCAGTAATTGAAGTCTGTAGGGGTGAAACTTCAGTCGCATACGCATGATCTTAGATATGGTGGATTTAGGGACGTTTAACTGCTGACTAGCTCTACGGACAGACTTCTTAGGACTACGTACAAATGCCTCCCACACTTGTTCCACAATTCCCACATTAACAAACGTTCTCCCTGAATGACCTTTCCTTTGGTGACACATGCAGCCACAATCCACAAAATCACGGTACCACTTCAAAATTGATGTGTGTGGAGGAGCTACATGTTGAAACCTTCGCCAATAAGCATGCTGAACTTGCACCAGACTCTGCGTGCTATGATATTCAAAACACACCAAGTACATTCTTGTGGGTTTGCCATAACTCCTTAAAACATCTTTAATAACAACTTAATTTTAAAAGCCAACATTCACATGTAACCTGCCTGCTAAATATCCAACAGTGAACCCGTATTGACTAATCATAAACATGAATGAATTTAATTTCTGTGTTTGATTCCTGCAATCCCGTTCATTGTTATCCATTGTTGACATGCAAAAAATATTTGAGTTTTTCTTTCGAATGTTACCAATTTCATTTAAATACGATTATTCCAAGGTGAGATGGTGCTGGTTGGAGTATGACAGTATTTTTTGGACACACTGTATTAAACTTTGATGTTTCATGTGAAAAGGATCTCATTACACAGTACGTCCAACCAGAGAACGCCATCTACTAGTCACAAGAGGAAGTACAGCAGTGAATCCAGGCTGATGATGGAGAAACTTATTCGTAAGTCCTGGTGAAAAAGTGAACTTACAATAATAAAAAATTTAATTGTGTATTTATGTTTTTAATGTTCATTTTGGATCATTGTTTTTGCAATGAAACAAATACATTCACCCTAGTACATACTTTGAGACCTTTGGAATGTAGGGAATGATTATAGTTAAAGAAAAACTGCCCTGCTGCAGCCAGGGGTCAAATCTGTGACCTGGTTGAGAAGCCAGAATGCTTACCACTTGACCAGAGGCTGTCCCTATTTATTTTATTTCAATAAAAATTCCTTTTGCTATACAGTAAACCCTTGTTTAACCGAATTCCAAGGGACCGAAAAATAGCCAATTCAGTTTAACGAAGTTTGAATTAACAAGGTTTTGTAAAAATAGTCCCGTATTATCTGAAATGGTAAAATACGACTAATGAGTTCACTTTCTCTCTTGTTGTGTGTACCAACGGCGTGTTCAACTTACATGATCTCTAAGAAAAAGTAAAAATAACTGCTGTATACGGTATATGTGGCATTTGTTTAATTGAGAAAGTATACTGTAAAATGCTTGTAATTTGTTTTAAACAGTACTATTTGGAACAATATTGTACTCATTGAATTAGTGAGTAGAATAATACAAGAAACAATAACCTTAAGAATCACTTTAAATATTCTGTTCTTTTAACACTAAGTTTTAATCGGAACACATGTTTTAGTTACAACTCTTATCCATTACACACATTTTAGTTCTATAATTTGAAAAAATCATTAATTGTTGTTTGGCGGACCGTTGATCATAATATTATGGCATTCTGAAGATACCACAACCAGGGTAGCCTGAAGTGGCAGCAAATCTCTCGAGAACAGAAATTACAGCTGTAAATTAAGCGTGGTGTCATATCTTCATGTTCCTCCTCAGAAGATGGCAGTAAAGAATTATCATTCTCTTCTGCATCATCAGCAGATGACTGGTTCTTCAGCACCACATATATTGTGTACCTACGTCCATTCTTCCATAATGACGGTACAAGAGGGCACCAACTGGGTCTAAGCATGTAGAAGAGTATTATCAGAATCCACAATTGTATCCACATTATAAGTTCAGATGTGGATCATCAGTTTCCTGTTCAGTTTCAGCGGTGTTATCAGTTGCTGTCCAGGCCCTTTTAAAAAGTTAGGGTGTCGTAACTTTATCCCAAGCAGCAGATACGTTGTGGATAGCTTGTAGTAAAAAGACAACTTGTATGTTTGGAAGTTCCAGGTCATTGGACTGATGTGCCGAGCAGTGGTCCAAAGTTAGTAAAATGTTCCTTTTTCTCGCAGCCATTTGTTATTGAATCTTCAAGAGATTTGGCCATTCAAGCTTTATTGTTATTCTCGTACTGACTTGACAGATTGAATAGGTTGACATTTTTAAAACAACGTGGATTTTTGTATTTTCCAATCACTAATGATTTGAGTTTCTCAGAATCATCTGAATTACAACACAAGACCATTGTCAGTCTCTCCTTGCTGCGTTTTCCTCTATGGCATTTTCTGCCCTTGGCAAGTAGTGTTTTTTCAGGCATCAAATTATAGAAAACGCCTGTTTCACCCATATTATACACATTTCTTGGGTGATGAGAGAGCTTAGATTGAAACTCTGCGCCCACTCATTGGCATCTTCCTTGTTTACTCTATGTGCCTCTCCACAGACACTGACAGCACTGATTTTATGCCTCTTCTTAAAACACCATAGCCATCCCTCAGAAGACATAAACCCAGAAATTCCTTCTTTCTTGGGGATTTCTCAAGCCTTTTTTTGAAGCATGGGGCTGGACAGTGGAATTTGCTGTGAATGCATGTGTTGGAACCATTCCAACAGCGAATCCTCCAACTCTTCATGTTTTGCTGGTCTCATGCGCTTGCTATTGCCACTAAATGAATAGCTTGTCAGACTTGCCTCTATTTTATGTTTTGAACTTATAATCGAAGAGAGAGTAGACTTCAGAATCTGAAAGTGTTCTGCAACCTGCGTTTTGGTCTTCTCTCCACTATCAACCATATGTAAAGTTTGCTGTTTTGTTTCAGTGTGAGAGTGTTATGAGCACGTTTCTCTTTTTGCAGCATAACAAGTGATGGAACGAAAGGGGGTGGGGAAAAAGAAAACAAAACATTCATTGTACACAAGTAGAGACAAACAGCTCTCTGAATTGTTGCGAGTCGTGCGCCATGTGCAGTCTGCTGACTAACCCCCTCTTTGCCCACCCTTGCATCATATGCTGTGGAAGTGATACATAAGCAGCAAGTAAGTGATCAGGCCATTGTTGAGAAATTACAGTCCAGTATTGAGAAAAATTATGTGAAATGTGTAACACAACATACATATTCGGTTTAAACGAAGAATAATGTATGGGATATGTAATGAGGAGACCAAATTTTAGTTCGTAGTACGAATTTTCCAAAATTGGTTTAAGTGGTAGATTTTTCCATGTAATTCGGCAGGGACCAAGCAGCTACTATGGGTTAACTGAGTTTTGGTTTATTACATTTTGAATTATCGAGGGTCTACTGTATATAACCAACATGTTGTTTGCAAAACTTTGATAGGATAAATGCCAAGGCTGTTATATCAATCTTTTTTTATTACTTGTGTATATCTAGTTCTAGTTTAAAAAGGGGTGGGTTTTATGGCTAAGCACTGCGACCTTTTAAAAGATCTATTGTGCATCGCCCCTTTCATCAGTTAAGTAGTTTGTTGCTCGTTACAAACTTAACCAGACTGCTAACTGAGGCTTTTGATAGTTCATCTATCTTTGGAAAGTGATTACCAAAAATACTTACTACTTGTGTATATAATCCAGTTAAAATGGAAAACACTATAGTTCAGATCACATTGAGGGCAGGAGCAAGAGTCATCCTCTGTGGTCTAGCGGTACCATGCTAGCCTCTGGTCCCCGAGGTTGGGGTTCAAACCCAGTGGTGAGTGATGGATTTTATCGGGCCTAAAAATCCTTAGCATGGCTTCCTTCAGAAAGGAAGTAAAGCTGATGATTCCATGTCGTAGATTTACAACACATTAGAAAAAAACCTCAAGCCTGATAAAGAGGCCTCTGAGCACAATTTCCAGTGTTTCACATCAATATAGAATGGGACGCTAAGAACCATAGTAGTTAAACAGAGTCCACAAATAAAAAATTTAAAAAAAAAAGGAGTAAGCACAGGTTTGTGTACTGTTAAAACTTTCACTTAATGTAATTTTTATAACACTACAGAAAAAGTTATCTTATTACTGGTTTTCAAAACCTCACATGAGGTTTTAAAAAGGAAAGAGAGGAGACTGCTACATTTAATGCAATAGCATTAGCAGATCTGCAGGTTCTGCTAGTATCATAAGATCTGGTAATTTCGTTAACATGCTATTTGTGTCCTTCCTCAGCTATGTTGTGACTATATTGCTTGGGAGACATGCATGGCTTTGCTTACATGCATTCTTACTAAAAAAAATCAGTCAGCTTCAATATATTTCTGTGCTGTTAATATTCATCCTTTTAAACCTCAATTAAGAGCTCTAAGGACAGTATATTCCCAATTAAACATGCACAGTTTTAAACACATTAGCTTCAATTGTCCATACATATAAAGCAAAATCCTTTAGATTCTATAATGATGCAGTGTGGCACTCGATCAAGTATGTAGAAGATGCAGGAGAGCAAATGAAATGGTATCTCATGTACTGTGTGACTGTGAAGCTCTCACAGTTCATAGGTTTAAATACTTTAATCAGGAAATCATGCAATTGCAAGGATTTCAAGTAGTTCGTAATAAGAGACTTGCAGACCTTGTGAAGGAGGCAAAGATCTCAGGGAATTAAATGAAGGGAAGCACAATAAATCACTAGTCACAGTGCATAGGGCATTTTTGCCCTCCCCTTCCATTTAAAATTAAGAAATGATGCAGTGTGTCAAATCTGGTGTACAGAGAAAGAGATTTGGTTATTGCTAATATAGGCCTTTGAGCAGTAGTTCACATAGTTCTTAGCTGTGCATTATATTTATTAAAGTAATACATGATTACAGAGGTAAATATATAGAATGATTAAGAATGACCGACAAACTTTCAGGTACATTTCAAATCCACACAAAATCTGAGCATCAGATTGCATCATTGCTAAAGATGCAAAATAGTGAAGACCATAGTAGATAGTGCAGTAATTAAAGTGTTAGCAGTAGATGCAATATTTAATTATTCATGCACTGTATATAGCATTTTTTCTATAATGCATGCAATATCTGAAAACATGGATAAGCAAAACAATAGTAACTACTGGAAATATCAAAGCTCAAAAAACATTGGAAACAAATGTAAGATTTATTATGTTTTGGGAAACACATCAGTTTTAAAATATTGGTTTACAGGGGAATATATTTCGGATGCTCCAGTTAAATGCTGGACACTTTGAAAATTTAGTTTTATTTTCCTCACGTAATATACCAAAATAAATGATTTGAATTTATCACAATTTAAATGCCTTTTGCTGAATGTGTGCTCCATCAACAGAATGCCCTTATAAAAGCAGAAAGGCAAGATCTTGGAATCTTGTGTCTCTTCAACAGCATTTCTTGCCTTATGAAATGCTACTTAAGTTTTCTGCATGCACAGGTTGGTTTTGTGCAAACTTGCAACATCCAGAATTCTAGGGTGTGCTGTGCATTGTCAAATTAGCCTACAGTTATAAGTATTTAAGTAAATTAAAACATTTTTAAAGTTTCTGTACTTTTATTTTATGTACACACTGCTGGCCATTATTATAACATTAAGAAAGATCACTCAAGCAGCTCATTTTGCAAATTATAGTTACATATATTGTGGCGGACAATAGCAGTGTTTCTTTTAGGTTGGATATGAAGATAGCTACATTTTCATTATATGAATCACTTTCCAGCTAAATAGTCCCCAGACTGACTTTTTGTTAAATTGCTTTTAAATTACAGTGTTATGCAATTTACCCAAAGGTTAGGTACCAATGAAGCATTTGGAAGTATATTATCAGACTTCAAAGCCCCTGCATTATAACAATATTTCCATATGATTTCCATGGATGGTTGAAATCCTTCATGAATATTTCAAGACCTTCTTTATTTAACCTGTTTAGGTTTATCATGCTTGTTTACATAATTATGTTTGTTATGTTACACAATTTATATAAGGGATTTAAAGCATGTACTCAGCACGAAGAATAAACCAAGTCAGAAATCATGATTATTATACTGTTATACTTACACTTTTCATAGGTAAAGCTTTTGCTCTATTATTGTTAATTATTAATGTAAAACTGTGTTTTTAAGAGTGAAATTGAACTTTGTTTGGCAGTTTGAAGGAGGCTTATCTGCTGTTTGAATGTGTGATCTGGCTGACTTGCATATTTCTCTGAATTTCATAGACTAAGTACCCTATTTATTTTGTTTATGTATTTTTGTTTCAATAAAAGGTTATTAATTAATTTAGTATAATTAATTGAGCTTTTTTACAAAAGTCAATAGTTGCAAACATTTCCAAAAAGGGTTATATATTATATTTTTATATATATATATATATATATATATATATATATATGCTTTTTAGCTTCTGAATCGATCTTTGAAATAAGATTTCATAAATTCATTTCATACTATAATTAGACACAACCTAAATTTTTTAAAACTTTTTTAAAACTCATTAATGCAGGCAAAAACTGATACATGCTTGACTCCTTATTTGAAATACACACAAGGCCAAGTAAAATGTTTTTCAGTATAGTATAAGGTTTTAAGTAAGAGCATTCTCCAGTGTTGTAACATTCCAGTTACTGTGTTCCCACGAGGAAGTTCCCAGGTCTGAGAAGGCTGGGAGCAAAATATGAATCCTTGCATCCTTAGACATCTGTTGGCTGTTTAAAGATCACATTTAAAGTGTTCAGTGGGAGTGTGAGCTCATGGTTTCCACTTACATATACTGCGCTGACATAACATTTGTATCTGAAACCATGCAGGAGCAAAGATAGCAGATTGATCTTATGGCTCTTTTATCTTGGTTGGAGATCAGTACCATAGGTTCTGACTCTCACTATGTGTGAATAATGGATACAGGTGAATCTATTATGGTTCAAGAAAGAGTAGTTGGTAGAAAATCAAGAACTAAAGTATTAAGAGTCCTCATACAGCTAAATGTAAGACAATGGAGCAGGAATCAAATATAAAATACTCCTATGGACTAGCAGACTCTTATGCAGTCCAAGGAAGTAAGTAGTGTAAAGTGGCAGAGATAACATGTGTAGATATTAGTATATTTTACAATAAATTACAGACATTGTGCAAAATAGATCACGACAAATTGCTTTTAAAGTTCATGACCACCATATCACCAAAATGTAGGGTGGTGGATATGGAGTCTTCAAAAGAAAGCAAAGCGTGTCGATAAAATACAGTCTTGGGAAAACAGATGGACAGATGTTTGTGTATCACGTTTCCAGGTATAACTGGTTTCTAAAAGATTGATTGTCTCTCCTGGCAAACAGATTTCATTGTACAGGACAATCATCAAAGAAAACAGATAAGAAGAATGATAATCTTATGAATGCAGTAAAAATGACAGAAAGGAGTCTGTTTTGTAAGGTTATCATTATGGCTAACTAGTAGCTAAGTGTTGTAACTATAGTTATGGGCTGAACCATATAATGAAATGGTATGAAATCATAAAGTTCGGCTAACACTAAGCTTAGAAAATACAACTCAAAACCTACAAATGCAGAGAAAGCATACTAGGGAAAAATCTAATAGAGTATGGCTGCCTCCAGAGCTCTGTTAAAAAGGTTGGGCAAATTTCAGTAAAGAAAAATTTTGGACTTAAGGCTTGCTCCTTGTCAAAGTATAAACATATATTTTATCATTGTTTCAACTTGTTTAAAATGTCCCACTCAAATTCCTGCTCAACTTGCAAGATGGCCCTTTTGTAAATTCATTTATTTATTTGTTTTCAACCATGGGATTTACATTAATTTGTGGTATCGTCAATACAAAAAGATGATATACATACATAATAGAAAAATAATAAATAATACCATATAAGATTACAACACAATGTTTTAAAATGACAAGAATTCTGCTATGAAATAAAAGTTATGCGCAATAAGAAGTGTTTTACCTTTTTTCTAAATATAGCCTCTGAGGTGGCAAGTTTGAGTTTTTCTGGCAATTTATTATATAATTTAATAACAGCATATTTGGTGCTTTTACTAACAATGTTGTGTTATGACTGATGATACTTAGCTGCTGTTTACTCCTGGTGTCGTATTTATGTTTTTCAAAGTTAGCTTCAATTTGTTCCAAGTTGTTCCATATTATATCGTTACTTCTAGCATATATTGTGATGCAGTGGCTTTGGCCCAAAGTTATCAGGAGATCGGCACCAGGCAGTTGAGATAAAGATAAGTCATGGCTCGCTCAGCATAAACACCAGAAGTGCTATTGGCAGATAACCCGAATCTCTGGTGTTTATGCCGGCAAGACCACGACTCATCTTTGTTTATCTCTGACTGCCCGGCACCTGCCTCCCTGGCTTGAACTGGTGGCACAAGTCATCATTCTGTTGATAAATGAAACTTTTTCCAAGAAGGCATATTTCAGAAAGCAGCATCACTTCTTCCATAATTCACTGTGTTTATACTGTTGAGTGATCCGTCAAAAGAGTTTAATTGGGCTAATAAATACCAGTGTTCAGAAGAACTACTAGAAGTTTTCAAATATAGGTACTAAAAATGGCACCACCCACCCAGAGAGCTTCTAAAAGCTGCAGATACTACAATTTCTTAAACAAATATTCAAGGTACACAATTAATTCTCAGCTTTGGTAGCTTTGAGAAAAAAATATAAAAGAAGAAGTTACAAATTTCTGAATAAATATTTTCACAACAATTCATATGTCATTTCAACAAAACCTTATACACCTGTGTTCACCATCACCAGATTCAGATAAAGATACCTACTCAAGCTCTTAATGTGTTGAATATGGGAGGACTTATTCTATTTTTCTTCACTAGTTAGCATCATCAAGAACTATTTAAAAATCAGACTGACAGAAATCAAGATTTTAATAAAGGAAGGCTTAAAATGGCAGCATCAATGATGTTGAACACTTTATATGAATAATAGCTACAGATGTGATTATCTAATGCATCAGTACTGCATTTCCTTTGGTAAAGTTAACCTCTTACTAGACACAAGATTCCCTCCAATAACTGGAAATTGGGCTTGGTCATCTAAAACATGTATGTAAATTTATTTTACTTTTTGTTTATTCCACAGTGGCATACATTGGACTAAACAGCAATTGCGTACTGAACAGGAATCAAGAAGCAACAAAGGATGTTAAGGATTCGAAAGAAACTGCAAAGGTATTAACATGGTAATTGGCAACATTTGTAAATCTGACTAGCAGTTTCTTAGCAAGCTATTCCCAGAAAATTCAAAATATACATTAATTAATTTGTCATACAGATATCTTAAACATATAGTATTTTAATCAAAATCATTTGAGTCATTTTTTAGAAAATAAAAAATAATGAACATTTTTCTATATAAAGGGTAGTTTGGGATGGGGGAATGTTCTTGAAGATTTTTGTGTCATATCCTTGGAAGATGCTGAACCTAAATACCAAGTTTGGATTTGACTGAACTTTTCATTTTTGAGTTATGCTGTTCACAGACACACAAACACTTACAAAGATATTTTTCTAAAAATGCCTTTCTTGGAATCAGGAAGTCTCAAAACATGTATTTCCAGTAAAATCTCAGTTCCAAATTTTTGGGTGAAATGCCATAATTCCCCTACTTGCTATAGGTAAATAATAGAAAAAGTAAAATGAAACACCAGCTTTATTTTGGGCCAAGACATTGATAGTTTTGATTTGAGTATTCTTCACCTCTGTTTAATGGGTGTTTTCTATAGGGTCAGGTAATATTGTAATTTTTGGCTTATTAAATCACGCTGCCTAAGAAGGCAATATCTGCAATAAAATAGGAAAAGAGGGTTAGTATGGATCAGATCCAGAATGATATGCCTAAGCAAAATAAGATATAAGTGAAAATAAGGGAATGTGAAATTTAAGATTAGATATAAATAAATATGAAATTGAATGTGAAATAATCACACAACTTTCCCTACCCACTATAATTCATTTTCATAGCTGTCCTACATAAATTCATAGAAAGTTTATTTTCCTGTGTGCTTTTTGTTAATGATGAATATTCACCAGACATTTCTTCTTCTTCTTCTTCTTCTTCTTCTTCTTCTTCTTCTTCTTCTTCTTCTTCTTCTTCTTCTTCTTCTTCTTCTTCTTCTTCTTCTTCTTCTTCTTCTTCTTCTTCTTCTACCTTTACAGCATAGGCGTAGCTAAATCAGTCCATTTTCTCCATTCATTCCTATCCATCATAATTCTCCTCATTTCTTCTTCCATCTTATTCCTTTGTCTCCCAATCTTTTCCATTCTGTCTTCCCACATTATCCGGAGTATTTCTTTCCCTCTCCTTCCTTGTACCCTTACTTCTAGTATGTGTTTGACTTTTCTATCCTTTGCCATTTGGAATATACGTCCCCACCACTTCAATTGTCTTTCTTCAATTATCTTCTCCAGTGATCTTTGACCTACTTCTTCTCTAATCCTTTCATTCCTTACCTCATCCTTCCTAGTTTTATTTACAGCTTTTCTTAAATATTTCATTTCACTGGATTGAATTTTACTTATTTGCTTATCTTGTAATGGTATATTTTGTATTTCATATGTAACTTCTTTCTTTCCGAGGATAGTTTTATTAAACTGATAATAAATATAATTTGTTAATTTGCTATTTAGTATTTCTTCATCCCACTGACCAGCACTCATTGTAATTGTTCCTAGACACTCGTACATATTTATTTGTTCTATTTTTTCATTCTTATGTTCAATGATATTTCCTGTCCAAGTTCTTTTGAAATACACATAACTTTACTTTTCTTGACATTTATTTCCATTCCCTTTCTTCTAAGCTCTTCTCCCCATTCTATCATACACCTCTGTAGTTTTTCCTCATTTTCTGCTATCAATATTATGTCATCTGCATGTACCAGTACCTGCACTTGGGTAAGTCTCATATTCCAGTATGCTATTTTAGTCCTTGGTGTCGTCCTTTTACAAATTTTAATTATTTCACCCATAAAGTTATCATAAAGATTAGTGGACTACCTATTTAATTCCTTTTTCCATATTAAATTCCCTTTATGTTTCTTCCTCTATTCTAACTATTCCCTTCAACCCATTATATACACCGAATTGTTGTAATTAGCTGATTCTGTACATTTTTCTTTATTAATGCTTCCCATGAATATTTTCTAGGCACTGAATCAAAGAAGCCTGCCTTTAGATCCAAAAATGCTAAGCAGATTTGTATTATGTATTAATTTTCCAATCATCATCCTAGTGTAAAAATATGATCATGGGTCTGTCTGCTAGGTCTAAAACCCACTTGCTCTTCTTCCAGTTCACCTTCAATCACACTTCTTAGCTTCCTTTCTAATATTCTTGCATATAATTTATATACAACAGATGATAAACATACTACTCTATAATTGTCACAATCCTTATTATCTCCATTTTTGTAGATTGGTATTCTTTTTCCATTCTTCTAGGATACTACTAGTTGTCCATATTCTTCTAAATATTTCTGTCAATACCTGAATCATAATTGATCCTCCCAATTTTATAAACTCCAGTGCTATTTCATCTATTCCAGCTGCTTTCCCCATTCTTATTCTCCTTATTGCCCCTGTTACTTCATCCTCTGTAATTGTATCAATGCCATCTTCCTCCTCTACCCTTATCTCCTTTTGTTCACTTTGTTCCAGTATTCTATTTTTAAACTTCTCGCCATAGTATTTCCTCCATTCCTCTAATAGATATTTGCTACCTATAATTAAATCATTTTCATTGCTTCTTAGACTTGTTGCTGGTTTTCCATATGTTCCTTTCAATCCCTTAACTATATTTCAGAATTTATTTATATTTTCCACAAAATTATGTTCATCCATATGCATCTTTGTTATTGCAAGCAATAACTTATGCTCTGTACCAATATCAGCACTTTGGATGACCTTTAAATCCATAAAGGCACATAGTAATGTACTTGGGTATAAAAAGTGATCTATTATACTTTTAGCCTCTCTTCCTTCAGCTTCATATGCAATTTTATGGATGCTTTTATGCTGAAAAAGTGAGTTTCCTAACAGCATTTGATTCTCTATGCAGAATTCAATTAATCTCTGCCCATTTTCATATATGATATTTTCTCCTCCATATGGTCCCATACATCCATGTGATCTTAACTTATTATCCCCAGTCTGTCCATTAAAATCTCCATTATTACTAGCCTACCTGTCATTTTCTTTATCCAGAATTCTTTGTAACCGAGCTTCTTTGTCCAAAATATCGCAGTCGTCTGTGGGCGCATAAAGTTTGTGCCATCGTAATTTTCTCTTCCAAGTTCACTCTGACACTAATTAGCCTAGAATTTACTGCTTCCCACTATACTACCTACTCTTTTTTCCATTTCTTCTGATAGCATTCCTTTGGATCTTCTTCTTGTACTCACTCCTACATATTGTAACACATGTCCTTTCTCTACTATTCCACTTCCCTTCTTTCTAACTTTACTTAGTCCCAATATTTCCAATCGACATATTTTCCATTTCCTCTATTAGTTCCACTTCTATTCCATTTAAAGTTTTAATATTCCACGTCCCAATTCATATTTTCCGTATCCTTGCCTTGTCTTCTATTTGATCCATCATTTCCAAGGCCACTAATTCTCCATCGAATCATTCAATTAAGCCCAATGTGAGTGAGTAGCCCAACGATTGTGCTGTTTTTCTGTTGGGATTTTCTCCTTTAACCTCTGAAGATCCCTCTTCATCGCAAGAAAGTGATTCCCTCAATTTATCCCTTGAGAGATGGGATCCCACTTCCACCATCCTCACATTACTGATATACTCATCTCCACCGGGGGTTGCCATTGTGGTCTTCGCCTTCGGTCCGCCCCGGGTATTCACCAAACATTTTCCAATCATAAATACTAGTAGTTGTCTACAGAAAGAGCTAAGCCAACTGTATTATAACACTCTCTTTGCATAAGTACAAGAGATACAAAAGAATGTTCATGCACAAACACACGCATAAATTGGCTTCTTTATTTTTCTAAACAAAATTTTGGTTCAGAGCTTCAGGTTGAAATCTTGATACTGAATTTTTGAGTGGAGTACATACCATAAAGGATGTAAGCAGCAAAGAAATGAAAAGGGATAATAATACATGTATAAGAGCATGAGACACGCTTATAAGAAGATATACCTGCCTGAATTCAATATGCTTGTTTATCTCCTCTATAATCTCTCCTGTTCTTATTTGAAAGGATATAACATAATATTCAATTATTTGGGCAAAAAGACACTATAAAAACATATATGTGTGTATGCGTGCGTGTGTCATGTGTGTGAGAAATTTCTTACAGTATTCTTATCATAATGCTCCTTTTCTTTCTTTCTTTCCTTTTTTACTTTCTCTACTACGTATAGTAAGTAGGGGAAGTATTGTATTCCACCCAAAATTTCGATACCGAGATTTCACCGGAAATACATGTTTTGAGACCCCCTGAATCCATAAAAAGCATTTTTGGAAACATGTCCGTGTGTGTGTCTGTGTGTCTGTCTGTGTGTGTGTCTGTGAACAGCATAACTCAGAAACGAACAGTCGGATAAACACCAAACTTGGTATTTAGGTTCAGTATCTTCCAGAGATGCGACACGAAGGTTTTCAAGAAAATCCCCCCACCCCAGAGTACCCTTTAAATGGAAGATTTTTCGAAAATTTTAATTTTCTCAAAAATGGCTCTAACGATTTTGATTAAAATATCATATGTTTAAGATATTTTTACGACAAATAAAATGTATATCTTGAATTTTCTGGGAATGTCTCCAAAAGTATACTTTATTGTGAACGACTTTTGCATAACTGGTAAATCATAAGAGATAGACAAAATTTTACTACACAGAAAATGTGGATCGCATAAAATACACAATTTATGTCATATACATTTTTTGTGTTGAGCGAACCATTTTCGAGATATTGCTTGTTATTCCCTTAAAGTTTTCAATACTTATTTTCTCAAATGGGAATTCGTTATTCATTTTTTTGTCTTGGATATGCAAAGAGTATTAATCTGTGGGAAAGGGAATGGTGCTGCGCCTAGCAACCAGCTATTAAAAGATATGTATGTGCTTAAAGGCTACTGTTTTTCTATATTGCCCTTGTAAATATATTTTCCCCTTACATCTACAAGAAAATTAGCAATAAGATAGAGTTTGCAAATGTTTATCTCGATTAAGATGAAGTAGATGGAGAATAAGCGTTTGTATAAATACTTTGTACAAGAGTAGAGAAAGTCATGTGAGTGTAACACATCAGATTTTTTCTTTCATTCTTTCTTTCTTCTTTTTTCTTTCTTTTTTTTTGGCGTAAAATGGACCTGGGTGTCTTTAGCTGAAAATATTTAATTCTATCTTTAGTCATTTTATTTATTTTAATAATTAAGTCACCATTATGGAGGAACAAAATTGTAATTCTTTTTCCTAATTTTATCAACAGCAAATTGTAATACTTTTAAGCATTAACTATTACATACTGTGTGAACAATAAGTTAATAACATACAGTCCTTCAGTACCAGTGAATGTTATTACCTAAAACAGTACGGATTTTTAATTTATATGAATATTGAAATTGTTTTAAGAATGAATGAAGAATGATATTATTTGCAAAACCTTATATAATTAATTTGCATATAATGTGACACATTTGTATCTGTATCCACAGGAAGATGCAAGTCAACAGCCTGACTTAAATGGAGAAATGAGGGTATTTAGTAGGATGATCGATGAAGGTAAAACACTGTCATAAATACAGTATATAAATAAAATATAAAAAAATATTTACAAATCTTCAACTTTATACAAACATTTTTATATTAAGAAGTATTTTAACTTGTTTTGAACTTGTTTTTTACCACTTAGTGCCTTTATTGCCTGTTGACAACCTAGTAAGTAAAATCTCTTCCCATTACAAAAGCACTAGAATGTTTGGTAGTCTGTTCCCTAAAGTAATCATTGTTCTGTCTAGTAATAATTGTATATTTGTAATCTTAAATTTAGCTTATTTTCAACAGAATTGTCTTATATAGGATGGAAGGTGACCTATGATCATCCTTGAAGAGGATGACTCTTTGTAATGAATAGAACCAAAACTCTTAGTGCAGTTTTACTGTTTTTAAATTGGTTTTGAGAAAAAAATTTAAAATTTCTTAATATTAGGCCTATTTTAAATGAAGATTTTTCGAAACTTAAATAGTTTTTCAAATATTTCTTAGCGGAGAATGAAAGATAAATATTTTCTGCATGTTTAAATACGTTTTGAATTAAAACAATTCGCATTCTTACTATTGTTGTAAGCTTTCGAAATTTGTTCAGTTAAATCTACATCATCAGACACGAGACTACGCAACATGACAGCACTGTAAGATTGAAAGAAATGCACTTCAGCTGCTTGTTTATAAAGAAGCGCACTTCAGCTATTGTTTATTCTGCTTATGGCTTGTTTTTCAAACAGCGGATTATCAGTTACAAAATGGTTTACTTTATTAATGCTGAGTATCTTGAAATGCTACTCATTTACGTTGAAACGCATAGTAATGCGGTAGCTGCGGCAAGAATTTATCGAGAAAGATTTCCAAATAGACGAGCACCACATCATTGGACATTTGTTTTTGGTTGTCATAGAGTTCTATATACAGGAAGCATATCTCCTCATGCTGAAGGAGCTAATCATAGAAGTGTTGCACAAGAAGAAGAATCCCTTACTTGGTGGAAGAAGATCCTGGAAGCAGCAGCTATGGTATGGGATTATTTATAGATACCACTGCCCCACCAGTAAGGTTGGCTACTGCATCTCAATAAAACTGCCGTCCTCCGTGGACTACTGGTACCGTGCTAGCCTCTAGTTCTCGAGGTCGCGGGTTCAAACCCGACGGAGGGCGATTGATTTTTTTCGGGCGTAAACATCCTTAGCATGGTTTCCTTCAGAAGGGAAGTAAAGCCGGTGATCCCGTGTCGTAGATTTACGGCACGTAAAAGAACCTCAAGCCTGATAAAAAGCCTCTGAGCAAAATTTCCGGTCTTTCACGCCCAATATAGAATGGGACGCTAAGAACCATAGTAGTTAAAGAGCGTCCATAAATAAAACTCAATTTCAATTTCAATAAAACTGTAGTAATCTACTGCATAGTAGCTAAGAACGCCACATACAGAATGTAACGACAGAACACGAAAAACTAAGGTATCAGTATAATTCAAAGTTTACATAGACATATAAATCACTGTAGTATTTCCCCCCCCCAGGGCGTCACGTTATGTGAGTACGGGTTTGGCCCACCCGGAGTCCCGAGCCACCCATCGCCATATTAATCCCCTCCCCCCCCCCGTCCGGTCGAGGTGGGTTCGTCCTCGTGACCGGGGGACACAAGTTAGGCTCTCGTGCTTTCTTTGCATTTCGTTCCATGC
The DNA here is from genome assembly GCA_030765065.1 of Deroplatys truncata. Taxonomy (NCBI): domain Eukaryota; kingdom Metazoa; phylum Arthropoda; class Insecta; order Mantodea; family Mantidae; genus Deroplatys; species Deroplatys truncata. Next base: position 138,766,213 of record CM060984.1, on the reverse strand, counting down.
CGCCCCTCCCCATCGTTTCTTTCTTCTCTAGTCTATTTCCGACCATTTCGCACCACGACCATTAGTACATCTCTTTTTCTTCCTCGCCGGCCTACCTTGCGTGCGAAACGCTCACACACCTTTCGGTTTATTTAGGCATTTTTTATCTTTTAATCCTCCTTGGACACAGCTTGACGGATACCCGCGCACTGGTTCGCAGCTGGGTGAGCGGGTAATGGCGTCATCCCCACTGCCTGGGGTTGTCATGTAGGGTGTGTGTTCGTATCCGCTGTTCAACTGCAGTCCCGCGGGGGGCCATTGCATGAACTGCTGACTTCCCACGGCCATTGGGTCCCTCTGTCTATGTTCTGGGAGGTGTGACCCTGAGGCGAGACTGGTATAGATAGGCCACTCACCCAAGCCGGGGTAACGCTCGGGAAGTGAGAGCCCGAGGTCGGAGACGGTTGCAATGGTGGAGGATTTCTTTCGCTATGGAGCCCTCTTTCTCCATTACTAACAAGCGCCGAAAAGTCTTTGTAACAGAAGTAGCACCATCGACATCTGGTTGTTACTTGGTCATTACATGAACAGAGGAAGCACAAACTTTTGAGAAGGTGAACCCTTTAATTATTCAGAAGGGCATTGTCGCTATTGCTGGTGCGGTTCATTCCTGCACTCGTCTTCGGAATGGTTCATTGTTGGTTCAAACTAAGTCCGAACAACAAAGTAAGTCCTTGTTGCGCGCCACGATTCTCCACGGTTATCCCATCCGTGTTGAGAAGCACCGCACCTTGAATTCCTTTCGAGGCGTCGTTACCACCCATAGCCTCGATGGTATGTCGGACGATGAACTTGTCGAATATCTTTCTGAACAAAAGGTGACAGCCGTTCATCGAGTGCAAGCTAAATGCGAAGGGGTGGTGGTACCCACTCGTACCCTGTTTATAACTTTTGATGGCGTCGATCTGCCTACGAATATTTCAGCATGGTACGAACGTATTGCTGTGAGCCCTATATTCCTAGACCTCTGCGTTGTTTTTGATGCAGTAATTTGTATCACAAATTACTTAAATGTAAATAATGATTGTAATATGAATATGCATTTTTATGTGACATTGATTTTAGATGTTTCTTGACTGTAATTATTGTTGATAAGTAAGTTTATACGACCTTACTGAAACTGTCAATAATAGCGCGCAATAATGCAGAGAGGGGGCTGAGCTGTTTATCATTATTGGAAACGAGGAAGTTACGTAATGTTGGCGCGTTTTTCGGTAGAAACTTCTGGAATGTTTCCTTAGAGCATATGTATTCATAATTTTCATTGGATATTAATATAGACGCTAATGTTGGCGCGTTTTATTAGCCAATAGTAACTCAGGTATAATCTTTAGGCATATCGGGGAGTGGGTGTATAAAAAGCCAAGTCAGAGGTAGATCGCGTTCAGTTCATCGAAAATCTCAATACATTACACGTCGCCTTCAGTCGGGCAGTTCATCAAAAATCTGTGTACACTACACGTCGTCTTCAGTTAGTCAGTTCGTCGAAAGTATTTGTACGACAAACGTCGGGTATCGATTCACAAGTTACGCGCAGCAGAATTATGAATAATCTAAAGTGTTGTAAGGTTAATTATACAAAAAGTTGAAGTACGCAAATTAAAAGTGATCAGTAAGAAGTTATTATAACAGTTTCAGTTTGGCGAGTGTAAAGATCAATGTATAAATGTTATAGTTAACGTGTTCGACAATAAATGTGTAAAACAAATTTCTTCATCAGTGTTATATTTGGATAAAAGATTCCTTTCCGTTTACACAACCCTGATCAAGAGACATGTTCGACCGAGAGATAATAGCTAGCCGGAGGACATTTGAAATGAAATCAAACAAAAGCTAATACTGCCGCAAATTGCTAACACCAGATGGAGCTAGGAACCTAACAAAGAATGACGTCACAAGATGGCTTCACATAAAGTAAACACACATACACAAACATCACAAGTAACAACATTATAAGTAATACCGTAACAAATTGGCTCCCATACGTGGGGCAGTTAAAATTATGTAACCAAACAAAACAAAAGCAGCACAACATAAGATCTTCAAGTTCTAATAATTTACGTAAAAACATATTACGTAAGCAATAATGTTAAATAAACAACATTAATAATACCGTTCCAAATTGGCGCCCAACGTGGGGCAGAGTGACCAGGAAAGGAACACGATGACCAGGAAAGGATCAGAATAACCAAGAAGGGGCAGAATTAACCAGGAAGAAGTGAGATGACCAGGAAGGGGCGAATGGAGATGTGAACTGAACTACAAGACGCAGATTCCAGAAACAACAAAAGGGACGACAGACTACGCGGTTGATTGGACATCGTAATTCCGAGATTACAAGGCAACAGGGGAATTCAACTACAAAAACATCGAGAAAATGCAGATTCCAGAAACAACTAGAGGAACGACAAACGACGCGGATGAGTGGACACAAAAACATCGAGATGACGCAGATTCATGATTAATACAACGCAGAAGCGACATACAAACCTAGGAGAGAGGGGCAGGAAGCTGGACATCAAAGTAACAGCAACAGACAGCATCACAAAGGGCAGAGTATCGTAATTTTTTTTAGAAAACAAAATTGTAATATTTAAATGTCCCTTAGGAGCGGTAGGATAAAGAAAACAATGGTTACTAATAATACAGAAGAAATAATATTTGAGGGAGAAAATGTTAGTGCAGAAAGTAAGAATAGAATAGCAGGAAATATTAATATTGATGCTGGTATGATGATGGAAATGATGAGAAATTTTTTTGAAACGGTAAGGGAAGATATGCAAAAGAATAATGAGAAATTAAGGGAAGATATTGATAGGAGTTTAGAACAAAAACTAACTCAGAATAATGAGAAATTAGAAAAATTAACTCAGAGTCATATGGAATTGAGAGAAGCTATAAAAAAAGATCATAGGAAATTAATGGAAGCCTTTGGTAGGAGTAATGAGATATTAGAGCAAAAAGTAGATCAAAGCAAGGAAGAAATTGAAAAGAAAGTTGTGAAGCTAGATAGTAGTATGCCAAAAATGAGTGATGAAAAGGAAATAATAGCAAGTGAGATAGGAGAAGTTTCAAAGAAAATGTTAGACATAAGCAGGGAAATAGCTAACAAAGAAAGTGAGGTTAATACTAAAAGTGAACATGTTGATGTAGAATGTACAGAGTTAGGTAGTAGAATGAGTATCATTTCAAGTGAGCTAAGAGAGATAAAAGAGGTTATGAATGTAGATGTGAATCAGGCGCAGGTTAATTTCAGAGGGGAGATATCGGAAATGCAGAAGGAGTCAGTAATGCAAAGAAATAAATTGTACCAAGATGTTCACAATGAAAACTCCAATCCAGTACAGTTTAGTACAGATTTGTCAGAGTATTCTCAAGTTAAAAGGATAGCAGAAGAATTGAAAATGAAAGTTGTTAAAAGATGTATTGTTCAGGAAACTTTAGATTGTTTTCAAATGTTATCATGTGATGAAATTTCAAATGAATACAAGAGGTTATTCATGAACAACAATTTGAAGGTTAGGATACGGCTACGAGTAATGTTTAGCCACACACAATTTGATCCAGGAGGGTAAATAGCAATGAGATGTAAAGTAAATGCTGGATAGTTAAAGATGACCTGCAGAGAAATGTATTGGAACGTAAGAGGGTTAAATAAATATGTACGTCATGCGAAAGGAGAAATAAAATGTTGGACATAATTAAATTTTTTTTAAAAGGAAAATAACATTTTTTTAGTAACTGTAACAGTATTAAAAATTAAGAATGTAAAGATTGAAACTTAATATGATATTAAAGTAAAAGTACGTAAATACAATTCCAAGAGTATTGTTAAAATAAAGTACAACATAGCAAAAATGGGTAAAAATAATTAAAAACAAATATTTATGTAGCAAACAGAAAATGTGAAACAGTGCCTAGATTTAAGAGATGTAAATATATTTGTGTAGAGGGTGAATATTTTTGGTAAATATGTTTAATAATTACAAAAAAATTCTTGAATTCATAAATTTTTGTTAACAATATAAGAAAGTAAACCATTTTTTGTAACAGTAATTAAATAATTCAGGATACAGTATTTGCTATAAAAAAATTGTAATGTCAGATTAATGTCTAAACAAATTAAACCAGAGCCAGTAAGTAGTGGCGAGATAAAAAAAAACATATGTCGTGTGTTAAATACGTGTGAAGTGTTAAGTGAAAGTGATAGCCTGTGTTCCAAGATTTAGGAGACTAAAAACCCAATTATAAAATTTCCAAACAAGTTGTAAATATTTATAATTATGTTTCTAGTGGGGCATATGATGCAGTAATTTGTATCACAAATTACTTAAATGTAAATAATGATTGTAATATGAATATGCATTTTTATGTGACATTGATTTTAGATGTTTCTTGACTGTAATTATTGTTGATAAGTAAGTTTATACGACCTTACTGAAACTGTCAATAATAGCGCGCAATAATGCAGAGAGGGGGCTGAGCTGTTTATCATTATTGGAAACGAGGAAGTTACGTAATGTTGGCGCGTTTTTCGGTAGAAACTTCTGGAATGTTTCCTTAGAGCATATGTATTCATAATTTTCATTGGATATTAATATAGACGCTAATGTTGGCGCGTTTTATTAGCCAATAGTAACTCAGGTATAATCTTTAGGCATATCGGGGAGTGGGTGTATAAAAAGCCAAGTCAGAGGTAGATCGCGTTCAGTTCATCGAAAATCTCAATACATTACACGTCGCTTTCAGTCGGGCAGTTCATCAAAAATCTGTGTACACTACACGTCGTCTTCAGTTAGTCAGTTCGTCGAAAGTATTTGTACGGCAAACGTCGGGTATCGATTCACAAGTTACGCGCAGCAGAATTATGAATAATCTAAAGTGTTGTAAGGTTAATTATACAAAAAGTTGAAGTACGCAAATTAAAAGTGATCAGTAAGAAGTTATTATAACAGTTTCAGTTTGGCGAGTGTAAAGATCAATGTATAAATGTTATAGTTAACGTGTTCGACAATAAATGTGTAAAACAAATTTCTTCATCAGTGTTATATTTGGATAAAAGATTCCTTTCCGTTTACACAACCCTGATCAAGAGACATGTTCGACCGAGAGATAATATCCTAGCCGGAGGACATTTGAAATGAAATCAAACAAAAGCTAATACTGCCGCAAATTGCTAACACCAGATGGAGCTAGGAACCTAACAAAGAATGACGTCACAAGATGGCTTCACATAAAGTAAACACACATACACAAACATCACAAGTAACAACATTATAAGTAATACCGTAACAAATTGGCTCCCATACGTGGGGCAGTTAAAATTATGTAAGCAAACAAAACAAAAGCAGCACAACATAAGATCTTCAAGTTCTAATAATTTACGTAAAAAAATATTACGTAAGCAATAATGTTAAATAAACAACATTAATAATACCGTTCCATTTTAAATGCCAACGTTTTGGGCATACGCAAGTAGATATCTTGTAAGAGTGTCGTATCCATCTGTGCCTCTTGTAGTCAGCCCTCACATGATGGTAGCTGTTCATCAGCTCCCGTTTGCGTTAATTGCAAAGGGTCTCATTCTGTGTCATTTGCCTACTGTCCGCGGTACTTGGACAGACTTGGCTGCCATTGCTAACACTCTGGGTGCTGCCTTTGAGGCGCTTTCCAGTTCTGACCATTATTCCGCCGGCTTTCGCACTCTCAAAGACCGGCTGGATTCAGTGAGCTTCAGTTTTCGGTCTCCTAATCAGGAATGTTATAATAAACTTTTCACAATGAGGGAGCTGGAGCACGCCCTCCTTTTGTCTAGGCACTTCTCTCCTGAACCGGACGGCATTCATGTCCTGATGTTAAAGCACCTTTCAGCCGACAGTAAGCTCTTTCTCTTACAGGTCTATATCCGTATTTAGCAAGACGGCGTTTTTCCTTCAGTTTGGCGCGAAGCCACCATCGTCCCTATACTTAAGCCTGGGAAAGATTGCCAACTACCTTCCAGCTACCACCCTATCTCCCTCACCAGTTGCATTTGCAAGGTGATGGAGCGCATGATCAACGGGCGGTTGACATGGTGGCTTGAGTCTCAGAAACTTTTAGCGAATGCTCAGTGCGATTTCGTCTCTGTCGCTCTACCGTCGACCATCTGGTGTCTCTTTCGGCGCATATTATGAATGGATTTCTGAGAGAGTGTCAAACAGTGGCTGTGTTTTTTGACCTGGAGAAAGCTTATGACACTTGTTGGAGGGGCGATATTTTACGTACACTCCACGCATGGAATTTATGCGGTCGTCTTCCCATATTTCTTCGGGAGTTTATGACGGATCGCGTCTTTCGTGTACGTGTGGGCTCGGTTTTATCTAGTCGTTTTATTCAAGAGAACGGTGTACCGCAGGGCTCTGTAATCAGAGTCACACATTTTGCAATTGCTATCAACCCCATTGTTAATTGTATTCCACCTGGCATTTCATCGTCCCTTTTCGTTGACGATTTTGCCATTTATTGCAGTTCATGGCAGACCTGTCTGCTCGAACGCCGTTTTATCGACCGTCTCTACGCCTGGAGTAACGCCAACGGCTTTAATTTCTCCGCCGATAAATCCGTCTGTATCAATTTCTGGCGCCGGAAGGCTTTCCCTCCGCCCTCTCTCCATCTTGGGCCGGAGATACTTCCATTTGCAGACGAGGTGAAATTTTGGGGGTTGATCTTTGATCGAAAGCTGAGCTGGACTTCGCACATTTCCTTTTTAAAAGTAAAGTGTGACCGTTCTCTTAATCTTTTACGTGTTTTAAGTGGCACATCCTGGGGAGCTGATCGGAACATCCTTCTGCGTCTTTATCGCTCTTTGGTCCGATCCAAGCTTGATTACGGGTGCATTGTCTATTCATCGGCGCGACCATCTGTGTTACGTCGCCTTAATGTTATTCGCCATCGTGGCATAAGAGTCGCTATAGGGGCCTTTCCAACCAGCCCTGTACCCAGTCTGTATGCTGAAGCTTCAGAGCTTCTGCTGTGCTTCAGGCGTGAGATGCTTTTTTACAACTATGCATGTCGACTCTCAAGCTTGCCTGACCACCCGTCCTTCGAGTTATTTTTCGAGGATTCGCTTGATCGGCAATATTCAGTTAGCTCCTCTGCATTGCTCCTTCCAGGGGTTCGATTTCGACAGCTTCTTCGGCATTTGGACGTTACGCCAGCGCCGACCCTTCCCAGAGGGGAAACGCGTTTTCCTCCTTGGTTGCGCGCTGAGGCCCACTGTCACCTTGGGTTAACGTCGATGCCGAAGAATAAGACCCCTTCTTCAATCCTTAGATCAGCGTTTTTAGAACTTCAGCCGCAATTCGGGGACTTTCATTTTATATATACTGATGTGTCTAAGACTGATGTTGGAGCAGCGTGTGCCTTTGTTTTTGGTCAACATAGTTTTACCTTTCGTTTACCGGGGCAATGTTCGATTTTTACCGCTAAACTTTTTAGTATTTATCAGTCACTTTTATACGCCCAGCGGCACTACTTACGGTACTGCGTTCTTTGCACAGACTCCCTGAGCGCCCTTCAGGGTATTAACGCGCTGTACAATTACCACCCACTCGTACAGCGCATACATGATCTCGTCCACTCGCTCGGTGTTTCTGGCACCAGCGTCTCCTTCGTGTGGATTCCGGGTCATGTGGGCATCTCAGGTGACGAGTCTGCCGACGCCGCTGCCAAATCCGCGCTTTTATCACCCAGATGTTTTACCTGTGTTATTCCCTCCTCAGATTCTTATGTTATTTTACGACACCTCATCCTCTCGCTTTGGCGCGATGAGTGGACGGCCGAGCGAGGGAACGAGTTGCGGGAGGTTAAACCTCTCCTGTTAATCTGGAGTACCTCTTCTCTTTCTTCTCGTCGGGAAGACGTAATTTTAGCTTGTTTACGAATCGGACATTGCCTTTTTAGTCATAGATATCTGCTCATTGGTGACCTCGCACCACTCTGTGAGCAGTGCAATGTGCCCTTAACGGCGCGGCACATTTTAACAGGGTGTCAGGGAATAGCTACGTTGCGCGTTTGTGTGTCTCTGCCTGTTGGCATAGCCAACGTTTTGGCGTACGACGCGCATACTGTAGAATGTCTTTTACGTTTTATCAGTGACAGTGGTTTTAGTCGACGTATTTAATGCGCTGGGCGTCTTTTAGTTTTGTGATTTTATATTGTCCGTTTTAATGGGGGCTGTTCTCCCCTGGGGACATATGGCGCTCTAGTCCCTTGACTTCTACAGTTCCTGACACGTAGTTTAATCTGTTATTGTCTGATTTACCATGTTTAGTGTGGTGGTTTTTAGACTTTGATATGTTTTTTATTGTTTAGACCAAGTGGGTTTGTACCCCGTATTTTAGTTTCTGGATTTTAAATTGTATACGTTGTAAGGGTGCTGGTGACCTTAGCTGTTTAGCACCCTTAACCCCCATATCATCATCATCATCATCATCACTGTAATATTTCACAAACACGAGTAAAACAACAATATAATTCGAAGATGGCACTGATAATAGACGATACGAAAAATTAACATATCAGCAATGAAACTAGACATATAACAAACAGGCCAAAGGTTAGTAATTATAAAAATACATCACAAACTGAAAAACGTGCTCCCCCGCCGAAAGCGGAAGAGCGAATGAGCAGCTGTGGTATAGCTCGCACTATCGGCGCATGACTGTTTTGAGAACATCAAAAGAAATATTGCTACGCCCTTATCATACTCAGCTTGTCTTGTATCTCTCTGAAGCAGGGTAGCATCTCACATGCCAAGGATAGCATTTTCCGAATGAGTTCTTCAACAAGGAAGGGGTTCTTTCCTTAAAATTCTTCCACTGGATGAAAGAAATAACGTTTACAAGAATAGGAGTAACTAATTACTATAATGCACACACCTGGGCTTACGAAAATCTGCACATATAAGACAAGACAGCATTTAGTACGTATTTTATGGGCTCGGTCACGGTATGATGCTTTTTTTTCTGGTATGAGTTAAAGTAACATGCAGTCCACTGTTCATAATGGGTTGAAACACAAATAAAATAACAAATTATCACTTGGAACAAAGCATCAAGCTAAGAGAAAGCTCATTCTTATCTGTTTGAAAACAAGTAGTGACAAGATGCACACTAACAGCATCAGTTTTCAAGATTTGTCTATGGTATTTTCATAGTTTATGGTTCTAAATCTGGAGTAGTGAATGTAAAGTTCTGCTTAAAGGACATTGATGCTGCGTTTGAGTTCTATTTATGGACGCTCTTCAACTACTATGGTACTTAGTGTCCCATTCTATTCTGGGCGTGAAAGACCAGAAATTTTGCTCAGAGGGCCTCTTTAGAAGACTTGAGGTTCTTTTACGTGCCGTAAATCTACGACACGACCACCAACTTTACTTCCCTTCCAAGAAAGCCATACTAAGGTTTTTTCGCCCGAAAAAAATCCATCGCCCTCCGCCGGGTTTTACCCCGCGACCTTGGGAACCAAAGGCTAGCACGGTTCCCCTAGGACCGGAAATTTTGCTCAGAGGCCCTTTAGCAGACTTGAGGTTCTTTCACGTGCCGTAAATCTACGACGCGACCACCAACTTTACTTCCGTTCCGAAGGAAGCGATGCTAAGGTTTTTTTCTCCCGAAAAAAATCTATCGCCCTCCGCCGGGTTTTAACCCCGACCTTGGGAACCAGATGATAGCACGGTATCCCTAGAACAATGTAGGTTCCCTCTTAATGTAGGTCACCTCAGTTGTTATTTCTGATTTTGGTGGTTGTGGTTGCAAACGTGTAGAATGAAAATGTGCTTGGTGTCAGGAAAATACTGAACGTTTTAATGTAAAGTATAGAGGCTACGCTTCTTAGATACAAGATTCCCAAATAACGAAAACTTAAAATTACATTACTTGTTTACCTATGTAACTAGAAAATGCCCTATAGCTTTGGTTTGTGTGTTAGCAGACATCCATTGCAAGCAAAGCATTGATGATTTGATGCATTACTAATCAAAATACAAGAAAACATTGGCATTCATAAAATATACTCAGTATTTTATTGCCTCATCACAAGTAAAGTGATAATAAATAATAAGTAATAAATTTATCTATTTAGAAATAAGCAAAGCATTGCTAGAAGTGGATGAGAGGATAAGCTGGAGATTGATACAACATGCTGCTGACAAAACAGGACAGGCAGATTTTGCTTCTGATAGAGCAGGTAACAAAATACTCTGTTTTTAAATATACTTATTCCTCACTACCCATAACCCCACTTGTCTTATACTATTGTGAGGACCCAGTACATATTTTCAGTTTGTTTTTAAGATGAGAAAGCATTTGGAATATGCAAGTATTAAATCAATTAGCTAAATGACAACATAGGAACTTCATCCTTTAATTGGACTAGGTACTGACATTTCATTTTAGGGATGTACTTATAACAGTACTTATACTTATAGTGATGGATCATCTACTTATAACTGCTTTACTTGAATACACTGATTTAGTTTGGTGGCTCTGAAAATTACTTGGTTACTGTACTACTTATTCCAGAGGCGTAGCTAGGGAGGGGTTTTAGAGGTTGGAAGCCCCCTGCTAAAAGGCATGCAAAATTAATAGCAAATATAGGTTCGTTAAAATAATATCTTTCTAGCTTGGCGGGCACGAGATACTTTCTAATCGTATCACTGGTAACGCTATATATACATACATGTCATAGAAAGTATCGCCAAAGGCGACAGCCACTGAAACCTTCCCTAAATGGGTGGGTACAACCATGTTAAGATATTGGGCATGTTTTTGTTCCGGTGCTCAATTTGAGTGCAATATCTCCCAGTTCAGAACATAACCAGAAACCCTATTTTACTGAAATGAAATGCCTTGTAGTGGTAATATATAATACTTCACAGTCAGGTGCGCCGACTTGTGAAAAATATTGAGGGAGCCCAATTATACATACATAACTTTAATGCAAGGTGGGCAATGATTAAAATGTTAATGGTTACTTACTCCTGTTTTTATTGAGACGCAGTTTATAAAACTAGGTTGAAAATACTTGTATTTTAAAAATATATATTAGATCATATTGATTTTCTTCTTTAAGTGTAACTCAAAAAAGATAGGCTTTTTATAAAAATGGTGAATGTAGTATTGGTAATAAAATACGACAAATGCATATTCTTCTACCTTGAAAGATTTATTGGAAGTTAACTTTTGTGAAACAAAGGAAAAAACGTATATAATACATTGTCCATTAAATGTTCTGATATGAAAAATGAACTTTTCTTTAAGTTTAAAGAACTGCTAAGGCAAGATATTATATTCTCGGAAAAGTCTGTCAAAATAAAATCAGCATATAGCGAATGTAGATCTTGGAAACGGATTCCTCTGGGTAAATCCAACCTTAGGTCCAAACTTTCCAGAACAGTTTGATGGGCGTATAGTAGTGCTACATTATTTAACCTCTTCTGCCCCATCTTACACTATGTGATCAAAAGTATCCGGACACCCCCACAAGCATACGCTTTTCATCTTAGGTGCATTGTGCTGCCACCTACTGCCTGGTACTCATCCGCGACATCGTGAAACTCACGGACTTCGAACGTGGTCAGGTGATTGGGTGTCACTAATGTGAGAAGTCTGTACACGAGATTTCCACACCCCAAAACATCCCTAGGTCCACTGTTTCTGATGTGATAGTGAAGTGGAAACGTGAAGGGACATGTACAGCACAAAAACGTACAGGCCGACCTCGTCTGTTGACTGACAGTGACCGCCGACATTTGAAGAGGGTCGTAAAGAGTAATAGGCAGACATCTATCCAGACCATCACACAGGAATTACAAACTGCATCAGGATCCACTCCAAGTACTATGACAGTTAGGCGTGAGGTGAGAAACCTTGGATTTTATGGTCGAGCGGCTACTCATAAGCCACACATCACGCAGGAAAATGCCAAACGACGCCTCGTTGGTGTAAGGAGCGTCAAAATTACACGATTGAACAGTGGAAAAACGTTATGTGGAGTGACGAGTCACGGTACACAATGTGGCGATCCGATGATAGGGTGTGGGTATGGCGAATGCCCGGTGAACGTCATCTGCCAGCATGTGTAATGCCAACAGTGAAATTCGGAGGTGGTGGTGTTATGGTGTGGTCGTGTTTTTCCTGGTGGGGCTTGCACCTCTTGTTGTTTTGCGTGGCACGATCACAGCGCAGACCTACATTGATATTTTAAGCACCTTCTTGCTTCCCACTGTTGAAGAGCAATTCGGGGATGGCGATCGCATTTTTAAACATGATCGAGCACCTGTTCATATTGCACGGGCCGTGGCGGAGTGGTTACACGACAATAACATCCCTGTAATGGACTGGCCTGCACAGAGTCCTGACTTGAATCCTATGGAACACCTTTGGGATGTTTTGGAACGCCGACTTCCTGCCTGGCCTCACCGACCTACATGGATACCACTCCTTAGTTCCGCACTCCGTGAACAATGGGCTGCCATTCCCCAAGAAACCTTCCCGCACCTGATTGAAAGTATGCCTGCGAAAGTGAACGCTGTCATCGAGGCTAAGTTTGGGCCAACACCATATTGACTTCCACCATTACCGATGGAGGGCGCCACGAACGTGTACGTGATTTTCAGCCAGGTGTCCGGATACTTTTGATCACGTAGTGTAGATCTCAAATAAATTTTCAGCCGACGAAGAGCGCTGAAGGATCTTTTACGAGAGCTGAATTGTCACGAGAACTGTGCGTTTCAGACATTAAAGCACTTCCGGTAGAAGCTCACGAACACCTTTATCTTCTAGTAAAATTCCTTATCTCCAGCAATGTAGACAATGTGATTTTCCAATGTCACCAAGAACGTTGAGTGACGGGAAAGTCTGTCTATCTCTAAATCCTCACAAAAGAATTCTATAGTTTGCTTCAGTTTTACATTCTTACAGTTCACTGCTGATACACATTATTTCTCTACTGCAATTACTTTTGTCAATCTTATGTTCTCAAATCGTTCTCCAATACTTGATTTCACTTTGTCACAAACGTCCATGTATAATGTCTTAAAGTACTATTTGTGAGTAGCGAATTTATAAGGATTGGCAGAACCAGGATTCTCCAATTTCTTCGGAACGAAACGTGGTCTCGGTAACTCAGGGTCATCAACAAATTCATGCTCTTTCTTGATGCAGGCTTCCCAAAACGTTTTAAAACCTTCCCGTTTCTCTTTTAAAATTTCAATGAGACCTTGAAATTTATATACTTAAGCTTTCACGACCGACGTCAACATTATGAAAACTATTATTTAAAATTTTAGAATAAAAGCGGGCTTTTGCCTGTATCTAAACGATAAAGCTATATAAACTATAAACTTTGTACAAACATAAAATATCTAAGAATTTTAATAATACTTTTTATAATGAAGCTTAGCTTCTTCACAGTCTATGGGACCGACTCGTGGACACTGTATTTCGCGATTTACTTCCTCGTCGGGGTTCATGGCATGGCAGTAAAGAGACACGAATAAAAAGGTTTGGAACTGAAGCATTTTTCCAAGATGTCTAGAACATTTTGTCGCTGCATTTGATGAGTGTTCTTCAGAAAATTCACCCAAGAACAGGAGACGTTTCTCGAAGTTTTTTTAAAACTTGCTGAATGCTGGAAGTTGCCATAGTCCAACGAGTTGGACACAATGGACGAAGTTCAGATAACTAGCCTTCCCACGCAAGTCAATGATTTTTAACAAGTGAACTCGTTTTGGAGATTCTCTAATTTCGTGATTAAGTCCTTTGTTACATTCGTCACGTCTCCCATACAAGGCAGATGGCGCAAGCTATCTTTAACAGCTAAGTTCAGACTTTGAGCAGCACAGTGTACGTAAAGGGCTTTTGGTTGGAAATTGAGACTAACTTTCGCAGCCTTTGAATTTGCCACGCATTTGAGAGGCACCGTCGTAACACTGTCCTATTGCATTTTTAAAGGACAAATCCAAGCGTGAAGATATATTTTCTACAATTTCATAAACGAATTTTAGCTTGTGTGTCAGGAGCTTTATACAGACCCACAAAATTTTTACATAAGTCTAACTTTGTATTTTCTGTTCTAATGCAAAAGGTCATTTGTTCGTGAACATATGTGTCGCAAGTCTCTTAAACATAATTGCAAATTGTTCACAGCTTTTGATCTCATTTAACATAAACGTAAAATAGCTTGCCCCAATATATCAATAACTTCGTTTCGGATATCATACGAGATCCACTTGTATCCAGAGCTGCTCATCCAGTCTTTCAACTCAGGCATAGCTTTCCGCAATTGAAGTAACTGCCTAAAAAGGAGATTATGCCGACATGTCCTCGAATTGCTAAGCCCTAAAGCAAAGGAATCTCAAACTCGTAAAAGTAGTCACAAGAGCTGTGCACATGCATTCCTCATCTCACTGTTTAACTTTTCGTTCAACAGCACCAGTACGTTTGGTTTGGAAAAAGACGCCAACCTCGTTATACCATCCTTATGGGCTTGGGGTATTTTCATGTGCTCTAAACTTTTCAATTGTTTTTTTCCAATTGCTAAATCCAACGAGTGTAGAAGTATTCTCTTTTTTTGAGCTAAATTTTAATAAACCATGTGATTCAGCATCCTTGCAAGTTTTGCGGAATGCCTTTTCAAAAGAGGCATTACATTCTATCTAACTGAATGAAGTCATCCATGATGGTTGAAAGGTTCTTCCCTTCCCATTTACTTCTTACCAGGGCAAGCTGATAAAGTCAGGAAGGACGATTGCGGGGCAGACAGAGTTGCATTTGGAATTTCATTTTCTGTCATATCCAAGCGCGTTCTCTTAAAAACAAACTTACCCATGATTATATTCGCCTTAACCGCATATTACGGTAAACGTCTGGTTACAACAAAACAGAAAGTTCTGTGCTAGTACCACTGTTAACACAGACACTAATTGACTAATACTATTGTTTGTCAATATGAACTAGCTAACATCTAAACTGCCACAAGTGTAACGTATGTTGAGCAAAATAATGACACAAGATTGCGCATGTCCACTCCAGTCAGCCTTCTCACGCCCAGCTGTTCACGTAGGAGAGCCCTCTCTCGCCAGCTTCCCAACTGTTCACTCCCACCTGATATGTAGTACATAACATCACTGAGGAAATGAATGCACCGTGCGATGTTGTAAACAATCGAATTATTATTTCATTCTTTTCGTCCTTTTAAATTAAACAAATTTCCATTGAAAATTTGGAGAAAATTTAATTAATTTCCAGTTTACAATTTGGGGGCCCAGCCCCTCGAAAAACAACATTAAGGGGGCTCGGCCCCCCAAGACCCATGTTGTTGACTCTAGTGTTTTAAGTGGGTTTTAATTCTCATGTCACAATACATTTGCCGCTTAGAATATGCAAAACATCCTATCCTAATTTTAATTCCAATTCCTGCACCTTAATCTGTAAATATAAAATCAATTCATTTAAATATTTCAGGTCAGGATTAATTCCTATTTATCATTTGAATTGATACAAATTGTTAAAACAATGGATCCCTATGCAAACCCCCTTAACATTTTTTCTGGCTATGCCATTGTAGTGTTCTAAAGATGTGGTAGTGGTAGCGGTACTCTATACTCACCATCCTTCATGCAAAATACCCTTCATTGCCTATCTATTAATAAAATTGTAATAAAAATATTCCTGCTATTTTGCAATGCTGCATAAATAACTGGTATTCGCAGCTACAATGAGCTCAGCTGAAGCCAAAATTGACATATTTAAACTGTATGTTTGAATGTTCATGTGTGTGTAACTAAGGGTGTTATATTTTTGCTCAGGGATGACTAAAACAAAGAGAGAGAAAAGAAGAAACAGGTCTCGTCTTACCAACAAATTCTCATCTTAGTTATCAGACCTGCTTTTCTCACCATAGCATCATTTGGTAATAGTGTTTGTATGAATTCTATCATCACATGGCACGTCCCATGATCATGTGGTGGTATAAAAATGGTAATGAATGTGAGAAATATATAAGTTCTTCCATACATCATAGGTAATACATTCTTGAATGTTGTAATATTTAAACTACTTGAATGATTGCATACCCTTTCTTCAATCATAGAGAGATATAAATTGTGATGGACCTAAGTGGCACATAATTTAACTCCAAATCTTTTTGTTGATAGAGGTGATTGGTGACAATACTGTGTGTTGTGACAAATGCTATATCCTTAAGAGTTCACATTGACACGAGAAAAAAAAAAACAAATGAGACAGTAATGAATAAGTAATGTCCCTATACAAGACCTGAATAGCATTCTTAATTTTTCTTCAAACACATAATTCTGGGAAAATTGCAATAAGAGCATGAACATGGTTTAGACGCTGGTTTAAAGCTTATTTTTATATAAAAACAAATCCTGTTTATTAAATATAAATGAACATGTACCTTTGAAGTGATAACTTTGATCTTAAATATTTAACGCATACGTCACTAAGTGCATTGCTAACTTAGGAATATCTTTATTACAGGAGGTGCTATTGTTAGAGTAGAAAATACCAGTACATATGTGAAGCCACCAAAGATGGGTTTCATCTCTATATCAAAAACTCATGGCCCAGAATCTATTTTGCAGGTTTGTTTATATAAGTTTGTAATTTGTTTTATTTCTTATTAGGAATTAACAGTTTTAATGTGGAACATGTTCGGAAATGTTGTCTGCATTTTTAGCTGACTTACTGGCGTGCTTTCTCTATGATTTGTAGATGGCGAATTTATGATTCAATGTATTATGTTATGAGATCATTATCCAATGGAACATTTAAATTTATCAAATAATACCTATTTGTGTACAGACCTATAAACAGTTTTTTTTCAAACAGAGAGTTAAACTGTTTTCCGAATGGCTTTTAAGGGGAGGCATCTGTGAAGATTGTGAATTCTATATTTTTCAATCAAAAGTCCTGAAATTTGTGGGAATACACCGCATTTGCACACGAATACACACCACACACACACACATACACACACACACATACACATACACACACACACCATATTCCAAGTTTCTAAGTGCCACAATTTTGGAGAAAAAAACATCTGAATTTTAGGTTGCGATTTTGTAATAAATTAAAAATAGAACCCATACCAAATACGATCATCTACCTGGTTAAAATTATACTATTACGCATAAAAAGTTTTTACGTGAAGCGCAATAGCCATTTTTCTCTGAAACAAATACCTTTGTAGTATTTAATTTTTTTGTTTAGTTGTAACTTTTTGTCCCATTTTACATATATTTCAAATTTAATTTTTTGTAGCAAATGAAGTGCACAGTAAAACCCTAATTCACTTTGTTCATTGGCTTCATATTTAGCTTTAGTAGCATTTTCTGGCTGATTGGTTGAAAACTGTGGAATGCATGCAGTTTTATATATTGAAAACTGTGTAAATCCTTACATTGGAGATAATTAAGCTAGACGTTTTACCACATTTCTACATTTATATTGACCAAAATTTGTTGTTTAAAACTATTCACCTCCATAGGATGGATCCTCAGCTGTGTGTTTCTTTGGCTTCAGTAGTAGCTTTTCTTATTTGGAGTCTCTTTCTGTTTTGAATCCTTTACTGCAGGCATGATCACTTTGCTGTGTACAAGGATGTGCCTCTTCTTACCAATTTTTCTCCCTGAATACTTAAATCAACCCCTCAATACCAGTAACCTTAGCTTTCAATGAGGCGCTAGCCTCACAGCCTATATTAATCTTAATCGAACTACGACCTCTGAGAGGATATAGTTATTCTCTATTCTCACATGATAGCGCAGATGCGTGGCTTTTCATCTTTATTCTACTTGTTTCCACGTGGGCTTTTGGGTGCCGTAGGGATTGCAAAACACATGCAAGTGTTAAATAGTTGCTACTCGTGAAAGTTAAAATCAAACCTTTGATAAAAGTTATTGCAAGAAAAAAAGCGGACATATTATTTTAAAATTGTGCAATTTTGAAGAAAACCATAAGGAAAGGAAAAGTAGCCCAGGTGGCGGATGAAGTCAAAATTCCCGTTTTTGACGGCAAGGACTATGAGTGATGGAGAAGGAGAATCACAATTACTTTAAACCTAAAGAAGTGTGCGGAAATAACGAGAGAAAAAGTGATGGCAGATAAAGAACCCGATTGGACAGAAAAAGAGTTGAAATGTATAAATGTCATGTATAGTGGTATTTCGAATGGTCAGCTACAGTTCGTAAAAGACAGAGACGGTGCATGAAAAAGTTCGACGAAACGTATTTAGAAGAATCTACTGCAGTGCTAATACGCATAAGAAATAAATTTGAAAAATTTAAGTTGAAGGACTTTGAAGATTCAAGTGCCGTTTTTTACTGAGTTTGAAAAATAAATTAATGATTTGAAACGTGCAGATGCAAATGTTAGTAAAAAGGAAGAATTAAGTTATGTGATTAAAATGCTTTCAAGTTCCCCAAGTCACGTTGATGGCTTAATTAATGTGTTGAAAGAAAGTCATCAGACTGTTGAAGACGTGAAAAGTAACATAAAATGATTGAATTAAAAGAAAAGGAAGAAGGAAGCAAAAGCAGTTCGAGTGAATTTAAGACTGAAAGAAAATAGGATAAATCGTGCTTAAAGTACGGCATGTTTGGACATTTTAAGGCGCAATGTACGAGCACGAGGCGAAGTGAAATGTTGTGTAAATCCAGTGGCGGTACACAGCAGCAAGGTGGCGTGCGCTACACTGGCAACATCGTAGCGGCCGAGGAGCTGGTCGAGGTTGGAGTCAACATCGTCGAGTTGGCGGTGGGCAGCAAAATTATGGTAAAGCGAGTAATTTTAATACCGAAACTGAGGCTAGGCCCGATTTAGGAAAATCGAGTGTTGAAGTAAATAGTTGTGTAAGCAAAGTATATTTGTTACCTGATAGTGGTTACTCTGAACACATTGTGAATAATGATAAATACTTTTATAAATTTGTTAACCCTCCGTCAGGCGCGCGCTTTGGTAGAACGCCGTTAGTCGCGCAGGGCCTAGTAGACCCGCGCTATATTTTCGTTGTTATTGTTTGTATTTTTGTTTTATTTCGTTTATTTTCTTTTTTTCCTGTTTTACCTTTATTTAGATTAAGCGTACAAGGCTTTCATTAATAGGTATTGTCTTACAACATAAAAATACAAGCTAAAATATGAGTACATATACGTTATAAATTGTATTACAGTAAGTATAAAGAAATACATTGCCATTTCCAGGTATACATACAACTTGTAATTTCAAATGTTCAGTTACTCAGAATCATCTACTATCTCACCCGTGTTTTCCCCGACTAAGCAACTTTCGCAAATAATTTTAGCATGTTTACTCAAACACAGGGGGATGTTGCATTTCCCACATGCATATTTAGTTTTGCAGTTCATTTTGTCTTTGTTGCAAGGTTCACATCGTTTCCTTTTCAATGTGCATAGTGGTATATTTGACAATTCATCTACGCCGGATTCTTCAGGTTTATATTTTGTCAAAAGGCCTTTCAAATCACCGGGTAGATTTGATGCTGTTGCTCTCCTTTGTAGCTGTTGCAACAGTAAAGCTAAAGATAGTGCTTTCAAATACTCTTGCCTTGTGGAATATTTATTTTGGTTTCCAAGGAAGATAACCCTAGAATTGATATTTGCAATGTTCAAGATATGGTAAAAAATTACCATGGGCCACCTTCTCGTTGTTCTGGCTACATTGTATGTAGCACACAATTTATCTACTACATCAACTCCAGATTTAGTGTCTTTGTAATGCAGGATTATTTCAGGCTTTTTCTCAGCACCTTCTGATAACTGTGTGGATGAAACATGTAGACTTGAGAGCAAAACTACTGTTTTACCCTTTTTTGGAACGTATGAAACAAGCGTTTCATTTTTTGTGAAGCCAAATATGCTTTCGTACTGTCTGCGATCTTTTGAAGAAGTAAAATTAGTGGGTAACTCTTTTTTGTTCTTTCGCACTGTACCGACGAAAGAAAGTTGTCTTTTGCGCAATTCATTCACCAGCGATACACTGGTAAACCAATTATCTGCAGTAACGTTTCGTCCAGTGCCAGAGATTGGTTCAGTTAGTCTCAGCACTACAGCCTCTGCCGAGTTAGTTTGCAAATATGGTCCATCCGGCTGCTGTCCACAATAAATCTCCATGTTAGTTGTATAAAACAGTTTTGCATCACTCAAACAGAATATCTTTATGCCATACTTGTTTGGCTTGGATGGTATATATTGTCGAAAACCACATCGACCACGAAATGCCGGCAACTGTTCGTCGACAGTTACATTTTGTCCAAGAGAATAATGGTTCTGACAGTTGTTCAGAAACAATGTAAACATTTCTCTAACAGCAGCCAATTTATCCAATCTTCGTCGTTCCAGTCTTGAGCTTTTGTCATCAAAGCGAATACAGCGTATTAGAAAACTGAATCGTTTTTCAGACATAGCCATTCGGAATAGAGGAATTCTAAGGTCATCGGTTCTCCAAAGATCGTGAATATTCTGGCGTCCACCACGAAAAATTCCTGCCAGGTACAATAAGCCTAGGAAAGCTCTTATTTCTATTACATCTGTAGGCCTGCTGTCTCTTTCACGATCAAATTTGTGCTGCACACTACTAATGTAAGTATTTGAGCTTTCAACAATCAAATCAACTATATCTTCGGTAACAAAAAGGTTCCAACAATCAATTTCCGTTTTCGCATTTTTGGCAGCTCCTACCACACCAGGAAGTTTGGTCAATATATTGTGAGCCCTTGTCTGTGTCATTTTCAAAGGTGTTTTTTTCCATTTTGTTCCATCTCTTCCTGTAAATAACAACAGAATGTATTGTCAGTAATAATAATAATAATAAGAAGAAGAAGAAGAAGAATTACTATGATACGCATATGATGTTACCTATAAAATACATGCTATCACACAAGCTGCTTTCATCGTCTTCCTCTTCATCTTCATGGTCAGTTTCTGAATCTAAAGATCTCGTTTCGAGTTTATCTTCTGAATCAGAGTCATCTGATTCATATAAGTTGTCATCCACGGGCAAGGCATCATCATTGCAAAGTAGACGATGTACTTCTTCCAAATCCTTGGGATTTTGTAGATCGTACCTTTTACTCGTATTCATGACGAAGCAGTAACAGTTCCTTGCATAGCAAAGCAATATTGCACAAAAGCTAATAAGAAACAAATCTGTCAACAATATGTAACGAGAGCAGGCGCGCGGGGCCTGGTTGACCTGTGCGACACGTAACTGCTGATTATTCATTCCTCCAGCCAAACAAATAAACAGATAAGGTTATCGCTGCAGCAAATAATCGCCAAAGATGTAATGTTAGATGTCCTAGTCAGGCAATTGCATAGGTGCGTTCGTTCGAAAATTATAACATTTATATAATGCCAGGGGTCTCTCTGGCCCCTAGCGACTGACGGAGGGTTAAAGAACCGAAAAATGCAAGAATCGGATATGGTCGTTCCTTAAAGGCAAAGAAAGGTGGAAATATTTTCATAAGTTTAATGTTTATGGTCAAAGTAAATAAAATGAAAAATGTTCTTTATGTCAAAGATAAGGACAGAAATTTAATAAGTTATAGAAAAGTAAATGATTTAATAAAATTTTGTCGTTAGGAAATATGTCAATGCCTATGATCCAAATGGATATTTAGTTGCTTTGGCTATTAAAAAGAGTGATTTGTATCACATGACAAGTGAAATAATAGGAAGTGAATCATTTGATAACAAATGGTAAATTGCGCGAAAAATAAAAATTATATAGCACACTGGGGCATGTCAATTTTAATTATTTGAAAACCATGTGTAACCTGCAAATGCTTGAAAGTTTGCCAAAAGTATTGGAGTCTGGTTATTTTAAGTGTGGGATATGCTTGGAAAATAAAATACATAATTTGCCATTTAAAACTGAAAGAATCAGAGCAACGGAAAGTTAGAGATAGTACATAATGATTTGAATGGACCACATAAAACTACTGGCTTAAATGCGGAAAATATTCTTTAAACTTTATTGATGACTACAGTAAAGTATTTAAAGTTTATCTTATCAAATCAAAGAGTGAAGTATATAATTGTTTTGTTAACTATGTAAATATAATTGAAAGTGAAACAGTAAAAAGGATA
Organism: Deroplatys truncata; assembly: GCA_030765065.1. NCBI lineage: Eukaryota > Metazoa > Arthropoda > Insecta > Mantodea > Mantidae > Deroplatys > Deroplatys truncata. The sequence continues at coordinate 138,743,994 of CM060984.1, read as the reverse complement.
AAAGGATTGAGGTGTGATAGTGGTAAGGAGTACATAAATAGAGGCATACACAAATTTGCTAGGGAAAAGGGTATATCTATTGAACCTTGTCCACCATATGAATTGAATTGCACAGTAGAAAAATACAATCGGGGATTATGGATATGTCTAGATGTTTATTGGCAGAGGCTAAGGAGGCTAGATAAAATGTTCTGACCTGAAATAGTTAAAGCAGCAACTTATCTAAAGAATAGAACTATTGTTTATATGGGAGTAAAGGATAAAACCCCTATGAAATAATGTTCAGAAAAATACCTAATATAGAACATTTAAGGGTCTATGGAAGTACAGTATTTGCCGGAGTGCCTATACAATGGGATAGAAAGGCAGATTTAGGTATTTTGTTAGGGAATGAAAATGTTGGTTATAGAGCTTTATTAATAACAGAGTAGTTGTAGCAAGACATGCAGATATAATTGAAGATGGTACAAATTATATACACTTTAAAGATGAGTCAAGATGGGCCTCATGATAAAAAAGAAAGTGAAAATTAAAATTACGAAAATGAACTCGATAATAGTGATGAGAATTTGAATGATGAAAATGAAGAATTATGGGATCAACCAGGCAAAAAAGGAAGCCTGCAAGATTTAATATATAATAATGCTTATGTAGATTATGCTGATGCTGAAAATCCTATTTCTAGTAATGATGCTATTAATAGTAATAATTCTGAAAAGTGGGAAATGCAATGGACAAAGAAATGAGTTGTTTAAATAAAAATAAAATTTGGATGTTTATAAATGTACCAAACGGAAAAAGATTTTAAGTCTATACAAAAAAGACTGGTGATATCTGTAAAGCTAGATTAGTAGTAAGAGGATATCAACAGAATGATTTATTTGATGATTTTACTCTCCGGTGGCAAGAATGCATGCTTTAAACATTTTAATGGTATATTGATGTCAAAACGGTTTAAATATTGAACAAATGGATGAAGAGGTAGCCTTTTTGAATGGTAAAGTCAAATCAGAAGTTTATGTAAAACAGCCATAAAGTTAAGAGAATGGTACGGATAGAGTACTAAAATTGAGCAATGGTTTGAGAGAAAGCCTGAGAGCTTGGTATGATTGCCTTGAAACTTATTTGAGAAGTTTAGGCTTTGAAAGAAGTGAAAATGATTGTTGTTTATATGTATATATTAAATGACAAGGAGAATGAAGACAATGTTTATCTAATTGTATTTGTGAATGTTCTACCTGTATGTTGTAATGATGATACAAAGTTAAATTTTGTTAAAAATGTAATACTTGAAAGATTTCGGTAAAATAAAATCCTATTTAGGTATTAATATTTATCATGGTTGTAACCAAGAAAAAAGACCTAGATCAAAGGGATTTATATCTTGTCACCAGAAAAGACGTGTGATATTGCATACTCTAATTTGTATGCTATTACTATGGAACAAAATTTGAAGTTAGAACCTGCGCAATCAGCAAGTGATTCACTCAAATATAGAAATTTAATTGAAGCTCTTTTCTATATTAGTTCAGGAACAAGACCTGATACAAGTTTCAGTGTAAATTATTTGAGTAGATTTCAGAATTACTATCGTAGTAGTCATTATAAGTATGCGTTGAGAGTTTCAAAGTACTGAGTTTTAACCAAAGACTTAAAGTTAACTTTTAATAAGAATAAAAACGCTGAAATTTTAGATTGCTATGTGGACGCTGATTGGGCAGGCGATGTTATTGATTGAAAATAAAAAAACTGGTTATGTAATTAAATTAAATGGAAATGTAATTTATTGGAAATCAAGAAACGGAACACTGTAACAAAGTCCTCCATATCAGCTCAATATGTAACATTATCTCAGTGTGTGAGTGAATTAAGGTTGTGAAAGATATTTTGCTTGATCTTAATATCGAAATTTTTGATCCTATTAAAACGTATGAAGATAATTCTGGATCCCATAGATATAGCAAAGCTTGGTAATTTTATTAAGAAATCAAGGTATATAGAAACTCATCACCACTTTGTAAATTAAAGTTGTATTAATGGTGAAATTGATATTGTAAAAGTGAATTCTGAAGAAAACATTGCAGATATTTTCAAAGTCTTAAGGACGAAAATAATTTGAAGAGTTTAGAAATATGTTAAATGTAAAGTAATTGATAATAGTAAATTCTGGACTGTAATATGAATTTAAGGAGGCGTGTTGGAATATAGGCAAATTCACGTTACAGAGAAGCTAGCGACATCTATACATAGAGATTTGAAGGTGCACGGTAATGAGACGCTGGTGTGTGTGTGTGTGAGAGAGAGAGAGAGAGAGAGAGAGAGAGAAGTAGGGGAGAAAGCACAAGGAACATGTCGATTGCGGGGGAAGCACGCTGTCATATTATATAATGGCTATTATAATATTCAGCAGTGAATGTGAATAAATGCGTTATAATGTTAATTCCAGGCTCTTAATTGCTCTACAACCTCTGAGAGGATATAGTTATTCTCCAAAACCACATTAAACTCAAATACTGTTCCAATAATGGTGGTACTCAGAACCCCGCTAACGTTCCGAATTTTTTCCCATCTCTGGTAAAGAAAGAAGATATTATTACTGCCATCTGAAGCGTCTTTTTGGTCTCCAAAATATATTTGGAGCATTTGCCTCATATTATGCTATGTAAATTTTTGTTGGTATCCTAAATTTTTCATTTATCAGATCTCTGAAGGAACTCTTCAAAAGCTAATCTTACATCAATAGGTAAGATTCTGGTCACCACATCCTGTGAGATAAAAATGTTCATGCTTTTGTTGTCTGATGATGGTACTTCACATTTTGCAAGTGCTCGATTGTGACAGCATCATGGTTGACCACCTGGGCATTTATTATGCTTTGGAGTTTTGTCAGTGGAGATACAATTGTATAAAATCGCATAAATAGCTTGTTTCACTTGACCTATATTAGGTCCCCGGCGGAGAGAGATGGATTTTTTTCGGGCGTAAAATCCTTAGCATGGCTTTCTTCAGAAGGGAAGTAAAACCGGTGGTCCCGTGTCGTAGATTTATGACACGTAAAAGAACCTTAAGTCTGCTATGGAGGCCCCTGAGCAAAATTACCGGTCTTTCGCGCCCAATCTAGAATGGGACGCTAAGAACCGCAGCAGTTAAAGAGCGTCCATAAATAAAACTCAATTTAATTTTTACATTAGGTGCTTAATTGGACTTTACTAATAATTACACAAATTAGCAATATTTTCTTCTTTCAAAACACCTTTCCTAATCCCTCTAATGTTTCTCCTTTTCATTTTTTCACAAAATTCTTAGCTCAGTTCCTAATCCTGTGGGGATATAATTAGACATTCTTCCTTATTGGTAGGGACCTGCGTTTTTCGCGTTTGCGATAACACCAACCTTTTAAAAATATTTCCTAAAATGCTTGGGAAATAGTTACCTGTGCATAATGTTAACAATTAAAAAATTAGACAGATTTATTTAGCGAAATAAAACGAATTGAGACAATAACGCAAATATGTCAACTTTATCAATTTTATATGCACAATAATGCAAATTCGCTGTGTTTGGCGACGGGTCGCTTGGAAACACTGCACCACAGTCTTACAAAGTCAACTTGTATTCCTCGCCTCAACTCATGCACGTGCGTCATTGTGCTCAAGAAGCTGGTCAGTAACGGTCTTGGTAAGCATTGTTGCTTTCTCTCTGTGTTCTTTTACGTTTAGTATTATGCCCAAGGTGAGCGTTAGTGCAAAGGAAAGTTCTCTTGAATTTAAAAATGATGGATTGTATGCATCCGATTAAAAAACTATAATGTTTCAATACTGTAACCGTATGGTATCTTGGGAGAGAAAAGGTACGGGTACCAAGCACGAGCAAAGTGAGAAACACCAACGACTGAAGAGTCATCTACAGCCAGTACTTCCTCTTGTCATGAGAAGCAACAGAGTATTGTACAGAGTAATTTTGCTGCAACCAAAAGAGCTATTGCAAGGGATACTTTTGCCAAGAGGACTACGGGATCTTTTCTTAAAGCGAATATACCACTAGAGAAATTGGAGCACCCTGCTATTAAAGAATGGATGAATGAATTTACTGAAGGTATGTTGAATGGATCACTGCCGATATTATATTATTATTATTATTATTATTATTATTATTATTATTATTTGTCACTTCAGAAACGGAGCTTTAGAACATTAATTTCTAACACATTTTTATAATAGGTGCTGGAAATTTGCCGCAAGTTAGATTGTTAAGAGAGAAGTATAATCCACTACTGAGAGATGAAAGAGATCAACAAGTGAAAAAAGCAGTCTGTGGTCAGAAGAGTATGTTACGATGTGACGAAACGACAGATCGGATGGGTCGATGTGTATTTGTCGTGTTATTTCGTCCTCTTAAACCAAAAAAATGGAGCAAGAGTTGTATGTTGCTGATGTACATATTCTGGAAGCAGCTGATGCAAAATCATGCAACAGGGCAATACTTGATTCTGTACAGACGTACTCTATTCTTCGGATTTGTAAGCGACAGTGCAAAATACATGACAAAGTGCTTCAGTTCCCTGACTCGGAAAGGATGTAGTTCACATTCAGTTTTGAGCACACCGGCTAAATTTGGTGGGACGCATATTCGCGAAAGAACTGACGAAACTTAATGCAGCTGTGGCTAAGGTTAAAGCTGTGTTTCTCAGTACGAGAAAGAGGAAGCATATGTATGTTCGATTTCTCAAAGAAAAGTATCCGTCTGAGAAACCTATACTGTTTCCAGTTCCAGTGCTGACAAGATGGAATACTTGGTTCGAGGCCGTTTTCTACGTTGAGAAGCATCTTCGTGATATAATCGAGTTCGTGCAGTTAGAAGATCTGGACTCAGTCAGCAATGCTAGTATCGATTTCATGAAATCATTGACGAATGATGAAGTAAGTATAATTTCAGCAGAGGCAACATTCGTCAAGGAGCAGCGAATGATTTAGTGGAATATATCACTGAACTAGAAGGATCTTCATGCCCAACAAGTCCTACACTTTATGGAGAACTCAAGAAAATATTGAAAAATTTCTAAGTACCAAAAGAAAGGGATTTTTATAGTGACACAGAAGAGACGCTAAATTGCGTCAGAAGCGCAGATGTTCAAGGAGATGTTAGATCAGTTTTGAAAAACACTGCAGCATTAGCATTTGCGAAATTGCAGTTATTGATGTTTGAAGACTCTGCTAATAAGTTGCATTGAGCACTTGAAGTGTTTAGTCTAGTATTCATCATTAACAGTAATGTTGGTTCAGTACTAGTGAAAAAGTGAAATGTATTCCATTCTTTAAAAAATGAGAATGATTCAGTGATCACAAAATGCTACAGTGAACTTCAAGACCAAACCAATCAAATTATGTTGCGAGATAGAAAAATAAATATTGTGAAAGTTCTGAATAGTTTACTTGATAGTCATCCTGAGTTTAGTGGCAGAGCTGGGATACCTGTTCTGTGGCATCCGTGTGCTAATACTGACTTGAACGTTTCTTTTCTTGCTACTCGGGAGTTTTGAGCAACTTGCGTTGTAACATGAAAGAAAGAAATGCAAACATTATGGCAATGTTCTCCTTTGACAGTTAGAAAACACAGCATAAATTACTTTTCTTTAATGGTATTATGCCCATTTCAGTGAGACTTAGCAGTCAGTCATTGTAGTATCAGAGTCTAATGTTGACTGTGAAATTTTCTTTTCTTGCTACTCAGGAGTTTGGAGTGACTTGGGTTGCAACAGGAAAGCAGGATAATGTTCTCCTTTGCCAGCTAGAAGAAATAATATTATGTATTTTTCTTACATATTATGCATTCTTCAGTGATAATTGAATGCTAAAAATGTGTGTTTTTAAGATAAAACTCCACATTGTTCTTCAATAATTTTAAACATGAAGAAATACCTTTAAAATCCCAAAATATGATGATAAAATTCAGTAAAACTAACGCGAAATTCTGAAGAAAAAAAATAACGGGAAATTCCCCAAAAATAACCTCGATTTCCACCATAAAACGAAAAAGGCAGGTCCCTACTTATTTGTCATTCAATCCGGCCGGTAAACTGCTAGTTCTTCTAAACGTTTATAAACTTTGCATCTCCGTCAGATAACATGGTTGTATATCTTACTCAGCCTGAACAGAAACAAATTCAGAAGCCGAAATCTGATTATAATCACCAATCATGTTTACAAAATACAAAGCAAATAATATGGGATCGGTCTTTTCATTTTTTTTCTGTCAATCTAGCTCTGGGGACAAAAAGGAACAAAATATACCCTTCTTTTAGTGCTATCATTTGCAGTTTGAAAACCAAATTTGATATAAGCTATCACATGGGAGTTTAAATATCCAAGGATGGTTATGTCCACAGCTCATGATCATTTAAATCATCGCTAATAAAGATGCAGAGAGAAAAACGAGGATTTGAATTTGAAAATGTAGCATTCAAAGATTACTTTTTGCACAAAAAGATATTTTTCATTTTTATTTTTTTTTCTTCAATTTTCAAGCATGATTTCATGAATGCTTTCCATTAAAAGCTTTACTTTGAGGCAATATTTTATATCACAACACTGTGAATGCCAGAGTGATTGTAGTGTAAACTAATATTATTGTATGACAATGATTTTAGATGTTTGTTAGCTATAAACATTGTTAGGAAATAAATTTACACGGCCTCACTGAAACTGACAATAGGAGTGGGTAACAATTAAGCGGTGGGGTGAGTTGTTTATCGCTTAGAAGAGACAAATAAATGACGTCAGGGTAGCGTGCCTTTCTTTAGAAATGGAGGGAATATCTTCCCTAGAGCATATGTTTTAGTAATTATGATTGGCTTATAAAGCAGACGCTAATTTTGGCGCGATTTAGTAACCAATAGCAGCTCTATTATAATGTTTAGGCATATCGGGGTGAGGGAGTATAAATTCTTGAGCCAGAAGCAAGTATCGCGCAGTTCTAAGAAATCTCTCTCATGAGGTACACGTCACGCAGTTCAAAAGAATCATTCACGAGGTACACATCACGCAGTTCTACAGAATCATTCACGAGGTACACATCACGCAGTTCTCAGCAATCTCTCGCGAGGTACACATTACGCAGTTCTACAGAATCATTCACGAGGTAAACTTCGCGCAGTTCTACAGAATCTCTCGCGAGGTACACATTACGCAGTTCTACAGAATCTCTCGCGTCGTAAAGTTAGTTACAAAATGTGAAGAGGTACGCGACAACTATTACGACTGTAATTACATTCGGAAATATAACAGTTTCAGTCAGGCGTGTATCAAGATTAAAGATGTGAAATTAAGTGTGACGGCAATAAAAGTGTGCAAATAAATTCTTTTATTAGTGTTATCCTTTATTAACAACTCCTTTCCGTTTATACCCCCTGCTCAGAGATATTTGCTTGACTGAGTAATAATAGCTAGCCGGAGGACAAAGAACCAAAAATTTAAAATAGTAAAACAATAACAGGGCGCTCAGCAAATAAGATAACAGGAAGAGATTACCGCGACAACTTTTCCTTTGAGATGGTGGTTTGAGTACTAAAGATGCTCTGATACTGTTGATTTATGTGCCTGTTTATATTTTATATTCTTCCCGTGTTCTTTAAATCTTCTATCTATTTTCTCTTTGTCATCACCATGTGTATATTTTCGCACAATCATTGCATCTGATTTCAAAAGGCCTGAGTCTTTTGCAGCTTAAATTCTGTCCTTTGTACTTGCCCATAGCATAGCTTTAAAGTTGTATTTTTACTTTCTCTACTACGTATAGTAAGTAGGGGAAGTATTGCATTCCACCCAAAAATTCGATACCGAGATTTCACCGGAAATATATGTTTTGAGATCTCCTGAATCCAAAAAAAGCATTTTTGGAAACATGTCCGTGTGTGTGTGTGTGTGTGTGTCTGTGTCTGTGTGTGTGTCTGTGAACAGCATAACTCAAAAACGAACAGTCGGATAAGCACCAAACTTGGTATTTAGGTTCAGTATCTTCCAGAGATGCGACACGAAGGTTTTCAAGAAAATCCCCCCACTCCAAACTACCCTTTACATGGAAAATTTTTCGAAAATTTTAATTTTCTCAAAAATGGCTCTAACGATTTTGATGAAAATATCATATGTTTAAGATAATGTCATGAGAAATGAAATGTATATCTCGAATTTTCTGGGAATGTCTCCAAAAGTATTCTTCATTGTGAACGCCTTTTGCATAACTGGTAAACCATAAGAGATAGACAAAATTTTACTACACAAAAAATGTAGATCGCGTTAAAATACACAACTTATGTCATATACATTTCTTTTGTTGAGTGAACAGTTTTCGAGATATTGCTTGTTATTTCCTTAAATTTTCCAATACTTATACTTTTTCTCAAATACGTTATTCATTTTTTTATGTCCTGACATGCAAAGAGAATAGAATGCGCCACATAGCAACCAGCGTTAAAATATTTGACTATCGCTTAAAAGCTACCATATTCCCCTTGCATCTACAAGAAAATTACCAATAAGATTGACATTTCGATATCTCGATTAACGTGAAGCATATGGAGAATAGGCGTTTGTAAAATTAGATTGTACAAGAGTAGAGAAAGTCATGTGAGTGTAACACATCAGATTTTTTTTACTTAGACTAGCCTTATATTGCTTTATTTTAATATTTTTGTCAAACTTCTGGAAGGTCCAAGAGTAGAAAGTCAATTTTAATGCTGTCTTTAAACTACAGGAAAGAGCATATCATAATACTGATGATGGAGATAAAATTCTCTGAAACATCTTATGTTCATTGTAAAATAGTGAAGCTAGAGTAATAAAAATTAATGTTGAAGATTTAGCATCGTTAATTTGCAAAAATGCTTAGATAATCAGAAATACATAATACAATTTTATTAAGAGTTCTAAATAATGAAACTAAAAATATCATGCACAGCACCCGAAGGCAGTTCAGGGCTCTCTGCATTACAATCTGCATCCTCTGCCTCTGCTCTCATAGAACATCCTGAGGAGAGGGTGGTATTGAAGGTGGTAGGTATGTGGTCAGTATACCAAGTATCTTCAGTTACTGAAGTGTAGTTTTGGAGATCAAGAGCTATTGTGTCTACTTTAAGTAGCTTATCAGGTTGATCCTCAAGGATCCCACTAAGGTAAGGAAACTGTTCTAGACCTTGCAACAGCGGCGGATTCCATACTAGGGTTTAAACTGAGACTCCCCTCTATAGGCAACACTGCTTTCACATCCAACACAAGAACAGTCACTACAAATCATGCTAATTAAACATAAAATAATTTCATAATATTAAAATGTAATTAAGATATATATCTGTGTTATAGAGCACCCATATGCCAGGAGACTGCTGGGCATTTAAAGGATCTACTGCATCAGTGGTGATAGAGCTATCCAATGATATTTACATCACAAGTGTAACTCTTGAGCACATTTCAAAAAGAATTTCACCATCTGGAAACATTTCCAGCGCTCCTAAGGATTTCTCTATTTGGGTAAAGCATTTCTTAATCAAAACAGTGAAAACGCAGGTATACGTCCAACTTGAAATATCAGACTACACAATTATACCAGTTGTTCTCTGTTTAAAATGTATCAAAGCTGGACTTGATCTACTTTTATTTCAATGCTAAGTTGTATTATTAGTTTAGTATGTGTATTGCTTGATGGTGCACTTTCCTCAAATTTCATTGTTTCTTCTTTTTGGAATAGTTTGCTTTGTTTTAAGGTATTCAATGATTTTAAAGTGGCCTGACTTTCAATCTTTGGCTTGTCTTTTGTGCTACATTTTATTGCAGAAAAGGGTATTCCAAGTTTTATTCCAAATAAACAACTTAAACACCTTAAGTATCTCGCTTACAAGTGTTTTATTTTTTCTGCAATTACTAATAACACTTTGGGGAACATCGATCAATTTGTAGATAATCGTTATACTATAGTTAATATGCCTGTACATGTACTGCGTCATAATTTATGGTTAGGTTACAGAGAAATTCAATATGATTTGATGTTCCTTAATCATTCCTATACCATACAATTTCAATTGTAACCACTATGTCTTTAATTAATTATTTTCTTTGTTATTCTATTTCACTTCACTTCAGTTCTACGTTGCTAAACAAATTTAGTATTATTGTTTTATAAATAAATATACAGTAAATCTTAATTAATTTTATTCAGTCATTTTTAATATGTGTGTTTGGGGTTTTTCACCTTTATTGGTGTCAACTGCATACCCCATTGCTGGTAACAGTAGATGCATTAAGTACATAATTGCATCTTGGGTTACAATTACACATAATTATTTTAGAAATTCAATTTTAAATGGCTAAGATGCTTGCTTCCTAATGCATTTATGCTAGGTGTACACATCTGAGTTTCTTAAAAGTCTAGTCATTGCATGTTGTTTGCTCTTGTTAACTGGTGATTGTATATATCAGCACATATATTTTATCGCATTTTTGTATTCTTAATATTAATTAAATTAGTATATTTACAAAGTATCCTATGTGTTGAGTTACTGAGTGGATATATTTATTAAAATGCTTAAACTGATTCATATCTACTAATATATTACTCTTACAAACTAGTGTTTGAATTTTATATTTACAAATTCTTCTTATTGGTATATCCTATTCCATTATTCTAACAAGTTAATGGAATGTGTTTTCAGGTACCTATTGCGAAATAAGCTTTTGGTTAGTGACAGGCCATGTTGATGCTTCTCTATGTACTTCTGCTATCAGTAAGGATGTTTGCTGTTATGTGCCCTTACATTCGAAGATTAAGTGGTTAACTGTTTGTCGGGGGTTATTGCATGTACATTTTGGACCATCTATAATGTGGAACCTGTGTAGGTAATTGTTAGTATTGCTATGGCCTGAGAGTATTGCAGTAAGTTCTAGAGTAATGGGAAGTTTTCCCTTTAACCTGACCTTGGCTGAGAAGGGGAAGGAGGTTTTATAGAGAGCCCTGTTGTCTATGCTGCCCATCTGTTTTGTAATTGTTTTTGTCTTCTTTATTTTATCGCCGCTTTTATCATGTTGTAGATGATCGATAGTTCTCCATCTTGAGCATCTGCTTTGGCGAGTTTATCAGCCATCTCATTTCCAGGTATTCCTACATGGGCTTTGACTCATCGGAAGTGGATTCTCCATTGGTTTTGTTACAGGGATGTTAGAGTGGTTGTAATGTCCTCCACAATTTTGTTGTTCTTGCTGTTGTTGAGCAATACGTCCAGGGTTATTTTGCGGTCAGAGTAAACTGCTGCTGCTTTCTTCAATGTCCAGGTCTCTGTTGTTTTGAAGCTCCTGTAGCAGTTTCAATATGGCTATTTGTTCTGCCTGGTTGTTTGAACATTTAGCATCCAGTCTATATTTGAGTTGATGGACGGGTTCTTAATTTTTCAACACCATGCTGTGTGTGTTTGTGTGTATGTGTGTGTGTGCGCGCGCGCGTGTGTTTTATAAGCCTGCAGAAGTATAATACCTCTATGGCATTATAGAAATACATGTCGTTCCTTACAGTATTAGTTTTTTTTACGTACATAAATTATGAAAATGTTCACAAATAATTATACATCTTGAGTTAAAATTTTGTATTTATATAATCATTGACAGCGAATGCTAAATTACTTACAAGAATATTTTACAGCTGTCGTTAAATTTTTATGATTAAATTCTTTAACATTATTTTGAAGATGATTATATAAGCTAATGCCTTTATGCGATATTCATCTAAGACACCTAGTAAGCCTATGTTTGTTAAGATGCATGTTACTATATGCTCTTGAATTACGATCATTTAGGGCTGAGTTCCTTTTAAAACATCCATGTTTTGATATACAACGGAAGTTGTCTCATTTATATATGGTGGGGGTAATATTGATAGCTGTTTAAATATTCTCTCTGAAAGTGTCAGTGCCTGTTTTATTATTTTTATAATCCATTTTATAGTTTGAGAATTTGCATAATGTTTAGAAAAAGACACCCAAGCTATTATGCCATAAGAAAGAGATGAATGGGCATTTCCAACGTCTTTAAGGTTTCCAGGAATATTATTTTTGTAAGGAGTCAAAAGGCATAGCATAGACTGCTTAGTTTTCTACTCAAATTATGTATGTGGGTTTCCCAAGTTAGACTAGAATCTACCCATACTCCCAAAATCCTTGTGAATTGCACTTTGGCAATTTGCACAGTATTAAAAAAATCTGTATTGAATCTTGCGTAGTTGCATACTTTTCTATGTATGCTGCTTTTCTGGGCTTAAGCTTATTTCTCGGTATCCAATTTTCTATTTGTTTTAATACCTCACTGATTTTCTCTCGCGATTTATTCTTATCAGGGTCGCTGATTATAATATTTGTATCATCTGCAAATAAAATGCTCTTTGCTTTATGCTGGGAGGTAGGTCATTTTTATAGAGAAGTGGGCCCAATTTAGATCCTTGTGGGACATCATGTTTTATATAAATTGCATTAGAAAATAAACATCATACCATCTTACGGCCTACCCCAATAGTTTAATTGGTCTACAAACTGAAATATAAATTGAAGCATATTATAAAAGGATCTACCTTTTTATCTTTCAGGGTATGGAAAGCCCCTACGATGAAAACAATTTACTTCTTGGCAAGTATACATACAAAATTGATGGAATACAATTGCAGCAGTTTCTAGTTGAGGTAAAAATATGACAACAAAGTATTTTATGCATAAACAATTACAATATGTCTTCAATGAAAACAAGCTGCCTACTAAAATTAATATTTCTTATTTTACAGGTAAACACAAGAAAGCCACTGAGATACATAAAAATGAAGGTGCATTCTAACCATGGAAATCCAGAGTATACCTGTGTTTACCGCTTCAGAGTCCATGGAAAACCTTTTTGAATTCCTTTTGTGAATTTACATACCTTTATTTGCAAAACATACATAAATAAAATTGCAAATTCTATATATAAGTGTTGTTATGATTGTTTGCATAAATAGAAAAACAACACTATAGTTACTTTTTGGCAGAAACTAAGCATACATGGATGTAAGCATATTGGGTATTAATTTGTCGATTAAAACATAAGTTTCAGTGATTGTAATTAACTTCAACTATCTCAGCAATGCTAGGGAATAAGGAAAATGTTCAATCTGACATTAGGAAGTCTTCCCTTCGGGTTTGTATGTGTGCCTCTACCATATAAATTGTGTCGGCTATAATTTTATTTTATCAGATTTTGATAAATATGATTTTATACAGTTTGAAATATTCAGGACAAACTTGGTTTTAGTAACTACGGAAAATCGTCTTTAGATTTCTTGCTAGCCATTTTCCGGATGTTGAAGTAAGCAGAGATTAGATGACAGGCGGTTTAGGGGAAAAGATCACTTCTTGTCCGACACTGAGTGAGTAAGGTAATTTCTGCTGACATACGCTTACGTCAATTACTAGCTAGGCAGTACTCAGCCTTTTGTCGGGTATTTAAACTTACGGACCTTTGACACTTCGCTCTTGACCAACCACGTGCCTAGCAGGACTCTTTGTTTGTCAGTTCTTTAAATTCATTTAGTGTTAATTTGCAATCACTTCATAGGCGCTAGGCTCGACAACGATGGACTACTGGACCTCCTCCGCCACGCAGGTAAATCTACCAGTTGCTAATTCTTTCTTTTTAAAATGTAGTTTTGGTTATAGTAGATAAATGAAAGATTAGAAAAATTGAGAACACAAAGTACCTGTCTTATGATGCCGCTCTTTTACCATCCTTCCAGCTACCACAATCTATAACCCTCTAGAGGTTATCCTGCGCTGCGTTCCCCCATCCCTAACTCACGTCTGGTGAAGTCGCTCATGGTGTTGCTGTCGGCCTTACTCCACAATTGTTGGTGGCGCCGTTTCCTGCTTCCTTTAATTAGGGTTGTGTTTCGATTGCCACTCTCCCTCCATGTCAGTAAGGTGCTCTTGCTTTTCCCGCATTATGTTTTCCCCGGTGTAAGGGTACGCTACTACGAAATTGTAGGGCCCACTAAGTCTTTTTGGCATATCGTGTGCGTCCTGTGGTTTTTTAAGTGAACAATGCCCCCCACTGTTATTCATAATGGACAGTGTGGCGTTTTATCTACGCCATTTGGTTGTGTGATTCAGAGACTGTATGGGTTAATATAAAGTGTTGGTATGAATGTGTTGTACAGAGTCGCCCAGTAGGGGAAACTTCCTCCCTCCGTATGACGTAGAATTGGGGAGGGGAAGAATGGTACACGCTTTGATGTGTTCGTGAGGGAGTTAGTAGCTGTGGAGTCTAGCGAGAGCCTAGGAAAGGAAAAGAAGTCTAACGTTAGACATGTATGGGACCAAAACATTACGACGCGAACATAGACTGCAACGACGACAACAGACTGAGATACTTGAAGGACGTTATTATTTTGCAGTTTTTGGGAACATTAGGCCCAATAATAAAAGGCACCGAGTTATATTCTCTAGGGTAAGCTGCCCGAGTTCAATTAGTTCCTACTGGGGAACGAATGTGAGAATCAATGAAATGTATTTGTAGATTTTAGATTTGTATCGGATATCCTTACAAGAGCTATTGTGCCTAGCTTGGTTACGGTTACAAGTGGGACATGGAAGTAAGGGTTGTGGAATGAAAGCCTGTGAGGGACGCTCAGAGGAGTATTGCCTAGTCTCATAAACATTCAGCTCGCAATTCCAAGACAATGTAACATGTACATTAATTAACTTGGAAGATTTAGAAGCTAGTAGCAATGATGTGTCACAATTTAAAATAAAGAGATCATTTTAGTGATGTAGTGTAACAACCTTCAACTCTCTTTGTTTTAAATTATAACATGTACATGTGAACGTAACGGAAGGGAGTTGTTTTAGGATAAACCAAGGTACTGCTCGCAGGATTCTTATGTATATTAAGTCATATTATTCTTGTATCAAGAATATCTGTGTGTATGCCACTGTTCTTATCACCATCACTATATGATTGAAAATGATTATAATGTCAATCTAGCATCTTATTTAATTCATTTCTTTACATTTTAAGGATATATACATTTTAAATATTTACATTGCTTTTTAAGGATAATTATGAATACGTTTTGTGTGTGTTAAATTTATGAAACATTTAATAGTGATGGAATATTGAAAATTTAATCACAAAATAATGTTTATTGATTCGCAATTTTGCAAATTATTACAAAGCAAAGAATATTGAAGCACGTTATAACGACAATTTATACGGTAAATCTGATATTCATGTTAGGAATTTATCATATTCGTATTTTAGCGCCATTCAATTCCTTCCACACCAAGGGCTTAATTGAAGTTTAGACAACCAAATGTAAGGAGAGGAAAGGAAAATCAGAAAGAAGCTACAACATGTAATCCTGATTCCACCAGAGTGCTTAGAAGTAGGTTTAAATTTGCTTTCTTTCCAGAATTCTTTCCTCACAATTCTAAGGCGTTAAATTTGCATTATTAATAAAAATACTATTCCCAGAAAAGATTCCGTAAATTACTTTGTACATTGAAGTATAGGGCACATGGCTGTTCTGAGTTTATAGTGGAGTAGTATTTCTTTGAATATTGTGATGTATGTAGTTTTATAAGTATTAGATTGTTCTAAAGTAACAAATTGTTTACAAGCAATTTATACACCTAAGTAACTTTCATGAATACACATATTTTAAAAGTTTCATTTCTTTTCCATAAATTTTCAATGGTTTCATAGAATTACAACAAATTTTATTTATGTCGTGTTATTGCAATATAATTTCAAGGTGGATTTACTTTATACAGATTTTTTTTAACATGTTGAGATTTTGGAGAGTAAGAAACCCTTTGCTGGTGTTTTCAGCAATCTATAGTATTGTAGTTGAAATATTTCTTTTTCTGAATGGTAATTACATTATATAACTCTGCACCTACATGCTCTAATTAATTTTCAGCTTAGTTTTATATATTCTTTGCTATGCATAGCAAAATCTATTACGATTTTCGATTTTTCAATGCATTCACGTAATGACACATTCAGTTGTTTGCATAATACTCCTCTTTGAGTATTTGCTAATAATGTCACACCTGTCGCATTAAATGTAATGTGAATTTGCTCTGAATTTGTTCAACCAATGAATCATCTAATTTATGGTCATTATTTAACTATAAAGATTCTTGCTGCTGCTAAATTCTTTTGATACATTGTGCACTTTTGCAAATCCTGCATTTCTTTATGTTATAATTTGGAAGCAGAATAAACTATAAAGTTAGCTAAGGCACTGCGCCTAGTAAGCAGAAAAAAATCACCAACAAACAAACCAACAAAAACAAACATAACAAAATACCACCAGTTTATAATGCTAATTCATGACAGGAATTCCGGTGCTTTTAGTTTCTCATAGGTATATCCGTATTGTCATCCTATACATCTGGTTCTCAGAGAGATTATATTCCGCGTTTGTTATGTGGTAGATTATTTCAGAAATGGTTAACCTAATATTCAAAATTTAATAGGTCGCCTACTTTACATTGTGAGAAATGTCTACCCCAGTTTTCAGCGCATTTACGTAGTATTTGCAATTTTATTCCTTTAATGGCAGACGTTTTAGTTTGGTTACCTTTTTCACTATACTGCTTTATTGTACTGATTTACTGAGAATGTGAAATTATGCTGTGTTGTCCCTGACACGTTCAGGAATTGTCTATATATATTATAAAGCGTGTACTCACTTTTTTGTTTACGCCAGATATCCGACACTACTACTGAATTCGCCCAAAATACACCATAATCCTTTTTATAACGTCACAATTGAACGCCATTCATAAGTCGCTTCATTTCTCTGCTGTAAAGAAGTAATTAGCGTTTCGCTTATGCATTTCAGTTAACATGGAACTAACAGTATTCGTGTGCATTTTGCTGCTGTGTGAAAAAAACAAACCTTCTGTTTCTGGGCAGTGTCTGAAATACGATGATGATTCGATGTCAATGGATTCCATTAACTATAGTACTTAACAGTCTACCTGTACCTTCTGGAGCATTCCAAACGCTTTCCTTTATATGCGTTTTTTCCTCATTATTTTTATTGTTGTTCATAATGATGCTCCTTCCTCTGTTTTTTTTCTTTTACCGTCGCTAATTACCGTTGCTTAAACTCTCTGTATATGCTCCCTTCTGCGGTATGACTCACATAGCGGCTTGTTTTTTGTATCACTTTTGCGCGTTCTGTATGTTATGGTCCATTGTATCTCTGTTTTTGTGTTGTATAATCTAGATACTATGTATACTAATTATTCTTATGCCTTTGCGGTCCCGAATTCGTTTGCACGGGTTTCGCCGCCAGAAATTATTGATGTTTTCAAGTGTAATTTTATATGGCGTTTTCAGGGAACTTCACCTATTAAGACGTTCTTCCCATGGTTTTTTAAACTCTATTATACAGGATTTAGATTATTTTAAAGTCGGTCACTAGCTGTTACAGACCAGGATTTTTGCTAGCATTTATAGTTACTTCGACCTAGCGACCTTGTTGCTTCCGCACGGAAATGACGTGTCTTTGGGTCTCATTACTGCCTTGTGTGCAATTCTCTTTATTCTCAACCCACTTTCTCCAGACTATTTCTTTACGATTAAAACATGTTCCTTTTAGGCTTAATTTTTTTCTACACTTCTTACATGAGTTTAAGTTTTGTTACAGAATTTTGGCTCTGTAGCAGCATGTGCTCTTCACCTTTCATTCCAGTAAAATCCTGTCACCCATTCCGGAAACGATCTGATTACATCATCTCTTCAGCAGCCCCGTCGAGTTCAACCCTCTTCGGAGGCTGCTACAGGTGCTACTCCGGTCACCGCCTACTAGACGTCATTTTTCTAATAAGTATTTTTAACGGGAAGAAAAATATAAAAACAGCTAAAACAGTAAGAAATATACAGATGGCATACCCTATATAGTAGCTGAACAGGCATGCCCTGGTTGTCTACTTTTTGGGATTTATTTTCGTTGGCTTTCCGTCCCTCACACACCCGTCTTTTTATAGTTATGAATTTTACGTATTAAGTTTCTATATGATATTATTTTTCTCTTTTTGGCTAGGTTATTAGGTTTTTTCGAGGTTTAAGGTGAGATCTATCAGAAACCCCAATAAGTTTCTTGTTTGTGCTTTTGCGCGTGAGAAGCTCTACGGCCAATGCGTATTGTTTGTTGAGACGTTGTACTGTTGAACGTTAGTCCTAGAGTGTCAAATCTAGCAATCTCTGGTGATGTTATTTATTGTAGTATTAAGTTTTGTGATGATGGCGATGATGATGAGTACGCGTATTATACTTGTAGTGTTCAAGGAAGTGACGCTACGTTTTTTCAGTTCACTCAAATTAAAACCGCAGGGTGTTGTGATCTGATATTGAGCAGATCCTATGGTGTTATTGAGCTTTTAGTGTAGTTTCCATCGTTTTGTGTGTGAATGTATACGTTGGCGTCTGTAATAGACCCAGAGGCTCCGTGACCTGAGAAGTGTGTGTGAATCCTTCTTTTACTAAATAACTTTGTTTTATATGTGAAGCATTACACAAAGATATGCTATGTTCAGCTAACGCTCTAATATGTTTATTGTTATCAGAAGTCAACTTAAGGATTTGTAATAACTCGAGGTACCATCTCTTATTATTCATTTATATTCTGGCATTAGAAATCATGCTCTGTACGTTAGCTCCATCTTTTTTCTTTGGCATAATTTTGTTGCACAACATAAGGTTCATGCTACCTAAGTGAAAACACATAGCTCATATATTTTGTTATGCAATTTATGACTCAGCAACCATCTCTGTACTACAAGTGTTTTAAGTTAATTAGAGAGCATGATCGACTCTTGCCCTTTTTTTCTTTTTAAAATCTGGGTTTCTCTTTCATGTTCTTTTTTCTCTCGCCTTTTTACAATGCTAATTATTTTAGTTTGTTTTGATTATCGGCCCGGGTCTCTATTCAGCTATAGACCCCTAGATTTTCCGATAGGTTTTAAACAGCATCAACTTAGTTGTTTCCTTGCTACTTATGTGTTGTATTTGTACTCATTTTGTATTTGTTGGGCTAACCCCGTATTGCTACTGCTCGTACCCCTACCTTGTCCTCCTACACCCCTCACGTCTTTTGTTTCCTCTCTTCGTTTATGTTTTACTACCTTTTACTAATCTGTTTTTTGTTTTTCCCGAGCTGCCATCTGTCGACTTCCTCCTTATGTCGCGCGGGTACTCGCTGACACTGGATCCGCCACTTCAGGTGCCTCATGGTGAACTCTTTCTGAGGACACACCCGGAAACCGCCTCTGCACTTTTCTCGACTTCGCATCATACGCTGGGGGGACAACTTTCCCTCATGGACATTATTGGGCGCGATGGTGTGCGTGCGTCCAGTGGCCGTCGTCGACGGGGTTTGGGCCTCTCTGTGATGAAGTTAGGCCCGTTCCATGTACTCAAGACTTATCAGGTCTACCTCCTCCACGTCTTTCTGCCTGCACAGACGCTTAAGTTATTACGCCTAATTTTGTTTACTTGTCTGTTACGAATGAAGTGTACCCCAAAAATGTTACTTCAAGATTTCTCTTATGTTGTATCCATTGCCTCCACGACGACTTTATATTAATGCTTTTGTGAGAAAGCCGTCGATGGACTGTGACTGCAGCAGAAGTAACAAACTTATTCTCACCCTTGCTCATGCAGGGCGTTGCCAGTGTGTTTAGATGTGCTCATCAGGATCTGTGCTTGTTGTAACAGCGACTAGACTGTTCTCACTTTATGCCATTGCGAGTACCACTGTTTTCACTTGTGTCATTCCTTTCTTTTCTCTTTTACCTTTCCTTTGTGTAAACGTTATTATGCCCCCTCCCGTCATCGTTCTTGCCTTATCCGCAGTTATCCGTTCAGTCCGGCCCATCATATGTGATGCCAGCATAGTTTTGTATTGTTATTTGTTTTTTATCCTCCCACGATAGGTACCCTTGCTTTTGTATTATTTCTTTTCTTAGTAGGTTTTATCACAGCTGAGGAGAGTTGTTTTTTTCTGGCGCGAACGGAGGTTGTGACTGTTATAATTTCATTTTAACAGGTTTTGTTAAATATTATTTTATAAGTTTTAAATATTCAGGACAAACTGGGTTTAAGTAACTATAGAAAATCTTCTTTAGATTTCGCACTAGTCATTTCCCGGGTGTTGAAGTAAGCAGAGACTATATGACACGCGGTTAAGGAGGAAGATTTTTTCTTGTCCGACAGGTGGGTGACTTACGTAATTTCATAAATGACATACGCTTACGTCAGTTACCAGGTAGGCACTAATCACCATTTTGTCGGGTATTTTAACTTACATATTTTTTACAGCTCGCTCTTGACGAACCACGTGCCCAGCAGGACTCTTTGCTGGCAAATTCTTTAAACTCATTTAATGTTAATTTTCAACCGTGATGTAGGCGCTTGGCGCAACCACGCAGGTAAATTTACGAGATGTCTAATTCTTTCTTTTTGAAATGTAGTTTAGGTTATAGTAGATACAAATTGAAAATCACAAAGATTGGGAACAGAAGTTATATGTCTTAGGATATCACCCTTTTACCATCCTTCGAGCTACAGCAACCTGTAACCCTCTTGTGGTCATCCAGTGCTACGTTCCCCCATCCCTAATTGATGTCCTGAAGACCCTGGTGGCATCGTCGCCGGGCTTACGTCACAGTATTAACCATTGCATACATATTGATACTATGAGGAGAGAGGGATGGATCATGCTCCTCGTCCTTATCTTTAGTGGCACTGCAGAAGTACTTGGCTTCCTCAACCAGTTCTGGCCATTGCTGTTTATCCATGCTTGATTTCTCCATCTTCTGATTCCATATTGCCCTACATCAGCTCTCACATCTTGGTGCCATCCCAGTATTGGTGTACCTCTCATTTTCTACATCAAGAAAATGTCCACACAAATCCTGCTTAGGTAAACATGTTCCAACCATACACTCAGCATGTTTCCAGTCACTTCAATCTACTTTTTTATTACCTATACTGAATTTGGGAGACCGATGAGAAGATGAATGGAGAGAGATATGAGGCCAGAATACGAGAATTTAATTTTGCAATTATTATTATTATGATTATTATTATTCAATTCAAGATTTATGGTCAGATCAGACACTTTCACTTTATCCTAGAAAGAATTGTGATACTGGAACATTATTTGTAGTCGTGGGTGTTGTTTCCAATTCTCTCAGAGTCTACTATGATCAAGCAATGACTAGGCCCATTTATTGGGATGACAATGAGAATGGCGACAGAAACAGCTGACCAACAGCTTTTATCATAGACAGTGAGCAATACTGGGTTTTGGAAGTGTTTAACATAAGCTAGATAGAAGAAGACGACATGAAATTGGTAAACCCTAGCTAGGACATAATATTGTATTTTGATGTGGTTTTCTTTACGAATAGTTCTAACATGAGAAAATAAGCAATAAATAATTTTATTTGCATGTAATGAACAATGTGCCATTTAGTGAGGCAGTGAAAAAGAAGAGGCCTGAAGAATAGGTAAACAAACATAAGCACTTCACCAAGACAATGCTCCTTCACATTCTGCTCTCCTTGTTGAAGACGTTTTGTCACACAGAACACAAAACACGGTTTATTGTACCCTAAGACATATATTTTGGTGCTTGCACACCTCTTTTT
This sequence comes from Deroplatys truncata, assembly GCA_030765065.1. Lineage (NCBI taxonomy): Eukaryota > Metazoa > Arthropoda > Insecta > Mantodea > Mantidae > Deroplatys > Deroplatys truncata. The sequence goes on along the minus strand of CM060984.1, from coordinate 138,722,270 downwards.
GTGGATATGATTTTAATTCATAAAGGAAAGGAAAAAAATAAGAAAACTGATATGAGACCTAAACTTAAGTCTTAGCAATGCATTCTAGAATGTATTGGAATAAAGGGAGCAGTACTAGTGGCATGTTAACAACTGAGGAAATTACTTTGAAAGGAATAGTTTGATTTAACTGCAGAAACCATACATAAAATTATTTGAATAAAGTTTGGTTTCTTTTTGGACGATCTCATATTCTAAACACTGGTATGACCTATCTTTCAAAAAGAACATACAACATTTATCAAATTTTTATTTATGTACCCTTAACTTTACAAACATGGTTAGTGAAGTCCAATAACTGAAAGCAGTCTAGTCATATTCAGTTGTTCTTGTATAGGTATTCTTTCCCTTTCGTAATATTTGATGCAAAATAGAACATACACTACAGTTTTACATTAAGTGCATATATCAGCACACACTTCAAACCTCACCAACTTGAGAGTGATGTCATATTCATCTCTTTCAGAGCTTGCTTTGGTGTATTGACTTTAGAGCTTGTTTGGTAACAATACATTTTAACAACAATGCAAAATAAATTTTAAGTAAAAGTAAAAGACTGGTTTTTCCTCAGTATACCTGCAGTTTTTAATTAGGGAGCTAATGGGTGAAATTTCAATTTTACACATTTTCGAAGCTACAGCCTTGATTTTTATCTTCTCTATCCCCTACGTAGTAGGTAGAGAAAGTATAGCATTCCACCCAAAAATTCAATACCGAAATTCCACTGGAAATACATGTTTTGAGACCGCTGAATATATAAAAAGCATTTTAAGAAAAAGGCCGTGTGTGCCTGTGTGTTTCTGTCTATGAGCAGCATGACTCAAAAACGAAAAGTCGGATCAATACGAACCTCGGTATTTAAGTTCAGTGCCCTTCAGAGATGCAACATTAGGATTTTCAGGAAAATCTTCCTTTCCCAAACTACCCTTCACATGGGATATGTTTCAAAATGTCCTAGGTTTTAAAAATATATGGTATTTTGATTAAACTACCATATATTAAAGATATTTACAGGACAAATAAAATGCATATCTTAAACTTTCTGGGAATATCCTTTGAAATCCTCTTCACTCGGAAGCTATTTTGTATAATCTTGTATAACTGGTACCTTAACGTTAAGCAACAGACGAAAACGTGTTACACAAGAAATGTAGATCTCCTTAAAACACAATTTTCTTCAAATAACATTTTTGTGGCATCAGCCATTTCCGAGAACTTCATTATTAATGGTTCGAATTGCTAAATACCTAGCTATTCTTTTAAAGTTCTGTCATGTCAACATTCAGTTGGCTCTCGCGGTTCCACTGAAACTGTATGGAATTTTAAGGCCAACGTATAGCACCCAGTTCTTAAACTTTTGACTATCCCTGTTCCCTTTGTGTCTGTAACGAAATGTGTAATGTGGCTTATTTCTGCAAATGTTTATTTGGATTAAAATGAAGTAGATATAAATATAAGCTTTAGTAAGACTGGTTTGTATACCGACAAATAAATGATAGAGTATAGTGCAGGCCATGTGAATGTATCACACCAAAATGTTATTTTTCTCTACGTATGCTTACAACTTATATGTATACTTCATTTTTTAGTTATGCCGTTCACATAAACACACGCACACGGACCTTTTTCTTAAAATGCTCTTTTTATTAAGGACGCTCCAAAACATGTATTTCAGGTGAGATCCCAATATAAAATTTTTGGGTGGAATTCAATACATTCTCTACTTAGTATGTACGTGGTAGGATAAGTAAAACGGTCTGTCATCCTTGGAAGCTGCTTAACTTAAATATCTAGTTTTGTGTTTAACCTACCTTTCGCCTCTGCGTTATGCAGCTCACATACACAGAACTTTTTCTAAAAATTAATGTTTTGGGTTCAGGGGCTCAAAACATGCATTTCTGGCGAAATACTGACATCGAATCTTGGGATGGAATAAAAATGTTCCCCTGCTTTCTTTATATACTAGAGTAAGTAAAAAAGCATCTAAGTGAAGAATTGCATTAAGGTTACTGCAATCCCTAAAATATCTATGAACATATATATAAACAAATATGGGAAAACTATATGAATTACAAACATGCTACTGCCATTCTCAGAAAAAAATAAAAATCCAGAAAGAATGGGAAGGTGAATTTTTTATAAGAAGTTTACATTACAAAATCATTATTTATATGTATAATTTGGAAAACAGTCAGGTTTTACAAAAGCCGCAAAAATCTGTGTATTGCTATATAGAGCAATTCTAAGATACTATAAGAATGTTAAGTTTCACTTATTTCAGATTATGTCTTACAGGATATATACTACAATCATTAGATGATTATAATCCTATCATATTTCCCAATAAAATAAGAATGGAACATTTGTCCGAGCCCTACAAAAAGGAAGCAATTGCGCAATTTATTCATAATCCTAGAAATTCAGCTCCTGGACCTGACTATATTAACTTACAAAATGATGCAAATCTTCCCAGAAAAATACCTTCAGTTACTAACAGCTGAATATCCACACAAGGAATGACTTTACTTTAATACAAATAGAAAAATCTAATGGGAATAACAGAAAAGTATTTGAATACAGACCAATACCACTGTCACTTATTTAGAAAATGTTTAGAAAGCATTATTGCCAACAGAACATTGTTTTACTTTGAAAGGTAAATTGTCTTTGGTATTTGGCCAAAAGTCAGTACAGATTTAGAAAAGCCTACAGTACACAAAATAATCTTACAATCTTAACTACAGATATTCTAATTGCCTTTAATAACAATGAAGTTCTCAAAGTCATAAATTTGGATAAATCTAAGTTTATGATAATGTACAAATACTAAGTAATTCAATTAGTAATGGAATCGAATTTTTCCTCAAAACATTTAAATAATGCTAAACACTGTTCTAAAAAATAAACAAATACTTTATCATTAAAAGTACATGATCTCAAAAGAAGAATAAAAGTAATTGCTCTACCACAAGGATCAGCTAATAGTCCTCTACTGCTCAACTTACATATTTTTTAAACTGAAAGAATTATTTATTAAAAATATCATTACATGTTATATGCCTATGATATATATACATTAAACACGATACAATTAAAACTAATGTAAGGCTGTAAGTGTAGACATGGTGTGTTGAGTAATAAGTAAATGAAATTGTGCATAAATGACCATGTGAATGATTAAATCAGTGCAGTTAATAACAATGTAAGATATTGTGGCATGTGCACAGATTATATTGGTAATTCGCCCTCTGGTTACCCGAGTCGAAGGTTGGCAGTTTATCTGAGGAGGGGCGATTAAGGGGAAACAGTCTCATTGGTGGGGATATGGCGTTAGTGACGCCAAGCTTAGCGGGGTTTTCTGAGTATTCAGTATTCTGTTACTAGTCTTCGTGTGAGCTGGACGGATAACTGTCTACGACATGGCGTCCTCGCCCGGCAGACACATGGGGTAAGTCTTTGTTAAATAAATCTATTAGTCATCCTTCTTTCAGCTTTTATTATGGTAGAATAGAATCCTTGCCTCTCCCTTAAGCCAGGAATTATGTTAGTGTAATTAAGTTGTGAATCTAACTTTAGCTGCGTCCCTCGTCGGTGCCTCTTAAATTAACGTTCTTTGTTTGATCAACGATCCCTCTCATAAGCGAGTCGCCCTCCTCTGTAGTTAAATAATTACTAAAATGTGAGGTACACGACAAATTGGTGTGAGGCGCCGAATAATTGGTTTGATTTGTTTTGAGATTTTAAGTGCAAATTTTTTTTTCTTCCCTCCAAATTTAACGGTTTCTGCTACACGTGGTCGTGAAAAATGTAAAGTTCTTTCTGGCTAAAGGGTAAGGATTTTTATACTTTTATTTGTGATTCTCTTCTTCTAAATTTTGTTACCATCCTTTCTGAAAGTCTGGTGTCGAAATTTCAATTTTGAGTTCATTTTTGCATTTTTTTCCATTGTCTGCCGGCGTGACGCTAAAACTTCTACTCCATTTTCCCCTTGGTTTGGCTTCATTTCCTTTAAACTATATCACTGTGTTCCGTTCTTCGGGCTGGTTAATTTCAAAAAATGTTTCTGTGAAAGTTGAGTTCTGAAACGAGCGAGATAGTTGTAGTTTCAAAATGTGCTCGTCACGTGTTGGCTATCCGTTTGCAAATCTTGTTTTCTGTGCTTATTAGCAGTGGTTTGGAAATGTATAACTTTATATTCCAGTGATTGTGATTTCTAGCTATTTACTGCACTTTTCTGGGACATTTTTCGTGTAACTTTTATGTACGCACGTGTGTTGTGTAATTCCCGCGTGGTCATGCATTTCAGCAATAATTTTAGCTTGTGAAACCAGTCTTCCTCAGCACGTGTTTTGGCGCGTTTATTTGCGTGTGCATATCAGATTATATACATTTGATTTAAGAAAAAAAAAAGAGAAGTTTTGTGTGCTAGTATAAATTACAAGTCTGTATTCTGCTCCTTTTGAGAATATTAGCGGTGGTCACAGTAAGTGTGACGTAGTTTTTTTTAAACTTCCAGTTCGAGGTTTCTCACTGAAGCTATCATTTTGTTTTCTTCCATGTGTTCATTCTGATTAAAAAATCTTGGTATTGTGTCCAAGTGGCTTGTGTAGCCGTGTGTTAGTATAATTTTCTGATATTTCGCCGCGGGCGCTTAATTGTGTTCTTTCTGCAACTGTTTTATTTGGCTATGTTCTGATCTTGCTACTTACATTCATGTGATGCTATAAGTGTTTAGTTTGGTGTAATCTATATTGCTTGGTCCTACTGTTTGTTTATTGGTTGCGTTATCTTTTGTGTTGCAATCATGCCTAAGCGACGTACTGCACAGAAATCTGATATAGCAATTGCTCCAGTTGGCGAGCACAGTGAGATGGAATCTCTGTCCAGTGTTAGTACGCCTGTTGTTACGCAGTTGTCAGTGATGCCTACTCCGCCTGTCGTGCCCCATGTCCCGCAACCAGCTGTCTGCCGCCCGGTCATTGACCCCTCGTACTTTGAGAATTCCAGTAGGATGTCGGCACATGAATTTCTGCAGAACTTTGAGATGGTCGCTGCTGCTAATGGCTGGTCAGAGGAAATGAAATTGAAATGCTTTCCATGCTATTTACGAGATACTGCTGCATTATGGTTTCAAACTTTTCGCCATCGGCACCCTCACCATGATTGGATTTTCTTATCTACACAATTTTTAAATGCATTTCAGATAACAAACCAGAGTGATATTCTGGAAATGAAACTCAGACAGCGGGTACAGTTGGATGATGAACCTGTTATTAGTTACATCTATGACGTACTATCTTTATGTGACCAAGTCAACCCAGCTATGTTGCAGTTGGAACAAATTAAACATTTGCTTAAAGGTCTTAGACCTCTGTATGTACAAGCTTTATTGCCATTAAATCCTCAAACTGTTGATGAGGTGATACAAATCATTCAACGAGTGGACAAAGCTCAGTTTTACTAGCAGAACCGTGAACATCTAGTGTCTGCTCAATCTCAGGCTGCAATGGTTACGCCACCCTCTGTTCTATTTAATACTGCATCTGTTCCTGCTGTTACTTTACCAGCTTCTCCTCAGCCTTCTCAGGCTTCTTCTCTTGTGGGCGTACCTATCGATCCTATGCATCAGCTGATTGATCGTGTGGAACAGTTATGTAACAGAGTTAACCAGTTTCAGTTACCATCTTCGGAGAGAACTTCCCAGCATTCACAGCTTCCACGGTCAGCTGACTTCAACCGGAGGAACCCACCCGTCACCTGCTATAGATGCAACAGGCAGGGCCACCTGGCTCGCTTTTGCCGGAGCCGCCTCCCGCAGTCAAAAAACGACTGGCGCCGAACCTCGCGCGACGAGACGTAGCAGCACCACCACCATCCACCAGCATGGCTGCACCTCAACGGGACATAGCTACACCTCAACGGGATGTGTCTGCAGTATCAGGTCAGATATTGCAAGTTCCTGGTCGTATTGCCCAGACAGAGCTCTCCATCTTGCTCGATACAGGAAGCGCAGTGAGTATTGTGAATGCTGCACATGTTCTTGATCATTCTACACTAAAACCTATAGAGATGATGCTCCGCACTGCAGGAAACAAGTTACTTGATGCGCCTTACCACACTGTGTTAGATTTCCATATTAATGATGTCCTTTTTCAGGAGGATGTACTAGTTGTGAAAGAGTTGTCCCATGATTTGATTTTAGGCAATGACTTTTTGCAGACCCATGATGTTATAATTGATTATGCACAAAATCTGATAACCTTGAAATCTTCTAAGAATGATGCATTCAGTATACCAATAACTCTCACACAAGGACCTTTTGTTGATATGGCAGTAAACCCTCTCCTAGATGATGATTGTACAGATTCTGGTGTTAAAATGGCAGTTATGCATGATGTTAAAATTCCACCTCTGTCTACATGCTATATATCAGTTAAGCCTTTGTCAGCCATTAGTAATGAGGTTATGTTTGAACCTGCTCTCAACATAATGCAAAAGAAGAATCTTTCTATTCCACCGTTATTGTGTCATTCTACCTCTGAACTTACTATTCCAGTGCTTATAATACTTCAGTTCCACAAACATTGTTTGCAAATACAGTCTTAGCTAAAGCGTATGATGTTGCACTTGTTCAGAGTAATTCTGTTTTGTCATCCGATGTTACTCCTCTACCAGCTCCAAATTGTAATTTTAATGTTAATGGTAAACTCTTGGAAATCCAAAAGGCTGACTTACATGCTTTGTTATTGAAATATAGTGATCGTTTTGCCACAACATTACAAGAACTTGGTACTACGGATGTTGCAGAATTTGATATCAAAGTAAATGATCCTAAGCCAATTAAGCAAAGACCATATAGAGTTCCCCATAAACAAAAAGAAATTATTGCTGAGCAAGTTAAAGAGATGCAAGATGCTGGCATTATCAAGAAATCACAGTCTCCTGGGCTTCTCCTGTAGTACTTGTCAAAAAGAAAGATGGCTCAATGAGATTTTGTGTCGACTATAGAAAATTGAATGCTGTTACAGAGACCACCTCTTTCCCTTTACCATTGATAGATGATTTGTTAAGTTATTTGGGGGAGGCTAAATGGTTTGTCTCATTAGATTTACTGTCAGCATACTTTCAGGTACCTATTGCAGAGGATAGCCAGAAGTACACCTCTTTTGTCACTTTTTAGGGTCAATATCAATTTACACGCTTGAGTTTTGGGTTGGCAAATGCCCCTAGGTTTTTCAGTTATATCGCAGACAAGTTGTTAGGCGATTTGAATTTTAAAAAGGCTATTGCATATCTGGATGACATTGTTGTTTTTGCTAAAACCTTTGAGGAGTTGTTGCAAAATCTTGAGGCTGTTTTTCAACATCTGGATCACCACAAGTTTAAACTTAAACCAGAAAAATGTTTCTTCGCCATGCAAAAGATCAAACTCTTAGGTTTTGAAGTTTCTAAAGATGGCATTTCACCTGATTCTGACAAAGTTGTTTCCATTCAAAATTTGCCTCGTCCTAAAAATGTTCGAGATGTGAGAAAAGTTTTGGGACTGTTTAATTTTTACAGGAAATTCATCAAGGACTATGCTAATATTGCTCAACCTCTAATTCAGTTGACTAGGAAGAATCAAAGTTTTATTTGGGGATCTGATCAGCAAACTGCATTTCAAAATTTGAAGGACTTATTGGTTTCGGCCCCTGTCTTAGCTCACTATACTCCTGGTGCTTATACAGAACTACACTCTGATGCCAGTGGATTAGGGGTTGCCTCGGTGTTGTATCAGAAGATTGATAATGTGTTGAAACCAGTGGGCTATGCTTCGAGGACACTATCTAAATGTGAACGTAATTACAGTGTTCCTGAGTTGGAATTGTTGGCCATCTTGTTTGGACTTACCCACTTCCGCAGTTTTGTTTATGGCTACAAGGTTCATATTGTATCTGATCATCACTCCCTTTGTTATTTAAATAATTTGAAAGATTTGACTGGGCGTTTGGCACGATGGAGTTTGAAATTGCAAGAGTTTGATTATACCATTTCTTATAAATCTGGCAAGAAACATCATGATGCTGATACTCTATCGAGATTTCCTGTGTTACAACCTACAGAAAGTGATCTTGAACAGCTTGATGAACTCCCCACATGTTTGCTGTCATCAGTTGAAGTTGCTGACCATCAGAAGAAAGATACTGGGTTACTGGAGCTTATTAATGCTCTCCATGATCCTCCGTCGGCCCCTACTAAGCTTCAGAGACAAGTTTCCAACTACACACTCAAATCAGGTGTTCTTTATCGTAAAAATGCTGGCTCCACTGGCCCCCTCCATCTGCTGGTTATTTCAGAAGCTCTAAAACATGAAATTCTTTCTTCATGTCATGATGATCCTCTTTCAGGCCACTTAGGATTCTCGAAAACATTTGCCAAAATTCACTCCAGGTATTACTGGGTTGGTATGAAGAAAGATATTGAACATTTTGTCCGAACCTGTCCCAGCTGTCAAACAAGAAAGGGACCGAAGAATCAGAAACCAGCAGGCTTATTACAACCAATTCCGGTTACATCTGTAGGCGAGCGGTGGGGTATTGATTTGCTTGGGCCTCTCCCACGCTCCAATTCTGGACACAAGTATGTTGTCGTTGCGACCGAGTATGCTTCTCGCTGGGTCGAGTCTGCGTCGCTTTCTTCAGCAACAATTCCTCAAGTTGCTAAATTTATTTTGCATAACATCATCTGTAAGCATGGAGCCCCTGCTGCCTTGTTATCTGACCGTGGCTCAGTTTTCTTGAGTGAGGTGACACAAGAATTGTTGAGATCTTTATCAGTGTCTTCCAATTTCACCAGTGCTTGTCATCCAGCTTGCAACGGACTTACTGAAAGATTTAACCAAACCCTCTTAAATATGCTCAGCCATTTTGTGGATAATAATCAGAAGAATTGGGACTCAATTTTGCCCTATGTCATCTTTTCATATAACTCGAGTGTTCAAGAGTCTACTAAATTTTCACCCTTTTTCTTGATATATGGTCGAGAACCTTCTTTACCTAACCAGGTTCAGCTACAAGCTACGTCTAATGACCTTTTTGTGAGACAGACATTGCAAGAGATTCAAAAGGCACGAGAGGTTGCTGTTGCTAACATTACAAAGCAGCAGGTGAAGCAAAAAGAAGCATTTGATGCTAAACATAGAGATGTGGTTTATAATGTGGGTCAATTAGTTAAAGTTTTCACTCCCATTAGGAAGAAAGGTAAATGTACAAAGTTGTTACATAGATATTTTGGTCCTTTTGAAATTATCCGACAGATCACTCCTGTTACCTACCTTGTTGGTCGACCTCATGCTCCCCGTACCAAACATCAGAGTGTTCATGTGTCACGCCTTTACCCTTACTATGATCCTGTGGGTCCTTATAGGCTGTAAAGTCTGAGTTTCTGATGCTTAATTAAGCCTTACTTTTCAGGAATATGTGATATGAATGTCTCTGCTAAATTGCAAGTATATTGTTATTTTGGGTGTAATTTAAATTTTGAATTGTGTTTTGGGTAACTGCAAATCATTTGTTTTGTTTGTTGTATTATGCTGCAGGAATGTGTTTTAGGTGTACTATGTGCTTAATTGAGCTTTCATTTTCAGGAATGGTATGTGACAATATTGTTTTGAGTAATGATGTGATGTTGTTTTGTTGCATTCGATTTGATTTGATATGATTTGATTTGATTTGACTTGATGTGATTTTGGGTTTCATAATGATGCTGTGATTTTTATTTGCAGAAAATTTGTTGCATGAATAGTGTGTGTATGTATGTGTGTATTTGAGGTTATGTGATATATGTGAGATTTGCCTCGGTGGGAGTGCCAAAGTGTAACCCCGATGGCGTAGTGTGAGGTTATGTGAGAAATAAGAGTTGAGATTTGCCTCGGTGGAAGTGCCAAAGAGTAACCCCGACGGTGTTAATGAGATGAGGAGAGATGAGAAGAGATGAGATGATGTCAGCTTCGGTGGAAGTGCCACAGTGTAACCCCGACAGTTGTCTGTTTTCAGAGATTTTGCTTATTGGTGTTGCTGTAACGTGCCCAGTATAGCATGTGTGATGAATTCACACGAGAGATTAAATGGATGGAAGTGAATGTAATGAAAATACTTTTTTTCTCTGTTTATGCAACAAGTTTATTACCATTTTAGATAGCAAATTTTAATACCACCTGTTTTCCAGCTTATTTCTTGATTTTGAGGATGTAGATGCAACATTATAGTGTCATGTTATTTGTGTCATTCCTGAATTGTTAATGTGATTTCTTGAAGGTTATGCCTATGTTAGATGTTTTGAATTTGCAGCATGCTAAATGAGACACGTAAGTGCAGATGTTTTGTTTTGGAGAGAAAATTGAAAGATGATGATGATTGAAGTAATGTTCGAGATTGCACTATTACTGCTGATGATGATGATGATTATGAAAGATGATGGTTAAACTGCGATGGGAAAGATAGTGATGTGGATAAGAAGTTGTATTGGTGACAAGAGTAGGACACTAGTGGTTGAAAGCATGTCACGTGGCGTAGTTTAGAAATGTATTGTGGATGTAGGATGTAGTCAGTGTTGTGTGTAATTTGGGGCCATGGTCAGTGTGAATGAGTTCATTTCATCGTCATGTGTGATTGTCTTGTAAGTGCACTTACTTTCTTTTGTTAGTGGTACCAGCTGGTTATTGAGTTGTAATATTGGGATCCCAAAATAAGGTTATGTTTCATTTCTGTCATGTTCATGTATTTTGAGTCTGTTTTACTGTTATTTGGATTATGAAGCATTGTAAGTTACACTTTGGATGGCAACTCTGTAAAATTTCTTTCTTATGACAATTTGTTCTAATTTTCTTTTCTCTTTCTTTGCCCCATGTCAAAAGCATTTTTAGTGTAAACTTTTTAACCTTTAGAGTCTTTAATTATACATGACATACCATTCTTTTATGTGTGATTCTTTGTGGGAGCATCCTGTTTATTGTGTGGTGGTTTTGTTTTAGTATTTTGCTGTGGCAGAGAGCGAGAAAGTGCATCAGCATCCCTAGGGCACACCAGAAGTCAAGAAACACCACAGGGAAGCTGTCGGGCAGCCACTACACTGCCGTGGCATAAGGAGCCACCATGTCGGGGGGCAGTCCAAGCCAGCGACTGCCCACCCTGTTGTTACCACCAGAGATAATTCTACACCAGGACAAATCGTCGTTGTGGGCACTGTCTAAATCCACCCACAAACAGTTACGGCAGACCATCACCCTTTTGCGCAGTGTAGTGTGCCTGTGAACTAAGGCAGCGTGGTGTGTGCGTGTGCGGGATGCTAAAGCTAAGTGCATTAACAATACTAAGTCGACAGCACTTACGTTCCTCGCCTCTCCACATCACCCAGCACCATTGTTTCGTCGGCTGGGTGCTTACCTCACACATGTCTATTGTTATATTTTACTTCATCACACAGTTGTATGTCATTTTTGGTATGCCTTTGTTTTGTTTTTCATGTTTATTGTATTCATTTTCTTTCTGTCGACGAGGACGTCGACTTCGGTGGCCAGGGGGAGATGTGGCATGTGCACAGATTATATTGATAATTCGCCCTCTGGTTACCCGAGTCGAAGGTTGGCAGTTTATCTGAGGAGGGGCGATTAAGGGGAAACAGTCTCATTGGTGGGGATATGGCGTTAGTGACGCCAAGCTTAGCGGGGTTTTCTGAGTATTCAGTATTCTGTTACTAGTCTTCGTGTGAGCTGGACGGATAACTGTCTACGACATGGCGTCCTCGCCCGGCAGACACATGGGGTAAGTCTTTGTTAAATAAATCTATTAGTCATCCTTCTTTCAGCTTTTATTATGGTAGAATAGAATTCTTGCCTCTCCCTTAAGCCAGGAATTATGTTAGTGTAATTAAGTTGTGAATCTAACTTTAGCTGCGTCCCTCGTCGGTGCCTCTTAAATTAACGTTCTTTGTTTGATCAACGATCCCTCTCATAAGCGAGTCGCCCTCCTCTGTAGTTAAATAATTACTAAAATGTGAGGTACACGACAATATGAACTCTACCTACCACAGATAATAAAGGTGATATAACTTATAGAAAAGATCCATAGAATAAAATTGTAGATCATCGAACTAAACAAAAGCTTATAATTGGCAAAAGCATGCAAAGTAACAGTAGCACAGTGAAACTGCATGATGTTCCGAAAATGCTATCTTTACGATTGTATCGATTCGATCCTAACACACATTAGCTGATCAGGTGTTGCAGTTTTTAAGCCTAAATTTCCGGAAGTTCATTGTGAGCAACTCTTATGTATGGTCATCAAATGCATATATAAGGCGATTTTTATACATGAGAGCAAGACAGGTAATTTCACACCAAGGTAGAGGCGAGTGGAACGTGAACAAAAATTAGTGCGCAGCTAAGTTCTCAGAGGTTCCGATGCTAAAGGTCCATATGGGACCTCTAACTACAATTTCCAAAGGTGAATGCAGTAAGTATTATACAAAATTAGAATTAACCATACACAAGCAATTATATTTTAGTTAATACTTGGTTTTACGAATGTGAAGAACAATGTATCAAATACTGAGATGTTAATTTTTCATTAACTTCGTATTTGTCTAAAAATATTGCGTTTACTTATCGTCACACTAAAATCAACAGGATGAGAATAGGTGTTATTGTGGACTTAGTCTTACCAACATGCAGTAACCATATGCTTTTCAAAATAAAAATTACTTGGTCTTGCGTAATGAATTACTTAAAAGTTTTATACAATTAAAATAGATAACATTATTCCCTATGTCACTAGTAAATAGTATTACAGTAGACGTAAAACAATTTTGAAATGAGAATTTAAAATGCCAAAAACAAATACTAAACTATAACAAACTTAAAGTTCAACTTTTCTTGATATCAATAAATAAACTATTTATTCAACAGTAAAAAATCTTAAACTTGAAATGTGGAGATTTTCTTTTTTGATTTATATATCGCAAAAAAGTTTATGACCTTATAAAATATAATCAGTTGCGCACTTTCATGTTGCATTGATGATATAGCCAAATCACTTTGGTGTCCTTGAGTCATAGAACAAAGATAACTAAGATTTAGCTTTGGTCACTGTAACAGGAACAGTGAACTGCATACAAAAAGCAGCACATACACCAGTCGAAGCAGAAGTCAAAGAACTGTGTTCAGTCAACAGTACTTTAGCAAGCTGTTTCACATATCATGATTTTAATCTTAGATCTGAAGGAACTTCTATCTGAAAACATTGTCCCTTGATATCTGTTACACAAGAAATTAAATGTATAACGTTAAAGCATAAGTTTAGATTATCATGGTATAATAATGGTCTTAAGAATCTGAAAGAAAAAAACTGATTTACTGCAATATATAAATCAACTGGTCATACTGCAGGAAAAACTCTGTATAAGACTGTACTCGCCTGTAAAAATGGTCAAATACATGGCTAATGTGAATTTTATTGAGGTCAATAATAAAAGTCAGACTACATGGAAATTATCCAATAAGGTTTCGAAGAAACAATGACAAAGGCGAACCTTTGACCAATCCCCCCCCTCAAAACGTTATTACTAAACCATGCGACAAGGCTAGTGATTTACAAAAGTTGATGTACTCTTTCAGTGGACCAGTATATCTTATAAACATGTATTAAATGTGATGTGTAGGACGATAGCACCTATAATTGTTCCAATCTTAGTATTTAACTTGATGTAAATGTAGCATGACGTAATTAACAACCCTCAACTAGCCCGCGATATGCGGAAAACCTAACACACCCACCATAACTTATAGTAGGTACCTTCAACTTAAGCCCGATTATCTGGGTTTGCAAGAAATATGTGAATCAAACATAGTTTGAAACTTTTATTAATATAAAATATTAAATAATGTAAATAAAAATCTAAGGAAGATTGTAGCCTTCCCTTTAATTCTGTGTGGTGTAATTCATCCAATTCTGCATTCATATGATAATGCTGACCAGCCAGAAAGGCAATAAACTTGGCTGCTCTTATAGATGCTGTTTAGCTTGGTTAGTGAAAATAAAGGTGAAATGGTGACATATTCTAAAGTTAAGACGTTAAATGCTGTAAGAAACGAATTATGTTGAATGTTTTAACAAACAAAAAAAGCAGGAGATACTTGGCTACTAGGAGGACCGCTGCATCTCCGTGCTACTACTGCAGCGTACTTAGCTTGACGCCGACCTGCAAACAACATGTCCTCGCGCGCCGAAGACGGTTCTGCGCCACCTGTAGCAGGTTCCATCAGTTCACCGGGCAGGCCTGCTGCCCGTTTTATCCTAGACCAACCGCACCTTAGCTACTCTTTCTACGACAATACAACCAACACAACCCCACCGCCCAACACATGCCAGGCGCAGCCGCCAAAACGTCACTTCCGGACGGGATCCCAGCCCGGACGCTGCCACTGCTGGTCTAGGAGCCATCGACACTTCCATTACCGACCTGCTCGCAGCATCAGCCTCCATTTAGGCAGAAATTTCAACGTTAAACCAAAGACTGGAGACGTTTTGGCAATCAGCCGTTGCACGCCTTGCAGTCTTTGAAGCAATTCAGCGCAGCACCACTAAAACCTACGCCACAACATCAGGCCAACTAACCAAGCTCCATACGTATCACACGGAACTATAGCACACCCTCAGCCAGATTGAGGATCAATGTCCCTCATCCGGCGCCGGCTCCCCACCTTCACAGATAGCGACATCCTCGCCTCCATCCAATGGGAGCTTCATCGAATAGAGAACCAGATCATCCACAATACACACCATACGGATAACTCCAGACCGACCGGACAGATATCTACACCTACAACACGCCACATTATGATATCTAACCCTAGGCACATAACTACATTTCGCACCTCTTTAAAAGCGATACCATAAGTACAGCGGTCGGTGTAAGGGTAATTCCACCGGACCCCCATCGCCTCAATCGGTTTTGGCCGTCACACTATGACCCGACTACAAATTTTAGTTTACTTCGGCGATTGATTTAACCAAGAGGACTAGTGATATTCTAGTCCTCTTGGACTTAACTATCGCCTAATAAACAAATAAATAGAGACGCCGCCATAAACGAAACTACCCATTCGCATTCCATCAAAACTCATTGATATATTTTATCCTATTTTAAAACCTTTATTTCCGTTTTCCAACAAAAGAAAAAAATGGAATCTTTTTTATGGTATATGGAAAGTAAGGCACTGCGCTATTTTAATGAACTAGGAGATATCAGGATTTCTGCATACAGATGACCCAATAGTACGAGCTTTATCTGTAATAGGCTTGAAAAAAAACAATCAATGAAATACACAAATTGTGTATAGAATGGGGAATTCTAGTAAATGCAAATAAATCAAAAGTTATAATTTTCAAAAAAGGAAATAAACTAACAAAAGATGAACGACGGCGTCCGAATAGACAACACTTAGAGGAAGTAAAAGAGTTTGATTATTTAGAAGTAAGATTAAGTAATGCTAGTGAGTGGAAAGCACATGAAGAAGGTAATTGCAAAAGGCAGAGTCGCTTTGACAGGATTAAGAATAAGTGCCCAATTAACTACAAATTGGAAATATCTGTTAAATAGCTGGAGAGGGTGTACGAAGCATTGATTGAATAAAATATGCTGTACGAACTGAAATATGAGGGCTTCAGAATTTGACAGAAAAAGTACATAGAATATAATACCACAAAGAATTACAGGTATTAATCAGGTCAGCACCAAGGGAAGTACCACTGATAGAACTATGGAGAACAGGTAGAAAAGGAATAATTATGAAAAGAATCTTGAAATATTGATACAGGTGTCTTAAGAGAAGATCAGTATATACCTATTAAAATTTGTTTGAATCAACACAAGATAACTTCAAATAAGAATGATTGATGGGCAGGAATAAGAAGAGACTGGGAGAAGAGGAATGGGATATATTTGATAACTAGGGAGGAAACAATTAAAACAGATTTTGGAAAGCATTGAGAAATAGGATAGAGATATAGATAGCAAGAAATCTGCAGAAGCCTTGAAAATAAAACGTCCTGAAGATTACATAGTACAGTTAAGGGAGATTGGGGAAGAGACGGCTATATTGACTTATGTAGCAGATAAGAAAGGAAAGATTTAACATGGGTTATAACAGGGGCAATGTTCCTTAGAGGATTAAGAAGGAGCGAATCGGAAACATGTGTCATACGTGAAGAAAAGACGAATATTATACATTTCTTGGTAGAATGTAAAGTTAGAGAAGTGGAGATATGATATTTGGATACAAAATATGACAAAATAAACAAAGAAATTGTAACTATATAAATATTAACAGTTAAAGCAGAAAGAAATGACATGGGGGAGTTCTCAAGGAATATAAAGGAAAAATCATAAAGGAAAGTAACAAAAAAGAGCAAGGGGAAAGGAGCGGAAGGGCAAGAGAAACTAATGAGAAAGTAGGAGTCCGGGAAGTGGAATGGGAAGGAAGTAATATAAGATAATTTAAAGCTAAAGGGACAGGGCGCCAGGCGCAAAGCAGCCCTTAAAAGGAAGAAAATAGGACTTAGTTTGTACTAAAGTATAAGTACCGTCAAACGGGGTTACTTCGGTCACTTTCTCGTATATTATTTTAATTTGTCCAAGAAAATCCCCGCTAATACTTCCGAAGAATATAACAGAAGTTTTTCAGTACATTGTCTTTACTTTTATGTACAAATAATAACAATAATAATAATAATATAAATATCCCATACAAGCGAATTTAGAGGCGTCAAAACATGGCCGGAGTTACCCTGTGCTTTGAGATAACTTCGACCACCTTGTAACCAACTAAAAACGAAGTTAGGCTTTCCAGTTTTAATTCGTTTGCCTGAAATCGTTTTAAAATATTATTAGTATATTTTGCGTTAAATATACAGGCTGTTTACGAAGGATGTTTATTGATTTTTTTTCTCAGAAAACTTAATTAATCCTTTTACATAACAACGAATGCATGAGGTTGTAGTTCTTGCTTTTCACATCCCTTGACATTATTTTTTAAGAAAATATCTAGACTATCAACCATACATTGAAATATGCATCGTCCACGTCTGACAGGGTACGAGGTTGAGGTTTTCTAACAATGTTGTCATTCCCTATCTCAAATTCATCAGCAACATCTGGAAAAATGAAGAACGGATTCTTTCCAGCTTTCTTCCTCAAAATATTCGCAGGTACCTTATCACCAGTTTCTTTGATTTTTCCAACATAAAATCACTGAATTGTACCACTTAAAATTTCAACAAGGATGAAGTTTCCTACCTCAATTTTCGGACCCTTCTACCTGCATTTTCAGAGACTCGTTCCTTCTCTAATAACCGCCTTCTTCTGAACTGTAAGGTTAATTGCCGTCGTCGATCTCCTCTTCCTCCTGACTTTGGTCCAAAACCTGTTCTGTGGTTCCGTCCAGGCTTCGCATCCAACCTCTTTCCTTTGGACCTGCCATTACCCCCACAGCTGATACGGAAGGACTTCAAAAGGTCCGTTAAAGAATTACTCAATTTTTTCCAGAACTGACTATTTTGAAATCAGGAAGTTTTTTTAGGACAGCATCTCTATTTAGAGGAACGAGTTCTGTTGCTTTGAAGTCAGATGTCATATTAGCTGTCAGTTTAGCTTTACCAATATCATCGACTGCTACTTTCTATATTCGGGGAAAATTCTGTTTTAGACAGAGGTCTTCTTCCATTCATTGAATTGCTTTCTCCAGGATAATTTAACTGAACGGAACAGTGCAACATCTCAAGGCTGTGTGAGATGGGCTGAGTTTGGTGGTAGGAGAACAAATTATACGTTGCGGTTCTCACATAGCCTCATCACTTCAACTGATAGATGGGTGGACAGGCATCCCCAATTATGACCTTTCTTTCTGTAACTTTTTGATATGTCGGAGACAAAACTGTCAAAAACCAATCCTCCAAAATGTTTACATCAAACCACCCACTTTCACTCCGATTGTGATGGGCATTCTTTATTCCCCCTCCTGCCAGTCAAGGTATAAATGTTTAGCTCGATGCAACGCATATGGAGGCAATAGCTTTCCAGATGCTGCCCCGGCCAACATGACAGAAGTTCCAGTTTTTGATGGGTCAGCAATTCTCTCAGGATGTTTGCTTCCTCTTTTCTCAATAACTTTCACTTTTCCTGAATCATTCACAAAATTTGTCTCATCAAAGTTCCGAATGTTTTTAGCAGAAACTCCATCAAGTGATATTTCCAAATAGTCAGAATATTCATTCAGTTCTTCTGATCCTACAGAGGCTCTTGCACGTTTTATATTTTCTGCAAATCGGTATGGCAGCTCTTGATGTCTCCGAAGTTATCCTGTAGCCAGTCTTCCCCAGGCATGTTGTCATTAAAAGCAACAACAGTTTGCCCCTGCCTGTCAAAATAATTCTTTACGAGTGATCGAGCATCTCCTGGTATTAAAGGAAAACCTAATGTGCCCATGTGGTGAATCCATGGTCCAGGTTTCCTCCTGAAATTAGTATAATATAATGAATATGGTAGACTACACTGTACCTCACATTAAACTGTTCTATTTTTTCTAATGAGAGTATACAATCCTAATTCACTGAAGCCTCTACTTTTGAACGGCAACATATTAGTATATAACACACCTCATATGAAAGGACATACGAATGACCTATTTTTCCCGCGAGATTTCCTTTAAGCTTATTCTGAAGGGCTGTCCGAGGAACAGCATACTTCTCCGAAGCTTGGTGAAGTACCACTCCATTGTACCACTCTAACTTCTTTTGATGGCCGAAGTTATCCTATGAATGGACAACAGTTATCATAACACAATTTATTCTCCTGAAAAAAAATATTTGGAAAGTATACATAAAATTTCATGCATTGTTTAATAAATATACTTACTTTGAGACACAAAATCTTGTTTCAATGTCTAACTGGACGATTGGAACCGCCGAACTGTTTGTTTCTCGCTCTCAGTAAACAATGCACTCTTCATTGCAGCGAAACAAATCACGTAACTCGGTAATGAGCGTGCTAAGTTTCTTTCAACGTGTACGCGATTGTAGAGTACCCTAGTGGCAACATTTAATGACTGTAATTATAGTTATGCTGTGTTATTTCGCGCATGTATACAGATAGAGGGCAAATGGCTCAGCCTCTTCCATACCGATACTTGAAACCAACATCAAAGCCAGTGACGAAGGTAGAAAAGTGCAATGTCGCCCATAAGCCGTAATGAAAAGTGGAATGAAAATGTTAAAGTAAAGCTGAATTTTCGTATTGACAGGCAAATTGTATAAATATAACAGTCTCTCGTGATACCTTATTAACATAGATCACTAAATATTTCTAAAAGGGGGCAGTTTGAGGCAGTATTTTTAACACTTAAATATTTAGAACTATGTACGGGCATGTTCAACAAAAGAAAACCTTGATAATTATGCACAGAAAAGGTATTGTACAGAGCGACAATTATTGTAAATACCAAAATCAATAAAATCAGAGAAAAGAAGAGTTGATAAAGCAAACCGAAAAAGAGCCCTTTAGAATACTCAGAGCAAAACAATCAAAATTTTCTCGGATCACCCAATCGAGACCTGGGAAAAACATTTTACTGAAGTACTACATAGAAAGCAAACAAGGTGCACTGTCTGCAAAATCGATTCATCTCAACAGGACATAACACCATTCACGACTTCAGAAATAGAACAAGCTGTATTTGAAGAGAAGGAAAAGAAAGCAAGTTGTTGTTAAACTGAGTCTTTTTATTTATAGACGCTCTTTAACTACTGTGGTTCTTGGTGTTCCATTTTATATTGGGCGTGAAAGACCGGCAATTTTGCTCAGAGGCCTCTTTTTAGGCTTGAGGCTCTTTAACGTGGCGTAAATCTACGACACGGGGCCACCGGCTTTAATTTCCTTCCGAAGGAAGCCATGCTATGGATTTTACGCCCCGATTCATCGCACCCTCCCCCCCGCCGAGTTTAAAGCCGTAACCTCGGAAACTAGAGGCTAGCATGGTAACCACTACACCGTAGAGGACGACTAAAGATAGGTGGTCCAGACCAAATCCTGTATGAACATATAAAAGATAGTTGGTGGGCATTGAAAGAACATTGCAAAGCTGTTTAACCAATGCTTGCTGAAGGGAAAAATTCCGGATAGATGGAGAGAAGCAACACTGAAAGTACTATACAAAGACGATATGAACAACCCTAACTCGCACTAGAATGCTCGTTTCTAAGGACATTGACGAAGCTATAACAAGAAGACCTGGAAAACTAGTTGAACTCCGCATAACAGATGAGCCGTTTAAATTCAGGAAAGGAATGTCAACATCACAAGCTGCCATTTGTTTAAAAGAAGATATTGATAGCGCCATAGCATCACCAAGAGGCAAGCTATATGCGGTCTTCATAGATTATTCTATCTTGTTGACCATCGAAGATAACGATGTTAGTATGCCAATTTACGTGGACAATATGGTAATGACATCACGAAATCATGATAGATTACAAGAAACTTTAACAAACTCATAGAATGACCATAATACAATAATCTTGAAATGAACAAAAGCAAAACAGTGTCCAAGATATGCAGAAGAGGGGACAGACTTGTAGTCAAGGAACGTTTCATCTGCGAAGAAACAGAACTAAACATAGGGAATAAATTTAAGTATTCAAGAGTAACTTTCCAGACTAAACCAGACACATTCTCAGAACATGCAAAGAAGAGAGCGACAGCAGGGCTGGAAGCAATCAACCAAATCAGGCATTCATTGCAGTTATGGACACAGCAATGGAATTCCTCCGATTAAAGATAACCCCTATATGTCCTGGGAATAATTTGGTTCGATTTAAAAGCTTAAGATCTGATAGAGATAGAGAAAGTAAAAGCCAAATTCCTGAAGAGGGTACTATCAGTTTCAAAACTCACTCCAGTTCGCCTATTGCACGAACTGGCAAGGGAACCATTTTTCCTGGAAAGCTTAAGATGCGATATGTTACTTATTTATACACCCAACTATGGAAAGACCCTGTGCGAACTAAGTTCAGAGAAAAATGTGATATGGAAAGATACATACACACACACTTCTACAGAGACTGGACGAACTCAACTTTCGCTCTGAGGCATTCGCTGACCCGATTTGCGGTGCATGGTTTCCACTTCAAATGCTTCAAGACAAAGAGGTTTCATTAGCCGAATCAAGACTGCATGTGCTGTGAAGAATTATGCAAGAAATATCATGTAATGGACTCCAGATAAAGACCGATATCATTGGCTAACTAAGCACTGTCTAAACATTAAACAATATATGCACATTCTACAGCTATTATAAATGTATCTAACATTTTTGTATGATTTTCGGGTCAAATAAATGTTCAATTCAATTCTATTCTAATGTACGTAGTAGGGAGATAAAAGTAGGGAAATAAGTTCGCTGCATTAGCATCAAGCGAAGATATGGATAAGTGTCCAACTCCTGAAAAAATCTGGAAAGCTCCTGTAAACAAAACCGGATCTATCCAAGAACAGCAGGAAGATTTCTATATATGTAGACAGTAATGCAAGGGGCCTAGATCAGCTAATATGTAAAAACTTCAGCGACTGCGAAATAATAGGACATGTGAAGCCCAATGCGAAGTTCAGAGAAGCAACATCGTCTTCGTCTACTACAAATAACGTGCAAGAAATGAAAATCATTGTGGCAGGAGCAAACGATGTGTACCGAAATGAAGCAGTGAACTACATAGATGCCCTAAATCAACTTCTAAAAGAAGAGGAAAAGAAAAAAACCAAACATAATAGTGTTAAATATCCCTAGCAGATATGACTTGAATTATTACTCATGTGTAAATAGAGAAATCCGAAAACTAACAAAAAAGTGAAATTAATGTGCTCAGTGCTCCCAAATGTGAAACTTTGGATATCAGTAACCTTAACCGTGATTTCCATATCAAATATGGACTACATTTGAACTTAAAAGGTAAGAGATATCTAAGCTCTCTTCTTTCAGAAGTAATAAGTAGTACTATCAGACAAACAACCTATGTAGTTAATATGCCAACAGACAAGTGACAATTTTTAAATTTGAGCTCACCCTATGATTATGAATTCTTAACATATTTTGATAACCTTTTGAGCAAATTTGCACGTAGTCATCTCGTAATATTAGGAGATTTTAATATAACTGCGGACGACTCTGATTTAAATGATATACTTGATAGCTTTAAACTAATAATTGCCTCCCACGTTCCGAGTAGGATTACTGATCACTCAGTTAGCTCAATTGATCATATAATAACGAATCCTAAGGATGATACATTTTGTACGCTAAATAATGAATTCCATGTGTCTGATCATAGGGGCAAATAATCGACATATATAATTGCCAAAATAAAATGGAGGATCATATAATTAAGTATGCTAGGGTAACACGGAAGAGGAATTGTAAACAATATAAGTTAGAAAACGAGAAATGGGATGATGTATATAAAGCATGTAATACTGATTAAAAATGGAAAAGCTTTCTACGAAAGTTTAGCTATCACCTTGATCAAGCTTCTCCACTTGCAAAACAATTAGTTAGATGTAAAACAAGGGATAAAATAAACTTACCACTTGAATTGGTGGTATTAAAACGAATAAACGTCAAATGAAGTGTATGTACGAATACTTTCAATCTACCAAGCTACATTTCTGTAAAAACGCTTATAGCCTGAATAAACAACAGTACAGAAAAGCGCTACTCAAATTAAAGGCAGAGAAAATTAAAAATGAAAGAGTTAATTCTTAGAATACAACGAAAACTGCATAGGATATAATAAACAAGCAGGCTAAACCACAGGCAGCTAAGTATACGAACATAAACTTATGCGCAGACGGGAAGATAGTCAACAACCCACTTACAATCTGTAAATTATTCAATACCTTCTTTTTAAACACAAACGACGATCTTAACCTTAGTATTAATAATAATAATAATAATAATAATAATAATAATAATAATAATAATAATAATAATAATAATAATAATAATAATAATAATAATATCACTGGTAGAATAACTCAGGACAAAGCTATAATAAATAGCATGTATTTTTATGACACATCTGTAGAGGAAATTGGCAAAATAATAAGCAACTTTAAAAATCAGAATTCAGCAGGGTGGGATGGAGTATCGCCCAAGATATTAAAACATTCTTAACGGGAGCTGATGAACGTACTGGTCTATTTAATAAATTATTCAATGAATGAGGGCTTATTTCTAGAAGTGTTAAAAATACGTTTAGTGTAACCTATATATAAAAAGGGTTTAAATGCTAATGTTGGTAATTATCGACCAATTACCCTAACCTCTGTCTTCAGTAAAGTATTCGAGAAGGTTCTTGTGAATAGAATAAGTAGCTTTTTAAAATCTAATAACATCCTTAACCGTTTTCAGCATGGTTTTAGACATAAACTGTCAACAGTAACAGCTACTGCAGAGTATATGAACTATTGAAATTGTTAGATAAAAAAAACAGGCTGCGGGAATCTATTTAGATCTCTCAAAAGCATTCGACACTGTTTCGCATGATTACCTAATTGCAATACTAGAAAATTATGGTTTCAGAGGACATGTAAACAAATTGTTAGCATCATATTTAAAAAATCGTATACAGTGTACTGAAATAAGTTGCAAAAAAGGTAACGTCATAGATACAGTCAAGTCAGAATATAACATAGTAAAGTACGGTGTACCTCAAGGATCAGTGCTTGGGTCCACACTTTTCTTGATTTATGCAAATAATTTACCACACCTGAATGCAGTAATCTCCTATGCTGATGACACATCTTTAATATGTTGGAGTGATAACAGAGATACACTAGAACAAAAAATGACAACTGCAATTGGTGAAATCTCGCAATACCTTCTACATAGTGGACTGAAACTAAACGCAGACAAAACTAAATTATGGTACTCCAAAAGCCCAACAATCTTACGGACGAAATAAATATAAATATTACCAATAGCACTTTGGAACAGGTGAACAACTTTAAACTTTTAGGCATAAATATTGATTATTGTCTAACATATAACATTCATGTAGATACTGTTTGCAAAAAAAATCTACTCGGGACTATTCCTTCTAAGACAGCTGGCAAAATACAAAAACACTTCTATTCTCAATTCAGCTTACTATGGCATAATTTATCCACAATTATCTTATGGAATTGAAATTTGGGGGTGGGGGTTACAAGTAAGTTTAACATGGATAGGATATTAAAAATACAACAACAAAAAAGTATCAGATGTATGTACACCCTCAACTACCGGCAGTCCTGCAGGGACAAAATATTAACTGTAGTTTCACTATATGTTTATAAAAGTCTACTACTTGTCAAAAATAATAAGGAATATGTGCTCAATAAAGACTACCATAACCATGATAAGAAGTGTTTTATAATTCACAGCGGAAACATTTCTCTACGATCTTTCTCTTTGGATTAATCCACAAATTACTAGTAGTTTGTGTGTGTGTCGTTTTCGACTGTTTTTAAATGGCGGTAAATGTTCAAGATTCGCCATTCACTTTAGCATATAAAGGAGATTTTCAAAGCTTAAAAATGAAATTAGTGGAAAATAACAAATTATTAACACAATTGGACGATGTAAGTGCTAGAATAATTGTACAAACTGCTGAAATTGCCTGTGAAGGTAGTCTTTTGAAACTTGCTAAATCATGTTTTTTGGTTGCAGAATGAACGTGTGCTAATACACTGGGCAGCATTAGGAGGACATGAAGAAATTGTGAGAACGTTGATTGACTCAGGGTCCCCTGTGGATCCCGAAGATGATGTATGAGTCAGTTTTGTTTATGACTAGGTTATGGTGAAAATTGCGCTAATGGCAATAATCCCTTAGGATTTTTTTTTAATAATTGAATCTGATTGGTGGGAGAGACTATTTTGTCGCGAAACGAACAACCCTCCTTGCTCTTAACAATAAATTAGAGGTAAACTTCCAATTCGAACCGATAATTCTTCAGTTAATGACCCATATCTCTGACACCATGAGCTATTGAGTAAGCAAGTTGGCAAGATCGTTTTTGAAGTTCTGATTCAAATGTTCTCAAATGGCTCATGTTTTTTTCCTGGTCAAAAAGCTTAGAGGAAGTAAGTGCGGATGCATTGAATTTAAATAAATATTCAACATTTAAATAAGTCTTAAGATAAAATGCCGTGTTTTAAGTAATACATGGCAATTCTGTGCGACTACTGTATTCACTATGGCGGCCGCGCGAAGCGTTTATTGGAGTACCAACATCAATAATTAGAATGTCGCTCTGAAGAAATTACCTTTTCGACTATCGCGAATATATTAAACCCACCGTTATCGCGTTTTAAGGTCATTTAACCCATTTTTCGTGCGGTTCGTAAACGGAAGTTTGGCCGCGGATAGTGGGCGATAACAAAAATGAAAAGCAATAACGCCGTAAAACAAAGCATGTAGATGAACTGGAAAATAATGTTTAAAGCAAAACATACGTAAACTACAAAAATATGCACCAAATTATTGGGAAAGCTTGAAGTTGTTAATTTTGGCAAGAAATATACAACATTTTCGATTTTTTCATTCATTTTTATTTTATCCACCACGTACAAAGTAGGTAGGAGAGATATTCCGTTCCACTCAAAATTTTGATACAAAGATGTACGTGTTTTGTGTCCTCTGAATTAAAAAAAAAGTTTTTATTTATTGTGCCATGTACTTAGTAGGTAGAGAAGTTACTGCATTCCACCCAAAAATTGAGTACCAAGATTTCATCGAAAACACATGTTTTGAGGCACCCATATCCAAAAAAGCATTTTTTTATTATTCTACTGCATTATTAGTACGTAAAGAAGTTATTGCATTCTACCAAAAATTCAATACCGAGATTTCACTGGAAATATGTGTTTTCAGGCCCCGTGAATAATAAAACATTGACTTATTCTACCACCTACCTAGTAGGCAGAGAAGGTACTGCATTTCATCCAAAAATTCGATACTGAGGTTTCACTGGAAATGCATGATTTGAGGCTCCCTGAACCAAAAAAAAAATCTATAAAAACGGTTTACATGCATGCATCTGTGAAACCTCGAAACTTGGTATTTAGGTTTAGCATAAACCAAAGATGTGACATGAAGATTTTCAAGAATATTCCCCAGCACAAACTACCCTTTACATGGAACAATTGCCAATATTTTTAATTTTCTCACAAAAGGCTCTAATGATTTTGATTAAAACACCACGCGTTTAAGATATTTACATGACAAATGAAATGTGTAGCTTGAATTTTTGTGGGTATAGCCTGTGAAGGCCTCTGTTTGGAAAGATTTTAATGTAAGTTCTTAAAACAGGTCAACCATTACATATACACAAAAAATATAAATCTGTTTAAAACATACAATTTATTTCAAATAAGTTTTTCTGTAGGGGGTTTCGACCCCTTCAGCCACCATGATGCAGGCGCTGCAGACCCTTAGCACTCGTGATACTTCTGGTATTACTAGAAGTACATTGGGCCAAACGTCTGAGCCGCTCTCCTCAGGGAGATGTTCAGATTAGGTTGGACTCGATCGGGCGACGGGCAGTGGTTCCTGATACTTATGGGAGATTGGGTACATCTGGGCAGGATTGTGAGATGCCTCAAGGTCCTTCGGTACCACCCTGGATAGCCGGTAGACAGTGTACTGTTTTGCTGTTGGCTCTACCGGGTTAATTGGTAGTCTTCCCTTTTGGGTTGATGCGCATAAGTGGCATATCCACTTCTGCCCTTGCATCGGCACGGGTTCAGTTTTAAGTTGTAAGATAACTGGCTTAATGGAAAAACCCACAGGAGGGATTGTCACTCTTTTCATGTTTTCCCCTGGTCCTGAAAGGGGGGCTTTGGCCCCACTAGACCTCTTGGTTGTGCCATCATATTCTAGATATCCATTGTTATTGGTTTGAATTTTTTATTATTATTTTCTAAAGTACTGCCGATATTGAGTTGTTTCTTACAATGTCTTGTAAAGAATATGAAATTTCAAGGACAGCATATGGAGACGTATGACTATCAATTCTGCTTTCTGTATCCCTCTTGTATTACAACCAGGAGTGATTCTTTTTAAGGGGCTGATGTGGCTTAGCCCCATCACATTTTTCCGGTATCAACAACAACAAATACCTCCTCATATTTTAAAAATGTATAATTTTATTTACAGCTCCTTACTAATCTCATTCTAAGCATGTTACTGAAATGTATGCCTGAAGTACGTGTTACACGAGATATGATTTGGTTAGGCCTAAAGCATAAGAAAATCTGAGTTTAGCACCAAGCAATATGGTCTTCCTGGGGAGTGGCTTAGCAAGGCTTGGAATTCTGGCACAATAGGCTTATAACCTCAGGGCTGGTTCACTTCCTGTAAGCAGTACTTACAACAAAAGCGGGTGAAGAAATATCTCTAGGTTCTTCAACAAGTTTGATTACTTTAGATAAAGTTGTTTCTAGATTATTTTCCTTGTACAAATCATGTAGCCCTTGCACTATGTTTTCATTAGTTGTATTATAACATTTTTATTGAGCCATTTAGAAAGTTATTAAAACTAACGTAAATTAACCATTCATTTTGAAATGCACTTTAAACCATTTAGTGATAGTTGTAGAGGTGGTAAAATAAGCTTTTGTAGGGATAGTTTGCAATAGCTATATAAAACAAATGATAGTGGGCATAGAGAAAGTCTTGTGAATGTAAACACATCAGAATGTTTTATTCATAATTAATCACTTTTTGATACTATGTTAATATGAAATGCTTCTTTGACCCTACAGTTTAATGTTTAGTAGCCATTTGTGGCTTTAAAATCATTGATATTAAAAAAACCAATTCTATAGGTACCTAGCATAGAAATACAAATAGTAGATCAGTATAATATCTAATGTGTTACATTCACATGACATTCCCTACCCTCTATTGCTTATTAGTGGTTATACAAATTATTCTTACAAAAGAATCACATGTTTAGCTACTTCATTTTAATCGAGATCAAAACTGCAGAAGTAGCTACATTACACATTTTGTTATAGATACAAAGGAAATAGCAATAGTCAAATGCTTAAGAAATGGATGCTGTATGCTGTCCTTAAGATTCCAAACTCTTTCCAAGAAATCGTGAGAAACAATTAAAAATTGACAGGACTTTAAAAGAATGGCTAAGTATTGAACAATTTAAATCTTTCTAATAGCTACCGTGTGGCCTCACAAATTCCTTATCTCCCCTTCTCACTGTCTCAAAAGACTTTGAGCAGATAATACAAAATTCCTTCCGAATGAAGAGGACTTCAAAGGCTATTCCCAGAAAATTCAAAATATACACCTTATTTGTCATGTAAATATATTTAATATATGCATTTTAATATAAATTGTTAGAGCCAAGTTTTAGAAAACAAAAATTTTTCCATGTAAGGGAAAGTTTGGGTTGGGGGCATTTTCTTGAAAGCTTTTGTGCCGTATCTTTGGAAAATAATGAACTCAAACACTAAGTTTGGTGTTTATCCGACTTTTCGTTTTTGAGTATGGTGTTCCAGACACACAAATGGATCTTTTCTAAAAATGTTTTATTTTGTATTCATGGCACCTCAAATCATGCATTTCTGGTGAAATCTCGATATTGAATTTTTGGGTGGAATGCAATACCTTTTCTACTTACAAGGTATGCGGTAGAGAAAGTAAAAATTTTTTTTGTTATTATTATTATTATTTATTATTTATTTATTCAGGATGCCTCAAAACATGTATTTTTGGTGAAATCTGGATATCAAGTTCTTGGGTGGAATGCAATACCTTCTCTACCTACTAGACATGTGGTTGAATGTCATCCTCCATGGTGTAATGGTTACCAGGCTAGCCTCTAGTTCCCAAGGTTGCGGGTTCAAACCTGGATTTTTTTCAGGCATAAAAATCCTTAGAATGGCTTCCTTCGGAAGGGAAGTAAAGCCAGTGGTCCCGTGTCGTAGATTTATGCCCCATAAAAGAACCTCAAGCCTCATAAAGAGGCCTCTGAGCAAAATTACTGGTCTTTCATGCCCAATATAGATTGGGAGGCTAAGGACCACAACAGTTAAAGAGTGTCTCTAAATAAAGCTCAATTTTTCAATTTCACGTGGTGGAAAAAGTAAAACTGCTTTTTTGTGATTCAGGGGGCCTCAAATAATGTATTTCCAGTGAAATCTCAGTATCGAATTTTTTGAGTGGAATGCAGTACGTTCTCTACCTACTAGGTACATGGTGGAATAAGTGAAAAATACTTCTTTTTGGATTCAGAGGGCCTCAAAGCATGCATTTCTGATGAAATCTCAGTATTGAATTTTGGATGGAATGCAATATCTTTTCTACCTCCTAGGTACGCAGTACAAAAAGTAAAAATGCTTTCTTTTTTATGGATTCAGGAGGCCTTAAAACATGTATTTTCTGAAATCTCAATATCAAATTTTTGGGCGAAATGCAATACCTTCTTTACCACTAGCTACATGATAGAATAAGTAAAATGCTTTTTTTAGTTATTCAAGGTGTCTCAAAACATGTATTTCTGAGAAATCTGGGTATCAAATTTGAAAAAAAAAATTGAATATATTTTATATTTCTTGCCAAACTTAACATTTTTCATGCTTTCCCAATAATTTTGTGCATATTTATTGCATATGATTTGCTTTAAACACTATTTATGTTTGGCTTGATCTACATGTTTTGTTTTATGGTGGTATTGCCTTTCATTTTTTTGTTTTTCCACACAAACCATACATATTTATGTGCATTACCCATCTTAATGCACATTTCACTTTTATTTCCCCTTATAGAAAATACGCATTACTTACTTTACGTGTGTATTCATTGTGTGTGACATCCATTGGTTTTCCAGCTTGTTCTCTTATTCAAAACATGCATTTCAACATAACAGGCACATTTCAACATAATGTTTGTGTGTTTCATGCTTGCTTAACATCTAACAATGTGAAATATTGCATTTGTAGCAGCTGGCCTGCAACAAATACACAATTGTGATGTTGGTACTTCAATAAGGTGCTGTGCACAGTTGCTATAGTAAATAGATTTGTCGCACACAGAATTACCCATTTTTGTAGCAATATGACTATTTGATGGCAAAATAAAATAACTTAGCTCTAGATACCAAGAACATAAATTATCCAAACATATACAATTGTCACAAAATATGCACTTCAACAATATTAATGAGAAAAGCACATTAAATTAGATGTAAATGCAGACAATGGAAGAATCGTGGTGCTGGAAATGACATTATCTTGCATTTGTTTGCGCACAGTTTTGTTTATTATTTTGGTGTAATTATTTGCAAATATGTTCCCTAAAATATGACAAGCCTTCCTCCCAATGGTCATTATGTCCATACCACATGTATACTTATCGCTAAAATCAACACCAGTTTATTCAGTTTATAAAAATAGCTCTGTGATTCCTGCCATGTAAAAATGCATTTTCAAATTCTGATAAGATGAAAGTCTGAAATAATGTTTAACCCTCCACAACAATTAGATATATGAAATCTGTAGGTTGTTTCAGTTCTCCTCTACACTAGTTCAATAAGTATGAGTTTCTCTCATGTAGGTCTCCTGTTGTCAATTCTTTGTCCTAAAAATAACTTCCTTGTAGTTGGTGCACCCTTTCACCTATTTTAAAAGGGAATGAGAAATGTATCCAGCAATATAGAACAACACACAGGCAGTATCAGAATCAATTTCCATGTCTCTTGATTTTTCAATAGCCAAAAGTAAATCTTCACTGTGTGTTACTTCCTTCAAAGATTTCATCGAGATTTAAGGAGAAATCATGTAAAGAAAATGCACCATATAATGAGGATTTTAATTTCAAAATACTCATGATTTTAAGTAGTTTTTTTCTGTCTCAAGTATTTGTGAAACAGATACATGATAAGATCTGCTCATCTGTCTGTAGTTACCAAAGCTGGCTTCAAATGGGTCGTTCTTAAATTTTCTTAACAGTAAATATTTGCAGTCTTTAAAGGTTCTATAGATATATGTAATCAATACAATAATGTTTCTGTGGTATGTTTCAGAGAAAAAAATGTGCGAGTTAATTTTCCTGTATGTTTAGCTAATGTTTTTACATTCACATTTTGCCAACATTGGAGGAATTGTACAAACTTTTTAAGGAATTTCACATTTCCATCTTCTGAGCTTCTAATTGGTTTTCTGAATGGGTCACTGAGATGGTACCCCATTTTTGGACTACCAGCATTAACTATTTTCACCATGAAAAGATAATGTTGATGAATTCTGCACTACCCATTATGCATTGGTCTTTAAAAAATGTCTATAAAGCCATAATGTGCTTTTCATCAAAAAGGCTGAAAGACTGACTGCCAATGAGACATCCTCCATGGTGTAGTGGTTACCATGCTAGTTTGTAGTTCCCAAGACCGTGGTTTCAAACCCGGCGGAGGGCAATAGATTTCTTCAGGCTTAAAAATCCTTAGCATGGCTTCCTTGGGAAGGAAAGTAAAGCAGGTAGTCCCGTGTCATAGATTTACGGCATGCAAAAGAACCTAAGCCTGATAAAGAGGCCTCTAAGCGAAAGTAAAGTCTTTCACGCCTAATATAGAAAGGGGATGCTAAGGACCACGGCAGTTAAAGAGCGTCCATAAATAAAAAAAAACTCAATTTATGCCAGTCAGACATTTTGGCACTCAATGCTTGAGGGGAAACAGGACTTTCTTAGACAAAGATGGTTGCTAACTTCACAATACTAGTTACTTCTGAAAATGAAGATCTTTTAAATTGGCACTTAGAATAAGGTTTGTGTCCTCAATATATGGATAAATAAAACTTTGTTCCTTGCTAGCCTGATTCAACCAATTACTTCTAATACTTTTGAATAAGTGCACTGAATCAAATAATAGAAATATCTTTCAGTTGGATTGAAAGGATTGTCAATGTGAGGTTTAATGTTACCATCACAAAAGAAGATTAAAGATGCTTCGACTCATTTCGTTATCATGTATGAAGCCATTAGAATAGCAGAGGTGTATGCGCCAAAGTATGCTTTTTTTGTTTTTTCTTGCAAGATATAGTATGAAGAGTACTCTTTCATGCCTGTTAGTGTTAATGTCGATACGCCTTGGAAATGAACAAACTCTCCATTTGAATACAGCATGGTGTTCAACCATACGTGCTGCAGCCGAACCTTGACAATAGCAAAGGCGTTTGAGCCAGTCTGCCGGCTGGGGCCGGCTGCTATGCTGCGACAGCAGCTCTTTAACAGAACATAGTAATAAATCACTTAACAGAAGATGCTGTTTATTTTCATTCCTTTAACCCTCATGAATTGTTATTCCTTAACCATTTTAAAGGATTTTGTGGCTTTGTAAATAGTTTTCGTCTGGATGTATTCCTTCCTGTTCAGTTTAGTCTGTTGCTCTTAAAAGAAAGTTGTAACGTGCCTTCTGGTGGCTTGCAGCTCTCAGATTAAGTTTTTGTTTAGTACATTTAGAAATTAAATTAAATTGACTTTTATTTATGGATGCTCTTTAACTGCTGTGGTCCTTAGCATCCCATTGAGCATGAAAGATCGGAAATTTTGCTCAGAGGCCTCTTTATCAGGCTTGAGGTTCTTTTATGTGCTGTAAATCTACGACACGGGTAATTTACTTTTATTAAGCACAATGAGTGATACAGACAGTGACTCTACTTCTTGTCACCTAAGTTATCCCAGAAAACGCTGCATGCAGAAAAATCAATGGAAAATGAACGTGGCCAGAAAAAGAGAAATACAGGTGAAGAATATGTAAGTTTGAAAACAAAAAAATGTTATAAAGACCAAAGAAGTACAGCATCTAAACACTTCTTTATGTCTTTATCAATTATTCTAATAGATAATGCTTAGTAAAACTTAGTAAAAATCACATTTTTCACAAAACTAGCTTTTGGTGCATACGCCTTTGCTATTCTAAGCACCTCATATTAAAGAGAGTACTACAAAGCCATTCATGTAACACTTTAAGGACTTGAAGTGTTAATTTCTTAAATTCCTCTGCATGTAAAGATTTTATAGGATATAATGCAACCATGTCCTCATTTTCACTAAATGCAGAAGTTGAAATCTACTGGCAACATCATGAGCTTTCGAGAAACCTTCCAAGCAACCTCTTCTGTGTATCAGTTTTGCATTATATGAATTTCGCCAAAAAGTACATTGACAATTCTCTCATGATGCTTTGAACATTTTTACTTCCCTTTCAAATAATTTATTTTAGATACTTTTAGACCCTCTTCGCTTTTCATATCTGTACCTAATCTTAAATAAGAAGGATGTGGTACTGTCAAAATACAATTTCTTAATTGAACATATGCACCAGGAAATGAAAAAAAATGTTAAAGATGCCCACAAAAGTGTCTCTGGTGAATATTTTGGTTGCTTACATACACTGAGCTCCAGTTCATTTAAAAACTTAAGTTTTTGAAGGGGTGAAAATGTATCGTTATCACCAGAATTTATTAACTCAGTAGTGCAGTCATGCAGTTGAGCACAGATTACTTAATTTGGTATTTGTGTCCAGTGAGGTAGAAGAGCTGTTAAAAGCATTCAAGTGACTTAGCAAGCTTTCAAGAGTTGAACATGTACACAGTAGGTTATCACCTAATACTGATCTGTGTTTTTGAGAAGGTATCTTGCCACTTTCAGGCATATCTCTACTCTTAGATCTTGAAATATTTGCACAGACCATGACAAAAGGAATGTCTTTGGTTTCAAGCGTGTAAAGGACATGTACAGCATCAATTTTGCTTGAGAATTGAAGTTAATACTTTTCAACTTACCCACTAAATCTTGGAAATTCATAATTTTATCTTCACACCATACCTTGAAGTTCAGTTCATCCTTTTGCAATATTTTCGCTTGGCAGAGGTTGATTGTGACAAGTAAGAAGGTTGTCCACAAAATATTTTTTGGAGGGCATCATCAGTTAATTTTGGATTTGGTCTTGGTAGGGTGAAAATATTACCGTCTGACTTCTTAACAGAGTCTACTCTAATGATGTCGCTTTCAGAAAAATGTTTAATACATATCCAGGCACTTTTACTGGCTACAAAATCAGCTCTGTGTATAGCACGAATCCACTTTTCTCATTTCTCTTTGTCAGAGGGAAATGAAAATGTTCTAATGTCCTTCCTTATTTAAACGGTAATTAGAATTAAAACCTGGCACACTAAGCATTCGCCCCATTATGAAAAGTGAAACTTATAAACACAGACGTTAATAGAAAGTCATATTTTGAAAACGCTGGTTGGGTTTTCGTTACAGTAAAGTTATCACATTTTACTAACAGTTTAATAATTATATCGTAACGAATAAACACAGTATAGTAGCTATTACCTGTTGAAGTTATTGAGGAATGGAATTAAAACTGCAGAAATAAAAAAAATCCACTAAATAATATAATTGTTACATTTATGTTATAAACGTTCACATAACCTTCATTTTTTAACAATGCTTCTTTACAAACATCAAGCACTACTTTTCAAAACATTAATATACAAACATAATAAACACTCCAAATAAATGTATATTAATATAATTGCATATACTCACTGAAAACACATTTAAAATGCATTTGATTACAAAAACATGTACACAATCAAAGGCTTGCACTCTGCTTGTGACACCATAACATGCAGTTTTCAACTGACTCAGGCTGGAATCTCTCGAACACCATGGTTCATTAGCATAATGCTGTAGAAAAGCTGTGTATCTTCTGCTAGCAGCACACTTGCCCTCTATGTTTACAAACTACAACAGCTCGCTCTGCATAGTGTACATGCTTACGGTGTGTTTTCCATTTGCACAGGCCACTGCTAGCAGAAAACAGATCACTTTCCTACAGAATTACCATTCATTAGGTCCATTGCATATTAATCTATCTTTGTAAAAGTGAAAAGTAAATATTTTATACATGTAAGTGCATTTTTAATGGCAATGAAATCACATCTTATGATCAGTAAAAAAAAATTCTGATGTGTTACACTCACATGACTTTCTCTACTCTTGTACAAACTATTTTTACAAACTCTTATTCTCCATCTATTTCATATTAATCAAGATAAGCATTTGCAGAAATGATCTTTTGACATGCAAAGAGAATTACATTTTACACATAGCGACCAGTTCTAAAATATTTGACTAGCGCTTAAGGCGTACTATGTTCCCCTTGTTTTGTATTTGCAAGGGCAATATAGAAATACAGTAGCCTTTAAGCATAGACTTATGTCTCTCTTAATAGCTGGTTGCTATGTGCAACACCATTCTCTTTGCTACAGATTAATACTCTTTGCATATCCAAGACAAAAAAATGAATAATGAATTCCCATTTGAGAAAATAAGTATTGAAAAATTTAAGGGAATAACAAGCAATATCTCGAAAATGGTTCACTCAACAAAAAAAAAAAAAAAAAAATCTATATCACATAAATTGTGTATTTTAACGCAATCTACATTTTTTGAGCAGTAAAATTTTTTCTATCTCTTATGGTTTACCAGTTATGCAAAAGTCGTTCACAATGAAGAGTACTTTTGGAGACATTCCCAGAAAATTCAAGATATACAGTTTATTTGTCATGAAAATATCTTAAACATATGATATTTTAATCAAAATCGTTAGAGCCATTTTTGAGAAAATTAAAATTTTCGAAAAATGTTTCATGTAAAGGGTAATCTGGGGTGGGAGTTTTCTTGAAAACCTTCATGTCGCATTTCTGGAAGATACTGAACCTAAATACCAAGTTTGGTGTTTATCCGACTGTTCGTTTCTGAGTTATGCTGTTCACAGACAGACACATACATGGACATGTTTCCAAAAATGCTTTTTTTGAATTCAGGGGGTCTCAAAACATATATTTCCGGTGAAACCTCAGTATCGAATTTTTGGGTGGAATACAATACTTCCCCTGCTTACTATACGTAGTAGAGAAAGTAAAAAAGGGGGGGAATACTAATACAGAAGTTCTAAAAATTAAGATAATAAAGGTAAAGAAGGAAGGGAAGATAAAAATGTTACGTGAGCTCGTGGGGACAGTAAGAGGAAAAATGTTACAGAAAAATAAGAACATGATCTAAGTTAAGGTCCACTATACATAAATAACCACAGAGTTGAAATGTATAGGGGACTAAGGGATGTAAATAGCAACTCAAAATAATGTATAAGGAAAAATTGTAAAACTTTAACGTGTGAATTATGGAAATTAAATTCACAATCCATAAATCAACATGCAGTGTTTGTTTACAATAACTATTATTAGCCTTCAATACAATATTACAACAAAAGAATTCCTCATTACCAAACCTCCTCTTGTTTTGCCTTAATGACCTACGTGCTTCCTTTCCTTCTAGGTTTTTAAAAGAAGTTTTCCCTTAATGACATTTGTGTCTAATTTTCTAAAGCTTTTGACAGTATCAAATAACCAACTGTTGGATATAAAAATATTACCACATATACACATTTTTAGTTTCCCTGAATAAAAGATGATTTTTTTTTTCAAAGAGGAAATATATGCTTATTATTAAAAGGGCATAAGTATTTCATACCACAATTTTATATTTCCTTAATACATTTGCATATCGCTAATTTAGTGTTACAATGTTGTTACATTATGCGCATTGATGTTTCTTGGGTTGGCAACACTCGAGACAACAGGCCACGTCCTTGCCGGACTTAGCAGAAGACTAACTGCTTTCATGCAGCATTACCAAAAAATGTGGTTCAAATTAAAGTGAGCTGTGGTAGAAAGTGTGATTTTGCAATAGTCATATTACAGCTGTTAAAAAGCAGTGAACATAAATTACTATCAGCTTTGAATCACCTGGGAGCATTATTGTCATCCCAATTGGATTCCATTGGAAATATAAAACAAATCAGTTATATGAAAGTTTCAACATTCAAGTGTTACAAATCTTTCATCAAAGACTGATGTGTTGTTTGAACATTGTTTGTTGGAAATTTCAGCAGATGAATATAAAAGAAATCAGTTATAACTAATGTTCAACATAAGTAGAAAATGCTATAAACTTTTCATCAAAGACTGATTCGTTGTTTGTCCACCATATAGAGATTCATAGATTCATCTGCTGTATTCATAGATTTCATGTTGGTCTGGACTATCTCCAAACTCATTTGGTCCGGACCAAAGGCGGATAAAGTTTTTGACATTCATGGAACAATAAAAGGCTTTGAACCAAGAGAGGTCATGGATCAGCAAGAAACAAATTTTACGCGACAAAGAAAGGTAGTTCTGCACATGCATGACTTCCATAGAGCAGTAAACTAACCCCTGTTACTCCCAAGTTTATAACTTTCTATAGTCGTTTCACAGCTGTTTTTTCATCAGTTCAGTGCTCACTCCCACCCTCAGCAAAAATTGGAGATAACCAAGAAGTGTGCATTAAAACGGTCGGAGGAGGAAAAAAGACTGTTTTCCTTAATTTAAAAAATTATGGATATTATTGAAAACAAATAACTTACTGAAATATTTACTTTTAACCTTAAAATTACAGAATGAAGTTGAATTTAAATAGCAAGCAACATTTGCTGTTATTTATTACAATGTGTCTCACCCTGGATCTTAACCAAATAATTAAATATTGTGTAATAGTAATTATACAGAACTAATTACCTGAGGAAATCCTGATATATCATAAACCTTCTGGGCAGTTGTAATCCTCCTCTCCTCACTGGGAAAACGTAAATAAAACCTGAATTACTTTGAACATAACCTAAGTGACTTAACTCAACGCGACGTAGCATGAAGGTCTTACACATTGTATTAAATGGAGCTATTTAGGGTTGTCTTAAGGTGACTTAATTTAACGCGACATAACTTAAGAATTTGGCAGTATCAAACTTTTTCTTCCCATTACATCAAGTTTTATGTTGCATGGTAATTAGAACCAATCAGTGTGAAGCAGTAGCATGAAATAATAAAAGAACAATCAATCAAGATTCATTCCCATTATGTTAAGTGCATCCTAATTAGACCTTTACTTTAGCTGCAATTCTTAACTTTGCGTTACGTCCTGTCTTGCTGAGTAAAGTTAATCGTAATCATGGCTTAACAAAGGGAAGTGTAGCAATGGTATGTGAGACATTATTTATAATGTGGCTTACTGATGCCTAAGATCAATGTTTTCTTGATACCCTCCTCTTGCAAATACGGAAGTGCTATTAACATTTGTGTATCAATTGAGATACTCAAGCCTTGGTTATCGTCTGTCATATAGGTTAGGATGAATCAGTTCTATCAGCCTTCTAGCTTGGTTTACTAAACCTGCATCTGTTTCTGAAGTTTAGGTTGTCTTACTTTCCAATTATGTCTAAACTTGGTAGATAGTTTTATTCCACCATCTCATTTCACAAATTCTACGCACAGCAGTCATGCCCATTACTCCATAATCATCCATTTTGTAAAGATGATCTGCCTTTAATCTACCCCTCTGAGGTAGACCAAAATTTGGTCAGGACCAAGGTGTTTTATCCCCGGACCAACACAAGTCTCAGTCAATGAATAAGAAAATTGGTCCACTGTAAATCCACCAGAAGTAGCAAGTTGGTCAGGACCAAGATCAACTATGAATACCGCCCAAAGATATCAAAGATCTTTGAATGAAAGATGGAGGGATACTGGTCCTTCACTAGAATTAGGATATTAGAAAATTCTGTTTCTCAAGCAAAGTG
This sequence comes from Deroplatys truncata, assembly GCA_030765065.1. NCBI lineage: Eukaryota > Metazoa > Arthropoda > Insecta > Mantodea > Mantidae > Deroplatys > Deroplatys truncata. Next base: position 138,683,400 of record CM060984.1, on the reverse strand, counting down.
AGAGTATTTATGCTAGCTGAATAGTGGTATTAACATTTGCATAACTTTGAGGTATTTATCAAGCTCTGAGATTGAGAAAAAGATGTTAATGCCAGGTAGCACATATCTAAGTAATAGCCTGGTAGCAACGAATTTCACTAAGTCAGGGCTTCTTCTCTGTAAACTTCCCATAAGTTTATCATGAGACAATAAGACAAATCCAAAGACCTTAAGCATATGCTGCAGTTTGTTAGAGCCTGATAGAGGAGTACAGTAAATAAAATGAATTTCAAGAAATGTTCTTCACAAGTACATTGTGTTAAGAATTAAGAATAAAAAGTGTAAGGATATGCTGTACCTGCATATAAAGGGAGGAATTCTGTGTAAGGGTATGCTACACCTTCATATAAAGGGATATATAGTTTCTTTAAATTTGGACAGTTTATTCTTTCATATTCCCTTAAGAATTGTACCGATCATGAAATGTTTTGATATTTCAGATAAAAATGACTCCTTTGATATTGGCTGCTTCAGCTGGACGAGAAAAAGTGGTTCATCTTCTTATTTCTAGAGGAGTACAGATCAATGCAAGAAATGAACAAGGCCATTCTGCTTTACAGTATGCTGCTTCCAAAGGTTGGAAGGAGGTAAAATTGATGATTCTTATAATTTAAAGTGTTGTTATTCCTAATGCAAACTTTTAGTTAAGCTATAGTACCAGATTTCTCTTGAAAGACATGACTGGCAGTTTGCTGTTCCAATGGCACTGCTGCATAAATCCATTAGTGCAGTAGTGGTGGACAAGCCAGTCTGCCATTTCTCAGGGCCCTAATGACCTTAAATGCAAATCATACATACTGCCTTTTCTCCCAATGTAATATCAATACAAAACAATATGGTTATGTTACACTTACCTTTCATTCTAAAAAGTGTTTGAAGTGATGCCACTATGCGTTTATACAAGCCTGTCGCCTGTTGAACACATTACTGAACTCAATTTCTGCAGCTAAAATTTTGGAAAACATGCTGGATACTGTCTGCTAATTTTTTGAACATTATGGGGTTTGTTGCATGAACCTTATCTTTAAAAAACATCCCTCATAGATAATAATCACATGGATTTAGATCCGGAGAGCAAGCAGATAAGTAATGAACAGTAATGCAAGACAGCATTTTTCTTGGACTTCTTTCGCTGACAATTCTTAGCTCATCGTAAGCTTCCTCTGAGCTGTTGGCTCTCAAGTTTTTTTTTAATTTATTTATTTATTTTGTTTGTGCGTGCGTGTATGCAATAAACACAGGCAACAAACAGCTGCACATAATGTTATTCCCTGATAGTGTTGCTGTTTAAATGTTCCCCATATGACCAATGACCTTCAGGGAAATCCTGTTCTACCAAGCAATGCCTGCATCCATTTATTAAACGGAGGCACCCATTGGGCAATGTACATTACCTCCAATGATAGGATGATGAGGTTAGTGATGGAATGAGAGGATCTACAGCTTTTACCATGCACTCTGAACCTCATTGGGCTTTGGGGATACTTCACATAATTATTTCTGATATGTGTCATTCCATGTTAAGTCAAACACTCATGAAACACCAGGTCATAAAATCTCTTCAAAACTTTGTATGCATTTGATGCTTTGAAATAGAAGAGGCATATTTATTTTTTGGTCCGTAATGTCAATATTTTTGAAAAAGTGGGTGCGCCCCCATACATAGTCGCTTCTATTTCCCACTCAGATTCTCGTATACACTCTATATTGGACTCATTTTAAAGCTTATGCAATCTACTTTAAACATATACTGGATTGAATCTAATACAATGGTTTAGTTAGTTTATCACGGAAATTTGGACTTTTAAAATTGGATTTTGTGTTATATATCGACAACCTAAAAATATTTTTTTTAAATACACACGTATACTCCATTTAATTGTATATATGTGTACAAAGTTTCAGGAAGTAATTCATTCAAATGTACTTATAAGAAAATATTTTCTCAGCTGGAACCCTGAGCAGCAGCTCCAAATGAGTTACCCAAGGTAGTTTGTCTGAATCACTTACAAATTTAAAATACAAACAAACCCTTATCACGGCAAACCAGATTAGTCATTTCCTTCCAAAGAGGACCAGTCCAGAATATTTAGCTTGTGTAGGGAGACAACGGTCTGTCTCATTTGTGAGTTTAATCTGTTAAATTTAGTTTTGTGGTGGTGGTGGTGGTGGTGGTGGTGGTGGTGGTGGTGGTGGTGGTGGTGGCGGCGGCGGCGGCGGCGGCGGCGGCGGCGGCGGCGGCGGCGGTGGTGGTGGTGGTGGTGGTGGTAAAACTTTGAACCACAAATAGAAGTCTGCACATAGGCTCTTGGAGCCCTTTGTGCCTCATGACCTGGGTATTTAATCAAGTCCAATGATTTGGATAAAATGGACCACATCCTTGATATCTGCCTTTATATACTCAGGTTCCAAGAAAAAGGAGCCTAGGGATACATATCTATGTATGGCAGTTCCTTTGTATTCACATAGTACATGCTAGGAGGTTTCATATTCCCTCCCAGGTTTCTTACATAAAGGGTCTTGAGTAAGTCCCGTTATGTACAAATGTCTATGCAAAATGTTGGGGCCTATAAGTTAGCCAACAACTCCTCAGCTTAGACCTAGTTAAATTCAGGAGAAACTCGCTCTGTTTTCTACCAGGCCCTGAAATGAAATCATAGGCTTGCCTGGCACAGTTTGTTTACTCCAGAACTCAAGATGAGCCTTCACAGTAAACTGGGTAATCTCATACTTGACATTTCTGGGAGACACACCACAGAAGGGTTCAGGTCTTATTAAATAAAATCCTGTGCCCCTCTTGGCAAGCATGTCTGCCATGTAATTTCCTGTAATACCAGCATGCCCTGGAACCCAAACAAGGGTAACCTGACGTAATGACCACTCAGACCATTGCTTTGGGGCGCAAGGAGCATCCTTGGTCTTTTCCACTAGGACAGTATCTATTTTATAACCTTGCTTTCACAGGGACAAGTGGATACGTCACGCATGTCAACCCCATATGGGGAAGACTACAGAACAACCTCGGTTGGGTCGTCCTCCGTGGACTAGTGGTACTGTGCTAGCCTCTAGTTCCCAAGGTCGCGGGTTCAAACCCGGCGGAGGGCAATGGATTTTTTGGGCATAAAAATCCTTAGCATGGCTTCCTTCGGAAGGGAAGTAAAGCCGGTGGTCCCGTGCCGTAGATTTACAGCACGTAAAACAACCTCAAGCCTGATAAAAAGGCCTCTGAGCAAAATTACCGGTCTTTCACATCCAATATAGAATGGGATGCTAAGGATCATAGTAGTTAAAGAGCGTCCATAAATAAAACTCAATTTAATTTAATTTAACCTCGGTGGGGCGACAATGTCTAGTCACATGTCTACCAGCTTGATGGTTGGTACCAGAGAACATCAGAGCATCTCACAACCCTGCCTGAGTGAAATTTCCAGCCAGACATACCCATACTCCCATGGGTTTCAGGAACCACTGCCCTGCTGAGTCCAACACAATCTGAACAGCTCCCTTTTGAGAGGGTCTCGAATGTCCAGCCTGGCGTACTTTTAGTAACATCAGAAGTACCATGAGTGCTCAGGGTCCACAGCACCAGCACCACCACAGCAGGTGAAGGGATCAGAACCCTTCTTATGGGGGGCATAACTGGACAGCTAACACAGACTCTATCCAACATCCTTTGGCTTTGCCACACCAATTTGGGTGTAGTTTAGACCGCTATAAGGGCTTTCAAGGTTGCCAGGCTATCTGAGCAGATGTTCACTTCTGCCCATCTGCTTGGCAAAGTAAAAATATGCATAACGCAGGCTAAAATTGCATATAACTCAGCCTGTAAAACAGTGGCAAAATTTCCACATTCCCCAGACAATAACCAGCAAAATCAGTTGGAAACATGCTGACGATGGGAGCAAACTGTTCTCCCGAAACGCATTTAAAGTAAGAACCTTTTAGTGATGTAGCGTAACAACCTCTAACTCTCTTTATTTTAAATTATGACACATCACTGTTACTAGCTTCTCAATCTTCAAAATTAATTAATTTTTGAATGAATCTTAATTTTATTTCTACATCCTTTTATACACAATCCTTTTTTACAATGTTTCCCGTATAAACTATGTAACTCAACCTATGTACATATTGTCCGGCCAGCTATGTTCTATTCCATCCCCCCCTCCTCCATTTGTCCTTTTACCTGTCTTATCTCCCTTACTTTTCTAATCCATTTCTCCTTTGGTTTCCTTAAAAACTTTCTCATATTCTTATTTTTCTTTTCTTCTTTTCCTGTCTACGTTTTAATTGCTGCTATTTTTTCTCATTTTTCCTCCCATACTTTTTGTCTCCATTCTGCTAGTTCCTTGCATTCTGTCATGTAATGCTCTGCTTTCACTACCCCTGCATAGTTCACAGATTCCACTTTTTATGTCTCTTAGCCCTCTCAAGTACATTAACCCTATTCTCATCCATGCAAATGCTTATTTTTCCGTTCTGTAACAATAATCCACATACCCTTCTCTTCTCCATTTCCTTTTTACTAACCCATAAAACCTTAGTGATTTTTTATTCTATAAGTTTCTCCAGATCTCTTGTCGTTCTATGTCCTCCACTCTATTTCTTACGTTGCCCAAAAGCTGTTGTTGTTTTTTCTTCTGTTCTCCAAATATCTCCCATGCCTATCTTCTCCATAAATTTTTCTACCCCGTGCAACTATTTTTATTTATCATACTCCTTTGTTGGTTCATACATATCTTTAAAATTTCACCCTCTTCTTTTATCAAGCATCTAAACCAAAATTTTAATATCCTTTGCAGTATCACTCCCTCGTTCCACTGACGCCACTTCCCCTAGTGCTGATCTTGGTAACCCCAATAATTCTTTACAAAACTTTCTGTAGCTCTGGTCTATGTTTTTTGCTTAGTTCAAATTCCCCCCAGATTTCAACTGCGTATATCATTCTTGATTCTACCAATGCCTCGTATATTCTTTCTATCCATTTAGTCAGCATTTCTAATTTGTATTTGCACATCCTTACCGTTATCATTGTCACCTTTCCTTTAGCCATCACCTTCCTACTATGTGCCTCCCATTCTCCATAACTGCTCATCCTCACCCCTATCTAATCAAACTTTTTGACAACCTTTAACTTTAAACCCCATCTGCCACTTCTCTTTTTTTCTTAATTTAATTCCTCTTTTAAATACCATAACTTTTGATTTGTTTATATTTACTTTAATTCCTCATTTATTGTAAAATTTCTGTATTCCATTGATTGCTTTCTGTAGCCCAATTATCGTTATAGCCCCAACCATAAGATTATGCACATATAATAAACTGGTACCTCTCTGTTTGCTATTATGAAACAGTGTATGTTTCTTTCTTTCACTCTTTCTAATATATCATCCATGAACAAATTAAATAATATGGGGTTAAGTTTACACCCTTGTCTTAATCCTATTTTTTGCTCAGTCATTTCTGTATTCCATTACTTCCACATCTTATACAAAATTTTATATCTTTATAAATCTTCCTAATTTCCTTTATAAAATTATCACTTACCCATTTCCTTTTTAATTTATAAGCTAGGGCTTCTCTATTTATTTTATCAAATGTCTTTTCAAAATCTGCAGAAAACATGTTATCCTTCCTGTTTTCCTGCTCAGATACTTACCTGTTATGTAGTCTTTATTATAAATACATTATTATTTGTTTTCCTTTCCTGAAACCTGCTTGGTGTTCTGGCAGTTTTCCCTCCTCTTCCACCCACTCTCTTAATCTGTCGGCCCGTATACCTGTATACATTTTCCCTAATATAGATAATAAGCTTATTCCTCTATAATTCTTCAACCTATTTGCTCCTCCCTTTCCTTTGTAAATTGGTACCACCATACTTATTTTCCAACATTCTGGCAGATCATTCCTCTACTTCATTTTATTAGTAATTTTGTCATTACTTTTAAACTATTTTGTGTTTCCCCATATACATTTTCCAAAATTCCCCTAGCATTCCATCTATTCTATTGCCTTGCCTTTTTTTATATTCCTTATTTGCTGGTAAACTTCCAGCTCCATGATTTAACCATCTAATTTTTTGTTAAATATTTCTCCTTGTCCTACCTCTCTTGGACCTAGTGTTACCCTCTTCCCTTCTCCTAGTATCCTAACCATTCGCTCAGTGTAATTTCATTTTTCTCCCCTCCTTTCTTGTTCATCATTATCACCATTTCTCATATATTTTTACTATCCTTTCCATCTATTGCTGCCTATAGTTTCCTTTCTATATTTCCCTACCATTATTTTTTTGTAGCCTCTAACAAACACTTATATCTCCCCTTAAGTTTCATCAGATTTTGTCTATCCCATTCCCTCTCCGATCTCCTTCACCTAACAAGCTCTTTAAATACTTCCCTTTTTGGCTCTACACTCTTCATCAAACCATGCCTTATTTTCCTGACCCTTTCTCTGCCTTCTTTCCATCCCTGCCCATGCTCTTGTTACTAATAATTTCAGTAGCTGTAATACTTTTTCCAGTTTTCCCTCATTCATAATCATTTTATTCCACACTCCAAAATCCGACTTACCTTTGAATTTAACTCTTTTAAAAAATCCTCTTTTAGTTCCTCCATCCACTTATACACTTTTATTTTCTTTATTTGAGTTATTTCCTTTTTCTTTACCTTTTGCTCCAAAACATTTATTTCCATCATTAATGGAAAATGGCTACTACTTTCTACTTCATTTATTATTTTAAATATAGTGATTCTCTCCTCCAGTTCTTCGCTACATAACATATAGACTACTACTCCATTTACATTTACAAATGTAAATTCCCCTTCCTCATCTCCCGTTGCTCCATTACATATTAACAGATTGTTTCTTCTGGTAATTTTTTTCCTTCCCTGTTACTCTGTCCCTGCTTTTCCTTGGTCTTATCACATCCCTCTCCTCTCCTCTCCTTCTACCTGCTCTTTTCCTAATAACCTTCATTTTTCCTCCCCTATTGCATTCAGATCTGGCATATTTTGTTTCCCATATTTCCTCCATGTCTTCTTGTAACATATATAAAAATTACTGTCATCTGGTGGGTTATATGCCATCCCTATCCCTGTTCCTATTCTTACTCCATTTATCTGTGTAATTATTAACCATAACACATTGCTACCTCTGTATTCCATAGTTGTTTCCATGTTCTTTACAAACAGGTCTACTCCTCCTGATGTTCTTTCCCTATCACATCTTTTGCTTGCCTTTTTCTCTAGAAACTTAAAACCTGGTATCTCTGCTATTTCTTCCTTTCCCAACCATGTCTCTGCTACTCCTTTAATATCCATAGACCACATCATGTTTTCCATTTCACCATTGCCTTTCTTATTTCTTAGCCCTTCCACATTCCAAAACATTAATTTCAACCCCTCTTCCTGTTTGTTCTTGGTTGTTCTGGAAACTTGAATTTCTCCATTTTCCTGTATCTTGTAGCTCTAGGCTTCGTTTCCCTTTCTTCTCTTTCACCCCGAAATTGAATATAATCATCCTTGCATATAATTTCTAAACCCTTTTTTATTATTTCTTCTGTCTCTCTCATGCTTCCTACCCACATCACTTCCCTACTCTGCACTTTACCCCTACCCACACTTTCATTCTCACTGGCTCTATTTCATTACTCCCCGCAACTCCTGCTGCCTCTCCTTTACTTTCTTCTGGCCCCTCCCCCTTAATCACTAATGTTCCATCCTCGCCTTCCCCTTCCACCACCACCGCCACCACCACTTCTTCTTCTTCTTCTTCTTCTTCTTCTTCTTCTTCTTCTTCTTCTTCTTCTTCTTCTTCTTCTTCTTCTTCTTCTTCTTCTTCTTCTTCTTCTTCTTCTTCTTCTTCTTCCTGCCTTCCCTTTGTTGTCTCTTGTTGGTATATCTCCCTTGTCTCTTCTTGTCCCCCTTTAATTGGGTAATCAAGTCGGCTAAGCACTACCCATGATCCTTTATGCTTAGCAGCTTAATCACATATTTGTCAGGGTCACTTGCATCCAAGTGTTTCAAGCTTCACATCAGGAGCCCCTCCCAACCTCTACTTTGACAAGCATATTAGCTTATTAGCATCCTCATCTCCTCTCATTTCCAATGCACCTGTGAAGCTGTATCGTGCTATCAGCATGCCCTAAAGTTGTTCAAAGTCATCGCTGCATCTGCCAAGATGCTTCCATTCCTTCTTATGTCTCTTATCTTGTTTTCCATGCAGTTGGATTTCCTTTTCATGATGATTTTAATTTCTTTCATTGCATCTTTAATTTTGGATGTTGCGTCCTTCAATGCAGGAATTAATGCAGAGCCTATGGTTTATCTGCTGCACTCCTTGATGCCAATGTAATCTTTATTCCTCTTATGATTACAAAATCATGAACTCCAATATAGTTTGTTGGAATGATAAATTAATTTCCTCCTCCACTCCTATTCTGTGCTGGAATCTCAACATACTTGATATTCAACACAGAATGACAACTAAAACCATCTCCACCATGGACACTTGCCATTATTGTTTGCAGTCCCTCTGCCAAATGTTCCACTATGGACCCTTCAGTGGGTGGCAAATAAGGATCTGCTGTTGATCCTTTGAGGTCAAACCAGATCTCATTGTTGTCTGTGCGAGTGTATTACTTATAAATGTTTGTTTACATCACGTGTGTTGAAGCCATCTTGTGACGCCATTCATTTGTTCGGTTTGTAGCTCCATCTAGTGTTAGCAATTTGTGGTACCTAATATCAGTGTTTGAAAGAATTTTAAGTTTTGTTTACTGTCCTCCGGCTAGCTATTATCTTATCTTGGGTCGAACATGTGTCTTGATCAGGGTTGTGTAAACGGAAAGGAATCTTTTATCCAAAAAGAACACTGATGAAGAAATTTGTTCTATAATTTTTATTGTTGAACACATTCACTATCACTTTTACATATTGATCTAGATACTCGCCAAACTGAAACTGTTATAATAACTTCTTACTGATCACTTTTAATCAACGTACTTCAACCTTTTGTATAATTAACTTTACCATATTTTAGATCTTTCATAATTCTGCTGCACGTAACTTGTGAATTTATATCCGATGTATGCCGTACTAATACTTTCGACGAACTGACTGACTGAAGACGACGTGTAGTGTACACAGATTTTCGATGAACTGAGCAACTGAATACGACGTGTAATGTATGAATGCTTTCGGCGAACTGAAGGACTGACTGACTTTACCTCCAACCTACCCTATTTATACGCCTTCATCCAGATACGCCTAAAGATTATAACTGAACTGCAATTGGCTAATAAAACGCGCCAACATTAGCGTCCATTTTAATATCCAATTAAAATTATGAATACATATGCTTTAGGGAGAACACATTCCAGAAGTTTCTACTGAAAACGCGCCAACATTACGTAACTTCCTCGTTTCCAATAATGATAAACAGCTCACCCCCTTGCTGCATTATTGCGCGCTATTATTGACAGTTTCAGTAAGGCCGTATAAACTTATTTCCAAATAATAATTACAATTAATAAACATCTGAAATCAATGTCACATAAAAATGCATATTCATATTACAATCATTATTTACATTTAAGTAATTTGTGATACAAATTACTGCATCATCTGGTAGACACACAGCATGACAACGAAGAGTGCTACACATACAGGTTTACTGTGTATGTTGAATGCACTACTGAAGATTGTGCCATATATTAAGATTACACAGTAAAGCTGCTGCATGCATTTTATATTCTGGCAAAATATAATTTAGGGGTGCTCTTTCATACTACAAAAGATACAGATTATTTTACAGAAACTGTCAAATTTGCATTCTTTGAATAAAAACTAGATAACTTATGCAGAAATTCAAGTTATTGAAAATGTGAAAATTTTTGTCCCTAGTTATTAGCAATATTGCTATTTCAATATTATTAATATTCATTTTGTGGTATAATTAGTATAAATTCTTCCAATCTAATAATTTTGTTTGGATTTTTCCTTTTAAGAGGCATCTCTTTTGGAAAGGATCCTGCAGCATTTCTCTTTATATTGACAAGAATTGATGTACCAAGCAAATTTAACATTGGACAGCCTATCAATAAGCACGTATGTGCTTTATTTTTTGTAGGTTGTTAGAATGCTATTAGCAAACCATGCAGATGTAAACATAGTAGACAAACGAGGAGCCACACCACTACACAGGGCTGCTTCAAAGGGAAATACTGACATTGTGAAATTGCTGCTAGAACAAGGCAATCAACTACGCATTGATCCCAGGGATTCATATGGAAACACCCCACTGTAAGTATCAGTTTTATCTTAATACAGTGCAGTTTCCTGTCACTAAATAATATACTACTTTTAGTAAGTGCTTCAACATTTTTCTGTTTGTTTTTTCTTTTGTATTCATAACTCTCAACATATCTTTCCTTGTTCATTCAGTACAAGATTTACATGAGCTGCACCAGATTCTTGTTAGGCGAGATGCGCATTTATATGACTCACCAAATTTTCATGTCTACAGATGACATGCAAAAATTTCAGGTCACTGTAAGTGATGCCAATCCATGGCAATTTAGTATCCAAGCCTTCAAACAATAAATTCACACAAAAAAAAAACAACAGTTTATTAAGAATGAAGAAAGATTGAGTATTATATGCTTTTGCCTCACTTACCACACTTTACATGCAAGACATGTTTCATGGGGCTCCCCCACTTCCTCTGCTGCCAAACATCAACTTTCTTTGAGTTGGATTCTAGACCTTTTGTTGGTTCCGTGGGCGCTCTGTTGACTGGTCAATGAAATTTGTGATGAGATCTCTTTCTGATAATATTTCAAAATTCATCAGCCATTCTTGGAACTTTTTTATACATAAGTTTTCCCAGTATTTTAATTTTGCCTCCTTTTCAGCTGTGTGGTTCTCTTCCCAGCAATGGTTAGTTACTGCTGACTTTTCTGACAATTAGTGCCTGAATTTGTGGTGGTGTTCCTTTAATCTTGTTCTTGTGTTTCTTTCCATCTTCCCTATGTATATGTTTCTAACAATTTGTGCCTGATGTGGTGGTGTTCCTTTAATCTCGTTCCTATGTTTCTTTCCATCTTCCCTATGTATATCTAGTCACACTCTTGGCAGTTGATTTGGTAAATGCTTTGTTTCTTTTCTGGGAGGATAGTACTTTTTACACTTGACATCTTTCCTGTGCTGAATTTATTGTATGGTGCCAGGGTTATATTGCTCTAGAAAATATTAATGTTTAACAGTTTGTGTCTATAATTATTTACAGAAGAGCTCCAAGAGGAAATATATTCTGAAACTTTATCAGTAAGTCTTTGGGGAAATGCCCCTCAAAATATTAAAATATGTATCCACTCAATGGTTATTTCTGTTGCAGTGTGTGGAGAGAGTCTCAGAGCAGTGGGATCCTTTTAGAATGTTTTTCTGTGATGGAGACCATGGCAATGTAACAATCAGAAAGTTAAGGAGCTGTTGGAAAGTCCTTCTACCAAACTATACCTTCTGTTTCCTAGCTCTGTTATTCCACTTTTCAACTAATTGAATGTATTCCTGCAGCAAGAGAAGCCTCTTATTCACCAACTTCATTCTAAATTGAATTGTTTTTTCACAGATATATTTGTTAGGTTTGTCAAAGCATCTTCGGTTCCAGGCACTAATTTGTTTTCTGTGAAATTTTCTTGAAGGAAGTATCAGAAAAGTGACAGTAATCTGGATGTTGGGGCTAAGACAAGGGCCTTGTCACTGGGCATATACCAGTGAGAAAGCACCTGCACATAATAGGAAGGTTACAGGGCAACACAGAATGTAGATTGTATGAGCCTGAAACTGAAATAACCTATCATATAATATGCTCCTGTGAAGTGTTAGCATCAAGGAGATATAAAATCTTTGGGAAGTTTTTTATGGAATCAGAGGACTACTACCCCAACACACTATTGGGTCTGTGTAATCTGGTAAGGGACACAGGACTAGTGTGAAGGGGTAGCAATTATTACAGGGTTAGCACAGTAAGCCTTTAGGCTGTAGTGCAACTGGAGCTTTTGCAGATGGGCCCAAGCCCTCAAAACAAAAAAAAGGGGGCCTACATGAAAGAAGTTTCTTTGAGTAAGCATGAAGTGAAGCTTTTTATTCTGATGTCAGATCATTTTATTCGAAAACATGTGAATATATTATGAAGAAGTAGCCCATCAAAGAAAAGTTTATAGAGCATGCTGAAATTGCTAATATGTTTCAGCGAAGAACAAAAAGTTTCTGTTCAATTGAATACACGATCGATCAGTTTCATAAGGCACTGACAGCAGAGGAAACTGAATCATTAGAATCCAAGTTTAGTCGTTTCCAGTTTAATACTTTCAGTTTTGACAAGAATGAAAGATCTGAAACAAACTGGGGCAAAATTTCTAAGATTACTAATGTTTCTGGATTAAAGAAGTTCCCTTCACTAAGTAAACTTATGAAAATTTATAAAGACATAAAATTTTGTATAAGATGTAAAAATAATGGAACTACAGAATGACTGAACAAAAAATGGGATTTAGACAAGAATGCAAATTGAGCCCTATATTATTTAATATATTTATAGATGACATATTAGAAAGAGTGAAAGAAAGAAATGCACACTGTCCCATAATAGTAAATAGAGATTAGTACATATACCAATGGAGAAAGAGGAATACCAGAAAGAATACCAACACATTATCAACATAGCCACTATGAATGGATACCAGAAGAAAACAATAGATAAGAAGATAAAAAGGTTTGAAAGACAGAAATACATCCAACAAATGACTACGTTACTCAGACAACAAAAACCACAAGCATATAGAAAATTCACTTATCACCCTTGGACACATCATAAATTTCTAAGGATTTTCAAAAAATACATCACCCTGTCTCCACAGAATAACCACAATATACAGAAACTACTATGCAACAGAACAAAAGATCCTATCCCCAACGATAAATCAGCTGGTATATATCAAATTGATTGTAATGAATGTAACCTGGTATACATAGGAAGAACCAAAAGAAATCTTGAAATAAGACTTAAAGAGCATATGAGATGCATTTACCAAAAGCAGCAAGATAAATCAGCAGTAGCACATCATTTCTGGTCTTCAAACCATGATATCACTCCAAACATAAAACTCTTAAAACCGATCAACAGCAGCAATGAATTGGACATCTGGGAAAAAATACATATTGTCAAACACAAGAATCACCTAATGAATTTCGAACTGCCGCCACCCAACAGCCTTTGGAGGTTCATCAGCCCAGCACCAGAGAACACCACAAACCACACACATCCCCCAGACGATGACCGGCAAAAATCAGTTGAGAGAAAATGCTGACGATGGGAACAAGCCGTCTCCCGAAACGCGTTCAAGTAAGAATATCATAGTGATGTAGTGTAACAACCCTCAACTCTCTATTTTAAATATGACACATCACTGTTACCAGCTTCTAAATCTTCAAAATTAGTCAATATCAGGTTTACTTTACTATACTATACATTGACTCACCTCCTTCCAGTCCCTTCCTAAATTTGAAAGTAATAACATCAGAACTGCCACAGAACTAATTAAGAAGACAAAAATGTAAAATTGTACCAAACGACAGAGTAGTCTTTTTTTATGTAAACTCCTTATTTCCCAGCAACCTGAAATTGGAAAAAAAGAAAAGCTGATATGTTAAAAAAATGGTTAAAAGTGATGAAGAAGAAAGGCTGAATAGAAGGATATATAATGCTAAACAAGAATATGTATCAAACAGCAGATATATTTCACCTTCAGTGGTAAATTTTACAAACAAAATTCTGATCTAGCAATGGGAAGGTCACTGTCCCCTTTTTTGGCTTACATATTTATTAGCTATCTCAAAATATACATGACAAAAAATTGCACTACTTTTTTAAAACCTGGTACAGATAAGTGAGCAATATTTTCACATCAACAAACAACAAATAGATGATACCGTAAAGATGCTTAACATACAGATGTAGAAATGAAATTCGCACTGGAAATAGAAGACCAACACACACTACCATTTATAGATGTAACACTCATTAGAAATGAAAACAAAATAGAAAGTGGAATACACAGGAAGAACACACATACATAATTATGTAAAAGCCCATTGTTTTGTTCCCAGATATATTCATATTGCAATATTCAGTAGTCTAGTGCACAGATTGATCAACAACTCTGTAAATGAAACAGAATACAGTAAAGAATATAAACAACAATGGCTTCAGCAATGACCTAATAGACAAGATGATCAAAACGTTCATCTGAGAAAAACAAATCAAACAAATTACTGCCCTCATACCAATGAAAGAAAAGTGCAGGTTTAAGAGAATTATTTTCCACCCTTGTGTCTTCCACAAATTCAAAAAAAATAAAGGGCAAAGTAACCTGGAACCATACAATAAATTCAGCACAGGAAAGATGCTAAGTCAAGCATAAAAAGTACTATCCTACAAGAAAAGATACAGGGTATATACTAAATCAACGAATACTAGGACATCCTCCTGAAAAAGCACATCACTAATTTGAAAATCCAAAACTGTATGATTGGGTGCATCTAGCAACTTATTACCAGCAGTTCTAAGCAAAATGTCAATAGGTTGCAATTTTGAAATATCACTTATGTGGGCAGCATTAAGGATACTAACTGCACTTTCTGTGTCAAACAAAATGGAATTTCTGTGTTGCTGACAGAGCCTGTAGTTTGTAAGATCTGACCTGATGTAGCAGCAACATCCTGTTGAGCTGAAACCAAGGTGGTGGTGGCTGTGGTACTGCTAAGTCTTGTCCCCCCAGGGGCTCACCTTATGTGAGTACGGGTTAGGCGTACCCGGGGTGCCCGAGCCATTCATCGCCATTTTCATCCCTGTCCGGTCGAGATGGGTTCGTCCTCGTGACCGGGGGACTTAAGGTAGGCTCTTGTGCGTTCTGTCTATTTCATTACATGACGCCCCTCGCCATCATTTCTTACTTCTTTTCTCTTTACGCACATTTCGCCCCACGTCCATTCATTTACACATTCACCGGCCTACCTTGCGTGCGAAACGCCTACACACTTTTAGTTTCTTTTATTTTAATCCTCCGTGGACACAGCCTGATGGATACCCATGCACTGGGTGCGCAGCTGGGAGAGTGGGTAATGGCATCATCCCCACCACCCAGGGTCGTCATGTAGAGTATGTGTTCGTATCCACTGTTCAACTCCAGTCCCGTGAGGAGGGCATTGCATAAGCTGCTGACTCCTGACGGCGATTGGGTCCCTCTGTCTATGTTCTGAGAGGTGTGACCCTGGGGTGAGATAGGTATAGATAGGCCACTCACCCAAGCCGGGGTAACGCCCAGGAAGTCAGAGCCCGAGGTCAGAGATGGTTGCAATGGTGGAGGATTTATTTCGCTATGGAGTACCGTTTCTCCATTAATACCAACAAGCGCCGAAAAGTTTATGTAACAGAAGTAGCACCACCGACAACTGGTTGTTACTTGGTCATTTCACGAACCGAAGAAGGGCAAAGTTTTGAGAAGGTGAACCCTTTCATTATTCAGAAGGGCATTGATGCTATTGCTGGTGCGGTTCAGTCCTGCACTCGTCTACGGAATGGTTCCTTATTAGCACAAACGAAGTCCGATCAGCAAAGTAAGACCTTGTTGCGTGCTACGCTTCTCCACGGTTATCCCATCCGTGTTGAGAAGCACTGCACATTGAATTCCTGTCGAAGCGTCATTACCACCCATAGCCTCGATGAAATGTCGGACGATGAACTTGTAGACCACCTTTCAGACCAAAAGGTGACAGCTGTGCATCGAGTGCAGGCCAAACGCGACGGGGTATTGGTACCCACTCGTACCCTGTTTATAACATTTGATGGCATCGATCTGCCCACGAGCATTTCAGCAGGGTACGAACGCGGTGAGGCCTTATATTCCTAGACCTCTGCGTTGTTTTCAATGCCAACGTTTTGGGCATACGCAAGTCTCCTGTAAGAGTGCCATTACCATCTGTGCCTCATGTAGCCAGCCGTCACACGAAGGTACCTGTTCCACAGCCCCCATCTGCGTTAACTGCAAGGGATCTCATTCTGCGTCGTTTGCCGACTGTCCGCGGTACTTGGACGAGAAGGCAATCCGGGTAAAGGAGAAACTCTCCTTTGCCGAAGGCATTACCATGCGCGCCAACCTTCTCTCCTGCGATCTGGTACATTTAGTTCTGTTGTTGCCTCGCCAGTACCACGAGTAGATGCCGAAACTCAGACCTGGACTATGACTGCATTAACCGCCACTACCATCCGGCCGTCCAATTCTGCTATAGTTAGCAAGACATCTAAAGCTGGTATAAGGTACTGAAGTCGCAAGCCGCTGAAAAGAAACCAAAGTAGAAACTTCGTAGGGAAGATTTTCTGAAGTACCCTCTGCGTGCGCGCGGTAAGAAAAGTTCACCTTCTCCTCCTCGGAGGTCGCAGTCCCAGGACGTTCCTGGGACAAGCCGCACTCAGCGGCACCCCTTACCCATCGCCACCAAGAACCGATTCTTGGCGCTTTAATCGGTTTCTGGCTCTGAGCGCGTGGGCCCTCCCTTTGAGGAGGCTATGGAGTCTGACCAACTCCATACCAAAAGCCCGAGCCCAAACGTTAAACAGAAGGTAATTTTGAGCCGCCCTTCTAAGTAAGAAGTTTATCCCTTTTCTTTATGGCTATCCTGACCTGGAATTTACCTAGTGTACGATCGCATAGGGCAGAACTGCAACTTTTATTGCGTTCCCATTCACCTATGGTTGTGTGTTGGCAGGAGACTAAGCTTCGCCCTCACGATCCTTTTGATCTCCGAGGGTATACTCCGGTTCACTACGATCTTGAACCGGAGGAGGGTACTCCTGCTCATGGAGGTGTCATGTTGTTAGTGCGTAGCGACGTTCATTTTCAAACTCTCGCTCTTACGTCCGACTTGCAAACTGTTGCCGTAACTGTTCAATTACCCGGCTTTTTCTTTTCTGTTTCCTCTGTCTATTCACCTCCATCGTCTCCCCTCGCTCCCACGGACATTTGAGCTCTCCTGTTCGCTCTCCCAACACCATTTCTTCTGTTGGGAGATTTTAATGCCCATCACCACCTGTGGAGTTTGCCAAGGGCTTGTGCGAGGGGAACTCTTCTTTCCGACATGTTTGATCAATTCAATCTCTCAATCCTCAGTACAGGTGAACCTACTTTTATGTCTGATTCTTCTGGTACATTCTCTCACCTGGACCTTGCCGTTCGCTCACTCCAGCTTGCTAGTCGTCTGAAATGGAACGTCGTCGCTGATACCTACTCCAGCGACCATTACCCCTGCATCGTTTCTCTTCTCAGCACGTCCAGCATTCCAGAGTACCTACCTGGATATTCACAAAAGCCGACTGGAGATTGCATTCCAGCCTCGTGTATTTTGACAAGCCCTTCAGCGACATTAACCAAATGGTGCAGTACCTTACATCTACGATTCTATCTGCCGCCGAACGCGCAATTCCCCGTTGATCCTCTCAACCTCGGCGTCTGCCTGTTCCGTGGTGGAACAAGGAATGTCGGGACGCTGTTCGTGCCCATAGAACTGCACTTAGGGTGTTTCGGCGACACCCTACACTTGATAAATTGGTTACTTTTAAACAATCGCGCGCCAGGGCTCGTCGCATTATTCAGGATAGCAAGAAGGTGTCTTGGACTCGTTTTGCCGAGTCTTTTAATCGCTTTACGCCTTCATCTGTTGTTTGGGATAAACTTCGTCGCTTCTCAGGTAAAGTGTCTCATTGTACTGTTTCTGGCCTTCAGGTTCCCAATACCACCATAGTGAATCCGGCTGCCATCGCTAACACACTGGGTGCTGCCTTTGAGGCAGTTTCCAGTTCTGACCATTATTCCGCCGGCTTTCGCTCTATCAAAGACCGGCTGGATTCCGCAACCTATAATTTTCGGTGTGCTAATAAGGAGTGTTATAATGAACTTTTCACAACGAGGGAGCTGGAGCACGCTCTTCATTGCTCTAGGCACTCCGCTCCTGGGCCGGACGGCATTCATGTCCTGATGTTAAAGAACCTTTCAGCCGACAGTAAACTCTTTCTCTTACAGGTCTATAACCATATTTGGCAAGACAGCTTTTTTCCTTCCGTTTGGCGAGAAGCCACCATTGTCCCTATCCTTAAGCTTGGGAAGGATCGCCAACTACCTTCCAGCTACCGCCCTATCTCCCTCACCAGTTGCATTTGCAAGGTGATGGAGCGCATGGTCAACGAGCGGTTGACATGGTGGCTTGAGTCTCAGAAACTTCTAGCGAACGCTCAGTGCGGATTTCGTCGACATCGCTCTACCGTCGACCATCTGGTGTCCCTGTCGACGCATATTATCAATGGATTTCTGAGAAAGTGTCAAACCGTGGCTGTGTTTTTTGACCTGGAGAAAGCTTATGACACTTGTTGGAGGGGCTGCATTTTACGTACACTTCACGCGGTGGACTTCCCATATTTCTTCGGGAGTTTATGACGGACCGCGTCTTTCGTGTACGTGTGGGCTCGGTTTTATTTAGTCGTTTTATTCAAGAGAACGGAGTACCGCAGGGCTCTGTACTCAGTGTCACACCTTTTGCAATTGCTATCAACCCCATTGTTGAATGTATTCCACCTGGCATTTCATCGTGCCTTTTTGTTGACAATTTTACCATTTATTGCAGTTCACGGCGGACCTGTCTACTTGAACACCGCCTCCAGAGCTGTATCGACCGTCTCTACGCCTGGAGTAACGCCAACGGCTTTAATTTCTCCGCCGAGAAATCCGTCTGTATCAATTTCTGGCGCCAGAAGGCTTTCCCTCCGCCCTCTCTCCATCTTGGGCCAGGGATACTTCCGTTTGCAGACGAGGCGAAATTTTTAGGGTTAATCTTCAATAGGAAGCTGAGCTGGATTTCGCACATTTCCTTTTTAAAAGCAAAGTGTGACCGTTCTCTTAATCTTTTACGTGTTTTAAGTGGCACTTCCTGGGGAGCTGATTGGACCGTCCTTCTACATCTTTATCGCTCTTTGGTCCGATCCAAGCTTGATTACGGGTGCATTGTCTATTCGTTGGCGCGTCCATCTGTATTACGTCGATTGAATGTCATTTCCATCGTGGTATAAGAGTTGCTACAGGGGCCTTTCCAACCAGCCCTGTACCTAGCCTATATGCTGAAGCTGCAGAGCCTCCGCTGTCCTTCAGGCATGAGGTGCTTTTGTGCAGCTATGCCTGTCGACTCTCAAGCTTGCCTGACCAACCATCCTTCGCTATATTTTACGAGGATTTGCGTGATCGGCAATACTTAGTTAGCTCCTCTGCATTGCTCCCTCCAGGGGTTCGATTTCGTCAACGTCTTCGGCATTTGGACGTTACGCCAGTGCTGGCCCTTCCAAGGGGGGAAATGCGTTTTCCTCCATGGTTGCGCGCTGAGGCCCACTGTCACCTTGGGTTATCGTCGATGCCGAAGAATGAGATCCCTTCTTCAGTCTTTAGATCAGCATTTTTAGAACTGCGGGCGCATTTTGGGGACTTGCCTTTTATATTTACCGATGGATCTAAGACTGATGCTGGAGTAGGGTGTGCCTTTGTTTGTGGTGGAAATAGTTTTACTTTTCGGAAAGGTAGAATCAGATGACTGAAAAATTCAATGCCATAGCCGGGATTTGAACCACGGATCTCCCGGTCTCCGTCCGGTTGCTCTAACCACTGAGCTACCATGGCAACATGCCGACACGACATTAAATTCCCCAGCTGATTCGCATTTTTCCCGGTAAACCACAAGGAGATCTCAAAGTATTGAGATGTCATACCCCAATGGCGACTTACAAACATGTAAGTACTTAAGTCCCGGGCTTTATAGTTGCAACCACTATTAGGTCAATTAATGGAATTAATTGTTCTTTCACACAAGCCGTGTGTTGGACAGGGTTGGAAAGGTAGAATCAGATGACTGAAAAATTCAATGCCATAGCCGGGATTTGAACCACGGATCTCCCGGTCTCCGTCCGGTTGCTCTAACCACTGAGCTACCATGGCAACATGCCGACACGACATTAAATTCCCCAGCTGATTCGCATTTTTCCCGGTAAACCACAAGGAGATCTCAAAGTATTGAGATGTCATACCCCAATGGCGACTTACAAACATGTAAGTACTTAAGTCCCGGGCTTTATAGTTGCAACCACTATTAGGTCAATTAATGGAATTAATTGTTCTTTCACACAAGCCGTGTGTTGGACAGGGTTGGAAAGGTAGAATCAGATGACTGAAAAATTCAATGCCATAGCCGGGATTTGAACCACGGATCTCCCGGTCTCCGTCCGGTTGCTCTAACCACTGAGCTACCATGGCAACATGCCGACACGACATTAAATTCCCCAGCTGATTCGCATTTTTCCCGGTAAACCACAAGGAGATCTCAAAGTATTGAGATGTCATACCCCAATGGCGACTTACAAACATGTAAGTACTTAAGTCCCGGGCTTTATAGTTGCAACCACTATTAGGTCAATTAATGGAATTAATTGTTCTTTCACACAAGCCGTGTGTTGGACAGGGTTGGAGAGGTAGAATCAGATGACTGAAAAATTCAATGCCATAGCCGGGATTTGAACCACGGATCTCCCGGTCTCCGTCCGGTTGCTCTAACCACTGAGCTACCATGGCAACATGCCGACACGACATTAAATTCCCCAGCTGATTCGCATTTTTCCGGTAAACCACAAGGAGATCTCAAATTGTATTGAGATGTCATACCCCAATGGCGACTTACAAACATGTAAGTACTTAAGTCCCGGGCTTTATAGTTGCAACCACTATTAGGTCAATTAATGAAATTAATTGTTCTTTCACACAAGCCGTGTGTTGGACAGGGTTGGAAAGGTAGAATCAGATGACTGAAAAATTCAATGCCATAGCCGGGATTTGAACCACGGATCTCCCGGTCTCCGTCCGGTTGCTCTAACCACTGAGCTACCATGGCAACATGCCGACACGACATTAAATTCCCCAGCTGATTCGCATTTTTCCCGGTAAACCACAAGGAGATCTCAAATTGTATTGAGATGTCATACCCCAATGGCGACTTACAAACATGTAAGTACTTAAGTCCCGGGCTTTATAGTTGCAACCACTATTAGGTCAATTAATTTACTTTTCGTTTACCGGGGTAGTGTTCGATTTTTATCGCCGAGCTTTTTAGCATTTATCAGTCTCTTTTAAACATTCAGCGGCACGACTTACAGTACTGTTTTATTTGTTCAGACTCCTTGAGTGCTCCTCAAAGTATTCGCGCGCTGTACCATTACCACCCTCTCGTACAGCGCATACATGACCTGGTCCACTCGCTTGGAGCCTCTGGCATCCACGTCTGCTTCATGTGGATTCCAGGTCAAGTGGGATCTCAGGGAACGAGTCTGCCAATGCCACTGCCAAATCGGCAATTTTATTACCCAGATTTTTTACCTCTGTTGTTCCCTCGTCAGATTTGTGTGTTATTTTATGTCGCTGCATCCTCTCGCTTTGGCACGATGAGTGGACGGCCCTCCGGGGGAACAAATTGCGGGAGGTTAAACCTCTTCCGTTAGTCTGGGGTACCTCTTCTCGTTCTTCTAGTCGGGAAGAGGTACTTTAGCCCGTCTACGAATCGGACATATCCTTTATAGTCATAGACACCTGCTTAGTGGTGACCCCGCACCACTCTGAGCGGTGTGATGCACTGTTAACAGTGCGTCACATTTTAACGGAGTGTCAGGTTTTAGCTCAATTGCGCATTCATGTGTCTCTGCCTGTTGGTTTAGCCAACGTTTTGGCAGACGACGCGCATACTGTGGAATGTCTTTTACGTTTTATCATTGAAATTGGTTTTAGCCGACGCATTTGATGCCCTGAGCGTTTTTTAGTTTAGTTACTTTATATTGTATGTTTTCAATGGGGACTCTACTCCCCGGCAGAGATATGGTGATCTTGTCCCTTACATCCTACAGTTCCTGACACATCGTTTTACTCTTTTATTGCCCATGATTTTAGTGTGTTAGTTTTTAGAATGTGGTGATTTGTTTGACTAAGTGGGTTTGTGTCCGGTTTTTTAGTTTTTGTCTTTTAAGTTTTGTCATTTAAGTCAATGTCTTTTGTCTTTGTAAGGGCGCTGATAACCCTAGAAGTTGAGCGCCCTTAAACCCCATCTCATCATCACTGCTAAGTCTCGTCAACTTGGGCCTGGCGCCAGTCTTTTTTAGACTTGGAAGTCTGCTGCAGCAGAAGCGAGCCACATGGCTACGGCTATTACATCTATAGAAGGTAAAAGATGACTCACGCCTGTTCATATCAGGTGGTTGTTGAAAGCGAGGCTCACTCTGAGGTAAGATACAGGCACAGATGATGGTTGCTGAAATTGAGTAAACTGTGTACCTAACTGTTCATTACGATCAATCAGTTGTGTTATTGGGTCAACAGGCAAGTTACTAACAGAGGTGGCGATGGCTAGCTGACTTGTAGAAGCAGCAGTAGACAAAGGTGCTGTTGGTGACACATAATTTACTGGCAGAGGAACTTCAGCTTGTGCTTGAGGAAACACTAAGTGTTGTCGGTGTTGCATATAAAACTGTGCCCTGCCAACTCAACGAATAATTTGTAAAACTTCCTCTACAGTTTGAGGGTTCATGGGCAACAAGGCTTGAACATACAAAGGTTTAAGGCCTTTAAGCAAATTTTTAATTTGTTCAGCCTGTGACATTGTTGGATTCACTTGGTCTCACAAGGGCAACACATCATAAACATAGTCACAGGCAGATCTGCATGTAATTGTACATGCTGTTTGAGTTTCATTTCCAGCATGTCAGTTTGATTAGTCATCTGAAGTGCATTCTAAAAACTGGTGATCAAAAGAAAACCAGTCATGACGATGCCTATGGCGAAAAGTCCGAAACCACAAGGCAGCTGTATCTTTCAAGTAGCAAGGAAAAAATTTAAATTTCATTTCATCAGACCAAGCATTCACAGTACCAGCCATTTCAAAGTTTTGAAGGAAATCATATGCTCTCATACTACTAGAATTTCCAAAATATGAAGGTTCAATAACAGGCCAAGAAGCAGCTGGCTACATAGTACTAACAGGAGTAACCTGAGATGGTGGTGCAAGTAATAATTGTGTATTATAAGGAGCACTGGCACTAGTACTAGAGATAGATTCTTCCTCAAGTTGTTCCATAATGGATGCAATGAGCACATCAGAACTTTGTCTAATACAGCGTTTAGGCATGATGAAAACAAAAAAAGATCAACTTGCAAATTATGACCTATACACTTGACCACTAACAAAATACAAAATTTTGAAGGTATACAAAAATGCACTTCACTAACAAAACCACCACCTACATGACCATAGCCATCCACAAGTTATAAGAATGACACAAAATATACTTTTATTACAACTAAGCACCCATGGCAAAATTCTGAGAGGGGATTTAAGCACAGTGCTATATATTCACAGACTTAAATAAAGCACTTGATTTTCATATCAAGACTTTTTTTTATATATACAGAATGTACACTTGGAAAAAAATTAAAACTTTGATGTCTTCACTGAAAATCTTACAAGTGAGGGGGCGGTAGTCATTCCTACCACAACAAACACTCAATTAGCTTATAAAAATCACCACATTACATATATCTTGGTGAAATCACATCACAAACCGTTGTTTCATTAAGCAAATGTAACACAAAAACATTTCATTACACTTCACTTACGTGTTGCAAAGCACATTCACTTAACTTTCGTTGTGATCATATGCTAATACATTAGGTAATGTAAACAATAGGTAACACACTTTCAGCCTTCTATTTATTCACAAAATGGAAAGAAAAGCAAAATTAAGTATTTGAAGACACCAAAAGTACCGAAAACTTGAAACACCAAAAATGCACAGAAGGATCGGAAAAATTTCAAAAACTGCACTCAATATCAAAATGACAATATGAATTTTAAGGTAATGTTTGAATTTATCACCCAAAGCCTAAAGTAAAACCAGAACTTAAGAAATTTACACCAAAATTTAGAAACGTAGATCAACACGTGGTGACGCAGTAAGTATAAATTCTAAGATGCAAATAGTGATGAAAGTCACACAGGCAAGAAAAAATATACCACAAAATATAAAATAAACAGGCAAATACTCTAAAAAGATTGTAAGTTGAATTAATTTAAGCCATCATAAGAAAAACAGTGCCAATCTCACAATAGAGTTTATGGGCCAGCCAGAACAAAGCAAAACACGGAAAGTTCACAATAAGTCCAAAATAACAGTAGGAAACCAGAAATTTCAGCCTAAATACTTTAAAAATGAATTACATTTAATAAAACAGTTATTTTCAAGAGATTAGCAATCACAAAACCACTGAAAACTAGACTAACATGGTACTTAAGCAAACACATGGTGGCACAAAAAACAGATAAGAATTTCAAGGTGGAGAAAAAAAATTTCCAACAAATATTCAAATCACAATATTGCCCAGCGCCTCTACAAATTATTTTCAGGGGGTAGAGCTACTCAGGACCTTTCCATTTACATTTCAACCGAGGCAGACAATGGGGCATAGCACCATGCATGCTGAATTAATTGACGCTCATAAGGCACATCACTTTTCTTTAAACAATTTGTATCACAGGAACTAAAAGTGAGTGGTTTGTACTGTCAAAAGATCAACACATTTCGAACTAAGTTGGATTTATTGTATAAAAGAAACTTTAAAAGCGATACATGAAGTTACCGTTGTTCCAATGAGAATGGCTTCTCCTACCCATGTTGCCTGTCTGACTGTTGCTACTAGAGAGAGCGAGAGCTGGCTTGCCTACAAGATAAAATCCTGTTTGACCAATCAGCAATTCCCCGTCACAAATAACACTAGTACCAACACTATATAAGTGTGCCAAACTAACCCCAAAAATACAATAAATGCTACAATATTCATTTTGAAAAACAAATATTGAGTCTTCAAATTTGAGTTACTGTCAAGGAAAACCTCAGTGAGAAATTCCTTGAAAAGTCACTAGAGGATGACAACAGCGCAGCAATCTCCAGCAAAAGGACACCACACTCCAGCAGTCAGCATCAGGTTGTTGATGGGAGCAACTGAGCTCTCGAAATATGCCCTATTTTATAATAAAGTAAGTGATTAGTGTCAATAAACTGACTCATAGTGTTATTAAAAAGAATACAGCTGTTAGGAAGAAGAAGTGGGTATTGTTTAAATGTATTACAGTTTATTTTCTCCAATTAAATATGTATATAGTAATGTGGTTCAAGCAGATTTTTGGAGCCTGGGTGGTGCAGTTGGCTTTCTGTGTCTAAAATTGTGGGTTCAATTCTAGGTCAACAGGGTGCTTGAATACAGCAGTCTTATGTTGGTAGGTTTCCTGGCATATAAATAAACCTATTTGCTTCTAAAGAAAAATTGACATTAAATTGTATGCTTAAGACCTAAGTTACATAAATGAAACTGAAAACTCCCTTTTTCTAAGGATATGCATAAAGCTTGATGTAAAGCTAATAATTTTATATTAATACATCATCAAATTCAACATTTGCTGTGGAATATTTTCATGCTAAGTGGTTCGAAATGCACCAAATGTTAAGCATTTTATTATAAAAAAGGTATTAAATAAAGAATTATACAAAAGTTCCCGGCCTGAGCAAGAAAACTCAATATTTAACTTTTTTGCCCCCTCCAGCATATTCACCTAGTAAATCAGTAAATTTAGTTCAACTTTCCAATTTTTTAAAGCCTTCAGTGAAATAAGATTTGTCTAACTGTGCAAATAAATGTCTGTCTCAGCTTCAACTTCATCATTTGATGCAAACTTTTGTCCACCCAACCATTTCTTCAGGTTTGGGAACAAAAAGTAATTGTTGAGAGCCAAATCCAGTGAATATGATGGAAGTACTTGGAATTTTGCATGCCATGCAATTTTGCAGCAACAATTCTAGAAGTGTGTGAATGCACTTATATGAAAGGGAACTTTATTTTTTTGCCAGGTATAGACGTTTAGTCTGAATAATATCCTTTAATTGGTCTAGTAGCGAAGCGTAATACTCCCTGGTGATGGTTCTGCCCACTATGAGAATCCAAGAAAATGTAGCTGTTACTTTTCCTGCAGATGGAATTATTTTTGCTTTCTTTGGTGCACTTCACCTGTTGCAGCTCTTTTATTTCTGGCATGTAGAGCTGAATGCATGTATTTTTTGTACTGTTGTAAACATCACTGAAATTGCATTTAAACAATTCTAAAACTCTTGAGAAATGTTCATTAAATGTGTTTTTAATCCATCATTAAGAAATTTTGCAACCATTGAATACAGAGCTTTCTCATGCTCAGAATGTAATGTAAAACGTAGTAGACATGGCCTATTAAGTTCTTTGCAATGTCAGCAAACTTGCTTACCTTCAGTCTGCAATCATTTGAGTATAGCATTGTGAATCTTTGTCACAATCTCATCAGTTGCAGAGATGAGCACCCGTCATCTAGAATGGATGTACTGACAACCATACTAAAATTCAGTAGTGTATATTGTAACTGTCGAAAATAAAGAGGAAGAATCATGTAATGTCGAAACTAACACCTTTTGTGTTTCTGTTCTAGTTAAACCCCTTCAGCATGGAATACTTTATTACAGTGTGTATTTTAGTTTCATCCATTTTGTAGAAAATATTAATACTAGTTTGTTTACATGATTTTCATAAATAAGTGACTACACTTATGCATACAAAACTTTATAGCACACCATCTAAAGGATGATGCTTAACAACTATCAGAGTAATTAGGCCATCTTCATGACACCTATGAGTCAGACTGAGAACTTTTATGATGCCCTCATATATATATAGGAAAATAAGCTTTGCACTTTAGTTAGGTATGAAGAACTTTAAAAAAATGCCTGTAAGTTCAGGAGATCAGTTTCCCTGTATTGTAATATTTGTTGTATGGGTTTTGATTAAATCCTGTACATAACGTAAACTTGATTTCTGCATTGTAATTTCAAGATGTTTGTTCTGTGTTGGTAAAAACAATGGAAAGAAAGAAAAATTCTGTGATCTTTTGACATGTAGGTACACTATTATTGCATTGTTTTCTTCCTTTGTGTATATACTTGTTAGAGCTACCAACTTTGCAACTGTAAGCTGACTAGTTCTTATAGGCACATAATACAGAATTTTACTATTATGTAGGTACTTTTATGGTTTTACAAGTGTAAACATTCTCATAATATTCCTTTGAGTGAGTTCAGCCTTTTCATTTTAAGTAACATTCCTAAATATTTTTTCTGAAGCTCCAGAACACTCTGCATAATACTTAACCACAATTTATGCTGTGCAAGTATCTAGATTGCTCAAAATTATATATATTATGGCTTAGGATGAATTGGCAAAAGATTAATGCTTTGTCTGTTTTGTGGTAGGCACTTGGCTTGTGAAGAGAATCGTGTAGAAGAAGCAAAGCTTCTTGTGATGCAAGGTGCAAAACTTGATATCAAGAATAAAGAAGAATGCACTCCAATAGATCTTGCACCTCCATCCTTGGCAAGACAGCTTCGCAACTTGACAGAACAGTAAAATAAACAACGTTTTTTCTATCTGAATATGATTATCTATAATAAAAGAGAAAGTTCAAACATACTTTAAAGGCAGGTTGGACAAGTATAACACATGTAAATATTCAGGACATATTTTAATATAGGGAAGCATGCATGTTACGGCCAACATAATAAGGCAATTTCTGCAGCTAAAAAATGTTATTGAACAGGATCTGTTGTTTGTGGTTTGTGTTTTCTGTAAGTATAATTATTTTTTGGAGCGGTTTTCCATTAAACATGGAATACAATTAATATCAAACTAGGTTTTATATTTTTATTATTTTCCTTTATACAACACAGTTACTAAAATGTCTTCACAGTATTGGATATCTTTCACAGCTTAAAAGATAGACATAATTATTATCAAAGCAACTATTGGATGTAGCAGAAGCTGTGATACTGCCATTTTTTATCATGGCATCTTAGATAGCAGTCAGATTACCAAATATTGTTACTATATAAAAACAACAATAATAATAATAATAATCATCATCATCATCTATGTGATACATTCACATGATTTTCTCTACCCTCTATCGTTTATTAATGGGTACACAAATTATTCATACTCAAGCTTATTTTTCTATCTATTACATTTTAATCAAAATAAATCTTTGTAAAAATAGCTGCATTACACATTTCATTACAGATAAAAAGGGAACAGCGATGGTCAAATGTTTAAGGTAAAAAGGAAAAAACGTTTAAGAAATGTTTAAGTATATGTTGGCCTTAAAATTCTATACTGTTTCCATGCAATTGCAAGAAACAACTGAATGTTGACTTTAAGAGAATGGCCAAGAAATTAACAATTCAAACTTTTAATAACGGATATCTCAGAAATGGCTTATGCCATAAAAAAACTTATTTGAAATAAATTGTGAGTTTCAAAGAGATCTACATTTTTTGTGTAGCACGTTTTCATCTATTGCTTAACGTTTGCCAGTTATACAAGATTATACAAAATTCCCTCTGAATGAAGACGATTTCATAGCTATTCCCCAGATATTCAAGATATACAATTTATTTGTCAATTACATGTCTTTAATATATGTATTTTAATCAAAATCAATGTAGCCATTTTTTAGAAAATCAAAAATTTCAAAAAATGTTCTATGTAAGGTGTAGTTTGGGGTGGGGAGATTTTGTTGAAAATCTGTGTGTCATATCTTTGGAAGATATTGAACCTAAATCCAAGTTTGGTATTTATCTACTTTTTGAGTTATGCTGTTTTCAGACACATGGAGATGTTTCCAAAAGTGCTTTACTTGGATTCAAGGGGCCTCAAAACATGTATTTCTGGTGAAATCTCAGTACCAAATTTTTGGGTGGAATGCAATACTTCCCCTACTTACTATATGTAGTAGAAAAAGTAAAAATGTATTGTGCTCATCACACTAAACAAAAAAATAAGAAAAAGTTGCATCAAAGAATAAACATTGAAAATCAATGTTGCTAAAATATTTTAATTATGTTTACATCAAACATTGTGTTTTTTTGTTTTTTTTTTAATTAAAGTGATTACTGAGCTACAAATTAAGTCATTTTACAAAATAAAGTCTTAACTTTCTAGGATGTTCTGTATATTTATCCATACCCTTTTCTATGTAAATTTTTGTATTTTTATGAGTAAAGTAATGTAAGTTGGCTGGATCTCCCTTGTTGGTAGATAATAAAGAATTGGAAATTAAAGAGTAAATAAAAGTTAAATATTAAGTCATTCATTTGTTAAAAGACATGGATGACAGCATTCTCGACTTACATATTTGCACTCTCAAGAGACCGGACATTGCTGTCATAATAATGCTAACTGGAAACTCAATAGATACAAACTGTACAAAAGAAAGCAGTGGATGAGAAATTGTGTATTGTCTGACCTATTGGATTCAAGACCACTCTCTGGCTTCTGCAGTTCATAACCTGGAAAGGATGAAAACATGGACAGTATTTTAGCGTTTGTAAGATGGACTGTTTTATTTCAGTTAAATAGTTAGGAATACAATCAGTGAAATTGCCAAAATTCAAAATATTTTCTTATACTTTTTCATTAATGTCAACAAGAGCAAGCAGAGTGAAGAAGCATTGATGGCCATAGTTTAAGGGATGATTCTATATATATACTGAATGAAACATTTAATAACATTCTTTTTCTCTGTCTCACTGAATGATGCACCATAAAAAATGGGTAAGACATCTAAGTTTCATGTCACCTTTATCCCTTTATGCCTTTGACTATCAGAACATGTCTAAGGCTGTTGACAATTTAAAAGAAACTGAACAGACCTTTGCTGTACATTTTTTTTTGTAAAATCAGTTGGTTACACACAATTTACAGTTTAAATTTTCATGATGTAGTACATCTGGCAATGCCATACAATGGTTACCCGCTTGCCTTGTTTTACGTAATCCTGAACTTTCTGACACAGGCTATAGGCAAGCCAGATTAGCTGATAAGACAGTTGCATTAATGATAGCAGTGCAATGAGGATAAATGACAAACAGTTGCTTAAAGAAGTCAATTTATGAACTCTTCACAAATGGAAATGAATTAAAAACTATTTACTAGGATCTAGAATGCAGCACTAGAGATGCAATTGAAACTTTATCAAGCTAGATTTCCTAGCAAAAGCTCTCCAGATCATTGAATAGCTACTGTCCAATAAGAGGCAATTAATTAATACCTTTTGGCAAGACAGATCATAATATCTTCAAAGTAGGAGAATAATTCTCTAGCCAACGAAAAAAAGATCTGATGAGGAGTAATGAAAATAACATAGAACCCCACTAATCCAAACTAAACTCTGTGAGGTTTAACTTGGCAGGTTTTCTACTGTCTTTGTCTCACACAGAGTGCTGTCCTTGTCTAGCAGACCGGATGGGACAACAACCACTTCTTTATTGCGATTTGTGGAAATTCCAGACCCGTAGAAGCTCGCATCCCTCCCGCTTCTATTGTATGCTGACTAAAGGTTACAGTGGCGTATGAGCTGTGGAACTGTGAGTTTGGTGTTTTGTGGTTTTACACGATACGCAAGATGTTTTCAGTGTTAGCATATGGATATAATGTTGAATTATTTTCTAGTAGTTTTGGTTGTATTTGTATTGTTTCAAATTGGGTCTCGATGGAAAGTTCTAAAATCAAATGGTAGGGAAATGGTAGTTAAAGTTCACAGTTTCTTCAGTGATGAATGTGACACGTTGAAATATGGAAAGCCGACTATTTCAGTGACAAGTATAGTTGAGAGAACTGCTGCTGCTGCTACAGGTATTTCTGCTCGTTCTGTCCAGCAAATTTTAAAAGAACACAAAAATGCTGAAGCTAGTGGCGGTAGATTGCAAACTCCAGACAAGAAGCGCCCGAATAGGAGATCGCAAAAAACAGAAATAGACTCATTCACGGCAGCTGCTGTTAAGCGAACAATCTATTCGTTATATTGTATGGACTTTTTGCCTAGTTTGCAGGACATATTTGAGGCTTTAAAAGTTCAAGACTTACTGAAAGGAAGCGTGTGGTCATTAATATTCTTAAAAAGCTTAATTTCAGTTATAGTAAAAGTTTGCAAGGAAGATGTTTTTTAATGGAATGAATGGATATTGTTTCTAAACGATTTCAGTTTTTAAGACGAATGAAGGAACTGAGGGCTGCTGGTAGGTCTATAGTGTACCTTGACGAAACGTGGGTAAATATAAACCATACGAGAAATAAGGAGTGGAAGTGTGATGGTGATGAAAATGATTTCCTTCTTAAAACACCAATAGGCAAAGGACAGCGAATGTTCAACAGGGTTCATTCCTAATGCCTTGCTAACTAAGTCAAAATCCAGTAAAGATTACCATAAAGAAATGGATAACAATATTTTCAAGGATTGGTTTGTTAATAAATTGCTACTTAACATTCCTTCTAATAATGTCATCATTATGAACAATGCCCCTTATCATTCCATAGAAATTAATAAAGCACCCACTTCATCTTCACTCAAATTCCATATGCAGGAATGGCTCCGTAATAGAAATATTGAGTTTGATCCCCGAGCGACAAAACCAGTGCTATATGAGTTAATTAAATTGAAAAAAGACAATTTCAAAGTTTATGAAATAGACACACTAGCAGAAATGCATGGACATACCATAGTACGGTTGCCACCTTATCACTGTGATTTTAACGTTATAGAACTTATATGGGTGCAAGTCAAGAACGATGTTGCCAAACATAATATTTCATTTAAAAATGGTGATGTAAAAGCATTGTTTGATAATGCGATTACAAAGGTGACTCCAGACAACTGGAAAAGGGTGTGTGAGCATGTACCAAAAACTGAACAGTTTTACTGGGAGAAAGACAGTCTGGTAGATGAAATTACGGACAGATTAGTCATAAGTTTAGAAGGATCGGAATCGGAAGAGTACAAAGATTTGTTTAAAGTCTCTGATGGTGAATCGGAGAATGAACAACAACCGGTCGGAGAGGAGGAGGGGCACCCCGCCACTGATGCGTGTTTGGCTGGTGTATCTGCATTGCCTGTGTCACATAGAGTGAGAGCGAGATCGTGAGTATTCCTTTCCCTGTCTAAAAGGGACACAACTACTTAAACCTCACGGACAGTAATTAGGGGGTGGTCTGTTTGGATTATCCAAAAAATGTATATAAATACAGCTATAGGATTTGCAGCTACAAGGTAAGGTAGCATGGCAACGTGAGGTAGTGACAATGTTGCAATTACCACGCACAATAGAACTACAATGTATTCTTCTGACCTGTGGACATAGCCGATCGCATGCGATAGTGGCGGTACATAGTGCAGTTTATTTCTCTATTGTTAATGGTTATTCTATGTAAATTAATTTATGCTTTTCGTTCATAAATTAAGTTAATACAGAACAGGTCCTTGTTTGTGTTGTACTGTGCAGTACAATTTCAAGCAAACAAAAACATAGTTTCTGTACACTAAAAGAGAAACTAACTGAAAGTGTTAAGCGACTTGATAATGGGGAAACTGCTACAAAATTGGCTGTTGAATTTTGTTTAATAATAATAATCATTTATAGACATCTTACAATGATGTTTCAAGCTTTGTCAAATTGTAATACATTTTATATTGGTAACATTTTTACACATGTACAAAGAGTTTAAAATACATTATTATATACAAATTTTATAATTCATCTATTCTATACAGACATCTTTCAGTTAAAAATTTCTTTAATGCTGGTTTAAACTGATTCATTTTTAATTATTTTAATTGTGACGGAAGTTTATTGTACAAAATATCACCAATTATAAAAGAACCCCTTTCAATGGCTTTCTTAGTAGTAACTATTCTAAAGAAATTATCCTGATTTCTTATATTATAATTGTGGTAGTCACTATTTTTAGTTACACCATGTCTTTCATCTAAAATCAATAAAATAACCTTAAAGGCATAGAGAGAGATCATTGTTAGTATATTTTAAGTTTCAAAAATACCTCTGGATAATACCTTCCTATCTAACTTGTATATAATTCTTAAGCTCATTTTATGAAGAATAAGTATTCTGTTTAGTGATTAGTGACACCAGCGCTGCCCCAAATTTCAATTCCATAATTAATATGGCTGTGTATCAACCCATAATATGCAAGGTTTAGTACATCTATAGTTAAATATTTTCATAATTTCTGCTGAGCTAATTTTTTTACATATTTTATCAACCTGATTAGGGAACTTTAAATTAATATCCAGCTGTAGACCCAATTTATAACTTTAACTTGTTCTGTTACTTCTTCATTGATAGTCAAATTAATAATTTTATCACTATTTCTTAGTTCAAAAAACATTATATTACTTTTCCCTATATTAACCTTTAAATTATTGTTCCTGAAATTTTCTACCAATGAATTTCTCTTCTTTAGCATTATTTAGTAGAGCATTTCTAATTTATCCCAAAAAATCAATTATCATCAGTATATGCTATTCCTTTGCCACTGTTAAAACTGGGCATATTATTTAGATACATTGTATACAGTAAGGGGTCAAGTACTGATCCTTGTGGTATTCCCAAGCTTATATAGTCATATTCAGATGAAATTTTTTTCATAGTGCTACCCATTTTGTATATTATTTCTGTACATTATTTATGCCCCATTAGATAAGCTGTTAATAATTCTAACATTTTACTCCTTATTCCATGTTGTAGCTTCAGAAGCAACGTTTTATGGCACACACTGTCAAACGCCTTGGACAAATCTAGGAATAATCCTAGTACATTGTCATTTTTTTCAAGGTGTGTTAATACTTCATGGGTAATGTCTATCATTGCAGTCACAGTTGACAATTTATTTTTGAACCCATGCTGGAAAGTATTGAGTATGTTATATATATTCGGGTGGTTTGATGAAGAGTGCAGAGCAAGAAAAAGGGAGGTATTTAAAGAGCTTATTAGATGGAGGAGATCAGAGAAAGAAAGGGATAGACAAAATCTGATGAAACTTAAGAGAGAATATAAAGGTTTGCTTGAGAGGCTAAGAGGAAAGAATGGCAGGGAAATATAGAAAGGAAACTAAATGCAGCAATAGATGGAAAGGATAGTAAAAAAAATTGGGAAATAGTGAGGATGATGAACAAGAATAGGGGAGAAAAATGAAATTACACCGAGCAAATGGATAGGATATTTCAGAAGGCTAATTGTAGAAGGGAAGAGAGTAATAATTATATTTTTGTTGTTATTATATAAATTAATTATACTTTTAATAGACCTTAGCCTGGTCTAGGGAAAGTTTTTTTTAATATAGGGTCAACTGAAAAATTCAACACCACAGCCGGGATTTGAACACGGTTCTCTCGCTCTCGCAGGTCGCCGCTAAGTTTGTCATCTCGAGGGAGATGCCTTAGTAGGTATGTCTGGGAAACAACTTGAGTCAATTGGGTAATTCAATGCCCCACTGGCATGTCACAGTAGCTTAATGGGTTAGAGCAACCGCATGGAGAGCGGGAGAACCATGTTCAAATCCCGGCTGTGGCGTTGAATTTTTCAGTTGACCCTATATTAAAAAAAACTTGCCCTAGACCAGACTAATGTCTATTAAAAGTATAATTAATTTATATAATAACAACAAAAAATAATTAAAACCCTTAATAATAATATATGCACCCAGCACTGAAGTACTTGCAATAAGCAGGTCGCCGCTAAGTTTGTCATGTCGAGGGAGATGCCTTAGTAGGTATGTCTGGGAAACAACTTGAGTCAATTGGGTAATTCAATGCCCCACCGGCATGTTGTCACAGTAGCTTAATGGTTAGAGCAACCGCACGGAGAGCGGGAGAACCGTGTTCAAATCCCGGCTGTGGCCTTGAATTTTTCAGTTGACCCTATATTAAAAAAAAAAGAAGCAAGAGAGTAAAGTTAGACACAAAAGAGGTAAATTGAAAAATGAGACGGTAAAATCACGGAGCTGGAAGTTTACCAGCGAATAAGGAATATAAAAAAAAGATAAGGCAGTAGGAATAGGTGGAACACCAGGAGAATTTTGGAAAATGTATGGGGAAATGCAAAATGGTTTAAAAGTGATGACAAAATTATTAAATAAAATTCAAGAAAAGACTGATGTGCCAGAATGTTGGAAAATAAGTATAGTGGTACCAATCTACAAAGGGAAGGGAGGAGCAAATAGACCAGAAAACTATAGGGGAATAAGTTTACTATCAATATTAGGGAAAATATACACAGGTATATTGGCCGACGGATTAAGAAAATGGGTGGAAGGGGAAGAAAAACTATCAGAATATCAAGCAGAATTTAGGAATGGTAAACAAGCAATAGATAATATATTTATAATAAAGACTATAATAGATAAGTATCTGAGCAGGAAAAGAGGAAGGATATACATGTTTTTTGCAGATTTTGAAAAAGCATTTGATACAATAAATAGAGAAGCATTAGCTTATAAATTAAGCAAGAAAGAAGTAAGCAAAAATTTTATAAAAGAAATTAAGAAGATTTATAAAGATATAAAATTTTGTATAATATGTAAAAATAATGGAATTACAGAAATGACCGAGCAAAAAATAGGATTAAGACAAGGATGCAAATTTAGCCCTATATTATTTAATATATTCATAGATGACATATTAGAAAGAGTGATAGAAAAAAATCTGCACTGTGCCATAATAGCAAATACAGAGATACCAGGTTTGCTATATTGAAGTTTTGGGGGGGGGGGTCTGAATTAAGCAGAAAAATAGACCAGAGCTATAGAACGTTCTGTAAAGTGCTATTGGGGTTACCAAGATCAGCACCAGGAGGAGTAACGTTAGTGGAATTAGGAAGAACAAGAAGAAAGTGAGTGATACTGGAAAGGATATTGAAATTTTGGTTTAGATGCTTCAGAAAAGATGAAGGGGAAATTTTAAAGATATGTATGGAACAACAAAAGAGTATGAAAAATAAAAATAGCTGGTGGACAGGGGTAGAAAAAAATTATGAAGAAGATAAGAATGGAAGATATTTGGAGAGCAGGAGAAACAAATAGCAACGGCTTCTTAATAACAGTAAGAAACAGAGTGGAGGACATAGAAAGACAATAGATTTGGCGAAGCTTAGAGAACAAAAAATCACTAGAGTTCTATAAATTAATAAAAAAGAAACAAGGAAGAGAAGGGTATGTGGATTATTGTAATAGAGCAGAAAAAGAAGTGTTTGCATGGATGAGAACAGGATTAATGTACCTGAGAGGGCTAAGAGGCAGAAAAAGTGGAATTTGTGAACTATGCGGAGGTAGTGAAAGCACAGAGCATTATATGACAATGCAAATTAGCAGAATGGAGACAAAAGGTATGGATGGAAAAATAGTAGCAATTAAAATGTTAAGAAGAAAAGGAAAATAAGAATATGGGGTGTTCTTAAAGAAAATAAAAGAGAAATGGATTAGAAAGGTAAGAGAGATAAGAAAGTTAGAAGGGCAAACAGAGGAGGGAGAGGATGGAGAATATGGAGAATAGGGATTAAGGGTAGCAAGGGCTGCTCAGCTGAGGCCAGGGTACTAGGCAAAAGGAGCAGCATAACTGGCAAGAAAATTTGTACATAGGTCAAGTTAGTGTATAAGTGGAATATTGTAAAACGGATTGTGTATAAAAAAATGTGCAAATAAAGTTTATTCATTCATATATTTATTCAGCAATCCTAGTAACTTTTGTTATAATTTTCTCAAACAATTTAGCAAGTACTGAAGTAAGTGTTTGGTCTGTAATTGTTCTTATCATGTTTATTGCCCTTTTTAAGCACTGGTCTAACTATGGATTTTTTAAACATTCAGGAAATACCCCCTCAGTTAAAGAATAATTTATAAGGTGTTCGAGGATATCATCTAATGCACTGGAACACCTTTTTAAGAATTTTGTGGATATGCCATCCCAAACAGCAGAGGTTTGGGTTTTAAAACTATTTATTAAACTACTAATTTCATCTTTGTTGGCATCAGGTTTATTGTATCTGGTATGGAAAAAAGTACAGTATTAGTATTACTGCTTTGCAATTTGTTTTCCACACCATTTGTAAAGAAAGAATTGAATATATTACATGCATCAAGTAGATTACTTATAAAATGTGGCTGATAGTTAGGTACAGTATTCTCTGATTGTTTTTTGTTTCCCTTATGTTCATTTGTCATTTTCCAGGCTGTTTTTAATGCTAGTAATGTGTGCATGTATTGCTTTTTGAGGGCCTTGTACCTTTCTCTATAAAACATAAAACTTGTCGCTTTATAAAATT
This sequence comes from Deroplatys truncata, assembly GCA_030765065.1. Taxonomy (NCBI): domain Eukaryota; kingdom Metazoa; phylum Arthropoda; class Insecta; order Mantodea; family Mantidae; genus Deroplatys; species Deroplatys truncata. The sequence continues at coordinate 138,645,942 of CM060984.1, read as the reverse complement.
CATACATGCTTTTCATGTTATCCCTTAATAATTTTACCTCCAGTGGGAATTGGCTTTATTGTAACATTTGTTTGATTTATGCAATTTTACTGGAAAGAACATATTAAAAAACACAAAAATATTTCATAAAGAATGTCCCATTTTGTATTTGTACCCTGAGTCTTATATACTGGATTCCAGTTTACATGTAAAAGTGCTGCCACAAAATGTGTCATTTTATGTTCTGTTATATGTCTGCTTAGAATACAATTCACTTCTTTGATTTCAATATCACTGTTATAGACATTAATTATTTCAGTTCTGTGATCTGAGATGTGAAATTCTGTACAAAAGAAGAATATTTTTCACCGTTCAGATTAGTTATTACAAGATCAGTTATTGATGATGTATTCTCTGTAATTCTAGTTGGACTATTTACTACATTACTCAGATTAAAGCTAGTTAATATGTCCTGAAATTGTTTGAAACTGTTAGAATCAACCACTAGGTTTATATTTATATAACCTAATATTACTAATTTATATCTATTTACAGTAATAATTTGCAGTAGTTCCATAAAATCTTTTAGAAAATCATCTATTTTTGTTTAAGAGAATCTATACACCAATAATACATATTTCACCACTCTTATTTATCACTTTAATTCCTACTGTCTCACAAATCGTCTCAACAGAACTGTTTTCTACCATACTTAAAGTCACAAACTTGACATAATTTTTAATATAAATGGCTACACCGCCTCCCTGATGTTGCTTTCTACAAAATTTACTAGCTAAACAAAAGTTATTCAGCTTATTTAATGGCAGCTGATTGTCATTAAGCCAATGTTCTGTTATAACTAGTACATGTGGGTTAGTTTGTGCTAACATATCATCAGTGATTTTGATCTTATTTTGAATACTTCATACATTTTAGTGTGCTATTCTAATCCTCCTTTCTGGGGTTATGTTACCTTTAATTTCTTCTAGTGATGGCAGTTTCTCTGATTAATGACTCTTGATGAGGATTTAGAGCTATGCTTTGTTTACTTACAATACCTCTCACTGCACTACAATTCTGCCACTAGATACTTTGCTGCATTTAAATGCAACCCTTGGCTAGTATGATTTTCCCTAGGTAGTAACCTATATTTACTAGCACAACATTAGGGTATTTAGCACATAACAGCTTCAGCCACTTATTCACCTTCCTAATTTCTTTGTTCACAAGTTGTAAGCTAAATCATATCCATGTGGGATACTGGTATCAAATACCTGTTTCTCCTTTAGTTCACAGTCCAACAGCCTGTTCATTTTATGGATCATCTGCTTGGGAGTTTTCTTGGAAGTCTTCGCGTAGCATCTTTTGAAGATACTGAACTTAAATACCAAGTTTAGTGTGTTTTGTTTAGTTATGCTGTGCACAGACACACACGCTTACCTTTTTGCAACTTTTTTCTTTTCTTTTCTTTCTTTCTTTCTCTACTGCGTATAGCAAGTATTGCATTCCACCCAAAAATTTGATATCCAGATTTAACAGGAAATATGTACTATGTAGTACATACTTTGAATTTAGAAAAAGGTTTTAGAAACATTCTTAGAAAAAGATCCATGTGTGTGTGTGTGTGTCTTTATGGACAGCATAACTCAAAAATGAAAAGTCGGATAAATACCAAACTTTGTATTTAGGTTCAGTATCTTTCAAAGATGCCGCTCACAGATTTTCAAGAAAATCCCCCACCCCAGACTTACCTCTACATAGAACATTTTTAGAAAATTTTGATTTTCTCAAAAATAGCCATAAGGTTTTGATTAAAATATCATATCAGTACAATACTTTCATGGCAAATGAAATGTATATCTTGAATTTTCTGGGAATGTCTCCAAAAGTCCCCTTCATTCTGAATGAGTTTTGCATAACTGGTAAACCGTGAGACATAGACAAAATTTTAATACACAAAAAATGCAGATCTCATTAAAACACATAATTTATGTCATATCTTTTGGTCGAGAGAACCATTTCTGAGGTATTCCTTGTTATGTGTTTGAATTTTCCAATATTATTGCTTAAAGCCTGCCATATTCCCCTTGCACCTACAAGAAAATTTTGTAGATGTTGTTTGATCCACCTATTACTATATTCACATAACTTTTTTCATTTGTTTTACCCTTGGTTATGTATTTTAATTTAGCATTTGTCTTCACATACCCAACTACAATAGCATTTTCTAGACACTCATGTAATCTTGGAGCTATGTATTGCGCATGGCTGTCCCCACATATCACTATTTTCTTGATGTTTGGTTTTTCCTCATTTTGTTTGTTTTCTCGGTTTTTTTGTCACTTTTCTTTCTTCTAAGACCAAATATGAGTTCTTTGCTTCAATATTCATCATCTCTTCAGATTTATTTCTTATGCTTGCACGTGGTGTATTCTTCCATTGTTTCCATACTTCCTCATGGTTATCTTGCAACTGAAGTTTCATCTTCGCGGTCTTGTAGTAAGTTGATTTGTTTTTGTGCTTCTTTTACGTCATCGCTCATTATATCAATTATGTTTTGGAATGATGCAATTGTCTGTTTGTCTTTTCTTTCACACAAGAGTGTAGCGTTACCTGATAACCTTGACGCGAAGACATCATTCTGTACTTCCTTTCATTTCTTAGCTATTTTGGCATAGTTCCTTTTTTCTTTATTTGACGTTCAATTAATAATTATTTTCCACACTCAACTGGGTTTCTTTAACATCATCATCATCATCATCATCATCATTATTATTATTATTATTTAACTTCACTTGTACACAATTCCTTACGGCAGTACTTCTTGTTAAAACACCACCAGTCACCATCTTGAAATGGGAATTTGGTGTTGGGAAAGCCACTATCAGTGACTGGAAAAATAATCAGGGGGAAATTGAGAGCTTCTGCAGCATGACTAGTAAAACAACTTAGAACAATGCTACAATCCACAGTGCCGTCATTGTATAGTAATACTGACGAAGTAACTTTCTTGTGCTTTACTCAGGAAAGACAGAAAGGCATTCCTATTAGCGGCACATTGATTCGACAAAAAGCATTGCAACTGAACAGACTTCTGAATGGTGATTCATCAATTATTGACAGCAATGGTTGGTTAACCATTGGGAAAATAGACACAGGATACGGCAATTAACGATAAGTGAAGAAAAATTATCAGCTGATGTTGCTGCTGCAGAAGCATTCTTAAGTGAGTTTGCAGACTTGATGTCGTCAGGGAATTACTCACCACAGCTGATTTATAATGCCAATGAAACGACTGAATTTCATAGCATTCCGTACTAAAAGTCCTGTTTCGAAAGAAGAATTGTCTGCACCAGGTTTTAAAATGAATAAACAACACCTTACAGTTTTAGCCTGTAGCAACGCTGTCCCAACAAATAAATTACCGCTCATGGTAATTGGAAGGTCCGCAAAGCCACAAACCCTAAAAGTCATGAATGTGAACTGTCTTCCTATTTATTACAGAAACCAAAATAAAGCTTGGATGACCAGTGGGCTGTTTAAAGAGTGGTTCAAGAAACAATTTGTTCCCTCTGTTAAAAGATTCAATAGAGAAAATGGACTACCACTTATTCTTGATTTACAATGCTCCATCTCATCCCTCTGAAATGCAGCTAGTCAATGGAGACATTAAAGTTTTTTTTTTGTGCGGGGGGGGGGCACCAAATGTAATCTTTATCTTGCAACTAATGGACCAAAGTGTGTTACAAAATAATAAAGTTAAATTACAGAAAAATGCTTCTATGATTTCTAATTGAAGGAGAGGACTTTATTATGAAAAAAATAACCATAAAAGATGTCATCTGCTGGCTACTTGAGGCTTAGGACAGTTTGAATAAGCAGTTAATACAAAAATCGTGGAAGAAACTGTGGCCAAGTTTCATGTTTGAAGAAAACTCATCCATTCCAGCATCAAACAATAATGACTATTCAACGAATCAAATTCAACTTATTCAAGAAATTCCAAGGTGCAAAAATACAGGGGAAAATTGCCTTCTTGAATGGATATCATCGACGATAATGGTATTCAAGACATCAGTGATAAAGCTATTGCTTCTATGGTCCAGAATCAACCTGATCAAACCTTTGAAGACAGAGATAGTGAAGGAGAAAACATCCCTAAAGATATTGTAACATTCTGATGCTGCAGATGCCCTTGAATTGGCATTATGCTGTGTAAAACAGTACTCTGCTGCCACACCAAATGACGTGATGTTCATGTGACACTGGTGCAACATCACATCATCAAGCAGGTTTAGTTCTTTATGGTAGAAGAATTTGCAAGTTAAGTGAAAATTACTACTTCATAAACATGTTATAATTACTGATAGTTACCTAAGTAAATGTGAAAATGTTGTTTAACAGTGAACTACAAAATATGTACAGGCACATTGCCTAAGCAAGGTTCAGCAAAACATTTTTGTGCAATAAACGTTTCCTTCCAATGTGTAGTTTCAATAATGAGTGTGTCAGTTGTATAATAAAATGCTTTCTTTACACTACAAATAAGATTTTTATTACTTTTTTTAATCACAGATTTTGTGTTCAGATTATCTGGAATTTTGAATTAGCAGGGTTCTGCTGTAGTAGTTAGAATAAGGAGTGCTGTTACAAGTTTGAACATTATTGAATCAGGAATGAAGAGTTGAAATTCCTCAAATCATATTTAAATGACAGAACCCAATTGGTTAATATTAAAAGAGATGTCTCTGAATTGCAAACTATTATACATGGTGTTCCACAAGGTTCAGTACTTGGCCCATTTTTGTTTCTTATCATGATAAATTATTTAGCTGTGAATTTGCCAACTGACCCAATTTTGTATGCTTAGATACTGTTGTAACAAGTTGCCATTCTGACTTAGATCAATAATTGGAAATATCGTAATCTACTATCTGTCAGATGCAGAACAATGGTTCTCAGGTAACCAATTATTATTAAATGAAAAAACGTCGCAACCATGCTTTTGGGATGAGAAAGTTAATGTGTAATAACTCGCAAAATGTTAAAACTTTTTGGATTTTATTAATTAGATTCCAAACTCACATGGAAGCATCACATTGAAAATATATGTATCAAACTGGCTAGAGTAACTTTTGTTATTAGGAAATTGAGAACATGTATATGAATTGAGATTCTTAGAAGTATATATTTTGCCCTATTCCAATCACAGAGTACTTATGGTGAATTTTAATAGGAAATACAATGAATCATGCAGGCCATTATTTGTTCATCTTAAAGTCATGACTGTATGGAATTTGTATAATATTCTGCACTATGTTTTGTCAGAAACAAAGTAGGTAATTATGCTCATAGAACACAATTTCACTCTTTTGATACAAGGAATGGACAAAATCTTGATCATCTAAGGTGCAGACTTAATAAACATTAGAACACTTGTTTTGTTAATGGAGTTAATTTTTATAATAAATTATCACTATCTGTAAGAGATGCTCCTGACAATATATTTAAACCATGTGTACATAAATGGTTAATAGAGAATTCCTTTTTTCAATTAAATTTATGTAAGATGACTGTAATATTATATGTGTTATATTTATTGTATGAATTTGTTGATTATACGTAAAGACTGATGATACCATTTTCAATGTAAGCTGGTCTCTGGTTGATAAATAAAGCAATAAAGTGTGGTGCTAATATGCCCCATAATTCTATTGGTGCTGTATTAAAGTACACATTACAGACATAGTAGGTGCAAGAGATCCCTAATTTTTCCAAAAGGTGATGAAAATTTGTGCTAATATTATTAAGAAAGATAATTTTTATATGTCTATAAATTTGGTTCTTTATTGAGAAAATGACAAATATTTTATGATATTTCAGCCCTGTGGGTAAAACAGAGGGCTTAAACACTTCCTGACTAGGGACAGAGTGTCTCATATTTATGCCACATTAATTTCCCTCTGCTTTTGTTTCATATTAGGGAATATTTTAAGTATGATCTGGACAAATCCCGCAAAATTACACTACAGGACCCAATGCAGATTGCCGACTAGCTTAGAACTTCAAAAATGTTACCACTACCCAGTATATTCAAATCCTTACGTACAAATGTGTATCATATCTGGACAAAACTGTGTAGACTTCTGCTACTGAACCCAGGAAAGATTAAAGGCAAACCTCAAAAAGTGCCTCCATATGTATTTTCCACCTTTAGGTACAAATATGCAGTATTTGAATTTCCTGGACAAATCTTTGGACTCTTCACTTTAGCATCCAGCAAAAATTATAGGCTACCTTACAACTTTTAGAAAACTCCCCACACAAGTCTGTCATCCGAAAATGATCAAAACACATACAATTATTTTTGTTCAGGTGATCGATGTCAAACTTATTAAAGACTGCCCTGTCACATTTTTGTACTCATTGTTGACAGCTGCAAAGTTTATTAGCACAGAAAAGTGGAAGTGGATTTTTACAAACCAAATGGCTCTCTTCCACATGATAGCCTCTATTTTACTACCAAAAACACAACAATTGGGGTTTAACTAGCGAGGCAGATGGCTTTACCTTCACTGTGAATTTGGATGGATGGGCAGGCGGCCTCAGGTAAAATAAAAGGTGGTATGGCTAGCTTAGAAGATAAGGCAGGTAGAAAGATTTGGATGGAACCTAGTATACTGTATTTGGTATACATGCATAACAATATCATTGCTTATAATACTCATTTTTGAGGGTGGGTATAAATAGAAAATAGAATAATACAAATTGTACTTTTCTATTAGTTAGAAATTAAGTTAGTTAAATACTTTAATTACTGCAATCATTCTAAAAGTCAGGTGGTTCAAAGAATGCCAATTTGTTCGACTACCAATTCCCAAAGGTTGAATACTTGGAAAGCTTGAATATAGCCCTACTCTGAATACAAATTATTTAGGAAAATAACAGCTTCAATCCACTATCTGACCATTTTCTGTATATCAGAAAATAAAACTATTTACAATAATTCCAGTTTTTCGAAAAATTGGAAATTCGAGTCATTCAGTTAGTTTGAACAATTTTACTGCTCAAATGGTTCAAATCATTTTAAAGTTTAGTTCAAAAAGTTAAAGTTAATGGATAATTGATTCTTCGATACTGATGTTAGTGATGAACTGTTCAAATATTTGGCACGTTTTACAGACCACTTATTGATAGCCACTATCAGAAGACCGAAATATTTGGAACAATATAATTTCCATTTTTTTCTTTCTGTTTTAGGTTTTAATAAAATACATTTACTTTTTCGAAACATTTTAACTTTCAAGTAGAGCTAAAGGTTCGAACTTCTCATAACTACGTGATAATTGCTCATACAAATCTACCGAATGTTTGACTTCAAACCCAGAACATGAATACATGGCACATTTACACTTCTGACACAATTTTTAAGAGCATTCAGCATTATATATATATATATATATATCGCATAGTACATACACACAGAAACTGCGCCTGGAAAGTCACATTGTGAGGCAGAGCCTTTTCACTATGTCCCACCCGTCCTTCCTTCTTGAGCACTGGATATGGATACATTATAAACCCATTAATGGGCGTAGAATTTCAGTAAAGAAGTGGAGACCTTCCCTAGCAGCACTGCTATTAGCAACACATTGCTACACAATTGTCAAATGCCATATACATCAGATATTACCCGCAGTCACATAATTGGCAGGCTGGGCATACAATTAAGGTCATTGAGAATGCAGTAAATAGTAAGAATATCATATGGTACTGGATAATGATATCAATTATTCAGAGATGACTGAAAATGCAGACAAAATCAGGCCAACCAAAAAAGTCTGCAGAGGAAAATGAATCCATCTTAGCATATAATGAGCAAAATCCATTTCATGCAGCTACAAGAATATCGAGGGAATTGCATTTAAACTGTCATCCAGGTACAGTTAGAAGGTGGCTTCAGGAGGCAGGTATACACCATCAAGGAGCAGTAAAGATCACTGCAACATTTGCATTGGTTTCACACTGCAGTATATCCAGATACATTTTGAGATATTGTATTATTTTCAGACGAAAAAGTTTTCTGTTCTGATGAAGATCGCAGATTGTCTATATGGTATTCCAATCATATGTATTATAATGCAGGAAGAGTAAGTGTTGCCTTTTGGGGATTAATATCTTATTTGGACCCGGTGCAAAAGTTTAAGTTTCAACCAACATGGACTCAACTGAATACGGCCAAGTTCTCAATGATACCATGATTCCAACTAAACAATTTATACTACTGATGAAATGCCAATAATACATTTTGTTCATGACAGTTGTAGTGAGCATGAGTCGAAAGAAACAGAAGTTTGGCTTCAGCTACATTCTGAAATAGGTGTATTGGATTGGATGGCTAAGTTACCAGATCTAAATCCCATTGAGAACTTTTTTTTAATTTATTTTATTATATATAGAGCTCTTTAACTGCTGTGGTCCATAGTGTCCCATTCTATATTGGTTGTGAAAGACCGATAATTTTGCTCAGAGGCTTATCAGGCCTGAGGTTCTTTTACGTGCTGTAAATCTATGACGCGGGACCACCAGCTGCACTTCCCTTCCAAAGGAAGCCATACTAAGGATCACATTGATATTTGAAAAGAAGCTAGAAACAGTGATGTGTATTAAATTTATTTCAAGGTGAGTCGAAATTGTTACACTAACATCGCTTAAGTTTACTCACTTAGCATGTTTCGGGAAACGGTTGTTCCCATCCTCAGAAGCTAATCCGACTAGCTTCTGAGGATGGGAACAACCGTTTCCCGAAACGTGTTAAGTGAGTAAACTTAAGTGATGTTAGTGTAACAATTTCGACTCACCTTGAAATAAATTACATACTAAGGATTTTTACTCCCGAAAAAATTCATCGCCCTTTGCCAGGTGTGAACATGCAACCTTGGGAACTAGAGGCTAGCATGGTAAACAGTACACCATGGAGGATGACAAGAGAGAGAACGTCTGGGATGTAATAGTGTAACAGTGGGAACCATGGCAGGAAAGATCAAAACAACACCTCATACATGCTTGAAGTGTGGGAAAATATTAGAATGACATCCAGCTTTTGCCTATCTATTGTGCAATCAGTCATTCAGAGCATGGTAGGAAAGAACAAAACAACACATCATATGTGCTTGAAGTATGGGAAAATGTTAAAATAACATCCAACTTTTGCCTATCTATTGTGCAATCAGTCATTCGGAGACTGCATTCAGCTTTGGATCTTCAAGGTGGTTGCACAAAATATTAAAAGTTAATTTAGGTTTAAATATAGTTTATAAATATTAATAAGGCACAAGAAAAGCTTCACGAATAGACATACTGACGGGTTGAAATATGTTAAAGGTTCATAAGTTCAAAACTTTGTTATCCAGTTTATTAAACAAAAATATACCTGTATATTTTTTCTTCTTTGAATGAGATTATTTGCTTATTTTGTATTTCTATTGTATGGCTAAATTAAGTGTTGAGTTTCTAAGTTATGTTGTTTTCTATTGAGAAAATACTCTGATTAGCTTTTAAGAAGAAACAAATATTTATTTACAAAATTACTCAAAACAGGTTAATTATGTGCATATTTTCTACAGCATAGGAAGTTTCAAATTATCATGTTGATATAATAATTGTCCAACATACATAAACCTATACCTATATACGGTAAAACTATAACCAAAACTGATATGGAAAGTTTTCATTTTGTATAAATATCTGATGTTAGCACTTATCCAAATTGTGCATTTTAAGCATGTTTATATGCATGCATATCTTTTTCATGCAACTGACTGATCTTATAATTATGAAATATATATAGTTAGCAAGAGGAATAAAGGCATATTTACCATTTCCCCAAAGGAAGAAGGTTATAGCAGACTGTAAAATAAAACATATTATTGAGTTTTTTGAAAACATGTTTACTCATACACTGTCTGCATAACAGTTTTGAGATTTTTTTTTTTTTTTTTTTTAATACCTAAAGCAAAATTTCAGTATTAGGAACATTAAAGGAGTTGTCTCTTTTTAGGGTTCTTGTTATGTATCTTATGCTACAAAATATGGTTCAAATTCCATTTAAGACATGCTGCCTGCTAGATATTTCATGTTTTTTCTCAGTAATTAAGATAATATTTGTTAGCTTTAGCCCGAAGACGCAATCATTTAATACTTTCATTCATCCTATGATGTACCTGTTGTGATTTAAAGACACTAAGATCTCAAAGGAGACAGAAAAACAAATGACTAAATTGTGCAATTCTTTTCAACAGAATGCAGGACTAAACGTTTGAAAGTATGTATTTCCAAAGCAAAATTTACAGTCTATTTGACAGTAAACCTGTAAACCTTTCTATTCTGAATATCATTTATTCAATACCCGTATATTTACAGATTAGGTGAGAATTATTAGTTCCATATACCTAAGTAAGGCTCTAAGATCCATAATACTTATGGAATTGATTCATGACGTCTTGACAAAGGTCCCCTGGATTTTTTTTTTTTTAGGAGAAAAGCAGAGTTATGTGCTAACTTAGAAGGTGTGAATGTTGGACTCATCGGTGGATGGCCCTACTCACTAAAACGAGCTCCTCTGACAGAAGGAAAAAGAGGAATTCAAGACAGGATGTGCAGCAGTACCGCTATTACACATGCACATTCAAGGAGTGGATGTTTTGGCTGGGCCTAAGCCAGATGAAATGGGAGCCAGAACACAAGCATGGCCAAAGCCCTACTTTACGCCCTGGGGAATTTGGAGTGATGAAATGAAAGGATTAAGGTGTAGGTGTGATGAGCTCGTAGTCCTAGTTATACCTGCATTGACTCTTGCCGTGTGGCGGCAGTGGTCCATTAGGTTCAACTCAGGTGGCCCGGAGCCTGGTGTTGTGCTGGTGTAGGAAGTAGTTCATCAGTCTTGTCTGAAGGGCTGCCACTTCCTCCTGGATGAGCTGTCAGGTTGCTCCTATGTCCTTGGTCTGTGATGATGCAAGGTCGGCAATGGACACCAGGGGAAACCTGATCCTCTAGTTCTCGATGTCGCGGTACAAACCCGGCGGAGGGCGATGGATTTGTTCTTTTCTTTTCGGGCGTAAAAATTCTTAGCATGACTTCCTTCGGAAGGGAAGTAAAGTTGGTGGTCCGTGTCGTAGATTTACGGCACGTAAAAGAACCTCAAGCTTGATAAAGAGGCCTGTGAGCAACTTTTCCGGTCTTTCATGCCTAATATAGACTGCAGTAAAAGAGCGTCCATAAATAAAATTAAATTTTTTTAGGGGAAACTGTTGTCTTCCTCTTCGCGTCGAGGATGGAAGTTGTACCCGATATCGGCTATGACTTCTAGTGCGTTGACTCTCGTTTATGTTGAAGTTCCGCCTGTGAGTCCTTCAGCTTTTGGAGAACCACAGGCGGAGTGGTTTGGCGAGTTGTGTCGCGTAGGTTGTGTGGTCTGTGAAGTCGGTGGGGCGAAGGCTGTGAGATGAAGAGATCTTGCAGTGGTAAAGTGGGCAAACGTCTGACCGGTGAAGCGCCCCGTGCCTCACAGGAGGCGCAGTAGTGGCGGCGTACATCGTGTTCTCGCAATAGTGACTGCGGAGAATGGCGTTACAGCTTTCGGCGAGGTGGCCGTATTGGCAGCAGCGGCGGCGGCACGAAACTGGACGAACTTTGCTGCAGGATTTTTTCTAAACAAGGGCAGCCCTGCTCCCAGGACCGCCAAGTAGTCATTTCGGCCCAGGAACTCAATCATGACCAACTGAGTGGGTCCCCGTTGATTCGTGATCCTGGACGCTCTGGAAACAGATGGCCAGAGGAGCTGGACAGCGCGGAGAATGAATGAGACCGAGGGCTGACGATGGACTCCCCTGACCACAGCGGAGATGAGAGCTGGTAGAGGCGCCGGTGAAGATTGACTGGTAGCACTGACTTCATTTCCTTCTTCGAAACGGAGCTTGAGAGCTGGCTGCTTCCCCATGTTGCCTCGACGGAGTCTCGAAGCGAAGTCTCCCACCGGACCCCTTTTTTTTTAATTTATAATTTGTCTGGCCCCGCCTCCGCCACACATGGTGATGATCATCCGAAAAGGATCTACATCGCCTCCCTACCATGCACTATCTACGCTACTAGGATGGATGGAAAAGTGGTAAATGGAGTCAGGTACCGCCGAAGCAAATCTGATGTTAGTGGGTAATTACTAAAAAGAGCGACTGCTTACAAGGGAGCAGGCAGACAGAGTGGGGCCTAGGTACTGCCTTTGCAGAACCCAGACCAGAACCTAGGTGTTAGTAGTGGTAAGTGGTGTTTAAGTACCAAGTTTTGTATCTGGTCCGGCGCTTTACGGTCGTAGAGGTGGTGTATTATCGGTGTTTACTAGAATTTTTATTTGTTCGGTTGTGCGTCTGGGCTCTTAATGTATCCCTTATCTCAGTTTCCGGCCGTCTAAGAGCTCCTGGTCCACTGGACATTCGGTGTACATACCTGCTCGAGGACATCAGCCAGGGTGCTGGCCTTGTCCTCTTTGGTTTCCGCTTATGCGTTGCCGTCCGCCTTACGCAGTGGCGGAATGTTGAGCGGTTCTTTAAGTGCTGGGTTAGTTGCCATACGATTTGGCCGCCGGGATGTAGTTGGGTCAGTTTTTGTTCCCATTGGCTCCGCGCCTGGTGGCTCACGCGTGTTTTGATGTTGCTGTTAAGCGTTGCCATGTTGATCCTGTGCACTATGTTTCGTGTTCGCTGCCACTTGCGTCTTTCGTGATCGCGTTGGTGTATGAGTTCTATGACTTCTGGTGGGTACTTAGCTCATGTTTAGGTGGCATTCGGTATGGGACTGCAGCGTTATGGCCGTCTGAATGGTACCTTCAAGATTCGCCGCCATTGTGTCGTTTCCTGCTGATTATGTAGGGGTGCTGGTGGTTGCAGCTCCATGTCAAGGCTTTGGGTGAAGGTTTCCCAGTTTGTCGCATTAAAGTCCCTGCGCGGTGTCTGTGGTTGATATTTAGGGGGATCTTCAATGTCAATTTGTAACGCATGTGCTCAGATGCTAGTGTGTGGATAATCCGGATAGTGTGTCTAAAGGTAGTTCTTTTGAAGAGGGCAATAGTTAACGTTTGTGGGTTATAGTGGGCACGCTGCAGTATGTAGGTGAGTTCGTCGGATACACGACGATGTTATTGTCATGCGATTCTAGAGCGCATTTCCTTCCGTGCTGCATGGTCGTGTCCCCCCATGTGTGTATCGCGTTATAGTCCCCAGCTGCTAGAACTCTGTCAAGTTCAAGAATAGTTTCTAGGTCTTATAGAATAAACTGCGACGGGGGTTGTATGCGCAAACAATGGTAACCGGTTGATTATGTATGGGTATAGTAACAGCGGTGGCTTCCACTGTGTTTAGGGGTATGTGTTTCTGCAAGTGTTCCGCGCTGGTCTGTATTGTTATGGCTGTGCCCTCTTCCATCCAATCGGTACGGTAGATTTTCTAGTCTGGAATTGTGAACCCGGATTTGTTGGTTAGGAGGGCGATGGTTATGTTATTGTTGTATAGATAGGTTTTAGTTCAGTACTTGTAGTCTGTCTTTGGTTCCCCTGGTGTTTCAGAGAAGGATTCTGTGATTGCAGGTTTTCTGTTTTTAGCCATTTGTGTGTGTGGGAAGTCGTTGGCTCGGGTGGTTGGAGTGTAAACGCGTGGGTTATTTTGCTACGACTCCGTGCCGATCTGTAAATCTTGTGAGTATTTCGATAAGACCCGTTTGTTTGTTACCTCTCTACCCCGGAGGTGGGAGTTTTCAAAAAACGCGCTACATGCATTTAGCATGGTTTTTCTGGGCTTCCAGAATTTTTCCTTTTCCTAAATAAATTAGGAACCATTTAGCTGGCCCATCAAAATTAATAAAATATGGTCATTTCTCTCCTGTTTGAAATGTTCTTCATGGGTTCGAATCTATGCCTGCATTCGCCGTGGGGTCTGGGTGGGTGACACCAGTTGTTCAAGTGGTGTGGGATTGGTGCGCTTTGGATTGATGGGCGGGGTTTCAGCTCTTGGCGGTAGGTACAGCTGGTTTTGTCGCCTGTTGCGCATTCGCACCATGCACACGAAACTCGCCATATAAAACAGTTGGTATTCTAAGGTTAAAAGTATAATTTGAGTTAAAATTAATAAAGGTATAAGTAAATTAATTATATTTCTATAATTAAAATTATTAATTAAATCTTTCAAATTCAAGAAAAAATATTAATTATTGATTTAGATATACTCTGAGACACAATATACAATGAATTAAATTAACTTAATTTAATTATAATAAATCAATTTTTTTTACAATACTAACCCATCCTGGGTCGCTATAACCTCAGGACACCCGCAAGAAGAAAGGGCTACCGCTTACCCGACGCCTTAGTACCTCGGGCTTAAGGACTACCACCCCAACCTCAAAGTTAAGCAGCATTGGCCTTGGTCACTAAATAGCTGAGTAACCGTCTAGTAGTGACCCGCCCGCCTGCTGTGGCGATTAACATCCCGTCCAGGTAAACCTGGGCGACCTGCTCTCGATTGCTGGATGTTGCGCTTTCTCACTTGAGTGTTCTGCTTTCCTGTGCAGGGAGCATATGTGCATTGTTTTGCGGTGCTCGGCCTATCGCCACCTGGGCATATGTCCCTCTGTGTTGAAAAAGGCCCCACTGTCTGGGCGATCTTTGTGGCTCTGGTCTGCACTCGAAAATGCAATTTTCTGGCACATGAGGCAGCCGCGCTACCTGGCGCCATGTTGCGTGGAGTTGCATAAAGCGCAGCGCAAAGTGCTGCTTTGGCAGGAATGCATGCTTGGTTGCCTGCGCACGTGCTGCTGAGCAATTTCTAGTGAGGTGCCTGAACCTGAAGCATTTTCCACATTGGCAAGGGTCGTTGGGTGGGCGGTAGTCTTCTAGTTTTACGCGGCAGTGCGCAGTATCAGTCCGCTGTTTGATAGCTGACGAACTTACTTCATTGGGCATCTCTATCAGAAAGATCGGGATGTGGCACCTGGTTCTCCTGGAAAACAATTTGGAGCCCTCGGAATAATAGCGAATTATAAATGTATTTTAATAAACTAGTTTTGTTTAGACGGTACCCATAAAATGTAAAATTCAGTTTCGCTATTCCGTATACGTCAATGATCCATGGATCTTTTCAATGAATCGGGTGTTTTATACAAAATGAACATTTTAACACGCTTTTTAAATATTTAAACATCCCAATACGCTTTAACACATTGCAATACCACAAAATCAACACAAATATGTCTGAAACGAAAACAATTTTCGTTATTGGCGTCATACACAATCATTGCACCCGACCCGAAAGCCACTATGGAATCTACACTTTGCCGCGTTTTCTGCCCTCATTCCGCTACATTACTATACGTTGGCTCCATTAATTCACAAAATTTCGTTTGATTCCATTGGCAGAACCTACATCAAACTCGCCTACATAAACAAGGCATTTTAACCAGAATTACGTCCCTTCCGCCCAATCCCAGAATCAAGATCCCAACCTAGAGGCCGTGATCTCTTCCTTCACCTCCATCGTAGTGGAATAGTTCACAACCTTACCGTTCATACCCCTGCACCCTGACACCCTTCCTGTCGAACTACTACTGCTAATCTGTCGATTCTGGGCGGCACGCAAGGCTCTATCAGCATGACCGCACGCCACATAATCGAACGCTTCATTGAGCGTCTATGCCGAGGTCTTTCATCGGCTACGGAGCACAGGGTGCAACTTTGTGTTCGATTTAATTTAGCAATAGAATCCTTCGTATTTAATTGAGTTAAAAATGCGCCAATTATATTATTCATTCTTTTGGCTCTACTTACCTTCTTTTCTGTGTTCCTTTTAGATAAAGTTGTTTTTATTTAAATGCTTTATTGCTCAAATTTATATTTCTAGCGTTCGAAATGTTAGTTGATGTTTTGGTTATCTTCGTATTATTTATAGCTCCTTCGTATCCTACTTGCACGTAACAATGCGGCCAATTTCAACTAGCATCAAAAGCTATGCGCCCATAACACACAACAAAATATCTATACACCTCTTCCAAATCAAAATCTTCACCTCTTCTGCTATATGCCTTTTCCAATAGATTTATTAATTTTTCAGGTTCTGTGGAAAGATTTTTAGATCTTAATTCAATTCATCAACTGCACCTGGATAAGAAAATAAAACATTTTCGCATTTTTCGTGCAATTTCTTATCCACGTGCCACAACGCAGCAAGAAGAGTTCGATTCTCCTCAAGGCGACAAATACATCAGTTCAAACGTGTCGTAAATATCCGTGGCATTGACCATACAGCTCGAACTTACTGCCGTCTCAGCTACTTCCTGCTCTTGCGAGGTTACTTTAGGCGATTTAATTGTTTCTGTATCGGCATTTAACACATGTAAACTTTCTTCTTGTAAATTTATTACATCCTCTTCAACATTCTTTTCTATTTGTTTTATCTTCTCCAATGTATTACCAATTGTCCGATTTCTCCAAACATCCATAAATGATTTATCAATCTTAAAATCCCTTTTCGTTTCAATAGTTAAGTTTTCTCCTTTAAATATTTGTTCCTCTTCTTCAGAAGTGCTATCTTTTAAGATTGCATTACGGTCAACGTATATTTTCATGTTTGGACGTTCATGAATTATTGCATTTACTTCTATTAAATTTAAAGAAATGTCTGCAGTTCGATTCGTTACATTTAACTCTTGTACTTCTCTATAATGCTTCAATCCTGCTTGTTTATATTTTTCTTCACCACCTTCCTTCATGCTAATATCACACATTTTAAAATTCTCAGTTTGACTAGCAATATTATTACAATTCCTCCTTACTTCTAATTTTAATTTATGTTCAATAACCCTTTCAATTTAACTGGGAGAGTTAAATAGAACTCCTAAATATTAGTGTCTTTTTTGTAAATATACTTGCATAGATTACGACTAGAGAACCAATTCTGTTTGCGTAGGTTTCCGTGGCCGGTGTCCTTTGGGGATCTATTTCATTAGGTCACGTTCAGACACTTGGATTTGCCCATGCCTTGTGGCTTCATCAGAGCCGAGTGAATCTTGAGCTTTTAGGCTCTCCAAGGGGGAGAGAGGGGACTCCGCCTCGTCTCCTCCCTTCAGTGGCGATCAATCTACAAGGTCTATCTCGCCGCATGCGGTTAGCGTACCTGGTAAGGAAAGGGAGACGGATAAACGTCTATGAACACTGCTGATGCATCTGGGATTGAAGGATGCCCATAGACGCGTGTAGGAGCAATAAAACATGCGGGGTTCTAGGAAGCATACTTGACTTCAGAGTCCAACAGGGTTATTTATGCAGGTCGTATCGATCTTAACCAATAGAATTAATGCATGAAATTTGGAGTCATACTGTTTGAAGTGGTGAAGTTAGAGTTTAAGATCATGTATCAAGAATTCATGTTATTGGATGGAATATTTTGAGTTTGGACTTGGCTTATCCCTCTTGCAGAGCTACAGCTCGACTAACTGTAACGAAGTCTGGTAATGTAATATGCGGTAATTTTATATTATTTGTGGTAGTGTTACGTCATATTCGTAGTGCGTGCATTTGTTGAATTGTTCTGCGCCTAAGCAGCGTCATCTTAGTACCTACTGGGTATTGTGTGTTTGTATATTGTTTTTCTTTTTTATATTTTTTTCTGTTATAGTATACACTAAACTATCCTCATTACCGTTGTTAGCCAGAGACTATATTAAATTGCAGAACACGTTTTCTCCCGAGACCCCCTTGACTCGGAACAAAGATTTCGAGGGTTACTGTCGTGTGCGTGAAGACATTGGGTGTATTAGCATTGTATCAGCCATAGGTCGAAAATGGGGCGTCCTATAATTTCATCTAGGAACTCTAAGTTGATTTCCAGTTCTCCCAGGGTCCTGTTTGACAATTAATTAGCGACAGTAGTCTTTTGCCTTGTTAGTGTCGCATGTTCCTAAATCCTGGATAAGTTGGTTAGGCATACTTGTTTTTTTCGCGCGTATAGATTAGAACTCCGACTTTTTACGCAGTCCGTTATGAAGTGTAATTTCAATTGCTAATGAAGGAGCTATTCCAGGGCTACTGGAGGCTGTTAAGCAATTATTCCGACAATTATGTTTCATTGTGGTTCATTTATGTGTGTCTTTACAGGTAGCCCTATAAGGTACTGCATAGGATATTGATCTGACTGTATAGAGCAGGCATACCCTTTTGTGACACTCGGTGTCATTCTCCTCCTTTCTTCCTTCAAATTTGCGTATTAGGGGTAGTCGGATTTTACGTCGACACAATGTGTTAATAGGATAGAGGTTCCTTGCGCGGGAGGCAAGCCGAAGAACAAAATATGGGATGGGTTAAACCGTGTGTCCCCTTAAAATAAATTGAGTTTTATTTATGGACGTTTTTAACTGCTGTTGACCTTAGCGTCCAATTGTATACTGGGTGTGAAACACCGGTAATTTTGTTCAGAGGTCTCTTTATCCGGCTTGAGGTTCTTTTACGTGCCGTAAATCTACGACACGGGACCACCGGCTTTACTTCCCTTTCAAAGGAAGTACCAAAGATTTTTACGCACGAAAACATCCATCGCCCTCCGCCGGGTTTGAACCCGTGACCTCGGAAACGAGATTAGCATGGTAACCACCACACCGCGGAGGACGACGTGTGTTTCCTTCAATGAAAACTCTGGTATAGGATGACCCACTATGTTTCAATGTAGCTGGGAGTTTGTTACCTAATAGGGGAATATACTTCATTTAATTGCCAATTTGCTTTCCCTCTGGCCTCTATTATATGCTTACTCCAGGTGAGACCTTAATCCATCGTTACACTTAAGGTCACCTGGTCTTTCCACTCTATTCTTTCACCTTATTAGTCTAGCGGTGTTAGTACATGCTTCCTTTTATGGTGTCATATTCTTTTAGTAAATGCAATTGCTTAGGCTTTTCTCGTATTAACTTTTATGCGCCATTTTGTTAGTCACGGTTCAAGCGTGTTACGCGCAATTTGTAGCCGTTTGGTGTAAAATTCTAGATTGTGTAGATTAGTTCACTAAGGCAGTATCATGCGCCTATATGTACTTATCTGTCTTTATTAGATCAGGCATGCCACTGAGGTTGAATAATGCTGGCTCTGACAGGCTCTCTAGGAAACCCCGGCTTTTATTAGCCTGGCGCTATATTCAATATCTTCGACGATCGTTCGGAAGAATCGATTCGTGAGATAATCCCTCATTGGGACGTTAAATAATCTGAAGAATTGCATAGTATTAACTTTCTGAATAGTCGGAGTGCCATACTTTATCAAGGGTGCGTTCAATATCCAAGTAGGTGGAACTGTGTTGCTGCCGTCATGCGTAAAATTTGTAAACTGTTTAACTGTAACAGCTAACCAGTGGCTAAACGCAGTTTTAGCTGCGACTTAAAGACTAATTGTTAAGGAGAGATGTATGATCACTCTGCTTCGAGGCTCACACGAGACTTCGTGTACCTGCCTTAAACCCTTTCCTGCACCATGAAATACGATCCCAGTAGCGAGGCACACAGCGGCCCTGCCATACGGTAGCACGAGTCAATACCAAGCATCAGCACTGGTATCACCAGGGGGTCTTCTCAGGCCTCCATGTCTGGAAGAAGCCGAAGATCTAAGAGTCCCCGGCAACGCAATAAAAGCGAAAAGGGAAACCTTACCCGTTCGGCCTCGACCGAACTATCTGACAACGGCTTCTCCCACGACGTTCACCGCTCCGATCAGGCAAACCTACGAAGTCAGAGTACTCAGAGCGTGACAATGACATCACAGAATCTTCTGCCTATTCGGACAAGGCTTCGGTCTTTTCCGTACACTCCTCCATCATGGGAAGGGATGAGGACAGTCAGCCCGCTCTCCCTGCGAACGAGGCTGGCGGTTTACATGTGGGAACCAAAAAGGGAAAACCGACGATTCCACCAAAGCAAGGCAGAGTCCAGCAGCTCCACGTGGGCGGACAGCAGAGGCGCCACATCCTAACATCATCGTTGACTCATTTGAGGGGATCATGGGCTTCGAAAAGTCATGCCTGCTCTGTCAGGGGTATACGGCTACGCGGAGGAAGAGCCGCTACGTGTTCCAGCTTAAGAAATCTGAGAACTATACTTCCTTGTGAGTGCTCTTAAGCGGAAGGACATTCCTCATTTTACTTTTGGCCTTTGCAAGACCAGAGACCTTAAGCGTGTTATCAGGGGCCTGCCTGTGGACAAACCAGTAGAAGATATTGAGAGTGCCTCCACCCGCCAAGGTATAACTAGTGAAGCAGCTCACAAAACCCGCTCTAGCTGGGCAACAGCTCACAAAAAACCCAACCCCCTTCCTTGTAACGGTAGAGCAGATTAACCATCCGGATACTAAGATAGATCGGATTTCCTTGATCTGTTATCTCGGGATACAGTAGAAGCGTCCCGACACCCTGGTAGCCCTGCTCAATGTCACCGTTGGTTGGGCTTCAATCACTCAAGCCAGTGTCTACTGTGCTACCTTCGGTGCCGTGGTATGTACCCAAAAGAGATCTGCCACCCGATCGCTCACAGATGCATTTTTGTATCGCTCCAAATGATACAGAATAAATATATAACTTCTTCTGATGTTGGAATGTTGTGCTTATTATGTGTGCACTTATTCGCTTTGGTATTATTTGTTTAGTAGTAGTTTACTTAATATTTTCAGTGTTGTTATATATAAAAGCGTTGAAATGTTCAAGTAAAAGCAAAACATTAACCCAGACAACGACAAGCCACTCAATTTCATTTAGAAATCACTACAAATAAATGGCCTATCCCACTGGCTCACCGCTGACTGTAGGAACGCAAGGCGGCGACGTTAAAAGCTTCGAGATTTTCAAAGAAAAACAAAACAACCCAGTCAACGGTAAGCCATTGAATTTCATTTAGAACTCGCTAAGTGAGCAGCCCTTCCTATTTGCTCCCTACTGACTCCAATGCAAGTGGGCGGTCATTTCACACTCCGACAGATTATAAAAGAAGTGTCTGCTAGTTAGACAATATTCGGGTACAATAGCGATACCGCAACAGGAACTTTTTGTATTTCTTTAGCCTATTTCCTTTCTAACTCTATAGTACATTTCCCTCCCCTTTGTTAGTCATTGAAACATTTATCTTTGTTCAAGAAGGACAAGACGCCGATCACCGATCAGCGTCGCTGAAACGAACCACTCTAACGAAGACTTGTAGTTCTAGATCTCCCTAAAGCCGGGATTATGATGAGCTTACCTCATAAACAATATTTTAACAATAAAATAATTATTATAATTAGTAGAGCTCGGCATTTGCCTATTTGGTTCCTTTGTATAGAATCGTAGACTTTGTGTCGTCCTCCGTGGTGTAGTGTTTATGAGCGTAAAAATCTTTAGCGTGGCTTCCTTCGGAAGGGAAGTAAGATCCGTGGTCCGGTATCGTAGATTTACGGCACGTAAAAGAACCTCAAGCCTGATTAGGCCTCTAAGCAAAATTACCGGTCTTTCACCCCAACATATAATGTAATGCTAAAGACCGCAGCAGCTAATGAGCGTCCATAAATAAAATTCAGTTTTTAAAGGCTTTGTATGTATAAATACGTTTCATTGTTTATGGTGGGAAACACGTATGGAAAAACGCGAAAATCTAACAAATCGTATTAAATGTAGTTATTTAGGGTTGACTTAACGCGACCTAATTTAAGCGTTTGGCAGTGTGGAACTTTTCCTTCCCGTTACGTCAAGTTTGCTGTCTCAGACATTAACTAATCTGCGTGAAGCAGTAATATGAAGTAATGAAAGAACTACCAATCAACAGTCATGTTTCAAAGTCAATTTCATCTCAATTGGACCTTTAGTTTAGCAGCATTTCTGAGCTTCACGTTAATTAAAGTTAATCGTAATCCCGGATAAAAAATGTAACTTTAGAGAAATCCCTTCAATGCATAACGCTGTAAGAGTGATAAACAAAAATATTTTCTCTGCGTACATTTCTATCATGTCATGACAATAATGCTTTCAACCGCTGCCTATAGCATGCATATCAGGCACGACCTACAATTTAACAACTACGCTAAAATAGTCCTAGACAATGATTGTATTAGGCATGGTATGGCTAGGATGAAGTGAGTCAGGTGCTCTGTTTCAGTAGAGCATAATTAAATTGCACGCGATTTGATTTAAACGTTAAAATATCATTAAAAAGAATTTAAATATGTGAGTCAGCATTGCATTTACTTTGGTGATACTCGATTTTCTTAACGGTTAAACAGGCAGGGAATTCGAAAAGTTGCGTTGGTATGGCCCGTTGCTATGGTTACAGCCGCCTGGTTGCCAGAATTGCAGACATCACACTGTCACATTTATCACGTGGTCATTCATGTCTTGTATTCACTCTTCACGTTACGCTCTTGGCTTCAATTTGCAAGTTTTTTTTTCATTTTCACTTATTTTCTATCTGCATTATTGGTTACTTGTTATTAATTGTTCCTTGTTATTCGTTGCGTTAATTGTGCGGCTATAAAAATAATTTCTCGAAGAGGTCGACTGGGGCTTTATCTTATACGTGAAACTCGTGTTATTTGCCAAGGTATCCTAACTCGATCTCAGAAAGAGAGATGATAGTGTTTGTTAGTAACCTTCTCGAAAGGGAAAACGAAATCATCCGCCAAACGAATGCTTCGTTAATATCCTTTAACAAAATACGATAATGAACCTCAGAAGTTCTAGGTATCAGCAAAAGACTATTTGGAAAGTTACAATGGAAAATTATAATTCCCCAGAGGGTGAGCATCCAAGTTACCAACTCCAGGGAAAACGAGGAACAGAATTTCTACAGCCACTAACCTAGATGCTTTCCAAGAAGACGTGATTCGCCGTCCCATCACTGCTACAAACAAGAAGAGAACGGCCTACAATTAAGCTGCTTGTTTTATTAAATGAATGTGATTTTTTTACGGTTGCTATTCACCATTGTGGTGCACATTTTGGGGTTTGAGTACAAACAAATAAATGGCAGAAAACTGTTTATGAAAAAGGGAAATAATTGTGACCGCAAGAAATCAATTTTTACGGAGCCTAGCGAAGGAAATTATAAAAGTGGTGTGGCTTGACGCATCCTGGTTTGATGCTGAGGACACACAGTCCAAAGGTTGGGCCAATGACAACTTCGAGGGATCGATGCCTGGTCCCACCGGAAAGGAAGGTAGATTAATTATTCTGCACGCTGGAATGTCCGGTGGTTTATCATCGGGACGCTTATTTTCAATTCGAGAAAAACAGTGGATTACCATGAGGAAATGAATCACAGAAAACGTTTTGCATGGTTCGAGGAACAGCTTCTGCCAAACATTCCAGAAAATAACTATATATAATGCTCCATGTCACACATTGCAGTTAGCTAAGTCGCCTACAAATAAGCAAAGGTGAGATGTTGAGATGGCTAATGAGTAGACCTTGGATTTTAGGCTAAACGCCTATTTGTTATGCGTACGAACAAACTAAAAATACTTAAATATCTTCACGTTTCATATAAAATATAAAAATATGGAATGGGTTTTAAGGTGCCTAAAATGCCTATTTTGGCCATTGGCGGCTATTGTAAATTTTAGAGCCTAAAAGTGCCTATTTTGCCATTAGTATTTTGTAATTAATTTTTAAGCAGTAGTAAAGGATAAACTATTGATATCATGCGATTAGTTGGAAAAGGCTGGTTTATTTTAACGCTTTGCAGGTAGATTAATTTGTTTTTAGGAAGAGAAACAGAATACATGCCCCCTCTAGTCTCTTTGCCATCCTTTGGTACTGGTCGGTGACTGCAGTATGGCGGAAATCCCTTTCAAATGGTATAGTTCCCATTTTTTCGTAACTCACATGCCTCGTGGTATAGTGGTTACTTATGTTAGCCTCTAGTTCCCGAGGTCGCGGGTTCTAACCTGGCGGAGGGCGATGGATTTTTTTCGGGCGTAAAAATCCTTAGCATTACTTCCTTCGGAAGGGAAGTAAAGCCAGCGGTCCCGTGTCGTAGGTTTTGATGCAGTAATTTGTATCACAAATTATTTAAATGTAAAGAGTAATTATAGTATGAATATGCATTATTATGTGACATTGATTTGAG
Source organism: Deroplatys truncata (assembly GCA_030765065.1). Lineage (NCBI taxonomy): Eukaryota > Metazoa > Arthropoda > Insecta > Mantodea > Mantidae > Deroplatys > Deroplatys truncata. The sequence goes on along the minus strand of CM060984.1, from coordinate 138,621,798 downwards.
ATGTTTGTTGATTGTAATTATTTTTGGGAAGTAAGTTTATACTGCCTTACTGAAACTGACAATAATAGCGTACAATAATGCAGCGAGGGGGTGAGCTGTTTATCATTATTGGAGACGAGGAAGTTACGTAATGCTGGCGCGTTTTTCTTTCAGAATATTCTGGAACATTTCCCTAGAGCATATGTATTCATAATTTTCATTGGATATAAAAATAGACGCTAATGTTGGCGCGTTTTATTAGCCAATTGCAGCTTAGTTATAATCTTTAGGCATATCTGGGTGTGGGAGTATAAATAGAGCTAGGTTAGAGGTAAAGTCAGTCAGTCGGACAGTTCATCAAAATTCTTTGTACACTACACGTCGCATTCCCGTCAGTTCGTCGAAAGTATTTGTACGGCACACTTCGGATATCAATTTGCAGGTTACGTGTAACAGAGTTATGAAAAATCTCAAGTGTTATAAAGTTAATTATACAAAAAGTTGAAGTACGCGAATTAAGAATTATCAGTAATGAAGTTATAACAGTTTCAGTTTGGCGAGTGTCAAGATCAATGTGTAAATGTGATAGTTAACGTGTTCGACAATAAAAGTGTAAAACAAATTTTTTCATCAGTGTTATTTTTGGATAAGAGACTCCCTTCCGTTTACACAACCTGTATAAAGAGAAGTGCTCGACCCAAGAAAAAGATAATAGCTAGCCGGAGGACAGAGAACCTAAATAAAATAACAGTAGCATTTTTTTAAACAAAAACTAATACTGCCGCAAATTGCTAACACCAGATGGAGCTAACAAACCTAACAAATGAATCATGTCACAAGATGGCTTCACCGCGTGAAATAAACACAAATACACAAACATTATAAATTTACCATCGCAAATTGGCTCCCTAACAAGGGGCTCAATAAATAAACAAACATACAAAAAATGTTACTTCAGTTTACGGCACGTAAAAGAACCTCAAGCCTGATAAAGAGGTCTCTGAGCAAAATTTCGGTCTTTCACGACCAATACAGAATGGGACGCTAAGGAGCACAGCAGTTAAAGAGTGTCCATAAATAAAACTCAATTTAATGTTTAATTTTCTCGTCCTCTGCTTCAACTGTTGATATGCATACATTTACAGGATTTCTCCATGGTTTTTCTGTTACTTTTCAAATGTACTTCAAACAGTTATTTTACGTTACAATTCTTAACAATATATTGTTTTTGCACCCTTTTGAATGGTGGCTCCATGTCAGCTCTAGAGCATTTAGGTCACAATGATATATCTATAGTGTATGGTACATTTCCACTGTGATCTATTCAGTTAGTTTTAAGAGGTTCATTTTTCAGCTTTATAAACTGATATTATACATTAGCAGCAATGAATTCATAACTGAATACATAATAACATGTTTCTAGCCATAATAATTTAGAACATTTACTGCTTTTATTGCTGTGTAATTTGTAACGCTCACTACTTAATCTTATTTTTAAACTTTCAGAAAAGGTGTAAATACATTTTATATCCATAACAACTAATATTTAGCTCTCGGAAACCGTATTTTTAGTGCCTAAAACTGTCTATTTTAGATACCTAAACATTGGCTTTTAAGAGCCTAAGAATCCGAAGTCCACTAATGAGACATGGGATACAAACAGATTGCAGTATGAGGAAAAAACCGTTGCTTTCCATCATCAACTACTCAAACCCAGGACGCCAAAGTATTATATTGATGAACTGGCAAAAACAACATGGACACAAAGTAGTACCACTTCAGCCATACCACTGCCACTTCAATCCAACCGAATTGATTTGGGCTCAGGTGAAGAATTACGTTGCTGCTCAAAATAAGACTTTTACCATGAAAGAAGCGGAAAGACTCGTACGGGAGAGATTGGAAAACATGAGTGCAGAGATTTGGAGGAAAGCAGTGAGTCCCGTTGAAGAGGAGTTCTGAAAAACCATAGAAACTGAAAAAAATACTAGACTCCGTGGATAGCTCCACTATAATATTCGAAAATCAATAGGATTCCACGATGACCGTGATAGTGTTGATTGCAGTGAAGCAGACCTGGAAGGAATACGGTCTCTGATTAAGACCATCTACTTTGATTGGTGGGTTAAGGTGTGGCAGTATTTTATATCACAACAATGTAAATGCCAGAGTGATTGTAGTGTAAATAAGCATTATTGTATGACATTGATTTGAAATGTTTGTTAATTATAAGCATTGTTAGGAAATAAGTTTACACGACCTCACTGAAACTGACAATAAGAGCGGGTAACAATGAGCGAGGGGGTGAGTTGTTTATTAATTAGAAGAGGCAAGCAAATGACGTCAGATTAGCGCGCTTTTCTGTAGAAATGGAGGGAATTTCTTCCCTATAGCATATGTGTTCGTAATTTTGATTGAATATAAATATAGACGCTAATGTTGGCGCGTTTTATTAACCAATAGCAGCTCGGTTATAATCTTTAAGCATATCGGGTGAGGGAGTATAAATTCCGTGCCAAAGACAGGTTTCGTTCAGTACAACAGAATCATACAAAGGTTATACGTCGCTCAGTTCAACAGAAGTATTCGTAGGTTATACATCGCACAGTTTAAGAGAATCATTCACGCGTTATACGTCGCGCAATTCTACAGAATCTCTCGCGTCATAAAGTTAGTTATAAATGTGAAATACGCGAATTAATAATGTGCAGCAAATAAGTGATTATAGTGATATTAGAAAATATAACAGTTTCAGTCTGGCGTGTATCAAGAGTCAACATGTGAAATTAATTAATTGTGACGGTAATAAAAGTGTAAAAACAAACTCTTTTATAAGTGTTATCTTTCAGTAACAAATCCTTTCCGTTTACATACCCTGTTCAAGAGATATGCTTGACTGAGTAGTAATAATAGCTAGCCGGAGGACAAAGAACCCAACATTCAAAGTAGTAAAACAATAACAGGCGCTCAGCAATAAGATAACACGAAGTGACCGCGACAAATTGGCTCCCATACGTGGGACAGATAAACATGAAGCATCTTCCAATTACAAAAATATATTCTACTTCAAATGATACTCCTTAATCATGCATGTTAAACGTTCATTTTAGCTCTGTTTTGTGCTGGTGAAGTACTTGTACCTTTAATGAATGGATCATTCAGCGAACAAACTGAGCATGTGCAATTGTGAGCCTGCACCCCATTTTCTCCTATATAGTAGGGTTGCTAACATACTATGAAATGCACCAAGTGACGGGGATTAAAGAATTTTATCGTGTTCCAAGTTATTTTATATATTTTTAGTCACTAGCTAATAAAAAGTTTGTCAGTAGTTTGATTCCTCTAGCAAAGATATAATGTAATATGCTTGCTGAATTCAAAATGTTTGACAGCCAATAAATAATGTGGTCATGCTCTCCATTTTAATACAGAAGTGTACGTCTAATTGATTTGGTGTTTTCCATTTCTCTAATCTATTTATTTGTTTGTCTATAATTCAATTTTGATTTAGATGAAAAACTAAAGGTGTAGCGTAATTACGATTACATATGGCCAATTCTTCGTACCTTAAACTGAACCCTTCTGGTCGCTTCAAGGCGCATGCAAGACCGGCTCAAGTACTCGATGGCTTATTTTCTGTAGCATTCCTTAAACCAGTTGCTGTTAATTATTCATTGTTTTCATAATTAAAGTTAAAAATTACACCTGTCTGCTGTCTCTGTGTGGGATGTTTCATTACTGTCACACCTGATGTATCAACATGTCAGCTGAACACGTATTGCTCACCTTGGTAACGTCGCACTGTAGTTCGGAGTTTGGCCGCTAACCTGCCAGAATCCAACTTAGGTTCCCAGAAAAGAGGTATAGCTCCACTTTAGGAATATTTTACAATTTGTAGAAAGAACTGATAGGTGCGTTTGCAAATCATAAACCAGCAGTGTAAAGTAAACGAGGTTTTATAGAGTGCGCATTCGTTGTCCGTTAAAATGCCCACTTACTTAAATAATATGCCAGTGTCAACATTGGATTTAGTGGCTATATAGCCTGTCTTGTAATTCGTTTTGCTGGAATAAGTGTAATGCAGTGATATAAGCGGGTAAGAAGTTTATTTGGATGAACATTGATGGTTCGTAAATGCGAATACAAAGCAATACGAGAATTATGTTTAATCAGCTTCTATAAGATAATTTCCACGCGACCATTTCAAGGAAAATTTTAACAATTATAGCAGGTAGAGCAAGCCTTAATCTTCATAGTCTAATATAAAAGACTTTTACTTTATTTTCAACTTAGTTCATATATCTTAAATTAAAAATAAACTGAGTTTTATTTATGGACGCTCATTAACTGTTGTGGACCTTAGCGTCCCATTCTATATTGGGCGTGAAAGACCGGTAATTTTGCTCAGAGGCGTCCTTATTATGCTTGAGGTTCTTTTAGTGCTGTAAATCTACGACAAGGGACCACCGGCTTTACTTCCCTTACGCCCGAAAAAATCCATCGCCCTCCGCTGGGTTTGAACCCGCGATCTCGGGAACTACAGGCTAGCGGCTAGCATGGTAACCACTACACCATGGAGGACAACGTTCATATCTCTGAATTGACTAGTTGGAAAGAAAAACTTTTTGTGCTGGAACTGTTTATTTGGGAAGGATAGAAACATAAATTGGGTGAAATCATATATTTGGGGAATTTGTTTAAATGTATGATGTCATGAAATTAGGTAGTGATTTTTAGGAATAGGCTTTGTGTATTACTTCACCTGGGCTTTGCTTCACTGCACACCATTGTAAAATATTCTCTCAGAATCGTAGCACTTTCTTAATTTTTAAATTCTTTTTTTATTTGGTTTGTTGACTCCCTTTTTCCTTTTTACAGAAGCATTTTATGAGAGCCTTCAAATCTTTGAAATGTTTAGCACATGACCTATAAGACTATACGTCCTGTATTTAAATAGTCCTCTCTCCTTATAAATTGTATCCAGATGAGTTCTGCAGAAATTGGTCCATTTTTTTGCAAATACAACATAACATAACATAAATACAACATAAATAAAACGTTATTCCTATTAATTATAGTAACAACTGCTACAGAATGCCATTAATACTTATGCATACACACATGGACTTCTTCGAAAATCTGTAGGAAACAAATCTTTGAATTTGTGCAACGCTTGCAGTACAATGACAAGAGGTATAAACGTACTCAAATTTATCTTTTTCTTTCTTTCCTTCATTTTTGTTTTCTTTTTTATATTTCACTCAACCCATCTCAAATAGAATTCACCGTGTATACATCTTTTTAAGCTTTGTAAGCTCATAACGAGCTGTAGCTAAACCAAGGGGTCCTAATGTTTTCTGCATTCTCGAAATTGGCCTTAGGTTTAGTGTTTTGATATTTGAACTGATGTTACTGCAACTAAGTGTGACGGAAGTCGGGCATGCCCGTACCCAGAAAAAAATTTCGGGGAGGGTTTTCCACAAGTAGATCTAAACTTAATACCACACACAGTTACCATACACCTACTCCGTAGCATATAGACGTTATGTGGATAAGAAAATTGCTTGGACACATTATATAGACAAGAAAAACTCATTAGAATGAGGTATTTCACCTTACAGCACAAAACATGGAGACTGCTTCGAAAACACGAATGTATGGTCACCTTACCTATGTAACTAACTAAAGTTGTTAGCTAGTTACAAAACTAACTAACTAAAACAAACTAAACCTAACCTCGGTTTAAATCTAGAAAACACAAGACCACAATGTGCATATGTTGTTCATTTTGTACAAAATGATGCCAAAGATTCCTATCTCCTTTCACTGGTGATCACATGATATCTTACACACTTTCCTAAATCTTTTACATAATATGCATAATGGTCCAGGTTGGTGATAACTGGCGTTAGCGTAAATCAGGCGGTGAAAGCCAATTACATCGTATATCGTCACTATAGTTAGTGACACCACAATCCTGTGTGATTATACGTCGATTTTATTTCTAGTTTCCGAGATCGCGGGTTCAAACCTGGCGGACGGCGATGGATTTTTTTTCGGGCGTAAAAACCCTAATCATGGCTTCCTTCGGAAGTGAAGTAAAGCCGGTGGTCCCGTGTCGTATATTTACAGCATGCAAAATAACCACAAGCCTGATAAAGAGGCCCCTGAGCAAAATGTTCGGTCACGCCCAATATAGATGGGACGCTAAGAAACTAGCAGTTAAAAAGAGTCCCTATATAAAACTCAATTTAATTTTTATGGATTTTGTGTTTTTATTTTTAAACAGTTGTTTGCTTGATGTTGCGCTGCTCCCGCCATGACAGTAAACAGCACAGCCTGGCGGGCCAGCTTAGCACTGATTAGTTACATACTCACCACACATACTGAATTACGTATTTTGTTCTGAAGCAGTGTTTAATTGAAAGATTTATATTATCCCTGTTCATTGAAGAACACATTGCTATTTATTAGAAGTCATATTTTAATTTTGAAACGATCAAGATGGTAAGTTAATACATAGGAGCTGGTATTTACCGATAAGCTTCTGACAATGTTGCTGAGCTTTAAGTTTTGGTTTGCATGGACATGACTTGCTGATTGCATTACCGACAATTAGGGTTTATTGATATGTGTTTATGTTTATAGAGCTTCGGCATGCCTTCGGTGAAACCTAAACCTAGTATCCCTCAGAGAGAACGGATATCACAAACGATATATGGAGTTCCAGATATAATGGCAAGCGGGTAAGCATACCTAACCTCAACTTATACCATTTATTGCCTTTGGCAATAGAGTATTACAGCAGGAGGATGTAATGACCTTGCTTATAGCGTTCAAATTTTAATTTCTATGTAAACGGTATTCCGAAATTTTGGATTTTCTTAACATCTCGGGAGGTGTGTAATGACATCGCAGTTTTAACCTCAAATGCTCTACACTGTGTTTTCGAATTAAATCATCAAAATTAACAGCGGTTATGCGGATCATAGATTTTTCGGCTAATCTGCTCTTAGTTCTCTTTGTTGAAAATGGTTGCAACTGCTACGCTCCTTTCCTTCTAAAAAAACATCCCTCGCCTACGCTTTGAGGCTGAGTATCTTACCGGCTTTGGCGGCATTAAATATTCGTCTGTTGGACATACAACACATCATTTTCATCACCAAGGAAGAGAACTAAGAGCAGATTGTCGGAGTTTTCTTTACAGATAAGGATGCATAGTCATAGATGTGGAACTTCGTTAGCATTGCTAATTTAAAGGTCCATGTTAGTGATTTCTGCTCATTCAAATTTATATATTATGGTTCACTGAATTGAACATACAGTATGCAACCAAACAAACTTGTATCATGCTTTATAATAAAATGTTGGTTTTAGCTCCTTTGATAAAGTAATGCTTTTATTCCCCTCCCCCCCCCAATTTCTCAAATACATGGCTGTTTTGCCTTTTAAATGTAAGTAATTTTTTCATTTTCTGCTTATAAAACCTTATGAGGTAGACTGTAATGAAATGCAATAGATAGTTGGGATTATCTTAAAGAATATAAGCTTTTTTTGTTTATTCTCAGCATTTATACTTGGTTGATTACCCATGAAATCAACAACCAAGGAGTTATCTACACCTAGGTGCAAATAGTACTGACGTCTGTATTTCTGCCATTCATGGCCATGAGTTACATTCTTAGTAGATGAAAACTATAATTTAATTTCTGTTGCATAGTTAATACACTGCACATCCCTTTGTTTTACATTCTTTTTACATTCATTGATTTTGCTATAAAAGAAACTGTCTTAAAAAGGGGTGGATGGGCAGGTTTCAGCTTTGAAGTGTTCACATCTTCTCCTAAACCTCTAGTTTAGGTATTTTCATTGCATCCGTCTCCATTTTTTTTTATACTATTGGGGGTGGCAGGTATAGCAGTTCAGCATCCCTTTTTAACAAGCCCATTTCTGGTTGTCTGCATGTTGCGTATTGTTGCCTTAATGAAAACCATTTTTAGAATCCTTTGGTCACATTCCTGACATTTAAAATATTGCATACAAATTAATAATTGTAACTGGAAAGAGAGATGCACTCTTGTCACAATTTGTAAACACGTTTTTGTTTTGCTCTAGATGTTCTTGGGCTTCAAGCCAAGGTGAAGTGATGTGGAGATATCAACGTTCCGGGAGCGTACATCTCTCCCATCTTTAGGATGCTGGATGATTGGATCGGTATTTGGGCCTGTTTATATACTCTTTGTCATGGCGGCGGGCACGGACTGCGTAGAAAATGCGAGCCGGCCTTCGCTGTGTTCAAAGTGGCGGACCGTGAAGAAAACACGTTTCTTCGGAGGGTAGTTAATGTGTCAGTGTTTTGTGCTTTTTGAGCCTGTCAATTTCGATATTGGTGGCCGGTTTCCAAGAGGAACTGAGCTGTAGACCGGCATTCCAGTTGAGTGTGCCCTTCTCTGAGGCGACGGCCAGCGCCTCCTTGACCCTGCATTCCCAGTAGCCGTCGCACCTGGCAATGATGGTGGTCTTGCGGAAGTTGGCTCTGTGGTTCATGCCAAAGCAATGTTCAGTCAGCCCAGATTTTTCTGGCTGCATTAGCCAGATAGACCTCTCATGCTCCTTGACCCTGGTAGTTATGGTTCTGCCTGTTTGTCCTATGTACAGGGCACCACATTCACAAGGAATGCGATAGACTCCTGGTACTTGGAGGCCTAGCTGGTCTTTCACGCCTGATTAGGTTGTTTACCTTCGGAGGAGGTTTGTGTATGGCCCTGATGTTGTGTTTGGCCAGGATTCTGGTGATTTTGCCGGATAGGTTGCCGGTGTATGGAATGCAGCTGTGGCGGTGGGTTTCTCTGGAGCTGGCTGTGTGGTAGGCTTTGCTTTCTTGGCTTTGGTGAGTGCAGCAGTGATGTCATAATCAGAGTAGCCGTTTTGTCAGAGAGTGTATTTTAAATGCCGTAGTTCTTGTGTGAGATGGCTTGGATCCGAGACGGCGACTGCTCTGTGGGCCCAGGTGTTTAGTACGCTGATCTTTTGCTATTTGTGGTGAAAACTGTTGGCATTAAGGTAAAGGTCTGTATGTGTGGGCTTGCGGTAAACAGCGTGCCCAAGTTTACCGTTGCGTTGTTAGATATGAGGATGTCTAAGAATGGCAGAGTTCCCTCTTTTTCAACTTCCATGGTGAACTGGATCTGAGGCCGGAGGCTATTAATGTGTGTGAGGAAGTCCTGTAGTGTGTCAGGGCCATGCGACCAAACAACGAATGTGTCGTCAACATATCTGAAGAAGTGAGAAGGTTTAAGTGGAGAACTAGCCAGAATTTATGTTCTAGGTGCTCCATGTAGAAGTTGGCTATGGCTGGGACAGTGGAGATCCCATGGCTACGCCGTCTACTTGATCATAAAAGTTGCCGTTGTACAGGAAAAAGGTGGAAGACAAGGTGTATCGGAACAGTTCAGTGATGTCGGTCGGAAAATGTTCAGTTAAAAGTTGTATAGTTTCTGGAAGGGGAACTCTGGTAAAGAGAGAAACTACGTCAAAACTGACGAGAAGATCAGTTGGCGCAACAGTGATGGCGTTAAGTGTTTGAACAAATTCAGTGGAATTGCTGACATGGTGTGGGCAACTCCCGACTAAAGGCTGCAGCAAGTTGGCTAGGTGGCATGCTAGTCTGTATGTAGGACTGCCAATGGCATTCACAATGGGTCGGAAAGGGACCTCAGCTTTGTGGACCTTGGGCAGCCCATACATTCTGGGCGGTCTGGAGGCTGAGGGTGAAAGAAACTGCTTAGAATCCAGAATGAGGCTGGAATTCTTGATGAGAAGTTTGGTGAAACGTTCTATGGATGCCGTGGGTTTTTTTTTTTAGTAGCCTGTAGGCCGGATCATCTAGGAGTTGCTTCATCTTGTCCTGGTACTGGTTGGTGGAGAGGATGACCATCGCATTCCCCTTGTCGGCCGATAGGACGACCAAGTTATCATCTGTGTGTAGCTGCTTCAGTGCCAGGCTTTCGGCCCGGCTGATGTTGGGATTTGGAAGCGAGGTGTGGGTGACTGCGTTGGCCATCGCAGAGCGTATCACTTCGGTGCTGTCTTGTATGTTGGATTCTACCCCGCTGATGATATCGGCCACTGGAAGTGTTCTTGGTGCAGGCGCAAAGTTAAGACTTTTGGCTGGTATGGAGGTTGTGGCTTCGTCTATCTCCTGTCCTGATAGATTAATGATGTGGCTGGAGAGCAGAGGTGGAACGGCCTCCTGAGATTTAACCAGCGAGTCAAATTTCCTGGTCTGCTGCTTGGTGCTCCGGAGGAACGTGGCGTGACCTTGTGCGAAGGTGGAGAGGTCCACCCTGTCCCAGTCCAAAGGAGAAAGTTTGGAGGCGAGTAGCCAAAAGGAATCATGTAGACCAGCTAGGCCTCCAAGTACCAGGAGTCTATTGCATTCCTTGTGAATGTGGTGCCCTGTACATAGGACAAACAGGCAGGACCATAACTACCAGGGTCAAGGAGCATGAGAGGTCTATCTGGCTAATGCAGCCAGAAAAATCTGGGCTGACTGAACACTGCTGTGGCATGGACCACAGAGCCAACTTCCATGAGATCACCATCGTTGCCAGGTGCGACGGCTACTGGGAATGCAGGGTCAAGGAGGCACTGGCAATCGCCTCAGAGAAGGGCACACTCAACCGGGATGCCGATCTACAGCTCAGTTCCTCTTGGAAACCGGCCACCAATATCGAAATTGACAGGCTCAAAAAACACTAAACACCAACACATTAACTACCCTCCGAAGAAACGTGTTTTGTTTGAGTTCCGCCACTTTGAACACAGCGAAGGCCGGCTCGCATTTTCTACACAGTCCGTGCCCGCTGCCATGACAAAGAGTATATAAATGGGCCTAAATACTGATCCAATCATTCAGCATCCTGAAGTTGGGAGAGATGTACGCTCCCGAAACGTCGATGTCTCCACATCACTTCACCTGGCTTGAAGCCCCAGAACGTCTAGAGCATATTCGTCGCCAGGAAAGCTTCAACTCTTATTTCATGTTTTTGTTTTACTTTAAACATATTTTTATTTATTTATTTATTTATTTATTTATTTATTTATTTATTTATTTATTTATTTATTTATTTATTGATTGATTTGCAAAAATATGTTTCTTTTCTTTTTTTTAAGGTTTGGGGCTACTACAGTTAAATTGGAGCCCTCACATCCTTTGGAAATTTCAGAGCAAAAAGTAAGTAATATATTTATTCCTTCCTTTTTCTAATTTAAAAGAGGGATTTGCATAATTCAGTTTTCACCTAAGATTTACTACAGTGCCTTGCATTGTGTGTGTGTTTAATATGCATTACTAAAGGTTCTTAAAGGTTAGCCTAATTCAATAATTGAATTGATCACATGGACATTGTAAAAAACTGTCAAAAATGTGATAGGAGAAAGGAAAATGGTTTGTTATATTTTGAAAGTATTTAATATAATCAGTAGGACATAAAACATGTAATTATGCAACTTAAAACAGGCATATATCATTAAACAACCCAGAACATGTACCGTCCAAAACCTCACAAAGGTTATGAAATAATGAAAAAATTGAAGTTGTTTTCATCCATATTCATTGTATTAAAAATTAAGTTAATTTATAATCTACCAAAGCAATAAAAATTTGTAATACTCCCTGAATTGTGGACTGGAACAGCTGCTGCTGAAGTGAACTTAATTCTTCCCATTGCAGTGTATTACAGTAACCATTTTAAAGTTTGAAAACAAACTATTTTCTGCTGCATCTAAGAATTTATTTGTATTGAGAAATATAATGTTTGGCTACAATGCTTTCTGCGCCATTTTCATTTGTTCTTTTAAGTATGTTCTCAGAAATGTGATAATTAAGCATTTAGGATTTTGAATTGGTCAACTTAACACTCGTGGGTTTCACTTACACATAATTAATGCAGGAACATGTTTTTGTAGCACTTTGTCTACATCATCAGCTGCTGTCAACTAGTTTGAACGACCAGGTCAAAGGCAGTTGAAAGTGTATCCTCTGGTGGCATAGGTTGAAGCAATTTTGCATAGGTGTTGACATCATTAGGAATCTTGAAGTTCATCACGCATCCTTCATGTTTCTTAATAAAGATCTTCTCCCAGACATTCAATTCTTTAACATTTCTGGTGGTTTTTAAGAGTTTAATTGCCCCATTAAATGTTGTGGCTAGTTTTCCAGAAATGATCGGCCACTGCTAATTATCTATCTGTTTGTATCTGAGTTTCTGAAATGTTCCTTTTTTCTCACTTTTAAGCTTCTCTTTGTTTTTCCTATATAAATCTTATCACAATTCAAAAGCTAATCTAATATACTCCTGGTTTTTCATTTGTTTCAGGTTTGTTCAATTTGTTTGATTTAATTAAGTTCCTTAAAGATAGTCTATTCTGAGATGCCAAAATGATACATATGGTGTTTTGTAAAAAAAATGTTTGAAATTTGTGCATAGCTGTCGGGTGGAAGGTAAATTTTCTACTACATACCAGATTTTTCTTTTTTGAGCATTGTAATTTCTTCCAAGTGTTTAAGCCTTTTACATTTTTGGATTTACTTTTTTAATATTTCTTTGGTAAAACCATTACATTCTGCTATCTTTAAACTTTCTGAAAATTAAATTGAGTTTTATTTATGGACGCTCTTTAACTACTATGGCCCATAGCGTCCCATTCTATATTGGGCATGAAAGACCGGTAATTTTGCTCAGAGGACTCTTTATCGGCCTTGAGGTTCTGTTACGTGCCATAAATCTACGACACGGGACCACTGGTTTTACTTCCCTTTTGAAGGAAGCCATGCTAAGGATTTTTACGCTCGAAAAAAATCCATCGTCCTCCGCCGGGTTTGAAGCCGCGACCTTGGTAACGACTACACCACAGAGGATGACTTTTAAACTTTCTGTATGCTCCTTGTTGTATTCCATACTGTTCAATGGTATGTTGACTAGTCTATGAGTGTGTGTTGACTATTGCATGTTTATGTTGTCTAGCATTAAAACCATTGGCTGATGTAGTTTTGTGTGTGGGTGGTCTTCCTAAGAATTCCAAATTTGATTTTCTCACCATTTTTTTATTAATTTCAAGTCTAGGAAAGGCAACATGTTGTCAGTTTCCATTTCCATATTAAACTTCATGGTTTTTTCTTGCAGTAGTCTGAAAAAAGCTGAAGATGAAAGCAATCAGTGCTTTTGAAACATGTTCGATTAATATAAAGTAAGTGAAGTTTTAGTGTATCCACCGACTCAAGATTCAATTAAATTATGTTTCGCTTCACTGTCTCCAACTTCCTGAATAACACTTTTCTGTTAATAGAACATAATGTTTGTGAAGAGTAGACTCAGGTGGTATAGTGTGTTTTATAAGTACTTATAAGAATGCACATAATTTAGGATATTCTAATTTATAAAACGAAATGTCAGCATAAGAGAAGGCTTCAGATAGGTCCTTATTAAAGGTTGGCAATTCAGGCCTGAAGTGGAAAAAGTTACTTTGTTTGGGGTATTTACTTTTAGCATCAACTGTTAGCATCTCTTTTGGAGTGCAACATTTTTTAAATATTTTACATCACTTGAAAACTAGTACCCACACTTATATATTTTCACATGGAACACAAAATAAAACAAGCCCATCTGTAGTATGCTCACCATTTTCACATACGCATGTACCTAGATGAGTAAATAAACTTGATTTCATGGTGGCATTTTTCTACAAGCAAACACTGGAGTCTTAACTATAACATAGCAATGTCCAACCATTCAACATTCACAAACAAAACTAAACTGTAATGCACACGTGCTCTGGCCTTGCTTGCCTGGATAATCACCTTTGGGAATTCCCTAACCCTGACCAATGCATTATTTGTGAAATTATCCAAAATATGTGCTAAAGTATTTACATTTTCTGACTGAGGAAATGTTACAATATATGCATATTATGTTTTAACCAAGTAGAAAAAGTTATTACATAACTATCCCAGCCCTAATAATTAGTATACAGGTGTGGGCATGAACAACCTGTCTCATTTTGCCAATGTTCACTCATCTTTGTGTTCTGTTGCTTGTAGCTGTTCATAATTTATTTGTATAGTTCATAGCATTGCAACTTTGCATATAAGGTGTTGTGTGCAAGCACTCCCTACTCAGTCAAAATGTTTGTGTGGTGTGCTATAAATGTCAGATGTATTGTTGGTCCAGAATTCTTTGAGTCCACCATGCAGATGAATGTCTATTTTTATTTCCATGCTCTGGGGTCCATATACAAAAATATCCCCATTCTTTATATAACACACTATTCATAAAAAATTATTATTCTCTCTTGATTTATTGATTAATTAATTTAAAAAAATGGGTGCCCCTACAGGAACCCTGCACATGCTGCTCTTTAAACTAAGGAATCTACTCAGTTCCAAGGTACCAATAAAGGAATCATGCTCCTAGGTTCAAGCCCTTCATTATCATCCGGTTCTAAAAAAGAAGATCCCAGAGACTTTTCCTGTGCATATGCCATACATTTACAAAGGATGTGCATGGAGGTTTCATTTTCCTCCCCACATTTCCTACACAATGGGCTATCAATCAAACTCATTATGTGCATAGCCACCAACTACAATCCTTATAAGCACCCTACTGAGGGTCATCAGGACCTTCCTAATCCTTGCATAAGCCCCATGATTAACTTGTGACTTTACCTGGCTATAGAGAACTTCAGAACCCAAAGTGCAACTGATTAATCCAAAGAGCTATGTCAGTTCTTGTACTTTGGATGGATGTTCCAAAAAAGGGGTTCAGGACCAATAAACAACCAATTCCTTGCTAGCTTATCTGCGATTTCATTGCCTCAATGTCCGAATGCCATGGAACCCACAGAAGAGTAACGGGCCTCATTCACAGAGCCTATCCAAATCCTTTGGCATTTCACGCCAATTAGTATGTCCTAACAGCAAGTGCTTTTAATGTTACCTGGCTGTTGGAGCAAATATATACATTTCTGATGCAGTCATGCAATTTAGGTATATGTGAAATCTGATCAAGATAGTAAAGACCTCAGTTTGAAGACAGTGGCATACTTAGGAGTAAAGAGCCTTATATTAGGCCCCCAGCCAGGATCCGTCCATAAGCCAGATTTGACTTCCACAGAGGGTAGCCTCATTGCCCTGCATCCAACTCTCCCTAGTTGTAAATTCCACATTATACCTACAATGCAGATTAAATCTAGGTCCTATGAGGTCCCCCACCATGATGGATCACTCCTCATCAAGTCCCATTAAAATACAGGCATGTCCCCAAGCGAATGCTTAAAGGACCATATTCCCAATGACCAGGGCCAATGTGCACTAATCTGTGCCCTCCCCTGAATGTACAGGGGCAACTGAGCAGCACCATAGTGCCTCCAGGGCAAGAGTGGAGTAGTACGTATAGCTCCAGTTATAATCTGACCCTGGCAATGTTACACATACACTATATTTTTGCCTGGGAATGATTTAAGATTAAGGAATAAGGTTTCAAAATGCAGAAGCAGCATTCAAATGTTTTGTGTTAATAAGCTCTTGCATTAGAAAGAAAAGGGGGGAAGAAAGTGTCACTGATTTTCAGGTATGTCCATTAGGTAACACCTAGGAAAGTTCTTAACTTGAAATGAGGAATATTTTGGAAATGGTTAACAAAAAATTTGACACAAATTGTGTGTTTCAATAGCTCTTGGTTTTTTCCTGTAGTAAGTTTTTGCCTATCTGTGAATATTTTCTTCTTATACAAAGCTCAGTCAAATAAAGGCAAGTTCAAGCTTATGAACATATATTCAAATCAGTATATTAAACGTACAATATTTTAATCCAAATCATTACAGCCATTTTTGAAAAAGTAATGAATATTTTCCAAGTAAAGGGTAGTATGGGATGGGGAAATTTTCATGAAAATATTGCAGAATATGCTGAACTAAAATACCAGGGGTGTTGAACAGAACTTTACATTTTTGAGTTATGCTATTTACAGAGACAGATGGATGGAGACACACACACACTTTTTTTTTTGTGCTCAGGGGATCCCAAAAGATGTGTTTTTAGTGAAATCTTGATATCAAATTTTTGTATGGAATTTAATACTTCCTCTTACCTAATACAGGTAAGTGGTAGAGAAAGTAAGTGGTATGAGTAGAATCTTCATACTTTTGAGGATCTGTAAGATAACATCAAGAATAACATGCACAATATCAACAAATATTGAATGTGTGTAAAAAGGACCTTTCAAGTTTCCCTGTAAGTGATTGGATGCTGGATGAGCACATTTCTTATAAAGGTTAGTTATAAAAAATACATGGGAAAGAGAAGGATATGTGGACAATTAAATAAAGAACAAGAACAAATAAAGAACAAGAGAGAGTTATGTTTGGGTTCAAGCAGGCGTGTGGAGGCTAAAAGGGATGAGAAAAAGTTTCCAACAGAACATGTGTCCAATATGTGGAGGGAAGGAAGATTTGGAACATATAGTTTTTTAATGTAAAGGGACAGAGTTTGGAGGAAGGAGTGTATAAGTGAGAAATTGCTTAAATTAGACAGAAAAGTAGCCTTAATTAAATTTTTTAGTAAATGTAGTAAGAAGGTAGGTGAATACTTAATCAAAGTTAGAAAGAAATGGTTGTGGTCTATAAAAAGAGAAGTAAATGAGACTTAGACTATGATGTGTTGTGAAAACAAAGGTTTAATTAATACTATTTGGAACATTGTGTGTGTTTAACCTATTATTATTATTATTATTATTATTATTATTATTATTATTATTATTATTATTATTATTATTATTGTCATCATCATTATTATCATCATCATCATCATTATTAATGAGCAATGCTACGATGATTTTTATATTAATAGTATTATTAATATTGCTATCATTCTTAATATTATAATTATTACTATTATTATTAGTAGTAGTTGGTAGTGGTAGTGGTAGTAGTTACAAGAAAAACCTGGGTTTTGAGTATGGCTAATATAACAGCCTGTGCTGATGATAGCCATATTCTGTGTATGGTGGCTTAGTATAAATAAATAAAAAAAATATATAAAGGTTAGTTTCAATAATTCTATTTGTCGTTTTATTGCATTAATTTTTTAGGAAGTTTGGATTCAAAGGCAAGTGAGATAAGGTGAGTGTGTTTTGTAGCGGTATTGTCGTGATATCTATTTCTGAGCGCCTTTTATTCTATTACTCGTTCGAATTTTGGGTTCTTTGTCCTCCGGCTAGCTATTATTTCTCAGTCGAGCATATCTCTTAAACAGGGTGTGTAAATGGAAAGGAGTTTTTACTGAAAGATAACACTGATCAAAGAATTTGTTTTTACACTTTTATTGCCGTCACACTTTATTCATTTCACATAATTACTCTTGATACACGCCCGACTGAAACTGTTGTATTTTCGAATGTAACTATTATCACTCATTTGCTGCACATTATTAATTCGCGTATTTCACATTTATAACTAACTTTACGACGCGAGAGATTCTGTAGAATTGCGCGATGTATAACACGTAAATGATTCTCTTAAACTTTGCGACGTATAACCCGCGAATGCTTCTGTTGAACTGAGCGACGTATAACCTATGTATGATTCTGTTGGACTGAACGACGTGTAATGCACGAATGTTTCTGTTGAACTGAGCGACGTATAACCTTTGTATGATTCTGTTGGATTAAACGACGTATTACCCGCGAATCCTTCTGTTGGACTGAGCGACGTTTACCTCATGAATTATTCTGTCAAACTGCGCGTTACCCATCTCTGGCACGGAATTTATACTCCCTCACCCCAATATGCCTAAACATTATAACAGAGCTGCTATTGGTTAATAAAACGCGCCAACATTAGCGTCATATTTTTATATCCAATCAAAATTACGAACACATATGCTCTAGGGAAAATATTCCCTCCATTTCTACAGAAAAGCGCGCTAATCTGGCGTCATTTGCTTGTCTCTTCTAATTGATAAACAACTCACCCCCTCGCTCATTGTTGCCCGCTCTTATTGTCAGTTTCAGTGAGGCCGTGTAAACTTATTTCCTAACAATGCTTATAATTAACAAACATCTCAAATCAATGTCATATAATAATACTTATTTACACTATAATCACTCTGGCATTTACATTGTTGTGATATAAAATACTGCCACAGTTTTACTAACCAATCCTGTAACTGTAGATTATTTTTGTTTGCAATGTTCATGTGACCAGATCAATTGCCAGTAAATATTTATTCATCTTTAGGTGACTGTTGCTTCAAAAAAGGGAAAAAAGGCGAGGTGGTGATTTGTTCTATTGTATAACATATTCCTGGTGATTGTTACATTGTCTGTTAGTTTTCAGAGAACCAAACGCAAATGAATATGCTCATGCTCCGAAATCAGCAAGGGCTTCATGCTCCTCTTCGCTTGAACATGGAACTTCATGCTGCCAAGCAAGTGGGGCGTCTGCCATTTCTACCATCATCCAACTTTATGATAGATGTGCTTACTGGTAAAGATGAAGAGATTGGTTTTGAAGATTTTTTGAACACAGCAGAGTTCCGTGAACAAATGGTTCAGCCCCATGCATATCTGGAGAGACGTAGGGGCCTGCTTTGAACATTATCTAAGGATGTGGATTGGACATACAACTGGTTGTTTTTAAAATTCTGGTTTCAAATAAAACCAAGATTTCACATTGTATGCTGAAAAAAATAACATCTTTTAAATAAAACTAAAATACTTAAAATTTATACCTTAAAGTCTTCAAAATTATCACCTGTAATGGCTGGGTAGGATTAATGGACCACATAAGAAAAAGTATACTGCAGTAGGTGGCAGAGAACTTGTGATTTTTAATGCCCTAAAATGTAATATTTCCAAATTGTTTATACATCAGTTTAACCAGTACTTTTGAATGAAAAATTGTTAACAAAGAGGTTTATTTTGTTTTCCTGATCATGTTATATACTTAAAGCCTTTTTTCACATATTTGAAATTTTAGCAAAGGGCATTCTTTTTTGTGTGTAAAGCTGGGAGTTTACTTACATTCACCACTTCCTGTAGCAATTGTCACATCCAGGTGTCTTTTATGCATACCTGCGTAAGGTGTTAGTAATATGAAAAATTGAATCGGGCTTGGAGAAATTCAGTGCTATGGCCAGAATTTAACTTTGGACCTTTTGAGGTCCTTTACCAGCACAAATTAGTTCGGGTTCAAATCCTGCTCATGCTATTGAATCTTTAAAGACTGGTTCACAATAGTCCAAGAATGGGAAGAAATGCAGATACAAATGTTGGTTCACAATAGCGTGGTAATGAGAACGGGAATGCATGTTAATGATCATATTGATCACAAGGTGAAAAGTCAATTTTCCACATTGGGATTCCATTTGTTTTTCATTGACTAGTGATATTTTTCACCTCCTTCCAATTCAGCCAACATAATGCAGATTAGCCAGTGTCAAAATTCAATAGATTGAACATTATCTAAATGCAGATCCATTACAATTCCAATTCCTCTAGTCATACCAAGCTTTCATTCCTTTATTTAATGGCATCATACATTAAAGTTGTTAATGATTCTTTGTTAATTTTTACTGGTTTGTAGGTTTTGCTATTGAGGCAATAGCCAGTTCTGAGTTGCATATAAACAAACTGCAGATTTTTCACTAGAAGAACCAACAATCAAAGGATCAGAGTTTAGGATGCACATATGCTGGAATTTCTTCCAGTTTCATGTTTCCAATTTGCAACTAGAGAGAGCACTATTAGCTGCTTCATGCCACGGCTGCCTAGAATAATCTACAGTGAAGGGTCTGATACGCACAATATGGATTATAATATGCCGTGCCTGGGAATGAGAACAAGAAAGTTCAAACTTGGCCAAATCTTCTTTCCCATTCACAGGTCATGGGAAAGCTTCCTGGCAATTGTGAATGCTTCCATTAAAATACATGTATTTCACTTTGTCTTTCTTGTTCTGGTTACCATTCTTGGTTATTGTGAACCAGCCATAAGGTCTTCTTTCCTTCTGCAGCCTATGTATGACCTCTGTAAATAAGAACAACTTTTAGAAACTCCATATATATACATATATACAAATATGTTTTATTCTTTTGTCCCTGGGAGCAAGCAGTTAAGATAAAATATGTAGCTTATAACTGTCATTTATATGGAAAAAAATCCCTGATAAGCATAGGATATCTTGATATTATTACATTTATTGCCAGCATGTCAGACTTTAAACTTCCAGAGAAAACATAAGTACTGATGATTCAGTTGGTCTTTGACTGACAGCACTGCACTGAAGTGTATCTATGCCTCTGATAAGAAGAATAACTTCTTTGCTGATCATTATCTTGCAGAACCAAGGCTGTATCAGATCCAATGTATAAGAATTGCACAAACACTGTGACAGAGTCTTTACCATCATACTTATGAGAGTAAGAAATTAAACAATGACGCTTGAAACATTACATTTGCACTATGATTATTATAAGCATTAATGCTATTTGCTACAAAGAATTTGCTTATGTATGAAGAACACTGGTAAAAGTGGTGCTTACGCCATCTTAGAGGCTGGCGCATAACCTCTATATTGCGCTCGAAAACATATTCTTGTGGTGTGCTACAGTTCGCCACTAGGAGGACTTAGGATTACTATTGATGCCTAGTATTAGTATTCAACACATTTTACAATCCCTTATTAATCATCTAAAGCCCAAATGCAAATTGAGGCGCTTAGAGTAATAATGGTAGATCTCAACCAAAGTTCATTTTGAGATAAATGTCAGTTTCTGTTTTGTTCCAAAACGTGGAAAGTAGTTAACATTACAACTTGATATTTTCTTAAGGGATTTCAAGTCTATGTGCAAATTCTTGAACCATTGTGATTAATAGTTTTCCTGATTTTGTGTTGTTTATTAGAACAAAAAATATACAAAACAAAAAAATGGTTTAAAATTGATTTTTCCTTCATTTAACATCTTGAAATACCTAATCCAGCTCTATTTCCAAATCTTCACATTTTTTGTCATCAACACCGTCATGGCGAAGGTTATAAAAATCATGATAGATGAGTGGTATATATTTTAATAATTTCATCAGGTCATTGTATTTAGCTTTCTTTATCTTTCTCTGTTCACTGTACTTTTGTTGTAACTTAAACAATGGAACATGTAAACTTTTACCTCTTTTTCTTAAAATTAACTGTTTGATACCCTTCAGAGTTAGAATAACATAAACCAAATTTAACAATCTCAGAATTATCATGATCAACAATAATGGATGTAACCTTACGTAAAAGCAAAGGAGCACCATCAATATCTTTTTTTTCTAATTACAACGTTTGAAGTGATACCATTCTGTATGTCAACAAAGTCTTCCCTGTTCATTTGATTAATGGTGAAAGGGTCTTTTACTCTTGCTGCTGCAATAACATGACACCATTGGTTAGGGCTATACACACACTGCATCTTCCTTTTCTTCCTTTCAATAACTGAAAAATCCCTATCTGAAGCCATGTATGAGTGTCCTGGAATGAAAAATCTGTGTGTTATAGAGTAAAAAACTTCATTTTCACCAAGTAAATCCAAAGAGCAACAATATGAAAATTTTTATTTTGTCCAGCACAAGAGTCGGTCCATATGATGAGGTTATTAGCACTGAACTTTGATTTCAGCTGAGGCAAAATGTTTAAAAAAACAAGAACCGATATTATCACAGGCACGTGAAGCCACATTTTCAGACCATACCTTCATAACTTCACTATCATCATTTAACACATGAATACAAAAATTATACGTCCATAGCCGACACAAGTAAAACACTGCTTCTGTTGAAATGTGAGGTGTGGGAAGAGCTTGTTGAAGATCAGCAGTTAGAAATAGAACAACGCTATTTTCACTTTTACATAACTGAATGTCTTGCTTCATTAATGTCTTCACAGCTGCCTTGTCGTCCTCCGTGGACTAGTGGTACCGTGCTAGCCTCTAGTTCCCGAAGTCGCGGGTTCAAACCCGGCGGAGGGCAATGGATTTTTTCAGGCGTAAAAATCCTTAGCACGGCTTCCTTCGGAAGGGAAGTAAAGCCGGTGGTCCCGTGTCGTAGATGTATGGCACGTAAAAGAACCTCAAGCCTGATAAGAGGCCTCTGAGCAAAATTTCCGGTCTTTCACGCCCAATATAGAATGGGACGCTAAGAACCATAGTAGTTAAAGAGCGTCCATAAATAAAACTCAATTTCAATTTTTTTTTTCACAGCTGCCACTTGAGCTAAGTGCACTTGTTTAGTAACTGACGGTTCAGGGCTGTGCACATGCTCTTCACAAATCTTGCAACTATCTGTTAAAGGTAATTTAAAGCCTATGTTGAAGTAGGTATTAAACACCTCATGGTATGCATGAAGCTTTACGGGTGTTACTTTTTGCTGCTGATCAGATCCTGTAGATTTTTCATTGCATTAACATAAAGTCTGTGCATTTCCTCAATGGAGTGGACAGTAGATATGTATGACCTATTGGGGTTTTTAGACCGACTGTAATGAGAGGTGTATTTTTGGAAGCAAATGTGATTTTTCACAGATTCTTTGGCTTCAGCACTTATCTTCAGTGGTCTGTTTGTATGACGTCCTCTTCTATCATCTGTAGCCATTAGTGCACTGGGGTCCACAGCTGAAGATGATGCACAAACATGCTCTCCTGTAAAGGAAGAAAATAAGCTATTGGCAAACTGGTTAAAATGTTATTTTTCGCAATGGTAGCTTTCTTTGGTGTTTGGTGCGCTGATAAATATTCATAAAGGCTGCAGGCAACATAAAATATGAGAACACATAGCCCATATTGCATTCTGTTTTCATGTGTCAATAAACAATGTAAAACGTAACCTCACTAAGTAACGTAAATTATTTTTAAAACATATGCTTCTTACCTTGAACAGTCCTTATCCGACGTACAGTAATATCAAATAAGTTCAGGAATGCCTTCTGACACAGTGACTTTAGTTCATTCTTCACCATAACATGATATGTATAGGTAAACTTGCACTTGCTTTCATCTCTGAGAAGTCTATCCTTTTTATATGCCTTTAGAGGTTCAATTTTCTGTATTAAATTAAACAGGCATTCTGCTTATTATAGTCACCAAGCCTATAAAATTCTACAAACAATTTGTCCTTCACATAACGAAACAAATGTTGAAACACGCAAGTTGAATCAGGAAAGTCAGCCTTTATCTAATTGTTCACGTTTTTTTCTGGAACCCCCATGGACTTTTGTTACATATGATTTACCACTATTTCTGCACAACTTTCTTCTGTTTATTACCCATTCAGTTGCCTTTCTCACTTGTTTCTTTCCGTTTTTGGAGATTCAGGAATAACATCTGCAGACGGTGCCATATTCACTACTGTTCACTACAATGCCATGAACGTGTGGCAGACAAAGTAAAGCACTCGTAGTTAGAATATGTCATTTTTACGCTGAGAATGTGTTCGTTTTCACTACACACAAATATTAAAGATGGAAAATGAGAACTTTGGCATAACCCAATTTGTCATCACATGAAAGGTAGATGGCAGTTGTGCACGTTCATGCTTCTATCTCAAAATTCAATGTCAGTTGGGATTTGCCGTTATTATTTTGAGCGCCTCAATAACACAAATGCCTAGTTCTTATAAAATATGCTTCTGTCACATTCAGTATCATACAAATTTATTCCTGAAGCCCGCAATTGCATGTAATGGGGTAGCAGTCCTGTAGCGCAATAAACTATTATGAGGGGAGAACAGCAATATAAAAAAAATAAGTAAATAAAAACTAGAAATAAAATGAAAATTTTTTGCAATTTGTACATCTTTACATCCATTGTCAGGTCACACACATTTTATCATAGCTTTTATTGTTGAATTTGGGAGCAAATTAGTGGGAAAATAGCCATTTTTCTTGTGTATAGAAAAGGTGCCAAGCTCCAATTTATTGTTGTAATAAAGGTGAATAGTGTTTTCTTATTTATTTATTTTGTGTTTGCATTAACATTGGCATGTAGGCATAATATATTCTATAATTAAAAAGACAATGATTTACTATAGTATGCTTTACTGCAAATCACTTAACAGTAAAGGTTGTGGCTGTCCTTTAATAAGTTACCATCAAACAAAAGAGCAGAGAAAAACAACGGTGCATAGCCATTTCTCGCCAGGGAACCAAACTTGGATCTCTTTGGACCCCAAATAAAATATCTTCTGTGTGCAGCGAACACATTAGAGAAGCTGATTATAGCACGAGTGTTACAACAAAGACACTGCTACTTAATGTAATTTCCTTTAGAATGTCCTGGTTATCCACTACAAAAGCATTAGTAAGCAATACTAAAAGGCAAATGTGAATTAAAGCTGAAAATCCACCAAATTAAATTAGATGTTGAGTTGAGTACTCTAACAATATTCATACTGTAAATGTAAGCCTTCATGCACCATTCTTTCAAAACATGGGCACACAAACTGGTGTGAACCTTTAAGGTAAAATACATAAAAATCTGATGTGTTTCATTCACATAACTTCTTCCTCTATGCTTTATTAGTGGGTATATAAATTCTTACACAAATTTATTTTTCTATCTACTAGATTTTAATTCAAATAAACCTTTGCAGAAACAGCTACATTACACATTTCGATATAGATACAAAGAGAACAGTGATAGTCAAATGTTAAAGACCTGGACACTGTATGCTGCCTTAAAATTCCATACTGTTTCCATGCAATTGCGAGAAACAACTGAATGTTAAAAAGAGAATGACCAAGTAGTGAACAATTTGAACCTTTAATAATTGATATCCCATAAACGGCTTATATCACAAAAGGCTTATTTTAATAAATTGTGTGTTTTAAAGAGATCTACATTTTTTGTGTAGTACGTTTTCATCTTGTCACTTAACATTTACCAGTTATACAAGATTATACAAAATGTTTTCCAAATGAAGTGAGCTTACAGGCTATTCCCACAAAATTCAAGATATACATTTTATTTGTCATGCAAATATCTTTAATATATAGTATTTTAATCAAAATCATTAAGCCATTTTTTAGAAAATCAATTTCAAAAATTCTTCCATGTAAATGGTAGTCTGAGGTGGGGGATTTTCTTGAATATCTTTGTGTCACATCTTTGGAAGGTACCTAAACTTAAATACCAAGTTTGCTATTTATCCAAATTTTCATGTTCGAGTTATACTGTTCACAGACACACACATGGACCTTTTTCTAAATAATTATTATTATTATTATTATTATTATTATTATTATTATTATTATTATTATTATTATTATTATTCAGGGGCCCTCAGAATGTGTATTTGTGGTGAAATCTCAATATCAATTTTTTGGGTGGAATACAATCTTCCCCTACTTACTATATGTAGTAAAGAAAGTAAAAATTGCCAGAAAATGTACAACCCAAAATGAAATGATCTCAAATTTAAAAAAAAATCAAGGAATGAGCACAAAGGAAAATGTGCACCCTAAGGAGAAGAAACCAGGAAGATGGGCTTCAAATGCAGTTTGTGAGAGTAAGAGAAGCTGCTAAAGATGATAGAATGAATTGAAATAGAAATGTAAATTCAATGAAAATGCTAAAGGTATGCATTTTACTTTCAAATAGATCATCCATAGTGCATAAATTACTTAAAAACTTACGCATTTTATGTCTACCACATCAGAAGACTAAAATTGTTGGACAGTCACAGGGAGATACAGGCATAACATCTTCAATAAGAGCTCATCTGTCTACAGAAATAAAATCTCTGCCTCATAAATGACAGTATGTCATTTAAACCCAAATTCATGTATGACAAATTTCGACCTGCTTATTGGACTGACAGACAGAAAATGATGCAGTAGGGTTCAGAACAATCTTGCAATCAAACTATATTCGGCACCAATCAAGAAAGCAATTGACAGCTTTAAATGAATGGGAGGGGATGGATACATCATAGCGGTCGTCATAGCAATGATTAGAAGGACCAATTAGAACTAAGATGTTTCCATAGCAACGATAGATGCAAAAGCATTGTTGCCGATATTGTAACATGTGATTAACATGACGTACCTGGCAAGCAACTGTTGCAGTAACATGAACCGCATGTCTTATCTTCTGCTGCCGCTGCAGTTATAAACAGTGTCTTCCTTTAGCCACAGCTTGCAATGTATTTGCATCAGTTTAGAGACTGCCTGTGTGTTGAAAAGTTATTTTGCATCATCCTATTTGTATGGTTATTTGCTTTGTGTTTACGTGTGTTTGGGTCCATGTATCTGTGCATGTATTGCAAGCATTTGCAATTGTGTTAACACTTTTAATAGATATTTTACAATATTAAAAAATAGTGACAAAGACAGCAAGCCAAATGAAAAACTGAAAGTACTCTGTAACCAAATAAAACAGTATTTGGTAAAGGTATCTCAAAGCACAAGCGCGGGAAATAATACGCTTTGTGAGAGAATCAGTGCCATTTTCCCATTAGAATGAGTATCTGTATTTTCACATTATGCCTCGTTTGTTAATGCAAACTTTTATGCTGACATATTTTATCCTTTGCATGTAGATTCATTATTTTATAATAATTTGTCTTCATATACGAATAGAGATAATACCCGCCCTACAATGCAGGTGCAACCCAATGTATTCTAACATGCTCTCCACATGTTCGCAATAAGCGGCAATGTCACCTCTCTCCGTGAAATGTCAATTCCTTTCTTCTTTGGCAGAGAGTATACTTTGCATACTTTTTAAGGGTTTATCAATACAGTACAGGATTGTTTCCTTCTATTTCACAAAAAGTTTAACAGGTGAACAGTTGGTGCTCAATAAATGCAATTTTTTTTTAAATTAAGTTATATATCGTAACAATATAATTTTGATCTACATCATCCTGTGAATAGGGTTTTGACAAAAGTCGACAAATATTGTGTATACAAGCAGGCCAATTCACAGGGTTTGGCAAAAACAGATGCTATGCACTCTTAGAGTAAAAGCAAAAGTAGACAAATGCAGTAAATGTTTCTTTACTTTCATTTCAATTGAGCAGTTGGCAATAATACACGCACACTATTGCAGGCTGGTTGCTCATTATTGTAACAAAATTTGTTCATTATTGGCTGCTTATAATTACCAACCAGACTTCATTGTCGTCAGCGTATTTCGGGTTACTTTTAGAGAAGTTATCAACTGTGCAGTCATGTTGGAGAAAGGAACAGAATTTCAAGTTAAATCAGAATAGATGATGATTCTAGTGACTCTGAATGTGGTGTACAGGAAAAAAGAATCTTCAGGTGACAGAAGTTCTAGACACAAGAAAGGTGTCGCCCTTCTTGAAAAGCAGAGGTATAAACAACCCTAATATTAAATGCAACCATGAAGTTGCAGTTTCACCTTCAAATGCAAAAGCTAAAGGGAAGAAGCATGCAAAGCTGCTGAACTATGCTACAAAGGTATCACCCAGTTTCATCATCATGTGACATCTTTAAACAAGACAGACCAAGATAAATTTCTCTTTAAAGTTTACGGCTATTACTTTACCTAAGCGCAGAGTAGTGAACAATGAGAAAGCAAAGAGGAAGAAAGAGTTTCAGTAAAACATACCATTAGGAAGAAATGTGGCGAGGTGGTGCCTCTCTGTGCTGCTACTTTTCAAATGATTTTCTGGTGTGTCAAAAGATAGATTGTCCTGTCCAGCAACCAGTTTCATGAAGAAGGGAAGCTGCTGAAGGAAAAAAGTGGCAGAAACAGGAGGAAAGGATCATAATGACTTAATTATTGCCATTAAGAACGACATAAAGAAATACAAATGTAGGGAGAGTCATCATGGCAGGGGTAAGTCTAAGAGGGATTATTTACCTTCAGAACTCACTGTCAATAAGATGTGGAAAAGATTCTGCAAAGAAAGGAGAAATTTTGGACTCAAACAATGCTTTTATCAAAATACAAGTGCATATTTTATAAATATTTCAATATATTATTTCGAACACAGCACAGTGATACATGCTTTGCTTGTAAGGTGGTGTCATGAAAATAAGAGAGAAGTGTTTGAAGAAGAAAAATGAATTAAGAGTTAGTCATAGATTGTACAAACTACGTGCAAAGGAGTTTTATAGAATAATGAGAATAATGCCTTTGATATGCAGCAAAATCAGCTATTTCCAAAACTGTCAGTGAGCGAAATTTTCTACACTAGGCAACTATGATTGTACAATATATGCATCATTATCCATGCTAATGAGCAAAAGAAGGAAAATATTGCTTTCTATACGTGGCTGGAAACAGAGTCTTCAAGAAGATGCAACCAGGTTGCATCGGCTTTGCTGGATTTCTTTTTGACTTAGAGAAGAAACTGCCAAGTTATGGTCCCACCACTATGCATCTATTCTCTGACTCTTGAAGCAGTCAAAATAAAAATAGTTGCATGATGGCAACGCTTATAGTATTCTTGGAAAAGAATTCAAGAATATTCTTAATTTCTTTCCAATCCAGACCGAGTTTTTGTTAGAATTGAGAAATCATACAGGAAAAAAGAAAGCATCTTGTCTCCTAAAGAATATTATGACATCTTAAAAGAGCACACGGTACCTGAAAGTACTCAACAAAGACTGGAAATTAAAAACCTAAAGGATAGTGCAAAAGGAGTACTAAAACCCAGGTTACCATTCAAAATGAATAGTCATGGTGTCATCGCATACAAGAAAGTAAAAAACAATGGTAATGTATCGGTGAAAGGCACATACTTCGGAGATTCTTTTGAAGTTCAAGTTCTTAGGAAACACAATGCCATTCAACACTATTATCATCCATTGCACTACCAAAGCAAAGCATAGCATGAGTACCAAAGAAAAGAAAGAGGACATTTCTGCATCTAAATTATTACAGGTACAGACAACAAGCCAAGGACAAATTCTTCTTGCAGCTAGTGTTCTTCAAATACTAGAAAACCCCATCCACGGTAATTATTTTAACCAAAACAATTTGAAATTAACATTAGGCATATGCAAATTAACTTCCTTATGAATGAGTATTTAATGACTGAGCCCTAATTGTTAACAATGTGAGTGAGCTTTCTTGATTGTCTTTGTAAATCTTAGCAAGGATCCAAGTTTGAAGTGGTATTTTTAATGGTCTTGTATCTCAGGGTCTAATGGTGTAGACGGCAAAAGAGGCAGGATGCAGGCTTCTTATCCACCATATTTACTAAATAACTCATATTTCTGGTATAAATGGTTGTATATACTTTCACGGGTATATGACCTTTAATAACACTCAAATGCAAATTTTACAGTATAGCAGTCTTTCTAAGTGTATTGATTTTCATGGCCGTCTCATATATATACGGAGCAAGTGCATGGCTGCATTAGCAAGCCCAACCATGATTGGCTGGTCGCTAGCATGGTCACATGCCCATTATGAATGGTCCTATTACACAGTATTTTCTACGAGTGTACAGTTGGCTGCTGTATGACTGCTAAATGGCCAGTCATGCAGCTCAGTTGTTCATATTCTCAATAATCATAAATTATTATTCTAAATATCCGAGCAACATGAAATATGAATAAGTATATATCCGAACATATTTCAAATCCTTGCCAAATGTGTAATAACTCTTATCTCATATTTGAACATGGCATTGTTTTATAAATTACTTGAACACCACCTAATATCAAGGCAATAAGCTCAGGAAATTTATTTCCTCCTCAAATGCTATTATTATTGCTATACTCCAGTATTTGATTAACCCATTTTATAGATTCTCAAGCAACCATGACATGTCACAATTGCTATGATAGCAGGTTACTTGGTTCATGTAGCAGAGCAACAAATGTTTAGAAGCAATATCTTCTCCAGCAGCCCACAGTCCAGCATTCAGCCTTTTCGTTTTCATTGGGTTTGAGGTACCCAAACATATTTGTTAGAAATTTGATTGAAACTGTGGTAAAGCGTGTTATGGAAGCTATTATTTCACACCTACCACAGAAGCAGCTTTTGGAAACATTAACCAATTTTCTAAAAGAGAGCTGTTTGCACTGATAAAACAATGCCTCTCCTATTATAAAAGCTTTTGAAACTCCTGGATAACTTTGCAAAATATGTAACCATCAAATTGAGACCATAAAAAATTTGGACACAAAATCTTAAGCAGGAAGATTCTAAAATTGAATTAATTAAGCCAACTAAGAAGAGAATTACCTGCAATTTAACTTTGTATATCCTCATTACTGTCTCCGAGGTGTAAGCTATGCTTCATGATATTGCCTACTATATCATAGAGAAGACATGGCTGTTTATTGTGAGTGAAAGTGAACTACATAATTATTTTTTAAATCTTTATTTTGTAATGTGTATCACATTAAGCTACAAATGTTATTGCTTTGTCTCCTCAGCATGACAGGTATATACAGGTATGTATGTTAAACTTTGGATTTGAGCATCATTAAACATCACAGTTTGCTCTGTCAGCCATTGCTTGTGCTGTCCAACTTGTCTTTTTGCAGCAGAATAGTACACGAACTTCAAAACAACTGTGCATCACAACCTCAATCATGTTTAGACACATATACCTCATTAGTTGACCCACATTTCAGCCCCTATTGTTTTTCACATTGCAAGACAATCAGTTGTAATTGTAAATAAGAGGATTGTGCTTTCTCTGGTAATGAAAAACACTATGCGGCAGAAGGTGGTAGTATGCAAAGTGCTGGCATATCATTCAGCTCATGCATCAGCTTGTAAGATAGTATAAGCATTGAGTAAAAGTGTGAAATCTCAACTAATTTCTTTCCATAGTATAATAAATAGGATAACCCTGTTTCAGCACATGCCTGTTCAAAAAGCACTAAAGAATGTTTTAAGCATTTGAGAATTCTCCATCTTATGCAAGTTATTTGGACTTAAGAAAGAGGTAAAAGCCATAGGTTCGACCATTTTATCAGCTATAAAATGGGAAATTATGGCTGTTTGTAGCCATCATGGTTGATGACACTGCAGATGTGTCAAGCACAATATTCTATTGTCCTGCATTGAGTATATGAACGAGAGATAAAGGAAGGATTCTTGGGCTTGTGAGATGTAATTAGTAACAAACATGCACAGGCTATTGCAGAACTTATCCAAATTTGGTTGTAATGAAAAATTGATTGCACAAAATCACAATTGCATTGTCTTGATGCGGTAATTTGTATCACAAATTACTTAAATGTAAATAATGATTGTAATATGAATAAGTATTTTTGTGTGACATTGATTTCAGATGTTTATTAATTGTAATTATTATTGGTAAATAATAATATACGGCTTTACTGAAACTGTCAGTAATGGCGCAATAATGCAGCGAAGGGGGGTGAGCTGTTTATCGTTATTGGGAACAAGGAAGTTATGTAATGTTTCGCGCGTTTTCGGTAGAACCTTCTAGAATATTTCCTAAAGCATATGTATTCGTGGTTTTCATTGGATATTCAAATAGACGCTAATGTTGGTGCGTTTTATTAGCCAATAGCAGTTCATTTATAATCTTTAGGCATGTCGAGGAGTGGGAGTATATAAGCCAGGTCCGAGGTAGATCGCCCCACAGTTCAACAAAATTCTCAATACCTTACACGTCGGTCGCCCAGTTCATCAAAATTTCTAGCACGTTACACGTCGTCAGTCAGTTCATCATAAGTTACGCGCAGCAGAATTACGAGAATCTAAAGTACTATACAGTTAAATATACACAAAGTTGAAGTACGTGAGTTAAAAGTGATAAGTAAGAAGTTATTACAAACAGTTTCAGTTTGGCGAGTATCTAAATCAATATGTAAAAGTGTTAGTGAACGTGTTCGGCAATAAAAATTATAAAACAAATTTTCTTCATCAGTATAATTTCTGGATAAAAGATTCCTTTCCGCTTCACAACTTGCAAAGAGATACATGTTCGACCCAAACAGCTAGCTGGAGGACATTTAAAATGAATTATTTCAAAACTGATGCAAATTGCTACGCCAGATGGAGCTACAAACCAAAAAAATGAACGACGTCACAAGATGGCTTCAACACTGATGTAAACAACATTACGTAAAGCAATTTCTCTCGCAAATTGGTTCCACAACGTGGGGCTAACAAATACAAAAACACAAATATTACGTAAGCAACATCCGTTGCAAATTGGCGCCCAACGTGGGGCTCAAAACATATACAATTTGCTCTCGCAAATTGGCACCCAGAACGTGGGGCATAGTGACCAGGAAAGGAACACGATGACCAGGAATGAATCAACATAACCAGGAAGGGGCGAATGCAGCAGTGAAATGATCTACAAGACGCAGATTCCAGAAACAACAGGGAGAACAGACTACATGGATAATTGGACATCGTAATTCCGAGATTACGAGGCAACTGGGAAATTCAAACTACAGGACAACAAGACTACGCAGTTTCATCGAAGCGACATACAAACCTAGGAGAGAGGGGCAGAAAAACTGGACATCAAAGTAACAACAACGGACAGCATCAGAAAGGTTAGAGTATCTTAATTTAAAAAAAAAAAAAAAAAAAAAAGGTAAACAAATTTGAATGTTATTGAGGAGTGGTAGGATAAAAAAAACAATGGCTACCAATAATTCAGAAGAAATAATTATGGATGATGAAAATGTTAGTGCAGAAAACAGCCCAGACTTTTTAGGATTTGGGGATGAAAATGTTAGTGCAGAAAGTGAGAATAGAATAGCAGGAAATGTTTATTTTGATGCTAGTATGATTATGGAAATGCTAAAAAATTTGAATGAGAAGTTAGACCATAAATTAGATCAAAACAGGGAAGATATGCAAAAGAATAATGAGAAATTAGAACAAAAACTAACTCAGAATAGTGAGAAATTAGAAAAACTAACTCAGAATATGGAAAAGAGTCATAGGGAATTAAGGGAAGATATTGATAGGAGTTTAGAACAAAAACTAGATCAGAATAAGAGAGAATTAAGGGAAGATATTTGTAGGAGCTTTGAACAAAACAGAAAAGATATTGGTAGGAGGAATGAGATATTAGAGCAAAAAGTAGATCAAAGCAGTGAAGAAATGGAAAAGAAAGTTATGAAGTTAGATAGTAGTATGCCAGAAATGAGAGATGAAAATGAGGAAGTAATAGCAAGTGAGATAGGAGAAATTTCAAAGAAAATGTCAGATATGAGCAGGGAAATAGGTAACAAAGAAAGTGAGGTTAATGTAGAATGTACAGAGTTAGGAAGTCAAGTGAGTAATATTTCAAGTGAGCTAAGAGAGATGAAAGAGGTTATGAATGTAGATGTGAATCAGGCGCAAGTTAATTTCAGAGGGGAAATATCAGAAATACAGAATGAGTCAGTAATGCAGAGAAATAAATTGTACGAAGAAGTTCAAGTTTTGCCTGTAAATAATCAAAAGCTAACGTATGAAATTAACATGTACCAAGATGTTCAAAATGAAAACTCCAGTCCAGTACAGTTTAGCACAGATTTGTCAGAGTATTCTCAAGTTAAAAAGATAGCAGATGAATGAAAATGAAAGTTGTCAAAAGATGTATTGTTCAGGAAACTTTAGATTGTTTTCAAATGTTATCTATCATGTGATGAAATTTCAAATGAATACAAGAGGTTATTCATGAACAAAAATTTGAAGGTTAGGTTACGGCTACGAGTAATGTTTAGCCACACACAATTTTATCCAGGAGGGTAAATAGCGATGAGATGTAAAGTAAATGCTAGATAGTTAAAGATGACTTGTAGAGAAATGTATTGGAACGTAAGAGGGTTAAATAAATATATATGTCATTTGAAAAGAGAAATAAATTATAAAAAAAAATAAAAAAAAAAAAAATGATAAATAAATTTTTAGTAACTGTAACAATATTTGAAAATTAAGAATGCAAAGATTGAAACTTAATATGATATTAAATTAAAAGTACGTAAATACAATTCCAAGAACATT
Organism: Deroplatys truncata; assembly: GCA_030765065.1. Taxonomy (NCBI): domain Eukaryota; kingdom Metazoa; phylum Arthropoda; class Insecta; order Mantodea; family Mantidae; genus Deroplatys; species Deroplatys truncata. The sequence continues at coordinate 138,587,814 of CM060984.1, read as the reverse complement.
GTTAAAATAAAGTACAAAATAACAAAAATGGGTAAAAATAATTAAAACAAATATTTATGTAGTAAATAGAACATGTGAAACAGTGCCTAGATTTAAGAGATGTAAATATATGTAGAGGGTGAATATTTTGGTAAATATGTATAATAATTACAAAAAAATCTTAAATGTATAAATTTTTGTCAACAACTTAAAGTAAACAATTTGGTAGCAGTGATTAAATAATTTAGGGTAAAGTATTTGCTATAAAAAAAAAATTTGTGATGTCAGATTAATATCTAAATTAATTAAACCAGAGCCAGTAAGTAGTGGCGAGATAAAAAAAAAAATAAAAAAAAAAAATATGTTGTGTGTTAAATGCGTGTGAAGTGTAAAGTGAAAGTGATAGCGTGTGTTCCAAGATTTAGGAGACTAAAAACACAATTATAAAATTTCCAAACAAGTTATAAATATTTATAATTATGTTTCTAGTGGGGCATATGATGCGGTAATTTGTATCACAAATTACTTAAATGTAAATAATGATTGTAATATGAATATGTATTTTTGTGTGACATTGATTTCAGATGTTTATTAATTGTAATTATTATTGGTAAATAATAATATACGGCTTTACTGAAACTGTCAGTAATGGCGCAATAATGCAGCGAAGGGGGATGAGCTGTTTATCGTTATTGGGAACAAGGAAGTTATGTAATGTTTCGCGCGTTTTCGGTAGAACCTTCTAGAATATTTCCTAAAGCATATGTATTCGTGGTTTTCATTGGATATTCAAATAGACGCTAATGTTGGTGCGTTTTATTAGCCAATAGCAGTTCATTTATAATCTTTAGGCATGTCGAGGAGTGGGAGTATATAAGCCAGGTCCGAGGTAGATCGCCCCACAGTTCAACAAAATTCTCAATACCTTACACGTCGGTCGCCCAGTTCATCAAAATTTCTAGCACGTTACACGTCGTCAGTCAGTTCATCATAAGTTACGCGCAGCAGAATTACGAGAATCTAAAGTACTATACAGTTAAATATACACAAAGTTGAAGTACGTGAGTTAAAAGTGATAAGTAAGAAGTTATTACAAACAGTTTCAGTTTGGCGAGTATCTAAATCAATATGTAAAAGTGTTAGTGAACGTGTTCGGCAATAAAAATTATAAAACAAATTTTCTTCATCAGTATAATTTCTGGATAAAAGATTCCTTTCCGCTTCACAACTTGCAAAGAGATACATGTTCGACCCAAACAGCTAGCTGGAGGACATTTAAAATGAATTATTTCAAAACTGATGCAAATTGCTACGCCAGATGGAGCTACAAACCAAACAAATGAACGACGTCACAAGATGGCTTCAACACTGATGTAAACAACATTACGTAAAGCAATTTCTCTCGCAAATTGGTTCCACAACGTGGGGCTAACAAATACAAAAACACAAATATTACGTAAGCAACATCCGTTGCAGTCTCAATACAAATTTATAATCTATACAAATACGAATACAAATTTTTCTTACAAAACAGTAGTCATGAATGCATGTTTCTCTTTTTCCTTGACATGCTCAACTTTGACCTAAATGTGTGTTATGCTACGTAAGTAGAAACATTAAGAAATAAGTATGAAACACTGGAGGACACTGTAAAGAACCTTGTGGTTTATTTTTATAAATATTAAGCAAATATACTCACACTGGTGTTAAATTCAGACAAATTTAATTCTTTTGCTAGCATTTCCCTAGTAGATTTCTTTTTTAAAATGCTGACACACTTCAACTTCTTTTCCAAAACTTTGACTTGCATTTCTACAAGTATGTTAATCACATGTTCTTTTCTATGGATTTTCCAACACTTTATTCCACAAATGAACACCATTGATCAACACAGTTCACTGGAAGATAATGAATTCAGTGAATAAAAGCGATAAATCAAACAATTCACATCCCCTCTCTAGCTTTCAGAGCTAACACTTGTTCTTGAAAAGACAAAATTATCAACCTATCAAAGTTTGTGCATGATTATTTAATGGTCTTGCAGTGAGTGACCAGTCACCTCTACTATGTCTTACTCAAGTAAGTTTTTCTGAGGATGAATCTGCACTCGCTGACTGGTCCTAAATGTGGAAGCAAGCAGAATATGCTCAAGTGCCCATCTTACACAACTAGCGTGCATCCATGTTTCATTAGAATGAAAAGTTAGTACAGTTTACAACCTCATTCTCCAGTCATCAAGCATGATTGGAAGCAGACTCACTACTGAGTATACATTTATTTGTGACAATTTTAAATGTAAGTCTGAAGGAATGGTTTGCATTGCTCATGGAAAAATGTGCAGATGTATGAACATGGATTTTATGCACCTTAAAAATCTTTTATCACTGAAACAAACTAACCTAAAACTACCTGTGTAAATACAGCTGTTAGTGTGTAAAATATGAGCTAGAAAATGCAGTTATAAACTTCATAAGAATGTGTTATTACTTCATAATAAACTTGCCCTTAATATTCTGAAATTCCAGAAATGATTGATTTGAAATTGCCATCCGGTATCTCATGACTCCATTTTTCGTTATTTTCTTGTTTCCTATTGTACTGACATAACATTCTGTTTAACTTTCATCTTCATGATATGAATTTTTTGGGATGGTTGAATAAACATCTGTTGAGCTTTTTGCTCAGTGCTCTGTTGATAAACATCTATGCTTTGTCCACACATTGCAGTTTTGGTCTTCATTTCTTGAAAGATCATTTGTCCTTTACAATAGATAGTGGAGAATACAGTTTGCAAAGGCACCAGGGGTAACAACATCTAAGAAATTACTTATACCTGTAATGTTTCTATACTGAATATCTTTTTATAAATGTAAACTATTGTGAAACAAGAAAATGAAACCTTACTTTTCTTATCTAGCCTAAGTTGTATGGATATTTAATGCAGTGGGATTAATGGAACTTTTAGAAGGTGAATATAAATAACTGCAATACTTACTGAAAATAAACTGAAATCAGTAACTAGTGTTTGCAAGTTCATTCACTCTTGGACCTTTTAGATAAACATGTGCATTCCAAGTAAAGTTAAGTGTTGCCTAATTATACAAATTAAAATATATATTATCTGATTAATGATTGAGCTGTATCTCTGTTCTGGTCAAAAAATTAGAAACCTGTGGAAACAATAAAAACATCCATAAACCCAAAATATGCTAATATTTATTGATTTTCAAGGAGCACGTAACTCCATTTGGATATACAAACTACTCGAAAAACTTAAATTTTAGGAGTTCAAAACCGAATGCTGCATTGGATAAGTGAATTAATTATCCAATGCTTTTACCAAATATAATTACTAATTATCAAAATATCAACAGATTCACCGAGGTGTACTACAAGGTAAGTATCCTTAGTACCACACTCTTCAATATCTTCCCTGCCAATAATGAAAAATGCAATCAAAAGTCTAGGGGTCGGTGTCACCAACCAATGCTAAATGTTAACACAACGTTAAATGATTTAACACTGAAGTTAAAGCAAATTTTTTTTTTTATTGAGTAATGTTAGCTTTAACACTGTGTTAAACTTTGTGTTAAGTTAACACAGTTGCATCCCTGTGTTAAGGCATTTATCAAATATTAGAAGTTGGAAAATAGCTGCTGCAAACCAAGCTTTTGAGCGAGTTTTCTGCATTTGGCATTCTTTAATGCCATTCCTAACTGAAGAGCAGTCACTTATAATAAATTTGAAAACCTGCAAAAGGAGGAATTTTTAAAGTGATAGACACTGTCCATAGGGGTTATGAACATGGTTTTATTGTAAATACAAGAGGTTAGAATACTACAAATAGAAGCATGCCTCTTTTTCTCCTATGCTACAAATGTTAATTGCTTTGAATTTTCATTTAATGTTAGGTCATAATGTTGCTATTTCAAAGCTACCTTTTGTGAATTTATTTGGAAAGTTTCCGAAGCAATTGCTTAAAAAAGCAAACATTATTTAAGTTTGGGCCTGCTTGATCCTTAATCAGTGATAACATACTTTCGTCCACTTTAGTGTCAATGTAGATTTCACCACCAGTTTTAAACTGTTATAAACACTCCTCACACCTGATGTTTTTGGTGAGGCATTTTATGTTAGCATAAGATTGCCACAGTTGCTTCTGGACTTGGGTTATATTACTCGCAGATTTTCTCCTAGGCTGCATCCTTACCCTTTTTATCTAAGAATGCCAGCTTTTTCACACTCAATAATACATCTATATTTAGTAAACCATTTTGTAATCAATGCTTTTCAAACCATGTTCGTCTGCATCTAGATTTTTCAGTTGACTTAGCGATTCTAACCTCAAATAATCGGAAACATCACATGGCATTATGGCTATTTCCAATGAATGTTGTCTGCTACTGGTATAGAGAGCACTGAGTGCTGCGATACGTAAACAAAAGTGCATTGGAGCACATTGAGAAGCTGTGTAGTTCGGTCACTGCCTTCTCAAAAGCTACTGTTCACAGTTGTCTTTGATGTTAACATGTAGTTAACTAACAATTTGCTGTAAAAGCATGATGAAATGCAAGAGTTGTAACATTATATTAAACTTTGAACTAAATGTTAATAAATGAGATGTTAAAGAGTATTTTTAACATCGGTTGGTGAAACCGGCCCTTAATGTTTGCAGAAAACGTAGTCTTATGGAACACTAAACCAAAATATCACTCAACAGTTAATAAATATAGTACAACCACCCCTGATAAAATTACAGAATTGGGTATTCAATAATCTGATGAAAATAAATATCCAGAAAGCAATTTATCAATTCTTCTCACTAAGGAATATTTCATTACAACTATACTTACAGAAACATGTGAATCCAAATATTTAGGTAATTGTTTTTTATACAAAATTAACATGGGGAAAACACATTAATAATATATACAAAACAAAATAAAAAAAAAACAGAAAAAATTACCTTTATTAAAATGACTAACAGGAAAAAAAAATGGGGAAGTACTACACTAACTTTGAAAACTTTTTACTAGATGTATATTAAACCAACTTTCAGATATTACGAACAGATGTTAATAATGTAAATGTAGAAAAAGTTATTCCACTAAACCAAATTCTTTATTTAGTAACTGGAACTGCTAAAACTATCCCAGTACTTGTTCTAGAAATTTTAACAATAATTCAAGACTTAGCTCATTTTTCAATATCAAGATTATCATAGAATATGAAAAATTAATCACACTACATTATAACAATTGCGGAAAAAAGAAAAACAAGTCCAAGAAATCAAATACAAATTAAAACTCCTGTACTTAAAAGAAAAGTTACAAACAAACAAAAATCAACCCTTTAGATCTGTTAGATATTGAACACTACCTAAAGTAGCAGAAAGATTTATAAATTCTGAAACCTCTCCATGTGTTTCGAAACAAATGTCACTAGAAATAATCAATTTAAAATAACCCTAATGAATGGCTACATTTTACACTGACAGATCCAGTTTACTAAATAAGGTGATGCTGTATGCCCAGTCTTTTCTTATCCTAGAAGATTAAGTTTAAATTCTACAAATTTTGATGAAATTTTAGCAATCCTTCTCAGCTTATAAAATCTTCTATATAAAATGAACAAATTTAAGACAGTTGTAATGTTATCTGACTGTAAAGCAGCTATAATATCCATAGCATCTGATACAACAGCCAAAAGCTTAAATGTTCTAGAATTCCAAACAAAATTATAAAACAATTAATTAAAATAAAGTGGTTGTACTTCAATGAATACCGGCACACTATGAAATACGTGGTAATGAAACATGATTTTCTGTTAAGAAAGATAGTAAAATTACATTAGAATCATCTGGTCCACTGTCTTATCACTCTATCAAAAAATAATTACATCACATACAATACAAAAATTAAAGAAGAATACAGGTCACATACAAAAGGAAAACATGAGAAATCTACATAACAATATGACTAGAACTACTACACTACCAAGAAAATTCTCCATAGTAGTTTTTAGATTTTTAACATATATGCTTGTTCTGTGAACTTGATGTCTCCATAAACTACCTACTCCACTGTCTAGGTTTCAATAACTACCAGTCTCTCATAAAATACTGGAGTGCAAGAGAGCGAATAGCTTCATTGCTAACCAATCAGAATTAGAATAGATAAATGGATAGGTGAAAAGATGAATTGGACTTGAAAAATCCTATTCCATGGTTGGGACTCAAATTACAGACATTTGGCTTTCCATGTCAATGCTCTTACCACTTGAGCTACCATGATAAAAAACCAGTATGTGCATTAAATTTTATCTGATTAGTGTCATGGTAAACCTTCAAGGTAATCTCAAACATTAGAGATATAATATATCAAATGTCCTGGCCGTGGCATTGGATTTTTCAAAATCTGCCTTTCAACTTGGTACACACACACATGCCAGGTGTGGAAGAATAGTTACCAAAGTATATTAGTAAGTAAGTAAGTCTTTATTCATTATGAGAAACATTTTACAATTTCATGGTTTTGTCAAAATGTATATGTATATAATAGGAAATATGGTAACATAGTCTTAAACACATAAAGTACTAACATAGTAAAAATGAAGTTAAAACAGAATGTGATAAGAATCTATATATCCTATACAATGTACTGGACAAAATAGATTGATTAATACAATAACAAACAATATAAACATAACCAAAAAAAGAAGATTACAGGAAAAATACAATCATAATGGTCACTATAGTACATATTGAAGGGTTTGAGTATAAATACAATTAAAAATGAAATCTGTAGATGTTATTCATATAAATACACATATAACAAAGGATTAGATACAAGTCTGCAATCTTACGGCTAACAATGATATCTGAAATATTGAAAAAATTCTTGAGTATTATAGAAACTATGATTTATTAGAAATCTTTTTACATCTCTCCTGAATTTTTGCGTATCCTTACATTTTATTTTCTCAGTGATTAAGTTGTACATGTAAATACCTTTATGTAAAATGGAGTTAACTCTTGTAAATGTATTTTACTGCTGTTCCTTGTTTTATGATCATGTATTATTCATCTGGAAATTTTGAATGCTGTTATTTTTTAAACAAACAATTTCTAAAATATATAAGCAGGGTATGGCTAGTATGTTGTTTTCCTTAAAATAAGTTTTACAGCGAGTCATCTTATTTATACTAAACATCTTTCTTATTATTTTCTTTTGTGCTACAAAAAGAGCTTTTATTTCTGTGGCAGATCTCCATATGAAAATCCCATAAACAAGAACAGATTCTACATAAGAAAAATATATCATATTTAGTGTATGTATATTACAAATATTTTTAACACATATATTATATAGTGTACCTTCTTAATTTTTGAAGTAATGTTCTGAATATGAGGTTTCCAGGTTAAGAATTTGTCAATTGCTACCACCAAAAATTTGGTCTCATGGACAAAGTATTTCATCATTATTATATGAATTTTAGGTACTAAACTTGTGTCACACCTACCAGATAATGCTATTCGCATGCAGTATGATTTTTTGGTATTAAGGATCAGCTTGTTGGAGTAGAGCCATTGCATCATATTTATCATTACAGTATCCGCTTGACATTGCACTTCTAAATAACTACATTCTTGAATTATAATGTTAGTATCATCTGCATATAATATGGTTTCAGCATGGGGAATATTTAGTGGAAGTTATTTATGTACATTAAGAAAAGTAGAGGTCCAAGAATAGAACCTTGCGGAACACCACAGCTTACTACCTTTATATCCAAGTTAATTTGAGAACCATTTATTTCGTTTCTTATGACAGTACGTTGTCTTCATCAGTAAGGTGGGATTCAAGCCACTGATGAGCCACCCTCTTATACCATGATGCAGTAATTTGTATCACAAATTACTTAAAAGTAAATAATGATTGTAATTTGAATATGCATTTTTATGTGACATTGATTTCAGATGTTTATTAATTGTAATTATTATTGGGAAATAAGTTTATAGGGCCTTACTAAAACTGTCAATAATAGCGCAATAATGCAGCGAGGGGGGTGAGCTGTTTATCATTATTGGAAACAAGGAAGTTACGTAATGTTGGCGCGTTTTCGGTAGAAACTTCTGGAATATTTTCTCCCTAAAAGCAATATGTATTCGTAGTTTTCATTGGATATTAAAATAGACGCTAATGTTGGCGCGCTTTATTAGCCAATAGTAATTCATTTATAATCTTTAGGCGTATCTTGATTGAAGGAGTATAAATAGGCTAGGTTAGAGGTAACGTCCGTCAGTCCTTCAGTTCGTAGAAAGCATTCATACATTACACGTCGTATTCAGGCAGTTCATCAAAATTCTTTGTGCAATATACGTCGTCTTAAGTTCGTCAAAATATTTGTATGAGATACGTTGGCTATAGATTCACAAGTTACGAAAATCTAAAGTATTATAAAGTTAATTATACACAAAGTTGAAGTACGTGGATTAAAAGAATTATCAGTAAGAAGTTGTTATAACAGTTTCAGTTTGGCGAGTATCTAAATCAATATGTAAAAGTGATAGTGAACGTGTTCGACAATAAAAAAATTATAAAACAAATTTCTTCATCAGTGTAATTTATGGATAAAAGATTCCTTTCCGTTTCACAACCTGTATAGAGACACATGTTCGACCCAAGATAAGATAATAGCTAGCCGGAGGACATTTGAAATGAAATCAAACAAAAAAAGCTAACACTGATGCAAATTGCTAACACAAGATGGAGCTACGAACCTAACAAAGAATGACGTCACAAGATGGCTTCAACACACGTGATGTAAACAAACATTATAAGTAATACCGCAACAAATTGGCTCCCAAACGTGGGGCTACAATAATGCAACATAAATGTTACTACAAATTGGCACCCAGAACGTGGGGCACGATAACCAGGAAAGGAACACGATGACCAGGAAAGAAGCAAAGTAACCAGGAAAGTAGCAGAGTGACCAGAAAAGGAACCAGGACGTGGAACGAATGCAGCAGTGAAATGATCTACAAGACGTAGATTCCAAACTACAGGACAACAAAACGACGTGGACTCATCATAACACAACGCAGAAGCGACATATAACCTAGGAGAGAGGGGCAGGAAGCTGGACATCAAAGTAACAGCAACAGACAGCATCACAAAGGTCAGAGTATTGTAATTTTTTTTTAGAAAACAAAAACAATGGCTACTAATAATATTAAAGAAACAATGATGGAAGGGGATAGTGTAACAGTTAGCTGTAATTCAATACAGATTACAGAAAATAGCTTAAACAATGTAATATTTGAGGGAGGAAATGTTAGTGCAGAAAGTCAGAATAAAACAGCAGGAAATGTTAATTTTGATGCTAGTATGATGATGGAAATGATGGAAATGCTGAGAAATTTTAGAGATCAATTAAGGGAAGATATTGGTAAGAGTTTTGAGAAATTAGGGCATAAATTAGATCAAATCAATGAAGATATGAAAAGAAGGAATAGGGAAATAATGGGAGATATAGAAAATAGAAATAGGAAAATAATAGAAGGATTTGAAAAGAAAGTTATGAAGCTAGATAGTAGTATGCTAAAAATGAGAGATGAAAATGAGGAAGTAATAGCAAGTGAGATAGGTGAAGTTTCAAAGAAAATGTCAGATATGAGCAGGGAAATAGGTAACAAAGAAAGTGAGGTTAATACTAAAAGTGAACATGTTGATGTAGAATGTACAGAGTCAGGTAATAGAATGAGTAACATTTCAAGTGAGATAAGAGAGTAAAAGAGGTTATGAATGTAGATGTGAATCAGGCGCAAGTTAATTTCAGAGGGGAGATATCAGAAATACAGAATGAGACAGTAATGCAAAGAAATAAATTGTACCAAGATGTTCAAAATGAAAACTCCAGTCCAGTACAGTTTAGTACAGATTTGTCAGAGTATTCTCAAGTTAAAAAGATAGCAGATGAATTGAAAATGAAAGTTGTTAAAAGATGTGTTGTTCAAGAAACTTTAGATTGTTTTCAAATATTATCAGGGAATGAAATTTCATATGAATACAAGAGGTTATTCATGAACAAAAATTTGAAGGTTAGGATACGGCTACGAGTAATATTTAGCCACACACAATTTGATCCAGGAGGGTAAATAGCAATGTGATGTAAAGTAAATGCTGGATAGTTAAAGATGACTTGCAGAGAAATGTATTGGAACGTAAGAGGGTTAATTATTTATATATTATTTGAAAAATGAAATAAATAAAAAAAAAAAAAGAGAGAAATGTTTAAAAAAAAAAAAAAATTAAATTTTTAGTAACTGTAATAACATTTGAAAATTAAGAATGCAAAAAAAATTGAAACTTAATATGATTTTAAAGTAAATGTACATAAAAACTATTCCAAGAGTATTGTTAAGATAAAGTACAAAATAACAAAGATTGGTAAATATAATTAAAAACAAATATTTATGTAGCAAATAGAACATGTGAAACAGTGCCTAGATTTAAGAGATGTAAATATTTGTGTAGAGGGTGAATATTTTGGTAAATATGTGTAATAATTACAAAAATCTTAAATGTATAAATTTTTGTCAACAACTTAAGAAAGTAAACAATTTGGTAACAGCGATTAAATAATTTAGGGTAAAGTATTTGCTATAAAAAAATTTGTGATGTCAGATTAATATCTAAGTTAATTAAACCAGAGCCAGTAAGTAGTGGCGAGATAAAAAAAAAAAAACATATGTCGTGTGTTAAATACGTGTGAAATGTTAAGTGAAAGTGATAGCGTGTGTTCCAAGATTTAGGAGACTAAAAACACAATTATAAAATTTCCAAACAAGTTGTAAATATTTATAATTATGTTTCTAGTGGGGCATATGATGCAGTAATTTGTATCACAAATTACTTAAAAGTAAATAATGATTGTAATTTGAATATGCATTTTTATGTGACATTGATTTCAGATGTTTATTAATTGTAATTATTATTGGGAAATAAGTTTATAGGGCCTTACTGAAACTGTCAATAATAGCGCAATAATGCAGCGAGGGGGGTGAGCTGTTTATCATTATTGGAAACAAGGAAGTTACGTAATGTTGGCGCGTTTTCGGTAGAAACTTCTGGAATATTTTCTCCCTAAAAGCAATATGTATTCGTAGTTTTCATTGGATATTAAAATAGACGCTAATGTTGGCGCGTTTTATTAGCCAATAGTAATTCATTTATAATCTTTAGGCGTATCTTGATTGAAGGAGTATAAATAGGCTAGGTTAGAGGTAACGTCCGTCAGTCCTTCAGTTCGTCGAAAGCATTCATACATTACACGTCGTATTCAGGCAGTTCATCAGAATTCTTTGTGCAATACACGTCGTCTTAAGTTCGTCAAAATATTTGTATGAGATACGTTGGCTATAGATTCACAAGTTACGAAAATCTAAAGTATTATAAAGTTAATTATACACAAAGTTGAAGTACGTGGATTAAAAGAATTATCAGTAAGAAGTTGTTATAACAGTTTCAGTTTGGCGAGTATCTAAATCAATATGTAAAAGTGATAGTGAACGTGTTCGACAATAAAAAAAATTATAAAACAAATTTCTTCATCAGTGTAATTTATGGATAAAAGATTCCTTTCCGTTTCACAACCTGTATAGAGACACATGTTCGACCCAAGATAAGATAATAGCTAGCCGGAGGACATTTGAAATGAAATCAAACAAAAAAAGCTAACACTGATGCAAATTGCTAACACAAGATGGAGCTACGAACCTAACAAAGAATGACGTCACAAGATGGCAACGTGTGAAGTAAACACACATACATAAACATCACAAGCATCAACATTGTAAGTAATACCGTCGCAAATATGGCTACCACAACGTGGGGCTACAATTAATGTTAAATGATATAGGTAATACACTCACAAATTGGCTCCCATACGTGGGGCAGTTAAAATTATGTAACTAAACAAAACAAAAGCAGCACAATATAAGATCTTCAAGTTCTAATAAATTACGTAAAAACATATTACGTAAATATAACTAATACCGTCGCAACCACACACCTCTAACTTTGATAACAAGTTAGTGCAGTTTACCAAATCAAATGCCTTACTTAGATCCATAAAGATCCCTATAGTAGAGTTGTTTGTTTCAAACCCTTCTAATGTATGTTTTATGAATTTATAAAGGGCATTTAGAATAGATTTGTTTTTCCCTAAATCCATTTTGCAATTCACTAACTACATATTTTTTAAGAAAAAGGGGGAGATTCTGTTAAACATGACTGTTTCCAGAATTTTGGAAAAACCTGACTGAACTGAGATAGGCCTATAATAATCAACATTTTGTGCATCACCCTTCTTAAATAAAGGAATTACTTTTATTAATTTTAAGATTTCAGGAAATGTTCCAATAGTTGTGGAACTATTGCAAATTTCAGTTAAGGCATTGCAAGATAGTCTTTGTATGATTTAATTATACATTCTGGAACTTCGTCAAAACCTGCTGAAAATGTATTCTTTTTTAAGTTAATTATTTTATTTATCTCATCTTGATTTACTGGATTTAAATATTACACTCTTAGCATTTCTGTTTACTTTGTTAGTCACAGTTTTTGTTAAATTTGATTGAATACTTTATCTGCTCTACTGGTAAAATGATTAATGTTCGATACCTCAACAGAGTTATCAGCTGTTACATTATTAAAACCTTGCTATTGGCCGTTTCACTTTTTATCATATTCCATATAGCCTTATTTTTATTGGATGCATTAAAAAAGCATGTATCGATGAATAGTTTTATTTGCAGCCTTTATTACTTTACTGTATATTTGTTTATATTGCTTGAAATATTTTATAAAAGATTCGTTTGGTTAATTTTATTCAGTTCAGTAAGATATAATTTCCTCTTACTTGAAATAATAATTCCTTTTGTTATCCATTTCTTGTTTTTATGAGTGTATCTTTGTTTTATCAATTTGTAGGGAAAAGCATTGTAAGTTATGCATAAATATTACCAAAAAATTTTGATATTTTTTATCAACAGTGGACGCACTATACACATCTAACCAATCTTCTTGATTTAATAGTGCATTACAATATTGCATATTTTCATTAGAGAATATCCTTTTATAAAGTATAAGGGGCTTGATCACAGCATTGGTACTTGTGATATTGGTTAGACTTAATACAATGGCATTGTAGTCAGAGTAACCAGTGTTAATATTCAATAGATTGAAAGTATTTACAGTTTCATAAAATATCATATCGTCAATTAATGAACTTGACATGTCCGTTACTCTTGTGGGATTTTGAATTCTGTTTGAAAGTTTAAGTGAAGTTAACAGATTGTTTATCTATGTAAAGCTATACTATCTTTTTGAAAATCTACATTAAATTCCCCACATATTAAGATCTGCTTTGAATGTTTTTTGAGTATGTTAATCACGCTCTCAAGTTTATCAAGAAATGTTAGATAATTCCCATTTGATGACTGATAAATGCATACAATAAATAATTTTAAATTCACTATTTCAACCACAGAATGCTCAAATATTGTTTCTTCATTTAATGTGGCAATTTTTAAATACCTCTTATAGTTAACTCCCTTCTTTACAGCTATCATAGTTCCCCCATGTATGCAGTTTTCCCTGCAGAACATATCTGAAATTACAAAGTTTGAGAAAATAGGTGAATCTAGACAAATAGAGAATTCCTTAATCCAATGCACTGCAATTCAACAGACTTGTTTATTTTCCATTGAATTTAAAAAGATTTCAGCTTCAAGAAGCTTATTGCTGAGGCACTGTACATTTTGATACAATACACTAAAATAATTTTTGTTGTTATACAGAGAATTACAATCTTGACTTACAGGTACATTACAGTTTTCACTCTCTACTGGTTTTATACTATGACTTTCTGCTACATTTGTTTCAAGGTTACTTAAAGTGTAACCTACTTCCTTTGTTGTTGTTGAGATTACTGAATTGTTCAAAGTCATTCATTGCATTGCTTTTTATAATAAGCAAGAATTAGGCTTTGATTTAGTGGACTTTGAATGTTCACCACTAACCTTTAATATGCATTTTTTGGCTTGACGCATGCTATGAGTCTGTTAATTAACTTACTAAATATTAAAGAACCTTTTCTATTAAGGTGTAACCCATCCTTCCCCAAATCCCTATCAATCCACGTATTACCATCTATAAATACAGTCAGTCCTTTTGATCCCATACCCATTTTAGCGTGGAGTTTATAGCATCAGTGTCTATTTGGGTACTTTTACTATTTCAGAATTGAAATTACAATAAATTATATTTATTTATTAATTTATTTTGAGTAAGAGTATACATTAGAATTTAAAATAAGAGTATAAAAAATGTTTCATTATGCTTAGATATTTGTTTTTAATTGAAATAAATTTAGATGTTTCACTTCAATAGATAGTTTACTTCCATAAGGGCAAAAGTGTTCTATCTTGCACAACAAAATAAGCATTTCCATGCACAATAACTGAGAATGCATAGTTTTCAGGGTGCCTATATGCAGGGTTTGGTTGACAAATGGAGTCAAAGTATTTTTTAGAGTACAATAATGTAATGAAATAGTTGTATAGTATAAAATTTAATCCACAGACCTTTTGCTTTGTGTATGAAAAGCTGAATTGTATATGACTGTAATAGCAGCTGGTAACTGCTCACAATTGGAGGTATTTTGAACTTAGATGAATCAGAAACTTTTGCTGCTTCTCCACTTATTCACTTAAAAACCTCATACCTATTTCTAGCAGGTAGGCTAATAATGTACTGAGTCCATTGCATAGCTGAAGTAATGAATATTCACATGCTTTGTAGTTCTGTGGGCATGTGAAATAGAACTTTAATGGTTAGGTTATACACTTTGTTGTGAATAGATAGCCAAAGCTACATTGCAGTAACAGTATGCTTACAAAATACATCTGTTGATGTTTGAGCATACATGTCTTGGTTTATCATATTCATTGCAGAAAATAAGCAAATGAAGCAAGCATTTGCTCTTCACAAAAAAGCCAAGGCCTTGCACCAACTACAAAATGTTCTGTGAATATGTTGATGAAATGCAACCTTCTAAAACTGTTATCTATGACAATTCATTCATTCATTATCTGTTTACCCTCCTCTTAAGTAGGACTTACACCCCCCAGGACTTACAGGCGGGTGCCTGGGGTCAGAGGCCCATCGAGGAGCAGACACTCATGGATCAGACAGAACATCCAGGATGGGTGATCAGCCCGATGCCTGGTATGGGATGAAGGAAGTGGATGAAGCGAAATGTTGATGAAAATGGATGAAAGGAAAGGTGATGATGGAGCAGTTGGTGGAATGAATGGCGGGGGAAACCAGAGAACCCGGAGGAAACCTGCCCAGATGCCGCTTCGTCCACCACAAATCCCACATGCAGGTCCCTGGGATTGAACCCGGTCCGCCTCGGTGGGAGGCGAGTGGTCTAACCACTCGGCCACGGCGCCGCCTATCTATGACAAGAATATCACAAAATACAACAATATTATAACTTGCAATTGATAACTATAACTTGCAACTCTTAATAAGCATTTTTTTTACAGACCACCTTAAAGCTTAACCAATGATTGACATGCCATCTTTGATTTTTGGTCTAGACTATAAACACAAGTATAAATCATTTAATAGTAGATATAGATATTTATTTTCACTTCAATAATTACATTCACAAATACAATTTCAATAATACTTAAATTATATCCCTACATGCTACCCTTTACATACCATTTTCCTCACTTCACTAAGTTGCTGCATTTCTAAGGACCCATAGCATCCAACACCATGGTTACTGAGCTATTGGGTCCTATTTACTTCTTTCCTATTTGCTCCTATTCCTTATTTCTAATTTTCTTCAGCCATCTATTTCTCACTGCACCTAAATATTTTCCTATCTGTATTAAACTTTCCTTTGATTTAACTCTTAACACCCTTATACCTATAATTTCATTTGGTAAACTGGACATTCTGATTTTTCTCTCATGCTCATTGTTCCTTCACATTCTAGGATTAAATGCCAATAATTGTTAAATTTCCTATTACACAATGGGCATTTTCCTTGATTTTCTCCTTCCCATAAGCCTTTTAACCTCACCACCCCTGTCCTTGCCCATGCAAAACCCTCTCTTGCTGATTTGTTACAAACATCAACATAATTTTCCCTTTCCCATGTCCTTTTAAGCTCTGTATATGTATATATATATATATATATATATATATATATATATATATATATATATATATACAATGAACTTTTGGAGTTGAAACTACCAATTATTTTCTGTCTTTCTATGTCTTCAATTCTCAATCTAACTCTTTTTAACACCCTTTCTCCCGTACCTGGCTATCCCTCCAAATATCTCCACATCCTATTTCATTTAGAATTCCTTCTAAACGCTTATATCAAGTATTCTCTTTATTAAGCTTTTGCTGAACCTCCAAGCATTGCTTTAAGATATTATTATTTTCTAATTCCTTGATCCTGAACCAGTATTTCACTTCTCTTTCCATAATTACTACCGAATCTCCCTAGCTCCACTTGTGCAACCCCATTAGGTGAAACTCTCAGTAAACCCAAAATTAATTTGCAAAAGCTCCTATGCACCTTATTTACATGTTCCCACTCATTCTGTATACCCCAAATCTACGCACCATAGAGCATTTTTGACTCAACTACTGTTCCATATACTCTTTCTAACCATTTTACTTGCATCCCTGGTATTTTGTCTACACAAGCTCTAATAGCTTTCATTGCCACTTTTCCTTTAGCTAAAACCTGTTCCTTTTGTTCACCCGATCTACCATTACTGCTTAATCTTACTTCTAGATGATCAAAATTCCTAACAATCTCAATTTCCTTAGCTTTCCAACTCCATTTTCATCCTTTCTTAGCTTGTTACCCTTTTTAAATACCATTATTTTTGTTTTACTTGTATTAACTGTAAGGTTCCATTTGTTACAAAACCTCTTTATTGCTCCAATTACTTTGTTTAGTTATAGATCCTGCAACCAAATCATCTGCAAATAATAACCCTGGTATCTCCTCAATCCCTGTTATTAGAGGATGGCAATTTTCCAGTTTAATTGACTAAAATATCATCAGTAAGCAAATTAAATAATATAGGACTTAACTTACAGCCTTGCCTTAAACCTATATCATTTTTAATCTCCTTCATCATTACATTATTATCAAACCTTATACAAAAATCATTATTTTCATATATCCTTTGTACTGATCTTATAAACTTATTACTCATTATTTTCATACAGTCTGGCCCATAAAGCTTCCCTATTTATTGTATCAAAAAAATCCATTGTTTCAAAATCCACAAATAGGATGTATAATCTTCCCCTTTTGTCATTTAGTAGTATAGAATAAAACTTATTCTGTGGGTCTTATATCTTATACCTAAACTCCTAATAATTATAAATTATAAAAGAACTATAAAAGTAATTTTCTGAAACAGATGTTAATGTGTGTGACATAAGTATTGCCATGATTCCTCTCCTTTTTTTAATATTATTTCATTTTTGTGCTGCCTTTAATATCTGAGGACATATTGCCAGCTTAACTTCGTTGATATGTGATATGAATCTGTTTTCATTTATCATATTTTGAGACGGTAATTTGTATCACAAATTACTCAGAGGTAATTAACGATAATAATATGAATATGTATTTTTATGTAACATTGATTTCAGAGGTTTATTAATTGTAAATAGTATTGGTAAATAATAATATACGGCTCTACTGAAACTGTCAATAATAACGCAATAATGCAATGAAGGGTTTGAGTTGTTTATCGTTACCGGGAACCAGGAAGTTACGTAATGTTTCGCGCCTTTTCAGTAAAAAAAAGCTTCCAGAATGTTCTATAAAAGTAATATGTATTAGTGGTTTTCATTGGATAGTAAAATAGACGCTAATGTTGGCGCGTTTTGTTGGCCAATAGCAATTCATTTATAATCTTTAGGTGTATCTTGGGGCAAGCCTATAAATAGTGTAGATTCAAAGAGAGCGTTCCCCAGTTCGGCAAGATTCTCAAAACATTACACATCGTCTCCCAGTGTGCAACAAGATTCTCGACACATTATACATCGTCCCCAGTTCGGCAAGATTCACGACACATTACACATCGTCCTCAGTTCGGCAAGATTCACGAAGCATTACACATCGTCTCCCGCTCAGTTCATCAAAGATTCGTGTACAATACGTGACTACATGTCGCCTATCGGTCCTTCAGTTCGTCAAATTACACGCAGTGAAAATCATTAAAGATCTAAAATATTACAAAGTCACTTATATACATAAATTGAAGTACGTGAGTTAAAAGTGAGAAGTTATTATAAACAGTTTCAGTATGGCGATCATCTAGATAAATCTGTGAAAGTGTTAGTGCACGTGTTCGACAATAAAACATTATAAAACACATTCCATCACTAGTAATTTTTTTTGGATAAAAGATTCCTTTTCCGCTTCACACCCTGCAAGAGTTAAATGTCTACCTAAATAGCTAGCCGGAAGATAATATACATAACCTTAAAATCTTTCATAAACTAATTGATACAAATTGCTACACCAGATGGAGTTAAACGGACAAGACCAACGAATGACGTCACACAAGATGGCTACACACGTGATGTAAACAACATTACGTGAGAAACATTATCCACCACGTGGTGTTTTAAAACATATATACAATTTGTTCACTCGCAAATTGGCTCCCATACGTGGGGCAGTTAAAGTTATGTAAACAAACATTTATTTGCAAAACACAATTTGTTGCTATCGCAAATTGGCGCATCAACGTGGAGCTAGATGACTAGGAAAGGATCAACATAACCAGGAATGCAGCGGTGAAATCATCTACAAGACCCAGATTCAAGAAACAACAGGGACGACAGACTTCGATGGTAATTCCGAGATTATGAGGCAACAAGGAATTCAACGCAAAAACATCGAAACGACGTAGATTCATCACAACACAACGCAGAAGCGACATCAAATCTAGGAGAAAGGGGCAGAACGCTGGACATCAAAGCTACAGCAACATACAGCATCAAAAAGGTATCGTAATTTTTTTTTATAAAACAAAAACAATGGCTGCAAGTAATACAGAAGAAACAATGATGGAGGGAGATAGTGTAACAGTTAGCTGTAAGTCAATACAGGTTACAAAAAAAAGCTTAAACAATGTAGTATCTGATGGAGGAAATGTTAGTGCAGAAAGTAAGAATAGAATAGCAGGATATATTACTATTGATGCTGGTACGATGATGGAAATTATGGAAATGTTTAGAAAATTTGATGAAAAACTAGATATTGGTAAGAGTATTGTAGATCAAGTAAGGGAAGATATGCAAAAGAGTTTTGAGAGATTAGAAAAGAAATTAGATCAAGAAAGTGAAGCTATAAAAAAGGATCATAGGGAATTGAGTGAAGATATTATTAAGAGTGTAGAACAAAAAGTAGATCAGAGTTTTGAGGAATTGAGAGAAGATATAAAAAAGGATCATAGGAAATCAATTGAAAATATTGGTAGGAGTAATGAGATATTAGAGCAAAAAGTAGATCAAAGCAGTGAAGAAATTGAAAAGAAAGTTACGAAGCTAGATAGTAGTATGCCAAAAATGAGAGATGAAAATGAGGAAGTAATAGCAAGTGAGATAGGAGAAATTTCAAAGAAAATGCTAGACATGAGTAGGGAAAGAGATAACAAAGAAAGTGAGGTTAATACTAAAAGTGAGGTTAAGGTAGAATGCACAGAGTTAGGAAATCAAGTAAGTAGTATTGCAAGTGAGATAAGAGAGATAAATGAGGTTAGGAATGTAGATGTAAATGAGGCGCAAGTTAATTTCAGAGGGGAGATATTAGAAATACAGAATGAGTTAGTAATGCAAAGAAAGAAATTGTATCAAGATGTTCAGAATGAAAACTCCAGTCCAGTACAGTTTAGTACAGATTTGTCAGAGTATTCTCAGATTAAAAAGATAGCAGAAGAATTGAAAATGAAAGTTGGTAAAAAATGTATTGTTCAAGAAACTTTAGATTGGTTTCAAGTATTACCAGGGAACGAAATTTCATATGAATACAAGAGGTTATTCATGAAGAAAAATTTGAAGGTTAGGAGACGGCTACGAGTAATGTTTAGCCACACACAATTTGATCCAGGAGGGTAAATAGCAATGAGATGTAAAGTAAATGCTGGATAGGTAAAGACGACTTGCATAGAAATGTATTGGAACGTAAGAGGGTTAACTATTTATATATGTCATTTAAAAAGAGAAATAAATTATATAAAAAAAAAAAAGAGAGAGAAATGTTTATTTAAAAAAAAAAATATATAACAATTTTTAGTAACTGTAACAGTATTTGAAAATTAAGAATGCAAAGATTGAAACTTAACATGATATTAAATTAAAAGTACGGAAATACAATTCAAAAAGTATTGTTAAAAATAAAATTCAAAATAACAAAAATGGGTAAAAATAATTCAAAACAAATACTTAAGTAGCAAACAGAAAAGGTGAAACATTGTCTAGATTTAAGAGATGTAAATATTTGTGTAGAGGGTAAATATTTTGGTAAATATGTATAGTAATTACAAGAAAATTCTTGAATTGATAAATTTTTGGTAACAATATGAGAAAGTAAACCATTTTTTTTTAACACTAGTTAAATAGTTTAGGGTATAGTATTTGCTATAAAAAAAAAAATTGCCATAAAAAAAAATTTTATGATGTCAGATGAATATCTAAATTAATTAAACCAGAGCCAGTAAGTAGTGGCGAGATAAAACATATGTCGTGTGTTAAACGCGTGTGAAGTGTTAAGTGAAAGTGAATAGCGTGTGTTACAAGATTTAGGAGACTAAAAACAAAATTATAAAATTTCCAAACAGGTTATAAATGTTTATAATTATGTTTCTAGTGGGGCATATGAGACGGTAATTTGTATCACAAATTACTCAGAGGTAATTAACGATAATAATAT
Organism: Deroplatys truncata; assembly: GCA_030765065.1. Classification (NCBI taxonomy): domain Eukaryota; kingdom Metazoa; phylum Arthropoda; class Insecta; order Mantodea; family Mantidae; genus Deroplatys; species Deroplatys truncata. The sequence continues at coordinate 138,566,769 of CM060984.1, read as the reverse complement.
GAATATGTATTTTTATGTAACATTGATTTCAGAGGTTTATTAATTGTAAATAGTATTGGTAAATAATAATATACGGCTCTACTGAAACTGTCAATAATAACGCAATAATGCAATGAAGGGTTTGAGTTGTTTATCGTTACCGGGAACCAGGAAGTTACGTAATGTTTCGCGCCTTTTCAGTAAAAAAAAGCTTCCAGAATGTTCTATAAAAGTAATATGTATTAGTGGTTTTCATTGGATAGTAAAATAGACGCTAATGTTGGCGCGTTTTGTTGGCCAATAGCAATTCATTTATAATCTTTAGGTGTATCTTGGGGCAAGCCTATAAATAGTGTAGATTCAAAGAGAGCGTTCCCCAGTTCGGCAAGATTCTCAAAACATTACACATCGTCTCCCAGTGTGCAACAAGATTCTCGACACATTATACATCGTCCCCAGTTCGGCAAGATTCACGACACATTACACATCGTCCTCAGTTCGGCAAGATTCACGAAGCATTACACATCGTCTCCCGCTCAGTTCATCAAAGATTCGTGTACAATACGTGACTACATGTCGCCTATCGGTCCTTCAGTTCGTCAAATTACACGCAGTGAAAATCATTAAAGATCTAAAATATTACAAAGTCACTTATATACATAAATTGAAGTACGTGAGTTAAAAGTGAGAAGTTATTATAAACAGTTTCAGTATGGCGATCATCTAGATAAATCTGTGAAAGTGTTAGTGCACGTGTTCGACAATAAAACATTATAAAACACATTCCATCACTAGTAATTTTTTTTGGATAAAAGATTCCTTTTCCGCTTCACACCCTGCAAGAGTTAAATGTCTACCTAAATAGCTAGCCGGAAGATAATATACATAACCTTAAAATCTTTCATAAACTAATTGATACAAATTGCTACACCAGATGGAGTTAAACGGACAAGACCAACGAATGACGTCACACAAGATGGCTACACACGTGATGTAAACAACATTACGTGAGAAACATTATCCACCACGTGGTGTTTTAAAACATATATACAATTTGTTCACTCGCAAATTGGCTCCCATACGTGGGGCAGTTAAAGTTATGTAAACAAACATTTATTTGCAAAACACAATTTGTTGCTATCACAATTTATTTAAACTCTATGAAAATCAGTTTTCTTGGAGATGAGGCTATATAGATCAGTTTGACTTCTGAATCTTTTGAGAATTCCTGTATATATGCAAACTTGCTTAATAGTATAGGATAATTATTCGTTGAACTGCGTTGTGTATTTTGTAACACCATTTGATAATTAACGTACAGTTTTACAATGACATTAAAATTTGATATTACTAACTTTCCCAATACTTTTATATCAGCGGAAAAACAGCCTGCTCTCATTTTGGTACAGTGTTATCTGGGATAGATGTCTAGAAGTAAGTGTTTTTGTTCTTGCCTGTAACAGGAATAACCCACTTCACAGTTTACAGTCCAGTTGTGTGTAAAGTGCTGATAGCAAAGTGGTATTATTTTTCAAGTGAATAGTCACAAGTTGCAGTATTGTACACTTCCACACCTAAAGGAATAAGATGCTAGAACATTCTTATTCTCCAAATCAAGCTTAGGAATATTCATTTACAGAAGATAACAAAGGTTCTGAGGTACAAAATTGTAAAACTCAATTCTTATAAGCAAAATTATGCCATTCAGGACAGAAGTCAACTAAGAGAGACACAATACTTGGGAATTAGAACATTCATCGGATTCCTATATTTTTCAGCAATCTTCAAATCCAATACCAAGAATTTGGAAACTGCATCATATACAACAGTCCTATCTTCATTGTAGATCTGCAGTGTGTCAGGCATGTGCAGAAGTGAAGAAACAAGATTTATAAAATATGTCAAGCATTGAAATGATATATTTTTATCAACACAAACCTTTTTTAATGTACTATTTTCTTTATTCCTACAAGAAATAGGGGGGAAGAAAAAAGGACATTGTGTATATCAGTAACGATGTATTGAGAAGTTGTATTTTTGGACTGTTTTATATGTCCATATACTGTCAACCAAAGCTGTATATAAGCAGAAACTATAACTTTTTATTAATTTTCTAAAATGCTATATATTGAAAACCAAACAACATTCGCACATATAAGGGACACAAGATGGCTTATTAGACTTTGCATACAAATTGCACATAGGTTATAACTAAATAAGTAATAAATGTTGTTTTATTTATAGGCTTGCTACAAATTTTAATAATTATAGTACTCGTAATGTGTAAAGTAATTTTAGGTGTGCAGAAAATGCATCAGTCTTATACCAATGTGGAATATAAATATTTTTTGTGAATTAATGTAGCTTGACATATACCATCAAATATGGCACAATTTTTAAAATAATGCTAATATCTTTAGCATACTTACCATATAAGTATTATAACAATGTTAAAACACATTTATGATAAACACTTCTCAGTAACAATACCATTGACATTAGAAAGCCGTTAACATATTTTTACATGAGAGAACTTGCATCTCTCTTTACACTACTATGCAGAGCAGGCACACAATTTATCACATACTTCCAAAACAATGGTACATGGTAGATAAATTAATAACTGTACATAAGATAATGAGGCATTTGTATTGAAAATTGCAGATATTTAGAAATTGCTCCTATATAAAATTTAAATAAAACTTAGTTATGGTTTATAGAATCTCTCAGAATCGTCCAGGCTCAAAGTCTTCTGTGCCTTCTGCCAATAACTACAGTGAAATTTTCCAATCAAAACAAAAAATCTCCTCTCTAGCCTAACATTTACTAAGTTGTTGATGTTTCAACAATGTCAGTGAGCCTGAAAATTCTAAAAGCATGCTAAACAGTGTTATTTTTAAAAAAAAATTTAAGATATTTACAATTAGCATACTGGTATATAAATTACGTGAAAATGAGCAGAATATTTTAATTATCCATATGCAATCAAAGCTTGAAAGTGGTAAAAATATCATGAAAATCACCATTTAGACTCCCCTTAATTGGTCTTGGGCAGTTTGTATTACCTCCTTATTGAAGATTACCATGGCCAACAGGGGTCATCACAGGTACGTAGGAAGGCTTGGAGTTTCCCTTCAGGTACGTTCATAATTGCTGTATACGTGGTCAGCTGCAACAAAATTATACTTTGTTACTTTCTCTGCCACCAAATATCTATGTGTGTGTGCGCGCGTGCATGTACCTTTTTTTCCTTGTCCTCCTCTTGAGGCAGTGTTTTTGAGGTATATAAACATTTACCTCAAGCCATGCCTATAATTAATAACAAATATAAAATATGTTATCAATTTAGAGCTTGATCTAAGAGACATCTAGTGAGAGTAACTATATAATGCTATCAGTATTCATGTAATTAAATAATATTTTTGAATGTTGTATTTCAATATAGCTGTGTAAGATGAAAATTGCTAGAAATTTATTTTAACAGGATCATAAAATGCTTATTGTAGAAAGTCAGAAGTTGAATTATAATATTAAAAGTAGAGAGTCAATCAGAAGCAAGTAACTTAAGTTTCAAATGTGTTGTATGTGCGAGAAGCGAAGCCATGTTAACATTGTTGTAATCATTAGGAAATCAAATTCAGTGCAGTACTCAGTGTGGAAGGTTCATGCGTTATGTAGTCGCAATAATGATGCATTTATTTACCACAAGTGACATAGGAAAACAAATTAATTTATAACATTTATAAATTCATACTAGAGGAACAGTCGAATATGTTTATTATGTGCGTGTGATAATTGGCAGGAAGTGTGTTAAGTCCAAAAACTTGCATTTTGAGAAAAATGAATTTTAGTTTGAACAGTTTCCGTAAGTTTGGATCTCTGTGCTTTTATTACTTGGCCACCTTAAAATTTTGGTTGGATTATTTTTAACCTACACTAGAATATTTAGAAGCCAGCTTTGCTTTCGGAGGTTAAAAATTGATCTAACATAAGAGGATGTCATGAAGAATTGGAGTTATAACACTTTACGCATCTAAATTTTCACACACATAAAAGTGTACATTGTTACAAGTAGTAATTTATACTTTACAGGAAAGGTCTATTTTAAAAATTCCTACTTTTTTAAACAAAGAGTTCTATGAATCATCCTCAGTATCTGAAATATTACAGGGTACATTTCTTGAACTGTAGCATTAGTAGGAAAACAGGTGACACAAACTTGAGTAAGTCTGTCAAATCTGTTTTGTTGTTTTTAAATGCAGAGATTGGTAGAGGTACATTGTATGTCGTTGGTATAAGTGAACTCATCTTTCCTCCTCTTAGGAAACTTCTTGAAATTCCCTGTCATCCAGGCTAGTCCTATAAAAAAGAATGCCAAATCTGTCTTTCTGTTAATGGAGCCACTTCATTTCCCTCCAGTTCAGCTGACCATTTTCATTTATCTTTCAATCTTGAAGAGGACTTTTTAGTAGAAAAGCAAGATTGAGGAATTAATTTCCTTGCATTGCTTTCACTATGAATGGCTTCTTTTTTGCAGCTTGTCTCATCAAATGGGCCCAGTCATATGGGCGTTCTATATTGCCCTTGAATTTCCGTTTGCACTTTTCTATAATGCTATGATCAGTGTCGCTTTCCATGTATGTATGTCCAAGCACCAAGAACTTGTGGTCAATAATCTCAAGAATTTTGCAAAACAGTCATACACATGGCAGCAACATGACCGTTTTTATGTTGCCTACCACATGTATCAGAAAACATTGTTACATGTTTAATCTCTAGTTTGATGTGATTCTTAAGAATTCATACACACAGGAACCAATATCATTGGCACCTCTTCCAGCAATGGCCTCATGCTATATAAAACAGTACCTTGGTCTTCACCTCAATCATGAACTGCCAGGTTGAATGTTCAGGGTTGCCTCTTATAGAGTGCTATTGAAATCTTTATAAATCATGTACAGCTATGATACGCCCTGTTCCCTAGAAACTAGCCTCCTGTGATACTAGCTGAATTGCCTGTGAAATCATATACAGCTATGATACGTGCCGCCCCTGAAATCCAGCATCCTGTGATACTAGCTGAGTGCTCTAACACCTATGATACTTGAATTATTCTAAATACTTACGATACTATCTGAATTACCTGTGGAATCATACGGAACTATGCTATATATGCTTTCCGGAATCTGTCTTACCCTGTGATACTACCTGAACTAACCTAAACAGTTATGATACTTGAATTATCCTAAGCAGCTATGATACTTGAATTACCCTAAACAGCTATGATACTTGAATTATCCTAAATACCTATGATACTCTCTGAATTATCCTAAATACCTATGATACTCTCTGAATTACCTGTGAAATCATTTGGAGCTATACACACCCAAATATAAAATCTGTCCTACCCTGTGATACTACCTGAATTAACCTAAACAGCTATGACACTACCTGAATTATCCTAAATACCTACGCCACTATCTGAATTACCTGTGAAATCATACGGAACTATGCTATACCCACTTCCTGGAATCAGTTCCACCCTGTGATAGTAACTGAATTACTTACCTTTTTGCGCGAGGAGATTACTTTTTTGCGTGAGTGGGTTACCTTTTTAGCGTGAGTGGGTTACGTGTTGAAGTTGTCTAGACTTAAAGCTCTAACATTGCCAGTAAACAGCTTTGCGTGACGATTGTGTCTAAAGTCGTTTTCACTCTCCCAAATAAAAAGCATATTCTACCCTTCAAGTCCTGACTAGTCTAGCACCTCCCCTCGTATTCCCTATCTCTCCTGTATATAAGCCCATATTCCTACTCCTTCAGTATCTGTCTAGTCTAACAGCTCTCCTCATTTTCCTATACCTCTCATACATATAAAAGCATACTCTACTCTCAACCTCTGTCTAGATGCTAGACTGTCTAGCATCTCTCCCCGTAATCCCTATCTTTTCCATATAAACGCATACTCTACTCCTCAACATCTGTCTGACCTAGCACTTCTACTCATATCCCTACCTCTCATAAAGCGCATTCCCCTCCTGCCCCCTGTCTAGCTGAGTATCTCTCCTTGGTTGCCTATCTAACCTATATAAAGCACACTCTACATTTAACACCTGTCTATCCTGGCATAGGATCTCTCCGTTTTCTCGTCTCTCCTTATAAATGCATACTCAAACCCTCCTTAGCCTAATACCTCTCCTCGGTTTGCTATCTCTCCCATATAAAAGCCATATTCTACCCTTCAAGTCCTGACTAGTCTAGCTGCTCCCCCTTGTATTCCCTATCTGTCCTGTATATAAGCTCATATTTGTACTCCTTCGGTATCTGTCTAGCCTAACACCTCTCCTCCCATTCCTATACCTCTCATACATATAAACGCATACTCTACTCTCAACCTCTGCCTAGTCTAGCATCTCTCCCCGTAATCCCTATCTTTTCCATGTAAACGCATAATCTACTCCTCAACATCTGTCTGGTCTAGCACTTCCCTCGTATCCCCTACCTCTCATAAAGCGCATTCCCCTCCTGCCCCCTGTCTAGCTGAGTATCTCTCCTTGGTTTCCTATCTAACCTATATAAAAACACATTCTACCTTTAACACATGTCTTTCCTAGCATAGGATCTCTCTCCATTTTCTCGTCTCTCATACTCTACTTCTCAACGTCTATCCTAACACCTCTCCTCGTTTTCCTATACCACTCATATAAACCATACATTACTCCTCAACCTCTGTCTAGCTTAACCCCTCCCCACTATCTCTTCCATATAAATGCACTACCCTCCTTCAACCCTGTCTAGACTAATATCGGTCGTCGTATTCCCTATCTCTACCATATAAACCCATTTTCCTCTTTGAAGGCTCTCTCAACCTGGCATCTACCCTCGTTTTCCCTATCCTTTCCCATATAAGCCAAAAAAGTGGCCCAGAACCCCTCTTTATATCCTACTGCGACCGCATCGAACAGCGCAAGTGGAGGATCTCTTGGAACGAGAGGATATTCAGCAAATGGACTGGCCTGCCCGTTCCCCCGATTTAAATCCCATTGAACACGTGTGGGATGCTTTGGGGAGACGCATTGCAGCACGTCCACATGCACCAATGACCATCCAACAGTTGTCAACAGCACTAGTGGAGGAATGGAACGCCCTACCACAAGAACTGCTTACCAACCTTGTGGCCAGCATGGGAGTACATTGCAGAGCATGCATTGCTGTTCGTGGTGATCATACACCCTTTTAAGCACCAGGTATCTGTTTCTGTAAATCTAGAGGGCCATCATATATTGTATTGACTTCAGTGTAGCTTATGATCTATGAATAAAAGTGGCATTTCTGTTCATCTCATTGCATATTTCGTTTAGTTGCCTACTGTAGCATACCGTAGCAATTCCCTCTATGTATGATTCAAGTTTCATTGAGCTATGTTACTTGGCAGCGTCACAGCATGCGAAGGTTACTTTCATCCTTAGGTTTTGCACACCAGTGTATGTTTTGAGGCTTCCTGATTCCCGAAAAAGCAGTTTATGTCAAATACATTATTTGATTCATTAACCATTTTTGAGATATTTGTAGCTATTGATTGGAATTTTCCAAGGCCATTTGTTTTTCATGATGTCATGCAAAGAGTATGGAATTTCAAAACCAGCACATAGCAAACCACTTTTTAAAGATTTGATTCGTCCTCCGTGGACTAGTGGTACCGTGCTATCCTCTAGTGCCCAAGGTTGGGTGTAAAAATCCTTAGCGTGGCTTCCTTCTGAAGGGAAGTAAAGCTGGTGGTCCCGTGTCGTAGATTTACGGCACTAAAAGAACCTCATGACTGATAAAGAGGCCTCTGAGCAAAATTAACGGTCTTTCATGCCCAATATAGAATAGGACGCTGAGGACCACAGTAGTTAAAGGGCATTCATAAATAAAACTCAATTTAATTTTAATTTAAATATTGGACTATTACTTCAGCCTCTTGTATCGCTTTTGAAGATGCAAGTTTAACATGAAGTGGATGGAAAGTTAAGCTTTTGTAAGAATAGTTTGTAGAAGGAAGTCTTTTGAGTGGAACACATATTTTAATTTACTAATGTTTTCAAGGTATTTAGTAATTAATATCATTCAAAGCTTACTTGCTTAGGAATATTTAAAGAAAAGAAAAAAAATCTGTTAAACCATATCTGGAAGCATAAATTCTATCTTGCATGGAAATTTGAGAGGGTATATTAAGTAATTTAATCTGTCTCTTACCTTGTTAAGAACTGGTCTTGTAGATAATACTTTATACAGAGTCTCAGGTACATCATCTTGTCCCATCTCCTCCATACAGTAAACTGCCGGCGATCTGCGGTTATCATAAAATGGTGGATTCTTCCAGTGATCATAATTTGTTTGGACCATGTACCATGAACCATTTTGATATTTATGCTTGCTTCCAATTTCCCAAATTTCAAAAGAGCCACGTGCTCTTGTTATAATACATCCTTGCTTGGAAGTGTTACCAGCAAGAATAAAATAAACTGGTGCTATTAAATTGGGCTTTGCTAGCATCTTCTGTGCAGTCTTAAAGTCCTCAGCTTTCTCCATTACTTCTCTAGTTAAAAGCCCCATCCATTTTTGGTTGTGGTAGCCCAGAATCCATTCAGATATGCCCACATAGCCACCATTCAGTTTAAATCTTTCATCCACAGTTAAACTAAAACATCCCTAAAAATATAAACTCAGGATAACAAAAACAAATAAATCATTAGTAATGCTAATTAAAATCAATTTGGCTTCATGAAAGCCTACCTGTTTAACAGCTGTTAAGATTCCAATATAACCAGCAAAGTTAATTGATTCAAATATAGTTTCATTTTTTCTCTTAAACTCCAACTTTACAACCAGAGGTCTTAAATACTCTGTTGTTAGCCATGTATTATTGATTACATCCCAGCTGAAATAAAAAAAAGGAACAATTTGATTAGTATTATTGCTATCATTATTGTTCCACAGGGAAACTTTTAACAAGTTGTGGAGTTAATATGTACAAAATACAGAGCAACCCAGTGAACTGTCGTCATTGTGTTGTGTTGTTAAACAATGTATTTATTCACAATCTTGAAGGTGCACACATATTTTTAAAGCTGTTGGCACTAATTGATATAGATTGCTTCCCAATACATATCGATTGCATATGAATTATATATTATTAAAATATAATATATCATATACTACTGAAAATAAACTTGTATAATGAAGTACATTTTTAAGTTATTTGTATGGCAAAATAAACCTTGGGGCTTTGCATCTATGAAACATTCTATAAATCAGGACTATAAACAAAAATGGCTTGAGCATATTCAATTCAGTGTAAGTTTCTTTAAAATGTTAAATTCTGCATTGGGTATACTTCACTTAATATTTTAGGCATCATTTAGAGAATTTTTGTATTTGAGTTTGCAAGGTATGTAAAAGACTTTTCTAGAATCCTACCCATGTGTATATATTTTTACATTTTTGAGGAGTACTCTTAGTTTTGTGCAGGAAGAACTTATTATTTAAAAATAAAGCTTTTCAGGTTGCATTTACCTTTGTAACAACAATGTTCAAAGTGAAGCAGTTGTTTTATTACCTTCACCTATTTGTGATATTTACTTCAATTAGTTTTGGGAACAGTCACTTCCATTTCAGCTGGAGACTGCATCATGATGATTTTTGTTGGCAGCATTTGGCATAACTTTTCAGGAGCATTGATATAAATAAATGGCAACTCACTTTTGGAACCATCACCAAGCCATTGAACCAGTAACAGAGTACTAAAACAAGCAAACAGGCCATTGAAATGAACATTATAGGAAAAAAAATTCCTACCTTTTCAAGATCCAAATTCACTTAATGAATTTTGATGTCCGCCCACCAGACCACCCTCGGATTAATCCAGAAGACACCAAATGCCACCAATAAAAGCCAACATGATGCAGCAGTTCTCGCCTGCAGCTAGTTCCAGCTGAGGATGGGACCAAATGCTCCAAAAACTAGTTTAGTAAATATCAAAGTAAGTGTAGGTAATTAACATTCACTCTCCTTACCTTCCATTTTAATTGCAAAAGCGACTACCAACAGTGTCTAAGCTTGTTCACAAAAATTGTCAAATACCTTTAGCACAGATCAAGCATACAAGATTATTTATGAGTTTGAGCTTTGATGAACCATATTAACCTGATATTACATTTATGTAATATCTCTACATTATGAGCATAGAGGAGCTTTGCATTGTATAGACAAAGACTTTGATGCATTTGCTTCATTTTGATGGAAAAAGCTGGTGAAAGTCATACTTGCCAGGAGATATTCATTAGCAGTGATACTCTCTAAGAAATAGTGTACTTTATAACTGTTATAGATAGTGAATATTCATTCGCAGCAGCTAATTCATCTAGTTTTACTTTCTGTATTACATATAATAAGTACTGGAAGTGTTGTATTTCACTCAAAAATTTGATGCTGAGATTTCGCCGGAAATACATGTTTTGAGGCATCTGAATACTAAAATAGCATTTTTAGAAAAAGGTCCATGTGTGTGTGTGTGTGTGTGTGTGTGTGTGTGTGTGTGTGTGTCTATGAAAAGCATAGCTCAAAAACAGAAAGTCAGATAAATGCCAAACTTGGTATTTAGGTTCAATACCTTCCAAAGATGCAACATGAAGAAAATCCTCCCCCCCACCCCAGAAACCCTTTATATGCAGGAGTTTTCAAAATTCTTTATTTTCTAAAACATGGCTAATGATTTTTATTAAAATACCATATATTAAAGATATTTACATTACAAATAAAATGTATATCTTGAATTTTCTGGAAGTCCACTTCATTTGGAAGAAGTTTTGAATAATCTTACATAACTGGTAAATGTTAAGTGATAGATGAACGTATTACACAAAAAAATGTAGATCTCTTTAAAACACACAATTTATTTCCAATAAGTTTTTGTGTGGCATAAACCATTTCTGAGACATCTGTTATTAAAGGTTCGAATTGTTCATTTCTTGGTCATTCTCATAAGTTCTGTCAACATTCAGTTGTTTCTCATGATTGCATGGAAACAGTATGGAATTTTAAGGCCAGCATATAGCACAAAGCTCTTAAACATTTATCTATCGTTCCCTTTGTATTTATAATGAAATCTGTAATGTAGCTATTTCTGCAAAAGTTTACTTGGATTAAAATGAAGTAGATAAAAAAATAAGCTTTAGTAAGAATAGATGTATACCCACTAATATACGATAAAGGGTATAGAAGGTCATATGAATGTATCCATCAGAGTTTTTACCATTCTTGTCTCAAAATATTGGCATTAAAAGGATTGTGCTTACAGGGAACTGGAAACTTTCAAAATATTTTTGTGCCAACGTTGTCCATTGCAATAATAATATTAAAAATAATAAATAATAATAATCCAGTATTATGATAGTCAAGTTGGAACTTCTGTGAGGAAAAAAAGTCTCTTTTATCTAGTTCACAATTTTAGGCTGAAGGCCTTTTTGTCAAAGATACAATAAGTTTACACTAGGTTTTAGTTATATTTACAAACTATTTTCCATATATTCCCTTACCGAGTAATAAGAGTTATTTACAAAAATGGTTTTCATAGTTTACTAGATTTTATATCTTTTATTTCTCTTATTTTTTATGATTAATTTATTATATACCTTTATTCCTCTATAGAGTGGGTTTTTTCAAATAATGTTTCTGTGTTCTGGTGGTTTTAAATTGCCTTTGGTTCTTGTTTTATAGTCATGCTATTTTTGAGTACTAATAGCTTATCAAAATTTACATGTTTATTGCAAAGTTCCAGTAGGTATTGTGATGGAAAAGTTAGTATTTTAAGGTTTTTAGAAAATGGTCTACAGGCTTCTTTTGGACCTTGTGTGATATTATGAGGATTATTTTCTTTTGAGTTTTAAATATTGATTCCCAGCCTGTAGCATGTTCCCAAAGTATTATTCCATAAGTCATGATGGAGTGGAAGTAGCTAAAGTACACTATTTTTCTAGTCTCTAAATTTGTGATTTGAGAACAGACAAAGCATATTAAAACAGGCATTATTTAATCTTTTAGCTATATATTATATGTGTTCATGCCACTTTAACTGATTGCTTACATAAGTTCCTAGTATTTTTGCTGTGGTAGCAAAGTTTATACTGGTAATTGATGCCATGCTATCGTCCGTTTTTGTTTGGTTTCTGAATTGCATAACCGAAGTTGTACTTGTATTCAACATTAGCCCATTACTATTAAACCATTTTTTAAAGGTAGTTATTGTTTCAGGCTGATTTGTGTAACAATTTTATGTTACCTAGTCCTTTTATCCTGACAGTTGTGTCATCCGCATACATTATTGTTTTTCCACTAATAAGGTTAAATGAGTTATGAAAAAATATGATCTTTGCATTCACATATTTAAATGTGTGTTCACATGTACTATCATTTACTTTTAAATAGCTTCTACAAACTAATCTTGCAACAGTTTATTTTGCTAGTTAGTTCAGTTCAGTTTAGTGGTTGCAGAAATAGTTTCATTACACATTTTATTGTAGACACGAGGGATACAGAAGGTTGAAACGGTAGTCATGTTAAGTGATGGCCTAGAAATTCCATGTTCCTTGCTTGCCCATGAAAAAATAATGATTACCAACTAGCAACTAAAAAAGAGTATGAAGTATTTGAAAATCCAATCCATAACAATGATGTTCAAAAATGGTTTATTTAAAAAAAAAAAAAAATCTCTAATAAAAGCAACATTTTTTCATGTAAGTTTTGTCTATCACTCTGTGTTTTACCAGTTACACAAAATGAAAAATTCTTTCAGATTTAAAAGATCTTCACGGCTTATATGGGGAAAACTCAAGATGTATATTTTATTTGTTATGTAAATATTTTAAATATACAGTATTTTAATAAAAGTCATTACAGCCATGTTTGAAAAATAAACTATAATGAAACATTTTCCATGTAAAGGATAGTTGGCGGTGTGGGTACTTACTTGAAAATGTTTAAGTCATATCTTTGGAAGATCCTGAACTTATATACCAAGTTTGATATTCAGCCGAACTTTCATTATTCTGTTCAAGACATACTAACACACACAAGATGTTACCAGAACTATCTATAAAGGGTGTACTCCCTCATGTCCTATGTTTTGAAGTCCTTAACTAAAGAAAGAATGCAAGGAAACTGTGCCTAGTGACTAATTAATATAAAAACAGCTAAATCCTTCTGCACATGAAGCATTGTGTGTTTTACAAAGAACATGCTACTAACTCTTGAAGTGCAAAAATTGGCCTCTTCATTATGAAATCACAAAGGATACCCATAAGAATACCACTAGGAACTACAGGCCTGAACGCATCCTGGAGACACAAAGCGAAAAAGGAAAAAGAAATGTAGTATATAAAGTTACCATATACACCGATGGCAGCAAAGAGGAAACTGGGTTCGGATCAGAAATCGCAATACATATAGACAATATATTTGTATAGTATTATGTATTATCATTATGTGTAATTAATTAAATTAATCATCCTTTTTTAAAGACCTATCTGGCTTAAGAATTGTTTTTTGAGTCAGCTGAAAGATTTAATGTCATAGCCAGTATTTTAACATGGTTGGCTTAACTATTTGTGTACCCAGGAATTTATGTGCTATGACCTAAGCATGATATTGAATTTTTCAGCTGACTCTACATCAAATATATTTGTATGCCGCCTGCAATATGGATTATACATGATCAGTGCTGAAACAACCATGCAGAAAAACTGTCAATTCTTAAAGCATTATAAACATTTACAGGATTATCACCATTTCCAGAATGTTGGAGAACAGAGTCCTCCATTCTGGTAGCAAGATAACATTAGATTCTTTAGAAAATTATGGCAATCTTTAACAGATGAGAAAATTGGAAGCAGACAACTGGAACATTAATTACACTGGATCAAGGCACATGTGGTTATCATCGGAAACAAAATGACAAATCAACTAGCTATAGCAGCAGCCAATACAAATCTTCCAGTTGCCTAATATAAAATACCTTGAAGTGCAAAATTAGTACAATTCAGATCACTATTGGAAAGGAGTGGAAATGGATTCCTAACAGAGCAGTGACTAATTTGTTCTTCCTGATTATTAAAGACACATTTTAAAGAAACATGTAATCTAGCCATAGGTTCTGTTACAGAGTTTTTTTTTTAGTGGCAACAGTGTGTTTTACTTTTGGTTATGGCACATGGCATACACATGTATTCTGTGCTAAATATACATTTTACAAAATGTCTCCCCCTTTTACCCTGATTTAGGACTGAGTTTATTAGGCCATTCATCAACAACAGCATGCACTGTCTGTTTGAGAGACTTAATATTCAGGTGCCTTTTCTTACAAGCAATATTTTCAAGTAGTCCAAGAGGTTGAGGTCTTGATTGCTAGAAAGCCAATCTTGAATAGCAATAAAATCTGGAACATTTTTCTCAAGGCAGGTTGAGCAGATCTTGCCTTATGGGCTGATGCAAATCTTGCTGGAAGGTCCAGTACCCATTCTTGAACAAAATGTACATATCACACACTGTTTTGCCCATTAACTCTATTCCCTGCCAAGCTTAGACAGCATTTTGAAACTCATTCTGACTTCACAAATAAAACTGCAGACTATTTCAAAAGGAAAAGTGATGAACTTCATGCAGTTCAGATACAATTTGTATCTCATGTAAAGACAAATAATGAGAAAGCACTGAAAGCATCATACTTGTTAGTCATGATCTGGCTCTTGCTGGTAAACCTTACACCTTTGCTACTCCCATAAAACCACTTTTAGTGAAGGTAGTGAAGTGCATATGAACAAAAAAGCTGCAAACTCGATATCATTGGATTGATGTGTGCACAGATGGTGCAAAGGCCATGGTAGGTCATGTTGCTGGCATTCTTACAAGAATGAAGAAAGTTTAAAAAAAAATTGCATAAGTAGTTATTGTGTACTACACCGACATTCCCTTGCAAAAAAAAAAAAAAAAAAAAAATTCCAGCATTATTAAAGCTAGTACTAAACAACACCGTCAAAATTATCAACTTTGTTAAGGCAAAACCTTAGTAGAGTTGGTTGCTCAAAATATTGTGTTAAGATATGGGAAGCATACACTAGTCACTGTTATTACACACAGAAGTGTGATGGTTGTTTTGTGGTAAAGCACTGTCTTGTTTACTTGAACTTCGAACTGGAGTCTTTCACTTTTGAATGACCAAAACAGTTTGTTGCTAGCACATTATTTGAACAATGAAGGATGCTTGTGCAAATTATATAGGGTTGACCATTTAAGTTGAGACTGTACAATATCTCCAAAACTAAGTGTTGTAGAAAGAAATGTCTTGAATAAAAGTTGCTTGATATTATGCGGGAAAGTAAATGCCATTAGTCATGTTTTATTTGTAGGATGTTGTAATTTGAGGGCAATTTAAATTGACCCTAATTGTAGGTTCCCATTTAAAAATATTAAATTGACCATAAAATGACCATCATAATGTCCTCCAAACAAAACACAACTAATGGCATTTACTTTTCCTCGTAATATCAAGCAACTTTTATTAAACACATTTCTTTCTACAATGCTTAGTTTTGAAGATATTGTACAGTCTAAACTTAAATGGTCCACCCTATATTGCTTGGCAGACATTTTTTTGAAAATGAATGAATTCAGCACATCCTTACAAGGGAAACAGAAGACAATATTTTATGCTAATGACAAAATTGCCATGCTGAAGAAAAAGACACTGTTCTACAAAGAAAGCATCGAGGACAAGGATCTGACATATTTCTCATTAACTTCAAACGTTTTAGAAAAACATAATATGACAATGATGAATCATTAATCAGCAATAATACAAGAACTTTGCTTCAAAATTTGAATTCATACTTTCCAAGGGACTCAGGAATTGATTCAAAAGAATTCTGAGTGGATTGTACATCCATTTTTAGTGATGTCAAAACCAGCAGGCCTTACTGTGACAGAATATGAGGTCCTTATAGACATGGTTTCGGACAGCCATTGTCAGGCATCATTTAAAAACAAACCACTTTCCAAAGTTGGGCTTAGGGGAGGATTGTTTTATATTAAGTTTAAAAGGTAAATTGCTCTTACTGTCTTTTCAAGGTACACAGCTACTAAAACTAAATATCGAGCTTGATTGGATGCAGAAGATGATATGCATCTTCAACTGACTTCTGTGACACCAGACACTGACAAGCTCTGCCACAAGAAGCAGGCTCATTGTTCACATTAATATTGGATGTACATGTAACATTGTAACATTTTTCAACTATCTTAACCAGTTATTATATCATTTTGTAGATTTATATTATAAATAATATTGTCTCCATATATATATATATATATATATATATATATATATATATATATATATATATATTATTTCTCTTTTCTATGAGAAAGTTTTGCTTCAAAAAGGGCTCCGTGGCTCAAAAAGCTTGGGAACTGCTGCACTAGACTCAAAGAGGAAAGAACAATATTCAAGAACTCAATGTTAAAAATATATGGGAAGTGGACATTTAGAGAACAAGTCAAAGAATACAATAAAAAATTCATAGATTATTTCAAATCAATAGAATCAGACACTCTAGTGTAGTATAATGAAAACGGACTAAAGCACAAAGCATTATATATTAATAGAATGCTAAAGGATGAAACTACACATTGCATGCAAAAGCAATTGATTATGATAGATAATGTGTATTCTTTTATCAATTTAATATTAATTTTAAAAGCATGCATAGTACTGGAGGTCACGAAAATAAATATTCACTGAAAAACAGACCTTTTAGGAAACACAATAGGCAAGCGTCCTCCAGGGCACCAGCATGTTGGCGATCAGAAGTCTTTGTAACTGTGGCATATATGGCTAGCACAATAGAACCTAGGATTTTATGCTAAGAAAAGTTTTTGGCAAAAATGTGCTATCTTGAAATCACATCAGTTCTCATGGAAACATTTAGAATGTTAATATTTCAAACACATGCACGAAAGCTAAGTGTGGGAGTTTCCGTAATATTTATCCTTCAGTAGCAAGATTACACTTATTTTAAGGAAATTTTGTTAGCAAATAATATTAAAGGAAAATGTCATGTGACTTGGTAGGAAAAACAAAAATTATTACATGGTAAGATGTGAAATACATGAGTAATATCACTTGCATTTTGCAAGTTGCAGCTTCAGATGTGTAAGACCCATAAACAGAATGCTGGCAGAGGCGGACATGTAAAGAATTTGTAATATGGAAGTACATGTAGGTGGACATGTAAAACTTATCAACTGGGAGTATGCAAAAATGGTTATTGTAATTCATAAAGTGGAACTATATGATGTTATGTACTGCTGGCAAATGTGAAGTGTTACTGGGAGATTGGAGTGGATAGTTAAAAGAGCAGGATGTAAAATGAAACAAAGGAAGGAGGGGTAAATGGAACGGAGGGGATCGTTTGATAAGGAATGTATTAAAGCTAAGAGGAGAGTGGAACAGGAATTAAAGAGATGGAAGCTACAGGAGGATGAGGATTGAAGGAAAAATTGTTTAACAATGAAATGGAATTCTAGATGTTTAACTGAAATAAAAAAGAAAGAATGGGGTGGGAGATTAAGTAAGAATTTGCTTGAAGCAGTAGATAAAAATGATAACTGTAGAGTATGGCAAATAATCCGAGGAATGTATAATAGGAATAAAAGGGGAATGTTATTGCACCAGAAATATGGCGTAATTACTTTAAAAACCTATTAGGTATGCAAACCAATTAACAAACTTAGTCCCATTATCTTTAGATATAGAATACATAGATAGCCTAGATAAGAAAATATCGGTAATGGAAGTTTGGCAGGAAACTAAAAGGTTTAAAAACAATAAGGCATCAGGGATTGATGGTCTACCAGGGGAATTTTAGAAAAAATGGATAGAGAATAGAGATAGGACTGTGATACTGGTTAAAACTGATGAATATTATATTTGAAGGAGGAAAGGTACCACATAACTGGAGGGCAAGTATAATTGTACCCGTTTATAAAGGGAAAGGAAGTGTCAAAGATCCAATTAATTATAGGGGTATTAGTTTGCTGTCAGTCTTAGGAAAGATCTATTCAGGAATTTTAGCAAATAGATTGCAGAAATGGGCAGAGGAAGAAAATAAATTATGAATATTTCAGAGGGGATTCAGAAAAGGTAGGAGAACAGTGGACAATATTTTCATTATAAAATCTATTATAGATAAGTACTTAAGTATTAAAAGAGGTAGGGTATATATGGCATTTATTGACTTAGAGAAGGTATTTGATAAGGCACTATGGATTAGATTGAGAAGTAAGCGACTAAGCTCAAAATTCATTAGAGCAATACAGAATATATATATATATATATATATATATATATATATATGAATAATAAGTTTTATATTAGGCTGAATGGTGTTGAATTTATGGGAAAAATTTATAGTAATATGGGGTTAAGACAAGGTTGCAAACTTAGCCCTATACTGTTTAACTTATTTATTGACGATATCTTAGAAGAGTTGAATAAGGATAACTTATATTTACCCACAGTAAATAATAGAGAAATTCCAGGATTACTTTTTGCAGATGATTTAGTGGTAGGTTCTATTTCAGTAGGAGGTCTAACAAAAGTGCTACATATCATATATTCATTTTGTAAGAAATGGGGTTTAGGAATAAATTTTAAAACATCAAAGATAATGGTATTTAAAAATAGCTATAAATTGAAGAAGGAGGAGAAGTGGTATGTGGAAGGGGAAGAGTTGCAAATAGTAAACAAGTTTGATTATTTGGGAGTGAGAATAAGTATTATTGGGAGTTGGAATGATCACAAGATAAGTGCCTTAGCTAAGGGAAGATTAGCAATGACTGCTATAAGAATATGCTTAAAGAAAATACCAGATATGCAAATTAAATGGTTGGAAAGGGTTTACAAAGCTGTAGTTGAAGCAAAAATGGCCTATGGATCAGAGATTTGGGGAAGCGACAAAGGATGGGAGATGATTGATAAAGTACATAGATCGTTCTGTAAATGTATGTTAGGTTTATCTATTTCATCACCTAATGGAGCAATAATGTTAGAGTTGGGAAGAGTAGGTAGCAAGGGCATGTTAGTAGAAAGGATACTTAAATATTGGCATAGATTGAAATCATTTGACGAGCATAATATCTTGAGGCAATGTTTAATAATACAAGAAAAATCCAGTGATGGGATGAACTGTGCTCAAGGAATAAGGAGAATTTTACAGGAAATAGGAATGGGTAACTTATGGGAGGAGAGAGAGGGGTTAGTTAAAGATTTCTGGAAAGAAGTGAGGAACCGAGTAGAAGATACGGAGAAACAAGACGGCTAAGGGGAGATAGGAAGTGAGCAAATTTGAATGGGTGTCCTCTTTGTGGAGAGGCAGATAATTATTTGCATTATATAATTGAATGTGAAGAAACTAAGTTGTGGAGAGATCAGTTTTTACCTAAAGAATAGGAGAATGTTAACAAAGAAGTATTAAAGGTTAGGATAATGAAAATACAAAAGGAGAGGGATATAAAAAGAATAGGAGAACATATGGGGAGAGTAAGAAAAAAATAGTTTAGAAAAATAAAGCAATATGAATTTGTTATGACCTACCATGCATAAATAACCATGATGTTAAAATGCATGGACTAAAGAAAGAAAAAGAAATAGCAACTCAAAGTAATGTATTAAAATTATAACTAATATGATTTTCCGGGCTGTTATGCTTTCCTCCATAAAGCATTACCATACCCGGCTACAACGCGAAGCAATAGAGATTTATAAACATCCCAATAATTTCAATAGGAAAGAAGAAGCATTGAAACTCAACAGTAACTGGCATCTAGTCATCAAAAACAAGAAAGGTCATACAAAACCGAAAAACACTGCGAGCCAATCAGAAGAGAGCAACAACACAGCCGGCGCCAGCCCCCTCATACCAGCGGGCCAATCAGCAGAGAGCGCCCACACTATAAAGAGAGCGGCACTAACGGCCAACGCATCAGACGCTGCGATACTTTCACCGAGAAGACTTCGTCCGCGCCACTGAAGATGTCCACCGCAGTTGTGGACGAAACGTCTGGGAAATCTTTCTTCAGCAGACCACGGCATAACAGCCCGGAAAATCATATTAGTTATAATTGTGACACCGGCCGTGAAAACCTACGTTCTTACATAAATGTATTAAAAATTCTAAGAATTTTGTATAGCATTATGGAAATAAATATATATATACATACTATGTGGTACAGAAAGTAAAATGAAGATGCATGCCTTATTCTTGTATAAATGACACAAATATAACATACCCTAAAAAGAGACCAAAATCCAAATTTCTTCCATGATGCATCACTCCATTTTTGTCTTGAGCAATAATCGATGTACACACACTAAATAATTCATAAAAGACATTAAGTAAAGTAACTTCTCCCAATGGAATATCGGCAGCAGCTGAGATACCAATAAGCTCTTCAGAATATGGTTCTGGTAATGTTCTTGTTAAGTATGGCAAATAATTGTCAACTAGGTAAAACAGCTCATTTCCAAATATTTTTGCAGAATTATCTTTGATGCTGGATAGCAGATCTAGAATCTGTAAAGAAAAGAAAAAGTGAAACTCTTGTCAACATGCTTCTAAAACAAGTAGTTGAAAGTTACTTTAGTGCAGAAATAAAATGTTCATTCAAAGAGGGAGGGAGAACACATTATAAACCAAGTAAATAGCAAACTTATCATAATAGTGGCTCACAAAAAAAATCAATCTTTATTCTGAAAATTAAAGGACAATATTTCTATTTTCTGTTAGAAAAAAAAAATTGAGTTTTATTTATGAACGCTCTTTAACTGCTACGGTTCTTAGCGTCCCATTCTATATTTGGTGTGAAAGATCAGAAATTTCACTCAGAGGCCTCTTTATCAGGTTTGAGGTTCTTTTACATGCCATAAATCTATGACCTGGAACCACTGGCTTTACTTCCCATCCGAAGGAAGCCATGCTAAGGGTTTTTATGTCCAAAAAAATCCATCGCCCTCTGCTGGGTTTGAACCTGCGACCTCGGGAACTAAAGGCTAGCATGGTACCCCTATTCCATGAAGGATGACTTCTGTTAGAAGATGATATCAAATCATACCAATTATGAAACGGTTGTTAATATTGTATTGTCGGCAATAAAATTAATACTGAGTGGAAGGATGGATATTATCCTTCAAATCAGATATCTTAATGAGACCTTAATAAGTACATTGAAAAAGTTCTTGAGCACCTTTCATACAAAAACACTTTGTGGTATTTGAGGAAAATGTCATACTTGTCCCACCCAAAGCCTTGAATGTATTACTACTACATTAGAGGAATGATATTAATTTTGCTAGTGATATTTAGTCCCCCAAGACAGTTTTTGTGTGCATGGCAAGTTTTTAATATTAAACATAAGCAGCTAAAACCAATACACATTATTGCTTTTTTTAATCTTTAATGAAGAAGAAAATGTAAATGTTTATGTGCATACACTTAAAGCAGAAACCATATACAGTAGTATATACCTGTCAGATACAAGAAAGTTAATATGTATTGAAGCTTTCAGCTAAAACAAATAAAAGCATGATGGGTGTATTTTCTAGGAGGTGCAGTGAAATAAAATATTTTAATTGCATATTTTATAAATGAGACTGACGAAACTATCTTATTTTTATACCCAATAGTAGGAAATGAGAATAATGCACAGTGATGGTAATGCCTTTATATTGCTTTATACCTAGTAATGCCACAGAAGTCCAATGCATGTGTAAGTTCAGTCCTTCAGGGCAATGCAATATCTTAAATAAATTGTAAATTATTTTTGTTTGTTTATTTCAACGTTCCTGTAGTCTCTTATGTCCTTTGGTGAAACCTCATTTCACCAAGTGATAGCTGGACATAGTTACTAGTTAGAGATGCCCTCTGGGTGGTGTCCATTACCTCCAGTGGTATCTTGGTGATTATGATGTCAGTTAAATGAGAAGACCTACTGTGGGCTCCTAACTACATTGGGCATTGGGAATACTCCACATAAGCTAATTGGAGGTGAAGGCTTGGATAGTCAACTCAAAATCACCAAGAGCTGGTAATTGAACCACAGACACCTAGCATGGGAGTCATGAATGAAACCATTGAGCTATCATCATATCCACATTCTAAATTATGATTTATACAAAACCTAAAGGCTAAATATGGACAAAACAAGGCACTTGCAGTTGAAAGTTAAGATTAAAAACAAATCTGATGTGTTACACTCACATGACCTTCTCTACTCTTGCACAAACTATTTGTACAAATGCTTATTCTCTATATGCTTCATGTTAATTGAGATGTTAATCTTATTGCTAATTTTCTGTAGATGCAAGGAGAATTGGTAGGCTTTAAGCCTTAGTCAAATATTTTAAGAGCTGGTTGCTATGTGGAGTATTCCATTCTCTTTGCATTACCAGGAAAAAAAAAAAATGAATAACGAATTCCCATTTGAGAAAAAGTATAAGTATTGAAAAATTTAAGGAAATAACAAGCAATATCTCAAAACTGGTACACTCAACAAAAAAAATGTATGTGACATAAATTGTGTATTTTAATGCAATCTACATTTTCTGTGTAGTAAAATTTTGTCTATCTCTTATGGTTTACCAGTTATGCAAAAGTTGTTCACAATGAAATAGTTTTGAAGACATTCCCAGAAAATACAAGATAGGTATACATTTTATTTGTCATGAAAGTATCTTAAATATATGATATTTTAATCAAAATCGTTAGAGCCATTTTCGAGAAAATTAAAATTTTCGAATAATGTTCCATGTAAAGGGTAATCTGGGTTGGGGGGATTTTCTTGAAAACCTTTGTGTCACATTTCTGGAAGATACTGAACCTAAATACCAAGTTTGGTGTTTATCCGACTGTTCGTTTCTGAGTTATACTGTTCACAGACAAACACACACACACAGACAGACACACATACGGACATGTTTCCAAAAATGCTTTATATGCATTCAGTGCACCTCAAAACATGTATTTCCTGTGAAATCTCAGTATCAAATTTTTGGTTGGAATGCAATACTTCCCCTACTTACTATACGTAGTAGAGAAAGTAAAAATCTATAGACCAGTTCCTATTCCATCACATCCGTAATCATAACATATGTGAATTTGTAATGCCACAAAAACTATTAAAAACAAAATCCTTTTTCTTCTCTTCCCGAAATAAGTGCTCAAAAGCAAAAATGGATTTATAATTTTTCATTCATCTCCGTATATAGAATCCAGTCCTATATGGATAATACGTATATACCTGTAGTCTCGGTGGCTCAGTTGGTTAGGTGCTGGCCTTCTGATCTCAAGGTAGTGGGTTCAAACCTGGCTTAGACTGATGGTTTTTAAGTGTGCTTAAAAGCGACAGCCTGATGGTAGATTTGCTAGCATGTAAAAGAAGTCCTGCAGGATGAAATTCCAGCACTCCGGTGGTGCTGATATGATCCTGGCAACTGATAGCATCATTAACAAACAGAATATTTATTTATTGTTGCATTTGGTATTCAATAAAACTATGGTAATTTGAGCTAATACTACTTAAAATTACAAAACATAGAAATAGGAACAAATCAAAGGGCAATGCATGAATAAATGTTTAATGATTACAAAAATAAAAATTAAACAATGTATTAGATATGGGCTAGCATTACCAAGTGTAAAAGAAACACAAATTTAAATTATAGTCTTTTGACTTAAAGCAGCAACATTGTACCACCTTCTAAGAGAGACAGGGTCAGTTGATATAGCTTCCACCTGCAATGCAATGCTGCATTTAGCTTGCGAAACTCTTAAGCATTAGTTATCACTGGTACAGTCTCTGCAGGCACTACTTTGCTGCCAATGTCTTTAGTGGGTTAACTATCATTTCAATTATTGAAACATTGGTCAGTTCAAAATTTGTCATAACTGTTATTTGAATTTTCACAACCAGTAAACTTCATCAATTCTACTAATGGGAAATCATCTTCTTCATACTGTTATTATCTGTTTCTTCCCATAAAATCTTCTGTAGTTTATAAGAATATTTGAAGTAAATGACAATCTTTTTTTTTTTTTTCCAAGCATTCTAAAATGCCTTGGTCCACAGGTTCTATTAAACTTGTCATGTTTGGAGTTAAAAAACAGTGCTCATTTTATGTCGCATTTTAATTCCTTGTCAGAATGAGATCCAGTATTGTCAAGAATTAAGAATACTTTGGATGACCAGTCCTTTTCTTGAGACATTTTTTGGTTTCAGGAACAAAATCTTCAAAAAACCAATTCTTAAAAATTTGTGTCTATCCAGGCTGATTTTTTTGGTTACATAATTGGTGAGAGAGACTTTTATGCACTTTACTGATAAATGAAAAAATATAAGGGTAGTTATGTATGAAAAATCAAAAGAAATGTAACCAGTGTTTTACTGTACTGTATTTTATAACACTGGCTTGAATTACATGGAACCTTGAACTGCCAGAGCTCTAGTGTACATAGAATGACTCCTGCAAAAGAGAGATATTATCTCAAACAGGCTTAGTAACAGTCATAAAATAGGAAAAGAAAGCTCAACATAAAGAGATTATAAATCTAGAATGAGAAATAATCGTGTTTTTAAGGTCATAAACTGAATGGCATTTAAGATCTTAAGAATTAAACAAAACTGAGTAAAAATAGATAAGACAAAAACTGCAAAGACCACAAAGAGTTAATAACTGATGCAGAATACACCATGTGGGGTTAACAAGGGGATATAAAATGATGAAAGAATTTAAATTGACACAACATTGATAAACCTTATATGAGAATGAAATTGATAGATGGTACTAGCTGTTTTGATCAGAGAAGAGATGGATAACCTGAGTAATAATTTCCCATAATGAACTGAAAGTGACCTTCAGAATATTTTGTCGCATCTATTCCTGTCCAGATCTTTTTGGATATTGGCAAAATAAAATGAATACCAGCATAATGATGATAAAAATGAAATAATGGACATAAAATGCCAAAGCCAGCTTATATTTGACCTAAGGATTGAAAAAAAGATCCCATTGTAGTTTGACTCAAATGGGATCTGAGCTTGTACAAAAGTCCTATGCATTAGATCAGTAGGTTTGTTTCTTCTTTGCAGAAACAGAATGCAGGAATGACTTTATGTACCCAGAATACTCATTTAATATTACAGTTTTCTTTATTATTCATGGAGTAACAATTTTTAGATGTATTTTGAATCCCTTGATAAGTACTGCAGTAATTATTTTTATGTGTATCATCCTTTTTACTTTCTCTATCACATACTTAGTAGGTAGAGAAGGTATTGCATTCTACTAAAAAATTTGATACTAAGATTTCACCAGAATTACATGTTTTGAGGTCCTCTGAATAAAAAAAAAGCACTTTTAGGAAAAGTTGTATGTGTGCGACTGCCTATATGCATGCATGTGCATGTGCATCTGAGAACAACATAACTCAAAATAAAATCTCAGATAAATGCCAAACTTGATATTTAAGTTCAGTACCTTCCTAAGATGTGGCATGAAGGTTTTCAGATAATCCCTCCCCACTCCAAACTAACCTCCACATGGAACATTTTTTAATTTTTTTATTTTCTGCAAATTTTGGCTCTAACAATTTTGATTAAATACCATATATTAAAGATATTTAGATTGCAAATAAAATCTTGAATTTTCTGGAAATAGCCTGTGAAGTTCTCTTTATTCAGAAGAAATTTTGTAGAATCTTGTATAACTGGTAAGCCTCAAGCAATAGACGAAAACATACTACACAAAAAATGAAGATCTCTTTAAAACACACAATTTATTTCAAATAACTTTTTTTTACGGCATATGCCATTTACGAGATGTCTGTCATTAATGGTTTGATTTGTTCAATACTTTGTAATTTTTTTAAGTCCTTCGATTTTCAGTTGTTTCTTATGATTGCATGGAAGCAATGGAATTTTAAGGCCAGCATATAACGTCCATTTCTTAAACATTTGACTCACTGTTCTCTTTGTATCCTAATGAAATGTGTAATGTAGCTATTTCTGCAAAAGTTTATATCAATTAAAATGAAGTAGATAGAAAAATAAAGTTTTGTAAGAATAATTTGTATAGCCAATAATAAACAATAAAGGGTAGAGAAAGTCATGTGAATGTAACAAGATTTTTTAAAATTATACATCCTAGCATCTACAACCAGGTGGATATATCTTCATTTGTGCAGTTTCTGTGATCAGAATTATTTGCAAGCAACAAAAATAACAAAAAAAGACCTACACCTGTTGGAGTGATAAAAGAAAAATGAAAGTGAAACCAATTACAAATTACAAAGAAAGAATTCTTAAGAATAGATAGAAATTATTTATGCCTAAGTGTTCATGCACTCCTACATAACTTTATCTGATGGTGTGTATAACACAAACAGTATAAGCAGTGAATAATTAGTGCTCATCTTGAGCTTGCTTGCTGTTAAAAATAAATTGAATCAGTATAAAATATGGATAAGCTAGAGAAAGAAATTTACAGACCAGATTAAAAGAACATATGAGACACATCAAGTATAAACAGATGGACAAATCTGTAGTTGCACATCACTTTTGGACAACAAATCACAATATCATATCAAATATAACACTCTTAAAACCGACAAAACAAACTGCAGAGTTGGATACTTGGGAAAAAGTTATTAATCACAAAACATAAACACCATGTGATGAATTTTGAATTGCCGCCAGCAAACCCACTATGGAGTTTCATCACTACACCAGATTCCACCACACACAGATGCATATGGGACAACACCACAAGAAACCAGTCAGCCACTTCCGATGATGGGAGCAATTAGCTCCCGAAACCGGTCAAGTTGTAAAACATGTAACTGGTGTTAAGTGTTTCAACTCCTACTCAAATTTTCTATATAATTTCAAATTAAATCAGCTTTACTTAATAAATTACTTACTTCCTTCCTTTTGTCTACCACTAGGTTGGACCATCGTTGTCTTGGCAGGATATCTAAGTTAATGGAGTATGTAGGTATTTTACCACTGAAATCAATATAAGAATAAAGCAGTTAATATTGACAAATGTTCTTTAGGCCTTCATATCAGGAGAAGCAAAATGTCAGTCACAAAAAAAAAACATGTATTTAAAGTTACAGCTTGTGCAAAAATTGTATTTTTTGTTTTTATTAGTTGTGAATGTTCTTCCTATGCATAACTATGCTATAATCACATATACACTGGTGTGCAAAACCTAAGGACAAGATGCGTAACATAAAATAAAAAATGAACTACTTGGTGGAAGTAGATGAAGGTGCGGGAGCATGTTGCCAGAGGTCTCTCACATGTACACAGAAAGCTGGACGTCACATGGCCTGAGTGTAGCCAAATGGGTCTGGTCCCGCAACACGGGGCAGTTGACGAAACAGGACAAGACGGTGTGTGGCAATTAGCAAGCTGTTATGGTGCACTGTAGTGGTGTTCTTCATTGCAACATGGCCCGTAGACACCATTTGGATGACTTCATATGGGGAAGAATCATCAGGAAACTGAAAGAAGGGTGAAGTGTGACGAGTGTTGCTCAGGAGTTTGGAATTGCTCACAGCATTGTTTCACGTACATGGGGAACCTTCCAAACCACAGGCACTGCTGTCCCAAGGAGAAGCGGTGGTCGACCACGCTCAACTACAGCAGCAGATGACTGCTATATTGTGCAAAAGGCAAGAAGGGATCCATACCAAACAGCGGGTGCAATTGCAACCACATTTAACAGGACAGCTAGGTATGCAATCTCATGATACACAGTGGCACGGTGACAACACAGAGGTGGTCTCTTTGCCCATTGGGGCAGTACGTTGTGTTCCATTGACATCCGCACATCAGCGACACCGTTTGCGATGGTCTCAAGAGCATCAAAATTGGACCAACGAGGAGCGGAGTCGCGTGCTCTTCTCGGATGAGAGCAGATTCAGTCTAAGTAGTGTTTCTCGATGTACCCTCATCTGGCGAGAGTCTGTAATGAACCCAGGAACATTCTTGAACATGATCGTTTTGGTGGTCTGGGTGTTATGGTTTGGGGAGGCATAATGTTGCATGGGCGCACTGACCTCCAAATCTTTGAACATGGTACGCTCACTGGTCAATGTTATTGTGATACTGTACTCCTTCCCTATATACATCTTTTCAGGGGCACAGTCAGCCCTGAGTTCATTTTTATGGATGACAATGCTCAAGCGCATCGAACAGCGAGGTGGAGGATCTCTTGGAACGAGAAGATATTCGGCAAATGGACTGGCCTGCCCATTCCTCTGATTTAAATCCCATCGAACACATGTGGGATGCTTTGGGGAAATGAATTGCAGCACATCCACATGCACCAACGACCATCCAACAGTTGTCAACAGCGCTAGTGGAGGAATGGAACCCCCTACCACAAGAACTGCTTACCAACCTAGTGGCCAGCATGGGAGCACAATGCAGAGCATGCATTGCTGTCCGTGGTGATCATACACCCTTTTAAGCACCATGTATCTGTTTCTGTAAATCTAGAGAGCCATCATATATCATATTGACTTAAGTGTAGCTTATGGTCTATGAATAAGGGGCACTTATGTTCGTCTCAATGCATATTTCGTTTAGTTGCCTACTGTAGCATACCGTAGCAGTTCCCTCTATGTATGATTCAAGTTTCATCGAGCTATATTACTTGGCAGTGTTACAGCATGCGAAGATTACTTTCGTCCTTAGGTTTTGCATACCAGTGTATTTAAGAATGTAAATGTGCAAAACTGAGTGCAGTGTAGAGAGCTTTCAGAGGAAATAATTATTAGAGCATACTATTAAATTTCACAATTTTTTTCTACAACGTCAACTTTAGCATCTTAAGGTATGCTAATCTTATTAAACATTACAGATGCACTTTTAAAATCTTTGTGTTTATGCAAATAAACAGGAACTTCAAAGTGATTGGAATGATTTTCTCCTGAATTAGTAAAGTTTATTTGATAAATTGAAATTCCATAAAATTTTATCATCCCATTTTTTGTCCTCATTCTGAAATGTTATAAAAATTGTCTCAAATAGAATAATAAAAAATGAATATGTTAAATTCATCATACAGTGTGCTCTTAGTACATATTGGAATAAATATAAATTTATGTCATCATAAAACATATAAAAGTTGCTTTCACATGCCCACAAGAGATCCACCAGCCCCCCGCCCAAAAAAAGGAATAAACTGAAAGAATATTGCTTAGCTGTTGCAGCTCTTTATCCTTTAAAAGTTATTTATGTTGCAAGCATATAACCCAATTATTGCGCAAGTGTACATTTACCATCCTATGAAAGCAAATTCATAAATTAAATTGAGTTTTATTTGTGGACACTCTTTAACTGCTTTGGTTTTTAGCATCCCATTCTAAGATCAGAAATTTTGCTCAGAGGCCTCTTTATCAGACTTAAGGTTATTTTACGTGCCATTAATCTATGATATGGGACCACTGGCTTTACTTCCCTTCTTAAGGAAGCCATGCTAGGATTTTTAGAGAAAAACTCCATTGCCCTCTGCCAGGTTTGAAACTGTGACCTCAGGGAACTAGATGCTATCATGGTTCCCCTAGACCATGGAGGACATAACATAAAGCTTATGCATTAACCAATACATTGAAAATAAAATCTATTGTAAAAGTTTAAGTATAGTTCAGGTTGTTGAGATATGACATTATTATCACTGACAATCTTGTGTCAGGATGTTGCAGATGGTTTTGGAAAATGCAGCTTACAAGAAATTAGAATAGTGTTTAAAATGAATGCATATTACTTCAATAGATTTATTATGCATTGTTTACAGGCAACTTTTATAGTATGAGTGCCGTAAAGAGCAGTAACACACAATTTTGAACATCATTACAATCTGTTTATAGTTATAAGGTTACATAAAGAATTTTGCAAAATGTATAGTAAGTGTAGGTAAATTCAACAATGACTGTTTTGTTAATATGGGGTTATATGATGAAGAAAGTTATTGTGTATTTTTAAGACTTTAAATACATAAAAAAGATAGTTTACAAGATGCATTTACTTAGATGTCGAATGGCTCTGTTACTAGCAATTGAAAGCAGAATATGCATATTATACACATAAAAGTCACACTGACCTTCCTGATGGAGGAACCACATCCTTTTCACACCCCTTGAACTGTAACAGAAGACATGTTAAAATGTATCATCTAATTGTTATTAATTTACATAGTTATTTCTTTTTAAACATCTGGTTCTAAAGTGTGCAGTTTGGAACTAACATTTTGAAGACAAAAGCATACTTGACTGCCTCTGTTGTCTGGTGGTTAGCATGTTAGCTTTCAAATCTAAAAGTTCCATGTTTGATTCTCAACTGGAGGACAAAAGTTTTCCTTTAGTCAGGATTATTCCCATTTTCCCTATAGTCTGGAGGTATGAGTGAGAGTGTAATAAATGTATTTGTCTGTGTGTGAATTTAATGTTTATACAGAATGTGAATTTAATGTTCGTACAGAAGACCCAAAGATACTCAACAGTAAACACGTGAACATCATTGCCGATGAGCAATTGTTCAAAAGGCAAAGCTGTTGATATGACCTTAGGTTTTAAAGGTGACATATAAATGGAAGAAAACAAAACACACAGGCATACTTATTTCATGTGAACTTTTTTTTTTGTCACCAATTATAATTAGTTTACTACACCTCTGATTTTGTTTAAAAAACATGAATTAGCAATAATAGAATCTTCTGTTTCCAAATTGCTGTATAATCTGCAGGACAGAATCTCTAAATAGTAATCATGCATTGATGGAGAATCTTCCAATGAAGGACTTTAAATGTTCACATGTACATAATTAAAGTGTTAAAATGAGCATAATGAAATATGCATTGTAACTTCCATTGTTGATCATTGCACAGTAATAAAGTTACTTGTAAAGTCATGATTGCTCATAGCAACTGGAATATCATGAAATTCAAAACTAAAATAAAATGGTTTAAAGCACAGGAAGACGATGTCAATAGCTGGATGGGAAAATAAAGATTTATGGTGCATTAGTAAACCAATTAAGAAAGTGAATTTTAAGAATGTACCAGATTGTTTCTTCCCCTATTAATTAAAATGATTACTACTTGGAATATTTTCAGTTGTGTTTTTATATCTTTTTTTTTATTTATCTGATACATGCTTTTTAAAAATCCGCAGCGATGGTTCATCTTGAAGCAGTTAGTTTGTCACAAAATTACAGAATTTAAGACCTGTACCTTAAAGCAAGTAATGATTACCCAAAGTAACAGGTGTAAATTTTATCCATTTATTTTTTTAAACATACTTTATTGTTTCTGTAAAAATGTGTCTTCTTGTTGCTTCTTATACATGCCAAAATAACTTCCGT
The DNA here is from genome assembly GCA_030765065.1 of Deroplatys truncata. NCBI lineage: Eukaryota > Metazoa > Arthropoda > Insecta > Mantodea > Mantidae > Deroplatys > Deroplatys truncata. The sequence goes on along the minus strand of CM060984.1, from coordinate 138,535,273 downwards.
TTGGAATTTATCATTCTTCTTACCACAATCTTCAATGGAACTGTACCTTGAACCAATATTCACAAAATAACTATTTGCTACAGCCAATGTTGGAGTCATTAAGGAAAATGAGAAGTGAAAGTTTTATTAGAAGTATTTTGATTCAAGCAATCTGCAAATATTAATTTTTCAACATAAGTGTAGATGATAGTCTTTAATATTGACAGTACAGAAAACTTGTATTATTGACTATCAGAAGGGCCAAAAACTTTACCTAAGAAACAGACATGTGAAGATTAAGGAGAAAAAAAAATCACACTTGAGGACAAGCGCAGTCCTGAGCAGATTAGTGTAAAAAGTCTCAAAATGCAGGAGTGTCCTGAAAAATTTGGAATAGATGGTGAACTGATTAACCCAATCACGTCATATTTAAATGCCTACTGAACTAACCAAGAAATCAGATTTAAATCCCCTAGCAGTGAGGGTGGTAACACTTAGTGCTTAAAAAAATCATTTAAAATCAACCAATAAGAGGTTTTTGCTGAAAATTTGTATGCACAATATTAAAAACGTAAACTCACCAGTACTGTTGTCCTAGTACTGTTGTGTGTGATAGACCTCAAAACAATCCTCTAAATGAAGAGCAACATCATCTTTTTTACTTACAATTGGTTTTTGCTCCATTACAATTAAATATGCAATTTTCACACATGAGACGTCAAAATAACATTATAGCCCTAATTTTATCTGCTGTAGTATTAGACCATTTTTCATAGTCTTTCAACATTTTTCTGCCTTATGGCATAAGCGTTAGTTTCATAACCATTTTGTCAAACAATGGTTTCATGTATTCCGAAACAATTGAAAGCACAGATGGCATCTGTGATGCATGCTTGTTCAGTAAGTCTTTACAAACACTGTTATTTGCAGCAAAAAGATAGAGAACAGGGTTATTGTCAGTTTTAGTGCAATTTCAGTTATATATAATAAAACGTGTTTCGAAGGGCCTGGCACATCATCATTGGTTTCATAATTATTTTCCTCGCTGCTTTCTGCACTAGATTAGTATCACTGTCACTAGAACCTTCTTCAGTCTCTGTTTCATATTCAGAAAAATCACCACTTTCAATATTACTCTCTAATATACTTTGTATCAGTTTTCTCAAACCCTTGACGACATCTACACAGATTCTTTTTGTGGCCATGATGACTGCTGATGTGAGTGCAGAAAGAATAAATTTATTATTCCTTGGTTGAAACACAGTTGGTGACACCGCACTGCAGGAATTACAAACATCACATGTCAGCACTTCATTCAAAACATAATACAAGTGACATTTGTGAAAAGGAACTTAATCACATGTAGTTATGTAGAGCAATGCAGCATTGTGAGCTGAGCTTGTCATACGAATCATATGCCAAAAAAGTGCATGCGAGCCTGGTTGTCAAATGAAGCAAATGGGTTAAAGTACATATAGAAGATATGCATATATTCTTGGTATAGAATTAACTCTTAAGAAGCTTTGTAATCAGACCACATGCATGCATGCTCTTTATGTTTCAAGCTGAAGGAATGCCATACTGTCCAAGAATAACATTAAGATCACCATAAATATAGGTGCAGCAATGGGATATGTTTTTAAAGACCTGTTGAGAACAATTTAAAAGAAAACATATATACTGGAAGTAAGCTAGTACAATGCAGTTTATTAATGTGTCATTGCTCTTTAAAAAGATCTGTGTTACACTCATGTGACTTTCTCTGCTCTTATGCAAACTATTTTTACAAATGCTTATTCTCCAACTACTTCATGTTAATTGAGATAAACATTTGCAGAAGCTATCTCGTTGCTAATTTTCTTATAGGTGCAAAAGGAATATAGTATGCTTTAAGCAATAGTCAAAGCCGGTTGCTATGTGGAGCATTCCATTCTCTTTGGATGTCCAGGGCATAAAAAAACGAATAACAAATTCCTATTTGAGAAAAAGTATAAGTATTGGAAAATTCAAACAAATAACAAGGAATATCTCAAAATGATTCACTCCACAAAAAAATGTATATGACATAAACTGTGTGTTTTTATGTAGAAAAATTTTGTCTCTCTCTTACGGTTTACCAGTTATTCAAAAGCCATTCAGAAAGAAGAGGACTTTTGTGGACATTCCCAGAAAATTCAAGATATACATTTTGTTTGTCATGAAAATATCTTAAGTTTATGGTATTTTAATCAAAATCTTAGGGCCATTTTTGAGAAAATCAAAATTTTTTAAAAATGTTCCATGGGGTGGAGGATTTTTTTGAAAATCTTCATGTCGCATCTTTGAAAAACCTAAATACGAAGTTTGTTATTTATCCGACTTCGTTTTTGAGTTATGCTGTTCACAGACACACACACAGACCCTTTTCTTAAAGTGCCTTTTTTGGATTTAGGGTGCCTCAAAACATGGCAAAGTCTCGGTATCAAATTTTTGGTGAAATGCAATATGTCCCCTAATACATAATAGAGAAAGTAATAAATTTTGTAAGTAGCCTCCATGGCAACAATACATTCCTCCAATCTACTGTGCAAATTCTGCACAACTCACCCCAACAAAACAGGATCGATAGCACTAATTTTGTTCCTTATGTTTTCTTTCAACTTGATGAGTGTGAGGCTTGTTGCAATACAGCCTGGTTTTAAATAATCACATATGAATCAATGAGCTGCAGGTAGATCAGGAGATCTTGGCAGTCAGGCTGTGTCTCCTGATCGTGAAATTATGTGTTCTAGTATATGTTTTGCAGACAACTCATTGAACATGAGCAGTGTGCGCTGTGGCACCATCTTACTGAAACTGTAATTCATCATAAAAATTAATTTCATGAGGAATTTCCAACACTGTGAGCATTTGTTGGTACTGTTTGAGTTGACAGTTACAATAAAGCTGCCTTCTTCGAAAAAGTATGGTCCGATAATTCCAAAGACAGAGATGCCACAGACCGTTGCTTTTGGACTATGCTATGGTTTATTTGCATAAACAGAAAGGTGGCAATATGCCTCATCCAACATAAACAGTCTGTTCAGAATATCCAAATTAGAATTCAAAATGTCAGTAAACTGTCTACAAAACTGCATTTGAGAAAATTTATCAGTTAGTTTAACTCGATGCACAAATTGAAATTTACATGGATGAAATTTGAAGTCACAATGTAGGATGAGGTGATAATGTCTGTCCGATAGGTTCAAAGCCATTGCAAGTGAGTTGGGCTTTGCTGCACAGCTTCTTGCAATGTTCTCAGGCGTGCGGATTGTTTTTGCACTACCAACAAATTTATCACAAACATTGCCAGAATTTTAAATTTACCCATAACATTAGGATAGTGTTTTAGGACAGAATTCTTTTATGCCATGCAATATTAAATTCATTTCTAAATCTTCTCTGCACATGAGTGATCAATTTCAACTCAAAAAAAGTTCTTACTGCGAACGCACTTTCTGCCACAGACCAGTTATCCATATTATCTTACAAAACACTAAGAAAAAAATTGCATGGTTTAGGAATCTCATTAGCAACACTGCTAAACAAAACACTCAAAACTGCTAAATACGAGCATATCCCACTGCCACACCCTGTATAATAAATTTCAAGAAAACTTGAAGACTTTTGATTCAGTGATATGTTAATGACCGATCAATACTGTTTTTGTTTTGTTTTTGAACCCCTCTCTCCTTTGTTTTGAAGCCTTAAACATAGAAAATCATCAAACTGTCTGCATATTTTAAGATCAGTGGATATATATGAATACTCTATAGATCAGAGACACAACAGTTTTGCTTCTAACAAGTAAGAGCTTAAGAGAGATTGTTTTTCTTTTTTTTTTCAGGTGGTGTTAAAGTTGCTTTTTAAAAGGCATTCAGCTTGCAATTATTATATGAGTACTTACCAATGCAGAATAACACGGTAGCTCTTATCAACGATAAAAGTACTCTCACCTGACTAGCCCTGTCAACTGAGAGAAAGCATTAATATAATTATAGCTCTTCCCTCTCAAGCTTTAGACCAGGGACAACCAACTCACAAGCACGCTATGTCTGTGTACTGTGCACAGTGCTGAAGGTCACTGGTCTGTGCTGAAGAGATATGTATCTACGAGTCAATCACTATTTTATGCAGTGGTATCCGGTAATGTGTAGTTGCGTTGCCATTAAAATATGAAGGATAGAATAGTAGAGAAGGAATGAGTCACAAACTGTGTTATGCATGGTTTAATATTCCTCTTGTGCTTGGTATTAAATAATAGACAAAGCAACCCAATACAAATCAATGATAGCATATGCATGCAATATCTTTTACTATAAGAACGAAACAGTGCTTTGTTAGTGGAAATTAGCACAATTTTGATTCTGGAAAAGTTGCATAAATATAAAACAACAAAATAAACTTACTATACAGTGATAACATTACAAAGAGAACTTCAAATTAAACAAATATAGACTGTGTAGTGAAGACATGTTTCAAGTAAGAATTTGATACATTCAGCTCAGCTCGATAGACACTCTTGCTTTCTGACATCTTTTGGTTTTCAAAATATTCACCACATTTGGAGACACTGAAACACAACTCTAAACCCTTAATGCACACCTTAATCTATGATCAGTGATGTTGCTCTCTGAGGGCCTATATTATGTTTCATAATTGAAAATAAGACTTCACATATACAGGTCGAACTAAACATTGCAATCATAGATGCTGCACACATCTGTACTGACCACCACTGCTACAGAGGACAAACTGATTGCTCCCACTGCGCAGCACAGTACCATATTCAAACAATGCACTGCAGCAAGCGGGTTGGTTATGGCTGCTTTAGACCCATACAATGGGTTTTAATACAAAGGTGACTGTAATTTATAATGGGGAATTGCTTCACAATGTCTTGTTTCTTCCCTACATTCAGAATGCATGGTTTAAAAAGCCTCATGTTTTGCATTCACATGACCTTATCTATTCACCCTTCTAAAACTATTCTTACAAAAGCTTATTTTTATATCTACTCTTTCTAATTGAGATAAGCATTCATTATACATTTTATACCTACATTTTGTTGTAAGTATAAGAAGAACACAGTAAACTAAAGCAATAATTAAATCTTTTAAAAGTGGGTCCCTAAGTGATGGACTTGAAATTCTGTTCTCTTTGTATAACCATGAAAGAAAAAATAGTGTTCTACAGTTGAAAAAAGTATAATGCATTTGAAAATTCAAACTAAATAAAAAAGAATATCTCAGAAACGGTTAATGCAACAACAAAATATTATTTGACAATCTTTATGATTTAATGAGATCTACATTTTCTCTGTAGTAAGATTTATTCTGTATCTTATTGTTTACCAATTACACATCTTTCAGAATGAAGAGGACTTCACAGGCTATTCCCAAAATATTCAAAATATACATTTTATTTGTCATTTAAGTATCTGAAACATACAATATTTTAATAGAAACAGTTTAGAGCCATTTTTGAGAAAATAAAAAAATAACGAACATTTTCATGTAAAGGGTAGCTTGGGGTGGTGGTAAAACTTGAAAATTTTCATGTTACATCCTTGGAAGATCCTGAACTTAAATACCAAGTTCAGTGTTTATCCAAATTTTGTTTTTCAGTTATGCTGTTCCACACATACTTTTATACATAAATAAACTGCTGTGATCAAAACTTCATCTTAATATTTACTTGTAGTCCCTGTTTCAGATATGTTAGGCTGGATTATATTTAGGGGAAGAGAAAGGAAGAGTTGAAAGAATTGGGTTATTTTGCCAGGATGGGAGAGTGATAATGACAGTTCATAGGAGATAGGCAGATCTAAGGAGAGGAATGGTGGAGTCCTGCATAGCACCTTCGTTAGTCTACGTGAATTTGATAGCTGCCAACTGTGGTTGGGAGCGAGGTAAAGGTTATTTCTGACTACTGCCATGGCCAAGGCGCTGACAATAGCAGACGGGGGGATTCTACGTATTTTTGCTATCAGTCATAAGTTCTCATTTGAATCTGGGGTGGAAAGTGTTGAGCATATGCTGTCATAGGTTTAGAAGGCTCCGGTGTGTAGTAGAAACGTCCTGGCATCCAGATTTCTGATCCACGAAAGCCCTGAGCTGGTCATGGTTTTCTTCCAAGGCTCATAGTATGCAGTCTATAGATTCTAGTAGTTGATGTGTGGCGTATGCCATAGTGTAGTGATGAAGTGGTGTATCTGTGGCGGTTTCTAAGTCATGAATGCGGTCCTCCAGGGCTGCAAGCTTAGCCGGCAGGTTCAGGGACTCCGCGTGGTCTTGGACGGCGTCGCTTAAACCTTGGATTTCCTGGTTGATGCTGTCGGCCGTGATGCATTATGCTGTAGATGACTGCGGCATCGTCGGCCGCAACTTCTGTATCGTGGATGCAGGGGCAGAGCGCCTGGCCTTTGCAGTGCGACGCTCTTCCAAGGTGGCACAGTAGCAGCGGCGGCGGTCGTGTTGCTGGCACGCTGATGTAGTGGAAGAAGTGGATTTCGGCGACGCTACGCAGGTTGACTCGCTGTGCCCTTAGGCAACGACCGCAAGGAGCTAGCCGGTCTTGCAGGCTGGCCTCCACATATAACCTCCCTAATGCCAAGTTCACAAGTCTCCACACATAACCCCCCTAATGCCAGGATCACAATGCAGCGATAAGACCACTGACCAATAGGAATTCAGCATAAACACGAAACCACGAAAGTTGGAGTTACTTTTACGCGCGACATGGCGGTATCTACAGAATTAGTTTGTGTGCTCTTGTTTAGATTGCATTAACCTCTAGGGACATGCAATTCCTAGCGGAGGAAATATTCAGTTGCCCCGAGTTATATGAATTGAGCTCAGATGCATGCAAAAATACAACAAAACGGTGTATTCTACGCCCGAGCTTCGCGCGATAATGCCAAATGTGCCGCCTCAATGTGAACACAGATTCTGAGGAGCAATATCGTGTCTCATGTCGCATCGCCAGTGTCGCTCCATTGTGAATAGGACATTATAAGGGAAGGCTGGACGCCAAGGCACCCTCCAAGTCTAAGCGACGTTGCTTCCCGGGCAGAGGTGATACGGGTGGCCTTCATTGCAGAAGACCAATTGTCGCGCCGAGCACGAAGTCCCGGGCACAGCACTGAAGCGGCTGCGGTGAGGTTTCAGTGTGTTTGCTTCCAGCAAGTATTTTAAAATGCCTTTAGTAATTCCCTTTTTTTTTACAATCCCTCCTAAGTTATTACGTATATGTATATGTTAGACATTAGCAGCATCACATTATATCCTGTTCGAAAGGCTTAGAATCGATGTGTAGTTGGGACGGGCTTTGTAAGATACTTTCGAACCTCAGCATCTTCATTTTGTTGATTCATTTGCCGTTCTGAAAGACGGCGGAAATTGACAATGTTAAATGTGTAAAACAGACAATGAATTTTAAAATATTCTCATAAGACCGCCACATGCGTCCCCTTTTAATGTGCGTTTACACCCGGAGGCGTAACTTTGCGCCGTGGCACACACTTCTCCGGTAATGTTGCGACACTGCAGTTCCATGTTGGGTACATTTTGTCACTTCTTCCTACGTGACCATATTATTGCACACACACAACTTCTACTACACTACCTACTTTTATTTATTGAGGAGTTATACAACTTGTTTTCCCCAGAACTGGCGGCATTAAATTTTAAAAGGTGTAGGTAATACTTTTAATTGTGAAATAAGGAAATGTCATGAGATTTTCACATGGTTGTTGCAACAGAAATGTAAGGATGAATGTTTGTGAAGTTTGCGACCACAAATCTTCCTTTTCTGAGCCCAGAACCAACAAAAGTACAGATCCAGTAACACCTTTCTTCAGAATACACACCTTTTGTCTACGGATAAGCAAATATATACATCATGATTTGCGACAGAATACATAATGCGTCGTACTGCCCATCGCATACAAAAAGAACAGAGGTGTCGGCTTAAAGGATGAAACTGCATGACTTAACGTGGTTCTCGGGTTATTACTAGGACATCAACAGAAGTGTGTAGTTCAGTGCAGGTCTGCACATTTCTGACAGCGCGTTAAAGTCCATGAAGGGACTGTCACCGTATACATAGATAATCTCGTGGCGCTTCAGTCCGTATGGGGCCTAGACCTGCCAACCCGATTGACGGCCTCACGCCCACTTACATACGACTGAGTGGGTACCGGTCCTATACCTAGTACTTAAAATCCGCACTCCTATAGTGAGAATTGAACCCTGACGATTTCCTTGACCGGGGATCAGAGCTTTACGCTCTAGCCCACTAGGCCGTGGCTGGAATAAATAGATACAGGCAGTAAAAATTAAGTGTGCCAGCAGTTTCACTTTTTTTTCTTTTCTTCCCCCCCCCCCCCATTTAAAGTTTCTTTCTTTAAAGTGCTTTCTTTTTATTGCCGTTTAGTAAATTATAGTATAAAATGTAGTTTTATCCTTTCAGGCAAGAAGGGACATCCAACATAATGGTCCCAAAGCATTTATTTAGGAATATTAGCCCTCCTTACATTCCTCCACGAGTTTTGACAACATTCGGCGCACGAAAGCTTTGCCAGTGTTCTTTATTCCATTCATATTGCTGTGCTATACGAACCAATAGTTAATTAGTGTAGCTTTCATAGGCTTTAAGGTTTATTCTAACTAGTAATTAATGGCTGTAAATGCTAGTCACGGGCCGAACCTTAATCTGCAAGTCGTTATCCTTATGTAACGATAAGTAGTCAGATCGTAACTAATAGTTGCAACGCGACTTGCCGTTAGGTCGTTATTGAATGGATCTTGCACTCAGTCTCTATTTGTACGTTAAACGTCCTTTATCATGTATGAAATGAATGCCCAAATAAGCCTGAAGTCTTTAGAGCTTAAGGGACCCTGGAACTGAATTTACCAATTTCTGTAGCTTTAAAGTTATTTAGTTTAAAATTTATACACGTGTTTCTTGTAATTATCAAAATGTTAATTTGCTCTGGATTTTAAAGATCCTTGCAACATACAGTTCAAGTTAGTTAATCATTAGATTTTAAATCTTGCATTTACCAATTGGGATATTAATTTTGCTTTCATTGCACATTTTTAAATAATAATCCGTACGTTCTTTATAAATAAAAACGTTACTTTGTCCAAACCAACAGGGAAAAATAACTAGAGTTGTGGATATGCTTCTGAAGGTCACCATAACCCTTTTCACACAATTGATGCGGAAGGAGTAATTTATATCTTCAAAAAAATAAAGGAAAACATGTTATAAGCCTTTAAATTGTCTCTCGCTGACCATTTCAACATTCTTAAATTCACTTTTAAAAATGCAGAGTACGCAAAGTTATAATGTGCACTGATCTTAACTGTATTTATATATAAAAATGTGGCATTTTTGGGACATTTTTGTAAAATCTTTCTCACTTCCTCGCTCTTAAGAGTTTTCTTCTCTGGGAATAAGGGAAACTTGGGAAGGGGAGCAAGAAATCGTTTACAGATAACATCCCAAACGTAAGTCAGACACCTTACTCCCATATCATGAAGGTTATTTGCATAAAATTGTATACCTACCTATATCTTGACTCAGAAAATGCATAGGTTCTACTTAAAACTTGCGAAAACTGTTTATTCTCTAACCCTGCACACGTGCCTTATTACTATTGCAGGTAGAAGGCTTGCGGTAATCCATCAGATGTTAGTTAACTTGCCCGCGCTGTAAATCACGACAGCCACAATTTTACATTCTCTTGCTCAATCAGGAATTACATAATTTGCTTGTGGTATATAATGTGTCTGAATGTTTCCTTTAGAAGGTTCAAATATTAAAGATTCTGCTTTAGCCAGTATTTTCATGCACAAGTGATTTTTTTTATTGGCACTAGTTTTATCATTTTTACAAATCAGTGCTAGGAAAGCTCAGCGTTGGTGGTATTTTCATTACCTAGAGCATTTTTACCAATACAGTTCATCGTAAATGAATCTTCAGCTTCGGTCACATTTCCTCGTAATTTTATGTTGAGACAACTTAAAAAATGCAACCTATTTCATCCATAAACATAGATATGCGTTTCCGAGGTGTTCAGCATCCCTGCTAATTATGTCATTATTTCTGAAGCCACATTGCCAAAGTTCCCTTTACCAAATGCTCAGAATAAGTAATTCATTCCGTTGTAACTGAAAATCCCATAATGGCCTTACTATCTACATTCATAATCATTTTCATAGTTATTTTCTTTGTTTTAATCACATTCCATGAAAAGAACAGCCACTGATGTTATGTTTTCGTTTTGAATCCCTAAGTACCTATCGACAATGTTACCCTTTCGATGTCAAAACATGTTCTTTCGTAACTAGGTACTTAATAATTTTCACATTATCCAGAGACCCGTGGTTCGATTCCCGTCTGGTGGTGGGAACTTTTCTTCAGCCAGGATTATTCTGTACCCTGAAGAAGTATAAATATGTGGATTTGGATTTGATGTAATTACCAGGCATAGGAATTCTAAAGCAGCTGGCTTCAAATTAGTTACACTTAAGCCAAAGAAGGTAAACATCAGAGGCCACGGGTCACTGACGATAAAACACGCTCTGCAAACGGCAACAGAATGTTCGAGGAATGCGTGGGTGTCTGCGAAGTCACTGCGTAAAGTCCAGTAACAATTCAATTTAATTCGCTTTCGTCCTGCTTAGTGATTACCAAAAGTGATGATAACCCAACGATTAACACAACTATAAACTATAGCTGTTAATAAGAATAGTTCCAAGCGTAAAAAAGCCGCCGATATGACTCCAGTTGTTAAACGTGGCATATAAATGGTGCAAATTTCACAGCATTTCCGCCCTTCAGCAATAATGTTTTTCTTTTTCTATTTATGGATCTTGAGAGGATCAAGATTTGCATCGTTTGAGTACATCAACTACCGTGATGTAAGCAGAAATATTGCTCTTGAACAAAGACAATCAAAAGCACCTTCAATCCAGAGTTCTTCCATGAGCACCCCATTCCAGCCTTATGCATAACACTATGTCGCTCAAGGCTCAAAAAGGGAGATAACGGTCCATAAAGTTTGAAATATTTTTGTTTTCCAAACAATCCTGATTCCAATATATGCTGCTGTTTGAACTTTATGAAAATCTCTCTACCATCTATTCTTTAAATGATAAATATATGTAGCCCACTCCTTTTTTTCCTTTCTTTTTATAATATTCTGAACAGGTCAGAGCATTATCTTACACACCGTCGCTAGTGTACACAGATTAAGAAACAATACGCCAACACTTGTTCATATATATTAAACATAACAATGAACACAGTCGTTCCAATAGTAAAACCACCATACTTACCTTCTGGTTAATTTGGAAAAGCAAAAAGGGTAGTTAACTTAGGAAAGGAAACTGCATATAATAGCGCCTTTAAGAGGAGATGTGAATACTTGAGAAAGCTGTCTATAACCATCCGCCCAAAGCCAATTTTATGACACTACCTTAAACAGTAAAACAATCGGGATGCGATCGTATTAGTGTTACCCTCGAGAATAAGATTGTGGAGGTGGCAAATGCCCAGTTACTGTACATGTGTCATTTGAATTCACTTCATATATGCGCACGCACACACACTAACCTTAATTTATTATAACATCCCGCAAATCTCTCAGGGTCCTGTGGTGTCACTGCGGCTCGCTACGGCCTAACGGCCTTCGCTCGCCTCACATCGATTCTCTCATATCTGTCTCGACTATTATTTACTCAAAAGTTGGTTCCCCTTCAGAATAAGCTCCAAGAGGCACGTAATTTCTATACGTGCCTCGTGTGATTATAATTTTTATATAGGCAAGGTGTTTCTATAAAACTTGTTTGGATCCCTGGCCACTCAAACATTCCAGGAAATTACAGGTGGATGCATCAATAAAAACTGCAAGGGATAGAAATCATTGCCAATATTCAGTTACCTGTTAATGAGGTCTTAAGTGCATAATGGATAAAATTTTTCATAACTAGAAAGCTACGTCCACCAATCCAGTGTCGTCCTCCTTGGTGTAGTGGTTACCATGCTAGCCTCTAGTTCCCGAGGTCGCGGGTGCAAATCCGGTGGAGGGCGATGGATTTTTTTCTGGGGTAAAAATCCTTAACATGGCTTCCTTCGGAAGGGAAGTAAAGCCGGAGGTTCCATGTCGTAGATTTACGGCACGTAAAAGAACCTCAAGTCGGATAGAGGCCTTTGAGCAAAATTACCGGTCTTTCACGCCCAATATAGAATGGAACGCTAAGGACCACAGCAGTTAAAGAGCGTCCATAAATAAAACTCAATTTTTTTAACCAATCCAGTAGTTAATCACAACAATATTATTATTCCATGGTTTAAATACGTCAAGATTAACAGACAAGGTTAATCTATATTTTCAAGAATGAGGTTGGGAATTGCACATACACCTGCTTTACTATATAAAATTTCTCTGTCTGATTGTGGCAGCTATGGTAACTTTGATCATTACCTCTTTGGATGTTTCAACCACGATACTGAAAATCTTCAACTATTGCAGTCACTGCATAACATAGGTCTTCCTGGTCCTATCAAAATTAGTAATGCTATAAGATATAATCCAGTCAAAGCAATCAAAATTATATTACAGCATGTAAAAAAAATGTAAAATGAAAATTTAAATATCAGTTTCATTATTAATTGTTGGTCACTTAGTTGAAATATATCATCACAGTGAAAATCAGACGCTAATGAAACTGTCTGATTCAAGGCGTCTTTAAACAAAACAATTACGAAGCACAAAGCACCCACTACTAGTCGAACCGTAAACTAATCAGAGTAGGTGAATATGGTAGTATGCTGCTTCCTGTTCACACAGATCTAATAACTGTGTATTCAGTGACGTGCCTTTAAATGCTGTTTATTGCGATAAAGAAAATCAACCTATAACGTTGATTATTGCGTCCTTACTGCTGTATATTTCTACTTCTAGTTTCCCAGATTGCAGTGGGTATATAATAATAAATGATCAAGTTACAAACGATAGACACATTCCTTTCCAAACGTTGTCTAAATTGCAGGTAAATATATTTATTTTATGATTGCATTTTAATAATCATTATGGGTACATCACTTTTTTTCTTTCGTAAAATAGCCCTAATAAATTCTACTCCTGATTTCAAATCCTTAAAATGTTTTTTAAAAATTTGGAAATCACTCGTGCCATTACCTCTAATAACGACTTGAGATATGGTGGACATTACTGACATGCCTATGATATACTGGAATCATACAGGAATAGCAAAAAAAATTCTAAAATACAACTAGATAGTCTATTTAGAAAATTATTTACATAATACAGCAACCTTATTCATACAATGCTGAGATTAAGAATAGAGAAGCATGTAGCAACATTAATAAGTGTGTTTAAGAGTTCAGGCAATAGAAGCAAAGTGTTGAAAATTTGTTTTTTAAAAAGGAAAATATAAAAACGTGCAAGACCTGAAATAAACTTCAAATCAGAATATAAACTGTGGCTGACATTCTCGTTGAGGTTAAGTACAGAACAAAAAATATGAGCAAGCAATATCGTGGGGAAAGACAAAAGGAAGATGGGTTGAACACTCACCGGAGGATATTGCGAACCGTTTCTCGATATATAAATATGTGGCGCAGCGCTTTTAAGTACTTTCAGCTTTTGTAACTCCCCCGTCTCAAACAACAAAACTAATGAGCTAAGAGCGACAACAAGTTTCACATTCATTTTAAAGCAAGCATTTGTCGAAATATTTATTCTATTTTAGGTACTGTACCGTGTTATATATTAAGCAACTGTCGTTTACTAGTAAACTGAATTGTAGTTCTACAGTGTCATGCTGTGCTATTGGTTCGTGTGATAGCCTTAACATGGCTACCAACTAATCAGGCAATGTTATATTTTCCACTAGGTGGATAATACGCTTGGCAGAGTGGGAATATTCCTATTTTGGTAGTTTTGCCGTTTCCAGCGTGACAAGCGCTTGCAGAAAGCTCTCCCGAAGGTGTGCAAATGCGATCTCTGCCAAGCTGATTACTGAGGTTTGAAACTAAACGAAGATGGAAGTCAGCTGATAAAATAACAATGCCGAAAATATAAAAATAAAGCTGAATTTTCGTATCAACGAGCAATTGTGTAAATGTAGGAGTTTACCGTGATACCTTATTTAATATTGAGTACCAAATAACGCGCATTCGATGTTTAAAACTGGAACATGACCTGAAAACCTAGTAAGGTAGAAGACAGGTTAAAAATCGAAAGTTTAGTTGGTTTTAATGAAGAATTGAAATGTATATAGCGAAAACAAGCTAAACTTAAATATAAACTATACTTATTATATTAAGGTGTTAAAATGTGTGTCTGTGCTATTTAGTGTTGAAATGTGTTCGAATTAGGGACTGTATTTCGAAAAGTTTATTTTTATGGATTGCACACTAATATCGTAAAACGAACAAGAGAACTCATGCTCAAAGGTTATGTCTGATACCTATTTCAATTTTGAATGTGATGTAATGATAACAGTTTGGGATCCATAGTTTGATTTTGGATGTGTGTTAATGTTGTGCTCAAACACTATTTCCTGCTGTTTTACCAAATAAATAAATTAGGACATAATGCTCTTTTCATTGCAAAATAACTTAAAGCATTTCATAAACAGAAAATTCTCCATATGTACTGTATATCTTTGGGAATTTTTTGTCAATCTGGGTACCTCGGTTAAGCGCTGGCCTTGGAAGCACAAATAGTTACATAAAGCTTGTGTATTACCACATTATTGCTGAATGATTTCTACATATCGAAATGTCAGCTACCATATTTATGACAAAACACCCAACTTAAATTATATAAATGTATAATATGTATTGCATGGCAAAATATCTGCTGAAATAGTTATTCTTTTTTAAGTATCTATTTTATTTACATACACCTCATTTGTGAAGTCATAGTGGGAGCTACCTTGTAAAACAACTTCTTGGTTTCATTACTTGATAGTATTGAGTAATGATATCTGTGTTTTAAATGTTGTCTCATATTCACACTTCTATTTGGGCAGCACTATGGCCTCTCGCAAAAAAAAAGCCTGGATTCAATCCTAGGGATCAGAGATGGGATTTTGTGGTAGATAAAATGTCACTTAGAATGAATGTTCTCTGGTTTTCCCCACCATAATTCCATCAATTGCACCATCTTCATCATTGTCATCCCCCCTCCCACCAGTCTCCAATCTCTGTAAACTTGTGAAGTTAAAAGGGACATTAAAATTAAAAATACTATGGAGGACAGAGAGCAATGCTAATGAACAAGTGTCTCATCCAGCCACCCAAATTTATAAACCAGCATGTGCTGTTACATTCTTTCTGCAGTAAACATATGAAAAAACAATTAATACTGGCACACTAAACTGCATGTTAAAGTGATTGACAATTATGAAGGGTGGGTGTGATATGGTTAAACACAAAGAGACATTGTTATTATTTAGAGACATTGCATTCACATTCATATTTAATAATACTGTATAATACATTTGTATGGTGTTTTAAGGAACATGTGCCTACATTAATATACATTTGAATGGCCTACCCAATTAAAATGTCCATTAAATTCTAACCTCTTGAATGTCTGTCTTGAATGTTCAATTGGAATGATCTTATAGGTAATTGCACTTAGTCACTTATGCATACACAAAGCCAGTTCTAGTTAATAAAACTTAGTTATTGAATAAAAAATACACTTTGATTCCTTTTCCTGGGAAAGGTTCTATATATAACATTTGGTATAACACAGTGGAGGTCCTACAGCACATGGGAACCTTAAATTTATTGACAGGTGATATGGGAAAAAACAAATTGAGCCCATACAGTGATGTTTGTTTGTTCATTTGGCTCCACTGTGAGCTATGCTCAGGGAAATTGAACACATCATACAATTATGAAGTATACAGAGTAAGTAGGAATATACCCAAAGCCAAGAACAGCCTTTGGTGGGGGGGATGCTCCCCTCCCCATCATGCATTATCTAAGAGAGAAATTGTAAACCATCACCATTTCAACAGTAAACTTCTCGACATGCATTACAGTAGGACAACAATAGCAAATAAGTGTTAATCACCATCACATGCAATCTGCCCTACAATAAATTGCTTACATGAGGTTGATACTATTATGATGATTAATTCACTTTGAATAAGCTTGAAATTATAACTTTATACTTATGTTATGCTTAAATTTCAATTTCCCATGTAGTTTCTATTACCTTGAAGACATGTTTGAGAAAGACATCACTTGAAACGAGAAATTCTCATTATTACTGCATGGGTATTATTTGGGAAGACAGTATACAGGGTGGAAGGTACTGCTTGAACTGTACGTTAAACATGGATTTTATATAATGAGTAGTGCAAATATGTCCAATACAATTTTTGTCATTAAACCTACAAAAACGAAACATAGTGATGTTCCTTGTGCCTGTGTCTATTAGCCATTTTATTACAGTTCAAGCAATACCTTTCACCCTGTATAAGAAAACATTTAGAAGATGGTGGAGTTTGCATATACATAACACATTATAACATATAAAACTGGGATGCAACAGATCCATCTATCCCATTGACTAACAATTATACAATCACTGTGTGCTACCGGTATTCCTACTACTTTCTATCCAGCAATGATATTTACATGGTAGCTTAAGTATTTAAAGTCCAATATCAAACCTGCTATGTCTATAGAGACTGGCACTGTAGCAAGATGACAATATCACAAAAGACATGTCTGGAATGGGGAGGAGTATAATTTCCTCTGCTTCCTCACCACGTGTGTTCAACTACAAGTCAACAGACAACCAAGGAATTATTGCACTTTGCTTCTACATGTGTTCAAACAAGCATTATACAAACTTATGCAACTCAACTAGGTGAAGTAGCACACAAAAGCTGAAATGGCAACCCTGTACTCTCTAGACTACTTCATTATTACCATTTGGAAACGGAAGAAAGGAATTTCAGTTACAGTTGCGTCCATGTGATAATTCTGCATAGACCAGCAGCAGAAGACTAGTCATGATGTACAATCAGAAAAGCAGCAGAACAAATTCAGCACACCAGAAAAATCTTGGCACTAACCTTCTCTAGCTACTCAGTGATTGGTGCAAATCCACTACTGAGCTGTACCACTAACTGGTTACATTCTTCATGATTGGGCTTTTTAAAACGTGAAGATAATTTCATAGTTTTCTTTTTTGTAGAGTAAAACATGACGTTTCTCTGTGGACATACCTTTTTGTTAGCTGGCTCTTTTAAAGTTCCAGCTTGGTAAATGAAATCTGTTGTATATTCTTGTGTTTGCTCTGCATTTTTCACCACTATCTCAAGAGGAGCGGCCCATTTCTGTGAGGCAAAAAGCCCAGCTTTTGTTTTTATGCCATCTATAATTTCCATTAGCCTTTCTGCTTCACATTTCTTCTTCAGCTCTAAGTCATCTACTTTCCTCCTTGTTGACAGCTCCTTGGCAAGAAATTCTGCATTTTCAGTGGGTAGATGCGCTTCAGTATTTATTTCAGGCTCCTTTTTTGGGGGCATGCAAGTACAGGCTTATATGCTTGGCATACTAATTGAATATGTTTACACATATTCCACAGGACAGCAGAAGCTGTGCATGTGCATTTTCCATTTTCCTCTGTTGCTTTAATTTACAAGTTACACAAGATTATACAAAATTCCTTCCGAATGAAGAGGACTTTACAAGCTATTCCCAGAAAATTAAAAATAAACATTTTATTTTTCATGTAAATATCTTGAATACAATGGCATTTTAATCAAAATCGTTTGAGTCATTTTTCAGAAAAAAAATTCGAGAATTCTTCCGTGTAAAGGGTTTTTTTGGGTGAGGAATTTTCTTGAAAATCTTTGTGTTGCATCTTTGGAAGGTACTGAACTTAAACCGATTTGTACTATGTATGTACAAATTCCTGCTTTGAAACGCATGGCTTTATGTATTCACTTTCAATTGCCAGTCGAAATGCGCGCGCCAACATCCCACGTTACGTTTTTGTCCACAGCCAATGGGAGCAAAATGTGCCGGAATGGACTACCTTCCCCATTGAACTGGAAGATCGTTCCCGTTCGTTCATTTTCGGCATTCGCTCCAACTTCGTCGGGCAACTTCGGGGAGCTATCTGCAAGCGCTAGTTCCAGTGTGTAGTGGTGTGTATATAACTGGGAGGAGGGAGATGATGTAAAACTTTGCTGTTCTGTGTGTAAAACAGCGAAACGGAATAAAAGGGTTAGGGTAGTGTTATCGTTTACATTTACTACAATTCATCTTCCTGACAGAGCTGGGATATTTAATGTCGATCAGCTGTATTGTTGATACTTTAGATTGTGATAAGATTCAAGGTTTTTAAGTATTCATGCGCAGTGCAATTTGAGGTTGTCGAGAAATAAAGAAATTGAAATAATTTTGACCTGAAACGATTTAAGTTTTCTTGAATATCCCCAAATGTATTAAAACTTACTTCCTATTCTTATATATATATATATATACGTAGGAATACGTACCAGCTTGCTGTTTAGAGTGGGTAAATTTTCATACTTTTGCCCCCATTTGTGTCACTTTTCCCACATTAGGTCTTACGCTGCTCTACGTAATGCTGCCAACATATGAATAATGCCGCCGAAGCCGGTAAGATACTCAGTCTCAAAGCGTAGCTGAGAGATTGAGGGCCCTCAGCTTCAAAGCGTAGCCGAGGGATGTTTTTTAGAAGGAGAGGAGTGCAAGTTGCGGCCGCGAAGCGACGACAGAGCGTAGCCCAGGGATCTGCTCGTTTAAAACTCCAATGATTCACCTTCACAAAACAACAGCACATCGCATATTCAGTGCATTTCACTGATTATTGAGGTTGGCAGTACCCACTTTGCATGGAAAATGGCTACGTTTGTTGGCTTCCTCACGTTATTTGCCTATATAAGTAAAACACCTAAAACGGGTGTGTAGGTGGGTACCAGATATTGAAGAGACCACATCATTTTCTAAACTCACTCCTAAGGTAATTATTTTCATTACTTTTCACTTCCTTTTTCCTAATTTACGTGGGCAAAAGTATGACAATTTAGCCTTTAGATTCAGTATCTTTCAAAGATGCAACTCAGATTTTCAAGAAACCCCCAACTATCCCATACAGGAACATTTCGAAATTTTTTATTTTCTCAAAAATGGCTATAATGATTTTGATTAAAATACCAGACTAAATTATTCTTAGAGGGCCCACCTATAAATTGCAGAAGGAAGCAAGAAATATTGGAATAAATTACCTTAGGAGTGAATGTAGAAGTCGCTGAATGGGAAGTGCCAACCTAAATAAGAAGAGAAATCCACAAAGTAAGGAATTTCTGCAAACGTGAATCGTTCGAGTTTTAGACGTGCAGATCCCTCGGCTACGCCTTGAGGCTGAGTATCTTACCGGCATTAGTTATTCATATGTTGCCAGCATTAGTTAGAGCTAGAGAATGACATACAGTGACATATAACATATCGCTATTGAGGGCCCTCTAAAAACAATTTACCCAAAATACCATATATTAAAGATATTTTTATGACAAGTAAAATGTATATCTTGTATTTTATGGGAATAGCTCAAAGTCCTCTTCTTATGGAAGGAATTTTGTATAATCTTGTATAAATGGTAAACGTTAAGCGATAGACAACATAATAAACAACATATGTAGATGTCTTTAAAACACACAATTTATTTCAAATAAGCAGTCCTGTCAACATTCAGTTTTTTCCCACGATTGCATGGAAACAGTATGGAATTTTAAGACCAGCATATAGCATCCAGTTTTTAAACTCTTCTCTTTGTATGTATAACAAAATGTGTAATTCAGTTATTTCTGAAAAGGTTTATTTGGATTAAAATTAGTAGACAAAAAATAAGCTTTAGTAAGAATAGTTTGTACATTCACTAATAAACGAGAAGCTAGAGAAAGAATTAATAACAGAAAAATGTGCAGCACAGAGCTGTATAACATTTTTTTTTTGTAAAAACACCTCAAATAGTGTATTTTCAATAAATTTCCATGTCATATGTTTGGGTTAAATGAAATAATTAATTCCTCCACTGTAGGCGTGGCATTTGTAATGAAGCCCAGTCTGTCTGTAACGTCAAGTTTCCCAGACAGACCAGATGTAGTCCAAAATACACACTAATGAAAATATTCACGCTACTCGCTGTATAAGTGTTTCAAAAGCATTACAAAACAAAATCGGGGAGTGCAGAAATTAGTACTTCAATGACATCAATGCTATCCTTAATTTTCTTTTTTATTTATGGGGAAGGTGCCCCCCTAAGAGTCCTCCAGCCACCACTGGTAGTGGCATTGAAGTTTTGACATATTTCAAATATAGTTTATATATTTCATATTCATGTTATATAGCATTACATGGCTTTTTTTTTGGTTCAAGATTCGAATTATACAAAAATAAATGGCAGACACTAGTATTCTTTGATTGTTGGTTTAAATTTTCAAATATTTATACTATGTTCAGGCGGTAAGTCACTATTCATTTTTTCTCATGGTCATGCAAAGACCATGGAGTTTTGAAGTTGTCACAGTTTCCACTTTTTAAAAGTAGACTAAAGTGAGTAGAAAGAGTCATGCGAATGCAACACATCAGATCTTTTTTCCTAAAGCCATTCTGACTATTCAATGTTAAATACCAGACATAATTTGCAAGAAATTTAAATTACTCGTTTAGTACTTGTAATTTGGCTCATAATGGTCAGTTTAATTTAGCTTATAAAATAGTGCTTTTATTCATTACTCATTATGCTTTTCCAGGAATGGCAGGAAGTACTGGCGAAAATCTTCACTAAAATGGACAGCATGGAACAACAATTAAGCATTAAAATGACTAGAATAGCAAAAGAACTAAAAGAAGAAATGAAGCAGAGCGCTCAACAAATGTCAATGGAGTGGAAAGAGCTGAAGAGAGAAGCAGAAGATTTAAGCTGATATTTACAGGGGTGAAGGACAAAAGAGGAAAATGGATGTGAAATAGTAGAAGCTTTCAGAGTGGAAAGGACTGGAGAGAGAAAGATAACTGAGTTTGCAATGATGCAACTATATATGCTATAAAAATGCCCCCCCCCAAAAAAAGGGAAGTGATATATTTCTCAATACAGATCTGACATAACCAAAGAGTAAAGAAAGGAGTGATGATCCAACAGATGAAGAAAGTGAGAACCAAGGATAAGAACCTTCATCAGAAATGTGGAACTTTGGATAGGAGAGGAAGTGTCAGATGCCAACAAAGGGGAACTAATGGACACCAGGGTCAGGCAAGGAGGTTGAATAAGGCTGAGGTAGGAGTGAGAAGAAACACTGCAGCAAAACGGGAAGTCCAAAGCTCGAGGAAGTGACGGGTGAGCACGTGGATATTTGGAGAATCGGCCAGCGAAACAATAAAGGTCACGGACAGGAGCCTACAAACATAATGAAGACATCACGTAAGCAAATTTCTCAGGACAAGAGCTTGGTGAGTGGCATGAGTCAGCTGACTGGAAGTTTATTACCATCAGAATGAAGATTTCAACTTTTTATTTGTTACAATTTTGTTGCAACACCGTTGACAAAGGTTGCAAAGTCTCTTAACTAACAACCTTATGCTTGTTTTTTCTCTCTTGTGGATCTTGCCATGACTATGTTTATGGAGCACTTAAGTATGCTGGAAAATTGGAAATATTGTCAGAATTGCTTCCGAGATTAGTTTAAATCTGTCAAGAGGTTGTTTCTTCCATTCCCCAGAGCTTTCTTTATACTTATTTACTTTTATCACAACACTTGTCAATGAAATTCTTCACACACTTTACCAACCATTTTAAGGGTTCCCAATCCTTCCTTGGGATTTTTTTTTATAATCCACTGCTGACGCAATGCAAGATCAAAAGGAAAGGGAAATTAAGTTGGATGATTTTTTCCTTTACTGGTGTAGTCTGCTCTGCAGTTTACAACACATGTAAGAGACTACTATTAAACATAGCTTGTATTGATCACTCTGGAGCATACTTACCCTACAATTGGCTGTTCTACTGAATAAAAATCAGCTCTTTGGTACCAAAGCATACTTCAATCCATAACCATTTCATATTTTCTGTTAGCATTTGTGGGTGATTTTGGATTGATGTTTCCAAATTCCTGCATTCTAGTATAGGAGAACATTGTAATATCTTCCTGCATAGTTAGGCATTTTCTTACAATTTTCTCTCTTAAATATAATAATATCTATACTCTTTGACAGCTATTAGGAACAGTAAAATAAGTTACGGCCAGAGTATTGAGAAAAAGGGAGCAAATGCGCAGCTGATTTTGCACCAAATACCTTACTATTATAATACAGGAAACTCGCCCGATTTTACATGTACAGAACTGGTGAAATGGCACACTAGCATTCTTGCAGTTTGCGACTGCAGAAGCAGCACCAATAAACTAACATATTGGTAAATGGAAGTTACAATACACCCCTATAAGACATGTCTCATAATAAGCATTTTAATCTTTAAAATACTATTAGCAGCAAAAATATTTTCTAATTTATTTGAATTTACACTATGTGATCCGGACACCCCACAAACATACGTTTTTCATCTTAGGAGCATTGTGCTGCCACCTACTGCCTGGTACTCATCCGTGACCTCAGTAGTTATTAGACATTGTGAAACAGCAGAATGGGACACTCCGTGGAACTCGCAGACTTCGAACGTGGTCAGGTGATTGAGTATCACTTGTGTCAGAAGTCTATACGCGAGATTTCCACACCCCTAAACATCCCTATGTCCGCTGTTTCTAATGTGAAGTGGAAACATGAAGGGACATGTACAGCACAAGCAGACCTCATCTGTTGAACAAGCGCTTGCAGAAAGCTCTCCCGAAGGTGTACGAACACCACGCTTCCAAAGCGAATGTCGCGACCTCAGCCATGCTGATTGCTGAGGCTTGAAACTAAACTAAGATGGGAGTCAGCTGATAAAATAGCAATGCCGAAAATATAAAAATAAAGCAGAATTTTCGTATCAACGAGCAATTGTGTAAATGTAGGAGTTTATAGTGATACCTTATTTAATATTGGGTACCAAATAACGCGCATTCGATGTTTAAAACTGGAACATGACCTGAAAACCCAGTAAGGTAGAAGACAGGTTATGAATCGAAAGTTTAGTTGGTTTTAATGAAGAATTGAAATATATATAGCGAAAACAAGCTAACCTTAAATATAAACTATACTTAGTATGTTAAGGTGTTAAAATGTGTGTTTGTGCTATTTAGTGTTGAAATGTGTTCGAATTAGGGACTGTATTTCGAAAAGTTTATTTTTATGGATTGCACACTAATATCGTAAAACGAACAAGAGAACTCATGCTCAAAGGTTATGTCTGATACCTATTTCAATTTTGAATCGTGATGTAATGATAATAGTTTGGGATCCATAGTTTGATTTTGGATGTGTATTAGTGTTATGCTCAAACACTTTTCCTGCTGTTATACCAAATAAATAAATTAGGACATAATGCTCTTTTCATTGCAAAATAACTTAAAAGCATTTCATAAACAGAAAATTCTCCATATGTACTGTATATCTTTGGGAATTTTTTGTCAATGTAGGTAACTCGGTTAAGCTGGCCTTGGAAGCACAAATAGTTACATAAAACTTTTGTATTACCACATTATTGCGAATGATTTCTACATATCGAAATGTCAGCTACCATATTTATGACAAAACACCCAACTTAAATTATATAAATGTATAATACGTATTGCATGGCAAAATATCTGCTGAAATAGTTATTCCTTTTTAAGTATCTACTTTATTTACATACACCTCATTTGTGAAGTCATAGTGGGAGCTGCCTTGTAAAACAACTTCTGGTTTCATTACTTGATAGTATTGAGTAATGCTATCTCTGTTTTAAATGTTGTCTCATATTCACACTTCTAATTGGGCAGCACTATGGCCTCTCGCAAAAAAGCCTGGATTCAATCCTAGGGATCAGAGGTGGGATTTTGTGGTAGATAATGGCACTTAGAATGAACTTGAACTGGAAGATCGTTCCCTTTCGTTCATTTTCGGCATTCGCTCGAACTTCATCGGGCAACTTCGGGGAGCTAGCTGCAAGCACTAGTATCTGTTGACTGACAGAGACTGCCAACATTTGAAGAGGGTCGTAAAGAGTAATAGGCAGACATCTATCCAGACCATCACATAGGAATTCCAAACTGCATCAGGATCCACTCCAAGTACTGACAGTTAGGCGTGAGGTGAGAAACCTTGGATTCCATGATCAAGCGGCTGCTCATAAGCCACACATCACGCAGGAAAATGCCAAACGATGCCTCGCTTGGTGTAAGGAGCGTCAACATTACACAATTGAACAGTGGCAAAACGTTGTGTGGAGTGACGAATCACGGTACACAATGTGATGATCAGATGGCAGGGTGTGGGTATGGTGAATGTCCGGTGAATGTCATCTGCCAGCGTGTGTAGTGCCAACAGTGAAATTCGGAGGTGGTGGTGTTATGGTGTGGTCGTGTTTTTCCTGGAGGGGGCTTGCAACCCTTGTTGTTTTGCATGGCAGGATCATAGCGCAGACTTACATCGATATTTTAAGCACCTTCTTGCTTCCCACTGTTGAAGAGCAATTTGGGGATGGCGATTGCATCTTTCAACACAATCAAGCACCTGTTCATACTGCACGGGTTGTGGCAGAGTGGTTACACAACAATAACATCCATGAAATGGACTGGACTGCACAGAGTCCTGACTTGAATCCTATAGAACATCTTTGGGATGTTTTGGAACACCAACCTACATCCTCAGTTCTGCACTCCGTGAAGAATGGGCTGCCATTCCCCAAGAAACCTTCCAGCACCTGATTGAAAGTATGCCTGCGAGAGTGAACGCTGTCATCAAGGCTAAGGGCGGACCAACACCATATTGACTTCCAGCATTACCGATGGAGGGCACCCATGAACTTGTATGTCATTTTCAACCAGGTGTCCGGATACCTTTGATCATGTAGTGTATGTATGAAACAAAAAGTCAACATTAAAAGTATAACCATTTAAACATATTGCAAAAGGATTATGCCAGTCATACTCTCTTAACTAGCTATCGAAACAGTGATTAACTCATCACTAATACGACATACTAATAATAGTTAGGTCAGAGTTTGAAATGCAGAATAAACTGCCTGAATAATTGCATTTCAGTTCTGTGTAGAGCTCATTCAGTATTAACTATATCCATGTTGTTGTCTTTGTAGACCGAAGTTGCTATAACAAAAATTAAAAATTATACAGCCACAACTTACCACTCAGATGAGTTGCTGCTAAGTGAATGAATGTTTATTAATACTATTTTGATGTAATGTGTGGAATAGTATTTGCACCTTAAGTGACAGCTTCATGTTTTAGATTGTAAATTTTGCTGGATACTATGATGATACTAATGGCTAAATTATGAAGAAAGCATATATCTATAGAAATTATTAATGTTAATATATAAATGTAAAAGAATAAAATAAATACATGCATAAAATATATTTTTGTGCAAGTCACACCAGCAGTTAAAATAGGTGCATAATTATTCAACAGTGCCTGCATAAACTTACTAAGGTGTAATCAACTGAAAGTTGATTGTTGTTCATGAGGTCCAACAGTGAGCAAGCTTAGCAAATAATACTTTCAACATTTTTTGTGTAGTAAAATTTTGACTATCTCTTTGGCTTACCAATTATACAAAGGTCATTCAGAATGAAGAGGTCTTCACAAGCTACACTACGTTACAAATTAAATTTTTTTTTTCTGCACTATGATTAAAAATAGGTGACTTTTAACTAATTTCGGTGCACAGAATTAAAAAAATGCATTCCATTTTTCCATAGCAATATATGTTCAATGAAAATATATTTTGTAAAATTTGCAAAAATATTACACACTCATATACAACTTTTAAAGAAAATAATAATACGAAAGCATACCTGAATTTGAGAATGTATATTATCTTGTGTACTCCTTTTTCTTTTCCCATGGAACTTTAGTGTACTTGATTTTCTCGGTAGGTTCACTGTGTGCAACACACCAGCAGTAATTGGCCATCATACGTACGCCCTAATGTCCCTGATAACATTGTTCAACATGTTTCCAAGTCCTGGTGAAACCTTTCAGCTCGCTTTTTATTTAAAGCTCCTAAATTTGATGGGAAGTAGTCAAGATGTGACTTCAGGAAATGAAGCTTCAAACTCATATTACAGCCAAGCAGTCTGAAACTTTCCAGCATATTGCTAACAATTTCTTTGTATTGAGGGTCTTTCACATTGCCCAAAAATTTCTTAACAGCAGCTCTGAATCTGTTCCACACATCTTTTTCAATTTCATTCATAGAGCTGGTAAAATTAACATCATTCATGAATATGCATATCTGTGGTCCATCAAATACTCCCTCTCTGATTTTAGCCTGTGACAATGATGGAAACTGTGCATAAGTACTGGAAGAAGGGCAACTTTTGTCAAGTGCTTTCACAAATTGTTTTCATCATGACAAGTTTTATGTGTAATGGACGGAGTAGAATTTTGACAATCAACAAGAGGCACATTAGTAACATTTTTTGATTCAGGTTCCAGTTGCTGCCTCTCAGATCACTGGTTAGTTTCCCAATGTATGTCCCTCGCTCTGCTACCCCATTCGCAAAGAAAACAAGGGAATTTTGTGTATTCTCCCATTGTTCTAGTAACAGACCAATGACCTTCAAGTCGCCACATATTTACCACTCATGGTCGCGGTACTTAATTTTCTCAAGAACACATTTCAGAGTTTCACAAGACTTTTAGGATCATAGAATGTGCAAGCGGTACTGAAGCTAACTTGTTGCCATTATGAAATAAAGTGCCTTAAAACTTTCTTTGGAAGAATCAATAAAAAGACCCTAGTTACTTGGCTCATATGCTTCCCTCCCTAACTGCTGAATAAGATTACATACATCCATACAAAACACAAGTTGATCTTCTTCTGTGTAGTACTTGTGGAACTGTATTTCACGACTCCTATATCATGAAAATATAATGCCAGGTTGTAACAAATTATTCTCCTGTAGTCTTGAGCCCAGTAATTCACTTTTTTGTTTTGCGAGGCCTAAATCCCTCACTAAATCATTTACCTCAAATTGATTAAAACTGGGCGGCGCCGTGACCGAGTGGTTAGACCGCTCGCCTCCCACCGAGGCGGCCCGGGTTCAATCCCGGGACCTGCATGTGGAATTTGTGGTGGACGAAGCGGCGTCTGGGCGGGTTTTCTCCGGTTTCCCCCGCCATTCATTCCACCAACTGCTCCATCACCTTTCCTTTCATCCATTTCACCAACATTTCGTTTCATCTACTTCCTTCATCCCATACCAGGCATCGGGCTGATCACCCATCCTGGATGCTCTGTCTGATCCATGAGTGTCTGCTCCTCGACGGGCCTCTGACCCCAGGCACCCGCTTGTAAGTCCTGGGTGGGTGTAAGTCCTACATAAGAGGAGGGTAAACAGATAATGAAGAAAGAATGAATGAATGATTAAAACTGTTGTGGCAAGTTGTCAAATTCTTCTGGATCAGAAACCAACACATTGTCAGAAGTCATGGAGCTGCTTTCAGATTCACTAAAATTGAGATCTGCTGGTGCTGTAGGTATGGATAGTTAAAGTCCATGAGGAATGGGCCGTGTAGCCGGGTTCAAATTTGGATATTTAATTCCTGTCTTAGTTTTGTTGTTTAGCCAGTAACTTTGCACATGCAAAAGTAACAATCGTCATGGTGATTCTGTTGCTCTCTCCAAATCATTGGTTTGGCAAACGGCATTGTCTTCTGTTTTCCTTCATACCAATAACATAATCACTCAACACAACTGCTATGTGCAATATGAGGTGCGAAAAATTTATCCTGATCACCAACTTTCTCTTTGAAATATGAGTAATATAATTTCTTTGTTTGTGAATCTATTTCTTGTCGAACACGTAACACCCACAAAAGCAACAAAACCTCTGAGGACAATGTCTCCTGCGTAATCCTGATGTAGAAGTCATACTTGAACTTTTATTTTAGCACTACATATACAGAAGATGAACGTGTGTATTAACACAAGTTTTCAGCTCAATTGAAGTTGAGATCTATGACAGCTGTAAATGTAAACATAAATACCACACAAGAAGAAAGACTTGACCCATAGTACAAAACTGATAAGTGCTGGGAATATAAACAAACACCTGAGTGATAAGGGAGGATGGAAGTGAGCTGATTAGGAAGAAAATCAACAGCAGAATTAGGATAACACAATGAAATGTAGCAGTAAGCTGTATAAGCCGAATGAATTTAGCACCATAGACATATATGCACATATCATAAAAACTACATGTGGTAGCCAAAAACAAACCTCATTTTTGACAGCAGGGCACTGATTTCCCTTTAAGTCACATTTTCCTTTATACCGCAGAATCAATGTTGACCAGCACTATTCACAGAAAATTCAAGATATACACTTTGTTATGCAAATATCTTAAGATATGGTATTTTAATCAAAATCGTTAAAGCTATTTTTGAGAAAATTTAATATGACAATTTTCAATATAAAGGGTAGTTTGCGGTGGGAAAATTTTTTTGAAAATCTTTGTTGCATCTTTGGAAGGTACTAAACTTAAATATCAAGTTTGGTATTTATCCAAATATTTTGTTTTTAAGTTATGCTGTTTACAGACATGCATACATTCACATGGACCTCTTTCTAAATGTTTTTTTTTCATTCAGGGTACCTCAAAACATGTATTTCTAGTGAAATCTTGACACCATTTTTTTTAAATGGAAGAATGCAACATTTCTATCTATAAGGTTAAAAAATTGAAAAATAATACAAGCTCTTCTATAAACTATTGTAACAAGAGCTTATTCTATCTACTTCAATTAAACATTCGTGTCCGAAACATGTTCAATGTAACTCACAAAATAGTAAAGGTATGTTATGTGTGCCACATTGAAATAATTCTTGCAATATTACTTCACTGTATTTTTCCCTATATTATTGGTATTTTATTTGTAGAAATATTTTTATTACACATTTCATTGTAGGTATAAAAGGAATACAGACGGTATGATGAAATGATAGTCAATTCTTTTAAAAGCAGTTCGCTATGTGATGTTATTTGCATGGCAAGTAAAAAATGAAAAGCAACTTTGTACTTGAAAAAAGTATCAACTATTTGAACATTCAAACCAACAACAAAAGAATATTTCAGAAATGGTTAATGCTACAAAATATGTATTTGACAAATTTTGTGTTTTAACAAGGTCTGTATCTTTTTGTGCAGTAAGTTTTTATCTCTTATGGTTTACCAGTTATGCAAAATTATATAAAGCTGATTCAAAATGAAGAGGTCTTCAAGGCTATTTGCAGAAAATTCAAGACGTGCATTTTCTTTGCCATGCAAATATCTTAAATATGTGGTATTGTAATCAAAATAGCTAAGTACTTTTTGAGAAAATAACGAAATATTTTCCATGTAAACGGTAATTTGGGTGGCGCATTTTCTTGAAAATTTTCTTGTCGCTTTCATAAGTGTTCTACACTTCAACTCTGCACGTGCAGAGCTCAGATTTCAATTCTCCTTGGTTATCACACTGCCTTTACTATTAAACATCAGATGAAATTAGTGGACGTGTAATTCAGTCTCGCGTATCACCAAATCAAAAGCTTGATAGGTTAAAGAAATGTCAGTCTTTTATTAACAGTTACAACAAATTAAAATACAAGGCTTTAGAAATAACAGAACCAAGCATTCAGGTATCATATGTCTTAAACTTAGGCGCATGTTAATACAACATTGTGTTTCATATGAGCAGTTACAAGTGTGTTTATACTGAAGTTTAAATTTATAATATTCATATGCACAGAAATAGTTGAGGCTTTTTTCTGACATGTGTTTAAAACAACTGCTGTTAATCACTGTTTTACACATTGTTTATTGTGGCGTCAATGAAAGGGGGATTTACATCATGTACCCATGCAAAACTTTTAAAACACTTAAAATCACACACATGCATGCACACGCTATTCATCTGATACAGCTGTATTGCTGACAAGCTACTGTAACAAAGTTTCCAAATTCTTCAACACCAATGCCTTTTCTCTCCATTGGTGAATGTATTTTAATTTGGCGCATGTGTGTGTCTCGTCCATTTTGGTGATTGCTTATAACAGCTATCTGAATCATAAAAGTTCTTATTGGTTTTTCATGAATGTCCTTTATTGGAATGAGTACCCATCCAGTAGGCTCATTCAGATCAATCACTTCTACTTCTTGTAAGTCATTAAAATTAGTTCCGGCTCTGATTGAAATCCTGCAAAAGAACAAGTTATTCTTAAATGCAAGGCAATAAAATCCAGATGCAGATACCAATGTATAAGAATGATATCCCACTTTTGTATTCATTAAAACTACACTGGAATTAAGACTTTAGGGTTCTAACAAATACTGTCACATGCACTACAAAGCAAAGGGAGGTTTCTATGGCAATGCGATGATCATGCAGCCTCTAGCCAGTCATCCTCTATGGTCTAGGGGTACCATGCTAGCCTCGATTCCTGAGCTCATGGGTTCAAACTTGGCAGAGGGCGACAGACTTTATAGAGTGTAAAAATTCTTAGCATGGCTTCCTTCAGAAGGGAAGTAAAGCCGGTGGTCCCATGTCGTAGACTTATGGCATGTAAAAGAACCTCAAGCCTGATAAAAAGGCCTGCCTCTAAGTAAAATTTTCGGTCTTTCACATAGAATGAGATGCTAAGAAGTAGTTAAAGATGCTAAGAGAGTTAAAGTTAAATAAAACTTAATTTAAGCCCCTAGCTGTACCACAAAACCCAGCCAATATAGGTTACTCAAACCATCTTCCACTTGACCCTAGTCTTTATTATGGTTGCTTATTTTCATAAGAGTTTGATTTATGAAATAAGCTTATAATGCATATAGGATGGAAGTGAAATAGTCCTCTGGACTGGGGAGGTGGGAGAGTGGATGAAGAACAAAAACCTCCAAACTTTTTTGTAATTAAATGCACAGTTTTCAAGAAAAAAATGCTTTTATCCAAAAAATTATCACCTTGCTAGATTATTGTTGATTAAAGGTACTTAATTTATGACTATATTCATAGAAAATTGAATAAACGACGTTTTCCTTTGGCATATTTCAATTAAATGAACGGTTTTTGTGTAAATTAAATTTTAAAAAAATCTATAATTTGTTGCCTCCTTAGTTCTGTTAGAACTGGCTACACTGCATCAGTTGCGTTTACTTTCTTCCGACATCGGTGTTGTTACAGAACAACATACACTATGCTGCAATTTTCAACATCTGAATATCTGGACATGGTCTTAATTTACAGAGAAACGCAGTGCAATTCTCGATCTGCTCAACGGCTCTATGCTGAAAGATAGGATTGTGCCAAGTGCAGACACATTTGTTGCCATTTGCCAGCGGGTCCATGATACAGGTAGCGCAATTTTCTGAGTTGTAATCGAGGGCAACAATGACCTGACAAAATTATCAACATGGAGGAGAAGTGTTAAATTTGGTTGATGAAAATCCTGATTGGAGGATCCTAATACTGCTTGCACAGTGGCGGTGTCACACTGGACTGTACCTAGAACTTTTAAAGAACAGTTATTGCGCCCATATCACATCCAGCGAGTACAATGTTTATTACCAAATGACTTTCATCCACATGTTGCGTTTTCCGAGTGACTGCTTCGTCAGTTTGCACAAAATCCATATTTTGTAACAAATGTATTGGTGACAGAAGGCCTGTTTCACGCAAAGTGGCATTATGAAGTTCCACAACACACACACACACATGGGCAGTGGAGAATCTGAGAACTACACAACAGCGCAATTTTCAGCATAGATTCTCTATTAACATTTGGGTCAGCATATTTGGAGATCATCTTATTAGACCATTTGTCCTTCCACCACGTTTGGCTGGTATAGGGTATCGGAGATTTTTGAAATACACATTGCCTAACCTGTTGAAGGACATCCCGTTGCAGATAAGGAGGAAGATGTGATTCCTTCATGAAAGTGCAACATCCCACATCACTCTTGCAGTCCGTCGTCACTTGATGAAGACTTTTGCAAACCGTTAGATCGGTCAATTTGGACCTGTGGCTTGACCTGCCAGATCACCAGACTTGAATGCCCTAGAGTTTTATTTCTAGGAAGACATGAAAAACAAAGTGTACAGGGGTGAAATAGAAACTGCGGACGAGCTGCACCAGTGCATTTTCTTAGCAACTGAGGAAATTAGAAACAACCAGAGGTTTTCACCAGGTTAACCCAGAACTGGTTAAGAAGCTGCAAAGCCTGTCTGCAAGCAAATGGTGGACATACGGAACACTTCCTCTAAACTCTTATTTCAAATTTACATCCTTGAAGCAAGTTCAGATATTTTAAATTAATTCCCATGTTTTCACATAGTTGTGAATGCTAATAAAAGCTAGTGATTATGGTCATTTTTTGTTTATAAAGCTACCAAATAAATAATGGTAGTCCTGATTGTGGAATTCATTAGGCATGAAGAGCAGTACCAATTTTGTTACCTACTTTTTTGACATGTTTTGATATGTGTCAACCAGCTTTTAGAATGCTTCAGAAATGTAGCAGTATGTTCTGTTTTTTGAGTAATGTACAGTTAAGGAAAAGCGACAAAATGTGGCTGCAATCAAAGGCAGAAAAACCATGGGATAATTAGATAACTGGCAACTGCCATAAATTTATTACCACCAGTTTGTACCCGAGTTGACTTTTGTTATTACTTTCTCTACCATGTACATAGTAGGCAGAGAAGGTATTGCACTCCACCCAAAAATTTGATACAAAGATTTTACTGGAAATACATGTTTTGAGGGTGAATAAAAAATTTAGAAAAAAGGTTGCACACGCGCGTGTGTGTGAACAGCGTAACTCAAAAACAAAAAGACGGATAAGCACCAAACTTGATATTTAAGTTCAGTATCTTCCAAGGATGCAACATGAAGATTTTCAAGAAAATCCTCCCACCCTTACTGCTCTTTACATGGTACAGCTTTCAAAAATGTTGATTTTATAAAAAATGGCTAAGATTTTGATTAAAATCCATATATTAAAGGTATTTACATGACAAATAAAATATATATCTTGAATTTTTTGGGAATAGCCTATGAAGTCCTCTTCATTCGGAAGGCATTTTGTATAATCTTGTGTAACTGGTAAAAGTTAAGCAATAGACGAAAACATACTATACAAAAGATATTATTTCTAATAAGTTTTTTTATGGCATAAGTAATTTCTGAGATATCGGTTATTAATGGTTCGAATTGTTCATTACTTGATCATTCTCTTAAAATCCTGTACACATCCAGTTGTTTCTTACAATTGCATGGAAATAATATGAAATTTTAACGCCAGCGTATAGTGTCCACTTCTTAAACATTTGATTATCGCTGTTCCCTTTGTATCTATAACAAAATGTGCAATGTAGCTATTTTTTATTAAAATGTAGTAGATAGTAAAATAAGCTCTATTAAGAATAGTTTGTATACCCACTAATAAAGATAAGAGGGTAGAGAAAAGTCATGTGAATGCATCACAGATTTTTTTTATTTTCTGTTTAGAATTGAAGATTTCAAATGTTTTATTTGATGACATGAGGTTTGTTCCAACACGATTCAGAATCGATTCCGAATTATCTGAGTGTGCGCAGTAGCTAAGTGGCGTTCCAACACGACAGAGAATCAGTTCAGAACCAATTCTGAATTTCCAGTTTGCTGTTCCAACGTATTTGGGAACTAGTTCGGAACGAGTGAAATCGGTTCGGGATGAAGAGTAGGAACTGAAAATTCCAGACATGCGCAAATTGTATGGTCTACAGCGCATACTCAGTCAATTCAGAATCGATTCTAATCGCTTGGAACAAACCTGACAGAGAGTATAGAAAAAGTGACATACTCTCTGTATTCAGTAGAAAATAAAGTTTAATATGTAATTTATTCCTCCATGCGTGTTTATTTCTCAATACGGAATAGCAAAGGTGTTTGGTAAGCAGTTGCTCGCTGTTGAGTAGTATGGCGACATACTTGAGGAAAAGAACAAACGTCTAACAAAGCCAGGGAGCAAAACAGCGTTCAAAGATAACAATAATGAGTGATTTAGAAGGTGACAGTGATCTTTTTAATGATGCATCGACTTCCGAAGAAGAGGATTATATCCATTTAAACATTATTCCGTTATTTTGGGACCTTTACCCCCTTTTGGCACCTTTATACCATTTCCCCCCAACCATGCCCATAATCCCCTTTTTTCTTTTAAGTTTCATTCCAATTTATTCTTTAACTTTCAATTAACGTCTCCTCAGCTTGCTGTGTACGTGCGAATAGTAAGTCTACCTCTTTCAGTAAACACCGCGCGGGAATTAAAGTACACCCGCAACAATGGAAAATAATTGTGTGTTCGACGAAAACCTCTTTCTCTCACTTTACTGCTATAAAGTAGCCCGCAATAATGCAATTGACAATGAGTGATTCTATCCCACCAGAATCAGTAGCCTGCTGTTCGTGAATGTGAGTTTGTTGCTGTGAGAGACGTCATCTGTTTACGTGGAGACGACAATAACCTCAACTGCGCAGTTCCGAGAATTATTAAGACTGGGCTATAATTCACAAAACAATTATATATAAAGAAATAAAAATTTCAGCCCAATTGAATGGATAGTTTAGAAAATAGCAATTTCAGTTGTGCATCCCCTTAAATAAACCAGCACCTTATTGTGCCTTTTTCACCTTATTTGAGCACCTTTTCCCTTCCTTTTTTCATCTGAAATTTGCAACTAAAAATCCTAACCCTGATCATAAGCATACATTGGTACCATGTAGTTTTGTATTATTTGCATTACGTTCGGAATAGAATTTATGTGGGGTGTCATTGTCTCAGAGTATTGGAGTTTTAAATTAAACATTGTGTTTAGAAGCTTCTGTAGCAGGAAACCTAATGTTAAATTGGAATTGTGTTAAATTACTTTTTCCGGGTTCTGGTTTAAATATAATATCTATATATTACAATTGTTATTTGCAATAACTCCGTATCAATGGCTTTAAGCCGATAAACGAACGCGATTTATTTTTGCTCGAAAATTAGGACTGGAATCAGTATGAAAGAAACGCTTATGATGTTTGGAGTTTGATTTCATTCATCAACGCTGTAAACGTAGATATTTGATCGTCTTCTGATTGACCGTGCAACGAAGAAGGCCGTAACAGAACGCGAACAGTTCAAGTAGTGTTCCAACCACACAAAATTCCGAATTAGTTCTGTGATCGTACCGGACTGGCGCATGTGCATTAGCATGTGTTGGAATTAGTTCGGAACCCGTTCAGAACCGTATGTTGGAACAAACCTATGATTTTACTCTAGAAAGAAATAATGCCAAGAGAAGTAAATTAAATGCCCACATCCCATTGCTCTGTAGCTAGAGAGATTAGCTACCACAGCAGGTCAATTTATAAACCAAACCTTTAAATTCAATAATTACTTTTTTTTGAACAAGGGGTTAAATACTATGTTGACTTTTCAATAAATGTAGAACTTTATATAGCAATTCAAAATGGACTGCAAATGATCTAAAATTTGATAATTGCTAATGAAATAGAAATGTGAGAAAATATTGAAAAAACCCAATTCAACAAAAACAGCTATAAGAAGAGTATAAAATCTCTGGAAACGAAATCAGTAGATTGCACCTAAGCTGATAAAGGTAACAAGCCATTTGGAAACATAAAAGATTTTATTTCAAGAACAGAAAACCTATTCTAAAACAGAAATTATACACACTAAACAGATACATTTGCTTCTAAAATAGCAAGCACTTCTATTGGTTCTTCTTTCATTATATGTTGAAGCTTGGTTTTCTTGGTTGATGACAGACCTCTTACATTCCAATGAACGATGGTTATTCTACCTTTTTTTTTTCCTTTCTTTCTTTTTCTGAGTGACCTGGATGGTCCCCACCCAGAGATCGGTAGGGGGATTTTTTTTTTTTTTTTAATCTCCAGAATGTTTTGCACTGGGAAACATGTTCATTATTAAGCTTTAATGTAGCACCAGTTTTATGTTTTGAAAAATTCTGTAATGAATATGACTCGTCTCCAGGGACCTGTTTCATAAAACACACTAATAATAATGGCCAATATTATTAGACCAATGTAAAAAATTATTAGTTAACAAAATTCTCTTTCATAAATATTCTTGGGAACTAATAAAAAGAACCTCACTAATATTTTTAGTTGTCACA
The DNA here is from genome assembly GCA_030765065.1 of Deroplatys truncata. Lineage (NCBI taxonomy): Eukaryota > Metazoa > Arthropoda > Insecta > Mantodea > Mantidae > Deroplatys > Deroplatys truncata. The sequence continues at coordinate 138,498,866 of CM060984.1, read as the reverse complement.
TGACGCTGTTTTATTTTAGCTTTCCTTTTGTTTCTCTTTTCATTATATTGGGCATCTTGGTTATGGTCTTTGTTGACAAACTTTTATATTTTAAATAAAAATGGGAAAACAAAGTGATAATGTTCCTCCTTAAAATAAACAATCTGTTAAAAAGTAATAAAACCAGCTATGATTAAGTTACACAATGCTCTACCTATAGATTTAAAAAATAACATGCAAAAATATAAAAGGTTTTAAAAGAAAAATCATTGAAATCTTAAAAAAGGAATATTCTGAATGCTGACAAATTGACATTTATAGCACTCTTTATATGAATCATTTTGGCAGTTCAAAATCTCCTTATACTATAATATTATTAAATTCCTATTTGAAATTGTTGTTTAGTGCTCTGTATGCTCACCCTTAATGTTATTGTACTATATAAGAATTGGTTACTGATCTCATCATCTTTTTTATGTTATAGTGTTTATATGTTATTAATTCTTATTGCAATATTGTATGTTAAATTTAGATAGGGCTGTTTGCCAATACTTTCATTTGTATTGTTCCCAGTTTAAGACCTCTGGCTCAGGGAACAAAAAGTATTTTGAAAACACAATCTTTTCTGTGGAAGATGCTTGAATTAACAACTAAACTATTATAGCTAAATCTGGAGTTGGTATATATGGAAGATAGCCCAAGCTGGAGAAGTGGTATCCCTTGGGAGCATTGACCACAGTATTCCAGGCATAATTATAGGCCATCAGGGCTTGTGCGGCGGAGAGTGAGGAGATTGTAATACTACCAGATTGTAGTAACTGAATATACTTAGATAGCCAGGTGGCACTGCAGGCATTAATAGCACCCTTCACAAGATCAAAGATCGTTAGGGAATGTCGAGAAAGTCTAGAGGAATGCAATAGACTTATGGCCGGTTTCACCAACAGATGCTAAATTTCAACACAATGTTAGCTGATTTAACACTGAAGTTAACACAAATTCTGTTTCATCAAACAATGTTAACTGTAACAATGTGTTAAAGTTGGTGTTAAGTTAACATCCCCATACCCCTCTGTTAAAGTGTTGAATAAGTGTTAAAAGTTGGAAAATGGCTGCCGCAAACCAAGCTACTGATGTGAGTTTGCTACAATTGGCATTTTTTAATGTCATTCCTAAAAGAAGAGTAATCGTGCATCATAATAAATTTGAAACCCTGCAAAAGGAGGATTTTTTTAAAGCAATATAGACTCCAAAGGGTCATGAGCATGGTTTTATGGGAAATACAAGAGGTTAGAATACTACCACAGAAGTATGCCTCTTTCTCCTATGCTAAGTGTTAATTAGGTACTTAGATTTTATGCTACTAACATTTTTCATTTGCTATTTCCAAAGCTACTGTTTGTGGGTTTATCTGGAAGATTTCCAAAGCAATTGCTTCAAGAAACAAACAGTATTTTTTCGGGTCTGCTTGATTAATCAGCAGTAACACATTTTCGTCCACTTTAGTTTTAATGCAATGTCCACCACCAGTTTTAAACCATCTTAAACGCTCTTCACACCTAAAGTTTCTGGTGTTGCACTTTATGTTAGCATAAAATTGCCATAGTTGCTTACTGGACTTAAGAGAAATGCGTTCATTCCAATTAAATTACTCGTGGATTTTGTCCCCAGCTGCAATCTTATCCTTTAATGCAAGACCGTCAGCTTTTTCGCACTTGATAACATGTCTATACTTATTAACCAGATGTTCATTAACGCATTTCAAGCGCATTTTTTTGACATTGTGATTCTAACCTCAAACAATCCGGAACATCACATGGCATTGCCATGAATGTAAATAGTTGTCTGCTGCTGACACAGAGAGTACAGCGATACATAGACAAAAGTGCATTTGAGTACATTCAGAAGCAGTGTAGTTTCGCCACTGCCTTCTCGAAAGCTAGCATTTGCAGTTGTCTTCGATGTTAACAAAATGTTAGCTAACAATTTGGGTAAAAGCTTGATGAAACACAAAAGTTTTAACCTTATGTTAAACTTTGAACACCTTGTTAACAAACAAGATGTTACCAGCCCTTACTCTAGCATGGGTTCCTGGGAACACTGGAGTACTTGGAAATAAAAATGCAGAAATGGGAGTGCAGGCCTCATTTATAGGACCAGAACCGGCTTGGGTATCACCAAATTAATGATAAGGACAAATCTATTAGATTGCATTCAAAGACAGCATACAGAATACTGGAAACATATCCAGGAACAAAGATATGGAAAGTTGATGATGCAACAACCATGTCTTAGGAGGAGTACTGCAGTCCTTAAATTAAGTAGGAAGCAGGTGAGGCTCATGGTGGGTTTGATGATTGGTCATAGGAATTTTAAAAAACACCTGCAGATAATTGGGCTTTCAGAAGACCCAAAATGCAGGATGTGTGGTGTAGAGGAGGAAACAGCCTCGTACTTAATATTCCAGAGTGAAGCACTGGTAGCAAATAGATACAATTAATTTGGAACTTTTGATCCAAATGAGATAGCAGCTAATAAAAGCCTAATAAATGGACTCCTGAGACTTATTAAAAGTTCAGGGAGGTGATGATTGGAAAAACAGGAAGAAAATTGTACAATAAACCTAAGGTTTCAGTGCGGGCAGGTAGAAGTATGTCCTCCTGTTCATCTTCCCGTCAAATATCTAATCTAGCTTAATCTTGGCCTAAAAGTTCTTAAATGACAAACATTTACGTCTTTATCACTATTTTAGTCAGAGTTACACATGATACTGATTTTATAAGTACTATTATGCAAACATACACCAACAATTGAAGCGGCTCCCACAAATACAATTATTATTATTGTGGATTTACTCATGAAATTGAGCCTAACAAAATTAGCCAATTTTATTACCCTTGCTCTTTTATGAAAAGGTTTACTGATATTAGTAAAACATACTGATATTATTAGGCAATACAATGATAACTAATATTAACTAATAGATTTATGAAACAAAATGCTAATATTACTACTTTCTTACTAATAAATATCAGTGCAGAAGCTTTATGAAACAGGCTCCAGAATTGTTGAAATTTAACAGCTGCAGAATTCTCATTATGTTATTGGGAAGCAAGAAAGCAAATGGAACTCCAATATGCTGAGTTTTAACAGCAAGCAATATTATGCCCCAAAAACCTCATTCTACCCAGACTATATCAATTCCCAAAGAATCACAAACCTGGCAGTACGACAAGACCTATACATGAGTTTCCCATTCATACAACTGGTTGGTCCACAGGCTCAAGCCTAAGTAATAAAAAAATCCTTAGACCTGGACTTAGTTTCACTGTTTTCAAGTATTCCAAAACCTTTGAAGCTTTTTTTATTAATAATATAAATTGGAATTCCTAAAGAAGAAGCAGACAAACCGTACATCAAACTATGCATTGAACAGTTTCATCCAGTTCAGTAAGAAGTTTCACAAACAAACTTCTATGTTGGTCCTGGGAAATCACCTTTACATTTTCTGCATACCCATCACAAAGTCTTTCCCACGGCTCTTCAAGATTTTATCTACATATGTTGATGATGATTTAGTTATTGTGCAACTAGAACTCACCTAGGTTGCCTTAAAACTCTAAGTTGTACAACAAATCAACAGGGTCAACCTGAGGAACAGAAGAAGATGGATTTTTACCATTCCAGGATCTGAAAGTCATTAGTATTCATTAAACTGTCACAAACAGACAATTACATAAAAAAAAAGAACAGCTTCAACCCAAAATCCCATCTTAGTACACTGACTAATCATTATTTTACTTAGTAAAAATATGAACCAGAATGCCACCATATCCTTCACACAGAAAACTAAGCTTCAGCTCCAATCTAGTTGACAAAAAGAATATCCAAATGCAAGAAAACAAGACCATAAGAAATTCTTCAACACTTCACATTTAGACACCAAAATCACAGTTGACATAATAGCCTAACCCTTGTTAGATAATACATTAAAACAAATTTCAAATAATATGTTTTTGGCATTTCAGAACACACATTTCAATTCTCATCTCTATTTAAGGACAAAACAGCAGTAAAATAAAACTTAGGATTTCCTTGGTAAACAACATGGATTGCAACCACGTAGTTTACTCTGTTGCCACCAACAATGATGAAGACTAAGGTTTACATTAAAACAGTAGCTGATTTTACCAAATTTGTTCTTCTTATTACCAGTTTTTAAATAGGGTCATAAATATGTTCCAAAGGCCTCCTTTGAGGCAATACACCATTTGACCAACATTTTACAGGAGTTTAGCTAACCATGAAAACAAATAAAAGAGAATCGAATGTGTTACAAATAGGTGACTTTCTCTACCCACTAGAGCATTCATTTTCATATTTATTTACAAATCACCAAATATCAAAGCTTACTTCTCTATTTGCTTTCTGTTAATCATGCCAAATGTTGGTTTCAATATATGTTTATTTGTACATATACAAAAGATTGAGATGATAGTCAAATACTTTTTTTTTCCTTTCTTTCTTTTTTGGAGGGCTTGGGCCTGTCTGCAAAAGCTCCGGTTGCACTGCAGCTTAAGGCTTATTGTGCTGATCCTGTAATAATTGCTACCCCTTCACCCCTAGTCCTGTGTCCCTCACCAGAGTGCACAGGCCCAGTAGTGTGTTGGGGTAGTAGTCCTCTGGTTCCATAAAAAATTTCCCAAAGATTAGTCTAATACTTAAAAAGAAGATTGCTATATGTTAGTCTTGATACCCAATACTTTTTGCATGTCCTCAAAAGAAAAAGCAGTTTACTACTTCAATCAGTGAATTGCTTAAAATGTTGGAAAATTAAACTTGTGTTACATTCATATGAGTTTATCTACCTACCATTTATTTTTATATCTCTTGTACAAACTATTCTCACAAAAGATTATTTTTCTATCTATGTCATACTAATTCAAATAAACATCTGTAGAAATGGCTTCATTACATATTTTGTTTGCCAGTAAAAGGGAGATATATGTGGCCAAAGCAATAGTAAAATCTTTTAAAAAAAAATCTGATGTGTTACATTTATGTGACTTTCTCTGCCCTCTATCGCATGTTAGTGGGTATACAAACTATTCTTACTAAAGCTGTTGTGCTCGGTTGCTGAAAAGGAAAAGTGAATTAAGGGACAATGGGAGTTGAAATTACAGTATACAGAATGATAATTGGACTATTTATGGCAAAAAAGGTTATTAAATGTAAAACTGACCAAAACATGTTGATGAATTGGTTGACAACAGGAAGTGTGATACTTATGCTCCTAGTGATCGGAGGGATTGAATTAAATCCAGGTCCAAAGAATATGCAAGAAATGGAGGATCTCGTAGAAAAAATCAACAACATGAACGGAATGGAACAACGCATAAAAGATAATTTAAACAAAGTGGCTGAAAAAATAAAAGAAAATGTTAGTAGAGGTGCAAGGAATAAATATAGAAGTTGATAGAATCAAAGAGAGAATGGAAAGAATAGATGAAAGGAGGAGGAGACTCAATTTGGTGTTTACAGGAGTTGAAGAGAGAAGGGGTATCTGGCCATATGAAGAAATAAGAACAATTTTAACAAATAAACTAGAAATGGATCTGATAGGATGGGAGATTGTGGAAGCATACAGAGTGGGTAGGCAGGCAGGAAAAGACCAATAATAGTACAATTTGCAACATCCAATATAATTTACAAAATTTTAGGAAGGTCAAAAATGCTAAAAGGAAGTAATATATTTATAAACAAAGACTTGACTCCAGCCCAGAGGGACCTCAAAAGAAGCCTAATACAGAAGATGAAGAAGGCAAGATCAGAAGGCAAACGAGCATTTATTCGAAACTTATGGCTTTGGATAGATGATGAGGATGTAACATATACCGGCATAAAGGAGCTATGGTGGAGAGAACCAGAATGGAAGGAAACAAGTCAGCAAAATAGCAGCGAATGAAGTAAATTAACACCAGTGGCAGCCAGTGGAAGTACAAAGTTCAGAACAGAGCTGAGAAAAGGAAAGAAGATTGATCCAACACGAAAGGAAAATGACGTAAATGTAACAGGTGAAGGTACGTCACAACATATCTATGAAACAATAACACCGAACCAGAGGGGAAGGAGAAGTCCATTAACGTCACGGCATACGTCATCGCCAAACAAGATAGTGTCACTGGGGAGAGAGGAGAGGGAAGCTGCACGTGTCCTTGCAGAGAAGGGAAGTGGTGTGAATTGCTGGAAGTATTCGGAGGAAAAAGGGAAGAAAACATTACTGTGTCACCGGGGGGAGAGGAGAGGGAAGCCGTACACGTCCTTGCAGAGAAGAGGAAAGAGGCGTGGCAACAGTGTGCAGTGTAAAAAAGCATATAACGGGGAAGGGAAGGGGAGAGAATCGTTGGGAGTATTCGGAGGAAGAAGGGGAAGAAAACATTATATCATCTCTGCATGGAAGTATATTGGTGATCCAGAAAGAAATGCAAAAATCAGTGGAGGGAATTAAATTGAGAAGTAAAAAAACTTTAGAGAGGTTTACACCTTTCCATAACAGAACGGGATCGCAATAGCGTCAACAAGGAGAATAGGATTTTGGAATTGTGAAGGCCAAATCGGCTGCTTCACAATTTCACAATCCTGGACTGTACCATCTTTTGAGAAAGATATATAAATGTTAACGGATAAATATATGAACATAGAAATTTTAATGGGGACCTTAACGTAAGAATAGGGGAAAGAGATAAGCAGAGAACGTAACTAAAATTATTACAGAAAATAATGTGAGTAAAATAAGGAAGAGATAAAACTAATGTACAAAAAAGCATGAACTTAAATTTAATGTAGATCAAAAGGGTGGGGGAAGAGAAGATATATAATATATTATATTTGAATGCAAAGAAAGAGAGATTAGGAGAAAAGAAAGTTCATGGTATGGAATGAATAGGAATAGAATATGGATGGTTAAAAGAAAATAATGTAAATACAAATAAATATAAAAATTACTAATTGTATTAACATGTAATAGTAATCCGAGAAGGCATCTAATATGTAATAACTTAATGCTCAATAGATTAATACATCATTATTATAACCAAAGGAGGGGAGAGGACTATAAAATGGCCAGGGCCAGAAGCAGTCACTCCTAAAATGATTGTAATTATTTTGGCACTCAATAAATATTACATTACTAAAGCTTATTTTTTTTATCTACATCATTTTAATCCAATAAAAACCTTTGCAGAAATAGCTACATTACACACTTCATTATATACTAAAGGGAACAGCAATAGTCAAATGTTTAAGAACTGACACTATATGCTGGCCTTAAAATTCCTACTGTTTCTATGCAATTGCGAGAAACAACTGAATGTCGAAAGGACTTTAAAGAATGACTAAGTAATGAACACATCAAACCATTATAACGGGTATCTCAGAAATGGCTTATGCCACAAAAAACTTATTTGAAATAAATTGCATGTTTTAAAGAAATCTACATTTCTTTGTAGTATGTTTTCATCTATCACTTAACATTGATAGTTAAACAAGATTATACAAAATTCCTTCCGGATGAAGAGGACTTCAAATACTATTCCCAGAAAATTCAAGGTAAACATTTAATCTGCCATGTAAATATCACTAATATATGGTATTTTAGTCAAAATTGTTAGAGGGATTTTCTTGAAACTCTTTTTGTCACATCCTTAGAAGTTACTGAATCTAGTTTGGTATTTATCTGCCTTTTAGTTTTTAAGTTATGCCTCCCTCCCTCTCTCTCACAAACCCACACACACAAACTATTATGGTCTTCATGTTATTATTGGAACTACATTTTTAATCACATGTTTATTCTGAATAATTTATAAACTATTTTAATCAGGGGACCTCAAAACATGTATTCCTGGTGAAATCCTAATATCAAATTTTTGGGTGGAATGCAATACCTTCTCTACCTACTTTGTACGTGGTAGAAAAAGTAAAAAAGCTGGCCACTATATGCTGCCTTTGAAATTCTGTACTCTTTGCATGCCATAGTGATAAACAAATGAATGGCAACATCAACAAATATGAAGTGTTGGAAAATTCAAACCAATAGCAACAGATATGCTGGAAATGGATGGCATAAATAATATATTTGACATAAATTACATATTTTAACGAGAGCTACATTTCTCATGAAATAAATTTGTCTATCTCTTATGGTTTATTGGTTATACAAAATTAATTCCAAATGAAGTGGACTTCACTGGCTATTTGCACAAAATTAAAGATATATATCATATTAGTCATGCAAATATCTCAAATATATTTCATTTTAATCAAAAACAATGAAACCTCCATGTAAAGGCTAGTTTGGGAAGGGGGATCTAGTTGAAAATCTTTAAGTTACATCTTTGATCTTCCCAAGTTTGGTATTTACTCAAAATTTTGCTTACGGGTGTTCGCAGATACACACATGTAAACCTTTTTCTAAAAATCTGATTTGTTACAATCACATGACTTTCTCTATGTACTGTTCCACAAACTATTCTTCCATCAACTTCATGCTAACCAAGATAAAACATTAGCAGAAATGGCTTTATTACATATTTCACTAGGTATAAAGGGAGTAAAGTAGGCTTAAGCCATAGTTGAATGTTCTAAAAGCTTGTTGCTATGTGATGCCTTTGAGATTCCATTCTCTTTGCACAACCATGAGAAAATAAATGAATAGCAACTTACCACATGAAAAAGGTAAAGTACTTGACAATTTAAAGCAATAATAAAGAATATCTTTGAAATGGCTAATCCACAAAAACATTTGACATAAATTGTGGGTTTTAACAAGATCTACAATTTTTGTGTAGTAAGTTTTTGCCTATCTCACATAGTTTACTGGTTATAAGAAACTCACTCAGAATGAATAGGACTTTTCACAGAAAATTCAAGATAAACATTTTAGTTGTCTTACAAAAATCTTAAACATATGATACTTTAATCAAAATCATTGGATCTATTTTTGAGAAAATAAAAAGTAGAATTTGTTCCCATATAAAGGGTAGCTTGGGGAGGATGTTCTTGAAAATCTTCATGTTACAACCCTGAAAGATACAAGCTTTTTAAATAAAAAGTGTGTACACACACACACTTCCTTATAAAAATGCTCTTTTTGGATTCATGGAGTGTCAAAACATGTATTTACAGTGAATTCTGGTATCATTGTTTTTGGTGGCATACAATGCTACTTCTACTTACTGTTTGGTGAGCAGCAGAGAAAGTAAAAATGCTTTTTCTTATTATAGGGACAACAAAACATGTAACCTCATGTCGGATTTTTGGTTGGAATGCAGTACTTCCTCTACCTACTATAGATAGGTGGTAGAGAAAGTAAAGCAATGAGTATCTGAGAAATGGTTAATGTCACAAACATTTTCATTTGACATACAACAAGCAGCATGGACTTATACCTATATGTTTTTCATGTAAGAGTAATGAGAATGATACCTCCTATACTATGAAAGTGAGGGAGTTAATTAAAGAAAAAAGCAAATTCCATAAAAAAATAGCTGTTTGCCAATTACCTAAAGAGATCTTTCAACCATTACCCAGACAAATAGCAGATGAGGAATAATGGATTACAATAAATTGTATTTATTATGGATTATTATTGTAAAATAATTTGAAGGTGGATTTAATTATAATTTTTAATGTGGAGCTAACAATAATCCTGTCATAATTTGAATTCCTAAACATAATCCTAGTAAAGGCCCAATGAATCGTGGTAAGAGAAGGAAAGGAAAAGAACTAAGGCGTGTGACACTCAAAAACCTAAAACATGAAATTATGCAGAATGTAAATGCACAAAAACCTCTAGGATATGATTTAATCACCATACAGATACTTAAAGAGCTACCAGGAAAAGCTCTTAAGCAGCTATTACACTTGATCAGTGCAGCAGTAAGGCTTGAGCATGTTCCAAGCCAGTGGAAAGCCAAGCAAAAACCCTAATGAAAAGGAATCATATAGACCAATTTCACTTTTATCACAACTCCAAGCTATTTGTAAAATTATTGTTAAGGCAGTTAAAACCAGTAATAGAGGTAAGTAAACTAATACCAGAACACCAATTTTACAAATAAACATTCAACAATCGATCAAGTACATTGTATTGTCATAGAGAGAACATTAGAGGAAAAGAAAATCTAATCTGGTGTATTCTTAGACATGGCCAAAGCATTGCATAAAAGTCTGGTACAAAGGATTAATATTTAAACTTCAATGTGATCTACCTAGTCACTTTGTCAAATATTGAAATCCTACAAAGAAAGGAGATACTTCAAAGTTAAAACGGAAACAAATACACTGGTCTAAAGAATATAACTGTTGTAATGCCTCAAGGAAGTGTACTAGGTCCAATTTTGTACCTTTTATTCATTAAGGATATCCCACAAGAAGATGATACAACTATGGCTACTTTTGGCGATTATACAGGAATAATGGCAGTAGGAGATACAATAGAGAAATCTACAAACAAACTACTCCAAAAAGCTGCAAATAAAGTCAACAAGTGGACAAAGAAATGGTATGTTAAACTAAGCGAATCTAAATCTGTACATATTAATTTTACAAATAAGAAAATAAAGACACACTCAATAAAAATAAATAATCAAACAATTCCACAAGCATAAACAGCAAAATATTCAGATAGAGCTCAGCCTCATTAGGTCCCTGAGGGTAAATTGAGGAGCTAATTGATTAAAAAGTAATGGCTCCAGGTTAAGGAGGCCACATATACCAGCAGAGAGGGACCCGAAGTGCTGACCACATCCCACCTCCAGTACTGCACCCCACTCATAACGCCTGTTGTGGGCAGAGGTAGGAGATGCAATGGCTGGGCAGCAGGCCTTGGCCGACAATGGGCTGTTGCTCCACAGAGTTTAATTTAGTTTATGACTTTAGACTCAAACCTAAATTGGAAAAGGTATGCTCAAACAACAAGAGTTAAACAAAATATAAGAAACTTAATGGCCTATTGGAAGATATTCAGAACTTGATGTACACAAGTTATTCTTATATAAGCAGGTGCTGAAACCAGTTTGGACTTATGGGATACAGCTTTGGGGCTACACCAAAAGTGACCAATATAAAGCATGTTTATATAAACTTATCAAAATAAAGTTTTAAGAACAATAGTTCATGCACCATGATATGAGCGCAATGACCACATACACAGAGACCTGAAGATTGACGAAGTCAGAGAGAAAATAAAAAAGGCCGCAAAGAAACATTGGAAAAGTCATACATTATAAAAATATAGCAATATTGAAAATGCTTGATAAGTGTGAAGTTCGACAACTGAAAAGAATTAAACCATTAGACTTGAGTTAACATATGACCACAAGAACTAGTGTGTAAAGATTTGGGGTTTTAATTGGAAGATTCACTTATAACAGTGAACTAATCAAGAAAGAAGCATCACTAGATAAGTCGATGCTTAGCTGTAATTCAATTTAAATTTTAAAAAGTTTGCATTTTTCTTGTGTCTTATGGTTTCCAAGTTTTTCAATCAGAATGAGAAGGATATTTATAGGCTATTTCCAAAAATTGAAGCTATACTTTTTATTTATTTCTCAAGGATACAATATTTTAATCAGAACCATTAGAGCTATTTTTGAAAAAATCAAACTATATTTAACATTCTAACAATTCACGTATGTATTTTGCTGTATAGAATAAAGTATACTTCACCTGCTTGGTGTATAGCTTTCATCAAGTTTATAATCAGTGAAGATACAAATATCTGCCACTGTTGTCTTCCGCCTGAACTGAATGTTCACTAGATGTGGTAGTTGTCCATCTGATTGCCAGTAAGTATCCATACAGTCATCCCTTAACTGGTCCACTCCAAAACCTAAATACAAAATCTCATGTTCAATAATTACATAACTTTATTTTTCCATTACTATATTTTAACTTCACAAATAATTTGTATAAAAACTTATTTTTAATCTAATCCTGCTAAACGTTAAGTATTAATCAGAAATGGCTTTAACTAAGTAGTTCAAGTAGTACATATCTAGCAAATATTCTCTAAATATGTATGTTTGGTTGCCAGTATAATTAGAGACAACAGTTAACTCTTTAAAAGCAGGTCAATGTAAGTCAGTCATGATCCCAAATATTCTTTGCATGAGCTCATGAGAATGAAAGAACAGCCTCTCAACATTTCAAAATGCACTGCTTAAATTCGGCAAACCACTTAACAGTAATTATTTCAGAAATGTTAATGCATAAAGAGGCTTTATAAATGCATTGATCAACCAAGATTTCCTACAATCAAATTGTGGATGGACAAGTAGGGTTTTACATGAGAGGGCAAGTTTAACAACATAACAGGCACATTTGGGCATTGGAAAACCTTAGAGCTATTAGAGTTACAAATTACCAACACCGGTTTGCAGTGAACATTTGGGCTGGCAATGTGAATGATACACTCATAGGGCCCTATTCACTACTTCCATGTTTGATGGGCTACATCTACCTACAGTTTTTACAACATACTTTATCAGAACTTCCGGAAGATGTCCTTTAGGAATACACCAGTTAATGTGGTACAAGGAGAATGGGACACCTGCACATTATTCTGGTGACAGGATTTCTTGAGAGTAATGTATCATGATCACTGGATCTGTAGAGGAGCGCCGAAATCAAAGCCAGCACATTCACCAGATCTAACCTATTTGGATTTTTTACTTTGGGGAATGCTCAGACTCTTGTGTACAAGATGCCGGTTAATAGAGAAGAGGAGCTGACGGCCAGGATCTTTGTAGCATTTGATGCTATTCGTGGTAAGCCAGGTATTTTTGAAAGAACTCGGCAATTATTACAATGTTATCAAATATGCTCTGAAGTCAAAGGCAGGCATTTTGAACATATTTTATAAACACATTCAATTCTTGTTTTGTTCTCTGTTTAACTATGTTTGAAGCCTTTTGAAAACATGTTTGCAACATTTAACATTTTAACTTTTCTCAAGTGGAGAAAATTTGCCAACAATATTATTTTCATATGTTATTAACAAAAATCTGTATTTACAGCTGTAGACAAGTTAAAAAATATTTTTACCTACTTCGGAGCACATGGATTTAGTGCCATGTAATTATATTAAGACTCATAAGTTACAAAATCAATTTAAGAGAGTTTTGCATTGTTTAAAATTAAAGATACTAGCTACTCTTATTTCAAAACTCTCCCAATGCCTTATAAAAAAGATGCGTATCGACCTGTTCGGTGTAATTTCATCTAACCCAACACGTTTAAAAAAAGTTAATACTGTCTACCTATATAACAAGACTTTATGGGCATACATTGCCTAAAAGAAAATACTCAAATAGAACCCCTGAATTGTGCCTTATAATTATGTGGTGTTTTTCTGACTCACCCTGTATACACAAACTTGTAGCTATATGTCATTTATCAGAAGAGTGGCAGAGCTCAAATTCCTGATTTTTGGAAAAACATTTAAATGTTTAGGACGTAGAAACAAACGCTAAATTAAAAATGTTCGTCCATATTTTTATATTGCTTTAATAAAGGCCTATGGCAGCACACTGTTTCAGTTTTTAACAAAAGGATTTACAAGTAGTGCCATTGTTCTTGCTGTCATTTTTACATTCTCAGGTAATGGAAAAACACTATATTATGCTTCATGGGAAACATTAATTATAAGAGTTGTGTAAGTTAAGTCAATGCATAAAGCGTGCTTTTCTGTATTCCATAGTAATAAGTTGTGCCATATGCTTGCCAATGAGCGATGTATAAAGTATACATTATTAAAAATAAATGTCTACCTGATTGTTGTTATCAACGCCTTGATCAGTTGTTCTACTCCCTCTAGACTCAAAGCCTTGCTTTGAAGCCCAGCTTTTCATAATCCAACCAGAGTGTTTTTTTTTTTGAGAAGAACCACTGTGGCGATGAGAATCCATGAATCCATTAATCTCTTATACTCCTGCCAAAAATTATTTTTTAATGCTTGAATTTTCTTCTCCATGTCCATTAATGCTAACTTCATATTTTCTTAATAGGTTTTCAATTGCATCAGTTTTTTTTCTGTTCTACTCTCATAAACTTTATTTTGCATGTCCTACAAACATGCAGTAGAATGTAAGTCCTCAATCGGTGGCAATGTACTTACAGTCCAAATTTTCCAAACACAGTGAATTATTTCCTGATTTTATCTGCACTAACTGAATGAGCTGTAGTCACTACTGAAGTTAATGCAGTACTGTTGGCACTGAATGTACATGCACACAAACACATCCAGACCTGTGTGTCTGTGATTGCTTTTGCACCTGTTTTCCATCTTGGACGACGAAAGAAAGGAAAGAAAAGAAAAAAAACCAACCACTCACAAACATTTGTTTCCAAACATCAGCATACTATTCATAAACAAATGTCTGCAAACGGATTTAAACAGGTTTTAAACAGTTCCATGTACATCTGTTTGCTTGTATGGAGATGTGGACTAGGCCTAATTCATAAGAAATAACTGTAGTTTAAAACTGACATCTATATACAGAATGGTCATTTTATGGCCCAGTACAGACTGCATGTATGCGTGCTCCACACACAGTTTAATACACTGGGGGTTTTCCATTCTAAAACCCTGTATTATGAGGGTCATCCAGAAACTAAGTTCCAATAGCGTCCAGAGATGGCACCACCAGTCGGATAGGAATGCGCAGGAGTAGAGAGGAAGTATGTGGGAATAATGCAGTACAGTTTCAGTCTTGTGACGGCAGTGTTATCGCACAGTGCTCGGAGAAAATGGCCATTCCAATATTGTCTTCTGCCAACTGCAAGGTTCGTGCAGTCATCCGATTTTTGCTTGCTCGAAAGCAATCTCCAGCAGAGGTCCATCACCAGTTGTGCAGCGTGTATGGACACGACATTATTTGCGATAATATGATAATACGATGGTGCAGGCAATTCACTGAAGGATGAACCAATATCCATGACAAAGACTGTAGTGGCAACCATCCCTGGTGACGCCAAAACTGATGGAAAGTGTGCGGCAAGCAATTGTGCAGAACCAGCATTTCACAATTTCAGAATTCTCTTGTCAATCCCCCCAGATGCCTTGCTTGCTTTTGCACGAAATTGTGTCCTGGTGGTTTGGTTTTCACAAAGTGTGTGCAAGATGGGTGCCAAGGCAACTGATTGATGAACACAAAACAAAACGTTTGACCGCAGCATTGACATTCCTACAGCGATACGCAGAGAAAGGGGACGAGTTTCTCGACAATATTGTCACCGAGGATGAAACTTGGGTGACGCATGTCACCCCAAGGACAAGGCAACAATCAATGCATTGGCAGCATAGTAGCTCAACCAAATTCAGGCAGACATCTCTGTCAAAAAAATCATGTGCACTGTCTTCTGGGATCGACGTGGTGTCCTCCTGTATGAGTTTTTACTGCGAGGGGAGACTGTAAATGCTGATCAGTATTGTCAGACATTGCATAAACTGAGGAAGGCAATCCAGAACAAGAGACGTGGGATGTTAACAAGAGGTATTACGCTATTGCATGACAATGCAAGACCCCATACAGCCAACGCTACATGAAATGTGTTGAACCAGTTTGGATGGGAGATCTTTGATCATCCACCCTACAGCCCCAACCTCGCCCCAAGTAATTTTCAGCTCTTCTTTTCTGGCAGGAAAACATTTCCACAATGATGCTGAGGTGCAGAATGAGGTGACTTCGTGGCTCAGGACTCCTATAACTTGGGCATACAATCGATGGTGCACTGTTACAATAAATGCCTCAACAAGGTGGTGCCTATGTTGAAAAGTAGCCAGTGAATCTATGTAATTATTCCAATAAATATCCCTTACTTAGTGATGATTTTGTTCTCTTTATCGCTCATCGGGAGACCCTCGTACATATTCATGAGTAATAGTAACATGCACTATAATGAGTACTAACCTTGTTATAAGTTTTGCTGAAAGTGGTGTCCATCTGCACTGAGACATTCTGATATTCATCATCATAAGGTTATAATTTGTGAATAGTCACTCTGTAGGGTTTCAATATTAAAAGTTTAGCAACTGTATGAACAGAGATTTTTGAAACACCCATTTTCTGTGCAACACATCTTAGAGCCTTCTTAGTTTTAGCGTTAGCAATTCTGTTGTCCTAAACTTATTAACCAGACACTGACAGTATCTTTTTGGAACTGGAATACCAGGAAATGTGTCCTGAAATTGTCTACATCCCTGTCTACTTGATTTGGTTTTTACTTTCTCTCCTATGTGTAGGGAAGTATTGTATTGTACCCAAAAATTTGATATCAAGATTTCACCAGAAATACATGTTCTGAGACCCCTGAATCCAAAAAGAGTCTTTAAAAATTTGGATTAAAATATCATATATTAAATTATATTTACATGACAAATAAAATGTATATCTTGAATTTTCTGGGAACAGCCTTTGAATTCCTCTTCATTTGGAAGAAATTTAGTAAAATCTTGTATAACACACTACACAAAAACTGTAGTTCTCATTAAAACACAAAATTTATTTCAAATCATTTTTTTTGTGGCATGAGCTATTTCCGAGATATGCAATATTAATGGTTTGAATTATTCATTACTTGGTCATTCTTTAAAGTCCTATCAACATTCAGTTGTTTTGGCGATTGCATGGAAACAGTATTGAATCTTATGGCAGCGTATCTAAATCTTAAGGCGCTGTTCCCTTTGTATCTATAATGAAATGATAAGTACCTATTTCTGAAAAGGTTTATTTGGATTAAAATGAAGCAGACAGAAAAATAAGCTTTTGTAAGAAAGTTTGCATACCCACTAATAAGTGATAGAGGGTACAGAAAGTCATGTGAATGTAACAGATTTTTAAATATGTATCATACATAAAAATTCTTTGTTCAAGCATGAATTTTTTTGGTAGGCGTTTCCATGGACTAATAACAAGACAAGAACAGCAACAATAATTAAGAATGCTGTAAAGTAATTCACACAACACAGATGTTTGAATAAGCCTTCACTTTTGAGATGCAAAATGAACAAATTCTAGTCTTTACAGCACAAACAGAAGGTAGCAACTAACACACATTCACAGCCAATAAGGCTAGGCCTTGACATACCAAGGTCACTGCTGTGCAAGCAAACCATGCATACACATGTTTGTGGCAGGGTCACAAATGACCACTCGGTACTAAAACCTTAATGGAACAACTCAACTGTAATGCATGAAGCTATATCCTTACATCTGCTAAATAGCATATGCAGGTACAATTTTGGCAATGATTTATTCCATATTTATTTGTTCTGTAAGCAACTGAATGGATTTATGTGACAAAATAATATTATTTCCATAATTAGTGGTGAAAGTAATATTGGCATTGTTACATGTGAAATTCATAAAATCCATAATGAAACTAAGGTATGAGGCCGTAGGTTTATTAGATGTGCAACTAAGTTTCATTTTTGAGCAAGAACTTGTTAGCAAACAAGCTTCACCAAAGCTATATCGGCTTTAATAGTCAAATGGAGCACTGCTTAAAATTTGTGGAGGAATTCAAGCAAAACAAAATCTGATGTGTTGCTTTCACATTACTTTCTCTATTCACTCTTCTACAAACTATTCTTACAAAAGTTTATTCTTGTATCTACTTCTTGTTAACAGATAAACTTTCATAACGCATTTCGCTGCAGGTATAAGGGGCGATACAGTAGGCTAAAGTCATAAACAAGATTTTAATAAGCAGATTGTATGTCATGGCATTGAAACTCCATGCTCTTTGCATGACCATGAGAAAAAATTACTACCAACTTATCGCTTGAAAACAATTTGATGTGTTACATTTACATGACTTTCTCTACCTACTATTGTTTATTTTTATGTATCTTCTATGAACTATTCATGCAAAAGCTTATTCTTCTATCTACTTCAAGTTGATTGAGATAAATACTTGCATAAATAGTTTCATTACACATTTTGTTATAGGTACAAAGGGAATAGTGACAGTCAAATGTTTCAAAACTGGTTGCTATATACTGGCCTTGAATTTTAATTTGAAGTAAACTATATGTTTTAAAGATATCTGAGTTTTTGTATAGTATGTTTCTGCCTATTTCTTAAGGTCCCATTATATAAAATTGTAAAAATTTCCTTCCAAATGAAAAGGATCTGAAAGGCCATTCAAGAAAATTCAGACATTTACTTTATTTGGTATTTTAATCAAAATTGTTACGAGCCATTTCTGAGAAAATAAAATAACCAAAAATATTCCATGCAAAGCATAATTTGGGATGGGTGGATTTTTTATAAAAATCACCTTGTCACATCCTTGGAAGATGTCAAGCTTAAAATATGAAGTGTGATATTCAACTTTTGTTTCTGAGTTATGCTGTTCACAGAGACAGACTTTTTTCTAAAATTTTCTTTTAGTTTCTATACCACTGTCAGTACTGCTGTGCAGAAAATATTATGACGTAAAGGAAAGAGAAAAAAATGTTTAAAAAAATCTTATTCATTCAGAATAAGTTCCTTTTCCTTCACTATTTCCCAAAGTTGATGCTTTTATTATTAGGCTGCACTCATCATACAGTTTACTTTTCTGCAAATATGTTTTATCCTACAGAAAAAAGAGCATTGAATGAATACACACTTTTTCTAACAATGTTACTTACAAGATTCTTGCTTGCATTCATAAAATTATAGGTATTAATTGATATTTATTACCATACTAATGATAACTTTTTACATGTGTTTATCACATATGCCGATCCGCAAATTTTGCTTCTAGGCAGCATACCTGGCTTGCACGATGAGAGACTCCAAATGGCCTGCGAACCAACTTCTCGAACTTTGCCAGCTCTTTCTTCACGGACAGGGTCAATTGCTTCTGCTCCTGGCTTTGTTGTCATTTTCTGCCTGTAAAGACAAAGTATTTATGTGTATTTCTTTCATTTTGTATAAGCTACTTACACCTCTATGCTTGCTAAGGATGTTTCATGGTTTTCACTAATATGAAGAAGTTGCGCACGCACGCACGCACACACACACACACACACCTCAGGCTAAATTTCAAAACCAAAGGACCATATCTTTTCACTATGGTTTGCTACAGCCTGACAGCCTCTGTTTGTCTCATTCTCATTTCTTTCTTCAATTTAATGACACTGTTGGATATTAATCATTTTCATTTAGTATCCTATTGTACAAGTTCAATCTTATGGTATTTTTCACTCAAATAATGGTGGCTCATCAGTATGAACTTCATGAATTACCAGAGGTAGTTTGTCATAGAAAACAACACATTGAAATTAATGGTGCAAGAAGTAAAACCAGTCCCATCCACCACAGTGTACCATAAGTTTCAGTCCTAGGACCTATTCTTTTTTTAATTTTTATTAATTACATTGGAAGTCTTATTCTTGCTTAGGTGGTAGGATATTCCTTTTCGCAGATGATAGGCTCCTCTAGGAGAATTCTTCAGAAAACTCTCTTGATGGAAATGCAGATATCATTTGAATGCATTAGCTTTGTGGTTTGTTAAAAATAACTTAATTATTTATGGCTCCAAAACTGAACACGCATTCTTTCACAACCATCCAAAAAATTGAAATAAATCTGAATAATCAAATAAGCATGTGAATTCTCGCACACCTAGGATTCACTTTGCAGTCAAATTTAACATGGAAAGAACACATCTCAAATATAGAGTCTTTCAACAAGAGTTTCCTATCTTTAACATGTGACAGCTGCCATTGTTATTGAGTTACAGCAGTCATTTTTTTCATGTGGTTACAGTTGTTATTGACAAATAGCCATGGAACATTACAGCATTCAGCAATGCGTAGAAATTCTGAAAATTTATTATCAAAATGGATATCTGTTCGCCAATGCTTCCGTGTATTGCATGAAGTTTACGGTGTGCATAATCATTCCTGCAAGAGAACGATTCGGCATACGATCGATAAATTTGAAAGAAGTGGTTCTGTCAGCGATCAAAGAACGCCTGTACGTAATCAACGTAAGCACTCCAACGAAAACATAGGCACCGTTCGTGAGAGCGTTGAAGTAGGTTTTATTTTTAGGAGGAATTGTATTGTATTGCTGCAGTTGGAGAGCCAAACTTGATGAAATAACTGCCCCGTGTATGGTACAAAGTTTTCGGGCGACCAACTTTAAAAAATTTACTTTGTAATGTGAATGTTTCTTTAAATATTATTTATATTTATGTTTGCCTCGGCTGTGTCAGTATTAATTTTGTAGAAACATGTTTCTCTTAACAGGGTGTGATACGGCTAAAGAATGTAGGCTTACACAAATTATAAGTTTTTACTTCACTCCTTTTATTAATCCTTCACACGATTACACAACACTTCACTGATATAGAGAGCTGTGAGATTATTTATTAATTGCACTTTTTAAAGACGTAAACTTTATAATATCCTCGCCGTAATGAATTTTTGTCTCACACTGCATACATATTAAACTTCTCGAGGATGCATCTTGCATCCAGTTAGGAACGCTGTCTACTAGCAACTGATTTCTGAATTTGTACAATTTGCTCTATTTCAGTTTCTGATTGGCTAATCCTACTCCAATAGAATACTTTCATTTAACTTAAGCATTTTCTGGTTGTTGATTGGCTGTTTATAAACTGTCTCAAAAATTACATTATTGTTGCTCCAAGAATTACTAGTAGCATTATTAAACTTTCCAATTCATTATTGCCTCAAGGTTACCTCATCGTTAGCAACTTTTGACCTACATTCTCACAGCTCCTACATTATTAAATTACATAATATATTCACATAACATTATTATATATGTATACAATGATATAAACATTAATATAATGACTGATACATACATTTTATATAGTATATTATACACATATTCTTTAAGGCGGGCTGTTATTGAATTTATATTATATAATTAGACTGAAATATTTTTAAGTATTCCAGTGTATTCGCTGGAAGCTGACCCGAATTTTTGTCGAAAAATCTTCAGCGACGAAGCCAACTTTTGGATGGATGGTTGTGTTAACAAACAAAATTTCCGCTATTGGAGCAATTACAATTCAATGCAGATTCAAGAACGACCAGTTTATCCCCAAAAGGTTACTGTGTGGTGTGGATTTTGGTATGGTGGAATCATTGATCCATATTTTTTCCAAGATGAAGATGGAGAAGCTCTGTCAATGGAGAAAAAATAACGGGCTCTTGTAAGGGACTATTTTTGGCCTCAATTGGATGGTATAGATCTCAGAAACATCTGGTTCCAGCAAGATGGTGCCACATGTCATACTGCTCTCGAAACAATCGATCTTTTGAAGGAGAAGTTCAGAGGTTTCATCATTTCCCGTGGTGGTGATGTTAGCTGGCCCCCGAGGTCATGTGATTTAACGCTGTTGGATTACTTCTTGTGGAGTTATGTTAAATCTAGAGTTTATGTCAACAAGCAGAAACAGTAAATGATCTTATGAATAACTTCACATGTGTTGTTTGTGAAATTGGACCTAATTTACATTCTGTCATTAAAAATTGGGTCAACCGTATACGTGCAACCCAACAAAGTTGTGGTGGTCACTTAACTGATGTTCTCTTCCACAAGTAATGACATTAATTATGTTCCAAAATAAAAAAAAAATATACCTCTATCATATATACAATGTGTTTTATTTAAGTTCAAAGATAGGACACTCTTGTTGAAAGACCCTATACTAAAAAGAAAACTATTGGAATAAAAAACAAGTTCTACACAGTCTCAAATGCCTAGGCATAAAATGTTGTAGTATGAATAGTATTAATATTTACCATCTATGTGTACACAACTTGTGTTATAACAAGAACAATGTTTGTCTTTTTACTTTTTCTATTAGACTATTACTTATTATAGCAAGCAATGGAAGTATTGCAGTTCACCCAAAAATTTGATATGCAGATTTCAGTGTAAATATACATTTTGAGGTTCCCTGAATCCAGAAAAAGCATTTTTAGTAAAGGGCCATGTATATATGTGTCCGTGAACAGCATAGCTCGAAAACCAAAGTAGGTTCAAGAAAATCCCCCCCAGTGGAAAATTTTTGAGCATTTTGATTTTCTCCATAAAGGTTCTAACGATTTTGATTCAAAATACCATATGTTCAAGGTATTTTTATGACAAATGAAATGCATGTCTTGAATTTTTTTGGAAACAGCCTCTGAAATCCTCTTCATTCTGAATTACTATTGCACAACTGGTAAACCATAAGAAATAGACAAAATTTTAGTATGCAAAAAATGTAGATTTCATTTAAGCACACAATTTATGTCAAATACATTTTTTTTCTTTCCTTCTTCTTCTTTTTTTGTGTGGAGTTAACCATTTCCAAGATATTCCTTGTTATTGGTTTGATTTTCCAATACCTACTTTTTCTCAAATGGAAAGTTATTAATTTTTTGTCCTGGTATGCAAAAGAATCTGAATTTCAAAACTATCACATAGCGACTAGCTCTTAAAAAGATTTGATTCACTTTAAAACCTATTGTATTCCCATATTACCACTGTACCTACAAGGAAATATGTAATAAAATCATTTCTACAAATGCTTATTTTGATTAACATGAAGTAGATAGAAAAACAAGCTTTTGTATGAATCATTTGTTGAAGAATGGGTAGAGAAAGTCATGTAAATGTACATATTATTTTCTCTAAGTGATTAGTTTAAAATACATTACTTATAAAATTACTCGCCTTGGTTTATTCATTCTCTTAGTAAAGTAATAGGAATTCTAAAAGGTTATGGACCCAGAAATAATGCTTGGTGCTGTGTATATGTTATTGGAGCACTTTTGATGTGAGAATAGTAACATTGCTTACTAATTATTGTTTGGCCTTATGAGCATGTGACGATAAGATACCTTCAGCCCAAATCATGAAACTGATAGTTTGAACATTTTTCTGGTTTGTTGAAAAGTTTTTTTTTCTTTGTGACTAAACAAATTTGTGTTGTAAATGAACACTGGCACAAAAGGAAAGAGTAATGCATCCTCATCACACATCTATGTTGTACATGGCATAGAAAACCTAAAGGGGTCGGCAAACTATGAAGATTGGGCTTTCACTATAACCCAAATTGACTATGGGTTATGGAACTGTGTTAAAGGGACCAATAATAACCCTGACCACAAGTTTTGTGTCCTGGCAAAAATCAGCACTGGTGTGAAGCTGTAGTGTCATGCCTATCAAGGAGTCAGAGGATCCCAAGCTTTCTTGGGAAAATTTTTCTTTGAAAACATCTCAAACAAAAGCACCTGAATGGTATGACTGATGAAATGACTTTATAGCCTGCTTCAGGAGGACTTCTACAGCATGAATGAGTGTATCTCTGAAATGTTGAATGTCATCCAACCTCTGTACGAGATGGGATAAAGTGTTATTGATGATGAAATTGGTTCATTGCTACTGTGTGGGCTGCCAGATGCAACAGTGTGTAATAAATGGATTTTGTGCTACGAACAAAGAAAATAAGCAGGAGGATACCTCGCTGCTGTTGCACATGTAGTTCAGACAGGCTCTTAGGCAAGATGACTCAAAGCCAAGTGAAAACTAAATCATATCAGGAAATCTAAATGCAACAGAAGGTTTAAAGCGAAGGCTTTCAAGATGGTGATCTGTCATGAATATGGAGTAGAGGGCCACATGCAGCATAAGTATCCATAACTTGATGGCCAGAAACCCAAATATGTTGCAAATAATGTATCATTGTTTTCTACATCTAGTGCTTTTGCTGCTAGTGAACTTAGTCCTAATATCTTTCATATTTATAGTTGTGCTAGTGATCACGTAACTTGTCATGGATTGGATAGTGAAATTCAATTCTGATAATGCCACTAATTTCATACTGCCAACACGACTTTTTGCATTGCACAGGCAGTGGTGACATCCCTACCCCTGGAAATTCTCGAGACAAACCTCTGTTTGTGGCACTATTGTTGAATGTAAAATTTGCACCTGATGCTGCAACACATTTACTATCTGTTTTTCAAAGGGCAAGCAGAGGGCATGTGCTTGTTTTCCACTCTAAAGGTTTTGAGGCCTACCAGCTAATATTCCAAAAATAATTGGTTATTTAGACACAAAGTCATGGTGGATGGTAAAGTAAAATTTAAAGCTAGAGTCATTGCAAGGGGTTTCATTCAGATTTCTGGGATTTATTACTATGAGATGTATATTCTTCTGTAACTAGAAGAGCCAATCTTAGACTGCTGAATCAAATATGATTTATCACCTGGATGTATGTACGGCTTTTCAAAATAGTTAACTTGAAAAAGGGGTGTATATGACGCCTTGAAAACAGAGAAAAGGGACCTATGTTACATCTCAAGAAGGCCATCCACGATCTTATAATGGCCTCTGGAGTTTGTAATATTATTATGAACAGGTAAAATCATTTGCTTTTGTGGAGTCTACGAAGGCCCCATATTTTTCTAAAGAAAAGTTACCAGATTGTAACTTACATACAGACTATGTTCATGATTTTAATTTTAGGAGTTCAATTTATGAGAAAAGTATTGTTCAAAGAGAGTTACAATCAAATTTAAAATTAAAGATTTGGGAGAAGTGAAAGAAGTACCTGGTATGAAAGAAAATTAACAGATTCAAAGATAAAATTTACTTTGATCAGAACGCCTACTTTGATTATACTGTGAGCCATTTCGACCAAAAGGACAGTAAAAGTGTAAGTACACCCATGGAGGAGTGCTTGCAATTAGTTTAAATATAATAATTCACGCAAGAAGCCTTAATAATAGGGTCTCTCATGTACTTAAGCTGTGAATACAAGGCCTGACATTTTATTCAGCTGTAGTTACTTAGGTAAATTTAACACCTCAGAGTTTTAAGGTACTTAAAAGAAACCGAAGATTTACATCTAATGTAATGCAAATCAGGCATATACATAAAAAGTTTCTGTGATGCAGACTTTGCAAATGATATATTAGACAAAAAAATCTTACAATGGGTACAGTTTCCACTTAGCTGTCTTTTCTCATGGTTGAACAGAAAGCAATCAATATTGCTGCTCCATCTACACAAGCAGAATTAATTTCAACTTTAAGGCATGTAAAGATGCTAGTTATTTAAGATGTTTAATGCACGAGCTGCCTGGTACACATAATATTATCAAGATGCACGTTGACAACCAGAATGCTATGCATTTAGCATTACACCCTGATGAACATGATGTTGTTGTATGTTCACTTTCACTATTGTGCAGAAAGCAGTAACAAAATTGTTCAGCTGCAATATGTGAAAACATCAGAGATGACAGTTGATATTTTCTCCAAGGTTCTAGGGAAGTCTAAGCACAAACAATCTGTAACTCAACTTGCGGCATGTCTGTATTCAAGTAGAATATTTGTTTTATTTCTTATTGTGTTCTTTTGCATGCATGTCTATAACTATACACAGATTAAGGGAGTGTTATAATATCAGTGATATTAATATTTATAATCTATTTGCACACACCTTCTCATATTATGCATTTTGTGTCATACCACTATTTTTCTTTTATGCTTAGCAATCTGGTGTTATAACAAGAGCATTGTTAAGAACCTTCTCTCTCTCTCTCTCTCTCTCTCTCTCTCTCTCTCTCTCTCTCTCTCTCTCTCTCTCTCTCTCTCTCTCTCTCTCTCTCCCCAAGTTTAAAATAGAATACTTATAAAATTATTCAGCTTGTTACGCTATAGCAACAAAGGTATTGGAAATTCTACCAAAAAGAGCAATCAAATTTATACAGCCCCTGGTCAAAGTTTATTTACTCAGATTAATTGCCTAGAGGAATATAGTGAACATATATTTATGTTTAAAGTAAAAAATCTGATGTGTTACATTCACATGACTTTCTCTACCATCTATTGCTTATTAGTGGGTACACAAATTATTCTTACTTATCTACTTCATTTTGAGATAAAACCTGAAAATAGCTGCATTACACATTTCATTATAAACATAAAGGGAATAGCAGTAGTCAAATGTCTAAGAACTGGACACATAGTACTGGCCTTAAAATTTCATGTCCTTTGCGTACAATCACAAGAAACAACTGAATATCGAAAGGACTTCAAAAGAATGATAAAAGTATTGAACAATTTGAACCATTAATAAAATGTATCTCGGAAATGACTAATGCCACAAAAAAGTTACTTGAAAGAAATTGCATGTTTTAAAGAGACCTCCAGTTTTTGTGAAGTACGTTTTTGTCTACCACTTAACGTTTAACAGTTATACAAGATTATATAAAATTTCTTGCAAATGAAGTGGACTTCAAAGACTACTCCAAGAAAATTCAAGATATATACTTTATTTGTAATGTAAATATCTTTAATATATGGTATTTTAGTCAAAATCGTTCAGAGACATTTTTTAGAAAATCAAAAATTTCAAATAAATCTCCGATGTAAAGCGTAGTTAGGGGTGGGGAGATTTTCTTGAAAATCTTTGTCTCACATCTTTGGAAGATAATGAACACAAATGCCAAGTTTGGTATTTTAATCTTACTTTTTATTTTTGAGCTATGCTGTCACACACACGCACGCGCATGCGCACACAGACATTTTTCTAAAAATGCTTTTTTTTGTATTCAGACGGCCTCTAAACATGTATTCCGTTGAAATCTTGGTATCAAATTTTTGGATGGAATCAATACCTTCGAGACCTACTGTGTACATGGTAGAGAAAAAAATCTGATGTGTTACACTCTCATGACTTTCTCTACTCTTGTACAAACTATTTTTACAAACGCTTATTCTCCATCTACTTCATGTTAATCGAGATAAACATTTGCAGAGTCTATCTTATTGCTAATTTTCTTGTAGATGTAAGGGGAATATATATTTACAAGGGCAATATAGAAATACTGTAGCCTTTAAGCAGATACATATCTCTTAATAGCTGGTTGCTAGGTACAGCACCATTCTCTTTGCCACAGATTAATACTCTTTGCATATCCAAGACAAAAAAATGAATAACGAATTCCCATTTGAGAAAATAAGTATTGAAAAATTTAAGGGAATGACAAGCAATATCTCGAAAATGGTTCACTCAACAAAAAAAACGTATATGACATAAATCGTGTATTTTAGCACGATCTACATTTTTTGTGCAGTAAAATTTTGTATATCTCTTATGGTTTACCAGTTATGCAAAAGTCGTTCACAATGAAGACTACTTTTGGAGACATTCCCAGAAAATTCAAGATATACATTTTATTTGTCATGAAAATATCTTAAACATATGATATTTTAATCAAAATCGTTAAGAGCCATTTTTGAGAAAATTAAAATTTTCGAAAAATGTTCCATGTAAAGGCTAATCTGGGGTGGGGGGGATTTTCTTGAAAACCTTCATGTTGCATCTCTGGAAGATATTGAACCTAAATACCAAGTTTGGTGTTTATCCGACTGTTCGTTTCTGAGTTATGCTGTTCACAGACAGACACATGGACATGTTTCCAAAAATGCTATTTTTGGATTCAGGGGGTCTCAAAACATGTATTTCCGGTGAAATCTCGGTATCAAATTTTTGGGTGGAATACAATACTTCCCCTACTTACTATATGTAGTAGAGAAAGTAATAAAAATGAGTTACTTTACACCAACAATAATATACACAGATAACATACATTCTCATTATACATGAACAAAAGAACATTTTTATATTGAAAGAATAGTAGTATATATGGACTTCAAAGTACAATTCATGCTCAGCCATTCCACATTGAAACGAGCTGAAGTGCAATTTTTAAAATGTTAAATAGAAATAAACTTAAAACAACTAAAGTGAAGATAAAACTTCAAATGTAAATCATAAATCCAGTTTAGCTCTGCAAGTTAATTTTTTTTTTTGAAGGGTATTTACGGTGTGCTTGAAAAGTGAGAGATGATTACGCTAAGGGGAGCAGAGCGGAGAGAGGGGCTCATTATAGTGAAGCCCATGTTAATTTAAAATTAGTTCATGTAATTGGCATTCAGAGTGCCACCAGTATCTCGTACCAACATCATTCATAGTAACCTTAAAAAAGAGGGGGGGGGGCTGATTCACGGAATGTAGATATATTGTCAACCTTGCCAAAGCTCTAAAAATGAAGCATTTTGATTTTTACCAATATAAAGAATGTATTTAACAGCTATTAGTTAATTTTTTGAGCTTTACATCACTACAGCAAGCAGATTAGGATTACCTAATTTAATGACTAATTGAATGCTTCAATTGAATCAGAAATTTGTGTGATTAGTCAGTTTTTTTCTTTGCAATTCATAGTTTAAACTTTTTATAGACATTCATAACTGGGCATACCAGACATGTCCATACCTTTGCCATAGCATGATTTCCAAGCACTGTTTTAACAAATTCACCTTCCTCAAAGCTCCATAAGAATTTTACAATTCTAAGTGCTATTTTGTAACTTACATGGACACACAACTTTCTTCCCAGAGTTTGTTTCTGGAGCTACAGATCTTAAGAAAACAACAATATTGCTTCATTTGTCTTTCTCTGCAGCATGCTCTACTTGATTGTGGGGTTCAGTGTCTTTTGTGTGATATTTGTCAGGTGTCCAATACTGTGCAAGATGCATCAATCTCAGATTTGTACTCACATTTGTATTCCACATATATCTATATTTTACAAAATATAAATACCAAAGAGGTGTTCACTTTAAAGTGTTAAATGCTCTTATAGGATATTTGAGCAACAAGGCCTATTGTTCTATGCAAGAATTTATAGATGAACAACATGGTTAAGTGATTTAAGATTCCCTGTAAAATTCTAACTCACAACTGTTCTTTAAAGCTAATATACCCATGTCTGTAAATTAAGAGATTTTTACCTTCTCTACTACTTACCTATCATAAGTACAGAAAGTATTGCATTCCCCCAAAAATTTGGTACCAAGATTTCACAAGAAATTTGTTTTGAGGCTCCCTGAATAAATAAATAAATAAATAAAAAAAGACTGTCAAGAGCTTGAATCCAAATAAAAAGTGAGTTAAATACTGAACATTCTCTAAGAATGCAATACAAAGACCTTCAAGAAAATCTTGAACACCCCAAACTACCCTTTACATAGAAAAGTTTTCATTATTTTTTATTTTTTCAAATAATGAGAAAGACTCAGAAAAAGCATCAGTGTCTTGGAATATCTTGAAGGAAGTTCAGGGGATGAAGACAAAGTAAAATTAATGTTTATGAATGCTGCAAATGCCCTGGTGGTCAACTGGTGTATTGTACATTTTATTGTATATAAATATATATTTATTGTACATTTTATTAATAAATTTTAAATGTATTGTACATTTATTATTCATTTAGATTCTAGGTAGACTTCATGAACCCAACTTATTCAGTTTAAGAGAGGCATTTTCAAATAAAATAAATCAGGCGCGTGATAAGAACAACAAGACAGTAAAAGTTAGGGTATGGTATATTCCTAAAAAGTATTACAGTACAGAAAAGAATAACAAATGTTGAAATATAAGTAATCTTGTGTTAACTAATTCATAACCCTCCAATGTCAAAAATGTCCCATTTATTACATCCCATCTGTTCTCTCTCATTTACATATCAAAGAGCAATAAATGGGGGGGGAATAATTGTTGTTTGAAGTTTTAGATTTGTTTTAAATAAAATACTAAAATGTTTGGTAAATCTGCTCTTAGTGTATCCTCATTAAAAATGCTTATAAAAGCAAAAGGAAAGGAAATAAATTAGCTTAGGAGTGAGTTTAGAAGTGGATGTGATCTCTTCAATATCTGGTGCCTACCTGCCCGCCCTTTTTTGTGTTTTACTTTTATAGGGAAATCGCATTATGAACGCAACAAACATAGCCATGTTGTTGCTAAAGCACATGCAAAATAGGGAACTGCCAACCAAATAAAAAGTGAAATGCGCTAAATATGTGATGTCTTGTTTGTTACTAGAATTTGTTCTTCTTCTTCTTCATTTAGTGTTGCCGCTGACAAAAACGCAACGCATTCATAGTAAGAAAGACTATCCACCAAAATTGTAATTTTTGTATTCTTTTTGTGAAAGTTTATATTAATATGTTATTTCCATTAAATAAAGAAGTTCCTTTACTGTATGTAACAGTGGTAGATAGTTAATGCAAACCTACATAAAAAAAAAACCTAACCTAAGGCTTACCTTCCGTGAATTCAGAAACATAAACTTATATAAAAAAAATCTGATGTGTTACACTCACATGACTTTCTCTACTCTTGTACTAACTACTTTTACAAATGCTTATTCTCCATCTACTTCATGTTAATCGAGATAAACATTTGCAGGCTCTATCTTATTGCTAATTTTCTTGTAGATGTAAGGGGATAATATATTTACAAGGGCAATTTGGAAATACAGTAGCCTTTAAGCACATACATATCTCTTAATAACTGGTTGCTAGGTGCAGCACCATTCCCTTTCCCACAGATTAATACTATTTGCATATCCAAGACAAAAAAATGAATAACGAATTCCCATTTGAGAAAATAAGTATTGAAAAATTTAAGGGAATAACAAGCAATATCTCGAAAATGGTTCACTCAACAAAAAAAATGTATCTGACATAAGTTGTGTATTTTAAAGCGATCTACATTTTTTGTGTAGTAAAATTTTGTCTATCTCTTATGGTTTACCAGTTATGGAAAAGTCGTGCACAATGAAGAATACTTTTGGAGACATTCCCAGAAAATTCAAGATATACATTTTATTTGTCATAAAAATATCTTAAACATATGATATTTTAATCAAAATCGTTAGAGCCATTTTTGAGAAAATTAAACTTTGCGAAAAATCTTCCATGTAAAGGGTAATCTGGGGTGGGGGGATTTTCTCGAAAACCTTCGTGTCGCATCCTTGGAAGATACTGAACCTAAATACCAAATTTGGTGTTTATCCGACTGTTCGTTTCTGAGTTATGCTGTTCACAGACAGACAGACAGACAGACACACACACGGACATGTTTCCAAAAATGCTTTTTTTGGATTCAGGTGATCTCAAAACATGTATTTCCAGTGAAATCTCGGTATCAAATTTTTGGGTGGAATACAATACTTCCCCTACTTACTATACGTAGTAGAGAAAGTAAAAAAACTAAACCTAACCTCCCTTGAATCGGAAACCTAAGCTTAGGAATGCACGCTCGCTTCGCTCGCATACTTTAACCTCGTATGAGTCAGAAACCTAAGCTTAGGTTCGCACGCTAACCACTGGTAACTAATTAAAACAGGGTTATATATATAAGTAAATCAGAAACCTAAGCTTACATATACAAATAAAAGAAACTAAACCTAACCTAAACTCTCGTGAATCAGAAACCTAAGCTTAGGAATGCAACTGCTACACTCCTCCCCTTCTAAAACAACATCCCTCAGCTACGCTTTGAGGCTGAGGGCCCTCAATCTCTCGACTACGCTTTGGGGCATCAGTTATTCATATGTTGCCAGCATTGCATTAGAGCTAGTGTATGACAGAGTGACATCTGTTGAGCTAGTGTATGACAGAGTGACATCTGCTGGACATATAACACATCATTTTCATCACTGTGGGAGATACACTAAGAGCAGAATGTCGAAATGTTTTAACAATGTGCAAACTAGTTCTCAATAAAATCACAGAAATTTCATCTGAAATGTTCAGTAGTGTGGTAGATGTCTAAATTGTGTCCCATCTGTTTCATAAAAGAAAGAATTAAAAACTGTTTTAAGAAATATATACTGCTTCCACTTTTAAGGGATTAAAGTGAAAGGCTTGCCTAGGAATATAAATAGTTACAATTTAATTTTGAAGAACAATTCACAAAATTGTTACTTTGTATTGAAGAGAACTGTAACTGTTCCTTCCATTACAATGGAATGGCTGTGCTGCATGAATATCATTTATCAGGCCCCTTAGAGAAATAAAATAGGTAACAAATAATTGAAAAAAAAAATTATAATTGTGCATTTTTTGAGTAATACTTTGATATTGGATTATGGTGAAAATAGAAGCTTTTAACTTATGAAATCAGGGTTTTTTGCTATCAACAGTAATTCTTGATTAATGACGAATGTTTTGGTGTAGTGGATGTTGCTGCAGGAGTAATTATTGCCCACCCACCCTCCCTTTTATGGGGCTGTTCTTATATAGTTGTTTTTCGCGACTTTTGGAGGGAATTGCTGCCAATGTGGATCATACAAGTTTTAGACGCGCAGATCCCTCAGCTACGCCCTGTCATCTGCTCCTCTCCTTCTAAAAAACATCCCTCGGCTAGACTTTGAGGGTGAGGGCCCTCAATCCCTCGGCTATGCCTTGAGGCCAAGGGCCTTCAATTGTGTTTTCAGCTATGTTGAATTTCAAATGTTGGCAGTGGAAAGACAATGCAACCAATGTTCCCATGAGGCCATGGTGAGATGCATGTGATGCAACATCTGAGAGTCAGTAATATGGTACAAAAGTGACAAAATATGCCGTATATTCATGAAAATAACTAAAGCATCATGTTATTTGGTTCTTTATTAATTGTAATGATATTTTGAAATCAATAAAAGTTGTGCAGTGTATGCATGTGTATAGCGATCCGACCATAATCTAATATAAAAGTTTATCCATTTTTGAAACTGTATGTGCCTAAATGTATTTTAAATATTGTTCTTTATTGTGCTATATAATTGTAGTGTACATGCAATAGATCTATTAGTAGGTATAAAGGTATACATGAACATTTATAGAGAGCAATATATTCTTCAAACACAGTTTAATGAATTTTAATCCCTATTTTAGTATCACTAGTCAAATATTCTGTTCTTTTAAGCATATAATTCTGTTGTGTTGTATAACGTCCATTTATTGGGTATGTATTGATTGATATCCCTGTCCATAGCATTAGCTTACTGCAACTTTTCTGTGAAATGTATAAAAAATAAAATGCAACTTCAACAAGAGTACTGCAGGCAGCCAAAGGTAACCTAAAAAATCTGATGTGTTACACTCACATGACTTTCTTTACTCTTGTACAAACTATTTATACAAACGCTTATTCTCCATATGCTTCATGTTAATCGAGATAAACATTTGCAGACTCTATCTTATTGCTAATTTCCTTGTAGATGTAAGAGGAATATATATTTACAAGGGCAATATACAAATACAGTAGCCTTTAAGCACATACATATCTCTTATTAGCTGGTTGCTAGGTGCAGCACCATTCGCTTTGCCACAAATTAATATTCTTTGCATATCGAAGACAAAAAAATGAATAATGAATTCCCATTTGAGAAAAGTATTGAAAAATTTAAGGGAATAACAAGTAATATCTCGAAAATGGTTCACTCAACAAAAAAAATGTATATGACATAAATTGTGTATTTTAACGCGATCTACATTTTTTGTGTAGTAAAATTTTGTCTATCTCTTATAGTTTACCAGTTATGCAAAAGTCGTTCACAATGAAGAATACTTTTGGAGACATTCCCAGAAAATTCGAGATATACATTTCATTTCTCATGACATTATGTTAAGCATATGAAATTTTCATCAAAATCGTTAGAGCCATTTTTGAGAAAATTAAAATTTTCAAAAAATCTTCCATGTAAAGGGTAGTCTGGGGTGGGGGGATTTTCTTGAAAACCTTCGTGTCGCATCCTTGGAAGATACTGAACCCAAATACCAAGTTTGGTGTTTATCCGACTGTTTGTTTCTGATTTATGCTGTTCACAGACACACACACACAGACAGACACACACACGGACATGTTTCCAAAAATGCTTTTTTTGGATTCAGGGGGTCTCAAAACATGTATTTCCGGTGAAATCTCGGTATCGAAATTTTGGGTGGAATACAATACTTCCCCTACTTACTATACGTAGTAGAGAAAGTAAAAACATTAACCTAAAAATAAACTCTAAGAAAAGTAAACTGATCCTATTTGAACATCGCCAAGCGAATAAAGAAGTTGATCTTCCTGTATTTTTAAATAGTAATAAAATTGAAAAAGTTGACAATCACAAATTCTTAGGCATACACATAGGTAATAAACTAACGTGGGAAGTTCATGTTGACTACATATGTAATAAAATCAGCTCCAATATATAAGACAACTATCACTGTACCTAGACAAAAAAAATGCTACAAATTTTATACTTTGGAATCATTTACCCCTATATCTCCTATGGTATAGAATTAATTGGGAAGCGCCAGTATTTCTAACATGAATAGGGTTTTAGTATTACAGAAAAAATGTTTACGATGTATGTATGGTCTAACTAACACAGACTTGTGTAGAAATGTTTTCAGAGAAAAGAACGTCTTACTGTGGTAGGATTACATCTGTATAATGTAATAGTTATTGCAATAGAGAAACAAAATAATGGGCTATGTAACAGTATGCTTTATAGCCATATTGTTGTATACCGCTGTTTAAGAATATATTTTTAGATAATTTTCTGAATATATTAATATTTAATATTTCAAGTAAAGGTGCAGTAATACATAAATTTAATAATGGACTACAATAAATTATATTTATTATGCATAATTATTGAAAAGTAATTTGAAAGTGGAAATTTTATATAGCCATGATACTAGAGGTAAGGACAATTACCACAGAAAGTTAACCTCAAATCTACGTGTAAGGGATCCGTTAATCAAAGGACTGATTTTATACAATAAACTATCAATGACTGTTAAATTACACAAGGGAAAGAGATTTAAAAGCGAACTTAAAACATACCTAACACACAAATGTTTATATAGGTTAGATGAACTTTAGCTTATCATAGTAAATAGAAATCTATTGTAAAGAAATGTAAATACTATAGTACTATACAATAGGTAAAAATTGTAAATGTAGATTCGGATTGACATGTCTGAAACTTGTATAAGCCAATGAACAATACTCACATCACTGAAAGGTCTCTGGAATATACCATTTTCTAGGATAGAGGCGTATCCTCATCACTTTCGTATGTGACATTTATCTAAATTTGAAATAGGCCATGCTAACAACCCTAACCTTATCAATAAGAAATGGAACACAATAATCAAAAATTTAAGGAACTACAAAAGAATACTTCTACCTATTTTAAATGGAAAATGTAAATGCAACCGCTTCATCAGCTACATATCACGGTAAGGCTGCTGTATATCCCTGGAGGTAGAGTAGTTTAGCTGACTATACATCCGTTCATCATTCTCTGCATATATACAAGCGCTTGCAGATAGCTCTCCCGAAGGTAAACGAACAGCACTTCCACAGCGAATAGTGCGACCTCTGCCATGCTGAGGCTTGAATCTGCTTGAAACTAAACTAAGATGGAAGTCAGCTGATAAAATAGCAATGCCGAAAATATAAAAATAAAGCTGAATTTTCGTATCAACGAGCAATTGTGTAAATATAGGGGTTTATAGTGACATCTTATTTAATATTGTGTACCAAATAACGCGCATTCGATGTTTAAAACTGAAACATGACCTGAAAACCTATTAAGGTAGAAGACAGGTTATGAATCGAAAGTTTAGTTGATTTTAATCATTTTAATGAAGAATTGAAACATATATAGCGAAAACAAGCTAACCTTAAATATAAACTATACTTAGTATGTTAAGGTGTTAAAATGTGTGTTTGTGCTATTTAGTGTTGAAATGTGTTCGAATTAGGGACTGTATTTCGAAATGCTGTTACATTCTTTCTGCAGTCAACATATGAAAAAACAATTAATATTGGCACACTAAACTACATGTTAAAGTGATTGACAATTATGGAGGGTGGGTGTGATATGGTTAAAACAAAGAGACATTGTTATTATTTAGAGACATTGCATTCACATTCATATTTAATAATACTGTATAATACATTTGTATGATATTTTAAGGAACATGTGCCTACATTAATATACATTTGAATGACCTACCCAATTAAAATGTCCATTAAATTCTAACCTCTTGAATGTCTGTTATTAAAATCTATTGGAATGATCTTATAGGTAATTGTAATTGCACTTAGTCACTTATGCATACACAAAGCCAGTTCTAGTTAATAAAACTTACAGTTATTGAATAGAAAATACACTTTGATTCCTTTTCCTGGGAAAGGTTCTATATATAACATTTGATATAACACAGTGGAGGTCCTACAGCACATAGGAACCTTAAATTTATTGACAGGTCATATGGGAAAAAAACAAATTGAGCCCATACAGTGATGTTTGTTTGTGTTTGTTCATTTGGCTCCACTGTGAGCAATGCTCAGGGAAATTGAACACATCATACAATTATGAAGTATGCAGAGTAAGTAGGAATATACCCTACGCCAAGAACAGCTTTTGGGGGGGGGATGCTCCCCTCCCCATCATGCATTATCTAAGAGAGAAAAATTTGTAAACGATCACCATCTCAACAGTAAACTTCTCGACACGCATTACAGTAGGACAACAATAGCAAATAAGTGCTAATCACCATCACATGCAATCTGCCCTACATAAAGTGCTTACATGAGGTTGATACTATTATGATCATTAATTCACTTTGAATAAGCTCGAAATTATAACTTTATTCTTATGTTATGCTTAAAATTCAATTTCCCATGTAATTTCTATTACCTTGAAGATATGTTTGAGAAAGACATCACTTGAAACGAGAAATTCTCATTATTACTGCATGGGTATTATTTGGGAGGACAGTTTACAGGGTGGAAGGTACTGCTTGAACCGTACGTTAATCATGGATTCTATATAATGAGTAGTGCAGATATGTCCAATACAATTTTTGTCATTAAACTTACAAAAATGAAACATAGTGATGTTCCTTGTGCCTGTGTCTATTAGCCATTTTATTACAGTTCAAGCAATAACTTTCACCCTGTATAAGAAAACATTTAGAAGATGGTGGAGTTTGCATATACATAAAACATTATAACATATAAAACTGGGATGCAACAGATCCATCTATCCCATTGACTAACAATTATACAATCATTGTGTGCTACCGGTATTCCTACTACTTTCTATCCAGCAATAGTATTTACATGGTAGCTTAAGTATTTAAAGTCCAATATCAAACCTGCTATGTCTGTAGAGACTGGCACTGTAGCAAGATGACAATATCACAAAAGATATGTCAGGAATGGGGAGGAGTATAATTTCCTCTGCTTCCTCACCATGTGTGTTCAACTACAAGTCGACAGACAACCAAGCAATTATTGCACTTTGCTTCTACATGTGTTCAAACAAGCATTATACAAACTTATGCAACTCAACTAGGTGAAGTAGCACACAAAAGCTGAAATAGCAACCCTGTACTCTCTAGACTACTTCATTATCACCATTTGGAAATGGAAGAAAGGAATTTCAGTTACAGTTGCGTCCATGTGATAACTCTGCATAGACCAGCAGCAGAAGACTAGTCATGATGTACAATCAGAAAAGCAGCAGAACAAATTCAGCACACCAGAAAAATCTTGGCACTACCCTTCTCTTGCTACTCAGTGATTGGTGCAAATCCACTACTGAGCTGTACCGCTAACTGGTTACATTCTTCATGATTGGGCTTTTTAAAACGTGAAGATAATTTCATAGTTTTCTTTTTTGTAGAGTAAAACATGACGTTTCTCTGTGGACATACCTTTTTGTTAGCTGGCTCTTTTAAAGTTCCAGCTTGGCAAATGAAAACTGTTGTATGTTCTTGTGTTTGCTCTGCATTTTTCACCACTATCTCAAGAGGACCGGCCCATTTCTGTAAGGCAAAAAGCCCAGCTTCTGTTTTTATGCCATCTATAATTTTCATTAGCCTTTCTGCTTCAAATTTCTTCCTCAACTCTAAGTCATCTACTTTCCTCCGTGTTGACATCTCCTTGGCAAGAAATTTTGCATTTTCAGTGGGTAGATGCGCTTCAGTATTTATTTCAGGCTCCTTATTTTGGGGGCATGCAAGTACAGGCTTATGTGCTTGGCATACTAAATGAATATGTTTACACATATTCTACAGGACAGCAGAATCTGTGCATGTGCATTTTCCATTTTCCTCTGTTGCTTAAATTTACCAGTTACACAAGATTATACAAAATTCCTTCTGAATGAAGAGGACTTCACAAGCTATTCCCAGAAAATTAAAAATAAACATTTTATTTTTCATGTAAATATCTTGAATAAAATGGCATTTTAATCAAAATCGTTTGAGTCATTTTTCAGAAAAAGAATTCGAGAATTCTTCCGTGTAAAGGGTTATTTTGGGTTGGGAATTTTCTTGAAAATCTTTATGTCGCATCTTTGGAAGGTACTGAACTTAAACCGATTTGTACTATGTATGTACAAATTCCTGCTTTGAAACGCATGGCTTTATGTATTCACTTTCAATTGCCAGTCGAAATGCGCGCGCCAACATCCCACGTTACGTATTTGACCACAGCCAATGGGAGCAAAATGTGTCGGAATGGACTACCTTCCCCCTTGAACTAGAATGCTCCCTTAAGATCGTTCGCTCTCGTTCATTTTCGGCATTCGCTCGAACTTCGTCGGGTAACTTCGGGAGAGCTATCTGCAAGCGCTTGTTGCTTTTATCCTACCAATCACAGAACAACCAATCACCGCAGACGATAATAACCAAACTTGAACCAAAGGCTATCATGGCGATATACGCACCACGACAGGCAGCCAACCTATGAGAATAAAGGAAGGATAACCCACAAATTTGCATAGTTTCACCTTTATTCCTTGTGTAGAGCCTTTACTCTTTTTTCACATATGCAGAAGTGGTAACGTTCCCATTTTCCTTCACATACTTTACACAAAAACTGATCAACTGCGCTTGTGATATATTTATTTTCGGTAAAGCTTGTGGTAGAAACCATGATGTGCGAGCCCGTTGATGCCACTGTGCATGATTTGGTTTAAGGTTTGAGCACAAATCCTGTATAACATAGCGTCTACTGCGTAAAACGCTGTCCATATTTCTTCTCTTCTATTTGTTCTCATCCTCAAGTACCTACTGCGTGGCGCTAGTCGTAGCGTGTGGAAGGATCTAAGGATAGTTCAAAATTTTGTCCCGACCAAGGCGTTTGATCCTCGGACCAACGAAAGTCTTGGTCGAAGAATAAGAAAATTGATGGACTGCTGTAAATCCATCGGAAGTAGAAAGTTGGTCTGGACCAAAATCGACTATGAATACCCCTTGATAAGGAAGGTTTCCCGAGCAAACCGATGAAAATGAAAAGTCCGTAAAGCCATATATCAATCGGTACCAATACAGGAAACTCGAACGATTTAGCATAGGAATGGCTAGTGACACGCAAAGCTATTACCATCTGATGTACCCGGCTGGACAAAATACGTCTTATTTCTATTAAAAGCTGAATACATACGCAAATTTATTAATTTTCTTTCCAATGCAGGTCACAAACAAGAATGCAAGCTTTTATATTTCAAGTGTGGATTGAATTAACCTTTAGTGTCCTTAGCAAACAGTTGGATTGGACTTAATTTTCAAATATGTGGATTGAAGCTAAGTAATCCTAATCGTTTAGTTAGAATAAGTTAGTTCTATCTCTTATTATTCAGTGTATACTATTTTGAATTAATTTTGTTTGGCCTGGGATTTATTTCTTTAATAATTGAAATTTTTATCGCTCTCTTTGGGGATTTGAATGGAAAATAAACATGGCTCAAAAGATTAGAATTTGAAAATATGAAATAAATAATTCAGTATGTGATGTAAATGAGACGGTAACTAACATAAATATGGCAGACAATAGGAAATTATTGTATAATTATAACAATTCTTGCACTTTTGTTGTGAATATAGTAGGAGTCGATAAAAATTTTAAAATGATGCATCTGTTGAAATATGCAAAAATGCTATACGAAAATGAAATGAAATTTAAATCTAGTATTTCAGTAGGAAGAATAACGTTGAAATTCATTTCAATACTTTCCAAGAGACTAATAATATCCGGCTATCTAAATTTGATTCTAAATTCTCTGTGAAATAATTCCCCTAATTATAATGTACTAATCAAAGGCATTATCAGAGGTATTGATACAGATTTGTCAATAGAAGAGGTAAAACAAGTGACTAAAACAAATGCCGATATGGAAATTCTCCATGCGTACAGATTAAAAAGGAAAAGTGCAAATTCCAATGGAGATATACAATGGTTCCCTCTAAATCAATTCTTATGAGTTTCAGATATCAGTTGTTGCCACAATATATTTATGGAGTGAGTTGTAAACTAGATGAATTTAAAGAATCTCCTATTCAATATAAAAAATGTCAACAATGTGCTCATGCGTTTAAATTTTGTGGAAATTCTATAAAATCTGTAGCCAGTGGAGAAGACTCTTTCTGGTTGCTTAGCTTCCGATTTTCACTGTATACTATGTAAGGTTATTTATCAGGCCAATAGTCAAGATTGTCCAGGCTATAAATTTGAGCAGGAAGTCATAAAATTAGTATATGAGCACAGAATTTCTACATATGAGCTATCAATACCATCGAAGATAGATCTTCCTATGCAGATGTTGCATGAAGGACAAGTATTCAAGAAAATAACCTTACTTTGCTCAATTCAGTTGCTATTCAACGTCTTTCTTCTCCTCCACAAAAAAATCTCAGTTAACAATACTTCTGTTTCTTGCTAAAATCCCTACATTGTCAAAAGAAACTCAAAAGAAGAGGAAATCTCTAAACAATGTAAACACAAGTAAGCAAAACCAATTATCTCTAATTTGTCCAAACGGTAGATCTCCTTCCTCCATTGTGACGTATGCTTCAGTTACTGCTGTCAATAACTCGAATTCACAGAGGCCAATCTTTAAAAAATCTGAAAATTTAGGTTGTGTTAATATTAACGGAAGTTTTATTCACAAGATAAATCCTTTAGATCCTTCCTGCTCCTATAATACTTCCAATAGGACTTCATCAAATAAACGAAAAACTAAAAAGAATAATGACATTTCATTAATGTAAGCATATGGATTTCTTGATTAGATTAGATTGGAGTGCATTCTGTGAGTTCACTAGTAACCATAAATGCTTGTGAACATAGAACATGTCAAGGAAATGTACAAAAATTACATATAAACATAAATGTTACACAGAATATAGAACATTTAAAATAAAATAAGGAACAAATTTAAGTCAATTGATATCAATAAATTAAACATCATATATTCGAATGCTTAAAGTCCTAAAAATAAAAAAGATGACTTTTTGGCATATATAATAAATTGAGATCTGAACCTTTTGTTTATTTCAAAAACATGGTTGAAAGAATGCCATAATATTCGTATTGCTAATTATAAAATTATACGTTCAGACAGCCCACACATGGTGGAGGAATACTGACAAGAATAAAAATAATAAATTATTGTAAATTCTTATGAAATTTTAGACAATAAGGATTATTCAATTCAAGGAATATCAATGGTATTAGGTAATATTAAAATTATTTACATACATGAAGAACCAAATACAAATTTTTCGATTTCCTCATGGAATTATCTTCTTCAACCTCAATTTCATAAGGATGTTTTGTTATTTGGCAACTTTAATTCTCATATTCCTCAGCTGGATAGAATTAATGGAATATTCAATCTGCCATTTGTTGATTATTTGGCTGCTCATGATATACTTTTATTGAATGATGAGATACCTACAAGAATGGGTCAACACGATACCTCTCCCGACTTAACTTTTGCATTATCTTCACTTATAAATTTGACTCAATGGAAAGTAACTCATGAAACATTAGGAAGTGATCATTTTATGATTTCAATTATGCTGGTAACCAAATCATGTAACATTTTGAAAAGTAAATGGCTTTCAAGCAATACTAATATAAAATGTGACATTTTATAGATATTTATATTAGAGAATATTATCATTCTTGTCGCATCCCAAATAAGTTTGTTTTTTCCTTCATTTATGAAGTAATAGATGAATATATTAATAGATTTCATCCTGTAACAAATTTTAAATCCAAAAAGAGAAATAAACGTATATGGAGGAATTCTAAATGTCAGAAACATATTTAAGAGAGCAAGCTAAGATGCTATAACTTAATGAAACATAAAACTATTGAAAATGTTCTCTTAATGAGAAAAACAATATGCTATAACAAAAAATATTATTAAACAGTCGAAATGTAATGGATGGAAAGAATACTGTAATTGTATTACGTTAGCAAAGAAAACATTTCTACAAATTTCGAATATGGTACGAAGCTTCACTCATAAAAAATGTAGTAGTTTTCTCCTATATCAGATAATCATTGTTTACAAAATAAATTTCATAATCTACTTCCAACGATTTCGGTTTCTTGTAATGTTCCTCAGATTATTTCAGGTTATGAAACATCCAATTTACCATTGGAAAAATTATATAGAGTTAACTAATAACTTTATTTTCAATGGACTTCAAGGAGTTATTAAAGGACAAAAGGACTCTATGCCAGGCCCATATGAAATTAAAATGTTCAGAACTTTACTACAGAATAACTAATTATTACTTCAAGGATATAATTTTATTCTTCATAATGGTATCACCCCTAAGATATTGCAGCATTTTT
The DNA here is from genome assembly GCA_030765065.1 of Deroplatys truncata. Classification (NCBI taxonomy): domain Eukaryota; kingdom Metazoa; phylum Arthropoda; class Insecta; order Mantodea; family Mantidae; genus Deroplatys; species Deroplatys truncata. The sequence goes on along the minus strand of CM060984.1, from coordinate 138,456,292 downwards.
ATATTATTCCAATTGAAAAACCTGGAAAGAATAAAAATTGCGAAGAAAATTATAGGTCTATAGCATTATCATATGTTTTTCGTAAAATTTTAGAAAGACTATTGACGCAAAGGATTCACTTTTTCTTGGAAAGATATAGAGGTTGGCCAAGAAATCAATACGGTTTTCTTCTAGGTTATGGAACAACGCATAGCTTGAGTATACTAAATTTGGAAATTCTTCAAACTTTATCCAAGAAAAAGGCATTACGATGACTTAGTTTGGATATTTCCAATGCTTATGATACAGTAAATTTAAATCTTTTAATTATAAATTTGCAGAAATTAAACTTACCTCAGAAGATCATAACTCTTATATACAGCTTATTAAAGGATAGAAAGCTTAAACTTCACCCTAGATTTCATAATACTTTACAACCCTTCCCCTTAAAGGATTTCCTATCGGTTCAATTTTATATACCTTATACATCTCTGAATTATCTCTTATGAAATCAGAGTAAAACGATTTATTATTCTATGCAGATAATATATTTATTTATCAACATATTGATTTTAAAAAACTTGAAACTAATAATAAGAGTTTGAGAATTTGGTTAACAGTTGTATCCTTCAGTTAGAAGAAATGGGACTTAACATCAATCCTCAAAATAGTAAACGGATAATATTTAAAAAAGGAAGATTTGTACCCAATTTGTCTTTGAAAGTAGGAAGTAAAACACTCCAACCGAATCAATTGTAAAAGTTCTAGGAATTATTTTGGATTATATATTGAATAGGAAATATCATTTTAATTATATGATTAATAAAAACTATATGCCATATTTTCCGTTACATTTCTGGATCCTCTTGGGGAGCTCATCCTCAAGCCATGATAATTTTGTTCAATAATCTCAACAAATTAGTAATACAATAGGGTTGTTGAATAATTGATAATACATTAAAAAGTTCTCTTCGAAAACTTAACTCAGCATTGTATGATATTGCTAAAATTATTTTAGAAATCAGAGGTAATTCATCTACACAACTCACATTAAAAGAAACTGGATTTAAATTATCAACATATTCCACGTAAATCAAATTATAATTTTCTCTCCACATTATTCAAATATTCTGAAGGCAAACGTTTCCTTCTGTTATCTCAAATTAGGAACTCAATTCATGTGAAGAAGTTAGAAAATTATGAATTTGGATTACAAGTGGATGTCTGGATTGAATATTATTCATTATCAAACTTAGCAATTACTCCTCGCCATTCTCAATACCGTGTCGACTGGAGGATTCTCTTCAATAATTTAGACATTGATACTAGTACTCTTTCCAACATAGAGTCGTATCATAATATATATTTTTGCTTTCTCTAATACGTATAGTAAGTAGGGGAAGTATTGTATTCCACCCAAATATTCGATACCGAGATATCACCTGAAATACATGTTTTGAGACCCCCTGAATGAAAAAAAAGCATTTTTGAAAATATGCACGTAAGTGTGTGTGTGTGTCTATGTGTGTGTGTGTGTGTGTGTGTGTGTGTGTGTGTGTGTGTGTGTCTGTGAACAGCATAACTCAGAAACGAACACTCGGATAAACACCAAACCTGGTATTTAGGTTCCGTATCTTCCAGAGATGCGACACGAAGGTTTTCAAGAAAATCCTCCCACCCCAAATTACCCTTTGTATGGAACATTTTTCGAAAATTTTAATTTTCTCAAAAATGGCTCTAACGATTTTGATTAAAACATCATATGTTTCAAATATTTTCATGAAAAATGAATGTATATCTCGAATTTTCTGGGAATGTCTCCAAAGGTATTCTTCATTGTGAATGACTTTTGCATAACTGGTAAATCATAAGAGATAGAAAAAAATTTACTACACAAAAAATGTAGATCGCCTTAAAATACACAATTTATGTCATATACATTTTTTTGAATGAACCATTTTCGAGATATTGCTTGTTATTCCCTTAAATTTTCCAATACTTTTTCTCAAATGGGAATTCGTTATTCATTTTTACTTTCCCTACTACGTATAGTAAGTAGGGGAAGTATTGTATTCCACCCAAAAATTCGATACCGAGATTTCACCGGAAATACATATTTTGAGATCCCCTGAATCCAAAAAAAGCATCTTTGGAAACATGTCCGTGTGTGTGTCTGTCTGTGTGTCTGCCTGTGAACAGCATAACTCAGAAACGAACAGTCGGATAAACACCAAACTTGGTATTTAGGTTTAATATCTTACAGAGATGCGAAACAAAGGTTTTCAAGAAAATCCCCCCACCCCAGATTACCCTTTACATGGAACATTTTTCGAAAATTGCAAATTAGCAATAAGATAGAGTCTGCAAATGTTTATCTCGATTAACATGAAGTAAATGGAGAATAAGCGTTTGTAAAATAGTTTGTACAAGAGTAGAGAAAGTCATGTGAGTGTAACACATCAGATTTTTACTTTCTCTACTACGTATAGTAAGTAAAGGAAGTAATGTATTCCACCCAAAAATTCGATACCGAGAGTTCACCGGAAATACATGTTTTGAGACCCCCTGAATCCAAAAAAAGCATTTTGGAAACATGTCCGTGTGTGTCTGTCTGTATGTGTATGTGTGTCTGTCTGTGTGTGAGTGTGTCTGTCTGTGAACAGCAGAACTCACAAACGAACAGTCGGATAAACATCAAACTTGGTATTTAGGTTCAGTAGCTTCCAGAGATGCGACACGAAGGTTTTCAAGAAAATCCCCCACCCCAGATTACCCTTTACATGGAACATTTTTCGAAACTTTTTATTTTCTCAAAAATGGCCCTAACGATTTTGATTAAAATAACATGTTTAAGATATTTTCATGACAAATAAAATGTATATCTTGAATTTTCTGGGAATGTCTCCAAAAGTATTCTTCATTGTGAACGACTTTTGCATAACTGGTAAACCATAAGAGATAGACAAACTTTTATTACACAAACAATGTAGATCGCATTAAAATACACAATTTATGTCATATACATTTTTTTGTTGCGTGAACTATTTTCCAGATATTGCTTATTATTCTCTTAAATTTTTCAGTACTTATTTTCTCAAATAGGAATCCGTTATTCATCTTTTTGTTTTGGATATGCAAAGAGTAATAATCTGTGGCAAAGGGAATAGTGCTGCACCTAGCAACAAGCTATTAAGAGATATGTTTGTGCTTAAAGGCTACTGTATATCTATATTGCCCTTGCGAATACAAAAACAAGGGGAACATTGTACGGTTTAAGCTATAGTCAAATATTTTTAGAATTGGTCGCTATGTGCAAAATGTAATTCTCTTTGCATGTCAAAAGATCGTTTTTGCAAATGTTTATCTCGATTAATATGAAATAGATGGAGAATAAGAGTTTTAAAAATGGTTTGTACAAGAGTAGAGAAAGTCATGTGAGTGTAAGACATCAGATTTGTTTTTTATGTCCTGGACATGCAAGGAGATTGGAATGCACCACATAGCAACCAGCGCTTAAAAGATTTGACTATCGCTTATAACCTACCATGTTCCCCTTGCATGTACAAGAAAATTAGCAATAAGATTAACATCTCGATTAGCATGAAGCATATGGAAAATAAGCGTTTGTAAAAATAGTTTGTACAAGAGTAGAGAAAGTTATGTGAGTGTAACACATCAGATTTTTTGTCTTGGATATGCAAAGAGTATTAATCTGTGGCAAAGAGAATGGTGCCGTACATAGCAACCAGTTACTAAGAGATATGTCTGTGCTTATATTGCCCTTGCAAATACAAAACAAGGGGAACATAGTACGCTTTAAGCGTTAGTCAAATATTTTTAGAACTGGTCGCTATGTGTAAAATGTAATTCTCTTTGCATGTCAAAAAATCTTTTCTGCAAATGTTTATCTCGATTAATATGAAATAGATGGAGAATAGGAGTTTGTAAAAATAGTTTTACAAGAGTAGAGATAGTCATGTGAGTGTAACACATCAGATTTTTATTAATCTATGTTATTTTACGTCGTTTTAACTACATGGTCGTATCGGAAAGATCTTGTAGCAGATAACTCGTAAATCAATTGTGTCAGACAGTTGGCCTTCTAAGTCTCATCCCTGTAGCCATACCATTTTCTGCAAGAAGTTGCACCTCTTTCTCCCAAAGGGAGAAATTAATTACCTTGTACATTAAAACTGATACTTGCAGCTGCAGTGTCAAGTGGGATTACTGCACCGGTGTCGATAAAACAGAAATATCAAGTACTACTACTACTACTACTACTACTACTACTACTACTACTACTACTACTACTACTACTACCACCGCCACCGCCGCCGCCGCCACCACCACCACCACCGCCACCGCCACCGCCACCACCACCACCACTACTACTACTACTAATAATAATTTTATACATGGAAATGGAGCACTTTTCGCCTAATACTTAATATTTAGAAGAGAAAGCATTATTTGCTTTACAAGAATATGTACAATATGTCGTCGTCCGTGTTCTAGAGGTACCATGCCAGTCTCTTGTTCCCGAGGTCGCGGACTCAAAGAACCCAAGTAGGTAAGCAGTGTAACACTTGCTTGCATAAATACTTACGAATTTTTTAAATGGATATTTGTAAGATGGTATTATTTTGAAACGAAACAGTTTGAATTTATACTGAAAAGTAACCATTTTCCCTACCTCTAGTATATGATACCTCAATATCGTCCTCCGTGGTGTAGTGGTTACCATGCTAACCTCTAATTCCAGATGGTCGCTGTTCAATCCCGGCCGAGAGCGATGGATTTTTTTCGAGCGTAAAAACCCTTAGCATGGCTTCTTTCGGAAGCGAAGTAAAGCCGGTGGTCTCGTGTCGTAGATTTACTCCACGTAAAAAGACCTCAAGCCTGAAAAAGAGGCCTCTGAGCAAACTAACCTGCTTTTCACGCCGAATATAAAATGGGACACTAAGGACCACAGCAGTTAAAGGGCGCCCATAAATAAAGCTAAATTTTTGAGCATCTTCTGCCGCGTGGACGAAAGCATTTAGCAGCCCTTAAACACAAATCTAATCTAATCGAAAAAATGTTGCGATAAGCACGCAGCTAGCCGCGGGAGGGGAGGCAGAGACAGATCAGGAGAGTCTCAATATGCAGCCAACACCAATTCAGAGGCTGTGGCGCGGGCTACAACTGATGTGTTTTTGCGCCTTTAGAGCTTATTGTTGTTTATATTTTAAGCGTATATTGACAGAGGAAACCAAAGGTTGACGCACGCTGGCCCGTCACGGCTAGAATGGAAATTTGCAGCCGTCCGTCTTTCGCGGAAGCTTAAATGCTCACTGATGTGAATATTCCGGCCAGAAAATTTAGTTGATCATCAAACATGAATGTATACAACAGCGAAAGCTGCAGTTTATCGGACGAGGATATTATATTAGGGTTTCAGTAGTTGAAGAAGAGAGAGAACAGAACAGCGGGGAGAAAGAGTGGATTCACAGCATAAATCGGAAAAGACATCAGTCAGTATGGTGATTTTAGCCATCTTTTTCCTAAGTTTGCAAGGAGACGCTAGGAAACTGTTTCAATACTTTTGAATGAGTGAGGAGAGGTTTATCGAACTGAACCTGTTCCTGGCACAAAAAATGAATATAAATACCACGTTTCGACCATCAATCAGCTGAAGAACGCCTTACTGTCTGCTTGAGGTTAGGTTACATTTTAATAATAATTTACATAATAGGTACTTTTATAATTTAGTGTGATTCATATTAAAGGTTTTAAAACATATTTAAATAAAATAACTTCGTGTTAATCATTATTACTCTTTAATAACATATTAATTATTAATCCGTTGTACAGCAAATGGCAAAGCACATACACCTGTAATCTAGCCAAGCCCTATGAGGGAACTGAAATTACACTGTTTAGGAATCACTTCTTGGGTTTGTCATTTCAAAATGTATGCCTCGGACCACTGCGTTGGAAGACATGAGTATAAGAAGTCGCAAATGTGTAGTAGGGAAGATCAGAAGTGAAGTTTGAATAGCGTGTTACAGATTCAGGACAAAGAGCTGACTGTAGTCCTTTAATTTCCAGTTCATAGAGCAAATCCGAAATTTTCTTTTTCGCCTCTATTTGCAAGTACGGTGGAAATGTCCTTACAGTACCCTCAAGAGCCTAAACAGAATTAGTTGAATTATCTGTCTGATTGGTCTTGCTGCGTTTATAATCTGTACATTCTTTTATTATATAAATGAAGGTGCTAACTGGTGTCATTGGCCTTTTCTTTGAAGTTGCGCAGGTTCAAGAGGAAGCAGCGGATGGCGTATCGTGTTCATCATTTTCTGTGTTGTTATTATTAACACCTTCCGATTGTGAAATATTAGCTGTAGCCCAGAAATGGCCGCAAGAACTCCGTTTGCTGCTCCAGCCGCCATGGCTTTGAAGTAGTTGCTTCATGTTCATTCTTAATTTTCTTGTTTCTTAGGGATTTACGATAGCAATCATACAGGCTTGACCATCTTTTCCAGCATTCACATCTAAAATATATTATTTGGAACAAATTAGCGCCTCAAGTTATGCCTGTACCGACTAAAGAAATGTAGAAATTGGCACAAGATGGGCTCAAAACACAATGGAGCTTCCCCGACTGTATAGTTGCTCCGGATGGTGAACACGTGTTTGATAAGCCAAGAAATAGTGGCACTTTGTATTTTAATTACAAGTCAACCTTTAGCACAATTCTTCTAGGCCTTGTTGACCAAATTATATTTGTTTTGCTGTAGATGCTGGAGCTTATGGGCGAAATAGTGATGGAGGAGTGTTTGATAACCCACAACTAAGCAAGCGGTTAAGCAATAATGAATTAGATATTCCTGAAGATAAGGAATTACCTGGAGCCACAACCACTCTTCCTCATGTGTTTGTTGAAGATGAGGCTTTTTCGCTTCAGAACCATTTAATGTGTCCCTATCCCGGTACCAGACATCAGTAAATGGGGCTAATAGATCTACAATTATAGATTTAGCGGAACCAGACATTTGCTGAGAACTACTTCGTGATTATGACCAAACAATTTCGATTATTCCAAAGGAAATCATTAATTTTTCCTGAGCATCTAGATATCATAGTTTTAGCTAGATGTACTCTTCAGCATTTCTTAAGGAATGATCCTAGTGCTTTAAATTCAGTGGCAGCTGGCGATGAAGGACCTTAGGGCAGCACCCTCCCCATAAATAAACACATGTTAAATAAAAATAAAAAGAGGAAAGGAAGGATGATATCATGTCATTGCAATATTAATTTTTGCACTTCCCGATTTAGTTTATAGATTTTGTTTTGTTTGAAATGTTCTTACAACGCTTATGCAGTGACTAGCCGCGAAATGTCTTCATTACGGGGTGTATTTTGAACTGCACCAAATCTGTCCGGAAAACCTTGCGTTTGTTGGTACTGCGAGAGGTGAGTCGTGCGAAGAGTAATGCTTCAAAGGTGGCGAGGGGTGCAGAGAGGTAATAGCAGCATGGCGGTGTCCAAGACGCTTTGCTATTGGTTCTTTCTCCACGCGGACTTTTCCATGTGGAATAAGTCAATTTCACTGCCGCCACCATGTAAAAAACATGTACTTAGCCCTGTGTAAAATTTAATTCTGTTATATGAATAAAACTATAATTAAGTTAATAAGTTACACTGGGATTTAACGCATAGCTTTGTAGAGTTAAAACGATTCAGAGAACAGAAAATAAACAGTTCCCCTTATGCTACAATCTATGTTGGTCGCTTTTGTTTGCGCGTCATATAATGACAGCGCACGCACCCAAATGAAGTGCTGTGATTCACACACGTATACATTAGTTGCATACAGGTTCGGAAGTAGTGTTGTGTAAAACACGTAACTTAACCAGTTAATTCAATGCAAGTGTATGCTCTTGGGGATACCGTTAAAGGTCCATTTAAAGTTAAATTAAATAAAGTGCATTTAAATTTAAGTTAATTAATTAAAGAATAGTAATGAACAGTGTAAATAGCAAAAAGATTGAATATCTTAGCCATATTTTATACAGAGAGGGCCCTGATTTTGTGTTGAACAAAAAAAAAAAAACAAAAAAAAAAGAGAGAGAGAGAATGGATTTCATCTACAAGAATACTATTCAGGTTAGTTTCGTTATACTCAAGGTTATTTTTATTTATTTGAAGCAAGTAGATGGATAATAAATTTTTCATAGTTCATTTTATACTCTTGAACATTTGCCAAATACTGTTGTTAATTGCTTGCATCACATACATGTTTAAACACGACATAAGTTTGGGCAACGAGCAAAAATAAACTCTACGCGTTCCCACTTATAAAGTTTCTGGCCCGCATTCGGGTTCAAATACCGTGGGCCGACCAATCTGTTTGAGTTTTTTTCGTGGTTTTCCTTAGTCGCCAAGGTAAATACCGGATTAGATATTTAATACCACGACCCAAAGTTCCATCTTAAGTCTAAAATAACAGTAAAAAAATCTGGTGTGTTACACTCACATGACTTTCCCTAATCTTGTACAAACTATTTTTACAAACGCTTATTCTCCATATACTTCATGTTAATCGAGATAAACATTTGCAGACTCTATCATATTGCTAATTTTCTTGTAGATGTAAGGGGAAAATATATTTACAAGGGCAATATATAAATACAGTAGCCTTTAAGCACATACATCTCTCTTAATAGCTGGTTGCTAGGTGCAGCACTATTCTCTTTGCCACAGATTATAACTCTTTGCTTATCCAAGACAAAAGAATGATTAACGAATTCCCATTTTAGAAAATAAACATTGAAAAATTTAAGGGAATGACAAGCAATATATCGAAAATGGTTCACTCAACAACAAACAATTGTATATGACATTAATTGTGTATTTTAATGCGATCTACATTTTTTGTGTAGTAAAATTTTGTCTATCTCTTATGGTTTACCAGTTGTGCAAAAGTCGTTCACAATGGAGAATACTTTTGGAGACATTCCCAGAAAATTCAAGATATACATTTTATTTGTCATGAAAATATCTTAAACACATGATATTTTAATCAAAATCGTTAGAGCCATTTTTGAGAAAATTAAACTTTTCGAAAAAATCTTCCATGTAAGGGGTATTCTGGGGTGGGGGGATTTTCTTGAAAACCTCCGTGTCGCATCTCTGGAAGATACTGAACCTAAATACCAAGTTTGGTGTTTATCCGACTGCTCGTTTCTGAGTTATACTGTTCACAGACAGACACATAGAATGCTTTTTTACTTTCTCTACTACGTATAGTAAGTAGGGGAAGTATTGCATTCCACCCAAAAATTCGATACCGAGATTTCGCCGGAAATACATGTTTTGAAACCTCCTGAAACCAAAAAAAGCATTTTTGGAAACATGTCCGTGTGTGTGTCTGTGTGTGTGTGTGTGTGTGTGTGTGTGTGTGTGTGTGTCTGTGAACAGCATAACTCAAAAACGAACAGTCGGATAAGCAGCCAACTTGGTATTTAGGTTCAGTATCTTCCAGAGATGCGACACGAAGGTTTTCAAGAAAATCCCCCCACCCCAGACTACCCTTTACATGGAAGATTTTTTGAAAATTTTAATTTGTCAAAAATGGCTCTAGCGATTTTGATGAAAATTTCATATGCTTAACATAATGTCATGAGAAATGAAATGTATATCTCGAATTTTCTGGGAATGTCTCCAAAAGTATTCTTCATTGTGAACGACTTTTGCATAACTGGTAAACCATAAGAGATAGACAAAATTTTACTACACAAATAATGTAGATCGCGTTAAAATGCACAACTTATGTCATATACATTTCTTTTGTTGAGTGAACCGTTTTCGAGATATTGCTTGTTATTTCCTTAAATTTTCCAACACATACTTTTTCTCAAATGCGTTATTCATTTTTACTTTCTCTACTACGTATAGTAAGTAGGGGAAGTATTGCATTCCACCCAAAAATTCGATACCGAGATTTCACCGGAAATACATGTTTTGAGACCTCCTGAATCCAAAAAAAGAATTTTTGGAAACATGTCCGTGTGTGTGTCTGTGTGTCTGTGTGTGTGTGTGTGTCTGTGTGTGTGTGTCTGTGTGTGTGTGAACAGCATAACTCAAAAACGAACAGTCGGATAAGCACCAAACTTGGTATTTAGGTTCAGTATCTTCCAGAGATGCGACACGAAGGTTTTCAAGAAAATCCCCCCACCCCAAACTACCCTTTACATGGAAGATTTTTCGAAAATTTTAATTTTCTCAAAAATGGCTCTAACGATTTTGATGAAAATATCATATGTTTAAGATAATGTCATGGGAAATGAAATGTATATCTCGAATTTTCTGGGAATGTCTCCAAAAGTATTCTTTATTGTGAACAACTTTTGCATAACTGGTAAACCATAAGAGATACACAAAATGTTACTACACAAAAAGTGTAGATCGCGTTAAAATACACAACTTATGTCATATACATTTCTTTTGTTGAGTGAACCGTTTTGGAGATATTGCTTGTTATTTCCTTAAATTTTCCAATACTTATACTTTTTCTCAAATTCGTTATTCATTTTTTTTATGTCCTGGACATGCAAAGAGAATGGAATGCACCACATAGCAACCAGCGTTAAAATATTTGACTATCGCTTAAAAGCTACCATATTCCCCTTGCATCTACAAGAAAATTACCAATAAGATTGACATATCGATATCTCGATTAACATGAAGCATATGGAGAATAGGCGTTTTTTAAAAATAGTGTGCACAAGAGTAGAGAAAGTCATGTGAGTGTAACACATCAGATTTTTTTTTATGTCCTGGACATGCAAAGAGAATGGAATGCGCCACATAGCAACCAGCGTTAAAATATTTGACTATAACTTAAAAGCTACCATATTTCCCTTGCATCTACAAGAAAATTACCAATAAGATTGACATCGCGATATCTCGATTAACATGAAGCATATGGAGAATAGGCGTTTGTAAAATTAGATTGTACAAGAGTAGAGAAAGTCGTGTGAGTGTAACACATCAGAGTTTTTTTATGTCCTGGACATGGAAAGAGAATGGAATGCGCCACATAGTAACCAGCGTTAAAATATTTGACTATCGCTTAAAAGCTACCATATTCCCCTTGCATCTACAAGAAAATTACCAATAAGATTGACATCTCGATATCTCGATTAACATGAAGCATATGGAGAATAGGCGTTTGTAAAAATAGATTGTACAAGAGTAGAGAAAGTCATGTGAGTGTAGCACATCAGATTTTTTTTATTCAGGGTGTCTCAAAACATGTATTTCCGGTGAAATCTCGGTATCGAATTTTTGGGTGGAATACAATACTTCCCCTACTTACTGTAAGTAGTAGAGTAAGTAATAAGTGGTAATAGCGAATGCTATGCCATCTATCTACAGACAATGTAAGCAGTTAGACTGGACGGCATCCTAATGCCATCTGCACAGCATGAAGCAGGGGTTACAGGTATGAGTCCTAGAAGGCTGTCTGTCCGCCTTTCTATGTGAGGGCGGCGGTTAGACTGGACGGCACCCTAATGCCATCTGCACGGCATGAAGCAAGGGTTACAGGAATGAGACCTAGAAGGCTAACTGTCCATCACATATCGTTCTAAGAAATATCCACCAACAGATCCGTTGCGCTATGACCAAGGAGTTAAAGCGGCGTAAAATAAAATAAAATAAAATAAAATTGTTCTTACTCTAACGTCTGAATAAATATTATTGTAGAAGGTAGGAACTTAGAAGTATGTTCGCGAATTATGCTCTTACTCTAACTTCTGAATAAATATTATTACAAAAGGTAGGAACTTAGGGGAAACGTGTTCACGAAAGACTTATCGATGTGCAAGTATGTGTAATTTATATCTGTAAATCATTTATGTGGTGAAAACAAAGCACAGAATATCCATTTGTTATAAAACCTGTGTTCCCCAGTGAAATTTTAGCCGGTATTCATTAACGCGCGGATGCATTGTATAATGTACATGACAAAAGGATTCCTACTACTGAAGGGAATAATACAACTATTTATATGCTTAATTTACGCTGGCTTTAATACACGTGTTTTATTGTACGTTTTCTTTCTGAAGTGCATTAATGCATAGGGTTTTGTACGTGCTGAAAAATACATGCACCAAACTTGACAAACGAGAAATTGAAGTGGTATTATGTTATTTATTTATTTATTGAGCCCCACGTTTGGGAAGCCAATTTGCGACGGTTTTACTTATAATGTTTGTGTATGTGTGTTTACTTCACGTGGTGATGCCATTTTGTGACGTAATTCTTTGTTAGGTTTGTAGCTCCATCTGGTGTTAGCAATTTGCGGTAGTATTAGTGTTTGTTTGAAAGAATGCTACTGTTATTTTATTTAATTTTGGTTTACTGTCCTCCGGCTAGCTATTATCCTTTTGGGTCGAGCACTTCTCTTTATACAGGTTGTGTAAACGGAAAGGAATCTTTTATCCAAAAATAACACTGATGAAAGAATTTCTTTTATACTTTTATTGTCGAACACTTTCACTATCACATTTACACATTGATCTAGACACTCGCCAAACTGAAACTGTTATAACAACTTCTTACTGATCACTTTTAATTCACGTACTTCAACCTTTTGTATGATTAACTTTACCATACTTGAGATTTTTCATAACTCTTATACGCGTAACTTGCGAATCGATAGCCGACGTGTAATATTTCTGCTGGACTGAAGGCGACGTGTATCATACAAATATTTTCGACGAACTGACGGGAATGCGACGTGTAGTGTACAAAGAATTTTAATGAACTGGGAGCGATCTACCTCTGACGTGGCTCTTTTATACTCATACACCCCGATATGCCTAAAGATTATAACTGAACTGCAATTGGCTAATAAAACGCGCCAACATTAGCGTCTATTTTTATATCCAATGAAAATTATGAATACATATGCTCTAGGGAAATGTTCCAGAAGATTCTAAAGGATAATGCGCCAACATTACGCAACTTCCTCGTTTCCAATAATGATAAACAGCTCACCCCCTCGCTGCATTATTGCACGCTATTATTGTCAGTTTCAGTAAGGCAGTATAACCTTACTTCCCAACAATAATTACAATCAACAAACATCTCAAATCAATGTCACATAATAATGCATATTCATACTATAATCACTCTTTACATTTAAATAATCTGTGATACAAATTACTGCATCAAAATATATGCAGAATATTTTGGTTATATGGTTGTTTACTCACACACACGCACGCCCACACGTAAATTGAAGAATAATTGCCGTGTAAAGCGTGTTTAATACGAAAACATCGCCTGTTGCCCCCCCAAACTTGCGAATCACGAGCTGCCATTGTTTAAACCATCTAGAAACTGAAACTTCACAACAAAATATAGAAATGATTTGCAGAGAAAGAGAACGGGGGTGGTTCCAACAGACCTGTAAATCAAATCAGAGAAAACTTTACACAGCACTTATCTCCTGTGGGTTCCGTGGAGTGGCAAAATGTCATTGTTAACAGAGGTGCTTTGCATGGTGTTTAATCATCCCCTCTGTATATAGGTATAACGCTGGTCTGCTTAATAAGATGTAAAACAATGCATAATAATATGTAAATAAAATGTAGGTATGTTACGTTAGCATAGTGATTACTTACTGGAAGTATTGCATTCCACCCTAAAATTTGATATAGAGATTTCAGCGGAAGTATATATTTTGAGGTGCCTGAATCAAAATGAAGCATTTTTGGAAACACGTCGGTGTTCGTGGTTCTGTTTGTTAATAGCATAACTCAAAAAACGAAAAGTCGGATAAATACCATACTTGGTACTTGAGTTTACTATCTTCCAAGAATGCGACACGAAGGTTTTCAAGAAAATCCCCCACCCCAAACTACTCTTTACATGGAACATTTTTAGAACATTTTTATTTTCTTAAAAACGGCTCTAACGATTTTAATTAAAATAGCATATGTTTAAGATATTTTCATGGCAAATGAAATGTATATCTTGAATTTTCTGGGAATGTTCTCTAGAGCCCTCTTCATTCTGAATGACCTTCGCATAACTAGTAAACCGTAAGAGATACACAAACCTTTATTACACCTAAAAAAATCTGATGTGTTACACTCACATGACTTTCTCTACTCTTGTACAATCTATTTTTACAAACGCCTATTCTCCATATGCTTCATATTAATCGAGATGTCAATCTTATTTGTAATTTTCTTGTAGATGCAAGGGGAATATGGTAGGTTGTAAGCGATAGTCAAATATTTTATCGCTGGTTGCTATATGGCGCATTCCATTCTCTTTGCATGTCCAGGACATAAAAAAATCTGATGTGTTACACTCACATGACTTTCTCTACTCTTGTACAATCTAATTTTACAAACGCCTATTCTCCGTATGCTTCATGTTATCGAGATATCGAGATGTCAATCTTGTTGGTAATTTTCTTGTAGATGCAAGGGAAATATGGTAGCTTTTAAGCGATAGTCAAATATTTTAGCGCTGGTTGCTATGTGCCGCATTCCATTCTCTTTGCATGTCCAGGACATAAAAAAAAAATCTGATGTGTTACACTCACATGACTTTCTCTACTCTTGTACAAACTATTTTTACAAACGCCTATTCTCCATATGCTTTATGTTAATCGAGATATCGAGATGTCAATCTTATTGCTAATTTTCTTGTAGATGCAAGGGGAATATGGTAGCTTTTAAGCGATGGTCAAATATTTTAACGCTGGTTGCTATGCGGCGCATTCCATTCTCTTTGCAAGTCCAGGACATAAAAATCTGATGTGTGACACTCACATGACTTTCTCTACTCTTGTACAAACTACTTTTACAAACGCTTATTCTCCATATGCTTCATGTTAATCGAGTTATCGAGATGTCAATATTATTGCTAATTTTCTTGTAGATGCAAGCGGAATATGGTAGGTTTTAAGCGATAGTCAAATATTTAAGCGCTGGTTGCTATGTGGCGCATTCCATTCTCTTTGCATGTCCAGGACATAAAAAAATGAGTAACGAATTTGAGAAAAAGTATAAGTTTTGGAAAATTTAAGGGAATAACAAGCAATACCTCGAAAACGGTTCACTCAACAAAAAAAATGTATATGACATAAATTGTGTATTGTAACGCGATCTACATTTTTTGTGCAGTAAAATTTTGTCTATCTCTTATGGTTTACCAGTTATGCAAAAGTCGTTCAGAATGAAGAACACTTTTGGAGACATTCCCAGAAAATTCGAGATATACATTTTATTTGTCATGACAATATCTTAAACATATGATATTTTAATCAAAATCGTTAGAGCCGTTTTTGAGAAAATTAAAATTTTCGAAAAATGTTCCATGTAAAGGGTAGTCTGGGGTGGGGGGATTTTCTTGAAAACCTTCGTGTCGCATCTCTGAAAGATACTGAACCTAAATACCAAGTTTGGTGTTTATCCGACTGTTCGTTTCTGAGTTATGCTGTTCACAGACACACAGACACACACACACACACACAGACACACACACGGACATGTTTCCAAAAATGCTTTTTTTGTATTCAGGGAGTCTCAAAACATGTATTTCCAGTGAAATCTCGGTATCGAATTTTTGGGTCGAATGCAATACTTCCCCTACTTACTATACGTAGTAGAGAAAGTAAAAAGTATAAGTATTGGAAAATTTAAGGAAATAACAAGCAATATCTCGAAAACGGTTCACTCTACAAAAGAAATGTGTATGACATAAGTTGTGTATTTTAACGCGATCTACATTCTTTGTGTAGTAAAATTTTGTCTATCTCTTATGGTTTACCAGTTATGCAAAAGTCGTTCACAATGAAGAACACTTTTGGAGACATTCCCAGAAAATTCGAGATATACATTTCATTTCTCATGACATTATCTTAAACATATGATATTTTCATCAAAATCGTTAGAGCCAATTTTGAGAAAATTAAAATTTTCGAAAAATGTTCCATGTAAAGGGTAGTCTGGGGTGGAGGGATTTTCTTGAAAACCTTCGTGTCGCATCTCTAGAAGATACTGAATCTAAATACCAAGTTTGGTGCTTATCCGACTGTTCGTTTTTGAGTTATGCTGTTCACAGACACACACACACACACACACACAGACACACACACAGACACACACACGGACATGTTTCCAAAAATGCTTTTTTTGGATTCAGGAGGTCTCAAAACATGTATTTCCGGCGAAATCTCGGTATCGAATTTTTGGGTGGAATGCAATACTTCCCCTACTTACTATACGTAGTAGAGAAAGTAAAAAAATGAATAACGAATTTGAGAAAAAGTATAAGTATTGGAAAATTTAAGGGAATAACAAGCAATATCTCGAAAACGGTTCCCTCAACAAAAGAAATGTATATGACATAAGTTGTGTATTTTAACGCGATCTACATTTTTTGTGTAGTAAAATTTTGTCTATCTCTTATGGTTTACCAGTTATGCAAAAGTCGTTCACAATGAAGAATACTTTTGGAGACATTCCCAGAAAATTCGAGATACACATTTTATTTCTCATGACATTATCTTAAACATATGATATTTTAATCAAAATCGTTAGAGCCATTTTTGAGAAAATTAAAATTTTCGAAAAATGTTCCATGTAAAGGGTAGTCTGGGGTGGGGGGATTTTCTTGAAAACCTTCGTGTCGCATCTCTGGAAGATACTGAACCTAAATACCAAGTTTGGTGTTTATCCGACTGTTCGTTTTTGAGTTATGCTGTTCACAGACACACACACAGACACACACACAGACACACACACACACAGACACACACACGGACATGTTTCCAAAAATGCTTTTTTTGGATTCAGGAGGTCTCAAAACATGTATTTCCGGTGAAATCTCGGTATCGAATTTTTGGGTGGAATGCAATACTTCCCCTACTTACTATACGCAGTAGAGAAAGTAATGAATAACGCATTTGAGAAAAAGTATAAGTATTGGAAAATTTAAGGAAATAACAAGCAATATATCGAAAACGGTTCACTCTACAAAAGAAATGTATATGACATAAGTTGTGTATTTTAACGCGAAATACATTCTTTGTGTAGTAAAATTTTGTCTATCTCTTATGGTTTACCAGTTATGCAAAAGTCGTTCACAATGAAGAACACTTTTGGAGACATTCCCAGAAAATTCGAGATATACATTTCATTTCTCATGACATTATCTTAAACATATGATATTTTCATCAAAATCGTTAGAGCCATTTTTGAGAAAATTAAAATTTTCGAAAAATGTTCCATGTAAAGGGTAGTCTGGGGTGGAGGGATTTTCTTGAAAACCTTCGTGTCGCATCTCTAGAAGATACTGAATCTAAATACCAAGTTTGGTGCTTATCCGACTGTTCGTTTTTGAGTTATGCTGTTCACAGACACACACACAGACACACACACATACACACACACACACACACAGACACACACACACACACACAGACATGTTTCCAAAAATGCTTTTTTTGGATTCAGGAGGTCTCAAAACATGTATTTCCGGCGAAATCTCGGTATCGAATTTTTGGGTGGAATGCAATACTTCCCCTACTTACTATACGTAGTAGAGAAAGTAAAAATGAATAACGAATTTGAGAAAAAGTATAAGTATTGGAAAATTTAAGGAAATAACAAGCAATATCTCGAAAACGGTTCACTCAACAACAAAAATGTATATGATATAAGTTGTGTATTTTAACGCGATCTACATTTTTTGTGTAGTAAAATTTTGTCTATCTCTTATGGTTTACCAGTTATGCAAAAGTCGTTCATAATGAAGAATACTTTTGGAGACATTCCCAGAAATTTCGAGATATACATTTCATTTCTCATAACATTATCTTAAACATATGATATTTTCATCAAAATCGTTAGAGCCATTTTTGAGAAAATTAAAATTTTCGAAAAATGTTCCATGTAAAGGGTAGTCTGGGGTGGGGGGATTTTCTTGAAAATCTTCGTGTCGCATCTCTGGAAGATACTGAACGTAAATACCAAGTGTGGTGTTTATCCGACTGTTAGTTTTTGAGTTATGCTGTTCACAGACACACACACACACACACACACACACACACACACACACACACACACACACACACGGACATGTTTCCAAAAATGCTTTTTTTGGATTCAGGAGGTCTCAAAACATGTATTTCCGGTGAAATCTCGGTATCGAATTTTTGGGTGGAAGGCAATACTTCCCCTACTTACTATACGTAGTAGAGAAAGTAAAAAGTAGATCTCGTTAAAACACACAATTTGTCATACACTTTTTTACTTTCTCTACTACGTATAGTAAGTAGGGGAAGTATTGCATTCCACCCAAAAATTCGATACCGAGATTTCACCGGAAATACACGTTTTGAGACCTCCTGAATCCAAAAAAAGCATTTTTGGAAACATGTCCGTGTGTGTCTGTGAACAGCATAACTCAAAAACGAACAATTGGATAAGCACCAAACTTGGTATTTAGGTTCAGTATCTTCCAGAGATGCGACACGAAGGTTTTCAAGAAAATCCCCCCACCCCAGACTACCCTTTACATGGAAGATTTTTGGAAAATTTTAATTTTCTCAAAAATGGCTCTAACGATTTTGATGAAAATATCATATGTTTAAGATAATGTCATGAGAAATGAAATGTATATCTCGAATTTTCTGGGAATGTCTCCAAAAGTATTCTTCATTGTGAACGACTTTTGCATAACTGGTAAACCATAAGAGATAGACAAAATTTTACTACACAAAAAATGTAGATCGCGTTAAAATACACAACTTATGTCATATACATTTCTTTTGTTGAGTGAACCGTTTTCGAGATATTGCTTGTTATTTCCTTAAATTTTCCAATACTTATACTTTTTCTCAAATGCGTTATTCATTTTTTTTTGTCCTGGACATGCAAAGATAATGGAATGCGTCACATAGCAACCAGTGTTAAAATATTTGACTATCGCTTAAAAGCTACCATATTTTCCTTGCATCTACAAGAAAATTACCAATAAGATTGACATCTGATATCTCGATTAACATGAAGAATATGGAGAATAGGCGTTTGTAAAATTAGGTTGTACAAGAGTAGAGAAAGTTATGTGAGTGTAACACATCAGATTTTTTGTGGAGTGATCCATTTCCGAGATATTTGTTTGAATTGTCCAATATCTATACTTTTTCTCAAATGGCAATTCATTCTTCTTTTTTATGCTCTGGACATGCAAAGAGAATGGAATGCTCCACATAGTAACCAGCTCTTAAAAGATTTGACTATCGCTTAAAGCCTACTATACTCCCCTTGTACCTGCAAGAAAATTAGCAATAAAATTAACATCTCGATTAACACGAATTATATGGAGAATAAGCGTTTGTAAAAATAGTTTGTACAAGAGTAGGGAAAGTCATGTGAGTGCAACACGTCAGATTTGTTTTACCTGGATAGCCAGTTTTATTTCCTAGCTCCTCCCAGATAACCTCACGGCGTAACTGGTTGTGATAGTTGGCGTCTGCAGTATCATAAATTCTTTATAATGTTGCACAGCCCCTGCAGAAACGTATACAAAGAGGTTGGAGAGGGGTGGGGAGAAAAGAGCAACAGTATTTCCCTAGTGTGGTGCAACAAGAATGCCTAAAGTACGCACTCGCTGTTCTACAACTGATTCAAAACTCCTCCCAGGAGATAAGGGCTCGTCCAGCTACTGGGCATCCAGCTGATTAGGGCCAGGAGGAAAACCTTGTATTCGTTCATGTTGAGCGATCCGAATGCATATGTAATATAATGAGAGTTGACGAAGGTCGTTCGTCACCAGCGGAAGCTTCCGAGAGAGTGGTGTAGCAGGCACTCTTTTCGGAAGGAGCGGAAACCTACCGCTTTCGATCGGCCCAGTGTGTATTTGCCTATTAAATAACGCCCGAAGCATGTTGTTAGGCTGAGGGCAGCCCGAAGAAGTGTTATCAAGTGTATCTACCCTTGCTAGGGTTTAACCACTGGTAGGTAGGAAAGGGTTTTGCAGGATGGCGGTTGAGACTGAGGTTGTGGGGGTGATAGGAGGTAGCTGTTAAGCTCCTCGACGAGTGCAGGTCAGAGTGCAACGGCCCTAGTGCACCGCTGGTGGATGATATTTTCGAAATTGTTTTGGATAAATTTTGAATTTACCAAGCAACTTATGGTAGGACTATGAGGAGTTCAGCTTTTGCTGCTGGTTGAAGTAACTCCTTTGTTACCGGAGGTGCCCGCAAGCCATGCGGGGAACTCGGTGACGCGTCAAGCGGCGTTCTCTGGGGTTATAGTCCCCTAGAGACCGAACGAGGGCACTCCGATGGAATGGCAAACTGGTCGTATAGTTTTCAAGCCCGGCGCCTAATTTCATGCTCCAGGTATGGAAGAGATGAGGCTTCGTGGAGTAGTCTCACGGGGAAAGCGCGGCATACAGAATAGATGGCTCGAAGGCTCCTATTTTGTACCCGCTGCTGTCGGAGCAGACTGGAGTCTGCGGCCATGCCCCAGGTCTCGCAGGCGTAGAGCAGGACGGAGATTATAAGTGTTCTAAAGAGACGCAACTTAAGCGGTATCGGCATCACGGATCCCAGCATGGGGTACAGGGAGACCGTAGCCGCTATGCCCCGACGCGAGAAATCCGTGATGTGACCCCGGAAAGTTAGACGCCTATCTAACTGAACACATAAATAGGAGATGGAATTCGTCCACTCTATCCTACGTCGGAGGTAGGTAAATGAGGGGAAGTTGGCGGGGAAGCAGCGCTGTGTAAACACAATGGCGTGGCTTTTCTCCGGGTTGATGGACAATCGCCAACGCCTACACCACTCTTGTATGAGGCGGAGGTATCGCTGAAATGGGTTGAAGGCTCTGTGGGGGTTTCTGTCTGTGCAGTATAGCAACACGTCATCAGTATACTGGGCTGTATTGACGTGCTGCTCTATTGATATGTCGGCCACATACACGCTAAAGAGCGTAGGAGATAATTCAGAATCTTCGGGGACTCCGCCTCGTATTGGCCTGTGTATTGATTTGTGCCCCGCAACTGAAACTGAAAAAGCTCGGTGTCTGAAGTAAGAATGTAGGAGGTGAATGTAGTGTGGTGATAGTTCCAGTCGGGTAAGCTTTTAAAGGAGACCTGCATGCCAAGTCGTGGAGAAGGCCTTCTCGACGTCCAGAGACAGCGCGGCAGTAAAAGCCCTGTCCTGGAAACGCAGGGCAGCGGCAACCACCACCCGCAGCTGCTACTGGGGCGTCGAGTGCCCAGGACGAAACCCAAACTGATGGTCAGGGATAGCGTGAATGTCGCCCAGTACAGGGGACAAGCGGGCAAGTACTAGCCTCTCGAAGACTTTCGAGAGGACTGACAGGAGGCTGATGGAGCGGTAGTTGGAAGGGTGAACCGGGTCTTTCCCCGGCTTCAAGATGCAGATCACCCTTGCCTCTCTCCACTCGCGTGGGAAGTTACATAAGGCGAGACACATTGACCTTTGTGAGAAAGAGAACGGCTCGGAAGGGAAGGCAGCAGAGCATGGCGGGTGTGAGCCCGGCAGGTCCCGCCGCCTTTTTAGTGTTGAGACGCCGAGTGCGCCTTGGACCTCGCTGGATTTGATGACAGGAGGCCGAACCGCCTCGTCCAGGGGACGCCGAACGAATCGGCGAACCTCCTGACGTACGTGCTCGGAAAAGGCGTCGTCCTGGGGGTCATCTTGAGGTCCCATGGTTCGCTCAAGATAGTCCGCAAACACATTAGATTTGGCTTGGGGTTCATAGGCCAGGCCTAGGGTGCCTTGGAGCGGAGAGGTGTATTGACCTCGCCGGTTCCGAAGTCTTTTGGCGATCTGCCACACGTCTGCACTCTCGAGGTTCGTGGGGGCCATTGTGTCCCCCTCACGCGCGCACTCTGTGCTCGCGAAGGCAGACCCTGACCTCTTGGTGCAAGCGCCTCAGAAGCTCTCGGTTGTGAGCCGTGGGGTGCCACTGATAGAGTCTGCGTGCTGCCCAGGATCGGCGGATGAGAAGGATAAGTTCTACAGGTAGAACAGCTGGGTGTAGGGGCGGAGGGGTGAGAACAGTCAGGTTATGGGCAGTTTTCACCACGGTGGAAGTGAAGGAAGAGACCGCAGCCTCTAGGGATGGGATATCGGTGATTCTTGGGTTAGGCGGGATGGAGACGTTTAGGCAATGCTTTGCACAGTCCCAGTCAACCTCACGGTGTTGAACCTTGAGGTCATGACTGGCAACCCGGGTGTTACCTTCAGCCAACACCGGATTATGATCTGAGTGAAGTGCATTGATCGAAATGAGTGACGTATGAAAGGGGAAGTGCTTGGTGATCATGAAGTCAGTAACAGTTGCCCGTCTTTGACCTCATGGATGATGGGTGGGTTGCCAAGGACCCTTTACTCTGAGCTGAGGGTCCGCGTCTACCATGCGAATAATATCATTGCCTCGAGCATTCGGTCGGGGGCCGCAATGCCAACGCGGATGCCTGGCATTGAAGTCCCCGGCCATAATGACGTCGGGATGTAGGACGAAAATGGAAGGGTAATCGTTGGCTACAAACTGCATCCGAGGAGGGTGGTATACAGACACCATGAAGACTTCTGTCTCACCGAGGTCAACAAAAACAACCGTGGCCTCTAGAATTTGAAGTGGAGGGAGGTGGATGGGTCGGTGGACTACGCTGCTCTTCACGAAGACCGCTATGCCGCCTCCTCGGCGGCCCACACGATCTGACCTGAGGCAGTTGAAGCCCGGTAGGCGGAATGAGGTATTTGGACGGAGATGTGTTTCCGATACTACGATGACATCCAGTGTATGCAGGCCGGCAAAGTGCTGGAGCTCATTCCCCTGGAGCACCAGGCCACACGCGTTCCAAAACGCGAACCGGAATGAGGTGCGAAGACCATTACGATTCGCCATTTTGTCCCTTGCGGATGACGCTGGAGAAGAACGTAAGCCCTTCCATGGCTATAGCCATCCTTGCGGCCGGGTCGGTGGCAGAGAGGAATCTGACCAGCAGATCGCAGATGCGCTGGCCGTGAGTCTGCAACAGCTGCTGCAGCCACGCAAGCATATCAGGATGCTACGGGGCAGAGGGTGGAGGGGGTTGGTCTTGGAAGGGTGGGAGGTGAAGGGCGCTGAGGCGCCGGTTGAACAGCGCCTTGCCCCGTCCCCGACTGTCCCGCTCGTGTGGAAGTACCACGATCGCGCGGGGAGACGGGTTCCGAACTCGGCTCCTGAGTCGCCCGGCGTCCCCTCACCTTTTTGGGGCGGGGTTGAGTCCGGGGAGCTGGAACTGGTGTTATGGTTGGGGTGGATGTTGTGTTTGAGCCCGTGATCTGCCGGGGCCATCCGCGGGCCTCTGTGTCACTGCGGCATATGAGGGTCGCTGCTGTTGCCGACGTGGTTGTTCTGGAGATGAGGACCCCGGTTGGGTTACCCTGGCTGGTGGAGGCGGTTACCTGCTCTGGTTGGTGGTGTCAGGTGCTGGTCTCCTGGAGGCAATCATCGTCCTCCTTGTGGGGCAGCCTCCGTAGCAAGCGACGTGCCTTCCCTTTTATAAAAATGTGCCGAACTCGACCAGAAGGTCAGATGGCTGTGGCCTTGTCTGCCTCGCGCTACCTGAGAACCGTAGGTATTGCGTGTTCTCAATTAAAGTTGAAACCAGTTGCCAGAAGCTGCCCTTAAAAGGGTCGCTTCGCAGAAGAGGCAACTGGCCATTCAGCGACTAGATGGTCTCGTCGTCACTGGTGTAGGTGAAGAAGTTAATGAGATAAAGATTGAAGCTCGTGGAAGGCATCCAAAATGACACGCGAAATGTCGCGAGCCACCCTTGGCTCTCCAACCACTGGTTCACAAAGTTGTCGGTCGCTGGCAAACCCTCAGCTAGTTGCACCTCAAGTAGTACAACCGCTCGCTGCTGATGCTGCCTGCAGAATCCCGCCGCGCCGCGCACCGCCGCACGCTAAATAACGCGAATCCGACTCCCGCTTTTTCTGCTTCAGTCCATTCCGATTGTGACGGGCCAGTGTGAGCTAACCTTAAGTCGCAAAGTCTCCCCTCACGCTCTGCCAATGGCCAATACGGTAATTAGCGTCATCATTCCATGTTGGATGTTGATCAATTATCAATTCTACATTTGGTATTGGTTTCTCTCTGCATTACATGATTAGCAAGTACATTTACTGATAACTTACTAACTTAAGTCAGACTTGTATTGTATTCTAGTCACACTGCTTATCCTGTATAACTCAACATTCTTTTTCGTTTAGAGCATACTAATGTCATCTGCATACAATACTAGCTTAACTGTTAAAAGAATTAAGACTAAATATAAGGAACAGAATGAGGCAAAAAAGGAATCCTTGAGGCCACCACATTTAACCACCCCTGCTTCACTTTCATAGTTTCTTAAAGATACAAATTGTTCTGTTTGTTAACTAACTTTTAAAACATTCAAATAGTACACCATGTAAACCTATATTTTCTAACCTATTAAATACTTAATATTATATGATTTACGGCAGGATCACGAAACTCGGCTAAGTTCAAGAGCAAGTTCCGGTCATACGCTCTGTCACTCACCTTCTTGTGCATCGAGTCTTCCTCTATGTAAACAATTAGTGACGGGTGCACAGAACTAGCCTCGTATACAATTGGTTAATATTAAGTGTAAAGAAAGCGATATATCTGTCTTGCAAATGCAATACATTTTTATTGCAACTATTTTACTTAAATTTTGAGTATATAAAGTTATAATACATCCAGTGTTTTTGTTAAAGGTTTTTAATAAAAAGTACCATGTATTAGTTTTTAGTGTTGCAGTGGTGACTGAGATGTTCTCAGAACAATGACCTAAATACAGAATCTCACTTCAAGCTAAAGGTAGGTCCTAAAAGTTAACAACTCTTGCTATTTACAATTTCATCCAAAATCAGGCTTAATCTTTGAACTAGATAAACGTAATATTGAAATCAAACGTGAACCAGTAATGATGTTACAAAACTTATTCTTCGAAAAGTATAGTCTACTGAAAAATTATCCAGAAAATGTATGCTGAACCGAAAAGAGCAAAATTCTCCTAAACCACCAATAATATTTGGTTAGTTTCTTCTCTCTGGCATAGTTAAGTTCCAGCCCCAACATTTCACACATTCGCAAAGGTGTATTGTTGTACAGAGCTTCTTAATAACAGCAACCACACCTCTGAATGACTCTTCGTAGTACGATCCTTCAAAGGAATAAGGCCAAGAAGTTCTACAGTAAAATTTAGTTACTACAAAATGGGACGCTAAGGACCACAGTGGTTAAAGAGCGTCCATAAATAACACTCAATTCATTTATTTTACTCCCCTTACGTAGATAACCAACTCAGTCGTATCTTTAACATCGCGTGTTTCAAGACCAAAGGAATAGAACACAGAATTTATAATTTTCTATTTTGTTTGCTAGATCTGATATGTGTTTAGTTACAATCTCATGAGATTAACTGATTGCCTTGAAGGACTTTATTAACGTGGGTAAAGCTCTTCAGCAGTCATCACTAAACAAACAATAACCCCATATGGTTGGTAAACATCAACGGTGGCAGATTCAACATGTTTCACTGCTTTGCGTTTGATATGTTCCAACACTTTTTCTCCAGCCAACCCGATAGTTTTCCTCGCTATATTCTTATCTGTGCATTGTGGTAAAACGTAGTTTTATATCGTGGTCTGATGTGTTTCTAATTATTGCTTTGCACACCAGACAACGTGCATTTCTATCGTCTGACACACGCGCGCACACACACCAGCAGTTTTTCTTCCCACTATAAGTTAAACACTGGTGCAACACATGAACGTATTTTGAGGAGGTAGTCACTCGCTGGTACGTACAGGTAAGGGAGTCTGATCGCAACTGGCACGTCTTTATAAGCACTGGAGCTAGCACTAAGCACGTTGCGCCAGTTTCGCAATCCTGATGTAAGGTATCAAAAGTTTTTTTTAATCTAGAAATTGTCCAGATGCATACAAATTGACAACAATAAATGTTTCAATTTTTGTCACTATGTTAAATACTGCATTAAGAATACTTGTGTCTTTAGGGAATCCAAGCGAATAGTTTTGCTAAAACAATTAGAATAGATATATGATATACACCTCGTGCATCGCAACCTACATAGATATTTTGTGGATATCACTCCCAGGAGGTATGGATGAAGTGAGGGAACCACAGGAAACTGCAATCCACAGACACGCGCAGGAGTCTCCAACATTTCCTGGCTTGAAAACCAGAACCACTACTGGAGCTGCTCAGAGAGGGCGAAGAGCGATCCTTGCAACCAGGCGACCACGGGGAGTATTCTTGACTTGGAGCAAGCATTCGCGCCATCTGTCTGTACTTCCTCACGTCGCGAAACCTGGAAGTACACCTGAAACATGAGAAGGAAACGGAATGAAATCATGATGAAAGAGGAACCAACCTCGCATTCGACTATTGACCAGGGAAAACCTCAAAGAACTCCAGTTCAGACTGGGCGGTCGACGCGAACTGAAACCGAGACCGCCCGCGCTACCACGGAGCCCATTCGCTCGGTTACTGAAACAAAACAAAATATCAGTCGGAATAAGAGGAATCCTTTTTTGCTTACCAAGTACAATTTCTAGCCGACGAATGACTAACTCGCCATCTACTGACAAGTATGTGCCATCAGCACTATATAACGCACGAAAGTGAACAAGACATCTGTTATGCCGAGTTCACAATGGAGCGACACTGACGACGTGACAAGACGATTGACAAATAGGAATTCGGCATTAACGCAACAAACTCTGCGAAGAAAGTTGAATTGGTTAACTTTTGCCGCGCGACATGGCGTATCAAGAGAATAGGTTTTACGTTATTGGAAGAAGACATCAGTGGCGTCCGGTAGCTTCCGAGTTGAGGTAGGCTCAACAGTTTTATAAATATGCATTAACTATATTTAAATGATCATGGGTATTGAAATGTTTCATGCAGATTTCTTTATACATAAAATCATACTAGCAAATTATCCATACCCTATTTACTTGAATTGAAAATAAACTCCATTCTTCGCTCCTTGCTCAGTTACATCACCATGAAATGTAGAACAATTTCTTGATTCTTGTAATTTAGACCTTTCAATGGCCATCAAAGCCACACTGCCCAATCTTTTGTGTCCTTGAGTTGATTTTTGTAAGGATTTAATCCGTTTAAGTGAAAAAATGACCTTTCGGCTGAAGCATAAGTATCTGGTATTGTTAAAACTAGTATAGTCAATTTATACAGTTCATGAAATGGTGTATGTAGGTGACTTGATTTAAGGTGTTTTACAGCTCATGAGGGAATTTACCTTTAAACTCTTCCACTGAATACAGTACTATCAATTCGTTTTTCAGACGGATTACATAAAAAATTGCAGTCTGTTTTGGCTTCAGGCTTTCAAGCTGAAGGAAAATTTACGTTGGTAAGTCTCAGCGATGAAATGAATTCCAACTGTGGCAGATTCCGAATCGATGTGTCATTTGAGTTGCGACGTCAATTATTTGAAAATACAACCTTCTGTATTTGACATTATTTCCCTGGCATTTTCTTTTTCTTGGCACACCTTCAGTGTCTTTATCCTCCTTGCTAATGACAGACCACAATGTATCGAATTGATTTGCTTCATTAACTTTGTACACACAGTAAAGAATGCCCAAATGTTTTGTCTGTAGTATGTTGTATAGAACATCAGTATGTGTATAATTTTGTAGGGAAAATACTGTTTCAAAATCAGAGAGGAGAAACAACTATACCGAGCCAGAGCAGCAATTTCATTTTCTCAGTCCCACGAGCTATCAACAACATCTTGAAAAAGATACAATTAATAGTTCGCGAGTTTCTTTCACAGCATTTACGGTTCGGGAAGTAAACTTCCATCGTTTGGGTGCATTCTGAGGAAGCTTATTCTTGAAGTATTCTCTAAGGGCATTTGTACGTTTAGTAGATTTCGAGAAAAATGAACTTAGCCTAGTCAAGAGTTTGAAAGAAAGTGCAACCATTTTTTTTAGTTCATAACTGGTTGTGATAGCACTAGATTTTGCGCATTGCTTCAGCCATGTACTAACAGAGTTCTAGACCACACTTCTTGTGCTTTTGTTTCTAGACCATTTAATTCACAAGCCACGACTACCGTACCATTGTATTTCTGGGCTACCAACTTCTCTGATCTATATGAATTTATTTCCATTGCATGATTGATGAGACCACTAGCAGACCTGTATGCACTTACATCAACAAATAAGATGAACTTTTCTTTTATATCTGCAGTTTGATCATGAGCATATTGAAGAGTAGTATATAACTGTGATTTATTACCGACATCTGATGTTTCATCTAAAATGATAGTAACAAACTGAGCCCCGAAATTTAATGTTTAATGGATTTCCTCAGTATGGTACTTATAGCAGTAATGACTGTTTTGGATTCTGGAAGTGCCCTTGAATGTTGTTGCCGATTCTAAGTGCTGTCGTAGGGTAATGTCATAAACACCTAACAAATTCAATGGTTCTATATAATTTCCTTTTGTTAAGGGAATCTTATTTTTCATCATATCCTCTGAAAGGCAATTCTTGCATTGCGAAGAAACAAGTTGTGTCAATTAATCGTTTCAAAATTTCTCTTTCTTTTTACTATTTCGTTGTGACCTGTAACACACGCTCTCAATTGGATATAAAGTTGAGTGTCTATGCGAAAACTACCAACACACGCAAGCTGACAACTGAATGCAAATGATTTTGTTATTGTTCGTGTTTTGTTATAGCATTTGTCAAATTATTTAAATTACTGTAGCCGTCTTTGCTCGATACATCACGTTCATTGCAAAACAAGTAGCATGGCCAGCAAAATAATTTACCTAGCTTAGAGTTACGTACTAGCCAATTTGTCTTCACATATTGTTGGATGTAAACCAGCCGAATTATTCTCTTCCCTTTTCCTTATGTTGGGACTTCAACTTAGGGATCGCTGGCACAGGCCTGCCTACATTTATAATTTATTTTTCTTATTGAAAGTGCGAGAAGTAAAAGAGTTTTTCAGTGACACGCGTTTGGTTCCATTGGGTTACAGTATTTCACTTTCATAAACACACTTTTATAGAATGCACAACACAACAATAATTATTACCTCGCACCTCACAGTACAGAATAAACTACGGGCAGGCGTAGAGAGTTGGCGCCTACTGCATAGGCAAGCACTTTTTTCGAGTGGAGGAGAAAATGAATTAATCACTGCTCCAGCCCCGATGGGAGTTGGGAGTGAGGGTGTGGGACTTACCAATAGCCGGCATACCTACTACTCCACCGGAAGGAAAAAATGAGGAATTCAAGTGTGATGCGGCAGTACCGTTGTTACACCTGCGTATTGTTGGAAAGAATATATTGACGGTCACGGAGGACCTAAGTCAGGTGATAGGTAAGATGCCAGGACGCAAGCATGGCCAAGGCCCTATTTGCGTCCTTGGGAATTTGGGGTGCTGTAATGAGGGAAGATTGTGAGATAAGGGATGGTGTAGCGAAGGCAAGCTAGGCAAAGCCCAGCTTACCACCATGGTGAGTTTGGTGAGCTGGCTTGGTGCCGCGCGCGGCATCTAGGTGCTGCGTCCGGCCACTCCGGTGGTTCTGTGGTTGGTAGTCCATTGAGCTTCCTCAATAACTTGAGCGCATCTTTGACTATTCTGTGTAATGTGATGGAAATCCCGTACATGGTAGCGTTGAAATCGTTAGTTGTTAGGTGCTGTTGGTTGGAAGTTGCTTGGATGGATTGATATTCTTGTAGTGTTGTGATGTGCTGAGAAAGTGCCTCATCCAAGGCTGCAACCCTTTCTGAGAGGTGCAGAATCTCAGCTTGTAGGTCCTCCAACTTCTGGATGATCTCCGGCTAAGCTGGTGTGGTGTTCTGCGTTGATGGTGAAGAGGCCTTTGTGATGGATGCTTCACCCTGGACTGGAAGCTGCGAGGATGTCGATGACTGTCGTCGTCCAGGAGAGCGAGGTCACTGCGCCTGGCTTGTGTATTGGCCGAAGCCATTACAAGTAGAGCAGTACCGGCGTCGGTGCTGCAAGTTGTCATGAGCAGTCGCGATCAGGCTAGGTGCGCAACAGTATGGAACCTCGGATGCCTCCGTCAATAAACTCCAACCTCATCAGGGGTGCCGGTTCCTGTTAGTTGTGAATTCTGGTAGCTTTGGCAGCTGAGGGCCAGAATTCCTCGGCGGCAGGGAATTGCCTATGAACTCCCCTGACCACAGCGAAGATACGGGGAGGCAAGCGCTGGCGAGAAGAGCTGGAGGCGGCGCTGATGTTGGCTTCCTCGATTAGAGGCGCTAGTGTCAACAGTGGAGGTTTCAACTTCATCGCCGGTCTTCCCACCCATGTTGAGCAGTCGACATCTCGAAGCGAAGTCAGTACCATGGATCTGTATGGAGAAGCACCTCAATGCTATTCCTGCATTCTTACGCTCAACACACGGCCCTAGAAAGCGCCGCATTCCCATGATTATCACGTCATAGTTGCTGCGAGAACATGATTGCGCTTAAGACTTTGTGAAACGAAAAGTTGCACAGATGCACATTATAAGGGAAGGCGCAGCTTACTTAGTCTACCCATAATGCACGCCACTGCACTCTTTCTTATATCTACAACGAAATGTATAAATGTAATGAACACTTATCTTGAGTAACAAGTAGTAGACAGGAAAATAAGTTTTTCTATGTTGTAGACAGCCACGTGAATGAAAAACATCAGATTTTTCACTTTCTCTACTGCTTACCTATTGTAAGTAGAGGAAGTATGGCATTCCCCAAAAACTTCATATGGAAACTTCACTGAAAAAACGTTTGGAGGTCTCCCCTCCCACCCCCCCAAACAAAGAAAATAATTTTTAGAAATAGGTCTGTGTGAGAAGAGCATAACTCAAAAACGACGTCAATTAAACACCAAATTTGGTATTTAAGTTCAGTGTCTTCCAAGGATGCATCATGGTTTTTAAGACACTCTCACTCCAAACTACCTTTACATGGAAAAATTTTAATTCTCTCAAAAATGGCTGTAATTTTTACTAAAACATGATGTTTAAGATATCTGACAAATAAAATGTATACATTGAATTTTCTGTGAATAGCCTGTAAAGTCTTCATTTTTAACATCTTTTGTATAATAGTTAAAATGTATCTGGTCTTTAATCCACTTATATTACAGAGGTCTGTCATCCATGTTATTCTGCTTCTTTAATCAGAATTCATAGATCTAATTGACAAAAGCACCTTCTATATCCAGAAATATAATACAATGTCTTAAAAGTGCAGTGACTTCTCTACCTTCCCAACTTGTTGGTGAAGGGTGATTTTACATAATTTCCCTGATTGATAAGCATGTTGGTTCGGATTTAGAGGAACCAATGTTAAACTCCTCTCTTTGACATGCCTGTCTACCAGTTTTTCTAATGCTTTAAATGGAGAAGTTGCCAAGCTGCTAGGTCTTGGATCCTTATACAATGTATGATCAAATCTACTTAGCTTTGAGATGGACTTACTCATCTGCAAACATTAGGTATACATGAACTGTGACTAAACTGCTCTAAAGGACCTATACAGGTGTTTAATCAGTCCTCCTTTGGCTTATTGAAGTACAACTGGAAAGATTACATCTGAACCAGGTGACTTAAAACCATCTTAAGGGTTTTCTGAACGTTAATACATTGTTTGGCTGAATCCCAATTCAAGTTCCCCTTCTTAATACAATAGATAATCAAAATATATTAATATTCTAATTTCTATTAAACATTCAAATTCTCTCCTGTGTAATGCAGAAAAGCAATTTACTCACTGGAACAATATGTTGGTCTAGGTTCTCCATGACAGAGCACTGTGGAAAATGACTCTCTAGGAGTACCTTCAGCATTTCATGGACCATCAAGTTTATCGCACATCCTTTTTCATTAGCAAATCTTGTCAAATATCTTGTGGAATCTAGCAGTTGCAGTGAGTCCAACTACCAACTCACAGAATGCTCAGTAAATTCCTGATTACTCGTCCCAAATAGCAGATAAAAGCATCCGGAAGTTCAAAATGTAGTAATTTTGTACTTGTCATTCGTCTGAATAAAACCACATTCTTTGATGGGGCTAGTTCCCTTATAAATGTTTCTTAAATCTGTTATGATGCAGAAGATTTCATCTATTTCTTATTGCTGTTCATTGCAAGGGGCTTGGTATGATACGGAGAGAACTATAAAATCCCTTGAAATTACTTCTCAAACCCAATCACAACTTCAAGAAACATTTTGAGTGAATTAATTAAAATATATTTTGTGTAGCACTAATCCTCCACCCTCAGACAAGACAAAGTTAAAAAAAAAGCACTCATATGCTCATTTTTATAAATGCTTAAGCTGTATACTTGCCATTCAGTCTTTTGTTACATGTTTCTAGAATTCAAGTAGTAATTAAAAAGAGAAAGACAGAGGTTGCTATGCAACTGTTAATAAGGGGCAGCTCTTGATTTTCCACTCAATCTATACACAAAAGTGTGAGTGCTTCTGGAAAAGTCTTATTTTGGAGTCGTTTGATTTGATGCAGAATGCCTTAAATGCATTGTGCTATCACCTCACTAAACTGTTTTAAAAGATATGGAGTACAATACCAAAATGAACAATGGCAACTTTCTACTTTTGTTCTGATCGTCAATGTTAAGCAGTATTAAATAGGATTTCTCAGCAAACATAATTAATGTAAATATATAAAATGGATGAAGTTGTCTTTAGCAATCACCTGTATTCTGGGCAGTGCATACTACAACACTATTCAAGTGCAGTTACATAATAGGATATATGCTGGAAATATTAACCCAATGGTTACATTCATCTAACTACATCTCAACAACCCATCTACACAGTCTTGAATCATTCCTAAAGGAGTTCACACTTCATTTGATCCTATTGTTTTGAAAGCAACTATTCCATCAAATCTCACTGCCTTTGATGCATTATGTATAGAATGGTTCTGCTGAGCTAAACTATCATTCCACCACTTCCCTTTTTGTCACAAACTGCAGTGCCAAGCTACGTAATACTCTGTGTTTTTTTGTTAGTGTTTTCAGATCTTGGAGATTATTTTTATATACAAACCAGTGAAGAACTGATTGTGCAACTCATCTAACTTAATGTTTTTGCTTCATTGTGAATGTTCAAAAAATTTGCTTTTAAAATGCATCAAGCTGTTTACCAGTAATACCCTCTTGGTCTAATGTTTTATGTAACTTTACCATTTATTAAAGAATAAATATTATTCCACATTTACTTATACTGATTTACTGCAGAGGCTAACTCTGCTTGCTTTGCTTGAGTTATGTTATCTCTCATGATAAAGATGCTTAATATCAAATGCAGCTTAAACAGAAGGCTTGCTCAAGCTTAGGGATGGGGGGAAAAAGTATCATTATTAAGTTTATTGAGCTCAGCACTTACAGAAGAACTATTTTTCTTTATTTATACTTGTGTCAAACAGTTCCACATGGATTTCAAGATGAAATTCATCAATGAGATATATGCATATCTCATTCGGAAATAGTAATGAAGGTTGCAATAAGCATTCATTTTATATCACTGCTTATTATGAGAACAAAAAAATTTACTTTCATTTCCATCTAGCCTCTACAGCAACCATTTCACAAGTAACAACAATCAAATGCCTTCTTTAATCATATTATACACTTTTTACATGCTAATATTTGATTAAATCAAAATCAGCATAGAATTAATAATACAATAGTAACCAATGTTTATGTAGTACACATATACATTGTCTAATAGATTAAGTTTAATATTATATGGTTTTCATTTCACATAAATATCTTAAAACATAAAATAATTAATCACATTTTCATTAAATCTGCGAATTTAAATTGTTCTGAATTAAACCCAATTTGGCTGATATGCTGCTGTGGCACAGACAGACATATAAATATGTGACAGTGACATGGCCAATAGTATGTTTGCACGAGATGCACTGAGCAAGATTAACTAAATTTGTTTTTTAACTTCTTAATATTTACATTGTTCTGGGTATAATTTAGTTTTGTTCTTTAATGTTATATCACTGGATTTCTTAATTATGAATTCTAAATTGGAATAGACAGCTCATTTTATGTGCTTTGGCTGCTTCATCACTTTTATTTATTTTGGGTTTTTTTTATTCTCGTGCTTCAAAATATGTCTTTTTAATTGATATGCTAAAGTAAATCTCCTGGGACAAAAGTTACACTCGTGTGGCTTTTTGCCTTCATGTGTCAAGTAATGCGCATTCAAATGTGATAATTGAGTGAAGCTCCTCTCACAAAGTTCACATTTATGTGGTCGTTTCCCCTCATGAATCATATTATGTCTGTTCAAGTCTCCTACACGAGCAAAACTTTTATGACAAATTTGACACTTATGTTGTTTTCTACAGTCACGTTTTAAATTATGCCTCTCCAACTGGGATTCAAAATTAAAGCCCCTTGTGCAAAGTTCACATTTGTATGGTTTTTCCTTATGGAATAAAGTATTATGCGTTTTCAATTGAGACATGTAAGCAAAGCCCCTATTACAAATTTCACATCTGTGTGGTCTTTTATCCTGATGAACCAAATTATGCACTTTTAAGTGGGATATCTGAGTAAAGGTTTTCTCACAAATTTCACATTTGTGTGGCCTTTTCCCTTCATGAATCAGTTTATGTCGTTTCAGTTCTGAAAACCACAGAAAACTCTTATTACAAATTTCACATGTATGTGGACTTTTGCCCTCATGAATCAAACTATGCATTCTCAAATTTGACATTCGAATAAAGCCCTTGCCACAAATTTCACATTTGTTTGGTCTGCTGTCTCTGTGAGTCAAATAATGCATTTTCAAGTCTGATGCTCTTATAAATGTCCAATCACAAAAAGTGCACTTGTGTGGCCTTTTATTCTCATGAATCATATTATGCATTTTCAAATGAGATGCCACAGCAAAGGTTTTCTTGCAAATTGTACACTTATGTGGTCTTTTGCCCTCATGAAACAATTTATGTCTCTTCAAATCACACAACCACACAAAGGTTTTCTTACACAGTTCACATTTGTGTGGCCTTATGTTCTGATGTATCACTTTATGTTTTTTCAAATCTGAAGAGCGCACAAAACTCTTATCACAAATGTCACATTTATGTGGTCTTTTCTGCTCATGAATTAAATTACTCTTTGCACGACTTAAATTAGGTTTCTCGTGAATTAAATTATGCTTCTTTAAATCTATTTTATCTCTGTAACTCTTGTCACAGATTTCACATTTATATGGTCTAATGTCCTCATGAACCATATTATGTCTTCTCAGGTTAGACCTAGTTCTAAATGTTTTTTCACATACTTCACATTTGTGTGGTTTTTTGCCTTCATGAATCAAGTAGTGCTTTCTCAAGTTTGCTATAACTTTAAAGCTTTTCTGACATATTTCACATTGGTGTGGTCTTTTGTCCTCATGTGTAACAGTATGCTTTTTTAACTTTGACATTTGTGTAAAACTTTTCTCACAAACTTCACATTTGTACAGTCTATTTGGGTCATGAATTGAATTATGTTTTTTTAAGTGATAAGCACTAATAAAGTTAATTTCACATATTTCACATTCATATGGGCGTTTGTTACCTTTAGTAACAACAGAATTTGTAAAAGTCAATACTTGCAAAGAGCTCTTTTCTTGAGTTTCACATTGTTCCTGCCAACTGTCTTCAACAACAGCAAAAGTAGTTTGTGACTGTACTGAATCAAATGAGGAAATATTCTTTTCTTCATGTAACTCTTCTGAGATATGGTTGCCATGCGGACCATGTGGAGTAATATCTCTCTCACAATCAGGGACCTCCTCTTTCACTTTCAAACAGCTTTTCTCTTCTAAGGTTGTAGTTGCAAAAAAGCTTGAAACACCATCAACACCACTATAAGCTGTCTCTGCATATAACCTGCAATGTCAAAACATTAATTACTACAACAGAGAAAGGCCAAAAGGTTAAAAACAGAGCCACAGAAAAATTTTATGCAAGTACATGACAATTTTAAAGCAAATTTATGGACGAACTCAGTCTTGAAGGCTGATATACTTGATATGATAATAGATTAAAATTATATACTATGTAAATTTCTCCAATTCCTCTTAAGATTTAACTTTTGTCTTCTCAGACTGGCACCAAAACACTGAAGGATCTTGCAATTTTGAAACCGAGGCATTTTGCAATTTTTGTCATGATAGGATATTTTGGTGAAATAGTATTTCAGGCTTCTTTCATCTTACAAGAGCTTGAGTTACTACATATTTTGCTTTAATGCAGCAAGAAAAAAATAGCAAAAATAAGTATTCATTCCAAACCATTCATTATTGGATTGACTATGGAGGGAACTTGGGACAAATCCAGAGTGGATATGGTACCTACGCCCCATAAGGAGGCATCCCGGGTGAAAGGAGGCGAGAGGAGACAACAGGCGGCCGGAACCAGGAGCGACAGCACAGCAATGATAGGTTACCTAAGTTTCCAGAATGAGACACCCTGACAGATCGGGGACCCCATGCCCCTCAAGGGAGTTCAGATATCCTGGCAGTCAGCTGAAAGGAACAGAGTCACTAAGAGCAACCTTTTCCCCTGCCACTCTGCACCGAAACATCATTGCCGACACTTTTGACCATGAAATAGACCAATGGGATGAATGAAGTGAAGAATGGAACAAAAAAACCCAAAGGTCAGAATGGGCGGTCGCCGGGATCGATCTCGGGACCTACCGAATACGGGCCACAGATGTGACCGCCTGAATCATCCCACTCGGTTAGGGTAAGAAGACTTGAAATCAAAGTTTTCAGTCACCATTTTTAAATCCTTACTCCCATTCATGTATAGGGTTGTCTCATAAGTTCGTTCGCTTTTCATTACGTTTCAATCACTAAGAACGCCTGGGAACACACCTCACCCGCAGTGTAGCTACAACAGCGTAGTTGCCGAACTTTCCGTTTACAAACTTTAAACACAAGGTAGTTTAAAAGATAAATAACTACGGCAGTTATGTCTTGTAAACTATTTATTTTCTGCAGTATACACCATTATTGTCGACAATATATTGCCAAGTTTCTGGCTACAGTAACAGGAGCTAAATTGAGCTCCAATGCCAACACCCGAGTTGTAATTCGTGGATTGTTGACTACTGTTTCATGAATTCTTTCCACGTCCGTAACCATTAGCCGTCCAGACCGAGGTTTGTCTTTTAGGGAGAAATTCCCAGCTCGAAATCGACTAAACCACTTTTGACACTGCATCTTCTTCGTAGACAGCACAAACTTTCTGCCGGCATTGTGAGGCGATAGTAAAACAGCATAAGACGTCGGAAATGTTCCTTTTTGTTTTTCCATAGTTTGTAAACATAAGTTCACGCTGTTCTATCCAACTCAGTCACAAATACACACTGACATATTCAATAGTGAGGCTGGTGGTTGTTCTCTAAGTCATATTGGGTGGTTAGGTAACCAGGATAACTTGAGTGTACAGAGGGTTCAGGGTTTTCAGACGCTATAGATGGAACTTGCGAGCAAAACGAACGAACTTATGAAACAACCCAATACTAATGCTACTGTGATATTAAAATCTTGTATGTCACAATGCTAATGTTTTATCAACTAACATTAAGCCTTCAATAGCATTACATGGAATGCACAAACCCATTCCATTCAAGCCTTTTGATACCTTTCAAGGAAGAAATGAGGCATGTGTATCTAGAAGCAAAATGCGTGTTTGTTGTTCTACTCAGGGAAAATAAACAATGAATGGGCCTTGACATGTCACCTACACTCTTTACAACCATTACTAATAGCTTACTGTTGAACAAAAGAGAAGCAGATAGATGATTACAGATTGTGATGAGCAAAATATCTGAATATGCATAAAGAAAGTTGTAACACGTTAGAGCCTTGTTATTGGGTTTCTTTATGTCAAGTGGCTTCAGAGATGAATCGTAATCAGTGGTGGCTGCTGTGAAAGAGCACGTAAACACCATAATTTTTGACATCTTGTAGATTTATTGGTTATTTTTTCTTTGAATGCTATTACACGTAACATAGTTGCAGTAATTTAAAATCTACCGTGCTTGTCCTCTAAACTCGAGATATAGCAAGAGACTCAGGAACACAACTTAACTTGTGCACGTTTTTATGAACATTTGCGCATGCACAACTGGTATGACGTAATTACCTTATGGGTGAAACACATATAGGTCGTGCACACTTGAAGACATGCACCGGAACTTATCGTCCATCTCTCAGCAACTGCTACTAGATGGTAGCACACTACTGCACAAGTTTCATACATGCGAGAGTGCAAGTGCTTTTCAGTATGGCATAAACCCCACTAGATG
Organism: Deroplatys truncata; assembly: GCA_030765065.1. NCBI lineage: Eukaryota > Metazoa > Arthropoda > Insecta > Mantodea > Mantidae > Deroplatys > Deroplatys truncata. The sequence continues at coordinate 138,417,821 of CM060984.1, read as the reverse complement.
GTAGCATACTGAACAGTTACACCAATTCACTCATTGTACAGCAAAATTTAGATCTGATGGGAGTATATATTATAGCTATATGGACAGAAAAGCTCATTGCTCTCTCTCTGTGTGCGTGCGTGCGTGTGTGTGTGTGTGTGTGTGTGGATTCCTGGATGAGTTATGCTAGTAAAAACTTCAATTATAGAAAGATGACATTGGATTTTCTTTATAAATAGTGTCAGCCATGAAGCAGCATAGTTTCCAAATTTAACGTCTACCTACAGTGCAATGTAACGTGTATTTATACAGTAAAACGTGTCTTCAGCGGAGTTGAACGGCTCTTGAACATTTCCGTTAAAGATAGGTTTCCGTTTAACGAAGGTAGGCCTAGGCTATTAACAAAATTAAACCATCAAAATACAAATATTCTTACCTTTTAAACACAATGATTTACTCGGTAACGCACGGGAAATGGTCCCGTTTCGTCGCCGTTTGCTATGTTTTCAGGTTTGTATCCTTCGATTATTGAAGGTAGTTTAGCAATCCAATCAGCGATGGTTTCAATAACGTCATTCGATTCACCACAAAGCTCGTTAAAACTATCTGATGTCTTTTGCGGAAACTCTCCAACCATTAGATGCTTTAAATTCAGTCTTACCCAGTTTTTCAGCTACATTTTTAGCATATTCCTGCAACATAGGCCCCGATATGGCGTGATTGTTTGCCCTAACAGTAACAAACCACTCCCAGACTATTCCATTAATGTTCTGTCTTTATTTTCCATTAGAGCAATTTTCCCATCGCTTCAGAATTTCTGTTTTCTTCTTTAGAATCTTGTAAACTTGAGTTTTGACTGCATTGAACACCTCCATGACCTTTATCACGTTCACTAGCATAAATAACTTTCACTCTCGTGTTAAGATCTAGCACAGCTCTTGTTTTCGAAGCCATGGTGTCTACTGCTGAACTAAATCATCACCTATGTAAGTTTAGAGGTGTACTGTCAAGAGCTGTATTCTATGCTGTCTGACAGGTCATTAGAGCAGGAAACGGAAAGGGAAGAGACAACAAAAGACAATCAGTCGTGCTTATTGTTAACTATGCAGTGAAGGATGAGTGTGACAGGTTTCTCAATATTCGGACAGTCATCAACGTACCCCCCCCCCTCCTAGACTGGAGAGGTTTAAACTTAAATTACGTACTTAGTGCAGACTTTCACAGGGCGCTCTGCATTCCGGAACTCGAAAGTTTCCGTTAAAAGGTGTACATTGATTTCCGTTGTACGCGTAAGACAGTTTCCGTTTAGTAAAGGGAATTTAGCATATTTTTCACCACAAAATTCATGGGACCATGAAATATTTCCATTTAAGCCAATTTCCGTTTAACAAGGGGTCCGTTGAAGCCAGGTTTTACTACATTAACTTTTGCGTGGACTATATGGATTTAATCATTAAATATGGATCCTAAAATTACTTATAATATTTAATTTAAAGAAGAGTTTGTTTTATCTTCTAATCACCCCCAATTAAATATAATCCATAATAATAAAAAACTCATTTTAACTTAATTACTTTATATATTAAACTCTATAGGGACAGGACATTTTTAAGAAGAAATTATACAGTTTTCCTGTTTGAGAAAATGATACTTGGTGAGTGTTAATAAATTAGTATTAATATTTGGCTGACGAAAGAATGCAAAAGGATAGTAGCGAGAACCATACCGTGAAAGCTTACACATTACTTTGTTGTTGCTCTGAACTGACTTAATTATGTACAGAACAATAAAAATCTACAAAACCACCCTTTCTTTTGTCAGACAAGTTATGCATTGTTATTATTATTATTATTATTATTATTATTGTATATTATTATTGGGAGCAGCTGTAGTTGTATTACTTCATTCATAATCGTAACCATTATGCAGTAGATGCTATTTCACATTTTCAGGGTGTCTGAATCTAACATTTTGTGAACACCCAAATGTACACTCACAAGCTGCCACTGATCCTAATGAAACAATAGTTAAAGTTTTGAGAGCTTTGGCAAGAAATTCTGGATAAACAATGGGTGAAACTGAAAATTAACCAGATAATTGCAAGATATCTCCCATCAAAATCTAAATTTTGTGTGATGTGTACAAGAAGCAATATAAAAATGGGATCAGAGTTGTGCTTAAAATATATGAAGAATGTATGAGGGTTAGTCAGAAAGTAATGCCTATTTGTTTTTCCTTTCTTTTAATTTTGAACAAAATTAAATGAAAATTACATAGCATAATAACCAGAACATTCAGGCTTAATTTGTACTTTTCAATGTAATCTCTGCCTTTATCCACTGTTTTGGTCCATCTGGAAACAAGGGCATGTATTCCAGTACGGTAAAAATCACAGTCTTTCTTCCTTAGCCATTGGTGCACAGACGTGTTCAAGGTCTCTAAGGTCTGTCTTAAAGTGAATCCCATGATGAGCTTCCTTTAGTGGCCCGAATAGATGGAAATCTGATGGAGCTAGGTCAGGGCTGTATAGTGGATGGGGCAAGACTTCCCATCCAATTTGCGCAATCTGTTGAGTGGTGCAAAGATTATGTGGTGTTGCATTGTCGCATAAAAAAAGAACATCTGTCACAGCATAATTGCCATATTATATCTTGTCCCTTGAGACAGATCCACTACCACTATATCTTGTCTCTTGAAACAGATCCACTATCACATGGACTGAATGAAGTGATGGGGAACCTACGTTGCAACCTTTTGCATGTTAGTGAACGGGAGGGCCAAATGCTACCTGGTAGGCTTAGTTGACAATGCTAACATTTGATTCATTGTTGTATTCATTATTGTGCATACATGAATAAATAAATCATCTTTCTTGTGCTGTTAATGAAAGAAGAAATTATAAGCTAACGTTTATAGTTACTGCGAAACTATTATCAGAAGCCATATTAATTACCACTATTATAACGTTATAAAGGAAGCACTATAAAACACAACAGAAGCAGCAGCACAGTTATTTTGCATGAAAACGCTCTGTGTATGATGTTTATATTGCATTCAAACTATTAACTATTTGCAATAATACATACAATAAAAGCTTGTATTCTTGTATACTGGCTTCATGAGCTTTGCCAAGTGAGATAGCGGGAAGAGGGAAGACATGTTATTTGTGAGAAGCATCTGACTGTGATAACAGAATCAAATCAATGCATAAGAAATGTCGTAATGGGCCATACATAAAAGGCACTTCATAATATTTTAATTTTCATGTAGTAATGGATAAATGTATTTGTAAGCTCTGTGAATAAAGTGCGACACAAAATCAGTGCTGAAAACTAAAGCTTTGTTTCATCCTTCTACACTTGTGTGTATTTCACTTTATTATTATTTCTAATAATACCTGACTACTGTTTATTTTATATTACATCAAGGCCTTGTCTATTTTTATACATGCATTTCTTCCAGGGCTCATAAGACCAAAACATATAATATGTATTAGCACATGCCAGCTGTATAAATAAATACATCAACAGTGGAACTGTTACGTCATGCTGGAGTTCTAGATGGAGGGTTTGAAGGAGTATTGGATGGTATCGACAGTGATTGGTTGGCACATACTAGCTGCAGTGACGTGGTACATCACTGAGGTGTCACAAGGGATAAGTTATAATACAGCGACAGTATTGATGGGCGAACTCGTCAAAGACATGTTTTAAGCTTCTTGAGGATGCTGATGTAATAGACAGAATTTACTATGCACCCCTGAAACAAAAATTCAACCAAAATGACATCCTGCTCATCCCAAAACACTGTTGCTATAACTTTCCCTGCCGATTGCATAGTTTTTAATTTATTCTTCCTCGGCGAGGATGTTGATGCCATTCCATTGACTGCCTCTTCAATTCATGTTCAAAAAAATGAACTCAAGTCTTGTCTCCAGTCACAGTTATCGCCATGAATGCCTGTCCCTCCACATTGAAGCATTCAAGAAATTGGAGACTATTGTTCTTCTTGTCTTTTTATTGTTATCAATTAACATTCTTGGTACCTATCGTGCACAAACTTTTGAGTATCCCAGTTTTCCAATAATCTCCACCACACTGCCTTCACCAATGGAGAGCATGAGAGACAATTCGTCTGTTAACTGGTGGTCTTCACAAATGATCTCATCAACTCGCTGATGCTTGGAGTCAGTGCAGTTGCTGGCCTGCTACTCTTTGTTTCATCAACCAATGATGTTTGCCCTTCAGCTTCCCTACACCGATGAACCCATCATCCAACAGTGCTGATGTCTACTGCTGCATCCCATAAACATTTTTTCAGCCTTCCATGAATACGAATGTGTGTTTCACCTTCTGCATTCAACAATTCTATCACAGAATGCTGCCTGATACATAACCAATGTCCGCCATTTTATAACAGATTGCAGTGCTGTCACCTGTTATTGCAGTGCATTGCAGAAGGTTTGAGAAATCACATACAAATTCAATATTGTTCCTTAACTAATGTATTTAAGGATAAAAACAAATAGGAGGCATTACTTTCTGACCAACCCTCAAACATATGTGAAAAATGTAAGAACACAACTATTAAAATCAGTGATACAAATTACGTAAAGCCAAATATTTTCAAAATGATCATAAGAATGAACACTTATGTATGACTTAAAGTGAATAAAAACAAACAAAGAATGAAGAGAAAATTTAGTTTTTGTGAAAAGTTGGTATATATTGCTCATACATACATATTAAGTTAATGAAGTAAAAAGATCAATGCTGCAGTAGGCAAAACAACTGCACCCCCTCAAGAAAGTGTTCCCCTGCAGTTAGAAAATTCTAGCAGCCAAATTAATGGAGCGAAAAATCCAATTTTTTACTTTCTCTACTACGTATAGTAAGTAGGGGAAGTATTGCATTCCACCCAAAAATTCGATACCGAGATTGCACCGGAAATACATGTTTTGATACCTCCTGAATCCAAAAAAAGCATTTTTGGAAACATGTCCGTGTGTGTGTCTGTGTGTGTGTGTGTGTGTCTGTGTGTGTCTGTGTGTCTGTGAACAGCATAACTCAAAAACGAACAGTCGGATAAGCACCAAACTTGGTATTTAGGTTCAGTATCTTCCAGAGATGCGACACGAAGGTTTTCAAGAAAATCCCCCCACCCCAGACTACCCTTTACATGGAAGATTTTTCGAAAACTTTAATTTTCTCAAAAATGGCTCTAACGATTTTGATGAAAATATGATATGTTTAAGATAATGTAATGAGAAATGAAATGTATATCTCGAATTTTCTGGGAATGTCTTCAAAAGTATTGTTCATTGTGAACGACTTTTGAATAACTGGTAAACCATAAGAGATAGACAAAATGTTACTACACAAAAAATGTAGATCGCGTTAAAATACACAACTTATGTCATATACATTTCTTTTGTTGAGTGAACCGTTTTCGAGATATTGCTTGTTATTTCCTTAAATTTTCCAATACTTATACTTTTTCTCAAATTCGTTATTCATTTTTTTTATGTCCTGGACATGCAAAGAGAATGGAATGCACCACATAGCAACCAGCGTTAAAATATTTGACTATCGCTTAAAAACTACCATATTCCCCTTGCATCTACAAGAAAATTACCAATAATATCGACATCTCGATTAACATGAAGCATATGGAGAATAGGCGTTTGTAAAAATAGATTGTACAAGAGTAGAGAAAGTCATGTGAGTGTAACACATCAGATTTTTTTTTATAAAGGTGAAACGGTAATACAGTTTACATGTTTTGGTGGTTTTTCAGATTGTTCTTTTATCAGTTTTACAAATGTTTGAAAAAATTGCAACTCTGTGTGTGTGTGCATGTGTTTTTTTTTTTTTTTTAAATCATCTTACATGCATTGAGTAGAGAAATTTTGTGTGTGTCTGTGTGTGTGTGTGTGTGTGTGTGTGTGTGTGTGTGTGTGTGTGTGTATTACTTGATTTTGCAGTGAAAATAGGATTTTATTTGACGGAGGAGAAATAAAATGTTCTAAGTTGGGAGTTTTCAACGTTTTTGCCTTAATTCTTCATTTTTGGCTATACAAATTTATTTCTCCACCAGTTAAAGCTATAGGTCAATGAAAGTATGAGGATGTATGCATAACAAAATGCTCTATCCAATGCATGATAGATCATTTTGAAAACACCTTGTACAAAAAAGTTGCAAACTAGTATAAGCAAACTAAACAAATGTAAAGTATACTCCCCAAGGATCATAACCAAAACTGGACATGAAAAACTGTGCAAGGAACTCCTGGTTTATTATTAATTTTACTTTTCCATTTTTTATGTGAGGTCTTAGACGTAAATGCTCCTTTAAGATATGTACACTTCTTTAAAAAAAGTTGCCTACGGGTTGAGTGTGAGCTCAGTAACTCAAAATATTCTGATATGGAATAAAACTTCTATCTGATTAACCACATCTCAAATTTAGCTAGCCAACAAGATGCTTTCATCCTGTAATGTCATTCTTCCTATGCTTATTAACAAACTTGTCAATAAGCTATGATATGTTTAGCTGGAAATTCTGAATTTGATTGAAGTGTCACCATTGGAAACTTTGCAAACTACAAATAATGTGAGAGTTGTTTTCCAAAACCAAAAGGTGTTAGCCTTTTGACAACACAGTTGTTTGTTGATTCAGGTGTTTTCAGCTTGTTAAAGACTGAAACATTATGGATAAAGTATGAAGGTATTTCATGTACAAAATCAGAAAAAAGGGAAGAACTACTTCATATAAAATACAGATTGATTTATTGCCCTTGTTTGACAATTCTCAATTTACTCCAAAAAATTTTTGTGTAACCTCTATTGTTTATTAGTAGGTATACAAATTATATAATTCTTATACTTCTATCTACTACATTTTTATCCAAATAAACCTTTGCAGAAATAGCTACATTTTGTTAGGGTACAAAGAGAACAGTGATAGTCAAATGTTTCAGAACTGAAAGCTGGATGCTGGTCTTAAAATCCCATACTATTTCCATGCAATTGCGAGAAACAACTGAATGTTGAAAGGACTTTAAAAAATGACCAAGAAATGAACAATTCAAACTATTAATAACAGATATCTCAGAAATGGCTTATGCCACAAAAACACTTATTTGAAATAAATTGTGTTTTAAAGAAATCTATATTTTTTTGTGTACTTTTTCATCTATCGCTTAACGTTTACTAGTTATAAAGATTATACAAAATTCCTTTTGAATGAAAAGGATTTCAAAGGCTATTCCCAGAAAATTCAAGATATTTATTTTATTTGGCATGTTAATATCTTTAATATATGGCATTTTAATCAAAATCGTTGGAGCCATTTTTTAGAAAATAAAAAGTTTAGAAAAAGGGGTAGTTGGGGTAGGGGTATTTTCGTGAAAATTCTCATGTTATATCCTTGGAAGATACTGAACTTAAATAACAAGTTTGGTAGGTACCTGACTTTTTGCTTTTGAGTTATGCTGTTCACAGACACACAGATGGACATGTTTTCAAAAATGCTTTATTTGGATTCAGGAGGTGAAATCTTGGTATAAAATTTTGGGTGGAATGCAATACTTCCCCTACTTACTATACATAGTAGAGAAAGTAATAAACAAGTTAAAATATGGACAATTAAATATTTTATTATGTTCAGAAGTTAAGAACTAAAGTAAATGACAGCTAGTTATTAAAATCTTTAAAAAGATGATTTAACTTAAATTTTATTACAACTATTATAAAAGAATGAGATACAAGTTTCAATGTTTGTGATCTACTTCTGCATTTCCAAAGTTTAACTTTTTATTTATTGTTTTCCTAATTACATGCATTTTATTTCTTAAGGCCTTCATAAACAATGTCAGCATTGTTGCTTACATTGTTCCTGTTATCGTATATAATGCTGTGTGTTAATCTATAATGCCTTAAAAGCTGTGCTTCTTCAGGGAAAGTATTGATGTACTTTTATTCCTGTTGCCTTGCAAAACTCAAGAATATCTGGAATATTTCTTCTGTTGCAGAATGGTAATTATGGTAGTAATGAGTCAACTAGTACTAACCTATGACTACCTGCCCATGTACAAAGAAGGATTTTATGTCTGGATCCAATGGTTATAAATTTGTATTTTGTTGAAGAAAGCCCATCAACTCTACATTTACTTGTGTAATAACCTTATTACTTATAACTTCTCAAGCAACGATACAACCACTCAACTGGAGTTGCATTTTAGCCACATTGTAATTCTCTCATTTTAAGGGCTAGAGAAAAGTGCACAATATACTATACAAGTGTTCAAGAATGAGACAGGTGGATCAATTAGTGGATAAACTATCAACTGTTACATCTCCCAGATAGCACTATCCAGAGACTGCAGAATGATAAGAAATCCAACCAATAATTTTATCCGTAATTTATTGATAGATTGTAGAATCACCCAAACAATATGTTAGAGGGCCAAATCCAAACATTAACTTGGAATGAATTTAAGCCCCATTTGTGAAGTAGAATTTTATGTTATAGAAAAATTGAGTTGAAGTTGAAACACTTAACATCACTTACATGTTTTTCTTCTTGACCGGTTTCGAGAACACTTGTTCTCATCATCATCAGATGTGTCCAACTGGTTTCTTGTGGTGTTGTCCAGTGTGTCTTCTGTTTTAGTTTTATATGTTCTATTTTCCTGATAAATCTTGAGAATTCCTGATGCTTAAGCTGTTGCATTTAGGTAGATGTGAATTTTTGTGTGAGCCATTTTGCCAAATTTATATATTGGTGAATCAATAGTTTTTGTTGCCTAATTTTTGAATTTTCGTGAATGCATACATTCTTGGTAATGTGGGATGATTCAATTTGATTATGGACTTTTCTGTTACGGTTTTAACTTTATTCAAGGTGAGATTGAAAGATTTTATTTGAGATTTTGGTGGTTCTGTTTTGAGTTCTGTGTATGTTTCATCTTGCAGTAAAATTTTATAATTTCATTTTTTTATATTGGTAGGGTATACATTTTGCCATTCATTTTCATCCAGGGCAATAAAACTGCACATCTTTGTTTATTTTTGCAGAATACCTCCACTTTTTTAATTTCAACCAAAATGTTTAAACAATTTTTAAATTTTTTTTCCCTAAAGAAGTGATATAAACCTGATATACCATGTGTAAGATATGCAGTTTGGAGGTGATTCTAGATACAATTACACTATTTTAGTCTTTAAAACGCTTTTCAGCAAAAAAAAATACAAAAATGCACAATTTTTATGGAAAGGAAGGAATATCAGGCCAAGTCTGTAACTCACCAAGCTGACCAGTGTTTATTGGTGAGCAGCCCCTCCCTCTAGTTCATCAGATGATTTTGTCCAGATCGGTTCCTTTAAGCCTTCGAATTTCAAAAGGAATTAAAGGGTCTCCTTTCTGTTAATAACAAGAAATAACAGCTGCTGCACCATGGGAAGGTGAGGGATACTAGGCTTTTGTCCAGCTTAGTTCCTTTAAGCCTTCAATTATCAGAAGGAATTAAAGGGTCCTCCCTGTTAATAATAATCTTTCTGCAGCCTCTTTAAACCTTTCCTATCCAGTCTTCCTTGACTCAACTCTTGTTTCTTCGACCCTGATGTTATTAAGAGCATTTGAGGCCTAGGGGAACATTTAATTTTCTTTCCTGTCCATACCTCTCTCTCCTCTGGGTAATGTAACCACCAAACATGGTGCCCATTTTTAAACAGTTACAATATGTTTGAAACACTCCAGCTATAATGTCGTCTCCTTGGAAAAAAGAAACATTCTAAAAGTAATATAGTCTCCCATTCAAATTTCTGGACAGGAACCTCTTTTTAACGAAAACAACAGAATATCCATAACTCATTAAAACATTTGCAGTGGAATACAGGACTATCACAAGCAAAAAAACCTGAATTGACTAAAATTATATATGGCCATAATATAGATATATTCACAATTCAAGAAGCAAATCTAACATTAGATCATCTAAAATATTACCAGTTCCAAGATTTTAGTATAAATTTACTCTCCAAAGGACAACAAATAAGCAGTGGTATTATAGTCGAAGTTCAGAAAAATCTCACTACATCTTTTAAAATTATTAAAGAAGTGAACAACATAGATGAAATAGAAGTAATTACAATGGACATACAGAAGAACAACTCCCACTTAAAAATGTATTCTATATCTAATCCTCCAAACCACACCCCTAATCTTGAAAATATAATAAATTCAAATACAAGAGTGATTGGAGATTTCAGTACTAATTCAAATCAATGGGGTTATGATAAATCAAACAGTTCTGGAAAAATCTTGGAAGATCTGTTAAATTCAACAACTGCACAAGTGGTTTACCATGAAGATCCACCAACTTTTATCCACTACAGTGGAAACCCTATTTTACACTCTCAGAATTTACATTTTCCCACACTCTACACTGTTAATTTAAACTCCCAATTCAATGTCCAATTAAGAAATATAAAAATTTCTCTGATTTTACGTTTTCCTTGATATTGCACAAGAATATTTGTGCCCTCTGGTACTTAACACCTTGATTATATGCAAAATATAGCAACATCAAAATACAGTAGATAGCGGCACCATCAGCAGCAGACCACACAATTCTACTTCTGTTTGAATTTTCGTAAATGTATGGTGGTTGCCATTAAAATTCTGTTTGTGTTCAGTCGGCCGTCTTCATGTATATTCAACAATTCTGCTTCATTTGAATTTTCATTTCCCTAAGTGCACTGGTTACCATCACCATTGCCTGCTTAATCGTGTTCAGTGGGCCGTATTCTTGTGTATTCGCTATGTCGCGCTCATGGCAGCAAGAGGTTGTTTACATGACGTGCTTTTTACCAGCTGGTATTTGTTCTGTGGTGTTTCTGTTATACCCTTTTGTGGTTTCTTTACGAATGGGAATCAATACAACCTACTGGTGTGGAATTTGATGACCATGTGCATAATGACAACCTTATGTCAGTCATGAAAGAAGGCGACGAAGTAGATCAAGATTGTGTGTGCTATAAGGTAATTGTACACAATATTAAATTCATAGATGCTCTACAAAGTTTGCAAAATTCAGAGTGAGCCAAAAGACTCTGAACTGCCTGTACGGTGTTTTTCCTGTCTGCGTCCTCAGTGCTTGTTTCCGTCTGCTGCTATCATAGAAAAGCGCGGATGAAACCATACAATTTTTAAAACTACTTTTAAAGGCTTCACTTACCAACTTTACGAAAGGAGATGCTGAAACTGGCCACCATCATCGTCCATACATTTTTGACACCTCTTTAGGAAACTATCACTCACCGTAGTTCACGTTGAGAAATTTCCTAGCAGATATTTTGTTTTAATTCATCCAGTGTGGGTTTGTCTTTTAAAATTTATGTTTTAAGTTACTCCGGAGGGCTATTTTATGAACAGTATTTCCACTGGGCATGTGGAAACATGATAACGCACTGCTGCTATAAACAAAGTCACACTGTTGTGGTTTTAATGTACAGTGAGAAGTGCAATTTTGAGTTGACAGTGATGTGATGTAGTTCAGTTATTACGAATCATTTATTATTTTGTCGTGTACTGAGTCACAAAGTATATTATGGCTCAGTATATGTTTTCTACTGCACAGCATGTATTTATTTATGATTCGTATGTGTTAACTCGGTCAGCTCGCCAAGTGAAAGTACGATTTGCAGAAAGATTTTCAGGTGCAAATGTTCCAGGCCATACATCAATCCATGAACTTTACAGTAAATTTCAGGCCACAGGAAGTGTTCAGGTAAGAAATCTAAAAGACGGCATTCGGTTCTTACTGAAGAAACATTAGATGACATTGGTCATTGATTGGAAAATTCCATGATGAATAGTTTCCTAAAGATGCGCCAAAAAATGGAAAATGAACTGTACAGACTAAATGGACAAGAACACACAAAACAAACATCTTTGTTGGGATGGCTTAAAAAGTGAGGATGAACACACTGAACATTGTAACATTAAACAGATTGTTGCACGTTTAATGTATGCACTTGAACTGTAGCATAATGTCAGAATTCATTATATAAGTTTATCATTTTTTTAAATAAATTATATGACCAAGACTTCTCTGAATAAAACTTGGTTACTAAATAGTAATGTTAATGGCTATTACATTATTGCTGCATTCTTTTCAGTTCTTTTTTTTTTTAATTTTATTTTTCCTTCATGTACTAGAAATGTTTGTTGCACATAAAACTACATATATTCATAAAACATAGTTTTTAGGTTATAAAAATTCAGTTTTTTTTTTTTTATAAATTGAAAATGGGTCTGTGTAAGAGAGTTTTTTCACAAATGCAATTAACTAAAATTTCAGGACATTAATACAAGTGTAAGTTCATGACTGTAAAGAACTGGTTATTAAAAGTTGTTTTCATCATTTTTATTGTTGCATTCACCTCAGAATTTTCTGTATGCAATCATATTACTTTTACTTGATTTTACACCTTCTTTCTCAATTTTACATAGTTTTTAAGTGTCCCGCAAGGAAGTGTAAAATAGAGGTTTCACTGTATTTGGTGCTGGTACCAATCCTGACCTATTTTTAATGTCCTCTAATCTATTCACACAAACCTCCAAACAAATCTTGGAAGATCCTGGTTCAGGTCACAGTACTGTAATTGCCACTGATCAACTTAAAAAGAAAAGTTTGACTCCAATAAACCATAAACCTAGATGGAACTTTAAAAAAGCAAATTGGGAAGACTATACAAATGAATTAGAAACCAATTTGAAAAATCTGTAAATGAATCAACATAGCCAGATAAATTAACCCACAACTAGGAAAGATAAAAAAAGAAAGACACTAGCCAGAATCACAGCTGAAAAATCTGAAGATCAAAAAGAAGTACAAACTGGAGAAAACTGTGCCCAATTCAAAAAAGAAATTAACAGTAGTAAAAGAAAAATTTTAATAACTTTCTAAAATAAATGGATTATGGCAAAGCATATAGATTGATATATAACATACAAAATAAGAGTGATAATCAAAAAGTACTTTTTATTTATAATAATAAAACAATTACAGATGTCAGTGATATAACTAACAAATTAAACAAATACTATGCTAATATCTATAAATTATCTGCAAACACTAAAAAAGAACAAAAGCTACTGAAGGAAAATATTAAAGACTACATCAAATCAAAAACTAAACTTAAAAGATAATATGTTTAACCAAGAATTTAATATTGCAATTAATACTCTAAAATCACAGAAATCTCCAGGTCCTAACAATATACATGCAGAACTCATTAAACATCTAGGGAAAAAAGAAAAATTAAGACTCCTAAATCTCTATAACCTATCATGGAATACAAAAGTACAAGATGAGTGGAAAAAAAAAAAAACAATAATAATAATACCTATTTTGAAATCAAATAAACCAGCTGATCATTTTTCAAGTTACTGTCCAAAAGCATCTACTAGTGTATTAGGAAAAATCATGGAAAAAATTATTCCCAACGGATTAAATTAGGTTTTTTGAAAAAAAAATAACTTAATTTAATTAACCAAGTAGGATTTATAGAACAATGTTCAACAAATCAACAAAAGTCAAGATATTAACGATGCATTGAACAAAAAGAAGATACCCTAGCAGTATTCAACGATTTTCAATGAGCATATTAATCTATTTGGAGATACAAACTACTTGAAAAACTTAAAATTTTAGGAGCTCAAAGCAGAATGCTACATTGGATAAGTGAATTCATTAACCAACACTCTATTGTTACCAAATAATATGTTGATATTTTGATAACTGATCAAAATATCAACACACACCAATGTGTACCACAAGATAGTATCCTTAGTCTAACACTTTTCAATACTTATATCAATGATCTTCCCTGCCAAATACAAAAAATGCAATCCAAAGTCTTAATGTATGCAGATGCGTAGTCTTACGGAACTCTTAAACCAAAAAAAATTGAAGTCAACAGTTAATAAATATAGCACAACAGTCCCTGATAAAATTACAGAATTGTGCACATAATAATTTGATGAAAATAAATATCAGAAAACAAATCATCCACTCTTCTCACTAAGGAAGAAGCCATTAAATATTTCAACTAAGACTAGAAGGGAAAACACTTGCAGAAACTTGTGAAGTCAAATATTTAAGTATTGTTTTTGATACAAAATTAACACACATTGATAATATAAGCCCCCCCCCCAAAAAAAAGAAAGAAAAAGAAAAGACTACATCTATTTAAAAGACTAGCAGTGAAAAAATGAAGTACTACACAAACTTTCAACACTTTTTATCAGATGTATATTAAACCAATTTTCAAATATTGTGAACAGATATTAATAACTGCAGATGTAGAAAATCTTAATATTCTACAAAACCAAATGCTCCGTTTAGTAACTGGAACTGTTAAAACTACCCAGTACTTGCCCTGCAAATTCTAAAACATAACACAAGATTTAATCTTGACATGTAGCTATCATACAATATGAAAAATGAATCAGACTATCCTATAACAATTGGGAAAAAAGCCACACGTGAACCTAACAACTCAACAAATTTTTCTTAATAGAGTCCAGGAAATTAAACAGAAATTAAAGTTCCCATATTTAAAAGAAAATGTAAAAATAAAAATCAACCCTTTAGACCTATTTGATATTGAACACTATCTACACTTAACAGAAGAATTTAAAAAATCTGAAACCTCACCATGTGTTTTGAAACAAATGTCACCAGAAATAATAAATTTAAAATATCCTGCTAATGAATGGCTACATGTTTACACTGATAGATCCAGCTTACCAAATAATGGTGGTACTGGTGCAGTATGCCCACTCTTTTCTTTTCATAGAAGCTTAAGTTCATATTCTACAAATTTTGATAGTGAAATTTTAGCAATTCTTCTCAGCTTACAAAATTTTATACATAAAATAAATTTAAGAGAATTGCAATATTATCTGACTCTAAAGCAGCTATAATATACATAGCATCTGATACTACAGCAAAAACCCTAAATGTCCTAGAATGCCAAAAAATTATAAAGCAATTACCTAATTTAAGTAAAAGAGTAGTACTTCTATGGATATCAGCACACCCTGGAATAATTGGCAATGAAAGCTGATTTTCTGGCCAAGAAAGGCAGTAAAATTACATTAAAATCATCTGGTCCACTGTCTTATCGCTCTATCAAAAGAATAATTACATCAAAATACAATACAAAAATTAAAGAAGAATATGTATCACAAACAAAAGGAAAACAATGGAAAAATCTACATAACAACATGACTAGAATTACTACAGTACCAAGAAAATCTTCTGTAGCAGTTTCTAAATTATTAACAGGCCATGACTGGCTCAAAAAACATATACACAGGATTGGCATAACAGATTCTCCTATATGCCCTTTCTGTGAACTTGACGACATGGAGAGAAACCACCTACTCAACTGCCCAGCTTTCAATTGACACACCAACCTATCATCAAAATACTGGACTGCTACAGAGTGAATGGCTTCAATGCCAATGTGCAACATTAGATACACAACCAACTAACAATTTTTATGGTACAATAATTTAAATACTGAATTAGGGCAAGAATTACTGAATTATGTGACAGAACAGTAACTGTTCTACATTTTCTTTTACAATCTTCAATTCCTTCAAGTGCCTTGTTTCATCAATTTTTTTATTTTATATAAAACTGATGTACACTGGAGTTCAAATGTTGCAAGTAAGCCTGCCTCTTGGCATAGTGTTGCGGTATAACACACTGTAGATGCTTTTCTAATTCTGTGGAACTTATTGTTTTTTTTTTCTTTCCTTTTTATTCGTGCTTAGCTAAAACTGTAGTAGGTTAGTTCTTATCACATAGAATGTTTTATCAAATTTTATTTAATACAGTTCTCTAAATTCTTATTAAAAACCCTAATTTTTCTTTTGTTTTCATTGCATACTTGGCAAATTTGTGAACATTTCACCTTTTCTGCCTTATAGCTAATAACTTCCCCCTCTCTCTAGCTAGACTCTAATTAAAACATTTATTTTCTTTCAATCAAAGTTAAAATAAGTCTATTTATTTTAAATTGTTTTCATTAAACATCAATGCATTAAAGAACCGTCTTACTAATTAAACACTATTATTAGAATTTAATATAATTATGAAGTGCAGTAAAGTAATCACAGTTGTCTTTAAAATAACACTGCACATTCCAATGTGGGGCAGGCATCATCTTAACCATCAAGTGTTGAATTCTCTGATCCATCTGCAGGTAAGTGGTTGCCAAAATCTCCTTTTTCCATAATGCTTATTTACAAATCTGTAATAGATGGAATATAAAGTAATCATAAACTTTTATCAATGTAATCATTGAAGTCGCTCTGGTTGAAATGATACTTTCATCCCCATTCCATCGAGTAAGCTATCTTCATCTGAGAGATTACAGAACAGGCTTATTCATAAATGTGAGGGTTGGTTAAATATAATCTGGAATTTTCTTCTAGCTAAACAAAAAGTGGGCAAATTAATCTGTGATCATGAATGGGGAGTTATGAAGATACCTGAAGTCTATTCCTCTTTAGTCACAAAGAGAAATTTTTCTCTCATAAGATAAACAATGAGTAAGTAAAAGGTACGCACATGATGCTGGCCACATCAACTCTCTGTATCAATTGGATGATTGCCCATCTCTGCTGTACACAAGTAGACGTGAGGCCAGCAGTCGGGTTGGGAGGCCCAGGCCCAGTATGGGCTGTAGCAACACAGGAGGACACATGTCCATTACAAAATAAAATAGTCTTGCCAAAGGAGGAGTAAATCCATATGAATTTAATCCAAGACTATAAGCACAGTTTATCAATGAAAGAATTTTAAAAAAAACCAAGAGTATGAATAACACAAAAGACTTTTGGAGACATAATAGATTGCAGAAAAATGCTTACAATTGCTTTTGTGACTCCAAGAGTACCTAATGATAGATTTTCTTCATGAAGAACAAGAAATGCTCCCTAATAATGCCAGTTTATGAACAACATTAAAGGCTGCTTACTTAGGTGATGCCAGCAACCAGTCTGAGATGTGATTCTTCTCTATGACAATGCAGAACCACATTTTGCAGTGTTAGATGCCAAAAGCTGAAGGAAATTCACTAGAGCATTAGAGACTCCCTTTGACTACCACTTGTTTGAACCACTTAAACAGTCTTTGGGGAACAGGAATTTAACAATGATGTAGAGGTAGAGGAGTGCAAAGACATCCCACTTGTTTTTTCAAGCATAGCATTAAAAACTGCCACCTCACTAAAAAAATATTATTTGAAATCCGGGAACATACAGAAAAGTGATATGCAATCCTATATCTTCTTGGCTCAATAAATTAATAAAAGATTCTAGTTTGTATGTGAACCATCTTTGTACTTCTTAAAAGTATCCTGAAGTGTAAAGCAGTATTTCCTAGGAAGGCTGTTTAAAATTTTGTTATGTATAAATTGTGTTTCGTCATTGACCACCCACTAAAATTCCATTTTCCAAATGCATTAGACACAAAGATGTTTCAAGTTAGCATTAGTAGCTAGTCAAATATATTGTTTCTTCAACTGCTTTTTCAAACATTTCTGAACTGCTATTTTGTCACCAGTGACTACATAGAGTAAAGTATTGGAATCTTAGTAAATTCCAAAAAACTTGTAAGACTGCAAATCTAAAGATAACTGAATTTCAAATTGAAAGAAATAATTACTTGCAAAAATAAATAAAAACACTGTGAGAAACAAATGATCACGTCATTTATGTTCAATTGCTAGCAGTTTCTTACTTTGCACATGGTTTTGCATTTTAAGCTGTATAATTTATTTAGTCCACCCCCCACACCAATCCCACTAATTCCTAAGGTAGCGGGTTCAAAGCCGGCAGAGGACGATGGATTTTTTCGGGTGTAAAAATCCTTAGCATGGCTTCCTTCAGAAGGAAAGTAAAGCTGGTGGTCCAGTGCCATAGATTTATGGCACGCAAAAGAACCTCAAGCCTGATAAAGAGGCCTCCAAGCAAAATTTCTGATCCTTCACGCTCAATATAGAATGGGATGCTATGGACCACAACAGTTAAAGAGCATCCATAAATAAAACTCAATTCAATTTCCCACCCCAATTCCTTATAAGGAAATATATTTTATGGAAACCTAAATAAATAAATAAACAAACACATAAAATACTTCAGGAGTTAAATGTTAAAGATGTGAATGTTTCAAGTTATATTGTAATTGCATCTAATATTAAAATAACAGCACGCTTAATTACTTCCATCTGTTACAGATAGGTTATAAATGAGAAACTAAAATAACACAACAGTTTGACTATATTCCGTTTTTGTGTTCAATATTTAGCATTAGACCAATGAATACAGAAAACATATTATGTACATTTACTTTCTTCTTCTAATAGTCCTTTTAACTTTTCATTTGATGTCCTTTTAACATTTGATTACAGAAGACAGACCTAGCCTGCTCAGAATATACACTATGTGATCAAAAGTATCCGGAAACCTGGCTGAAAATGATGCACAGGTTCGTGGCGCCCTCCATCAGTAATGCTGAAAGTCAATATGGTGTTGGCCCACCCATAGCCTTCATGACAGCGTTCACTCTCGCAGGCATATTTTTAATCAGGTGGTGGAAGGTTTCTTGGGGAATGGCAGCCCATTCTCCACAGAGTGCGGAACTGAGGAGAGGTATCGATGTAGGTCGGTGAGGCCTAGCACAAAGTCGGCGTTCCAAAACATCCCAAAGGTGTTCTATAGGATTCACGTCAGGACTCTGTGCAGGCCAGTCCACTCCACCACGGCCCGTGCAGTATGAGCAGGTGCTTGATTGTGTTGAAAGATGCAATCACCATCCCCGAATTGCTCTTCAACAGTGGGAAGCAAGAAGGTGCTTAAAATATCAACGTAGGTCTGCGCTGTGATCGTGCCACACAAAACAACAAGGGGTGCAAGCCCCTTCCAGGAAAAACATGACCACACCATAACACCACCACCTCCAAATTTCACTGTTGGGACTACACATGCTGGCAGATGACGTTCACCGGGCATTCGCCATACTCACACCCTGCAATCGGACTGCCACATTGTGTACCATGATTCATCACTCCATACAACGTTTTGCCACTGTTCAATCGTATAATGTTGGCGCTCCTTACACCAAGCGAGGTGTCATTTGGCATTTTCCTGCATGATGTGTGGCTTATGAGTAACCGCTCGACCATGGAATCCAAGGTTTCTCACCTCACGCCTAACTGTCATAGTACTTGGAGTGGATCCTGATGCAGTTTGGAATTCCTGTGTGATGGTCTGGATAGAAGTCTGCCTATTACTCTTTACGACCCTCTTCAAATGTTGGTGGTCTCTGTCAGTCAACAGACGAGGTCGACCTGTACGCTTTTGTGCTGTACATGTCCCTTCACGTTTCCACTTCACTATCACATCAGAAACAGTGGACCTAGGGATGTTTAGGAGTGTGGAAATCTCGCGTACAGACTTCTGACATAATTGACACCCAATCTCCTGACCACATTTGAAGTCCATGAGTTCCACGGAGCGTCCCATTCTGCTGTTTCACGATGTCTAATGACTACTGAGGTCGCGGATGAGTACCAGGCAGTACGTGGCAGCACAATGCACCTAAGATGAAAAACGTATGTTTGTGGGGTGTCCGGATACTTTTGATGACATGGTGTATGTATATAATTTTTGCATATCCCAAATTATGTGGCTTTAGGTTTGTATTACATGAAATATTTCTGAGATGTTTAACAAAATATTTATATATCATGAACACAATGATATGTAAAATTCACTTTTAGTAGAGATTGCTGTATTTTATGATCTGAAAAAACAGAACCTTAAGACATGTGCATAAAACCACATTAATTTACTTAATTGAGTATACTAAAATTGAATACTACTGAACTGAATTTAGACCTCTAGGGCAGTATTCATAGTCAATTTTGGTATGGACCAACTTGCTACTTCTCGTGGTAAATCCTTAGCAGACCATTGATTATCTTATTCAGAAGTTGAGACCTGCAATGGTCCAGGTATAAAACACCTTGGTCTGGCACAAATTCTGGTCTATCTCAGGGGGGGGGGTTTACACTAAAGGCACATAATCTTTGCAAAATGGATGATTATGGGAGTGATGGGCATAACTGTTGTGAGCAGGATTCACAAAACAAGATAGCAAGAAAACACTTCTATCAAGATTAAACTTAATTGAAAGTATGAATGACCTGAACTTCAGAAATAGATACAGTTTTAGTAAATCAAATGCTAGAAAGATGATAGAACTGGTTTGTCCTAACCACAATAGAGAGGATAACTGAGGCTTGAATATCTCAATTGATATGCAAGTCCTAAAGCACTTTGTTATTATGCAAGAGAAGGGTATCAAGATAACACTGCTGACCTGCATGATATTATACCCCCGCCGCTGTAACTTTGCACTTGACAGTTCGTGTGGCTTCGCGTAAGGTTTGCTACATTGTGGTTGCGACGTTGCCAGAGTGGCTTGTAAACAACAACAGCTGATTGTTCTCCTTTATATCGTGTCTAAGCCGCATACAAAAAGTGTACGTAAGTAGCAAACATCAATGAATAATAACTATTTCGTATTATTATTGTTAATTGAAAATAAGCGATATAAGCAGCTTTGGTATGGTCGGATACTCCTTTTTATGATAATATGTGCCTACGTATGGCGTCTAATTGGAAAGCATCAAGATTTGTGACTGGACGAGGCTACTTTCTTTTCTTCCCTGGAGTTGGTAGAAATACCTGTTGCGTTCCAGATAGTTCAGGAATTTTGTCCTCTTTCTCTTGGTTTCACTCCCTTGTGAATAACAGTTCTCGTGCTTAGTCCAAGAGCTGCTGCAGTTCGTTATACGGCTTTATCAGCAGGAATAGAGGGATTGCCATGAAGCTTCACGTACTCCTTTTCCTGTTCAAAGAATTCCCGGGTTCTCCTTAATAGTTCCAATGCCTAACTCTTAAGTGGCACACATCGGCGCAAAGGATTTTCACTTCGTGAATCATCACTCGGCGATCGGCGTCGTTTTTCAGACACTGTCGCACTTAAGTTTTGTTTAAATAAATAATATGAATGAAATATATATAAAATAGATAAATATAAATGTATAAACGAACAATAACAAAACTATCAAACAATAACCACAAATATAAATAACAATGAACAATATGTAGTTTGCAAAGAACAACTCGACGCTCGTCGTAGAGATTCACAAACTGAAGCACGTGGTTGGGAATAGTTACATCTGGCAACAGAGCCGATTCTAGTTCCGGTTCCGCTTTGTCATCGACTATCCGGAATGCTGCCTTATGATTGGCTTAGGAAGTCAAACGGTTGATGTTTTTCATCTGTTTTTTTGCGAGTGTACCAACTTAAACGCTAGCTGTCAAGTGCAACGTTACAGCGGCGGGGGTATAGTCCGGTGTCAGTAAGCTACGTCATAGCCAATGTCTCAAATGCCATTGCTAAACTTGCACCTTGTTACTTATGTTTTTTTCATAGAAGAGATGAGGATACAACTTCCCAGAAGCTTCATATAACAGCATTTCCTCAGGTTAATTATTTTGCACACTGAATATCACACAATATTTAATAATTTGCTTAGGATCCAGGATGTAATGAATTTTGATAAAGAACTGCAAGAATTATTTCAATGTGACACATATACTCTAATAACCCCACTATTTCTTGAGAGTTACTTCAAATCCATTTCAGAGACATCTTGTCTTTATCATCAGCTTGAGCCACTGACAAGCGCCAGTATCTGTAGGTGTCACTAGTGGTTTGATGTATTCAGTGATGAGATAATTGTCTGTTGGAAAACTAAATTCATAAGATAATCCTTGTTCTTTTGTCTACAGAGGTTTTTCAGATATGGTTAAATCTATTGGCTTTTTAACTGCCTTTATTAATTTTACCTCTTTTTGGATATTGTTTTTTTTATCCAGAAATGGTTGGCACTTGCAGATTTTTCTGTTTCCTTATATTTAACAAGTTCTAGGTGTTCTTTAAGCCTCAAACCAATCTTCCTTTTTGTTTTATCCATATACATTAATTGGCAATCCTCACAATTAATTAGGTGGATACATTGGGCATCTTATTCTTTGGAATTTTATCTTTGGTATTGGTTTTCAGTGCATTATTTAGACTAAATTTATGAATCGGTGCTAATTTAATATTCCATTGCTTACTTTTTTTTTTTAATTTGTCAAATGCCCAAGGATAGTCAGTGAACTTTATAAAGGTCTTAATATCTGTGATTTTTTTAGTAGTGTCATGAAAGTTATTTTCTTTTGGTTTTCGAACTTTGCTCTGTATTAAATCCCTTGAAAAACTGTTTTTGTCCATATTTCCATGATGTGTTCCAGGTACTCCTTGTATACCCTGTCCTTCGGCGGTATGTGTTTTAATCTGTAGACCAAACTGCTGAATATAGCATGTTTATGTGCCCTTGGATTGTATCTCCAATTCTTTATATCCAACAACTATAAAATTGGAGATAGAATCCAAGGGTACATATAAGCTATATTCAACTCTGAAAGTAACATAGTTTACATCCAGAGGCAGCATTGTCTTGTAAAGAATCATAAAGAAAGGCAGTTGCTGGAGAGTTTAAATTTTCAACACATTTATACACTTTTCAATACATCATAAGAAATAAAATTACTTATTTGGATATTTTGGATATATAGGCATAATGTGCACTATAAAATGTGTTAATCAAACGAAAAAAACATTTTGACTCAAGGTATGTTGCACAATCTCTACAAGCTTTGTTAATTGTAAACTTCGTAATTCGTAAAGGTCTGTTTCATAATAGAAGTTTGTAAAGTTGAACTTCACAAATAAACTTAAAATACTTAAGAATTAAATTTTACAGAGTTTACAAGTATTCTGGTTCACAATCAGAGTAACTTCACACATTTGTAAAGTGTATTTGTAAAGTAAGCAGTTTATCTACAAATGACATAAGGTTTATAGAGGAAGCTATATTTTAATATTTGCGAGCAAAAAAGTATAGAAAAGTAGGGGAAAGGCGGATAGTATGGGCCGGCGGATACTATGGGCCACTTAGTGATTTTCAGATATGCCGCTAGGTAGCAGGCACATATACTGCCTAGGTTGCGGCTCTTCATCACTCCATTTTGTGATAGAACTTGGATGACGTAGGTGCTTTGTGTTGATTGCTATATACTTTTCTTTGTTTTCGTGTGCTCAAGTTGTTGTTACACGCAACTTTCGTTATCATCCTTTACTGTTAAAGGTAAGGAGTAAAGTTATCAAACTAGTATTAACATTTGGCTAGATTAATGTAGATTTTACTGCAATAATGAAATTCCGGTTGCTCAAGCCGATTCCTGTTACCGCCATGATTAAGTGTTCAATGTTGGTCGGGTAGTATGGGCCATACCAAAATCGGGTGGTATGGGCCATGTAAGCAAATTGTAATTTTTTACTTTTAGGACACAATGCCGAAATTCAAGAAGAAGGCTGAGGGCGAAGGTCGTGGGGAATGGAAAGAGGAAGCCATGAAACAGGCGGTTTCATGCGTCTTAGAGAGTCAAATGACTACAAGAGCTGCGGCCGATCATTTTAATATTCCAAGAACTACACTGCAAAGAAAAATAAAATCTGTTTTAGCAAACCAGCAAACCAGCAAACCATCATGAAACCCCAAATGGGCTTTTTCAAACCAACGTTTGAAGAAGAGTTAGAATCAGTTTTAGTAGAGCACATGAGAGATTTGGACTCGAGATTGTTTCCCCTAGCAAAACCCGAGTTCTTAAAGTTAACCTATGATTTGGCAGAAAATTTAAAACTGCCTCACAGGTTCAATAAAGAAAAGAAAACTGCAGGAAAGGATTTTTGTGCAAGTTTTATGAAGAGGCACCCAGAACTAAGTTACAGGAAACCTCAATCTACAAGTTTGATGCGTTGTGTCGGGTTTAATGAACCACAGGTTGAAAGGTTTTTTAACGAACTAAAAGTATTGCTTGACAAGCACTCCTTTCGTCCATCTAAGATTTTTAACGGTGACGAAACAGGAGTTTCTTGCGTACATGAAAATGACAAGGTTATAACAGTGAAAGGGAAGCGCCAAGTTGGAAAAATGACATCAGGAGAAAGGGGCCGTAATGTCACTCTAATGTTCTGCATGAGTGCGGCCGGACAGTTTATTCCTCCACTTTTCATTTTCCCCAGGAAAAGGATGAACGACCGCCTAATGATAGGTGCACCTGCTGAGAGTTGTGCCTTCCCAACTCCTAATGGATGGATGACAACTGAGGCTTTCCTTAAATGGCTTCAGCACTTCGTGACCTTTACAAAACCTAGTGCAGAAGACCCTGTTTTGCTCATCGTCGACGGTCATGGAACGCACAAGGAGCTTGATGTCATTTCCTATGCTCGAACAAACCATATCCACATGCTATCTTTCCCACCCCATACGACACACAAACTGCAGCCTCTTGACCGATCCTTTATGAAACCTTTCAAAAACTGCTACAAATCATGCTTGCAGTTTGTGGATGAGGTCAAACCCTGGGGCTAGAATCAATGACTACGACATCGCAAGCCTAGTTGCAGATGCCTACAAGCAAGTGTGTCGCCTAGATATAGCGGAAAGTGGCTTCAAATGCACAGGAATCTACCCATTTGATCCACACATTTTCACTGATTTGGATTTTATGGGCAGTGCCCTTACCAATATAGAACATCCATCAACCATTGAGACCACTGCTGATGCTGCTGCCACTACTTCGGGAACCGCCCCTTCAACTGATCCAACACCTATTCCACCCACTACAGAACTTGCTGAATCTTCACAACCTAGCTTTTCCAGCGTTTTGAAAAAGATATCTCCTTTGCCCTCCTGTGCTGAAAAGAGGTTAACAAGCCGAAAAAGAAAAGTAGAGAGAAGTGAAATACTTACCTCAACACCCATTAAAGAACATTTGATTGAAAAGAAAAATAAGGAGCTTGAAAAAGAAGCTGCAAAAGAGTTTAGAAGACAGTTAAAATTTGAAAAACAACAGGAGAGGTTAGACAGAGTTAGGCCTGAAATCAAAATTGAGAAAAAAACCAAACTGGAAGGAAATAAGGAAAAGACAATCAAGAACATAGATTATAAAAATCCAAAGCCAGGTACATCCACAGAAGATGCAACATGTGACAATGTGGAATGCATTGTGTGTGGTGAAAGTTTTGTAGAAAACTGGATCCAGTGCAAAGCATGTGAGGGGTGGGTTCATGAACTTTGTGCTGTAATTGAAGATGCTTTGTATTATTATTGTGATTACTGTATAAACAATAGCCGGTGATGAAGCCTAGTTAAAACCTTATTCTTCTTTTTTCATGAAGGTTATAATTTCATTTTAAAAGTCATTTTTGTTCACAAAAACATACATTGCATTTTTGTAAACACTTATAAAAAAACTTTTGTGCCTTTAATTTTCACTTTTTTATTTTAAATCATATTATACGTTGATAAATAAACATTATGTATGTTATTATGCAGCAAACTTGTGTTATTTAATTTAAAATCCCATATTCTTTATATGGCCCATACTACCCGACCTTTTTTCCGCTATCTCCAAATATAAGACTTCTTTAAACCCTTAGTGTATGTGTGTGTTTGCCTTGGGTTTAATTTTTTCAAACCATATTTGTAAAAAAGTGTTTAAAGAAAGATTTTATATAGCTATGACTTATTTTTAAGCAAACGTATAAATGTTATACACCTTTTTCCTTAAGGGGCCCATACTATCCGCCGTTCCCCTATACAATTGTATCAAGTACACAGCAAAATATCTCTGAAAACTGCATAAAATACTAATTAGTAACAGTTCCAGTGATTCAGATAATAATGAAGCTCATGCAAGGGAAGGTAGAAGACAAATATTTCAGGCTCAGAATAATGACTTTACATCTCCTAATGAACAGTGAGAGGTTTCATTTAACTTCTTTTGGAATGGAATTGTTACTGTAAGATAAAGGACATGACATTCAGCATGCAGCAGGCAAACGTGGAACCCTAATGTTAAAACAACTATTTTGTGTTGCTTTATACTGGATCGGAACTGGCTGTTGGTTTCATGCAATAGCAGACATGCATGGATTATCTAAGGCTTCAGTATACAGAAGTGTGCACAGAGCAGTTGATGCTGTCAACAGAATAAAATTTAGGGATGTAATTGATTGGCCAATAAATGGAGTTAATGTGGCACAGGACTTCTATGATATTGTGCTTTTCCTTTCATTTAATTATATATATATATATATATAATTATTATTTATATATTATATAAATATATAAAATATATATATATATAAAATAATTCACTGAAGTTATTTCTACATTTTTTTCTTGGCAAGTTTTTCAGCTGACTCTATATGAATTCCTTCCATTTGTTTGTTTTTAGTGTTTTGGTGATTATTTCCAAAAATCCACCAAACAATACAGAGTTTTCTTCCTTAATGTTTGCTAAAATGGCAGTTTTCTTCTTGTTTGCAACCTTACATGGTGCCATCATGAACCTAGAGTTAAAAATCCTATGTTTGTGACAAATCAACGTAATATACAATATAATAATGCACATTCTGCAAACAACCAATCAAATCACAAGTCATTAGCACAGCCTACTACAATGTGAGAATTTGCAATGCATATCGTTAGTATTTGACATCTTTGAATTTTCAAGTATAAGGAAATAGCTTTATATAGTGTATTTTAGATTAAAGAAATGCATAATACTTATCGAATGTAGAAGTATAGAGATTTAACATAGCTTCTTACTGTCTTTTGTAATATGTAGTTGGTAGTACTTCGAAACAGGAATACAACAAAATGCGCATAATGTTTACATTTGTTAATTGTTTATCTGGATTTATAAAGCTCCTCAAACTTTACATGAAAGAAACTTTTATTGTGAAACATAGTTTACAAACATTTGTAATCTTTCCATTGTTATTTGTAAATTGTAAATATTGTAAAAGAGGGCCCAGATATATATCAAATGCAGAAAAGCAATATATAGGCATTCGTTATACTAGGTCTTTTGGTTTTTTTATTATTTCTTCTACAACGTAATTCAGAAACATTACCGCAGTGATCCTGTTGTTGGCAAATCCCCAGTTATCTCCTCTTCACTCCCACTGTCAAGATCCTGCAATAAATATGAAACCATGAGTTGGTATATTGCTTGATATTATAAGAGAAATGAAAGGTTGCAGTTTTGTTGCCATCACTATGAATGACACATTTTATATTGAATAAAATAAATACATGCTATTTACTAGGTTTCTCAACTGAGGTCTGAATTATATATGTTCAACAAATTTCAGATTTCAACAACTTTGAGATAATTACAAAAGATGGAAATGTGTAAGCTAAATTTTTAGGTTTTACTGAATGTGAGTAGTGAATAAGAATCAATGTGATGTTAAAACTGCTGCACAAACATATGATGAAAGCCAGTTATGCCAGGATGGCCAGCAAACACTAATTAAAATAGGGCATTTCCAAGCTACATTAATTTGCTATTTCAAATATCATAACAATGCAAGATATTTTTTGAACCATTTCAAGCTTTTCATGTTTCAAATACAACCACAGCTCTATGTGTGTGTTAACTGACACTTACCAGTATCTATCAATGATAGCAGTGGTGATACTCAGTTTCAAATCAGAGCTTTTAGACCTTTTCTACATCATGATGGAAGTTTGTAATGAGTGCAGTGCTCCAATTTGTGCAAACAGATTTTTTCAGTCATCAGAGCCAGGAATTCATATTTTTGTTTCTAGTATTTTCAAAGTTTCTGCTAAAAGCTGATATTTTTCATCAAAAAGAGGAATTTCTTAATGCAAGGGAATTTTGAGTAAAAAACAAAAAACTCAAATGCTAAACTCATTCTTGGTATAGCACTTTCATATGCTTTTTCCTGCAACAATCAGCAACCAGCACTGACTGCTGAATTTTGATGCAAAGTTCTTTTGGGACTAATGAAGTAACTCCAACAATGGTTTGATAAAACTGAAATATGGATTTGGTTACATTGGTTAGAAACTGACATAAGGAATTGCCCAATGATAAGCTAGATTTCAGTCTGTGAAACTTCTCAGGAAAAACAAAACTGTTCAATGCAGATGTTTGTGAATTATAAATTTTAATTTATTATACATCTCTCGGTATGTGTTGAAAGTCACCATTTTAGGGTACATTATCTCCTTATCTTTTGATATAGTTAGAAACAAGAAACTGATATTGTGGCGTTTAGCATATTTCTAGGCATTTAGTGAGGGGGGGGGATTAACATTCAAAGGTAGTGTCATAAAGTTTATGGGCAGAGCTATTAGGCACAAACTAATGTGCGTACAATTCTCAATCTTTCTCTGTGTGCTGTCGTCAGAGAATCAACATGCGAGAGCTGCACATATCTTCTTTTGACTACCAGGTATTGATTTTGAATTTGTATTTTTTTATTATAAATTAGCTTAATTCTTCTCTTTGAATCATGTTGAATTCTTGAAGGCATTTTCCCTTCCCTTCCTGTTTAGATGAATCTTAGGATTCTTGAAATGATAATGCATGCATAGTTAAGCTAAGCTCATATTCTATGTCCAATTCTGTAATTAATGTAATATTCCTGGCAAACCCTTTACTCTACCAACTAAAATTGATTGAGATCACAACAATATAAAAAAATACTAGGTCATTTAAAAACTTTGATTTTTCTTACCATTCCTAATGAGTTTGGAACTCTACACACACCAATTCAAACCTTGTTCTAGAGAATTCTAAGTAAAGACAGGCTTTAATGGAGATTCATGGTAAATAATCTGATGTATAGTTCTGCTGAATTTTCCAATTTATTGCGTCTCAGTTCAGAGGTAAATCAAAAGTGCATAGATGGAAGTGAATGAATTTATGTGATCTGATATTGACAATTTCTCCAAGTGCATCAGCATAGTAATTTTCAACTTTACAATCAATAGGATGTATATTAACCCCTTCAAGGTTACCCAATGAGGTGAGGTGAGATGTATTCCTCTTGGAGTAAGTATAAAAATAAAAAAAAATTGTTACTTTGGGGCGCGATCCTCTATGTAACATAACCATATCATGTCACAATGCCTTAAAACGCTTGGCCCTCTGAACACATGATAGTTGCATCATAGTCTGATCTCATTAACTGCGTAATATTGTGAGTGAATTTTTTTAAACATAAAAAGGTAAAATGTGCATTCAATCGAAACCTGTCAGCATCCAACCATGCCGTCACACCACTTGCTTTAGTTGGGCCCTCCCCATCCTTTACCACAGTTTTTAATTGAATGCAGAACATGCATTTTACCGGGTTTCGATCCTATGATCCTTGGTTTTGATAGGTTAGCTATTCCTATCATGCCTTAGACCACATGGCCATAAATCCTGATGTCGAAGTAAAATAGCTTGCAGTTATTTAGCAGTTAGTTAAATTGATTATTTATAAGTGCTGCACAGGACATCATATCACGTCCATATCACTGAAGGGGTTAAAGAGATTGCCTGAACTTTCTTTAATGAGAAAAGGTGTTATATTTTAATAAAATATTCTTTGATTAATAACTTCTTTCACACTGGCCATGTGCAGACTATGACTGGAAAATTAAAGCAGCATTTTAAAACCTCAGCTGGGACTCAAAACACTGATCTTTGGCTTTCCATGGTTTATTACAAGCCTGGAATAAAAAGATACTGCAACATCATGAGTCACCTTTATGGTATGATATTTTGGGGCAACTAAGGTCATCTTGAAGTTTTATTGGGATGCATACATCAGAGAGAAGAAGTTTAATGCACATTTGGGTACCTTCTCAAAACAGATCAACAGCAGAGCATTAGCATGGAAGGCTGAAGATAGACTTCAGCCTAATTGTGGCGCTGAATTTTTCAAATTCACTCACTTGCATCTGACTGTTATTGGCATATTTAGAAGACTTACTCAATTTATAAATAATGACTACTGCTGCTACTACTACTACAATAATAATACTCATAATAATAAATCTATGTTATAAGAAGTGTGCCAAAAGGCTTCTTAAAAATGTCTCAGAAGAATTCACTTTTATACACCCTATTCATCGTATTTAATACAAGAATACATTGTGAATTGCTTAAAGCATCAAATAGATTTTATAAAATACTATAGGTACTACAAAAAAAAAGCTTTTGAAATCATAGTGATGCCAAACTCCATAGTATAACTGCCTTGTCTGCCTAGTAGCCCGAGAACCTGAGTTTGAATCTTAGCTGGGAAAAGTTGTCTGTTTAAAACATTTCAGGGCTTTTCTTATTCTGAAAAATGATCTTTGGATTCTAGCCTATTTGAGCACTCAGTAATCGATCACTTCATTGGTATCTTTGTAGACTTGAGATGCTATAAGAGCAAAAGAAAGTGGATTAGGTACTCTTACCTTTGGGTCATTTTGCAGATCAACATCTGAAATTGGAGATTCTTGTGGTTCTAATTTTATTTTGTCAACAGTTTTTGTTTCTGTCCAACATGGCTCTTCTTTGATTTCTATTTTGGCTTCCATCTCACTTTTATTACCACTGTATGCCATAAATTAATATTGTTCTCAACCATGGATTCTGAAGAAAAAGAAGGATTCCTTCATTAGACATAGTTTATGGTAGGAATTTACAAGAGCCAGAAATGAAACATGAAGAATCGGTTGATTGAAACACCAACATCATTTACTTATGCTCTTGCATGTGCTTCATGAAATGGGATTTGTACATAAATAAGTGATGTTAGTGCAGAGTTTTTCAAACTTTTCTCATGGTGATTTCCTCCTAGTAATACAAATTCATGAGACACCTTTCACCAATATTAATAAAAAAGATTCTATTGTAATAAATTATACTTTAAAGAAATATTAATTTTCATATTTCATTTCCAAGTACAATACAATTATACATTAAACACCTTTTCACAGATACCAAATTTTTCAGTGCTAATAAGAATTCAATGACTCACATAGGCTTGACGAGATTTACAAATGTGTTTTATATTAGCTCAGATGTAGGACAAATTCACGTGCATTTCCTCATCTAACTTTCTCAAACTTTCACGTTTAACTGTTTTTGTAGTAGTCATAACAGAAAATACACTTTCATAGCAATATGTTGTAGAATACTGCAGCAAAATGATGAGTGCTCTTTTACTTGTGTGAGGGTAATCTTACTGAATAGAAATCCAGAAGCTGCATAAATCAGATTCTTGGTACTTAAGTTCAAGTCTGCCAGTTCCTCTTCTTCAACAAGTTGAAGTTCACGAATACTAGAAAGCACAAAAGGATTTCTTATACTGTCATACTGGTTTACATCTAGTGTTGTGAAATAGCCATCCAACCTCTCTTTCAATTGCACTAAATTGGTCATGAATCAATGGTTGTATTTTGTCACTAACTGTACATTTAGATGTCATTGGAAATATTTCAAAACTACTTTCTTTTGTTTTTCTCAACCATACTCTGACTTTATCTCTTAAGGCTGCAATTTTATCTGTGGCGGTAAGGAGGTTTTCACCCTTACCTTGTAGACCAGCATTTGTCTTGTTGATTATTTATTTCAAATAAATCAAAAAGAAAAGCTAGCTTTGTGCTCCAGATTTCATTTTTTAATGCATCCACAAACTTGGTTTTGCTTTTTTGCTCAAATAACTGCATCCTTAAGTTTATACACACAACTAAGTATTCTCCCTCTTGATAGCCAGTGGACTTCTGTTTGAAGGAGGAGGTTACAACACTGTGTTCCTAGCTCGTTGCATGTATGAGCAAAACATTTTGACTTGAGAAATCTTGACTATTATGTAATTTATCACTTTAACAGTCATGTCCAAAACTGATCTCAAATCCTTTCCAATCTTTTTTGCTATGAGGACAGTCCCAGAAATACCGAACCTGACGCATATATAGCAGTTGTTGTTTCAAACAAATGACTATGGTAGAAAGTACCACCCTTATAAAGCTTAAGTTTCAAGTTTGACAATGTATGTTGTTTAGTAATTGTTTGGCAGCCATTAATAGTGAACTCTATAGCAAATTTGTAAACTTGTAAACATGGATAAAACTGGCCATCATCATGTGATACAATACTTTCATTTGAAAGGTTTTAGTTCAACTAATATTAAAGCTGAGCTAGATTCTAATCTGGGGGAGTCTGCTCCTTCGTTTACAACAGTAAAATATTGGGTGGCAGAGCTTAAGCGAGGCCGTACAAGCTGCCAAGATGAACATCACAGTGGTCGACCAAATGAGGTGACCACGCCAGAAATTGTGAATAAAATCCACAAAATGGTATTGGATGACCGTCGACTGAAAGTGTGCGAGTTAGCAGACATTGTAGGCATTTCAAACAGTGTTGTACATCGCATACTAACTGAAAATTTAGACATGAGATAGTTGTGTGCAAGACGGGTGCCACGTTTACTCACAATGGAACAAAAGCAGCATCGAGAGGATTTTTCAGTTGAGTGTTTGGCAATGTTTCGCTGCAATAAAGCCGAGTTTTTGCATTGATTCATAAGCATGGATGAAACATGGGTCCATCACTTCGCACCTGAGACAAAGAAACAGTCAAAACAGTGGATTGAAAGGGGAGTATTGCCTCCAAAGAAGGCAAAGACAGTTCCATCTGCAGGCAAGGTCATGGCGTCAGTTTTTTGGGATGCGCATGGGATAATTTTCATTGATTATCTTCAAAAAGGAAAAGCAATCAGTGGTGAGTATTATGCAAATTTATTGCAGCGCTTATGAAATCAAGCAAAAATGGCCGCATTTAGCGAAAAAGAAAGTTCTGTTTCATCAAGACAATACACCAGTTCACACATCCAATATCACAATGGCCAAAATCAAACAGTTAAATTTTGAATTGCTTCCTCCTGCACCCTATTCACCAGATTTAGCCCCTCTGATTATTTTCTATTTCCAAAGTTGAAGAAATGGCTTGGTGGTAAAAGATTTGCCAGCAATGAAGAGGTGGAGTTTGCAGTTGATGGATATTTTGCAGAACTCAGCGGTTCTAACTATAAACAAGGTATTGAAGCTATTGAACATCGCTGGGAAAAGTGTATCGAGCTGAAAGGAGACTATGTAGAGAAATGAAGATGTTTTTCCCCAAAATTTTTGTGTTTTCTTTGTTAGGTCAGGTACTTCTGGGACAGCCCCCATAGTATAGTATACTTAGGTTTATAGTAATTTAATCTAATCTTTGTTTGTTTGGCATTTATAATAGTAGCTTAGCTGCCATATTGCATTGTAAAGGACGGTTTCTCCTTAGAGCTATCAGCTCATTGGGACATTCTATATGCATAAATAAAAAAAAAATCTTTTTCACAAAACTATCAAATCCTCAAAATTTTTCATCCACTCTAAAATACTGTAAATATAGAACTGCAGAACCATTAAAATGTATTATAAATAAAAATTTTATGAACAGGACATTTCCAGATACATTACAGGAAATGTTAGCAAGACCAATGTGCCATAAAAAAATATCAGTTGCCACATGCACATGACTTTCTCTAGGCCTATTGTTTACTTTTATATAGCTTCTATAAACTATTCTTACAAAAGCATACTTCTTTATCTATTTCATACTGACATAAACATTTGCAGAAATTGTTGCACTACACATTTTGTTGTAGGTACAAAGGGAATGCAGGAGATTGAAGTGGGTCAAATCCTCAAAAAGAAAGTTGCTATATGCTGGCTTTGAAGCCAATAGAGGGGGGGAGGGGGAATAAAAGGCAAAGCAATAACAATGAATGTCTCAGAAATGGCTGAGCCACAAAAGAAACACTTCATATAAATTGTGTGGTAAAGAAGTCTATATTTTGTTATACAGTCCATCGTTTATAGTTTTCCACTAATGCAAAATTATACAAAATTCATTCCAAAGAGCATTTCATAGGCTATTCACAGAGAATTCAACATATTTATATGTAACTATCCTTTATAGCGTAGTTTGGGATGTGAAAATTCTCTTGAAAACCTTCATGCATATCCTTGGTAGTTGAACTACCAGGTTTGGCACATGAATGCATTCACAGAGGAACCTCAAAACATGTACCTCCATGTAATCTCTTATCAAATTTTTGAGTGGAATATAATACTTCAACTATACATATGAGCTAGAGAAATTAAAAATGTAACAGCAAAATGCACATGGTAACAAAATCTGCATTTTCTCTGTAGTATGCTCTCATCTACATCTTATGATTTCCCAGTTATAGAATTACCAAAAATCAACAATGAGGTCAACTTCAAACCTGATGTGGTACATTCATACAACTTTCTCTATCAATCATAAATTTAATATATCCCTTATATAGTACAGTATTCATAAAAAAAAATTTCTTCTGTCTATGTCACACAGGTATCTACTGCCTTGAAGGTTTAAAATTCCAGTATATGTTCTGATAAAATTCCAGTATTACATTGAGTCATATTGCAGTAAAAATGAAGCAGTATTCAAATGTGTAATTGAGGCTAGGTTAACATCTTCACTAGTTTTTATCTGTTCACAGCCATAATGTGTTTATTATTAGTTACTACACCCAATGTTGAACGGTGGCGTTTGCGGCGGTCACCTCCTCATCCGTTGCTGTTAGGCTTACCTTGATGCTTCTCCCGTTGCTTCCAGAAGTTCTCAGTGGGTTGGTTCTCTTCAATTTATCCTCGGCTAGCTGCAGTAATTTTTCTTAAACTATATGGGAGCATGGACTTATCCTCGGTAAAGGAAAACGTAGATCTCGGGTGGTGATATAGGAAGACATAGACTTGCTTTGTTTATGAAAAGATGACACTGCCGTTTCTTTTTATTTAATTAACACTCGTAGTATACAAAACTGGTATTGCCGCTGTAAAATTCTGTCCACCGCTGTTAAACTATGGCGCGGATATGACACGAAGTTTAAATATGCTTATTATCTCTTCCCGAGTAGCGTATCTTAGGTGTGTTTCTAAAACTATCTTGATTCCCTGTTTTGGCGCGATATCTCACACATCCTGCAGCATCTCTCCCTGACCACACATGACATAAAACTGTCCCGAATTTTCCCCAAACAGATCCATTTATAGTCGCAGGCTTCTGAGGCTGCTTCCTTTCCTATTGGTCCATTTTTAGCGCGACTCGACGCGTCTAACTATTTCGAATAAACTTCCAGGGATCTCATTGGTCCAAGTTTAATATAAATCGCGGCTTTTCCTGCATTTACCGT
Source organism: Deroplatys truncata (assembly GCA_030765065.1). Lineage (NCBI taxonomy): Eukaryota > Metazoa > Arthropoda > Insecta > Mantodea > Mantidae > Deroplatys > Deroplatys truncata. The sequence goes on along the minus strand of CM060984.1, from coordinate 138,382,489 downwards.
TAAGCTATCTATCTCGCTCACTTGGTCACGGCGAATTATCAAATAAAGGGACAAAGGCTTCACACCCTCGCTGTAGGAATAATGGCACTGTGACCGAAGAGAGGTAATAAAACTAGGTTTTCTGCCTTCGAAAGCACTATTCCTGTAGCTAAAACATTCCATCGTGGACAGTATTTTAACATAGCGCTTAAATTATTTACATTAAACCATTTATAACTCCACTAATATTAGTAACCTAGATAGATACATAACGTTAAATCACCCTTCTTAAAATGTACAAGCAGTATGAGAAAAAGATATTTACATAGTACGATTTAACATCAATAAAAGTTAATTAATAAATTATCTGTAATTACAGTTCTTGGGCTCGGCCTAGAGTTGCCGTTTCAAATTGCCCTGTTCTGGAAAAGAATAAATTTTTCAGCACTTGATACAATTTTCTTTTCCAGAATAATTCCTCTGATTATGGCCTTTGTTGGTTTGTTTTGTTGACAGAGACCCTTCGCTATACCTGTTCCTTCACAAGGGTTCTGACAAACCGGTGGTGTTTACATTTGGGTCATTCACTCTACACTTTGTTATGGTTGACCCCCTCTCACCATTTAAAAACAGGTTTTCTGAGAGGCATTCTTATGCACAATGCACTTCGCGCACACGAATAACTTGTAACGCAAACAAATACGCTAATACCCAAATTAAGTTCTAAAATTAAATCTATTTACATACATATTGGTACATAATTATTATGCATTTATTTATTTCTTTACATCCTTATTTATCGGGTGTATTACCTTTACTATTTGTTTACAGGGTTGCTACCTCATTTCGAGTAAAACTAACCTGATTCTTTTCATTACATTCTTCACCCTTCTCATTCTCTAAACATTTGTATGGTTTGAGCAACTGTTTATGATATCTCCCTACGATCTTGGAATTCTTTATTTCTTGTAACTCAAATGTATCCGAGCCAAAAATGTTAATCACCTGGTATGGACCTTTAAATAAATTTTCCATTCTATGATACCTTTTGTTCAGAATGCTAGACTTTTTCTTGTCCCGTACCAATACTAAGTCTCCCAATTCGATCAACCAGTGTTTTCGTTTCTTTTTCTTAAACTTTTCTTTTCTTTTCTGCGCCTTATTGGCCATTCTTTCAAAAGCTTTCTTAAACATCTCTTCTCCCGTTAGTGTTTTCGGATCTTTAGTTTCTAGTGTCTGTGGTAATTTCCCTTCAAGTGTTTCTATTAACTTCCCCTTCATCAGCGCAACTAACTTCCCCTCTAAATTCTTATCTTGTTCACTTAAGTTTCTTTCGAAGTCTTTACTCTGCTCATTTACGATTCTTTCTAAGTCTTTACTCTGCTTATTTGATTTCCCTTCTAAATTCTTATCTTGTTCCCTTATGATTCTTTCTAAGTCTTTACTCTGCTTATTTACGATTCTTTCTAAGTCCTTACTCTGCTCATTTGATTTCCCTTCTAGATTCTTATCTTGTTCACTTACGATTCTTTCTAAGCCCTTACTCTGCTCATTTGATTCCCCTTCTAAATTCTTATCTTGTTCACTTACGATTCTTTCTAAGTCCTTACTCTGCTTACTTACGATTCTTTCTAAGTCCTTACTCTGCTCATTTGATTCCCCTTCTAAATTCTTATCTAGTTCACTTACGACTCTTTCTAAGCCCTTACTCTGCTCCTTTAATTTCCATTCGAAATTCTTACCTTGTTCACTTACGATTCTTTCTAAGTTCTTACTATGTTCACTTAAGATCTTACCCCGCTCATCTAAGATTCTTTCTAAGTTTTTATTTTGTTCACTTAATTTTTTTAAGTTTTTATTCTGCTCATCTATGATTCTTTCTAAGTTCTTACTATGTTCATTTAAATTTCTTTTTGACTCCTTACTCTGCTCATCTATCTTTGCGCTCAACTGTTGAAGCAATATTAGCAGCTGGTTTTGACCTGCGTCAATGACCTGCTCAATCGGTGATTGCCTTTCCAGCCTAACTTCTACCTCTGCTGCACCCATATTTTCTCCATCTGTTGTTATGCTGACAATAGCCTCCCCATCCAGTTCTTTCAAATCTTCCCTTGACCTACTCATGGTTCCGTTAGCAAGTTCTACCTCCCTAGTAATGACTTTACCCCCTCTCAATAACATGTGTTCACAAAACTGAGTCACTACTCTGCATGCCTTTTTGTTTGTTTTTGAATAAATGTTCTAACCTGTATTTTTTTCAATGTTAACTGATGCATTCCGGGTTCGAATCCTGGTGAAGTTCTAGAAGCGATGTTCTCAGCTGTTTTGTTGTCCCACGTAGGTAGACTAGAAGTTCGCGTTGTAAGTTTGTTCTGCTGTGCCCCTTTCCTCTGAAGATTCTTCGTCTGTTCGTTGTTTCCTAGTCCTCCGTTTGTGTCATTCTTCCCTTCGAGCTCCACGTTATGGCGCCAGTTTGCGGCGGTCACCTCCTCATCCGTTGCTGTTAGGCTTACCTTGATGCTTCTCCCGTTGCTTCCAGAAGTTCTCAGTGGGTTGGTTCTCTTCAATTTATCCTCGGCTAGCTGCAGTAATTTTTCTTAAACTATATGGGAGCATGGACTTATCCTCGGTAAAGGAAAACGTAGATCTCGGGTGGTGACATAGGAAGACATAGACTTGCTTTGTTTATGAAAAGATGACACTGCCGTTTCTTTTTATTTAATTAACACTCGTAGTATACAAAACTGGTATTGCCGCTGTAAAATACTGTCCACCGCTGTTAAACTATGGCGCGGATATGACACGAAGTTTAAATATGCTTATTATCTCTTCCCGAGTAGCGTATCTTAGGTGTGTTTCTAAAACTATCTTGATTCCCTGTTTTGGCGCGATATCTCACACATCCTGCAGCATCTCTCCCTGACCACACATGACATAAAACTGTCCCGAATTTTCCCCAAACAGATCCATTTATAGTCGCAGGCTTCTGAGGCTGCTTCCTTTCCTATTGGTCCATTTTTAGCGCGACTCTACGCGTCTAACTATTTCGAATAAACTTCCAGGGATCTCATTGGTCCAAGTTTAATATAAATCGCGGCTTTTCCTGCATTTACTGTTAAGCTATCTATCTCGCTCACTTGGTCACGGCGAATTATCAAATAAAGGGACAAAGGCTTCACACCCTCGCTATAGAAATAATGGCACTGCGACCGAAGAGAGGTAATAAAACTAGGTTTTCTGCCTTCGAAAGCACTATTCCTGTAGCTAAAACATTCCATCGTGGACAGTATTTTAACATAGCGCTTAAATTATTTACATTAAACCATTTATAACTCTACTAATATTAGTAACCTAGATAGATACATAACGTTAAATCACCCTTCTTAAAATATACAAGCAGTATGAGAAAAAGATATTTACATAGTACGATTTAACATCAATAAAAGTTAATTAATAAATTATCTGTAATTACAGTTCTTGGGCTCGGCCTAGAGTTGCCGTTTCACTTTTTAAATCTCAAATGTGATTTAATTACATTTACTCTCTGTTGAAATTATTGTGCAACGATCTAGAAGATTCTTTTATGTCGAACTCTCCCCTTTACCTCTTAAAATTGTATTTTCATAAAATTTATATGCTACTCGTATTAACGAAGCAAAAATTCACTAATATTCATAGAAATGGGAACGAAATATTAGTAGATATTTTTATTTCTAGGTTTAAACAATTACCCATATGTTTGAATCATTATTATATAAGATAAAAGTTTATGGAAAAGCAGATATCATGCAAAACGATAACTTATTCAAAAAATACTTTTTTGATTAATAAGGTTCTTCCAGAAACCAATCACCTGAAAATTTGATCTGAAATAAATCAATGTTATATAGACATTTCATCTAATTTTTCCAGTATGTAATCACCAATTCCAGTATAATTTCAGTAAATCCAGAATGTGAAAAAAATTGAAGTATATTTCCAGTATGTCTAGTATCAGTAGACACCCTTGTTACATTAATTACTCAGGATGTACAGGTTTTTACTTAGGAATGATTTCAAATTATGAAGTGTTTAGTTAGATGCAAAAACAGAATGTTTATTAATCTAAGGCAGAGAAAGAAAATGTTTGGGAGGGAATTGAATATCTTCTAGTATGTCCGCTTGCTGACACTTATGAAAGGTTTAAATTTGCAACATGTAATATTTTGAAAACAGTTAACACTACAAAAACATTTATTTGGCATAAGCCATGTATTTTAATTAGTTCTACATTTTTTTCCTGATGAGTTTCTATCTAGCTTTTAAGATTTCCTAGTTATACAAAATTTAATAAAATAAAGGGATTTTCACAAGTATTTATAGAAAATTCAAGATATAAATTTTATTTCTCATGTTAACAGCTTAAACATACGAGTATTATGGACATTTAAGTAAAATTTTAGAGCCATCTTTTTCTAAAAACTCTTACCAGTGAAATCTTAATATAAAAGTTTTTGGCAGAGAAAATAAAAAGGATTTAAATTAAATCCAGAAAATTACAGATCCATTTCACTGTATTCAGTCTTTAAAAAAATTACAGGTATGATGTGATGTTGTCGGCATGCTGACATGGTAGCTCAGCTGGTTAGAGCAACCAGATGATCCGTAGTTCAAATCCCAGCCATGGCATTAAATTTTTCAGTCTGATTCTACCTTTCCAACCTTGTCCTACACACAACTTGTACAATTATCATTGACTGACCCAATAGTTGGTTAAATATAAAGCCTGGACTTAAAAATACTTGAAACATTGTAAGTTGCCATTCGGGTACATCATCTTAAAATAAATTTGAGATTTCCTTGTGATTTTCTACGAAAAGCGTTAGTCAGTTGTGGAATTTAGGATCATGTCGGCATGTTGCCATGTTAGTTAGAGCAGCCAGACAGAAACCCAAAGATCCATGGTTTAAATCCCAGCATGGCATTTTTCGGCTTCATTCCACCTTTCCTATTACTGCAAAATGGAGTAGGAAAGTGTGCCATAAATATAGAAATAGTGAGAAGTATGGGAAAACAGAAGCAGTAATAATGGGGGAGTAAATAGAATAGGGAGGGAGAGTGACTATATAATGAATAGAAGGGAACAAATTAGATAAAGTAAAGACAAGTGTATTGATAAGCAAATGATAAGATTTATATGAAATCGTGAAGTGAATGAATTAGATATAAAGGATGGTAAACACGGAGAGGGCTAGGAGGGAGAGGTACATTTCTTAATATGAACGAGCAAGTGTTGTTATGGGCGATCAGTATGGGGTACAAATATGCATTCTCTAAACTCATCTAATAGTTTCCATTTCCCGCTGATAGTGGAGTCTCAAAGACGATCGGAGGAAGCAAGGGAAGGAGATGGGAAGGGGAGAAGAACATTAAGCAGTATAGAACTTTAAATGAGAAACGTTAGCGTTATGAAGATAACTCAACACACATGTTTTGTAAATGCGGTAGCTTGGGTATGATCGGTAAAAGGAGCCAGGGCTTGACGCTGATCATATTGTATTAGCTCAACACTCAATAAAGATATCATATCATTACTGCAAAAACTTGCTTATCTATATATTTCTGTTAACGGAGATAAACATTTGCAGAAATGGTTTTATTTCATATTTCTTTGGTATTAGGAGAAAACAGTAGGCTTAAGTGAAGGTCAAATCTTAATTTCGCTTTGAAATTCTCTTCTCTTTACATCCCATGAGAAAAAAATGAATAGTGAATTTTCTCTTAAGAATAGTATAAGTATTTGAAAATACAAACCAATAACAAGAATGTATCGGAAATAGTTAAAGCCACAAATTGTAATTGGCATTTATTGTTTACTTTAATGAATTATATATATAAATTTTTTGTGTAGTAAGATTTTGTCTATCTCTTATGGTTTCCAATATATAAAACTCATTCAGAATGAAGAGGACTTTACAGGCTATTCCCAGAAAATTCAATAGTAAATTTTATTATGAATTGTCTTAAACATGTGATACTTTAATCAAAATCATTAGTCATTTTTGAGAAAATCAAAAATAATGAAACATTTTCCACGTAAGTGATCGGGTTGGGGGATTTTCTTGAAAACCCTTGTGTTGCATCTTTGGAAGATATAAAACCAAAGTTTGGTATTTATCCGGCTCTTTGTTTTTAAGTTATGCTGTTCTACCTCTCTCTCGCATACAGAAAGACCTTTTTCTAAAAATGATTTTTGCATTCGGCAGGTTCAAAACATATATTTCCAGTGAATTATCGGTATCAAATTTTTGGGTGCAATACAATCCTTTCTCTACTTATTGTAAGTATTTAGTACAGAAAAGTAAAAATTAAGAAGAAAGGTGTTTTTAAGACTATTTTGCACTTTGAAATGAACAGCTACTGCCAGGTAGACCTAATTGACATGGGTCTCAAGCTTACCAAGAGCTTATCAGCATCGTTTTACCAAATTTGTGTTATTTTGACGATTTGTAGCAACAGAGCTGAAGAGTTATAAATTGTTCATAATAAACCACATCATAACTAGAGAGAGAGTTCAGTTGAAACAGCTAACCAGGATGTGTTGCTCCAAACAGTGTCAGATATCACTTCCTTGGGTCTTGTTAACAATATTACATCACACTAAATGAATAAATTAACAAAGAAAATAAACCTTCATACTTGAAGATCTGAGATAGGGAGCTGTGTCAAGGAAACAGGAATAATAGATTTGCTAAGTATTACATCATGGAACATGAAATAATTGTTGCTGACAGCAGTAGAGGTACCAGAAAGAGAGTGAAAATGCAGGAAATGAAGAGAAACAAAGAAGTAAACTTGAGGTAAACAGCTTGCACCATATCATTAAAATGTATTTATTTTATTACTCTCATTCAAATACAGTGTGGTCATTTTAAGGGTAGGCCACAGACCGGCTATATGCATGGCATGCTGTACTACAGTCACCTCGGTGCCTTTGTGATGTGCAACTGGCTGTGCAAGATGCATTCGAGGTTATCTTTATCACCTGTTCTTCAGTTGTTGCTTTCCTGCTGTAAAGAGAGTTGGCATTGTGCATCTCAAAGATTAATGTTTATTCAAGACATCTGTGTTGTGTGTGATTTGCTTAAGAGTGTTAATATCTTGTTAGTACACTGTAATGCCTACCAACAAATTCATGCTTGAACAACAAATTTTATTGTACAATACATATGTAGAAACCAAATCACGTAGACTGGTGTGTAGACAACTTAGGAGAAATTTCCTGGTATTCCAGTTCCAGGTGGAGAGACTGTTAAGATGTCTGGTTAATAAGTTTAAGACAACAGGATCACTAAACACTAAACCGAAGAAGCGAAAACGAGATGCTCTAACAGAGGAAACAATTGATGAAATTCATGCATCTATTTGTGAGGAACCCTAAAAAATAAAGTTTATAGGAACAATCCCCACACCAAAGACAAACTTAAGGACCATATAAAAATACAAATTGTGAACATTACAAGAAGAACTTATGTGTATGATTGGAAATTTCATCCGAAGATGCTAGGAATGCCTTCACACAGATGGACACCACTTCCAAAAAGGTTAGTACTCATTATAGTGCATGTTACTATTACTTGTGAATAAGAAATGCAGGAGTTACGGAATGAAAAACACCAGTGCAATAAAGTGTGTGGAGCACGCACCCGCAAAATTCGTGGCCTCACCATAAAATGACTGCACTGTATATACGGTGGAATGCCTGCAACGGATATTGAGATGACTTTGTTTGTTTTGTTTTTATGCTAGTTTTAAAAAAAAATGGCGAGAAGTAATAGGTTCTCTTCTTCTTGCATTATCCTTCAGATACAGCGATAAGATCCACAACTAATGAGCTTTTTGCCACCCCTTCTAAATCATTCATATCTCCACTAAACAGGGAGTAATGTTTGAGTGTGTATCACAGGTCCAGGGTTTAACACTCCAAAGCAGAGTCAATGAAGCAAAGAATGAGGATGTGACACACCCTTACAGATGAGATTCGGGATTGAATGGAGATTTGAGTCTGAGCTGCAATTTTCTGTAAAGGTTGTGGATGAAGAGTCTGCATTCTGTAGCGAAAAGCAGAATGAGGAATTTGACTGTTTGGAGGAAGAAATAGACATTGTTTAAATACAGAAGCACAGCTGTGTTTTGTTTGTTGTCCTCCGTAGTCTAGGAGTACCATACCAGCCTCTAGCTTACAAGGTCGCATGTTCAAACCTAGCACAGACTGAAGAATTTTTTTAGAGTGTCAAAATTCTTAGCATGACTTCCTTCGGAAGGGAAGTAAAGCCAGTGGTAGATTTAGGAACCTCAAGCCTGATAAACAGGCCTTTGAGCAAAATTTCCAGTCTTTCGTGCCGTATATAGAATGGAATGCTAAGAACCATACCAGTTAAAGAGTGTCCATAAATAAAGCTCAATTTAATTTTAAAATTTGTGTCTGTAGAAATAAGCACTGAAAAACAGATGTATATAGAAAAAGTGACAAATGAAATTTTGAAAACATGCTTTTCTTCCTCCAAAAAATGCACAAAACAAAGTATTAAACATCATTTGTAAAAGGAATTGAAATGTTTATTAAAATATCATTAAACATGATTTGACATTTTTCCTTAATACGTATATTTTCAGTATAACTGGTTCAAAATACACTAAATCTTAAACATTTTTCATTTTAGATGTTGCTGTTATTTACTAATGCTCAGCATTTGACATCACAGCCAATAGCTCTTTTTTCTAGATATTGAGAGTTTTGGTGAATGGATCGGATATTTTTAAGGTGGTTCTGATCCATCTCTTCTTCTAGAGAACACAAGCGACAAAGTGGGGAACAAGTAATTCCAATTCTGTGCAGATGTTTTGACAATCATGACCTGTGATTAATCTAAAACATAAAACAGCACCTGTCCTTGCTATAAAAAAATAAAACTCTTGTTGAGACATTCCCATTTTTTTATTTCTTGAAGCTTCATTAAAATAATTGGCCAATATGTTTTTAAATTCTGAACTGATTAATTTTGATGTTAGGAATGACAAATGAAGATTTCTGTATACTTCCTTTTTTTACCAGATAATCATCAGCAATTTCATTTCCTGATGATCTGCAGTGTGCTGAACCCACAGAAGAACTATGTTCTCTTAAGTTTTAGTAATGATGCATTATTTTGCAACAATTTGTTATTCTTTTGCATTTAAGTGATATATTATCTGATAAGCAATTATAGCTGCTCTAGGATAACAAATTGTTACTGCTTTATGAAAGGAAAAGATTCAGTATAATAGGTTTTGCAGTGTTGAATAGATAGCTTCGATTTCTCCATCAAAATTTGTTGAGCCAAACCCTAAGGTTTTATGAAATGAAAACATTTGACATGTAGCACCAGTACCTGCTCCCTTCTGATTGAAGATAAGAGATCCATGAGTGTAAATATGAAGTTATTGTTTATTTAGAAATCTAGAGTTAGACTTTCTAATGCTAATGTTTTAATACATCTTTAGGAGTATCACATTTCTTGACATCTTCAAACAGTTCCAAATACTATTTTATTTCTATTGCTTGTGTAGGATTAATTTTATTGTGTAGATTTTATTTACCTGATGAGAGGTTCATTGCTTCTTAATACTATGGCATATAAATGTTGTATAAACCAAAAATGATTTGGTGATACAGTATTTAGGGAAGTGGCATTTGCACTACAGTTAGGCATGAAGAGCTTTAATCGTCACACCTTAATTTATAGAAGCGTTGGCAAGTTTAGGAGATATCAGTTTTTCCTCTCTCTTGAAAACTTGTGCTTTTTGATTCTAGCTCCTCATATCATTCTTTGCCACCATATGTTATTAAAAATGTGTATGAAAAAGATGAACTTGAAAACATAATTGGATAGATGAATGCAGAACAGGAGAAACAAAACCTAAAGAAGAAAAAGAACAAGAAGATGATGTTGACTGGTACATCATCACACATCTCCAATCAGAAAGGAAGTCCAAGAAAATTTACAGAAACAGGCAAAAAGAATGAAGCCGGTTTCAAGTGCAACACATCCTCCAGTTAGTACAGGAGGTAATGTCATAATACACATTCAGGATGTCAATGGGGGAAAAGTCAACTTGCAAAGCCTCATAGGAGTTTTGCTAGAGAGAAATAGCAATGACTTGCATAGAATTGAATTGGAACAAAGGATGGAATTTTGAATAACCTATATTGCACGTAGGTTTTCTTTGAACTTTAAAAAGTGAAGTTAATTTCATCAACTCCATAATGCTTGCTTGCTTACTTAGTCAGGCCTCTACTACTATCTGGTGTAGAAGTCTTTCTTTTATCAAGCGTAATTTAATTATTTACATTCCTATATGCACAGAGTGTCAATGGTAAGCCTATCACCCACAATTATTGCTATTATTATATCTTTCAGATCTGAAGTTGAAAGATCTCAAATGAAGAGGTCCCAAAGTGCATAAACTTCTGGACTGCAATAAAGAAAGAAGCCATGGAAGTTGACAAGCGCTCGTACATTATGCTTGCAAAAACAAAAAAAAAAATGATGTGTTACACTCACATGACTTTCTCTACTCTTGTACAAACTATTTTTACAAACGCTTATTCTCCATCTATTTCATGTTAATCGAGATAAAATTTGCAGACTCTATCTTATTGCTAATTTTCTTGTAGATGTAAGGGGAATATATATTTACAAGGGCAATATAGAAATACAGTAGCCTTTAAGCACATACATATCTCTTATTAGCTGGTTGCTAGGTGCAGCACCATTCCCTTTGCCACAGATTATAACTCTTTGCATATCCAAGACAAAAAAATGAATAACAAATTCCCATTTTAGAAAATAAGTATATTGAAAAATTTAAGGGAATAACAAGCAATATCTTGAAAATGGTTCACTCAACAAAAAAAATATATATGACATAAATTGTGTATTTTAATGCGATCTACATTTTTTGTGTAGTAAAATTTTGTCTATCTCTTATGGTTTACCAGTTATGCAAAAGTCGTTCACAATGATGAATACTTTTGGAGACATTCCCAGAAAATTCAAGATAAACATTTTATTTGTCATCAAAATATCTTAAACATGTGATATTTTAATCAAAATCGTTACAGCCATTTTTGAGAAAATTAAAATTTTCGAAAAATCTTCCATGTAAAGGGCAATCTGCAGTGGGAGGATTTTCTTGAAAACCTTCGTGTCGCATCTCTGGAAGATACTGAACCTAAATACCAAGTTTGGTGTTTATCCGACTGTTCGTTTCTGAGTTATGCTGTTCACAGACACACACACACAAACACAAGTTTCCAAAAATGTTTTTTTTTCGATTCAGGGGGTCTCAAAACATGTATTTCCGGTGAAATCTCGGTAACGAATTTTTGGGTGGAATGCAATACTTCCCCTACTTACTATACGTAGTAGAGAAAGTAAAAAAGTGGAAAAGAGAATTCTTTGCAACTACAAATGTCATAGTAGCATGTTTTGTCACAAGTGACTTGCGAGGCAAAAAATAATAATGTTGAGTTCTGAACATAATACACTGAAACTTGTGTAATTTGAATATGAAGGGCTTACGAAAGTATTCAAATTATACAAATTGTATAGGCAATCTACATAATATCATATACTCTGAAGTAAGCAGAGTATATTATACAGTAATATGAAAAAAAATACAGTATAATGGTAACAACAGTACACAATGATAGACCTATTTATGCCATGAATAATTCTAACATAGGTTCAATGTGAGTGTGTCATTATACAGCATTGCAGGCACAAAGAGCATGTTTTCCAAGAGATATGTAAAGCCTTGTTGATATAACAGAATCTGAAGCATGCTCAAGCTCTTTTATTGCTGTAGTTGCTGATTCTACAAATTTCTATCAGAGACAATCTTGTGAGTGAAGCAGACTACACAGTCACCCTGAGAGGTAGTCCATTATCACATCTCTCACTTCTCAAAAGCAGAAAAAGCACTAATTGTACAACATTTCAGTGTGCCAACTGTCATTGTTGAGTCCCTTCCTGCCCTGTCACATCCAGCCACTTTCTATAACTCAGCATCACTCCAGAGATTTTTTCTTCAAATTAAACAAAATTATGTTTGAATAAAAGACAATATTTATGCACGTTTACATAGAAAATTCAAGGAGATAAAGGAAAAGTTCAACTTAAGGAATATTTTGAATTAAAAACATCTGAATCACCCAAGTTTCATTGTAGTAATCTTTAAACATCCCATAATATAATTGTGTGTAATAAAACCATTTTATATCTCAACAACAATAGTAATAATAATGTTTACATGCAACTACCAGATAAACAAAACAAAATGTGGTATAATTTTGTAGTTCTTGTTAATAATACGTTATTTCGGATATGTAACCGGATTACATTTGTGATAACTAGAATTTCCTAGTAAATTTGGGCTCTGACAGATGACCGTGCGACTCAATTTAACTGTAACACTAACTTCGCAATATTAAGTCAAATATTCTAACCTATAATACACAAAGATATCGGCTTGGATGGAGCCGTCAGATTACTTCTGGATATCAATACTTAAGTTTTCTGATTCGATCCCGGCACATGAGATGTCATTTGAGCTGTAAAAGCCTCAAGTTAAGGCTTATTGGTATAAAAATGTACCCGAGAAAGTCCTGAAATTAATTACATCATGCATCTGAGCAATGGATACTGGCTGGGCTATTGTTAATTACATAAAAAAGCTACAAGAATTTTAATGCCAATTACAGGAGAGCACCGCTGTAATCAGTTAGTACACACACGATGAGGCCTTAATACAACCTCACAAACCTTCATGGTAAGAAATTGTACCTTACCTTTTTGTCACTATGTGGTCTTAAGCATGCTATGCTGCAATTGAATTTGGGAACGTACAAACGTATAATTTATAACGATTCAACAGAAAAACAGTAAAAGTGCACACGCTGGTAAAAATATAAACAAAACATCTCACGTTCAATTATTCTCTGACATCATCATATGATCTTACTCACCAAAGCAAAAAAAAAACAAACTGTTCAATACCAGAGAGTACACAACTTAAAATTATTACTTTCACCATGGGAAAATAATCACTCTCTCAATAGAATCTCCATGTTTATACTCTCTGTTCATCATTAAAATAATGATTAATACAAATAATAATTACAGAATAGCGCATAAGTCTTGAGCCGTGGCGCTGTGGGCTGAGGGTGGTGTTCTGGTTTCCGACCACGAAATGCGCCCGGATTCGATCCCACTCTGGGGATGCAGTCCCGATTATAGGACCGATGAGGAAAGTGAGCAGCTGCGATAGGCAACGACTGCGGCTTCGAGAGCCAACAATACAGCTGGGTGATGCGTGATGTTCGCCATATCTCCTCCCCGTGTCGGCTGGATGATTGTGCACCTCTGCCGTGCGTATGTGGGCATGAGGCCAGCAGGCGGGGTGGTAGGCCAAGGCCCTGCATGAGCCGTAGCGCTATGGGGTTTAGTAAGCTCTATCTCTTGAATAGGAACGTCGTCTGAATTTATCAGGTAGATATGAAATGGAGCTCAGCGATGTCCGGTTTTGTTTTATGCTGCACAGAAGTCGAACCACAAAACAATCTTTTTATCCATTTCCTTTAAAAAGAAAGCGTAGAATGCAGAAGTCATGTCGTTTTGTTTTCTATCTGCAATAGCTTCATGCCGAATAACAGCTATTGACTTTCCATCATAATTATCATTATTTGTCCCAACGAGAAGTACACGGCTTGTATACAGTCCTTGAAACCTTCTTTTCAACAATTAATCGTTTGTGTCTATCGCCAAATTCCAGAGAATCTGTGTTAGATTTTATTGAAAATGAATTAACTCACCTAATAATGGTTGTTTGGTAGCTAAAACAGTAAAACTGTCGATCTGGCTATCCCATAGGTAAATTTAAAATCCTTTTAGCTCTGATTTTGCTATTAAACATGTTTCTCAGAGCACTTCATAGATGTTACACAAATACAATTTCACAGAACCAGCACTCTGCAGCAGGCGCGCTTTCTTAACAATTCGTTTGTCGACTTGACGCTTTATACATTGTTAGAAACAGAAGTTAGTATTGTAACGAGCCATAGTGGAAGTTCGAAAGTGTAATCGGAGATTGCGTTAGATTTGCCAATGTGTTAGATGGTGTAACCTAGGAAACTAGACACTATACTTCACGAGACCGCATTGTCAACGGGCCAAAAAGCATTTAATGGCCACAGAATTGCATCACGCGCTCATTCTCTTAGGCTCGCTCTCGAACGGCGAAGCTACGCACTCCAGAGGTACGGCGTCCTCAATATAACTAGCTAACATTTATTAGTGTGCATCTCAAGACACAGCAGAAGCCTTCAGGTAAGATGCATTAGGTATAAGCACCCTGCTCGTAGTACCACTACACTCCTCTCCGTAATCATGTAGATTAATTGTAAATATAGTTGTTAGTTTTTATACAACCCCAGGTTATTTTTCGATGCCTCTTCCCTAACTCACCCCCCTACACCCTACCTATCCCACTCTATACTAACCCGCTCTTCCCTCTGAGTCTACCGCCCCCTGGTTGTCAGCATCCTCGGGGCTAGCTACAATTATTTGGCGTAGGCGCCCGATATAATTATAGGGTAAGCACCTGGTCACCAGATGCAGTGAAGAGGGGTAGTTAAGTATAGCTCCACTAGTGCGAATGTGACAATTTTTTTTATCCATACATCTCTCTCCTCGCCCTGTCTTCCTTACCTGAGGCACATAGTTGTGAATTTTTGGGCCAAGATGGCGCGCGCGCGACACACACACACACACACACACACACACCAGCATTAGAAGACTCGCAAGTGGTAGAATCCATCCACCCGGCCTCTTGCGTCATGGTCTTTTGTTGCCTCAAGAGCATGCTTTATAATATAACCTTTGCTTTTCAGATACATACCTATTATGTTACTATGCCAAACAGTTGTAATTTGTACTGCATAGGAGAATTATTCATACGCCAAGCCCGAATACCAGTAGTGTAGATAAAAAAGTAACAGTGAGTAAAGTAGACGATCACATTAGTATCATAAATACCAAAATGGACTCACCTGTGGCAGGAGGCAGCGGTATAGCAGGCGTAGCTGAGCACATCCAGGTTGGCCGTCCTCCTTTAGACTCGGGAACTTTTGCAGGGAAACCAGAATAAAGTTAACGGGATTATTTGCATAAAATCGAAATAATCGCACACGCTAACATTTGGGCGCAACAACACAAAATTCATTACTTGCATTGTTATCTAAGCAACGCGGCGTTAAATTGATATAAGGCATTCGCATGCAGGAATCCAAATACCTCATGGGAAATTTTGAAGTAAGGGCTGCTAAATGCTTTCGTCCACGCGGCAGAAGATGAGATGCACGAATTCAAATTGAGATATAGAGTACAGGATCTTAGCGAGCCTACGGAGCAGCACGCATATGATGTACTAGCTCTGTGTGATCTGGTTAACCCCTAAATGTCAGAGAAAGAACGGGTTAAGCATATCATAAGGGGATTGAAACCGTCGCTCATAGAGCAGGTATTGCCCCACAAGCTCCAGTCATTGGATGAGGCACTAAATCAATTGTGCACAGGCTAGAGTCCGCTCGTTAACTAACAGGGAAGAGGGCTGAACTGATTAGTGCACAGGTCAATCCACCTAGCGCACAAGAAGAGGGCCTACACAAACAGATGTCAGAAATGGCAAAAATGATGGAGGAGTTGACAAAGCAACTGCAGCAGCTCAAAGCAAATCCCCATCCTCCATCCTCCAGTACCAATATGCAACGTCGATCCGATAGCATTCATGGAGCCCCGCCCAACTTCAGTTAAAACGTTTACAGTCAGAGGAAACAGTCTCCACTAGGCCTACTTGTGATTACTGTAAACGGATAGGACACGTCATTGCAAATTGTCAAACGCAGAGGAGAAACTAAAAATTTCACCTCCAGCCTCAAAAGAATCACCCTCCGTAACAGCCGTAGTGGCTAGTATGTCTGAAACTATAAATCCGACAAACATGTTAAAAAGAGGAATAGTCAACGAAGGAGTAAGAATTGGCATTCTAATAGATACGGGCAGCTCGGTGAGTATCATTAATGGCAACTTGGTAAGGATAAATAAACATGCAGCTACCCCAGTTGTAATTATTCGAACAGCAAATAACAATATACTGGCGGCGCAGTATCAGACACGCAAATTTCCAAATGAATGGAATAGAATTTAAAGAACAGCTCTTGGTGTTGAAACATTTTCCACGCAGTTTTCTATTAGTGATGGGTTTCCTCTATTAGTACAAAGCGGCCATGAAGTGAATCAACGCCATGTTGATACCTAATATGCCTGCTGGGTCTGTTCTGGTCATCGACAATGCTTCACAATGCGTCAACACTCAAATTCACAAACCACCTACCTCAACTTCCTTGAAAGAAGAAATGAGAGCTTGGTTACTTA
Source organism: Deroplatys truncata (assembly GCA_030765065.1). Taxonomy (NCBI): domain Eukaryota; kingdom Metazoa; phylum Arthropoda; class Insecta; order Mantodea; family Mantidae; genus Deroplatys; species Deroplatys truncata. The sequence goes on along the minus strand of CM060984.1, from coordinate 138,365,996 downwards.
GACATAATAAAGCTTTAGATGAAAGCATGAGTAAAACAAAGCTATATAACTTAATTAAAGGCAACAAACAGCTTCAGAAGTCACACATGCTTGACCAGATAGTGATACAACATCGCCATAATGTACTTAGACTGTCATCGAATCGCCCAGATCGAATTAATCTGGACTGATATCAAAAAATGGGTGGCATGCAGAAATATCACTTTCAAATTAAAATATGTGGAGCAGTTATAACGCCAGCAATTTGCTGAAATTGGAAGGCCAGAATGGGAAAATGTATGGCGACATGCTGAATAAATTAAGAATCATTATTCTGAAAAATACGGAATTGCAGAAAATCAAGTAGAAATAATTCTCATCCAGGATAATGGTGCAGAAAGTAGTGACAGCAGTGATGACGGCAATAATGTGAGTGATTCCGCAGAAGAGGAAGGGTTGTTAGGTGTGGAAGAATTGGAGGCAATGATTGACAGCGTTTTTTATATTAAGCGCTTTTTACAGCATGGATTTTAATATACTGTATCTAAGTTTATCAGCGCAACAGAGTGCATAACCGTTGTGGATATTTGACGATGACTGTCCCACGCACTCCTGCAGCATGGAGACGACCGTCACCACCTGATCTGGTAAGCAACTCGCATCATAGCTCTCATTAAGATTTTCACGTGTCTAGAACTGTTGCGCCGATTATACCTGAGCAGTTCATTCGCTCGGTACATATCCAGTGTGAGACGAAAATTTATTACGGCAAGAATATTATAAAGTTTATGTGTTAAAAAGTGCAAGTAATTAATAAATATCACAGCTCTCTATATCAGTGAAGTGTTATTTAATCGTGTGAAGGATTAATAAACGGAGTGAAGTAAAATATAAGTTGTGTAAGCCTATATTCTTTAGCCGCATCACCCCCTGCAAAGAGATACATGTTTCTACAAAGTACTACTGACGCAGCCGACACAAACATAAATATATATAATATTTAAAGAAACATTCAAATTAGAAATTTCATTCTAAAACGTTGGGGCGAAGGCCGCCGGAAATTTTGTACCATACGTGGGGCAGTTACTTCATCAAGTTTGGCTCCCCAACAGTAGAAGTACAATACAACCTACTTCAAATTGACGCCCAAAGCGTGGTGCAAACAACGTAAAAGATAATACCTCTTCAGTTGTCAACATTCCTCCAGTGTCTGTGCCACTTAACTAAGCTTTGGGATCTGTCAGGAGGACTGGCACGCTATAGTTTAATGCTGCAAGAATTTTACTACACAATTCAACACAAATTAGGAGTGAAACATAAAGATGTGGATTGCTTAACGAGCATGCCGTAGATCCCCCGGAACCCGAGAGGGCACAGGAACACCAGGATAGAATAACCTGTATTTTAGAGTCCGTAACAGTAGCACACAAAAGCAAGAAGAGGACCTCCAAATCAAACCCCTCATACAAACCCTAAAACAGCCAAATGCCAAGTTAACGCAAACTAAAAGTTCAATGCGCTATATAGAAAAAACGCAGACAGTTCGGGCAACCTGCACTTATTATTGTACTGGAAAGTTTGAAACAGAAGATACTTTATAATATTCATGACGACGCAAGGATACACAAAATTATATGAAAAAATGCTTCTCCTGCAAACAGTGGAAGGGGCAGTAAACCAGTGAGCCGCAGGACTAATGCAGCCCATTAAGGTCAACGGTTTTTGAGAGAGGTTTTCGATAGACATTTTGGGACCCGTTCAGGAGCAATCGTTACACAGCATGTGCCAGCGAGTATTTGTCTAGATACTTAGAGATGCGCGCAATCCCAAAAGCATCGACAGAGCACTTGACTAAATTTATCCTGGATGACGTCATCTACCGACATGGCGCGGTCAAGCATATGTTATCCGACAGAAGTTTAGTACTTATGAGCGAAGTAACGCAAGATTTGCTTAAGCTAATGGGAATAATCCCAAATTTCACAACAGCCTGCAGACCAAAGACAAACGGCCTTACAGAGAGAGCAAATAGAACGATTGCTCAAGCAATCAGTCACTATGTAAATTCAAAACACACTGACTGGAATAGCAACTTGCACAAATTCGGTTTGCGGTTAACACGAGCAAACAGGGTAGCTCGAAATTCACGCCGTTCGAACTTATATATGCACGAAAGTCGGTGTTCCCCCTGAAGTGCAACTACAGAGCAAAATTCAAAATTTAATAGTGGAGCAAACGAGGAACGCGATTGTGAAAGCAAGGACGCTAACGTCAGAAAGCATAGGAAAGAGCCCCCCCCCCCAAAAAAAACAAGCGGCTATATGATCGGAAGAGGAGGCACACTGAATATAAGGTTAGCGACGTGGGAAATTTTTACCCTCCCAAGAGAAAAGTAGGCAGTGACGAAGCTGTTAATGAATTATAACAGGTCCGTACAAGATAGTGCAGAAACTAAGCCCTTTGAATTACGGGATAAAAGCCAAAAATTACGAAAAGCAGCAGGCGCCCACATTAGTAAGATTTCGCGCCATTACGCCTAGGGAAGCGAAAGTAGGAAAGATTACAAGCGCAGAACGTGCAAGAAATGCCATGATGCCGACACACACAAACGAAACAGAAAACGCCAACGTTTCACTTTTGGGCACACACTAGCGAAAGCCTTTGCCCACACGAACTCCGAAATGCTTGTCTTTTACACCCATGCAATAATAAGTGATGATAAGAAAGAAAAGGAGATAAAAGGAAGTAAGGAAAAGAGGAAGGATGTTAAAGTTTGAATTTTCGTAATAATTCTGAAACGCTCAAGTAACTTGTAGTAGAGTCCATTATATGGTTTTTGTACCGTCAGTGTAGTTTTAAGTTTTCTTTGTAGAGCAGATGATAATACACGCGATCCAACTGTTGTTTTTTTTTTTTTTTTTTTTTTAGAGATATTAAGACTGAAACATTTTTAAGTGAGGTGCAAAAGGCAAACTTTAAATGCACGTTTACATTATTTATGTCCCCACCAAGAGCACACCGCTTAGCAATTACACCGAATTCACTGCTTGAGTTAAATATTTTACACACTACGTGCTTCCGAAGTTCCGAACCTTGCACGGAACTAACACGTTTATGTGTGAATCACAGCACTGTGTGGGGGCGCGTGCAATGTGATTATGTGACACGCAAACAAAAGCGATCAGCTTACGTGTCGTCCTCCGTGGTGTAGTGCTTACCATCCTACCCTTAATTCCCGAGATCGCGTGTTCAAACTCGGCGGAGTGCGATGGATTTTTTCGGGCGTAAAAATGCTTAGCATGGCTTCCGTGTCGTAGATTTACGGTACCTAAAAACCCTCAAGCCTGAAAGAGAGGCCTCTGAGCATTTTTCATATGTTGGCGGCATTGAAATTGAATGACTCTACGTGGAAAAGAACTACATACTAGTGAAGCGTTTCGACTCCACCAAAATGCTATTACCTCTCTGCACCCCTCGCCGTCAATAGCAGTATTCTCCTTTGCACGTCTTACCTTTAGCAGTACCCACAAACGCGATGATTCCCGGACGAACTTCATGTAGTTCGAAACACACACTGTAATGAAAACATTTGCGCTACTCACTGTATATGCATTGCAAAAACATTTTAAACAACACAAAATCTATAAACCAAAACGAGGAGTGTAGAAATGTATACTGGAATGAAGTCTGGCCTTATCCTCCCTTTGCTGTTTTTATTTACGCGAGTTTATTTGTGCGGAGAGTGCCGCCTTGAGGTCTTTCATCGACAGCCGCGACCGATTTCATTACGATGAATCAGAGACGCAAGATTCCATGGGCTATGGCCATGTTTACTAGTGTCTTAAGGAGTATCAATATGGGATTTATGAGGAAAACAGCGAAACAAATATGTGGCGCACGACTCCATATAAACCAAAGCACACAGGGACCATTCTCTCTGGCGCATTTTAAATAAATATGCCGATGTCACGGCGAATCCAAGCTTTCCTTTTGAAATTAGAAAAATCGTAGCCCTAGAAGCGGTGGTAATCATAAACCATGGCGATCTCACTGAAGGCGAAGACAGGTTATGGAGGCCGGATAGATGAAAAACCACCTCTCTGTCGTCCTCTGTTTTCTAGGGGTACCATGCTAGCCTCTAGTTCCCGAGGTCGTGGGTTCAACTCCGGCGGAGGACGATGGATGATTTTGAGACGTTAAACTCCTTATACCTTCCTTCGGAAGGGAAGCTAAGCCAATGGCCCCGTGTAGTAGATTTACGGCACGTAAAAGAACCTCAAGCTTGATAAAGAGGCTTCTGAGCAAAATTTACAGCCTTTCACGCCCAATACAAATTGGGACGCTAAGAACCATGGTAGTTAAAGAGCGCTCATAAATAAAACTCAATTTAAAACCATCTGTTTGTACACAATGCAAGCAACATCACTTCACGGGAGGGTTATACGATCTGGAGGAGTAGGGAGCCTTTTTAGCTAGCCAGTCTGCGGTTTCGTTTCCCAGTATGTCAACATCTGCCGGAATCAATTATGCTTATGTGTGAGATTAGGTATTTCCGCCACACAGAACCTCGTACCAGTCCGTCCCGGAACGAAGACTAGGGGAGCTAATACACTGAAAGGAACTTAAGGAATCCGAACAAAGTAGGAAAGTGGAGTTGAAAGTGAGTGTTTGAGAGAGCAATGCCTGGTAAGGAGTATAAACCGCTGTTGAATACTTTCGGGATCCCGCAGGTAATGGAAGTGTCCAATTAAAAAACCTGAACCCACTGCGGTAAAACAAACGATAAGGGGGTTATTCATATCCTCCTGGTAATTACCCATGAATTGTGAAGACCATTGTGGTGTGAAAGGGTCCCCTCGGTGCAAATCAGAGGTCAAAAGAGCCGCATGAGGTTGATGCATCGGGTAATCAACTAAGTATGAAGGTAGCCATGTGGAAAAATAGGCATGGCATCCAATGCACGGCACTTCTGGAAAATCCAATAAGTAAATCAAAGGCAGGCAAACCGAAGCGACAACGCTACAGAGTGGTAAGCGTTCCTCAAGCAAGGTTTGTAGTATAAGGGCGTTTCTCGAAATTGGAATAATTTAACAATAAAGCAAAAACAATGAAGCAACCTGTCGTTACAAAATGGATTGTATTCAAGTTAATGAAACACTTTCTCTATGGACGGTTTGTCCCCTGTTTAAGTATAGTTTTCCATATTTGATAAAAGACTGAATCAATTTTCCGCTGCCACTCTGTAGAGAAACAAGTAATGACTATGATGCCATAATCTAACTTAGCCCTACAGAGAGATCAATTTGTAATATAAACTTCGAGGATGGCCCCCTCCCAGCTCCGACCCTGTAAGTAACGAAATAGGTTACTAGCTATTAAATAAGAAGGCATGCAGATGTTTCGCCTGCGATTTTCCAGCCTAGATTATGATATAGTCGCAATCTCTCCCCCCTAAAAAAAGTTGTGCTAGCCAAGGGAAGAGGATGTTCACAAATATACAGATTAGCTTGAAGTAATGTTCGGCCACATTTAAAAAATACCAACAATATTTCTTGGATTTAACGCCAGTCTCACTTAGTGTGCGTAACAGATCTAAATGGGATTGAAGCAATTCCGGTGCCTCACGTACAGTATCTAATGTGGCCCGGGGATATAAGAATAAATCATAAACATGTAAACGAAGCTGGCTGTGCTATTAAATTGAGTTTTATTTATGGCGGCTCTTTAATAATTGCGATTCTTAGCGTCCCATTATATATTGGGCGTGAAAGACCGGAAATGTTGCTCGGCTGCCTCTTTATCAGGCTTAAGTTCTTTTACGTGCCATAAATCTACGACACGGGACCCACTTTACTTCCCTTCCGAAGGAAACTGCATATGCTGAAACGGTAGTCCACTCAGTGTTAATGTAAAAAATAAAAGAGTATGGGACTGTGAGAATTACCCCGAGTAAGTTCTGGTGAGCTTAGTCGGATGAATTGAGCTTATAACGAAGGTGAAGTTGTATACTGTATCAAGAGATTGATAAAAGTGGTAAGTATGGAAGTCGGGAAGGAGATTTTCTTAGGTCAATTAAAGCACCAATGGATATTGAGTCATAAGCATGGAATAAATCTAAAAATTACACCAGAACACCTTGTCGGTGCTTCCAGGAGATCCGGACGTAATGGGTTAGGTGTAACAGGTTATAAGTAGCCTAAAAGGATTTCCGGAAGCCGTAATGTCCCTTCGGCTGTAGACTATAACGTTTAAGAGAAAAGGACGATCTGGAAGTCAAAATCTGTTCAACAATTTACGAAGTACTGAGGCAAATATTATGGGTCTATAATGCGCCGCTTCCTGCCCGACTTACCCGGTTTAAGGCTGTGTATCACATAACATGTGTTCTAACCATCTGGAATGCAACCTATGGTAAAAATATAGGGTAAAGCGAGTAAGGTGGGTGAGGAAGTACGTAGGGAAGTGCTGTACAATGTGATGAGAAATTCCGTCAGGATCAGGAATAGAAGGTTGAGTATGTTTTTGAAGTGCTACTTGTAAATGTGTCATCAGCGAGGCGAGTTCTTGCCTCACCTCTCCAGAAGGGTTCTTCACAGGGGGATCGGAGGAGTTACTACCATCGCATGTTCGACAACAAAGTTCGGAGCAGAGCATAAAAAATACTTCTGTAGCTGCGGGTTATGGTCTAGTCATTGGTCCCTGGATTCGTGACGTAAAACATGGTAGCTTACGTCACTACTCATGTCGAGATTCGAGGTGTCAATTGGGAAGAAAAGTCCGCCATCCGAACCGTTTAGCATCGCGTAATATCCGCCATGTACGCGGTATTGTTGCTGTGTAAACCAGTATTGAGACCTTAGGAGAAGAGAGGTAATCTGTAAGGCCCGGCGTCGTTGAGCCACTGCAGCAGAGTAGTGCATATTTCACTAAGGCGGCTTCGTGATTCGCATGTTAAAGGTCTGGGAATAATACTTTGGGAGAGCAGTGCCCATTGTGGCTTCTAGGAGCTCAAAGGGAGTGAACCCATGGGGGATTTAAGTTAGGTGTAAATTGTGTCCAGTCATAAATTTTCGGACGTAACGAGATATGACATAGTCTCTGTAAACTTCCCAGGGAAGCAATTTGTATTTGTATGGGTTGATGGCGCTTCCCATATTGCCAAGATCCACTCTCCAGGTAGAATGCGGCCGGAGGGAGTCGGACACAAAGGTCTTTACTTACTATATGTAGTGGAGAAAGTAAAAAAGGTGAAATTTTTTTCCAGTCAATAGTGAAGCCCGTGCACACATGAATATAATTTTGCTCCCTGTTTTTAGAGAATTGACAGACAGGGAGCGTGATTTTTTCCTCTTTTCAACAAGATTCTGCAACAGCTCATACAGCCAATATTTCGATGAGAACAATTGAAAGTGTGTTTGAGGACAGAATTACTAGTAAAGACTTGTGGCCCCCTGGTCCCCCGACCTAATCCCCTGTGATTTCTATCTCTGGCATAACTTAAAACAAAGTGTACAAGACTAACCCACACACCCTGGAAGAATTAAAACAAAATATCCGCCAGGAAATTGCCAGCATTTCTCAATGTGAACTATAGCGAGTGATAGTTTCCTAAAGAGGCGCCAAAAATGTATGGACAACGATGGTGATTAGTTTCAGCATCTCCTTTCATAAAGTTGGTAAGTAAAGCCTTTAAAAGTAGTTTTAAAAATGTTATATGATTTTATCCGCGCTTTTCTATGATAGCGGCAGACGGCAATGAGCGCCAAGGATGCAGACAGGAAAAACACAGCGCAGGCGGTTCGTAGTTTTTTGGCTCACCCTGTAAGTCAACAAAGGCACTTAGTTATAATCAATTTAAAGCCTTAGTTAAGAACTGATTGTATAACTTTAGTACTTACACTAAACTCCTATAACTTTTGATGTTGGGTTATCAATTTTGTCTCTGCGATAAAATGTACTTACTTACTTACTTACTTTCCTGTTCCCAGTCCTGGTAAGGCTTCCTGTTATATGTGAACACTCACTTTGAAATGTATGTATTCTAACATTGTTGTTCTTGTACCAGTTTTCATTCTCGATTATTGTGAATCCCTTAACAAAGAACTGCATTGCACAGCATGAAAAGCAGCCTGTAATACGCTCTGGTCTTACTGTATTTATCCAAATACAAGACAATCTCGAATGTAAGATGGCCTTCATTTTCTAGAAACTAATTTTGGAATTTAGCAATTGTGCTTGCTTCATTGTTTTACTAAATGGTTTATGGTTATCAGTATCATACACTATGTTGACAGCAACTGTAGGGGAGCACAATGATGATCAATGTGATTTTCTATTTAGACATTGTACAATGGATTATTGTGAACAGTTATGATTCAAATTCACACAGAAATGCACGTGAAGGGGAGAGAAGGCTGGCAGGAATGTGAGCACAGAAATGTAAATCTGCCATTTACCGCATGAACACTGCACACCAATACAATTTTACAGACATTGAGGCAGGAAGGAAATCCCCAATTTCTATTTCAGCCTTAAATGAAAGCTTTCTGCCAATAGGAAGCCTTATAATCCCTCTAGGCATCTTGGTAACTCACTAACTTTACAACACATAATGACATGCACAAAATCTGGCTGATGCACCATGACTTTTACAGCAACCTTTAACATTTTCCATATGCTTCTCCACTGCCAACACTCATCCCATTCCTGTGAAATTTGAAACTTACTTTTTCTTACACATTAATAGGAAAACCAATATTGCAAATGCAAGATGACCTTGGTTTTCACAACTAAAATTCTGGAAAAAAAACTTTGTGTTATATTCAGATAAACACAGTATTTGCTTTGAAGCTTAAGTTGGAGATAAAGGGAGAAAAATGTTTAATGACAAATAAATGAATATTCTCTTACCATAGCTTAGCATGAACATTATCACACTCTAAAGCATGTAAGTGAAACATGATTTGAAATGTATTAATATCTACCATGAAAATCATTCACCAGGAGGAAGAGCACTTGATGTCCACCTAATGCAATAAGAAACCTTTCCCCCCTCCTCTTTGTTTTTAAAGGAATGCCATATACATGCTGTCTCTGGGGGTGATCAACTTCAGGAGCTTCATAACCAATGAATGTGCTATAGCATTCTTAAAAAACTATGTGGACATGTCCTGCAATTGTACAAATGTGAATGTCCCTTTCTCACCAGAATTATAAAGCACTTCAAACTTCATGATAGTACTCCAAATCTAAAGTGCTTTAATGAACATTATTTTGGGTATTGGTAGCAAGAGTAACAACAATGTGACAATAGTCATCCTCTGTGGACTAGTGGTACTGTGCTAGCCTCTAGTTCCCAAGGTTTAAACCCGGCGGAGGGCGATGGATTTTTTCGGCCGTAAAAATCCTTGGCATGGCTTCCTTCGGAAGGGAAGTAAAGCCGTGGTCCCGTGTTGTAGATTTACGGCATATAAAAGAACCTCAAGCCTGATAAAGAGGCCTCTGAGCAGAATTCTGGTCTTTCACGCCCAATATAGAATGGGATGCTAAGGACCACGCAGTTAAAGAGCGTCCATAAATAAAACTCAATGTAATTTAATAATGTGACAACCCCTAGCCTTCCAAAAGAACAAGGATTCTCAACATACAGCCCCTACCAAAAGTTTAAGGACACCTGCATATTTCAACAAAATTAATACTGTCAAACTATTTTATACAGCAGTCTTATATTTTTAAAAGTTATGGAATTTTGTTCACTTGTAGAACATTGAAAAAATTCTTGTCTTCTAATCTTTGTGGAGATCTGCTGATGAAAAAGTATGGGATACAAAAATTATTTTTTCTAAAGAGAAACGCTCACTTATAAGGAGCATTTGTAATGTAATATTACTATGCTATTTTACTTCATAAAGAATTTACACAACGTTAATTTGTTTTCAAGAAATTTGAAGAAAATGTTCTTAAATTAGCACTATTTGACCTTGGATTAAATTGCATGATGAATGAGCCACGGAAGTTAGAGCGGTGTCTGTTTATAATGTACCAGGCATACTGCAGAGTGTACCATGGAATGTGCTTGGAATGATCTTGTTGCATTGCCACGACATTCAATTGTGCTGTAGCCTCCATTTGTTCTGGCGTGAAAAGTGATTCTATGTGAGAATGGGAAAAAAGTGTAGAGGAGGATATAAAATGGCTCATGGCATATATAATTGGTACATGCATAAGCACGGAAAGTCCTACACAGACATTGCTGCGCAATTAGCAATAAGTAAAACGTGTGTGGCACAGACAGTAGACAAATACAAGAGCGGCAAAGCTTCAGACCAGGAGCGAAGTGGTAGGCCAAAGATTACATCACCCTGGGAGATTAGAACCATTGCAGTTATATCCAAGCGAATCGAAAGGATTCTGTTCCCAAAATTCAGAGAGAATATCAGGAAAGAACTGGGAAAACAGTGTCATCAATGACTTGTTCTCATAGACTTCAGGAGCAAGGTCTTGATTCCTAAGTGACACTAAAGAAACCTCTCCAGAGCGTGAATAGGCGTTGAAATCGAAAGATTTAATGCAGAGGTAAGAAGAATTGGGGAATGGAAAGATGGGGAAAGAAAGATTTTATTTAGTGATGAGTCCCGCTTCCAGCTTTATCCCAACCAGTGTGTTCATGTAAGGTGAACAGCTACTGAGAGATTCCTTCCTGCCTGTTTGTCACCTGCGGTGCAGGATGTTTAAAATTGTGTTTGAAAGCCCAATAGACTATTAAAAACTTTGCAATGTATGTTTGGAGCAATGGGTCATAATGGTGTAATACTATAAAATCTTATGGTGCTTAAAATAAAATCTTTCAAAATTTCAATAGGTGTCCTTAAACTTTTGGTACACTTTGAAACAATTAACACAACTTTACAATGGACTACTGCCTATTTCCAAAACTATGTTAGTGATCTACAAGAAGAAATATCTTCTACACTCCCAATCATAGGTGTTTTACAGTAATCTCATAGATGCTGGAGGTATTCAGGAACTGCCCGAAGCTAAACTTTTGGTATAACGTTAATGTTATGTGGATGCAAATGGTGCAAAGCAGTCCTGGTGTTGTCAGTTTTTGTAAATTTTACATTCAATATATAATTATGTTTATTTTCATGCACTTACAATAGATATCTATTGCAAATTTAATTCTATTGTGCAAGTCTGTCACGTTCAATTAAACTCTGTGCACATTTTAATTATGTCAAAACTATTAACATGTAACACAAAATATTTTTTGCACTCTGTCTTTAGTTATAATATGTAGTTGCAGAAACAAGGCTAAGAAAGTGTCAATTAAATGATACAGAAAAGTGTACTTAAGTTGAACTTTTATTAGTTCTTTCACTCACATGGTGTAAAACCAATTCATTATCCTCATCCACATATATACATACGCACACATACACTCACAGGATAGGATATCTCTCTACAAAAGAATATAAATACTTCTCTTCAATACTTGAGACTAGTAAAGTTTACATTAATTGCATTGTACATTAGGTGGCTACAAAAAAGAAAATGACTTCTCATCGGTAAAGCTACTTCACTGGTTCCTAAAGTCTGATTCAAAAATTTTTCCATATGCTGTACAAGCAGTTAACAAATCAGTATAGGATAACAATGCAAGAAGATTTTAGCAGCCAAATTTGATTAGAGCACTGATGTACCATCTTGCTTAAAAGTCTGCCAATCCCCAAGGCATAAAACTAACAAGGCACTGCTACCATTAAGCTAGAATTAGATTTCTTTTATTGTACTGCACAGTGATCTCCAAGTAATTTTGTTAAAAATTGTATCTTTCGAATAACTGCAGCAAAGAGAAAGTACATGAATTTTGTTAAGATGTAACAGAAATTGAAATTTGATAAGATAAAAGAGCAATGTTAAGGACAGATGTGTTGCTATTGGGGATGAGACAGCAATTCTCTACCTTCCACAACATTTTATTGCCATGTGCAGTGCCATTTACTTTCCAGCTGCAATCTGCTTCATGCGGTTCAGTGCACTGCCTGCACGGAACCATTGTATCTGCTGCTCATTCATTGTGTGGTTCAGCATAAACGTTTCCTTCTTACCATCTTCATGCTTTATCTCAGCTTTCACTGGCTGTAATGCAAATAATTATGCTATAAGGTGCTGTATAAAATGTACAATAATATATAAAGAGAAGCAAAGACCATGTCATTCTGTTGGATATTTAAGTTTATGTACAAATAACAATCATGAACAACAAAATTATTTCTTCAGCTCCACATGCTTTAAACCAGTCCTAAGTCAATTGACTGATTATTTTAATATTCCATATTAAATTATCTCTTTAGGGATTACTTTTTAACATTACGTATAGATTAACACAAGAGAATAACATCTATCAGACATAACTCAGGAGACCATGGAGCAGGGGCACGTCTCCCTTGAACTGTTTGAATTGCCGAGTCACCTACATTTTTGAGCACCCTAAGTGGCTGTACTCTATCTTCTAGCATTTACTCTTATTTATAAAAATTCTCCAAATTGCAATTTTTGGTAATCAAATCCCTCTCTTTACAACTTGCTGGATAGTTATGAAGCTTGCCTACTTTATTTACAATGGTGCAATTTCAAAACTGGAAGCTGATTGCAATGCAGAGCATCGCAGAGTGGAGCATAAATTGATTGGCAGGCAGGGAAAGTATACTTGATTGACATGGCTGCAGATGTATTTCGTGGTGGAGAATTGCCACATCAGCCTGTGTTCTCAATACAATGCAAGAAAGTTTTTCATTTTTTCCAATCTGTTTGAAGTGAAATAGATATTGGTAGAAATGGCATCACTTAGAGCAAGTTCAACTATTATTGTTTATTTTGGTTTGTATCGTGTTAAAATCTAATTTTTTCCTTAAGTAATTAGTGATTAAATGAAAAACAAAAAAACTGTTTTGATAGGTAAGCAGTAACGTGAGTCTTATTTTAATTAACAAATAGCTGAAGTAGTAATCAGTAGCAATTCCTCTTTCAATTTTCTTTTTTTATTGTGATGTAGCCAATTAATTTAGTCTCTGTATTTATGTGTATTTCCCACTTGGTGCTCTCCTGCTCATAGTTCTACTGCCACTTAATATTGATTCCATTCTGCACTTGTACACGATCAGTAGATGAGTGGAAAATATAATAATAATAATAATAATAATAATAATAATAATAATAATAATAATAATAATAATAATGATAATAATAATTATTATTATTTCTGAGGAATGGGGATATTTGACAAGTCATCTGATAAATTCGTCCAGAGCCATGCTAGCTGTGGAGCATCTTCTCATAGGGAATATATATCCCAGATATCTAGATTTTGTGGTTCAGGTCAATAAGGACAATTGCACCTTTGCTATCATTGAAATCCCACCATGCACACATACTTAGGTACTCCATTAATTTTGTGCTGCAGCATTTGCAGACACATAATTATTTTCACACTTTAAAAAGGTACACGTAGCTTCAATTTAATGGACCTTAAAAATCCTACATTTAGAAAAAATCAGCAGAGGTTTCTTAGAAGAACTTGCTAGCTCTAATAAATGTATTTTATAAATAATTCTCTGCACTGCTAGCAGCTCCTTTATTTGTTTACACTAATCAATTATTTATCTTACTAGCATCAAGAGTGTTTCCAATTTTTTTGACTGGTGTAGCCACTCTCTTCTGATTTTAAAGTGCCAATATCTGCTGAATGAAACAAAATTATCTGATTCATTAAACAAAATGAGAGGTAAAGAATAGGAGAGCATTCATAATTCTCTCTTTGGTGAAATTTAGTCTCACCTGATGTTGGGTATTTAATAACTTTGATGGCCTATACTGATAAACAAGACATCTGTGCACATGCATTCCTTAAAAGAAAATGCTCATATAGGATTGGTTGTAATGCACTGACCCATGGCAACCTCCAGAATATTTTTTCTTTACTTGATCAAGCCTTGAAAAAGTATCACAAATGGTGAATAAATCTGAATCTGAAACCGAGTAATTGCTGAGATTTATTAGATATTATTATTAACCCTCTCAGTGCTGTATGGTAGAGTGACTGCCATCACTTAAAGTGCTGGATACAAGCAGATCAGCTTTGAAAGTTCCACCATGCTGAGCACAGAGCCAGTCATGCTGGCTTGCAAAAACCTTCATGGTAGAACTATTTTTGTGACAACCTACACTGATGGAATTCACGTCCTTGGAAAGGTTCAACAATTTTTCCTTTGACTGGTTGGTTTATAATAGTATGACTGGGTTTCACAATGTACACAGCCCCTCAGTTTACGGCTATATGTTGTGAACTTCATTTGTAAAATGGCAAGCAGTTCTTGTGATATTTTTACAGCTGGTGTTGATGACAAGTAACTGTTGCATTATTTCAAGCAATGTGAGGTGAATGCATATGAACTGATGTCTGATAGTGATTCTGAAAATGTTAACATACCAGACATGCCCCCTGGTTCCCCACCACGAAAAAGGAGGGGTTTTTAGCAACTCTCCTGAAGATGATGCTGACATCATCATTGTTGACAATGGAGAGGCTGTTTACAGTTTTACTGTTCCATTGTAGATTCCCTAAACAAAAAATGGCTATCAGAAATAGCATCTACACTGCTCTAGTTACAAAGTCTGCAGCGTTGTGTTCCACTCACCACCATTAAAGTGGTGGTCAAGAATTCTGTGTGGCAGGTGTGATAAAGAATTGCCTACCAGGTGTGCAGCCACTCATAAGTGTGCAAAATAAATGTGCGTAAAAAATTATATACTAATTATTGTGTACTATTAGTTTGGTTATGTCTCAGTTTCTACTTAACATACCTGCAGTTTTTCACTCAATAATATTAATATTAGTGTCATTAGTGTTATTTTAATATTTGAAAATAGTTTAAAGACAAAGAATAATTACAATGACGTGTGCAGTTGAATGAAACATACTCCTGAATTTGTCACCAAGGTGATTTAGTGGTGAGTACCCAACCAAATGTAACTAGTTTACTCTTTGCAGCTGCACTGTTTCTGACCTAAATTTTAAAACAATAAAATGATTTTTAATACTACTGCATGTTTCTTTGTTTAAAAAAGCATCACTTTTTCGTTTGATACAGCCGAAACAATTTTGAGTGCATTTTTAATGGTGAATTTTTTAACTTATATTCTAAAAAAAAGAATTTATTCTACAAAAACCTATTTTAGTGGAACATATTACACCTGGTATAAAATTAAATACATACATATTACCACTATAAATATATATTATATTACGTTGATATTGTAATGAAAAGAAGCTAAAAACAGTGATGTGTATTGAATTTATTTAAAGGTGAGTCAGAATTGTTACACTAACATCAAACTAAACTTAAGTGATGTTAGTGTAACAATTCCGACTCACCTTTAAATAGATATTATATTATCTGGGCCTAATGCTTGAAAAGTTTTCACCCTTGTATGTATTAAACATAGCTATTTTTATGATTTTTCATAATAGCCATTTCTTGTTTAAAATGCCATGGCACTTTATACAGGTTGGCATGGTGGGCCTCTGGCTTTCTCCAGCTGGTTTTGAAAAGTAGATCATATCAGCTTGCAGCACTAAGAGGGTTAAATGTGGAAAGCAAAGCAGGATTATTAACCTAAAATTAATAAGTCTCAATACAGTAACTCATATTTCATTGTTTACGAGAAACGGAGTAGACAGATGCCAAGTTATACAAGAAAGAAAAACAGAGTACTGCATTTATCCAAGACCACCCCCTTTTTTCTCAGAACTTAATTTTTTAAGGAAAATTTAAAGTTTTGCACATATATTTTGAACAAACTACGGGACACTTAGCTGATTAAGTACCTTTTTTACTTTCCCTACTACGTATAGCAAGTAGGGGAAGTATTGTATTCCACCCAAAAATTCAATACCGAGATTTCACCGGAAATATATGTTTTGAGACCCCCTGAATCCAAAAAAAAAGCATTTTTGGAAACATGTTCGTGTGTGTGTCTGTGAACAGCATAACTCAGAAACGAAGTCGGATAAACACCAAACTTGGTATTTAGGTTCAGTATCTTCCAGAGATGCGACACGAAGGTTTTCAAGAAAATCCCCCCACCCCAGACTACCCTTTACATGGAACATTTTTCTAAAATTTGAATTTTCTCAAAAATGGCTCTAATGATTTTGATTAAAATATCATATGTTTAAGATACTCTCCAAAAGTATTCTTCATTGTGAATGACTTTTGCATAACTGGTAAACCATAAGAGATAGACAAAATTTTACTACACAAAAAATGTAGATCGCGTTAAGATACACAATTTATGTCATATACATTTTTGTTGTTGAGTGAACCATTTTCGAGATATTGCTTGTTATTCCCTTAAATTTGTCAATACTTATTTTCTCAAATGGGAATTCATTATTCATTTTTTTGTCTTGGATATGCAAAGAGTATTAATCTGTGGCAAAGAGAATGGTGCTGCACCTAGCAACCAGCTATTAAGAGATATGTCTATGCTTAAAGGCTACTGTATTTCTATATTGCCCTTGCAAATACAAAACAAGGGGAAGAGTAGGCCTTAAGCGATAGTTAAATATTTTAGAACTGGTCGCTATGTGTAAAATGTAATTCTCTTTGCATGTCAAAAGATCGTTTCTGCAAATGTTTATCTCGATTAATATGAAATAGATGGAGAATAAGAGTTTGTAAAAATAGTTTGTACAAGAGTAGTGTAACACATCAGATTTTTTTCTTCTGAATAACTTCCCATAAGCAGCCAGTTACTACATTGCTCTTTAATATGGTCCTTGAAGGGTTTGATGACCACCACATCTATCACTTTGCAGCTGTAATGGCATTCCTCCCAGAATTGTAATGAAATCACAGTTGCTTTTTGCAATTTCATTTTTACTTCAGGGGTTAGATGATCCTTGAAGGCATCAAGCACAAGCATACCCTGAGGCTTGGCATCCGGTCTTGAGTTCATAGCTTTAATCCATTGTGTCATGAATTCTCTGGTCATCCATCCTTTCTTGTGACACCAGGAAACCATGCCTGATGGAAGTTCCTCCTTAGGCATAATTGTTTTTTGTAGAATGACACACAGAGGCAGCTTTCTCCCATCAGCAAGAATTCATTCCAACACCACAGTCATTCTAGATTTTTCATTTCCTCTAGTGTGAATTGTGACCGTCGTAGCTTCTTTCTCCTCCACCATGGTATTTGATGGCATATGAAAATATATTGGTCTCTCATCAGCATACCCAATCTGTCCCAATAAATAAGAATGTTTCTTTCTCAAATTGATCACATACTGCTTATACTTAGTTTTTTTTTTTGTATTCTTTGGATAAATGTTGTGTTATTGTTGTTCAGCACCACAAAACTCAACCATTTCAGTGCACCACTGTTATTGGCTTTAAACTGTCGGCCATTTTCAAGTTGTTGACCCCCTGGCTAGTTCTTCAGCTTTATGCAGGGGTCTCGTAAAAATAGCAACCTCTTTTCTTTTTTTACGTACATAGGCAGTGACCTGTTGTTTGAATTCATGTACCTGCCTTTCTTTGGTCTAGTGAAAGCTTTTCATATAGAACATGCATTTTTAAGCCTGTCTTTGTTCTTCCACCACTCCTTACACTGGCTTCCATAACTCTGTATTTTCGAGCAGGCGGCACAATTGTTTGTATTTGAGCATAATTTATCACCCCTAGTTTGAAATTTGTGTCGTAATACTGACGAGCACCTGTCATAAGCTGGAGCTTGAAGATCCCCAATTTTCCACATGATCCATTATACACAACACGATACTTAACACTCACTATACACCAGCAGGAAGATCTATTGGGATGTTGATGCACTCCAACAATGGACATGCAAGTGTTTTTTCAATTGGTTGCATCTTGAAAGCATAATCACAAAGAAAAAGCTTAGAATTCTTTGGCCTATCAAAATAGGTAGGTGTGATGCTGAGTATGGGCGATATCAACTGCATTCTTTGCATTTTCATGTAATAATTTCTAATTAGGAACTTACTATTTATATGCAGCAACTGTGACAACAATAATGGACAAGATTTTCTATTTAGACATATCTAATATAACGCAAGGTTGTAAACAGTTTTACATAATTTACACAGAAATGCACGTGGTGGGCAGGAGAAAAACGAAAAGGGGAAACTGAAAATGCTGCAGGTTTTATAAAAGCAATAAATCCCACACTTCATAAAGTTTCAACTGTTATGTATAAAAATTTGAGTTCTTTGGGATTTAAAATAGAGCAGATTTTTAAAAAAATTTTATACATATGAAATAAACTTATTTCAAATGTAATGTGAGTTAGCAAAATTAACAATTTATTTTATTGTTTAAAAAAATAATATTATGAAAGCAGTTGTACTACTGTTTTGAACAGTATTACTTCTGTAATAAAAATTTGTAACAAAAATGTTTTTCTCATGTAAACTTACTTTCCTATGAATGTTCACATCTGAATCATTTTGAAATGTGAGTTACCAATGGAAATGTCCTATTTCTATTTTAGATTTGGAAAGAAATCATTTTTCCAATGACAATGCTTATAATCCCTCTAGGTCTGTTAATAGCTAATTTTACAGCACGAAATGAAATGTGCAAAATATGCCACATCTGTCACGACCTTGGCAGCAATCTTTACTATTTCCCCCAGGCTTTATCACTGCTGACACCATCCCATATCCGTGAAGTTTGAAGCTTACGTTTTCCTGCATGCTATTCAAAAAACAAATACAAGACGACCTCCCAGTTTTCATATTAATATTTTGGAAAAAAAAAATGTCTTGTACTGGGATAAAAATGGTAGTTCTACCATCTGTTGGGATGTTCAGTAACTAGGAACTACAAAACATTGATAGATGTCATATTATGCATTAAATATATACAATTCTGCTCAAATCATAGTTATCTATTTTCCAACTGAGCATTTCAATTACTAATGGAACAATGCTACTTTTGTTGCTAAATTTTCAATAAGTAATCAGACTATGCAAGAACTGTTTCACAGTGTGAAAACTACACCAAAGAAGAAAGGAGCTATAGATAACAAATTATGTTAGCTTACAGAAGGCCTGTTGTACTCTAATGATTAGTAAAACATTATGCATTCAAAAAGTGTTACCAACCTTTCCAGGTGCCAAGTTCTTGAGATCAAGAAGTGATATTTTGTCAGTAGGTTGAATTTTGTCGTAGTCTGCTGGGTTAGCAAAAGTCAGGGGTAGAAGACCCTGTTTCTTCAAGTTGGTTTCGTGGATACGGGCAAACGACTTCACAATAATGGCACGGCCACCCAAATGTCGAGGCTCAAGAGCGGCATGTTCCCTACTGCTTCCTTCACCTGCAACCATGCTGTACATTAATGAAAAGCCAACATAACTGCACTCAGTTATAGGACTGTATTCCATTTGTCAAAGAGGTCTAAGAAACACTACAGTTTAACAGGAAGCAGAAGCAAATGACTTAATTTTGATTTTGTTTTCAGAAGAAAGAAAAATCTTTCGTTAATATTAGTCTTTCATCTGTATTTAAACTTCTATTGGGCAATTATGTGAATGTAATGGCATATCTTGAAGTGAGCTTTGCAAAGCTGGAGATTTCAGAACTGTTGCTAATTCTACTGCCATAGCTGAAATCACAAACAATGTGCAATACTACATTTCAAGTCCCTGCATTCACAAATGCTCAACTTCTAACTGTAAACTGCATTATGTGACTTTCAGACCTTCATCTGCCTGATATGAGTGTGGCAGAATGGGAAAGGCTGGTAGGAAGGAGAAACTATCAATACCCTAGATTTCTTGCTTTTAAGAATGAATTTTCAGTAACATTTAAACCGAGAATAATTAATAATTAACATTTAACATTGCATAAATGTTACGAAAATTAACCAAAATATTACACACACAAGAAAATGCTGGAAGTTTGGTTGTAATTGTAATTCAGAACAATTGACAAATTGTTCTGAATGTTCATTATTTATTTGAAGTATTTCCATATTTCTTTAATCCGATTCTTCCCAGCATTACTAAAGTAAACCTCTCAAGGATTAACTGTTGTAACTGTTCAGCATTGTGTTTGTAAGACAAGCTCCAATTAAAAAAAATTAGTTACGCACTAATTAAACAAAGATTCTTTGGATCCTTTCCCATTTCAATATTCTTTATAGCATTACTCTGCAGCGAATGAGGTGCATTTGTGTGCTCAGCACTGCCACCTCGTTACCTCCCACTCTTTTCATATTTCCCTCTCACTCGCACACTATCATAGAGCATGCAAATCTGCCTGATGCTAGAATGGTTGACGTAAGGGATCCCAAACTGAATTTTCCAAACTTCTGTAATTTTGCAGTTGTTAAATTCAAAGTTTGAACATGCATGCTCACATATTATGTACATGTTTTCTTAAATGCTATATAATTATAGCTTATGCGTTACTTGTTCTTTTAAACCAATGGAACTGCCACTGGCTCCTCCGCATTGCTGTCATCAGTTACATCAAGAGACAATTATCATGTCACCGTCTTAGTCTTGCAAATTTATGATGATAGGTTCCAAAATTTTGTAGCAGCCTATTTCTTTATAAAAGCATCGTCTTGTAGTTTTTCTACATGTCACACGCAGGATTCCCAGTCTTCTTGTGTTATCTTGGCAATTTCTTTGTGAATAAATTGTTCAATGTCAATAAGTTTAAAAGCGTTATTTCTGTTTGCAACTCCATTTTATTTGAGCCCACACAAACTCAGTTGGATTATATGGGATGTTAAGGGAGGTAGCAGATTACCTCATGTTCCATTTCGACTCTTAGTTGATCCAGCTGATACAGCTTTCCTGGTTTTTTAAATGGAGGTACTCATTGCAATAACTCAGTTTTACTTTCTGTTGCTGAAAATTCAAGCCCCTTTTTACTTTCTCTACTACGTATAGTAAGTAGGGGAAGTATTGCATTCCACCCAAAAATTCGATACCGAGATTTCACCGGAAATACATGTTTTGAGACCTCCTGAATCCAAAAAAAGCATTTTTGGAAACATGTCCGTGTGTGTGTTTGTGTGAGTGTCTGTGTGTCTGTGAACAGCATAACTCAAAAACGAACAGTCGGATAAACACCAAACTTGGTATTTAGGTTCAGTATCTTGCAGAGATGCGACACGAAGGTTTTCAAGAAAATCCCCCCACCCCAGACTACCCTTTACATGGAACATTTTTCGAAAATTTTAATTTTCTCAAAAATGGCTCTAACGATTTTGATGAAAATATCATATGTTTAAGATAATGTCATGAGAAATGAAATGTATATCTCGAATTTTCTGGGAATGTCTCCAAAAGTATTCTTCATTGTGAACGACTTTTGCATAACTGGTAAACCATAAGAGATAGACAAAATTTTACTACACAAAAAATGTAGATCGCATTAAAATACACAATTTATGTCATATACATTTCTTTTGTTGAGTGAACCGTTTTCGAGATATTGCTTGTTATTTCCTTAAATTTTTCAATACTTAAAACTTTTTCTCAAATTCGTTATTCATTTTTTTATGTCCTGAACATGCAAAGAGAATGGAATGCACCAAATAGCAACCAGCGTTAAAAGATTTGACTATCGCTTAAAACCTACCATATTTCCCTTGCATCTACAAGAAAATTAGCAATAAGATTGACAGCTCGATATCTCGATTAACATGAGGCATATGGAAAATAAGCGTTTGTAAAAATAGTTTGTACAAGAGTTGAGAAAGTCATGTGAGTGTAACACATCAGATTTTTTTTTTTGCAACCATTCAAGAATTTGGTTTTTTCTGCTGGCCATATTTGGTATTTTGTTTTCAATAACCGAATGATATGGCGCATTATCCAATATAATTATGCTTCCCCCTTTAAATAATTTAAGAATCTTGAAGCCAAAATTATAAAGTCAATAATTATCTAAATAATCTGCGAAGGATAGCGAAATAAAATAAATAATAAAATATTTAAAATCAGTGCATATATTAAAAGGAGAAGCATTGGGAAAATTGTTGACTGTTAAAAGCGACAGAAAGGCCAGACAGGCACAGTTTAGCTAATTAGGGACCAGCCCCAGGTATAAAGGGTAAAATAGCTGAAGCCAGTTTCTCTTGGAATTGATGGGTGCAGTTGCACTGGCCAGGATGTGAAGGTCATTAGAAGCTTCATGATGTCCAGTTTTGTTTAAGGGGAGAGAGGGGAAGTAGGAGTCCTTTCTTTGTATCGCCCGTGTGGGGAGAACATTCTCGCTGGTGCACTCTGGGAGTGCAGAACAACGGTCTCGTCGAGGTCCGAAGACTGGGTGCGAACTTGCAAGAGGGTCGAACGATCAGATGTAAATGATATTCTTCGGTCTTGGAAAAGACACAGTAACATCGTAAGAATTTAAAAGTGATTGGCAAATCTTAAGTCTTATTTTAATGGTGAATAAAAGTGTTACAAGAAAGCGTTCGTGTTTCTATGTACATACACTCACGCATACCCAGTGATTAAGATCTCATGCTCGAGCAGCCGTGGCAAAGTATAAAAAAACAACTAGGAGGAGAAACGCAACAATTGTGAGGCAAAGGTATTGCTTCATTGTTGGAGGACGTAGCGTGGCTGCGTCAATCTGTTCAGAAACCATTCTTTAAATGTATCAGCTCTCATCTTTTCAAGATAGTCTCAGGTGGTTTTGGACAGAAAAATCCATTTGCTTTCAGGTAGGAATCCTGCCTTAGCAGATCCTACATGACAAATGAGCCAACTGCCTTTTCCAAAAGGTACCTTTAGGCCATTCTTTTTTGAGGAGTCTTGCCAGATTGAATTTTGAGTGTGGTTTTTATTTACCCATGCAGCATCTAAATAAAGTACAGATCTTGTATCACCAAAATTTTGAATTTTGTACACTTTGCATAAGAATTTTATCCTTGCTGCAACAATGTCAATCCTCCTCATTAAAAACTCCCATCATTTGTCTTTCTGTACCTGAACCCTAATCCTCTCAAAATTCTGTAAGTAGATGAATTTGAACCAGTGTATCATATTTTAGTTCTAAGAGCACAAGTTATTTTCTGTATTGTTGAAAATTCACCTTGGTTATAAAACTCTAACACAGTTCTGTGTACAATGTCCTTGTCAAAATCACTTAAATTTGTAACCCTTTTCGGAGGTTCCAATGTGTTTTCTAGGTGACACAAACCTGGAGCCCCACTGGGGGCAGATTTTCTTGTCTCTCCGCAAATGCGAGACACGCTTGCTTTACCTATACCACACACTTTAGCAGTAAGGTGTTGAACAAATTTGAAATCGAGTTGATTTCTGTCTTCTTCATTGTTGTGTATTTTAAAAAACGTGTAGACCCTAAAAATAATACTCCGAACCTGACTTCACAATACCTTACAATGCCTCTTTGAATCTTCACTAAATTCATGCTAAAAGCCATTGCAATACTTCACTAAATTCATGCTAAAAGCCATTGCAATATTTTAGACTTGATCTCTTGCTGTCTAAACAAATGAATATTGATTTGAACTCTGCAGGGTAAATAAATGCCATTCCCGATCACAACACAATCATAAACATGTGATGGCCTTAATTCTGCAGATGCAGCATTCTACAAGCTAACAGGAAAGTGAGCTGTTTGCTCTCTCTCGACAGTTCTGCGTAATTACAAATATATGTACATATAATAATGTACGTACATTACAGTGCTTACATGGTTATGATATAATATATGAGTATGTTTATTCATTTGTATCATGAAAACTATTTGAGCTAAAAATATGTGGTTTTTGTAGGTGTTACAAACATTACTCCCTACCTTCCTTGTGGATTATTTTTTGCAAAATTTGAATATTTTGTCTTAGTGCAAATAGTATTTATTAAAGCCAGATTCACTTGGCGTGCATCACTCCCCACTTAAGGTGAATATAATATGAAAACACAGCAGGACTCCAATTGGTTGTCAGCCTGGTAGCACTCAAGGACAAGCATCACATTTGAAAGTCACTGTAGATTCAAATTCATACCTACAGAAGCCTGAATATAAATGACTACTGGTATAAAGGTAACTTTTGACTAACCTAAACACTGCTTGAATCTAGCTTATCATGTAATAAAGCCTTAACCATAGTTTTTCTGGTAATTTAATTTTTTATTTTGAATGAACAATTGATACTAAATGAATATACTTGACTACCTTGAAGACAAAAACTATTTTTTTTTTTAAAAAAAGGGATTGTTATGAAATGTGATACAGATCATATATCCCACTTAGAAAATATATGATTAGATAAATCACTTTCCCCAAAGGGGAAGGGAACATCTAACAGAGAGAGGGGAAGTTCAAATATATCTCTGATTAAAGATTAAAAACAGAAGCACTATTAACAGTGAAGTATTCTTCATGATAGTAGATTGAGTCACACTTTTTGACACTTGCCTTTACTAATTAAAAGTTGTAACTACAACTACTTATCATATCTCTGATTATTCAGTTTTCTGAAAAACATTATAACACAAAAGTTTATAAGCATATTATTTCTGCAAGTTTTATTATTTACAAAATTTACATAGGACAAACCAGAAAAAGCAATTTTATTATCACTTTTCAAAACATAACACATTATGTAAACTGCATGCATGAATGCACATACAGAGGGAGGGAGGATGAAGAGGTTGAGTGGAAAAGAGGGGGAAATAGAGGGAAGGGGGGAATGATAAACTGAGAGAGAGAATCTTCGCATTTAATGCAATAAAAAGAGCAAGCGGCAAGTTCTACTAGTAAAACATAAAGTGCAATATACATGTTTACTGGTAAAGAAAGAATTGTTAGTTAAAATTCCTAAAATCCACCACTCAGAAATTTGGTAGAATTTTGGCTGTAAGAGTACTAACCTGTTAAGGACAAAGCCTTTACTTTTTGTAATGACAATTCTATAATTTTAATATAAAGTTTCCAAATGATTAATTTCCTAATAATTAGGCACTTTAAACCTATTCCTTTAGGACTGGTTGTATGAACTTGGAATACGAATACCTTAACACACAAGTATATGTGAGATAGAGAGTTGTACAACAAAATTCTATTCCTTAAACAGCTATTTCATTGACTTGACTATCATAGTGATGCAGTCAGGTTGTAATTTTATTGTCCTTAACACTGAAACCTAAGAGTTTGTTGTATTATCTCCTATCATTATTGTTTTAGTTAAATAGTCCTGTCCTTTTAATTATGGACAATATTTATTAACTAATTCTTTAGGAAAATCATCATTTGTATGTTTTTTTTTCTCAGTAGAAAATGGTTTATAACAAGCTGTTTATTTTGCGATGAATAAGGAAACAAAATAAAAAATGTTGGTTCCCAATTACAAAACGTAACTTGATTCCCAAATGACCATCCATGGATGGTCCAACCATTCATTGCGCTCTTCATACACGGCCATTCAGAATCTTCATTATTATTTAAGTTGGAGTAAGAACAATTACAAAATGCTTTATACAAATGTTGTTTAATTTTTTATGAGGAGTGAGAAAAGAACATAAAAAGGTAGGTTTCCATTTAAAAACTTAAATTGACACTAAAATGACCATCACAACATGCTCCAAATAAATCAGGACTAATGGCATGTACTTTCTTCCATAATAAGCAACTTTTATTCAAGACATTTCTTTCTACAACGCTTGGTTTTGGAGATATTGTAGAGTCTCAACTTAAATGGTTCATCCTATATGTTGTATAAAAATTGTAAAACAAATTGTACAATAAATTCATTCAATTCTTTCAATCTGATAGCTTGCAATTGCTTTTAGCGCATCCTGACTGTCAAGAGAAAATCCAAATGTTGCTTCCTTTATAGCATCATTTTAGACTCTCCCTGACACAGATTTCAATTGCATAAACTTGAAATACAGTGGTATTGCGACCAAGAACATAAATATCACACTTTGATGCTTCCCCATGTATTTCAGATCCATTGTCCATTTTAGAGCCATCTGTATAGCAGTAGCTATTCCATTGCTAGTAGATATAAAACTACATTGCAAATCATTCATGATCAGCTCGATTTGTTCTCACTCCTGGTTTGAAGCTATTGAAACTTTGTTGAAACTTGTGCAAGATTTTGCATCTGTTTTCACAATCACCTTTTCCTAACCTTTTATCACTTCTTATTTGCTCTGTATGCTGTACTGTGAAATAATTCTGATTGCTACCAAGTGCATCGGTATGCAACATTTGAAATATGCAGATAGATTACATAAAAGCACAAGCACGTGGTAGAAGACAGGCATATGGTGATTCAATAAGTATATATTTAACATGCAGATGACTATCAACAAAATCACTGAACAGCTTCAGCAGAAGTATAATTCTTTGAAGCAGCAGTTCATTAATCCGTAATATTCACTTTATATTCTGTGTTAATATTTTAACCTCACTCTACAACACTATGTATCATTCTGTTATATTGCTACACTGTATTATGAGTTTTCTTAAGTAGTGATTAACCTTACTCTTTCCATAAAACCAGGTATTGTGCTGACAATATTCTAGATGCATTATTCCATTTTAAATTATTTTATTTTAACCCGGTTTTATCTGCCTCCTGTCATTTATGCTTCAAGCTGTTGTTTAGATGTTTTTATATCCGAAAATTGCTGTGGTTTATACTGGACAATTACTATTTAGTACCCAAGCAGCTATTTTCTTTTTATACTCAGAATAATGAGTTACAATCACATTAAGTATACAACTCATTCCCTGGTTATAACCTTGAAAGGCCCTATTTTGGCATCATAAAACATAGTTTAGTGTCTAAAGTGGTTTCACTTTAAGTTCAACGGAGTTGTAAATAAAACCACATGACAAGGGAGCATCTCATGGCTTGTGGAGGATTTTAGCATGTCATCTCTTTCTCTACAAAAAACAGTTCAGTTCAGATCATTATTCTTGTTCAAAGAAATTAAAATATATATATACACACACACACACATAACAGTTCAATTTATGAAACAAAGTGCAATAATTCAGATTCACCTACAACTAGCTGAACCGTTATAGCTGAGCATTTATGAGAGGCTATGCACAGACACTGTAGTTTGTTTCTGGATAAGCTATCAGTGTTCTCCTTGTCATGTAGTGCATGTGTTGAGAAAATATTACTTTCAAGAGTGTCATGGTTGAGAATCTTCCATCATTGTAGAGAAACATGAATGCAAAAAGTGGAGAGAAGACAGTTGTGTTAAATGTTTTTAACAAATTTTGTGAAAAGTAGCCACCTTTAGCCAACAATGAATATGGTTAGCTGTTGTTTAGCAATAGCTGAACTTCACTGTTAATGCAGATGGATTGTTTGTGTTGCATTTGTTTCTGTTGCATTTTCTAACCTATAGTACTCATCATTTTCTGAACTCTTTGAAACATAAAAGATTAAAGCACAAGTGGTATACTGATACAGGTCATTAAAAAAGGATTTCTAAAACCTAAAGTTAACGGGAGTTTAATTCAGTACCTTTAATTGCAGGTGCAATAGTAGATAAGTAAAGCTGCCAAACTAAAGTACCACTTTTATTTGTCTACTCTTAGAATTGTGTGTTACAAGGCTAGTATGTAAGGCAAAATATAGGAATAACACATACAAAATGTTTAAAAAGCATTGATCCCCTAGCTGTGGAATGTGCCATATTTGCATGCTGTCTGGAACAATTTCCTCTCACAGGTACTTAGTTCCCATCATCCCTCTATGTGATGCATCCATGTGTTTGGCAGAATGATACATCAAGGTTTGTTTAATTTTACTTTGAACTTAAAGTGAAACATGTATAACCATGGAATAACATCAAAAGAAGTTTATTTCAAATTCGTACAACCAGCCTTTGTTTTTCCTACATCACTTTCCATTGAATGTCTCAAAAAATGTGATTTTTAAAATTCTTCCTCATATAAAATCTGAATCTCTCAGTGTTACATGGAATAAAGCACTTATGGGGCCTGAACATTATAAGTATGCAAGCAAGGTATGGTAGTGACATCAAATTTGGGGTGTAGTTAATCATTAAATCTGCCATCTGGTATAAACATATTTAATTCCATGCCAAGAGCCATAATTAAGTAGGTGGGTTATTCATGATTTCTGTAATCATGAATAATAATTACGTAACTCTTATCAAAATATTTACAACACCATTGCTTTTTTCTGGTAAACCTAAGTAACAGCTCCTAATGGCCAGTGTGAATCACTTTATCAAAGCTTCTCTCCCTCTGTCAAACATGTTTCTCCAAATATGCTGAACCCTCTCACCCGTTTTGTCACAAGTCTAAAGATAACATAGGTAAAAATAAAGGCATTTAGCTTCATTTGTTTTGTAGAAAAGATATAACATGATAAGACGATTGGCACTACATAGTATTCAGGCAATTAAGGAGAGAAAAAGAAAAATTTGCACTATCATTTATGTCAAATTACAAATTTTTCTGGTAGAGTTTCAGGTATCCTTTTGATGGAAGAAATTACTACCTGTTTATTAATGATTTAGGAATCTTTGCAACATTTTATACTGTTCTCAACATAGGTTTTGTTTCAAACTAAAAATGTTTGGGGTAATACTGTTTTCATCTGGTGGCTTCTTCAAAACTAATTTTGGGGTATTACTGTTTCATCTGGTGGCTTCTTCCAAACTAATTTTAACAACTAAGTGCTCACCATAGTTCTCATCTCCAACAGCCACCCATTTCACTCCAGCCTTTTTGTATGCTCGTGCCACTTCAGGAACTGTGCCCCATGATCCATCCAGTCGATTTTTTATCTTATTCATCTCATCATTCTCAGCATTGGTGGCACCAATGAACATGTTGTTGGAGATATTGTCTAAATGACCACGGTATTTGAGCCATGGCCCAGCTGCAGAAATGTGGTCTGTAGTACATTTTCCCTTCACCTGTCCGTAACATAGTGTGTATGATTAAGTGCAGGCGTATATTCAAAACAAAAACATACCATTTTTAAAATTCAATACAAATATGTTGCCTACCTTAATAAGAACGCTCATTTCTGTTAAGTCTTTACTATCCCAAACATCGAATGGTTCCAAAAGCTGTAATCTCTGACTCTTGGGGTCAACATCCACCTTCAAACTGCTTCCATCAGCTGGAGGGGCTTGGTAAGTGTCCTCACCAGGATCAAAACCCTTTGATGGAAGCTCATCGCCATAAGGTGAATCAAGCTTAAATTCCTTACCTTCAAACAATCAAAAGTAGTAATGGCACAACATTTTTATCAATACATAATTCACTCTACAGGTACAAATAAATTTAAGTATAACTGTGAGAGAAACATTATAAACACACCATCTTGTCCCTTAAGTTTGTCTGTGAGAGGATTGAAATCCAAACTGCCCACAATTGAGAGAGCTGTAACCAATTCTGGAGAGGTTACAAAGGCATGAGTAGCTGGATTGGCATCATTACGACCAGTGAAATTTCGATTATATGATGTAACAATGGTGTTTTTATCTCCTTTCTTTACATCCTTACGATCCCACTGTCCTATGCATGGACCACAGGCATTGGCTAACACAGTACCACCAAACTGACGCAATGTTTCAGCCTGCAAAACAATCAATGGAATTAAACATGGCTAGTATGGTTTGGGTAATAACATTCCTTGGGCTAATTCAAGATAACTATCTATCAAACATAGAGATGCTTTGTTTTCCATTATGTTCTTTCAGGCAGGTATGATAGGTTAAAGCAAGACGGGAAGATAGAATCAGACTGAAAAATTCAATTCCATAGCAGGGATCTGAAACATGGATCTTTGGCTTACTAAGCTTTTGCTCTAACAGACTGAGCTACCATGCTGGTATGGCATTAAATTCCCAAACTGACACATTTTTCCCAGTAAACCACAAGGTACTCTCAAATTCATTTTGAGATAACACACCCCAATGGCGACTTACAATCTTGAAAATGCTTTCAAGTCCTGAGTTTCATAGTTAACCACTAATAGGTCAATCAGTGATATCAAATCTAAAGGAACTTTCTATAGTAGATTTTTTCATACAAATGTACAACAAAGCATATGTGTACAAATTATAACAAGACATGAGAATGGTTCAAGGTTTCCTTTATTTATTTAACTGCCAACAAAGACATAAGTTCTTCCTTTTCCCACCATAAAAGAGTTAATAATCTCAATAACGCAATTAAATTTTTAGGTTTTTCAATCAAGCCACAATTTTAGGAAAAAGGAATTATTCTTTTAGATCCTGTTTGTTCAAATAGTTGAAGGAAAAAAAAAAAGTGATTTATTATGTACTTACAATTCCATCTCGCTCAATAGTAGCACGGACTTGTTCTGAACCAGGGGTCACATTGAAGGGAATCTTTGATTTAAGACCATGATTCAATGCCTGTTTCACAATACTGGCACACCGACCCATGTCTTCATAACTTGAGTTGGTACAGCTACCAATTAGACCTAAAAATCAGAAATTTTACAGTAAAGGGTTGTGCACTATGAAACACAACCTTGTCATCAAAGAACACTTATAACTAAAGACAAGAATTCCATGCAAATGCATGTTTTTATAGGATCATTGGACATAGCTCAAACTTAGTACTTATCAATTTCATTTCTTTCTGATTCCAAATATGTGTGCTTTTTCCATGCATATTTGCATATTTTGACCTTTTTAGCTTAATTATGCATATAATATATATTACTTTCAGTTTAAATGCACATTTTAATGGTTTAGAGTAGACAATTAAGTTTTTTTATTTTATGATCTTTATTTTTGCTTCAGGAATCAGGATTGAAGAAAGAAAAAGGGGAAGGATAACAGAAATAGAAAGTTAAGATTCTCACAATAGGATGACTTTCCCAGAATTTTACCAACAGCCCTCTGCAGAGCATCTGTCGTAAACAAATTTATTTATTCACATCAATCACTGGTGGCAAGCCTTTGGTTTTGCGACAATGGAAATTTAGCCTTCTAAGTCAGGTACCATGGCTGACGTGATAGACACTGTTGCAGAAAGGTCTTATGGGATTTTAATAAACCTTATTAGCAATTTTGATTCTTCTAAAACTGAAATAATTCGCTAAACTGTCTTCAATCTGTGTGTGTGTGTGTGTGTGTGTGTGTGTGTGTGTGTGTGTGTGTGTCTCTCTCTCATAAGTAGTAAATGTCTGTGTTATTCTGTTTGCATGTGTTAATGTGCTTCTAATATGCCTCCAATTAAAAGTTCCAGAAGTGTACTCCTTGCAAAGTGGATAAAAGGAAAGGATTTTATCAGATCAGATGTGGATGTTGTATTCTGTGATTGTTATAGTAAAGAGGTAAGCTATTCTTTTTCAAAAATTTTTTTTGGGACTGGTTTTTTGTAAAACATTACAAAATTCATTTTAAATAATTAATTAAATAAGAATGTCAGTTGTTTTTAAAAATCATATCCATATAACCAGAAGATCTTTTATAATTTAAGATAAAATGTACTATAAAATTTCAAGTCAAACAGCATGTCGCATCTGTGTCACATACGGCAAGAATGCGAAAAATAAAATAACCTGCAACACACCAAATCCATTCATTTATTACTGCTCCCGCACTTAAGGCACCACAAAATAATTTTTACATAGATTTGTGCGACGCTTTTGTAGGAGAAAATATATCACTTGAGAAACTCAGAAACCCAACTCTAAAGGGTTTTTTTTAGTGGAGAAGTATACATCAAAAGATGTGCCTGATCCCTCAACATTGAGGAACATTTATGTTTCAAAATCTTATAATTAGATAGGCCTACGTAATATATTTGCCAAAATAAATTTAATTTTGTGTAAAAATAAATGAAAACTATTGTCACACACGAAAATACTTGTTTTGCTAACCAGGTATTGGATAAAATTCATGAGGACTCCAAACATATGAACATCTCTAGATGAAACAACTGATCCTATGGGGCGCTATGTTGTTAACCTAACTGTAGGAAAATTAACTGAGGATGGGCCTGGTCAACCCCATCTGGTGTGCTGTAAAGTCCTGCAAAAAGAAATAATTCCACAATTGCTAGTTTCTTTGATGATGGCTTGCTTAAGTTTTAATTAGACATTGTAATTGAATAACATTTTAAATAATTATTTTATTCTCATTTAAGATCCTATTTATATACATAATTTTCTGAGAAAACGATTCTTATATTAGGTATTCTGTGGTCAAATAATCTAAATAAAAGCAGAGTTCTTTTGCCATTAAGTGATGCTGCTCCCTTCATACTGAAGGCTGGGAAAGTAATTAAAATATTCTACCCAAATGTATGGGCTCTATCGTGCTGCAGAAGCAACACGCTCTAATTATGACAAATAATCCATCCTAAATATAGAGGCAAGGGGAGTACAGACAAACCAAACAGTTACAGAGGTATAGCTCAATTTACAAATGTTGGAAAATTTTTTACAGGAATTAGCCAAGAAATAGGCTACAAAAGTGGGTAGAGGAATATAACATTCTCTCAGATTTTCAAATGGGTTTTCGTAGAGGGAGAAGAACTGTAGATAATTTATTCATAATTAAAACACTAGTGGACAAGTATCTAAAAGAAAAAAAGGGGAAAATTGTACATGCTTTTGTAGATCTAGAGAAAATGTATGACCATACACATTCTGTGTGAGAATAGCAGCAGGAATGGTAACAAAAGAAATAAATCAAAGAAATGAGTTAAGACAAGGTGTAAATTAAGTTCTGTGCTCTGTTCATAGATGATATACATACAGGGATAGGGAAAAACAATAATTGTTTGCCAGCAATTCATAATTTAACAATCCCAGGGCTATTATTTGCAGATGATTTAGTAGTAGGATCCATCTCGATAATTGGGCTAAAACAATCCTTGCAGCAAATAGATAAGTACTGTGAAGAATGGAACCTGAGAGTTAACCAGGAGAACTCAAATTATAGTTTTCAAGAAAGGGGCAAAATTGAGCAAGTATGAGAAGTGGAGGAAAGAAGATATAGAATACAAGGTGATTAGAGTGTGTGTATATTTAAGGGTTAAAATTGGAGGTAGGAAATGGGAGAAACATAAGAAGTTGGCTATGGGAGCATTGGCAGTGGTTAGAGGGTGTAAATACAGCATACCAAATATAAATGTAAATTGGCTGGAAAAAATATATATGGTAGTTGAAGCGAAACTGTTATATGGAGTTGAAATATGGGGACTAGAAGAATGGGAAGCGGTGGATACAGTACACAGGATGTTTTGTAGAGAAGTTCTAGGTGTACCAAATGCAACAGTAAAGAAAGTTGCTGAAATTGAAATGGGAAGAGTGGGAAGGAAAGGTATGATTATGGAGAGAGCCTTTAAATACTGGTATAGAATACTAAATCTAGATGAAAGGAATTTGTTAAGACAATGCCTGGATTTCCAAGAAAAGAATTTAAGGAAAAGTGGATGGAGTTACAGCATGCAAACTATATTACAGAAAATTGGGCTGGGCGATATCTGGAGGATGGAAAATAATGTAAATGGGTTTTGGAAAGATGTTAGGAGGAGATTTGAAGATATAGAAATACAAGAGTTGTTTAGGAACATAATGGATGAAAGATCACTAGATTCGTATGTATAGGGTCTTTCAACAAGAGTCTCTTATCTTTGAACTTAAATAAAACATGTTCTATAAATGATAGAGGTTAATTTATTTTGTTATTTTGGAACATAATTAATGTCATTACGTGTGGAAGAGAATATCAGTTAAGTGACTGCCGCGACTTCGTTGGGTTGTGCATACACAGTTGACCCAATTTTCAATGACAGAAGAACATAAATTAGGTCCAACTTCACGAATAACATGCGTGATGTTATTCATAAGATCATTTACTGTTTCTGGCTTGTTGACATAAACTCGAGATTTAACATAACCCCACAAGAAGTAATCCAACGGCATTATATCACATGACCTCGGGGGCCAGTTAACATCACCACCACGGGAAGTAATGAAACTTCTGAACTTCTCCTTCAAAAGATTGTTTCGAGAGCAGTATGACATGTGGCACCATCTTGCTTGAACCAGATGTTTCTGAGATCCATACCATCCAATTGTGGCCAAAAATAGTCCCTTATAAGAGCCTGGTATCTTTCTCCACTGACAGTTACAGCTTCTCCATCTTCATCTTGGAAAAAATATGGACCAATGATTCCACCATATCAAAATCCACACCTCGCAGTAACCTTCTGGGGATGAAGTGGTCATTCTTGAATCTGCATTGGATTGTGATTGCTCCAATAGCGGCAATTTTGTTTATTAACACAACCATCCATCCAAAAGTAGGCTTCATCGCTGAAGATGATTTTTCGACAAAAATCCAGGTCAGCTTCCAATTGCTCCATAGCCCAGTCAGCGAATACACAGCGCAACCTATGGTCATTGGACTTTAGTTCTTGAGTTAACACCATTTTGTTAGCGTGAAACTTCAAGTTCGGATGCAGAATTTGGCAAGTTGTGGTCAGTGAAAGCCCCAATTCTTGCGCTCGACGAGCAATTGATTTGTTTCCATTCTTGCGCACACTCTCACGAAAGGCGCCTATATTTTCATTGGAGTGCTTACGTCGATTACGCACAGGCATTCTTTGATTGCTGACAGAACCACTTCTTTCAAATTTATCGATCAAACGCCAAATCGTTCTCTCGCAGGGACGATTATGCACACCGTAAACTTCACACAATACACGGACGGTTTAGCGAACGGATGATCCATTTTGATAATAAATTTTCACAATTTCTAAACGTTGCTGAATGCTGTAACGTTTCATGGCTATTTGTCAATAACAAATGTAACCACATGAAAAAAATGACTGCTGTAACTCAATAACAACGGCAGATATCACATGTTAAAGATAGGACACTCTTGTTGAAAGACCCTTTACAAATAAAAAAAAAAAAAAATTCTGATGTGTTACACTCACATGACTTTCTCTACTCTTGTACAAACCATTTTTTACAAATGCTTATTCTCCATATGCTTCATGTTAATCGAGATGTTAATCTTATTGCTAATTTTCTTGTAGGTGCAAGGGGAATATGATAGGCTTTAAGCGATAGTCAAATCTTTTAAGAGTGGTTGCTATGTGGCGCATTCCATTCTCTTTGCATGTCCAGGACATAAAAAAAATTAATAACAAATTCCCATTTGAGAAAAAGTATAAGTATTGGAAAATTTAAAGAAATAACAAGCAATATCTCGAAAATGGTTCACCCAATAAAAAAAATGTATATGACATAAATTGTGTATTTTAACACGATCTACATTTTTTGTGCAGTAAAATTTTGTCTATCTCTTATGGTTTACCAGTTATGCAAAAGTCGTTCACAATGAAGAATACTTTTGGAGACATTTCCAGAAAATTCAAGATATACATTTAATTTGTCATGAAAGTATCTTAAATATATGATATTTTAATCAAAATCGTTAACAGCCAATTCTGAGAAAATTAAAATTTTCGAAAAATGTTCCATGTAAAGGGTAATCTGGGGTGGGTGGATTTTCTTGAAAACCTTCATGTCGCATCTCTGGAAGATACTGAACCTAAATACCAAGTTTGGTGTTTATCTGACAGTTCGTTTCTGAGTTATGCTGTTCACAGACAGACATGTTTCCAAAAATGCTTTTTTTGGATTCAGGGGGCCTCAAAACATATATTTCCGGTGAAATCTTGGTATTGAATTTTTGGGTGGAATACAATACTTCCTCTACTTACTATACATAGTATAGAAAATAATACATGGCAAAGAGAAGAATATGTAGACAAATTAAAT
The DNA here is from genome assembly GCA_030765065.1 of Deroplatys truncata. Taxonomy (NCBI): domain Eukaryota; kingdom Metazoa; phylum Arthropoda; class Insecta; order Mantodea; family Mantidae; genus Deroplatys; species Deroplatys truncata. The sequence continues at coordinate 138,330,153 of CM060984.1, read as the reverse complement.
GAAGAATAAAGAGAGTATTGCTTGGATTCGAGTGAGCATGTGGAGGCTAAAAGGGATGAGAAAAGGTTTCCAACAGAACCTGTATCCAATATGTGGAGAGAATGAAGATTTGGAACATTAGTTTTTTAATGTAAAGGGAAAGAGCTTTGGAGGAAAGAGTGTATAAGTGAGAAATTGCTTAAATTAGACAGAAATTAAACTTTTTAGCAAAGATAGTAAGAAGGTAGGAGAGCACTTTAAAGTTAGGAAGAAATGGTTGTGATCTAAAGAGAGAAGTAAATGAGACTTAAAACTACAATGTGTTGTGAAAACAAAGGTTTAAATAGTACTATTTCGAACATTATGTGCGTTTAAACCCTCATTATTATTATTATTATTATTATTATTATTATTATTAATAAGCTATGTTACGATGATTGTTATATCAATAGTATATTTAATATTGTTATCATTGTTAATATTAGCGGCAGCAGCAGTAGTAGTAGTACCAGATACAAGGAAAACCTGGAATTTGAGTATGGCTAAGATAACAGCCTGGGCTGATGATAGCCATACTCTGTGTATGGTGGCTTAGTACAAACAAATAAATAAATTATGACAATGTCAATAATTTGATACCCTCAACTGAAAAGGTATGTGTAAAATTATGGTTTATATCAGTTATAATCAACCCAAAGCTGTAAAAATGAGTCACTTTGATATTTTGTTTTATATGGGTGTTTTTCAAAAGCCGCTGCACATGTAACTGCTTACAAAGAGTGTCTACCTGAGTTAACATTACCACCTCAGCCCATCCTTACTAGATGGGGTTCTTGGTTGGAAGCTGCAATATTTTACTCTGACAATTTTGATGCCATTATATCGGTATGAAATAAATTTGATACGTAGTTAATTGCAATAAAATTAATACTTCAATATTTAATTCAAAAGTAAACACCTCTTTCATTTTAGGAAGTAAACAGTTTCTCACCAGATGATGCTGTACATATCAGAGATGCACAAGCAGCATTTGAATGCAAAAATATGCAGTAGGATTTAATGTACATTAATACAAACTTCTCTAAATTTCCCTCTACAATAACAAAATTAGAAGCCATGTGTCTAGCACTGGTAGATTCAATGTCAATTGTTGAGGAATTCCATAGATTCCTCAGTCATGCCCAAGGGAAAGTAGGAGTAGAGGCAAAGAACAAACTGGACAGTGTCATAAACAGGAACTCAGACTATGGATTGTTTTGTTCAGTGAAGAAGGTATTTTGTGGTGAAAGATAAATGAAGATATAGACATGACACTGTCACAAATATGTTCATTCTTAAATTTGCGCCTATAACTTCTTGTGATTAGAGGTCATTTTCTGCCTACAAAAATATTTTGACTGATAAACATAGGAACTTCACAGAAAAAAATTTAGAAATGTTGTTAGTTGTTAACTGTACAAAAAAGGAAGTGAAATAATGAATTGGGAAAAAATGATAGTGCATATTTTAATGTATTTTTCACTTGATCATGCATGTATTATAGTCTGATAGTAGATGAATGCATGCATATTTTGGGATTTTATAGTGCATGCAATTCTCGTGTTTACTTATAACTATTAATATGGGCAATACTGTATGGACAAAATAAATTGAAGCAACAATGAAGCAGGGATATAATTTGTTTATTATTCACAACAGAAAATATTAGCAGGTATAAGACAAATAGAGAAATAACCACAATCAGAACCTTGACATCCATGAGAAAAAAGAAGTTCAATAATTTCACCTGCTACCCATGAGCACATAGCAAATTCCAGGATGTTTTTCAAAAGCATATATTGTTCTAGTACAAATTATGCTATTTAAAGGAACACGAACTGTAAAATTAAACCTGGAATCTACAGAATCAACAGCAAAGATTATTGTAAAGCATATAAGAAAAACATAACATTCACATCAGTGAATACATCTACAATATCAAATCACACACTTTTAAATAAAATAGATAACAGCACAGTATGCCCATTGCCTATTACAAATCTCCACTTTGGTAAAAATTTGTCATGAAAAACAAACTTAAATGATGAATTTCAAAATCTTACCACCAGACAGCTTCAGCAGATTCATGAAGTTTTCTAACAGCTGCACACCAAAGTCAAGCCACCTATATTGCTGAAAATGGAGTGTGGTTTCCAAAACATGTCCTCTATTTAAAAACAGCTGTGAAATATTCCAATTACAAACCAACACAATATCTTCAACTTATAAGCATACTTGGTGACATTTTAATACATAATTTGCAATTGGCTGCTTTGAGATTATCCTACTATGGTTTGCTGATGAAAAGTTTAGCCATGTAGTTCCTAAGACTTGTAAATATGGTTGCAATAAGAAATGTATTTCTACAAAATAAGCCTGGAATGGCATAAAATAAAAGACTTGATTCTATACTGCGCACTTCATTAATCACACAACATTCAAAAGGACACTGCAAAAATTCTGAGAGAACTCACTTTCTAGTAGCTCAAGTCCATTTCTAGTCACTGCATCACTGCAGGACTATCGGCCTGTATTACAATCTCCTGTTAAGGTTCCTGTTAGATGTTAACTGGGAGACATTCTTATCGAACTAACCGTCACCTTGGGTAACTGTTAATTACTAACTTGGAGGTAACCATACAACATGGACTTGATTGAGAGTGACAGTTATCCCAAGATGAAATGTTGGATCAATATTTATATAACAGGAGGAAAGTAAAAAAAAAAAACCACTTAGACCTCCAAAGAATAATTTCATTATTCCAGGTTTGGGATGAAGAGGAATTTGTAAAATTATAAGATTGTTGAAAATTGCTCTGGTTGCTTTATTTTCTTCTACATTACTGCTGCATAATACCTCCAGCATTATTCTTGGGCATAGTTTGCTTATTGTTTTATTTTTATTTTTCTAATGTGCATGGCAGCAATACCAAGAGAGCCAATGAACTAATAACCGGCTGTGTGGTGTATTTTCACTGGGCGTGTGGACACATGATTCTGCACTGCTGCAATCATTGTATGCTACTGATGTGGCTTTGCTCTGCAGTATTGAGTTGACAGTGATACGGTGCAGTTCAGTTATTATAAGTTATTGATTATTTTGTCCTGTATTTATTCACAAATTATGGCTCAGTATACATTTTCTACTGCACTGCATGTATTTCTCTATGATTTGTATGTGTTACTCAGACAGCCCGTCAAAGGAAATATAATCTGCAGAAAGATTTCCGGATGTAAAAGTTCCAGGCCGTACAACAATCCATATACTTTATAATAAATTTCAGGCCACAGGAAGTGTTCAGTCTAAGAAATCTAAAAGACAGTGTAGGGTTTTTACTGAAGAAACATTAGTTGACATTGGTCATCGTTTGGAGACTTCCCCCCAAAAATTGCTTAGGTGTCTTTCACAACAGGCAGGCATTACTTATGGCTCTGTGTGAAGAGCTACTAAATTGTTGAAGTTAAAACCTTATAAAATAACTGTAGCACATCCTCTTCAACCAGGTATATACAATAGTGAAATACTCCCATATATTTTTCTCAGATGAGGCTTGGTTCCACCTTCATGAATATATGTGTACACAAAATAATCATTACTGGAGCTCTGACAAACTTAATATTCTTCATGAAGTACCCCTCCATAATAAAAAAATTGGTGCATGGTGCACCATGAGCAAAGAAAGAGTTATAGGGCTAATTTTTTTCTGAGCCAACAGTTGACACCCCTACATACATGAATACAATTTTACTCCTTTTTTTTAAAGAATTAAACAGTCACAGAGCATGATTTTTGCCTTTTTTCAACAAACTCTGCCACAGCTCATATGCCCAAAATATACACTAGGAAATTGCCAGCATTTCTCAATGTGAACTATAGCAAGTGATGGATAGTTTCCTAAAGAGGTGCGAAAAATGTATGGATGATGGTGGCCAGTTTCAGCACCTTTCATAAAGTTGGTAAGTAAAGCCTTTAAAAATAGTTTTAAAAATGTTGTATGGTTGCATCCATGCCATTCTATGGTAGCCGCAGATGGCAATGGAACTGATGCGAATAGGAAAAACACTGCAACTGGTTCTTAGTTCATTGGATCTCTTGGTATTTGCTTAAATAAAATGCAACCAATATTCACTTGGTATTTGAAAAAGCATCTAACCTATTTTGCAGCTAACATTTAGAAAGTATAACAACAGCAAAACTTAACCTTATATTCCAGAATGTCCTATTTTCCTAATAACCTATAGGAAGTCGAAAGCAAAAATCCATATAAATTAATACACCAAAATCACCCACATATTTTGCACTAACCTACATGAATATATTCATGGCCAAATCCTACATAACATAGACTTTTCATTTTTAGATTGTGGGGTTTTCTTCTATATGTAAGAATGTATTAACTTCATTTACAGCATGTTAACAGCAAAACCTATATAACTTAATATCCTTTAACATTTTATTCTAAGAAAGACCTACATTATTCCTATTGTAGCAACTGTGAGTATAAAGTGATCAGACATTATTTATATAATATGAACAAGATCTTGGTAAAATAAATTCGAGGAGAGGTATGAGGAAGTTGAAAAATGTGTCAGGTTAACAATAACTGCATTATGGCCTTATTTTCTTCCACATTTATGCTCTGTAATAATTTCTAGCAGCACACAACCTCTTCTTGAGTTTATGGTCTCTTTTTTAATCCAACACACTTGCCAATACTGTTTCTCAAATGTAATCTGACTAAATTTCAGTGTAGCAGAGTAAGCCTTATGGCTAATATCTCCATACCATCAGACCATCTTTAAATTAAAGATATTTTGAAGAGCCACTTGAATGATATAATTCTTACAAATTCATTCAAACAACTAAAATGCACTTGGATTGGATGGCAAGTCAATTTTTTTTTTTAAAAATAATAGTGGGTGTATTTGAATTATATAATGTACTAGCTGCTTATTAAATAAACCATTAACTAAAACAATTGATACCTTGAAAAAAAATCAGGAACTTAGCAGACTGTATATAGTGCTTCTTCTTATGATCAAGGTTTTAAACAGTTTGTATACACTTGTTTGCGGGCAATTATATGCAGGTGTGGACCAGGCCTAAATGGTAGTTAAGGGTGCAAGGATTTTCTTGAAAATCATGGCCTTGGAAGATCCTGAACTTAAATACCAAGTTTGGTATTTAAAAAAAATAAACTTACTTTTTGTTTTTGAATTATGCTGTGCACAGACAGACACATGTGTGTGCATGGGCCTTTTTCTAAAAATTCTTTTTTTGGATTCGGGAGACCTCAAAATGTGTATTTCTGGTGAAATATTGATACTGAATTTTTGGATAGAATATTATTACATCTACTTATAGGCAAGCTTTAGAGAAAGTATAAATAAAGAAAAAGGGGGGGGGGAAGAAATTTCATAGCCATAACATTCAGTATTAGTAACTTACCAACTTTAATGTCTACAGGCCAGCCTTTTTCCTTAGCAGTTTTACCAATTTTGGAAATGGGATGAGCAAGATCTGGAGTGAAAGGTCCATTTATGTGTGGCTCCAGAGAGTTCAGGTCAAGTTCAATAGTCTGCAATCAAAATCATGATGATTGAGCACAAGAACATGAGGTTAGGGGAATAGTTAAGCTATGAACAGCTCTGTCACACATTGAAAAAATAAAATCCCATTTTTATGTCTCCCCTGTCTTTTGGAAAGTATAAATAAGGGTTTCACTGTAAGATACATATAAAATTATATTTAAACAGCATCAAACAGATTTAATATTTTGAGCATCAAAGCACTATTGTACAAAACTATTGCATGCACTATCATGATAATATTAAGCGCTTCTGCAACATGATCTGTTATGTTCTGTGTGTGTTAGATACAAGGAAAGCATAAAGTTGCTGCAGGTTTAAAAGGCATAGCATTAGAGTGCCAAGATGATGCTGGACCATGTTAGGGTGCCAGCATATAAAGCAGGTTGGGGGTTGAACTTGTTGCCGGGAGAGGTGCCTCCCATGGGTCCTCTGCTCCAATAGGTTTCATCTCTCAATGTTCCAACGATATTACCAAAGGTAGAAACTCCCCACCCTGGTCTTCTCTGAACTTTAGTCAGAGGCAGTTCTGCCCTGAATTGGCAATGGGCAATTATGCAGTTGAACTTTTCTCAGACTTGATAAATTCTACATTGGTTGGTAAAGAACTATTGTTCATGGTAGCCGCATAAAGGAACATGTGATCACTTTGCTGCAGGTACTGTTGACTAGGTGCAATACTATTTCAATAATCACTCACAGGTACTATCATTGAACAATGCAATGCTTATTCACAAAATATTCACAGAATTCAATTTATTAAAGTTGCACAACTATTTCTTTGGCACTTGTCCTATAAGTTCAAAGACATTGCATGAGCCCAGTAAATGGAGAAATTAGTTTAACTGTGGGAGCGACACAACTGTATCTCCATCTTCCTAGAGGGGCTAAATGCTTGTGGATGGCATGGTGCACATTAATATAACTATTAGGATGGGGAGCTAAGCTAACTGGTTGGTCATTGGCTTCCGATTCCTAATCCTCTACCAATATCCAATCATATTCAAACATTAATTGCTGCATTATTGCTGTGGCAACAACACTTTGCATAATCCAAACATTAGTAATGGCTATGCTTTATAACTGCATAATAATTGTGCATTGTGAAACCAATTTATTAAACCCAGTCATTCTGTTTATGTACATAATTTACTTATGTCAAAATTTCCATTTTTGTAGAAATGTTCATTTATTTTAAATTTTGTATTGTCATCAAAGAATATTTTAATACGTAATTAATGTATACTCAAAAAGCACAGACATATGCGATATGTGGGATTACATGTAGCCATTGCAATTATTCACGAATTAATGTTAATATATGACCGGAAGTTGCTAAAGGATCAGGAGAGGGGAGACAGTGACTAGCCAATCATGGGCTTAATTCCCTTTCCTGGTATTTCTCAAGGCATTCCCACACCAGTCACAAGTACTTCTGATTTCATAGTGGATGGACACGCTGCTGTCTCTCTCTGTAAAATTGTATTAATTTAACAGATATTGAAGCACATAAGACGTGAATCTATAAGAATTCTACCAATGCAGACAAGTATCGATAGTGTTAAAGGCAGAATTGTACTGTTTAAATATTCTGAATATTTTGTGAAATATTTGTGAATGAATACCACGTTCACACTGACACTATTCCATTGGTGGTCGTGGTCATGGTGGTGGTGGTGGTCATGGTGGTGGTGGTGAGGTAATTTATTTAATCTCTTCCAATTACAAATATTATACATATGTATAATCTGTTCCGCAGGAGTTGCTTAAAATTGATAACATATATGGTTACCTTAGTGTCCAACTACCAAACCTACATATCATTAGGAACAACAAAAAGGTACTCTCGCCATATGAAGAAAAAAACTGATGTCCCTAAACCTCACATTATACATAAATACAACCAAGGAATGCATAGTGTTGATGTCTTTGACAGGTTGTTAACCAGCTATAGACCTCAGCTTTGAAGCAAAAACTGGCGGTGGAATTTATTCTCCAATGCTCTGAATGTAACAGTAGTTGCAGCCTGGAAAATTCAGAGAACTTCATGGAAAGAATTCAAAGAATCACTTGGATTTTCGAAAAAAAGTAGCTACCGCCCTTATTCACAAAAATTCATGAGCAACTTCAAGACCAGGACCAAGAGTTGAGATCCCAAAGACACTGAGGAAAGCTGATGGTCATTTTCTGGAGGCTGAACAAGGAAGGTGTGATCTCTGCAAAAAGAATTTGCAACTGAAATGTCATGAATGTATAAGGAATATGCATTTACACGGTTTTCCAGTATTCCATGGCTTACAACAGTTTAATGTGTGGGTGATTTGGAAATGAGATTTTTTTTGAGAGACTGATTATATTTTGAGATGAAAAATGTGTTTTACACATGTTTAGTTGTATTATGTTATTTACAATGAAAAATTTGTGTTTAATGTCAGTAATGAAGCTCTTGTGATAAAACTTCTCATGAAACGCCTATGTTCCCTCAATTGGGAACACACTAATTTCTATAGAGAAAAAATAAAAAATGTCAAAGTACTTCCATAATTCTCTTGGCTGAACACCAAATAAGACAAAATGTACCCAGAAGTTCTTAATTTTTAAATCCAAAGACAATTCGGCATATAAAACGTTAAAGCCTGCGATATAAACATTTATAAGATACTACTTTCATGTACTTATGATTTTAATGCTCATTAGATTTATTATGTAAGAAAATAGTACCAAGTATCTCTTTATAGAATTAGGGTATAAGGTTAACTTGTATGTTTAATATGTGGACTTTGTTATCAGATGAAATTATAGTCAGCCACTCATTTCAACATTCAAGAATGTTACCCATATAGAAAAATAACATGAACTTTTTAAATTATTTATAATCTTTGTTTTGGCTGATTCTCTGGATTCTACTACAAGCATGCATTTAAATTAACCAATTAATCATGCAGCAATTAAACTAAGACATTTATAATTTGTAATTTGCTCATATGAAATCCATAATACCTGATCATATGGAGCATTGGGATCAGCTGTCAGAAGAGTTGAAGAATATTTGTCTGCTTCTTTGGCAATTTCTTCCCGACCTGTAGCCTTGAGATAATCTCGCATTCGAGAATTGTATGGAAAAATGGATGTAGTAGCACCAATCTCAGCACCCATGTTGCAAATAGTTGCCATACCTGAACAATCACACATCTTAGAATAATTTTAATGAGTGTTTCAATCATACACAGTGAAACAAATGTATTTCAATAACAATTACTGAAGAAGCTTTAATTTGTATTATTTATCAAATCATGTTTTTAATGTTTTCTTATTTACTGAGGAATTGCATGGCCACTTTCTAAGGATGGCAACCTAATACTTTTGTTCTGTGATATGGTAATTGGCTATACATAATGTATTTTCATTTCCAGCTTGAGCTTACTTACATATTTCAGATTTTGTTTGAATTGAAAGTTTTACATAGATTATGCTTATTTGCCTTTTGCATTCACTTTTTGTTTTATGTGTACTTTTAAGAATTACCTGTAATGGTCCCCATATCCAAGATTTTATTATTTTTATTCCCCATTTATTGTCAGGTAGATTTATGAATATATTATTGATACATGTCTTAGCTTATTTAAACACCCTAGTGAACATTTATACCTATTTTCAAATTCTGTCTAAATACAATTATATTTTGCTGAGTTATTACTTAGCAAGTCAATATTTACATCTCCCAACTTATTTTAATTTTACCCACATTCATTGTATCTAGTATTTTTTCCAAGCTATTAAGAAAACATTTTTGTTAACTGCTGGGGATCTATAAACTCCAATTACTATAATATTTCTTTGCTTTAGGATGATCTAGATTGCTGCTACTTGACATACCATTTCCTCTACAAAATCGCTACAGTCTATTTCTTAAAATTTTATTGTATTAGCTGCATAGATTGCAACTCCTTCACTACTATGATCCTGCCTACAGTAGTATGCCCCCAAATTATACCCTTCATAATTGTTTGCCCTAATTTCCTCAAGTTTTAGGCCATATTCTGTGAAAATCATGACATCAGGATAGAGATTTTTATATTTAATTCTATTAATACCCTTTTATTGCTTATATATTGAACATTTTGATGAAACAAAGTAATGCCTGTTTTATTTTTATCCCTTTTAATTATCTCCCTAGTTTTGCTGGCATTTTCATTTATTGATGTATCAAAATTTCTCTGAATATTACTTTTCATTTCACTATTTTTATCAGTTACCCTAGTTTTGCTGGCATTTTTATTTATTGCTGCATCAAGAATTATCTGAATATTACTTTTTCATTTCATTATTTTTACTAGTTACAAGCTTTGATATGCTTTTTTTGTGAACTTTCTTTTTTTAGTCCATCATCTGAGGTAGCTTTACGTTTCCCTGTACCCTTTACCACTTTACTCAACTCCCCTAACAAATATGATCCTTTTCTATTCAGTATAGGCCATCCCATGCCAAACAGCTATCATCTATGTATTTGTATTTACAACATTACGAAAAATGACAAGTTGCCAGAAAACATTCTGAATCATTTAGTGAGCTCGAACAGTTTGTGGAAGACAATTTGTCCCCAGTCCCAAAATAATTACTTCAAGACCTGTTCGTAAAGTGGAAAATGTCATTGATTTAGTGATGGATTTCTGTGTGCAAGTGCCTGGAATGTGCATGACTTTTTGTACAAAAACAATTTAATATGCATAAACTGTCGATTATCTGCGCACAGATTAACTGTTTTGTGGATTATCCAAGGCTATTTTAGAATTTTCTCTCTCTCACTCTCTTTTAGGTTCTATTACCAGCTTGTATAGTTGCATTCTAAAGCAACTTCTATGTATCTCAAAGTGTTTTGGTGGATTTGTTAAGGACTGTACAATAGGCCTCCCTGAGTAAGCTTTCATTTTTAAGATATTTTATTGTTCTCTGACCATTGATCCTTACAACAGGAATCCTTTGGTCAGAATATATGAAAGAACAGAAATAATGCTTCCACATTAAAAGTTGTAACCTGCAAAAACATGGACCATGAGAACACAGAGAATGTTTTTTAGTTAACAGACACTGCCAGGTCATGTACTTGATACTGTTGAAGAAATTTTGAGCATGCATGGGGCGAGAAGAATGGTTTACACTTGATGATGATGATCTCATGAAAGTGCATGTCATTCAGCAGCTCTTGAATGGATAGAAATTTGCTAGATTGCCTCAAACAACAAGAGGATTCATTACTGTCTGACAAACTAAGGCTTCGTAAATTAAGTTGTGTGATAAAGAAAAGTGTGTATTTAAACCAAAGTTGATTAAAAACTTTCTCAGTAGGATTTGCAAGTCTTATGGGTGTGTTTGTGTGTAAATAGAACGGAATACATTAGTATCGATTTTGTGGAGTGTAAATGCTTATTTTTGGTAAGACATTACTACAATACTGCTAAACAAAACGCTTAACATGCTAAATAGATCAACAATGGGTGTCTGCTAATCAGATTACACCAACAGAAAGATCTTCTACAAAATTGTGAGTTAAATAGCAATTTCTGTATTGTAATCATCTTAATATCTATAAACATACCTCATATTTTACTTGAATTAACGTAACTTCTCAATTCTGACAGCTAGCTCAGCATGCTTTCCACATGTGTATATGGGTCTGTTGTCAACAACCAGGGTTGACCTTGAAGTAACCAATCGCCGTTTAAGTCCCCACCACACCCTTTACCACAGCTCAGAGGAAGTGTTGCCACATGGCAAATGTTTTGTTTCATTTATCAGATACTTGCATGATTTGTGTATCGTAGTGTAGTGCGATATTTTAAAGTTTAAGCATACAACTATTTTAAATTAGTGAACTGTACAATTGCATATTAACGTTATTTTTCAAGTCCTAAACGTGAGCTGTAGTATAGCGAATGACCAGTATTGTGGTGATTATAATATTTTAAAATATATAACCTGTGCTGAAATTTCTGTATCATTGACAATGTCTGATCCCAGGCAAAAGTGTAGGAGAAGACCACGAACTTATTCCCCAAAGAAAAAATATGCTAAGCTTGGACAAGGTACTGCAATTCGCGGCCAAGCTCGTGAAATAGTATGTGCTTTTAGGGCATATTTTGAACTGGAAAGAGAAAACAGTGGACAAATGATTGATGGACAGCTGCTGCACTTAAAATAAGTAAATGGACCGTTGTCAATATAGGGAAAGAACAAGAAAGAAAAGAGGAATAAGCTGAGAAATTGCAGTCTAGATTTTCAAAAGTAATATTAGAAACCCCAGGAAAAACCAGACATAAAAAATTATTACAGATCTAGGTGCCTTCCAATTAGATGCTATTCGTCGCCATATGTATAGTTATTATGAAAGAACACAAGTACTTCACACTTTTAAATGCAAAGTTTGTCATATGTAATTGAGAGTTAAAATAAACATAACAGTAAAATTAAGTACTTCAGAGTAAATATGGTACTAACTTGAATAATCTGCTATCTGAAAGTTTCGCAATAGTATTAAAAACATTTGTGGAGTAGCGCAATTTGAAATTTTAGAAATAAAATGAAAGTGAAAGCGGAAAAATCAACTTAAAGCTTTGTTCTATATAGGTAATATAATATTATATATGGACATTTAAAGCATCATGCAAAGGAATTTAAAAGATACAAAATGGTAGAGGCATTAGAATAAAATAACATAGGCTGAAAAGGTATTATAACTATTAATATTTAATATGCGCTTATTTTCATTTAGCACGAAAATCAACATGAACATAATGCAATAGTTGACAGGTGTGTTGTATACTATATCCTTAGAAGTGTATAGAGATGTTTAATGTAGTATATTATTTCAAAATTACGTCATTTTGTTAGGCACAATGAAGAACTTTTATCTTTGTTTCGCTCTCCTCTCCTCTTCCACTAGACACGACTGGCGGATGGACGAGCCAACAACACTGCATGTTAATGAAATACACATGGCAGGAGAGCAACTGTCAGAATTGAGAAGTTACGTTAATTCAAGTATAGTACCTACATCCCACAAAGGTTACAAACCTTTTTGGATTAACCGCCCATTTGCTTTATTTGCGACAGCATTCCCCTGCATTACCATGGATAATCGAGAGTCTACTGTAGTTCAATCTTGCACTTTAAAAATGTACTTTTAATTTTTACAACCAAAGAAAATGAATTATATCAATTACAAATAGAAGGCTTTCGTATTAAAGACATCTAGCATTATTTGCTCAAAACTAACAAAGTTCTTAAAAATTGCCTTTATTTAAAAAAATTACAAACCGTAAGATAGAGTTATTATATATAAGTTGTTTTACCATTATACAGAACATAAAAAATGTCCATCACTTTATCAAATTATATACAATGGCTTCGTTTTATACCAAGACCACAGTCGCACAAATGCATGCTCCGCACACAATCTACTACCCTGCGGGGTTTTTCGTTCCATAACTCCCACATTACTTACTCATGAGTGTTAGTAACATATATGTAATGAAAACTAACCCGCTGTAAGTGTTGTTGAAAGTGGTGTCCATCTGTGTGAAGACATTCTTGACATCACTGGATGAAATTACCATTCACATGCATAAGTTTTACTTGCGTAATGTTCATAATTTCTGCTTTTATATCGTCCTTAAGTTTGTCTATGGTGCGGGGATTGTTCCTATAAACTTTATTTTTTTGGCATTTAGCAATCCTGTTGTTCTAAACTTATTGACCAAACATCTCACAGTGTCTCTACCCTGAACTGGATAACCAGGAATTGCTGCTGAAATTGTCTACACACCTGTCCGCATGATTCAGTTTTCATGTATGCATCATAAAAATATACTGTTCAAGTATGAATTTGGTGGCAGTCATTTCTGTGGACCAATAAGAGAATAACATTCCTAAGGAAATCACTCACAACACACGTATTGTCGAAACACTTCACAACACAAAGGACAGAGCAACGAATGAGACAGCTCACAGCTGATAAACATACCCTTGACACGTCCTGCACTGTAGCTTAATAACGAGGTCACTGCCATCTCGGCCGATATGTATATAAGGCGATTGTGGCCTTGGCATAAAACGAAGGCACTGTATTTCTTTTAGGAAGTACTGAGAGGTTGACAAGAGTTGAATGGATGGTAATAGATGGATAGGTAAACATAAAATATATAGATGAAAATATATATTTAAGAACCTACATATAACTCAGTATTTTAGATGTTTCTTTCCTGAAATTAAGTATAAAAATAACTTATGTTTGATCTTAATCTGTGTAGTTTTATATTTACACTTCAAAATTTTCATTTCATATGCTTGTTGCATTATGGGAATATACTGTGCCATATTGAATGATAAAGTAATACTGAATGCTCACATCCTGTTCAACACAAAGACTACAGTACAGTACGGAGAGACATGTAATAGATACTTACTTATTGTTACCAGCACTCAATAGTTATGACAGTATACTCACACTTTTCGTGAGAGTTATGTTTCATTTTGACTGGAATTATATTAATGCAGCACACCTGTCATGCTTCTAACTTAAAAATGCTTACATAGTTTGGTACTGCCTTTGTACTCTTTATGATTTTCTGCAACCTATGTGTCTGTTTTGAAATGTCACCAAATTTAATCTTATTTTTATACAAAAACAGGTTTTTATTCACCATAAAATAGAATCCTTACAAATGGTTTCTCTCACCTGTGCAAGAGATGGAATTGACTCCAGGGCCATGGTATTCAACAATAGCTCCAGTACCTCCTTTCACAGTCAAAATACCAGCTACCTTAAGAATGATGTCCTTTGGTGAAGTCCATCCACTCAGTTCTCCAGTCAACTTAACACCAATGACCTACAACAGCGATATCATATTCATTGCTTATATTCACTATATTCATTTGTCAACTTTCATTCCTTAATCTTTCAACGCATCAGCACCAGTCATTCTATTTTTTTTTCTGATGATGCAAAGACTTAAGTTTTTCAATATTTTCTAGCAGTAAAATACAGCTGACTGTCTCTCCCATATGTGCATATGTGTATGACAATTCATTCATTCACTGACCTGATAGAGACTAAACTAATGAAGCCCGGAACTTAAAGTACTTATGGCATTGTAAGTTGCCCTTGGGTTATGTCATCTCAAAACAATGAGATATATTTCTGATTTACTGGGAAAAATACGAGTCAGCTGGAGAATTTAATGTCCTACTGGCATGTTGTCAAGGTAGCTCAGTGGTTAGAGCAAACGGATAGAAACCGGAAATTCCGTGGTTCATTGAATTTTTCAGACCTCTGATTCTACCTTTCCAACCTTGTCCTACCGCATGTCAGTGCAGAAGAACAATTAATTCATGCTTCAGAATAGTTTGAGAAAATAATTAAAATACCTTGGATTGAATTGAAGAACCAAACTGAACATATTATCTAATAAAAGATACTTAATGAAAGTGAAGTCAACCAACATCTTACTAGCTTCACTTAGTCGTTAACTGAAGAGCTTTCAACAAAACGACTCAAGAGCTGCTCTGGCTATCAACAGGCAGCTGATGAAGTGAGCTCATGCCCATGATGTATGTTCTGCATAATAAATAGGTGAGTGAAGCTAGTAAGTGTGTTCAGGTTGACTCTACTTTCATTAAGTGTGTTTTATCAATTGCTTCACTGAGTGTGATTCCATTACATTTTGGATATATTACCTAATGTTTCAAATGAAGCTATACCTAATGTGAGCTATGCCTAATTCATATTTCGTATTTTGTTTATGTATACTTGGCCAAACTAAAAGTGACCGATTCATAACTGTCAACTTCATCACTTTGGGCTAAATCCACACCGTGCTTGGCAAGGAGCAGTGGTTAAGCTACTGAACTTCTATGCAAGCAGCTTGAGTTCAATTCTCCGCAGTGGAATGTTATCTTTTATAAAATTATAACTCTTTTTACTGTAATATAGTGAAATGCACCATAAAACATGCTTTTACAGTAAATTTCAGTCCCCTTCGAGAGAAATAAAATGCTAGTTGTTTGAAAAGATTAATGAAGATGAAACATGCTTAGTTTGATTATCAAATGATACTATGGTTTGTCCAATGAAATTGCTAAAAATCAATCAATGTAATTCTGTAAGCTATTATTTTACAAATGCTTTACTTGAGCTAATGAGAAACAAAGGAAATAATGTTAGTAGTTGGTCTGCAACCCTACTTACCTCCACTATGATATTTGATACTCTAGAACATGTAATTTATACCCTCCTCCATAAAAAAGAGCTCCCAGCTTACTGATAGGTAAACATAAACACAGCTGAGACTGAATTTCCAAAGTAAGTTATGCCTAATTGCTTTGTCATAGGACAATAATTGTGATAAAATGTCCACAAGTATGGATATTTTAATGAACACT
This sequence comes from Deroplatys truncata, assembly GCA_030765065.1. Taxonomy (NCBI): domain Eukaryota; kingdom Metazoa; phylum Arthropoda; class Insecta; order Mantodea; family Mantidae; genus Deroplatys; species Deroplatys truncata. The sequence continues at coordinate 138,314,109 of CM060984.1, read as the reverse complement.
ACTCAAATAATTTAGATATAAAGTACAATTACTGTATGCTTTTGCTTAAAGTAACTCAAACTGTTAAGTTTGAAACATTGGGAAGGGGCAAATGTCCCCGTTCTGAAATTACGCCTGTGTTAGTCTTGGTACTTTATCAATATTATGTCATGCTTCTTCTTGTGTAGTGGGCATTAATACATTTAATTTACATACAGCAACTTCCTGTCTCGGTTCACCAATGTGCATGAGCCACTCTAACCACATGTTTAGTGCCTCCTGCATGTAAAATACGTTATTTCATTATTTTAGAGGAATCCTTATCAGATCCCAATAAACAAAATATATGTCTCACTGTATTTAAATTACAGTATCTTATAATATGAACTTTACTTTCTGCATTGCAATAAAGTGAGTTTTTGTACAAATTATGTGGTTTTCATACAAATAATGCGATTTAAACTGTTTTCTTAAAATAATGTGAATGTGTATTTCTTTTAGGGTCTGAATTATGATCTCTGGTTAAGGTTCAGGTTTAATACTGAAAGTCAATACAAATTTTCTTATTACGACCTTCGGTTAACAGCTAACTGGGAGTTATTGTTAGCATTGAACTACCACCTCGGATAGCAGTTAAGGTACTAACTTGGAAGTAGCCATACATAAATGACGTACCTTCACCTTGACTGATAGTAACAATTCCAAGTCAAATATTGAAGCAATATTTATATAACTGGAGGAAAGACAAAATAATCATACTTTGAAAGATTAATTTCCAGTTTGGGGCAAAGAGGAATTTCATAAACATTATAAGACTCGCAAGTTGCACTAGCTGTTTTAATTTCTATTATCTATCTACTGCATAATGACTCCAAGAGTATACTTAGGTATAGTTTGCTTACTGTTTTATTTTCTTTCTCTCTCTTTTTTTTTTTTTAAGAAGAATGGAAGTAATATTTGCTTACGTATAATGCAACTGATACTAACTGATATAAATAAAAGCATCCAACTTATTTTGTAGGTAACCCTTAAAAAGTATATCAACAGCAAATCTAACCTTATATTCCAAAATGTCCTGTTTTCCCACTAACCTGTAGGAAGCCAAAAGCAAAAATCCATATAAGCTAATACTTTGAAATCACTTAACATATTTCCACACTATACCCCCGGCGCTGTAATGTTGCACTTGACAGCTAGCATTTAAGTTGGTACACTCGCAAAAAAAAAACAGATGAAAAGCTTCAAACGTTTGACTTCCTAAGCCAATCACAAGGTAGCATTCCGGATGGTCGATGACAAAAGGAACCGGAACTAGAATCGGCTCTGTTGCTGGATGTAACTATTCTCAACCACGTGCTTCAGTTTGTGAATCTCTAGCACGAGTGTCGAGTTGTTCTTTGCAAGCTACATATTGTTCATTGTTATTTATATTTGTGGTTATTGTTTGATAGTTTTGTTATTGTTCATTTATACAAATATATATATTTATTTATATTTATCTATTTTTTATATATTTCATTCATATTATTTATTTAAACAAAACTTAAGTGTGACAATGTCTGAAAAACGATGCCGATCGCCGAGTGATGATTCACGAAGTGAAAATCCTTTGCGCCGAGGTGTGCCACTTAATAGTCAGGCATTGGAACTATTAAGGAGAACCCGGGAATTCTTTGAACAGGAAAAGGAGTACGTGAAGCTTCAGGGCAATCCCTCTATTCCTGCTGATAAAGCCATACAACGAGCTGCAGCAGCTCTTGGACTAAGCACGAGAACTGTTATTCACAAGGCTACAGTGAACGTGGCTTCGTGGAAGAAGAAAGTAGATCATGTGAATAAGCTAATACGAAAAGCACAAGAAATAAACGGAATTAATAGTGACTGTGAACTATTGATGATATGCCTAGGTGAAGATGATGACAATGATGCTTCCGAGGATGACAACGGCAACAGGGATTTGGATGGAATTGAGCCATTGCAGTTTTAAATGGGTGAGTGAAAATAACTTTGTTATGGCATGCTTATAATTTGTTTTATTTCTCCTCATTGTAGCAGGAAGTTTGTATGATTTTGTTTCTATATTGTCAAAAGTGCGTAATTTATTCTATATATGCTGCAATGTTTATGCAGTTATTTTCAATTAACAATAATAATACGAAATAGTTATTATTCATTGATGTTCGCTACTTACGTACACTTTTTGTATGCGGCTTAGACATGATACAAAGGAGAACAATCAGCTGTTGTCGCGCACGCTGATGCAGTAATTTGTATCACAAATTACTTAAATGTAATATGAATATGCATTTTTATGTGACATTGATTTGAGATGTATATTGATTGTAATTATTGTTGAGAAGTAAGTTTATACGGCCTTACTGAAACTGACAATAATAGCGTGCAATAATGCAGCGAGGGGTGAGCTGTTTATCATTATTAGAGACAAGGAAGTTACGTAATGTTGGCGCGTTTTTCTTAGAATTTGCTGGAACATCTTTTCCTAAAGCATATGTATTCATAATTTTCATTGGATATAAAAATAGACGCTAATGTTGGCGCGTTTTATTAGCCAATAGCAACTCAGTTATAATCTTTAGGCATATCGGGGTGTAGGAGTATAAAAAGGGCTAGGTTAGAGATAGACGCCGTCAGTTCACCGAAAATATTTGTATGCTACACGTCGCCTTCAGTCCAGCAGAAATATTACACGTCGGCTATCAATTCGCAAGTTACGTGTATCAGAGTTATGAAAAATCTCAAGTATTGTAAAGTTAAGGATACAAAAAGTTGAAGTACGTGAATTAAGAATGATCAGTAAATAAGTTGTTATAACAGTTTCAGTTTGGCGGGTGTCAAGATCAATGTGTAAATGTGATAGTGAATGTGTTCGACAATAAAAAGTGTAAAACAAATTCTTTCATCAGTGTTATCTTTGGATAAAAGATTCCTTTCCGTTTACACAACCTGTATAAAGAGATGTGCTCGACCAAAAAGATCATAGCTAGCCGGAGGACAGTAAACAAAAATTAAATAAAATAACAGTCGCATTCTTTCAAACAAACACTAATACTACCGCAAATTGCTAACACCAGATGGAGCTACAAACCTAACAAAGAATCATGTCACAAAATGGCTTCACCACGCGGAGTAAACACACATACACAAACATTATAAGTGATACCGTCGCAAATTGGCTCCCAAACGTGGGGCTCAACTAATTAAATAATATTACAAGTACACCACTTCAACGCATGCATGCATGCATGCATGCACGCACGCACACACACGAGGAAGTGCCAATGACTTTTATAGGTCCCCAGCAATAACATTATTTTTTGTCCAAAAAGTGTCTAAATTTGAAAAAATTCAATTGCTTCAATTAAAAATATAATGTATCTGCATGATTTAGGAATCAAAATAAGGCTCAATTTAAATAATTTGGGTAAGGTTTCAGAGCTAATGGCTAACAGATGCTAACAGTTAGCCAAAAGCTTAAAATTAGAAATTTTAAAAAGAGATGGATTTGAACAATGTAATTAAAAATGATCTGAGTTTTAAGACTGCATATAGCAGTTATAAGGCTTCTCTCCAAATATAATCTTCACTTTGTTTAAAAAATTATTCAAGGTCAATTTTGTATCTATTTCAGACAATTTGAGATGGAATATCCCAAATTCTTTCAACAATAAAGTTAACTGCTATTCACTCCAGTTAATGTAACCTCTACATAGTTCATGACTCTGGATTTATAATTCACTCAATGTTATTGGTGGTCTTTCAAACAAGCTTTAAAAAATACATTTGTTTATTGCCCTTAAGAGATGAGTTATGACACAAGAGTCTACTGATTTAAACTAAGAAACAATGTTTTATCCACAGGTTGATATGATATGGTTAAAAATAACATATGTAATGTTTGTGGCTTTTGGATCATCCAGAAAGCAAATTCTTTGAAAATACATAAGATTTTTGCATTTAAGGGGACCTTGTAAATAATTTTCTTATTTAAAATACAGAGATGACTTCTGCAATTTAACTATAATATTTTCCATACCTGAAATTTAAGTAAGCTTTGCATGAATTTGTAATAATAAAATGAGGTACTAGACATACCTTGGGGCATTTCAGTTCCCATGGAATGTTAGCCATTACATCTACTGCATCAGCACCTCCAACTCCAATGCATAAGCATCCAAGACCTCCACCATTAGGTGTGTGGGAGTCAGTACCAATCATTAACAATCCTGGGTAGGCATAGTTCTCCAGAATAATCTAGAAAAGAAATGGTTTTATTTGTTTTTTCCTTCAAAACATTAAATATACTGTCATTTAGTCTTAAGAGTATATTAATTATGAATTTGACAGTCAATACTCAGCCTTTAATACTGAATAATAATATTATGTTCCAGCTGGCTGACCTACAATAGTGAAAATAAGCAGTGATTCTATTTTACAATACAATCTGTGATTCATCATTGTAATGTATTAAAAACAACGGTTTTAGCATTTTGAGGAACATAATGAGCAAGTTCTCACAACATTAATGTGAAAGAGAAATTAGCTTGTGATTAGCATATGGTTGTATGAGACAACTACTGAGGGTTTGTCTTACTATTTTTTGCAGAACTGGAGCTTTATTTTCCCTTCCTGAAATTAATGGTCAGTAAGATGAGCCCTCCAACAGCTGACTCCCCTGAGCATTTTTAAATCATATTACAAATATGAGAAACATGCAAATTTAATTCTGATACCAACACCAATAAATTTATAATCTCATCTTTTGCCTGTGAACACTACAGAAGGAATTATTTTAAGCTGAACCACATCAGTGCCATAAAATAATGTTCTTCTTGAAGAAACAGACGGCCCAGAATAGTACAACCTTTTTATTTCACTATACACTCACAATACTTCTTTAGTAGAAACTGTTCCAAATGGCTGCATTTGCTCAAACGTTTCATGTAGCCTAATTAGGTATAATTACTTGAAAAATAGAAACTGTTTAGGTATGTGCCATTTTACCCATAAAGGATTCTACTTATTCTTATTTTTTTACTAGTGTTTAATGCCTGTTCTTAATACATAAAGCACCACAGGTATTGGACACTGATGATACATGCAATGAAATAATAATTGGAAAGGAAATTTGTGAAGGAAACGTTCTAGGCCTAAGTTTAAGGTGCCTCCCTGGCATTTGCTAGTTATGAGGACTGAGGAAACCCCAAGAAAAGGGGGGGAAATAAATAAAGAAAAAAAAAAACTTAGTCAGGAGTGTGGACCTGGCAGGATTTGAATCATTAACCTCCTGTTCATGAATCCATGCCTTAACAACCTTGACCACTTATGTTGGTACCCACAAGGGACACATCAAATTTGTCAAGAAAACTCTAAAGAAAAATCTGATGTTTTACACTCACATGACTTTCTCTACTCTTGTACAAACTATTTTTACAAACTCTTATTCTCCATCTATTTCATTAATCGAGATAAACATTTGCAGAAATGATCTTATTGCTACTTCTCTTGTAGGTGCAAGGGGAATATGATTGGCTTTAAGTGATAGTCAAATCTTTTAAGAGCTGGTTACTAGAGCATTCCATTTTCTTTGCATGCCCAGGACATAAAAAAAGAAAAGAAGGAAAAACAAAACGAATAACGAATTCCCATTTGAGAAAAAGTATTAAGTATTGGAAAAGTCAAACAAATAACAAGGAATATGTTGGAAATGGTTCACTGCACACAAAAAATGTATATGACATAAATTGTGTGTTTTGTGGTAAAATTTTGTCTATCTCTTACGGTTTACCAGTTATGCAAACTTCATTCAGAATGAAGACAACTTTTGGGGACATTCCCAGAAAATCCTAGATATGCCTTTCATTTGCCATGAAAGTGTCTTAAAATATATTTTGATCAAAATCGTTAGTGCCATTTCTGAGAGAGAAAAAAAACAACTTCGAAAAATGTTCCATGTAAAGGGTAGTCTGGAATGGGGAGATTTTCTTGAAAATCTTCGTGTTGCATCTTTTAAAGATACTGAACCTAAATACCAAGTTTGGTATTTATCTGACTTTTCATTTTTGAGTTACGCTGTTCACACACACACACACACACACACGGGTCTTTTTTTAAAAATGCTTTTTTTGCATTATGGGGCTTCAAAACATGTATTTCCGGTGAAATCTCAATATTGAATTTTTAGGTGAAATGCAATATTTCTACTTACTATACGTATTAGAGAAAGTAATAAGCTTAAGTAAAAATACTTTGTATACCCACTAATAAACAATAGAGGTTAGGGAAAGTAATGTGAATGTATCACATCAGAATTTTTTTCTTCTAGTTTACTGCTTTGCTGGAAACACGTGCTGCCTCACTTGTACCTCAATTTTAGCCTTATCCGAGTGCCTTCCGCTCGTTTATAATCACACTTTGCTTTATCCACACATCAGTACTTCCGTTCGTATATAATCAGTTTTTATCACTTGCCACATAGCTTTTGTTGATTGGTTGACTTTGTAATAAAAGAATCTTTGTATATCCTTTTTGCTTCTTTTATTACCCGATGGTATATGCTTTTATATTTTGTGTAGTATTTTATAAAGCTTTCAGAAGCTACAGTTTCCCTTTTTAAATTATTTAAAAGTCTTAGTCATCTGATTGATATTTTTATGCCAGATGTAATCCAACATTTCCTATGGATTTTTAATCTAACCTTTATAATAGGTATTGCAATGTTAAAATAGTACTGAAACAAGCAGAAAAAGTTATTGAATGCCTGTCTACAGAGCCGCTTTTATAAACTTTATCCCAATTTTCCTGAAATAACAGTGCTCTTAATTGTAGGATATTTTCCTCTGTGCAATTTCTCACTTCTTTATTGAAGTTGAGTTTAAAAATATTTGTACAATTTCAGCACTGCGGTCAGAAAAACCAGATCCAAACAGAAAAGCATTCATTCTAAGCTAGTTGTATCTGCTATTATTTGATCTACGACTGTTTTACTACATCGTTCCATTCGAGTTGGTTCATTTATTAAAGTTTCTAGTCCATGCGTTAACAGCATTGTTCTTACCTCAAGACTTTGTCGAGTTAAAAATTTGCATTGAAATCGCCTATAATTACAATATTCGTTTTTGTTTTTAAGCTTTTTAAAAATGCAGTCAAGAGATTCAATTAATATATTTATGTCACTTGAGGGGCTTCTATGTATGAATGAATGAATGAATGAATGATTGAATAGCTGATTTGTTCCCGAAGGGTTAAGGCCTCCTCTTGTAAGCATAGCTGAATCTGATTCATGCGGGGAACAAGTCCACATAAGTGGTGTTTTTCATTGTGTTCTTTCTTCCGAACTATTGTTTACTCACTTCTTTGCGATTGGCACTTCATGATCTTGTTTGGGGTTCCCCACTTCGCACACTTCTTCCCTTAATTCCCATCAGACACTAGGTGGTTGTGTTTAGCACTTCCTGCCTCCTTCAGATGTCTCTCCAGCTGCTGCGGTCATGTGCAGTTCTGCTCTAGTGTGCTCCTACTGCTTTCCTGAAGATGTCCTATCTTGCTCCAGGTCAGCCCTGTTGTCTCTTGCCGACATAGGGGATCCACATTGTAGAAATGTATGCCCATCACGCATACCAAAAAATATCTAGTTGAATTAGCTCAACAATACTAATTTCAAAGTGTTGTTCTTGTATCCAATGATCAAACTTGTTTACAGCTCTTACTTCAATATGCAACTACATATATACATTATCCTCCCTCTTTTGTTACTTCTGCAATATTTGGATAAGAGTACCTGTCAACCCAAACAGTTCAAGTTCAAAGTGTCTTTTAACCAACGTTCTGTAATACAAAGTACATCTATATCACACAATTCAACCTCAAACAATACTGTGATTTATTATTTAACAAGCTTTGAACATTTTGATCATATATTTTTATGTATTGTTTTCTTGATTTACAATTTTTAATAGTTAGTTGTTTTTTTTTTGTTGTCTTATATTTCCTATTCTGATTAGAAATCAAAGGGCAGAGAGATACAGTGGAATCTCGTTAACACGTTCCTCATTAACACGTTTTCCCGTGTATTGCGTTGAATTATAAAAGTCCCGGCACAAAATGCATCAAATGCATTAATAACGTTCGTTTAGTACGTTTTCTCGCTCCCGCTTACTACATTCGAAGTTTGATGCCCTCATTCGCTATTTTGGCCAATGCCAATGCTTGGTTGGTCGGTCGGTATTAATAGTCATTTTTGAGAACATAAAAGTAACGGTCCAGCGGGAGTAGATTTACTACATTCAAAGTTAGACGTTCTCATTCGCTACTTTGGTCAAACCAGGCGGGGTGGAACCAGCAGCCAATACCATGCATGTACGTATTTGTGGGACGCGTTTTGTGTGTGTGTGTGGAGGGGGGGGATGCTTTAGTGACGCTCTTGGTGTTCTGCGGTGACGCTTTAGTTTAACAGTGGCTTGGTGTGGTTAGTTTATGCTGTTGAGTGTTGACGAAACGTAAAAGTATTTTAACTTTTTGTTCGCAATGGAGAAAAAGAAAGTGCGGCAAATAACTAACAGTGAAAAACTGAAAATCCTTGAGGAAGTAGATCGCAATCCAAATATGAAACGTGTGGATATAGCGCGGAAGTTAAACATTCCTCCGTCAACCTTAAACACAATTGTTAGCAAACGTAAACTAATTGAAACTGCTTTTGAAGAAGGAAAAAATGCTAAAAGAAAACGTAATCGCCCTGGCCAGTTTCCAGAATTAGAAGATGTTCTGCTAAAGTGGTTTACACAAGCTAGAGCTTCAAATGTGCCAATAGACGGTACTGTGGCATAATTCGGTGCATGAAACATGCGTATCGTAAGAGGCTGGTACAGAGAAGGTTGGCTGCACTGAAATCGACGACAAGAAAAATCACCGTCTTAGATGCCATTATTAGAACTGCTTGGGATTTTGTGACGCAAGATACCATTAGGAACTGCTTTAATAAAGCCGGTTTTTGCCGAGTTCTTGGTGATGAAATTACGCAGGAAGACGAGTTTTCCGAGAGTGAAGAATGGCGCCAAATAGCAGACGATGCTGGCGTGTCTTTCGAAAACTATGTAAACATTGACAATGAAATTCCAGTGTGTGAAACAGCGACGATAGATGAAATACTTGAAGAACAAGTGAAAGATGAAGCATTAGTGGGAGACGAAAGTGACGATGAACCAGATCCTGAGCCAGTACCTACAGTGTCAGAAGCCATGCAGGCAATGGACATAGTGAAGCGATATGTGTGCAGTTTCGAAGTTGATGATGATGTAATGACTTTACTAAACAAGATGGACAGTAAAATTTTGGCATTAAAACCAACAAAGCAATCAACTATCGATATGTATTTCAAACCAATGTAAATAGTGTCTATATTTCACATCCGTTTTTGAGGTAAGATGTATTATTAGATTTTATTACATAAATATGTTCTTAAGTGGCAGATTATGTATTTTCGTTAACACGTTTTCCCGTCTATGACGTCCAAATCCTTGGGTCCCCGCAAAAACGTACTAACGAGATTTTACTGTATTAGGTTCACAATTCAAATTGTTCTGTGCCTGGAAATTTTTTCTTTTTAATGTACACTCTCTTTGGCGTTTCTCTGTGGTCTACTGGTTGGTTTACATAACCTAAGGGAGTTGCTGTACTATTTCTGATGCTATAATGCTTCATCACATGGCAGATTTTACTTACAAGTTCATTTTTTTCTATTCCATTTAGATGTAATCCATGTCTTGTGTGGCAACTATCTAACTTATGGCTTCAAAAAGGCTAACATTTTTTGAGAATATTTACTTACTAAGTTGCTTATTACATGTATTAACTGCCTGATTTACACAAGCATATTCATTCAAGTCATACCTTTTGGGCACATCAACTACAATGATGTTTGTAATTCTATGCTTTAGCACCTGTCTACCAATTGTTGATGTCACATGCATAACTTTGTTTTTTGGACGTCGTTTGTTCCTATGATTACAACCACATCATCAATTTCCAGTTGTTTACATGCTTTATCCAGGTCTTTGATGACTGCTTCAACGGGAGTCCGGGCTTCATGGTTCCTGTAACCTCTGCTTCAGGACATCTGTTTTGCACCTTTGCAACGATTCCCCTTCCTTAACTATCGGAATATATTTGAATTCTCCATCTTTTGCAACATGTAGTAGGCTTGTGCTGAATATTTTCTTCACTTCCGCCATTTTCTTCCGAGAATACACTAAAGGCATTAAAAGTCTTAATACCATTCACCTTACCACATGGCTTTACTGTGGCTTTGTCCATACAGTTTCCTTCATATTTTCCATGTTTTAATTCTCAAAGAGCTTGGTTTTCTTGTTTTAGCTGTTCACTTTCATATTTTGCAGCATTTAAATACTTGGTTAAAAGTTCAATGATGAGCTCAAGCGACGTTACAGTCTCATAAACCGACGCTTGTGTATTAAGCCTACATAGTGGATGTATCTCACACAACTGTCCTTTTTTCCAGATTTTTGCATGGATGCAATTATATTTTTTTCACATTTAGCTTCCACAGTATCCTGATTGCTTGTACTTCTTAGATCTTCTTCATACACCACACTTTTTTCCACTTTACCACTATTTGTTGCCGAAAATTGAACTTTTGATCTCATAACGACACATGCTGCCATTATATATCATCTGAGTTGCCATGGTTGACTATGCTTAAAATGGTAGTAAAGCAAAAATGAATAATTTCCGAAAAGCTGAAAATTCCTTTTTCAGTAATTCTTCACCTTATACAAGTTTAAATGGTGAGGTAGTTATCATAATGTCACTCTTAGCTTGAATGATGTCTTAACATGGACAAAAAAACTGCTGAGATGATCTAATATGTTTTGTGGAAGGAGTAAGGGTATTTGCAATTTTATATAAAACTACTGAATGAGAAGATCTAATATTTTTGTTTGAAGACCAAGTGCAGATAATTAGAGAAAATTATGTAATGTTCCTTACCTGATGGATAATCCCAGAACCAGGTTTCCAGAAGCCTACACCATACTTAGCACCAGCTGACTGTAAAAATTTGTATACTTCATCGTTGATATTCTTTGCTCTCTCCAAATCTTTAACGCCGCCCACCTAAACAATCACAGATATTGTAGTAAAATTCCTTGATATAAACTATACTAAAATATTTAGATTCAGATAAGGTTGCAATGGATATCCCTAATCTTTGGAGAATTTCTTTATATTACTGATGAAAATTACTCAAATAATTCATCAAAATGAGTTACAAAAACAAATAAACTGTCATTTTAAAGAAGTATGCACATCAACAAAGACAGCACAGACATCACTGGTAGAGGGGAAAAGCTGCTCGAGAACCTGGGTCCTACAGATCTTGAGATTGCAAAACAAGGGGATGTTCCAACCTTTCTCAATTATCAAATGGAGGAAGTCCTAGATTTGTCATTACTGTCCTTTGGGATACTAGCAGATATTAAGGACTGAGAGTTTGTCTTGAACCTTCCATGACTGACCATAGACATATACACTTTAGTCTTGAGGGAAAAGAAAGGACCACCTGTACAGGAACCCAAGGACCAATTGTGACTCCTTTAAAAGGGACCTGGAAGACGGGCTGAGGAATGGACCCCAGACTAAGCTAAGGAATGCAGAAGATCTGGAGTGTTGTGTGGGGTTTTTCATAAACATTCTGGTGCCTTCCTATGAAAGAAACTGCCCCCTCATACATGAGGCTCGGGCTAAAGATAAATTCAGCTAAAATTCTTTTTTAAGTTCCATCAGGAAAAAGACATGAAGGCTATAGAATGCATATAAAGCCAATAAATGTCACGAAACTTGGAACTACTATAAGGAGTCCCAAAGATTATACAAAAAAGAAATCAGGAAGGCCTCCGAGGAATCTGGAATCTTGGCCTCGATAAAGCACCCCTCCAAAGCTATGACTCAGTTGGAGGGGGAGACTTTGAGGCTGTTGCTTGAGTCCCACTTTCTGGAGGCTTGCATTATAAATCAAGAACCATACTCTGGAAGGGCATGAGCCTTTGCAGGAAGGCTGGGCAGTAGAAACCAAGATTGTTGCTTTTAAAAAACTAAAACGGGCCATTTATACTTTTAGCCTTATAAGTGCAAGTGTGGATGGGATCTTCCTAGCTCTCCTTCAAGAGGGCTGCGAGATTGTTTCATCCCTCTTAGTGAGAATATTCAGGGCCTGTCCAGCTACGAGGCATGTTTTTCACCTCTGGAGACAGACCAAAGTAGTGTTTATACCTAAACTGGGTAGGCAATCCTACTGCAGGCCTAGGGATCTTCGTTCTATCAGTCTAACATCCTTTTTGCTAAAGGCTCTGGAAAGATTTTTGAAGGATGGGGTACTGGATGATAGACCATACACCCTCATCATACACCCTATTGGCTGGGCAAATCCCTAACCACGGCACTCCATCAGCTTGTGGTAAGGCTGGTGAGGTCGCTGGACTGTGGAGAACTCGCCATGGCAGTTTTCCTGGACATTGAAGGTGCCTTTAATAATATGACTTTAGGCCATTCTGAAATGTCCAGTTGCAACAGACTGGATTATGACCTCCTTGGAAGGCTGGCAGGCTATGGGAACTCTGGGGGAGTGTGTCCGTGAGGGTGACAGTGTCCCAAGGCTGCCCACAAGGGCGAGTTCTGTCATCTACCCTGTGCTGTCTGGCGGTAGATGTACTGCTGGATAGACTTAACAGGGGAGGAATTCATGTTCAAGGCTATTTTGATAACATGCCTTGTAACAAATGGAAAATTCCCAAGTACTGTTTTGGGCTCATACAGGGCTCCCTATGGGTTTTAGAGGCATGGTGTAGAGAAACAGACTTGTCTGTTAACCCAGACAAGACTGAAATTATGACCTTCATAAGGAGGAGGAGGCTGCCAGGTTTGATAGTGTCCCACCCGTTTGGGAAGAAGTTGAAGCTTTCTGGAGCAGTCGAGTATCTAGGAGTTATTCTGGATGCTAGACTGAGCTGGAAAAAACATGATTATAAAGTTAAGAAGGTCTACAATGCCTTGTGGGCCTGTCGAAGATCAATAGGATTGAGGTGGGGCCTAAAACCAAGGTGGTAAATGGCTATACACCTCTGTTATTAGACCGTGTCAATAGCTTATGTGGCACTGGTCTAGTGGCCTGCCTTTCTTGTGAAGGTAGTGGCTGGATTTACTGCATAGATTGGCATGTATGATAACAGGGGCCACCGCACGACTCCTCAGTCTGCCTTAGAGATTTTGAAGACCTTCCTCCTCTGCGCTTGTTTGTGAAGGAGGTGGCTAGGATGAGTGTGGACTGTAGCGGGGTGGTGTTTCAAGCTACCCCACAAAGAGCACTCACTGATCCTTTTTGGAAAAGTGCTGTAACCCAGATGATTGGGGATATGATGGGGACTAGGTATAACCTAAGTCCATCCTACTCTGTGGTAATACCTTCCAAGGAGGAGTGGGACCCAGAGACCAGGTCTCTCCCGAAGGCAGGGAATGGTTCCTGCCTCGGGAGCAGATAGTGTCTGGGGCCTATGGCCTTAGAACCAGACTTGTCATTCCCCTCGGGCGATTTGCCACGGTTTTCCAGGCTGAGGTCTTTGGGATCTTAGTCTGTGCTACGCATATTTACAACATGCCACACAGTTGAGTGGATGTGTACATCAGCTCGGATAGTATGGCAACTTTAAAAGCCCTTAGGGTGGTCAAAACATCCAAACTGGTGTGGCAATACCAGAGGATGTTGGATAGAGTATGTACCAGCTGCCTAGTTACACTTCTTTGGGTACCAGGGAATGCTGATATTAGAGGTAATGAGAGGGCAAACGCTCTAGCGAGGAGGGGACTGGGGCTTGATTCTATTGGGCCTGAGCCCTTTTGCGGAGTGTCTGCTAGAAATGTCAAGTATGAGATTACCCAGCTTAGGGCGAAGACTCATCTTGAGACCTGGAGTAAGCAAACCACTGCCAGGCAGGCCCACAATTTTATATCTGGGCCTGACCGGAGAGTGAATGAGTTTCTCCTGAATTTATCTAGAGCTAAGCTCAGAGAGGTTGTGGGCTATCTTATGAGCCACAATACTCTGCACAAATATTAATGCATAATGGGTCTTGTACAGGACCCTTTATATAGGAAATGTGCGAGGGACTTTGAGACCTCACAGCATATACTATGCAAATGTGAAGGTTTTGCTATGCATACATATGTATCAATAGGGTCCTTTTTTCTGGAATCTGAGGATATTAAAGAGGCAAATATCAAGGATGTGGTCCAATTTAAATGGACCACTTAACTAGAGTAATGCCAGTATATGAGGCACAATGGGCTCTTGAGCCTGTGTGCATGGCTTCTTTTAGAGGCCACTCATTTATCATCATCATCATCATCATCATCATCATCATCATCATCATCATCACAACAAATAAACAAACATTGATAATTAAAACACCAAATTTCTATAATAATTTTCCTCTTAGAGCAGCATTAAAATGACATTTATGTAAATCTGTTGTGTAATAAATGCATTAGCAAGAGGGTCTCTGGGCTTGTTGCATTCAACAATCAAATCTTTGTTCTTAACAACATTTTGTTTTGTTACGAAGTTACATAATACCAAACAATGGTTAATAATTTGTTAAGTCCTAACAAAATGTTACAGAATAACCCTGATAGCGTGAAACAAAATACAGTGAAATCTCAAAATAATGTACCTCACTATAGCATATATTTCACTTTTATGTATAGATTTTAAATCCTCCACTTAAATCCCATACAATACAATGCAAAGAACTTTCATTTTTACGCAAGTGTTAATTATGAACATTTCAAAATTACATATACAATTTTTATTAAATAGGTTTTCTTTGATAGTGTTATTTCATCTTTTCTTGAACAAAAATGTCACTACATATGGTGTATTAGTACATTTTTGCTTCAATTTCAAACTGTTGTCCAGAAATGGAATGCGCAGTATCTGCTGCATTAAGTTCTTTGTTCTCTGAGCAAATCTATTAGGAGTACCAACAAATGCATAGCACTTTCTAAGGCTGGCAACCTGATATTTTTGTACAGTGATCCAGTATTGGTTAAATGCAAATGCACTTCGACTTCCAATTTCGTCTGAATCAAAGGTTTCGTTTTCATATGGTTTTTGTTGTTAAACACAGGAAGATATGTCTGTATCTTGCATTTTTGTTGGTTTTAAAGAACTTCTTGTTAAAGTATGCATCTTGCATATTTGTTAATAGTAAAGAGCTGTTTATTAAAGTGTGTATCTTGCATTTTTGTTGAGGAAGGTAGTTATTCAAGTTTGTGTTTTTTATTTTTGTTCGTTAAAGCATCCATTAAATTTTGCATCTTGTATTCTTTTTTATTATTGACGAAAGAGCTGTTTGTTAACTTTGACAACATAATGGAGGCGAAGAAAAGAAAGAGTTTTCAATAGAACAGAAAGATGATCTGATAAAGAAGGTAGAAAACGGAATGAAACAGATCAAAGTAGCACGTATGCATAACATCAAACCCACCACTCTTTCGACAATACTTCATGACGTAGAGAAAATACTTCAGGCATACGAAGGGACATCATTCTGCCACAACACAAAGAAGATTCATATTGTTGATTTCCATCAAATGGAAGCAATAGTGGACAGATGGTTCAAAGATGTAACAGTTTCTGGACCAATGCTCCAAGTAAAAGCAAAGGAGTTTGCAACGTTATTGGAGCCAAAGACTTTCAAGCAAATGCTGGTTGGCGTTTTTGTTTTTGGGAGAGGTGCAGCATTTCCTGGAAAACCGTCAGTGGAGAAGCAAGAAATGTCAATGTAGAAGCTGCTCGGGAATGGAAAGGAACATATTTAAAGGATGTCATAGTAAATTACAAGCCAGAATACATTTTCAACACAGATGAAACTGCATTTTTATATAAAATGCTGCCAAATAAAACAATGGCTTACAAGGATGAGACCTGTACTGGTGGTAAGCAGTCGAAACAGAGAGTGACAGCATTATTCTGTTGCACTGCCATAGGTACAAGAAGCTGAAGCCATTCATAATAGGGCACTTTGCTAAGCCAAGGTGTTGCATCTCTACCTGTGAAATATATGGCCAACAGCAAAGCATGGATGACAAAAAGTCTGCTCACAGACTGGCTCATTGAGGTGGATAAAGAGATAGGCAGAGACAAGAAGAAAATTCTCATCATAGACAACTGCTCTGCACATAAAGTGGACTGCAGGTTCGAAAATATCAGCTTGAATTCCTAGCTGCTAATTGCACATCAATGTTAAGTCACTAGACCAAGGAATCATCCAGAATGTCAAAGTGTACTTTTACAAACGTTTGGTGCAACGTGAGCTTATCAACATGAAACTTAAGGTGCCTACCAATATCAATATTCTGCGGGTATCCAGATGATAGCAGGGGCCTGGTGGAATGTGAAAGCAACTCAAGTTGTGAATGGTTGAGGAAAAACTGCCATTATGAATTTTCAACCACTTACAGCACCAGATGACACTGAAGTCTCTTGTGAGATGTGGGAAGAAGCTGCAAAGGAACTAGATCTGCCATACTCGTTAACCTTCGAAGAGTATGTCACTATGGATGCTAAGGCAGAGACAACATATCCCTTAAACAGAAGCAAATAGTGGAATCTTTGACTGTAGCAGCCCTTCAAGATGACAGTGATGACAATGCAGAAAAAGCTGAAACTGCAGCTAAAAGTGTGTCTTCCGTTGATGCAATGAGGCATATACAGCAGCTAGGGCAATATGTGGAGAAAACTGACCAGGTGCCAGAAAACATTCTGAAGTTGCTTGGAGAGCTTGAACAGTTTAGGGAAGAGAACTTGTTAAAAAATCAAAAAAAGACCAAAATCAATGACTTCAAGACCTGTGTGTAAAATGGAAAATGTCATCTGATTTGGTAATGTATTTTGTGTAAATATATGGATTGTAGATAGATACATGTGTGTGTGTGTGTGTGTGTGTGTGTGTGTGTGTGTGTGTGTGTGTGTGATATTTATTTGTACATACAAGAACTTAAATAGGGCTGCAATTATAGAATTAAAGGTACGTAAACTATGCATTATAATGTTCTAATTTTTCCTGTATTTCATAAATCCCCTTTTCAGTATAGCATACTTTCAAAATAAACATAAATCTTATGATTTTAAAAGTACTTTATACTGAGATTCCACTGTACATTGCACAGTTGCTAAGAAACTGTCATTTCTTTATTCAAATTCAGCCTATGCTTCTGAAATTGAAATTGAGTTTTATTTATGGACGCTCTTTAACAAATCCGGTTCTTAGCATCCCATTCTATATTGGGCGTGAAAGACCAGAAATTTTGCTCAGAGGCCTCCTTATCAGGCTTGAGATTCTTTTACGTGCTGTAAATCTACGACACAGGACCACCGGCTTTACTTCCCTTCCGAAGGAAGCCATGCTAAGGATTTAGCCCGAAGAAATTCATCACCCTCCATTGGGTTTGAACCCGCAACCTTGTGAACTAGAGGCGCATGGTACCCCCAGACCACAGAGGATGACTTATGCTTCTGTTATAAATATCTCAATCATATGGAAATGTGCAACCTTCTTCAGCACATTGGTGCACATGATAAAGAATTACGGTGAAATAAGAAAATACGTCACGCAGTGAAATACATTAATAATTGTAAAATAGTAATTAGTATTTATATTAATCTCTCTTCTCAGGTGATAAAGAATTAAAGCTGAATAAACTTGAATGAACATCATTCAAGTTCATCGATATCAGCAATTTGGAATCAATCAAACCTATCTCTCAGAACCCCTGCTAAGATAGTCTACAACAAAACATTTCTGTATCATTGTGCTTTAAGGTTTATTATTATTATTATTATTATTATTATTATTATTTAGGCTTTCTGTTGTTTCTTTGAATTTGTACAACATTTAGTAATTAGTACTAATTATGCACAAGAATGAATAATATATTACAATTAGGGCTAATTATGTACTAGAGTTAATACACACATTAAAAGCAGCCTACCTACAGAAAGAAATATTTCTTGGCAAAATTTAATAAGCAGTTTGCATAGTTATGAATACCTTGGGATGGGTTAGCTGGTTCATGTGCTATACCTACAACCATTGCACAGTTTTGTATTTCAGTGATTTCAGTGATTTCAGCAGCTTTAGCAACATAAAACTTTGAAAATTTAATGCTTGAAAGAAATTAAAGTTAATGAATTAAAATATTCAAATGAGCCATTGGGATGGATTCTATAATGCAGTAACATACAAAAACTTTGATGTTGGCAAATAACTTGGATATACCTGGGCCTCAATTAGATGGTCACAGTGGATGGTGGAGGGGACGGCTACGCGGGGTAATCCACTAGATATAAACTGCAGCATGGCCATCTGAGCAGTAGCATCCTGCATAGCAACACGATCGGGACGTAGCCTGAGGTAGCTCTTGCCACGCTCAATCTCCTGTGTTGCAGGTTCATCGATGTGTGAGTACAACACCTTCTCTGACAAGGTCAAAGGTCTGTTTAACCTGTAAAGGAATAACTGGTCACTAGGCTATCAATGCATGAAGGTTTAAAGTGTGAGAGGAAAGGAATAGAGAAGAGTAACATGAAGTAGAACAATCAGTTGGGGAAAATCTTGTTTATAAACCCCAACAAATGAAAATGGGTAATTTGGATTTAAGAACTAAGTATGACTCAGAAAAACAAAAGTTCCAACTTCTTTGATTCTTGTGTATACCCCTGCCGTTGAATCTTTGCATTTGACAGTTTGTGTGGCTTTGCATAACGTTGGCTATATTGTGGTTGCAACATTGCCAGAGTGGTTAGTAAACAACAGCTGATTGTTCTCCTTTCTATTGTGTCTAAGCCGCATACATAAAGTGTACGTAAGTAGCGAACATCATTGAATAATAACTATTTTGTATTATTATTATTATTATTATTATTGTTAATTGAAAATAACTCAGCATAAACATTGCAACGTATGTAGAATAAATTAGTGCATTTGACGATATAGAAACAAAATAATGCAAACATGCCTGCTACATTGAGAAGAAATAAAACCAATTATAAGCTGCGATAACAAAGTTATTTTCACTCATGCTACATTCCAGATGGTCCAAGAATTTTGTCCTCTTTCTCTTGGAGTTTCACTCCCTTGTAAATAACAGTTCTTGTGATTAGTTCAAGAGCTGCTGCAGTTCGTTGTACAGCTTTATCAGCAGGAATAGAGGGATGCCTATGAACCTTTACGTACTCCTCCTGTTCAAAGAATTCCAGGTCCTTCTTAACAGTCCCAATGCCTGACTATTAAATGGCACATCTCGACGCAAAGGATTTTCACTTAGTGAATCATCACTTGGTGATTGGCGTCATTTTTGAGACATTGTCGCGCTTCAAATCTTGTATAAACAATATGAATGACATATATATATATATATATATATAAATGAATGCCAATAATAACCACAAATATAAATAACAATGAACAATATTAGCTTGCAAAGAAAAACTCCACGTGCGTGCTAGAGATTCACAAACTGAAACACGTGGTTGGAAATAGCTACATCTGGCAACAGAGATGCTTCCAGTTCCGCTTCCACTTTGTCATAGACCACCAGAAATGCTGCCTTGTGATTGGTTTAGGAAGTCTAATGGTTAAAGGTTTTCATCTGTTTTTTTTGTGAGTGTACCTACTTAATTGCTAGCTATCAAGTGCAACGTTTCAACGGCAGGGGTATAGTACATAGAGGTATAACATTAAAATAAGAAATCAATGCACAACATTTTAATTAAGAGTTTTGAAGTCAGTCATGTTAAAGGAGGGCTTGACTTGTTGCCAATTTATTTTGAGTAACTCTTTGGCATATGACAAGATTACAGACTTACAAATAAAAATACTGAGACATTAATGGTATATTTTAAGGTCTTCTATATGCATTCTGATAATTGTTCTTTGTTATGAAGGTAATGTTAGTTCACATCACACTGGAATGTAGCTTGTCCTGACATTGCAATCAATTATGGAAATCTCAGCCCTTATAAAAAGGGGATAGCTGTAATTTTTTTATTCTGCTGGACCTCATAATATGATGGTAACTGGGTGGGAATATGGTTCATGCACAATATATTTAAATAACAACAAATATGTTCTAGCTCTGTTACTTGTATTTTTGTCTTGTCTTATTTGATACAGATTTCTGTCATTGCTCTGGACACGCTTCAGCCTTGTTACTTGTATCGGTTTAAAGCCAATTCACAATGCCTGCACTCTTTACAAGGAATACATTCTCATAACAGATATGGTTTCAAATTCTTCTGGTTCTAAAAACATTTTCCCAAAAGCAATATATCTCCTGTAAACCAAGGCCTCACAGGAGCATATGATGTGCTGGGCTGTTTCAGTTTCTTTCTTGCATATCTGCAATCTAAGTTACCCTGAATACTCCCATAACGTTAACATGCTGTTTCACAGAGGAATGTTCTGAGAGAAACACAGTAATTGTTCTCAGCTGAAGTCTGTTACATTTAAGTAAGCTTTCAGCTCTTTTCTTACATCGTTTATTAATAGTTTATGATATTTGTTTCCTGGAGTTGTATGAAAGAGTTATGATCCGCTTTGAACCAGTTCTTAATAGCCTCTCTTACTAAACATTGAGATGTTCATAGAACACGCTCTGGCCCAATAAATTGTGAAGCTGTTCCTTGTCTTGAGAGTTCATCAGCTTTTTCATTTCTCTCTAGCCAATATGATCTGGCATAGATGAGTTGAATTCATTCTGTTCTGCCAAGCTGAGAGCATATTTAGGCAATATAAAACCAGTCCCGATGTTACCTTATGACTACTTACAGCCTTAAGTGAAGCCTGATTATGTTACTCATGTAATAGTTCTGTTTCACTCAAATTATTTGGCATGAATTTAAAAGACTTATAAATGTTCACTGAACTTGTAATACATTCTGTCCCCTCTGCAATCCAGTTTAGGGTTTGACAGAACATCTGTTTTAACCTATTAATTCTATATCCTTTTTGTTTAAGTTAGGAGTGGTGAAAATGTGCTTTGTGATTACATTTGGATCCCTTAGTTGCTTGTCCTCAAGAGTGGCAATCTCTCTGATTCTCATTACTATTTTACATGCTACCTGCATTGTGATGAAACTGTCTACTTCCTGGGACTCTAGAATCACTACAGCAATATTCAATGAATTACACAAAGATGTTCTATGATGGTATAACAATCATTTTAGTTCTACATGGAAGGCTTTAAGCTACGTTTAGAGAATACTTTTTCATCTTAGAAAAAAAGGAGCACTTCTCTGCTGTAATACATTACAATTCAGTCATCCAAATATTTCCATTCATATTGTAAAACTGCCTTAAATTAATTCTGTTCCTCTAAGGTGGCTGAAACCAATTTCTTCTAATAAAAGTTTTTCTCTACTTTTCCTGCGTAAAAGTAAGAGTTAATTTTAGCATGGTGTATAGAAATGCTCTTACTAACACTGCAAAATGTGACAGAGTGAAATTCTATCCTTCCAGTATGTCAACATTCTTGCAACAGGCTCAAAATGCAGTCGCTGCTGGGGCATCAGGGAAATGAAAAAGTTGATCAGCTTGCTAAAAGGGATACTGAGATACTTTATACTGGTCCTGAACCTGTGGTTGGAATCAGTACGCGTATTGTCAAAACCAGAAAAAGCATGGATGAGAGAAAAACACCAACTCAGGTGGCAAACCCATCCTGGACAAAGACAAGCCACGAAACTGGTCTTAGGTCCATGCAATTCTTTCCTCATCTCTCCTGAGATTGCACAGAACAGGATTAAGGAAAGTAGTTGCATTAATTTCTGAACATAATCACTTCAGGGAACATCTATGTAAAGTAGGACTCTACAACAATGTACCCATTTGTGGAATGTGCAAAGAGGATAAGGAAACTGGCTCATATATCCTATTTGACTGCCCATTCCTGGCAAGAAAGTGATTTACTCTTCGTATAACCAGAGAAGTTCTAGGAAAGGATGCTGACATCGAAACCAAGATACTTCAACTTGTTCAGGGAAGGGATTTTGGGAAAAAATGAAGGCATCCTTTCCAAAGGGGTTACAAAACTTTTATGGTGACATGTGCGAGATCGACAAAACTCTAACAAACTTCCCCCCTCCAATTATCTACGTCAATATGCTCAAGATGAATGAATGGAGCCTGTTGTCCAGTAAAGGGCAAAGGCCTCCTGCAACAGGAGCTATATTAAAAATACTCACATGGTGAGCTATTCCACATAAGTGGAGAATTTGCACTGTGTATACTTAGTTCTTACACACTTTGAACCTTACTTGGCTTGCACTCTTAATTTTATATTTAACATAGCTTAAATTAATCTTTTGTTTCATAGTTTGTTATTTCTTTTTAATTGTCTTTCAGTCTTTCTAAACAGTTCTTGACCTTGTGGCATCTACACTTTGTGGATCACTATGGCCTAATATTTGTCTGAAGTAGTCTGCCCATCGGATTCTTGGTCTGCCTCAGTCTCTATTTCCAATGTAGAGATCCCACATAGTGTGCCCATCTGACGTGGTGAAGCCTCATGATATCCCCTGCCTACTTCCATTTAATTCTTGAAGCCTGCTGCGCAATGTTCTTGGAAGACATTTTTGGGGACCTTATGTTTGAAACTCTTGTCCTGTAGTGAAATACCCATGATTTTTCTTTCCATCTTCCTTTGAAAGATCTCTACTGAGCTCCTTTCTTTGATAGTGGTAGGTCTGGCACGCATAGAGCAGTACTGGAGTAATACATGTGTATAGGGCTTTAATTCTGAGTATCTATTTAGTGATGGTCCAGGTATTAAATGTCGAGAAGGCCTTTCAGGCTTGAGCAATTCCATCTCTTGATTTCTTTGTTCATTTTGTTGGACAGAGTGCCTAAGTACACATACAGTTCTACATGCTCCAGCTTGGTTCCATCAATTATAATTGGGTCTACTGGCCTATTGGACATTTAGTTTTATTGTAGTTCATCGAAAATCCCCATTTGGCTGACTGTTTAGTTCAAGAAGCATTTGGAGAAGCTATCTGGAAGAGTTGCAATTAACGCAATGTCTTGGTGAATGTTACGTGAGGCAATTTCTTTCCATTTATTTTTTTACCATATTTGTTGTTTCAATTTAGCTTCCTGAATAGCCTACCACACAGCCAGCTCCAGAGAAACCCACCGCCACAGCCTGCATTCCATACACCGGTAACCTATCCGGCAAAATCAGCAGAATCCTGGCCAAACACATCAGGACCGTACACAAACCTCCTCCGAAGATAAAAAACCTAATCAGGCCAGTGAAAGACCAGCTAGGCCTCCAAGTACCAGGAGTCTATCGCATTCCTTGTGAATGTGGTGCCCCTGTACATAGGACAAGCAGGCAGGACCATAATTACCAGGGTCAAGGAGCATGAGGGGTCTATCCGGCTAATGCAGCCAGAAAAATCTGGGTTGACTGAACACTGCTTTGATATGGACCACAGAGCCAACTTCCGCGAGACCACCATCGTTGCCAGGTGCAACGGCTTCTGGGAGCACAGGGTCAAGGAGGCGCTGGCCATCAGAGAAGGGCACGCTCATCCGGGATGCTGGTCTACAGCTCAGTTCCTCCTGGAAACCAGCTACCAATATCGAAATTGACAGGTTCAAACGACACAGAAAACACAAAACACTGACACATTAGCTACCCTCCGAAGAAAAGTGTTTTCTTCGAGGTCCGCCACTTTAAACACAGCGAAGGCCGACTTGCGTTTTCTACGCAGTCCGTGCCCGCTGCCATATAAATGGGCCCAAAATACCGATCCAATCATTCAGCATCCTGAAGTTGGGAGAGATGTACGCTCCCGAAACGTCGATGTCTCCACATCACTTCACCTGGCTTGAAGCCAAAGAACATCTAGAGCATATTGGTCGCCAAGAAAGCTTCAACTCTTATTCCTGAATATATCTTCCAGATGCTGGTGAAGAACCTGGATGACGTAGGATTCCGGTTGTACTCCCCAGCTTACCTGAAAAGTTTCACCCATTTGTTCTGTTTGTACTTTAGCGATGCTTTGTCTGTACAGCTTTTCCAAATACTAACATGTTTTGTTTTAGTCCCTGGTTATATAATGCCTGAAAAACACTTGAATGTTCAACAAGTCGAATACCTTACTGTAGTCCACAAATGCCCTGTACAATGGTAAATTATATTCTTCTGCCTTCTCTATGATTTAGATCATCATTTGGATGTGGTCTACAGTAATGACCTTTCTTGTTCACTTAATCTTTCAACATTTGCCTCATTGTAGTGCTGCAATGTTCTCATATATCTTTGTGAATTTCTCATTTTGTCAGTTTATCCAGTTCTTGTTCTGGCTGAGTTGAATCTGCTATGCTTTAGTGGATTGTCTCAAGTTATATTTGGTTTTCATTATGGCCACACTTCTTACGTGATTGCCGGCTATCAGAGTGCTTTGTTCTTATGAGTTATATAGTTACTCTGCTTCCGTGTGTGTATTGAAGGCTTGCTTTGATAATTCACTTTGTAGTTGTTCTAGAAACTTGTTCCTATTCAGATTTTCTATTTTTGGTCTTGGTTTTATGTGGCAGCTTCTTTTGTTGAACTCCATTATTGCAGGCACCATTCTGTGGTCAGTTTTGAATTTGAGATTTTTTTAACCACCTGTATGTCCTTTGAATACTTTATTTTGTCATTGAAGAGGCAGTCAATTGTGTTATGTGTTTTGCCTTCTGGCAATTGCCATATGTATCTCTCATGTGGGTTCTTCTTGAAGAGTGTGTTGGCTATTTTAATTTTTTGCTTGTGTGCAAATTGCATGAGTCTTCCTTTAGAAAAAGGTCCGCGCGTGCATGTGCACAGCATAACTCAAACAAAAAGTCGGATGAATACCAAATTTGTATTTAAGTTCAGTACCTTCCAAAGATGCCATATGAAGATTTTGAAGAAAAGTCCCCCCACCCCAACTAACCTTTATGTGGAAAATTTTTATAAATTTTTTATTTTCTAAAAATGATTCCAAAAAATTTGATTAAAATACCATATATTAAAGATATTTACATAACAAATAAAATGTATATCCTGAATTTTCTGGGAATACCTATGAAGTCCTCTTCATTCCGAAGGAATTTTGTATAATCTTGTATAACTGGTAAATGTTAAGTGATACATGAAAACATACTGTGTGAAAAATGTAGATCTCTTTAAAACACACAATTTATTTCAAATACTTTTTTGGGGTATAAGCCATTTCTGAAATATCCGTTATTAATGGCTCGAATTATTCAAGACTGTCATTCTTTTAAAGACCTATCAGTTGTTTCTCCTTATTGTATGGAAAGAGTGAGTACCAGCATATAACGTCCAATTCTTAAATGTTTGATTGTCACTATTCCTTTTGTGTAACAAAATCTGTAATGTAGATATTTCTGCAAAGTTAGTTTGGATTAAAATGAAATAGAAAAACAAACTTTCATAAGAATAGTTTGCATATTCACTAATAAGCAATAGGTAGATAAAGTCATGTCAGATTTGCTCTAATTGTCTTGCATCCTTTTATCTATCAAAGTCCATCAGAACAGATAATGAGCAAATGGGATTCAAGTCAGGAGCTGGATTTGTAGTCATATAGGCCACTCTCACATCACAGTGGCAATTCAGAACATGTTAACCTATATCACTATATGGCAAAAAAAATTAACAATGATATTTATGTCACTCTCAGCCTACTGATAGGGGCAAATGCTTTCTCATGTGGAAGTTGGTTCATAGTGCACAGACTAGTTGAAAATTACTCTATTAATTTAAACATACAAAGTACACTTGTATACTTTTGCTTAAAAAAAACTCAGAATAAAATATTAAGTAGGAAACATCCCTTAAGCTATGCCCGTGGTGGTCTCAGTACCTATCAAAATGATGTTATGCTTCTTCCAGTAGTAAAGTGAATCTGCAAGGGGAAAATCAGTTCCAAAGACTGCATAGTAATTGTTCTCATGTTTATCTTACGCACAGAGCTTGCTTGACCACGAGAATGTGCAAGAGCAACCCTAAATAAATAAATATTTTGATTGTTGATGCTGTCAACAATTTGCTAATGACACTGTCAATTGCCAGGATCATATCAATGCTGCTGGTGTGCCAGAATTTTGTCCCCCAGGAGTTCTTTTACACGCTAGTAAATCTATTGACATGGGGCTATTGCTTTTATGCACACTTAAAAACATCGGTCTGGGCCAGGTTTGAACATGCAAACCAGGGATCAGAAGGCCAATGTGCCTAACCAACTGAGCCACCCAGACATGTTTCTAGCTTCTAAGAGTAATATAAGTTACTTGTTTAATTATTTCAGATGAATCTGTATCAAATACAGCTACAATAATACATATGTTTGATTAAATTTGAATTACAGAAACTTGTTTTTAAAACAATGGAATAAAGTTTAAGGAATCTACATATTGCTTGATTTAAGTAATTCAATTTAAAGGTTTCAGATACAATAAATTTGAGCACTTTTAATCACAAAACCATAAGTATTCTGAATTTTAAGACTTTGCATAAAGCAAGGTGTCCAATTATAAAAACAATTTTCATTTAAAACATGCATTGCTTCAATTTTCAAATGATGCGAGATGGAACAGCTCTTATACTGAAGCTATTCATTATCATTATACTGTACCAAAAGAAAATTTCAAATAAGTTTTGCTATTTAAAAGATATTATACCTTAATAAAGCATTTAACTATAATTTTATTGGCAAAAAACCCAATTTTGTTCCATATCCATCAACAGGCCTGCGATCGCTAAGCTTAGGTTTCTGAATTCACAGGATAGTAGCATTCAGTTTAGTTTTTTTTATATATAAGTTTGCTTTGGTTAATCCTTCGTTGAGACAATATCTACTACATCAACTCATTATTGCATTCCTTAATGATGTTCATGATATGTAAACTTAGGTTCCTGAATTTATGGGAGGTAAGCATTCAGTTTCGTTCTTTTTAACATAAGTTTAAGTTAATTCCTTCATTGAGATACCTCGTTCTAAGCCAACTCCTCGGTAGCTCTAGATTCCTTTATATATTGAATTTTGATTCCGTAAGTATTATACATGTTATTGCCTTATAGATGTATATGGAACTTTGTTCCCCCCCAAAAAACAAAATTTATTCTTGAGTATTACTTTTTTTTCTCTCTCATTTTCAGTCTTGGGTGTCCTATTCTCAAAGAATAACCAAACCTATGGATGCATCAATATGTTTTTACTACAATTTATCATATATATTGTATTTTTGTGTGTAAAGTTTATATTTCCTTGCCATCGGCATAAAATACTCAACATAAAGTGCAAGAATGGCATTGGCTACTGTATGTTTTAAGTGTGTGAGGTGTACACTTGTTGCTTCACTTATGAAATCCAATGAGAAATGTTTAAGATTTGATCCAGGTTACTGCATAATATTAATATTACCAGCATTAATTTTCAGTTTACCATACTAAGTATACAAGCATGAGCAAATACAAATTAAGCACAATATGTTTATGCGCATCCCTACATTCATTTGACTAATGCTTGCATTAACAGCAAATATGCAAGGAGCACTTTTTCTGTGGTTATCTTATACAGCATATATTTCAAAACCCGGAACCCCAAAAACCTTGGCTCTTGTTCTACAAACATTCGTAGCCTTGGTCGGATAAATTACCCTTATGCATTATTATCCCATTTTGGCCTCTCAAGTGATACTGAATCATAGCTGTTACCTCTTTCGAACGACCTCCAAATTGCTCTGTAGTTTTTCATATGGTAGGGGAGCATCCTTGTCGAACTTGCTCATTGCTACCTTGCTGGCAGCTGCTGCAAGTGGTGATACATGGAAACATCGTTGCTGTATTTCACGGGCAAACACCGAAAATCCCTGCGTAACAGCAATCATACTTCAATATACACATAAACGATACCTTAACCTAAACAATACAATTTACGGATTGACTGTTCTATTAAAGTATTGACAAATTAAAGGGAAATTGCCACTTCTTTCATTACTGTTATCTAAATTTTATGAGAAACTAACATTCTCTATCAAATTTGTAAAAGGACAATATTCGACCTCTATTCATTCTTGGGTAGCACTTAAAAGCCCTGATGCAGATTCTGAACCCTCATTGGTTTTGTATCATATAAGTTTCAAAACCTTTCGTTTCTACTAATCAAATGAATAAATGCATTATTATGAGCGCATACAAAATATAATTGTGTTGCATTTTAACTTTAAATTTAAAATATTTTCGCTAACCTGATAATGAACTACTCTCATACAATACGCCATACTTGCAGAAGACCGAGGAGAGAATCGAAATTATTATCAACGTCACAGCGGCTACTCTTCTGCCATCTATCGAGGGTACTTACAAATTTCTTGTTTTTGATTAAGTGGTTCTGCGGGTTCTGCGATCAGCTAAAAGTCGTGTAGCATACGCAGAATATCCGTAAATGCTTTGTTTTTCTCTCTTTCTGCGAGAATTGCGTCTTATCAGACCTCATAAATCAATCTTGCTTCTAAGAATGTGTAAGAAATAATTATGTAACAATTGTTTGTAGTGTGGTTATGGGTCGAAGTCCAACAAATAGTACGTTTCAGGATAAAAAGCGTGACGATTATCGTATAAGGCTGCGTATAAAGTTTGAGTCGGCGAATGCGTGGACCAGACAATTCTTCAATTTATCTAGTTTTAAAGTTTCTTAGGATTTAAATAAATTAATGAGTAGTTATGCGTTCATTACTCTAGATTACTCTTTTTCCCTTGCGGCGTTTCCACATATATCTACATACTATTGAAATTATTGCGGACTTTTCATGTTGCTAGTAAAACCGATTTCGGCGGCGCCGTGGCTGAGTGGTTAGACCACTCGCCTCCCACCGATGCGGCCCGGGTTCAATCCCAGGGACCTGCATGTGGGATTTGTGGTGGACGAAGCGGCGTCTGGGCGGGTTTTCTCCGGGTTCTCCGGTTTCCCCCGCCATTCATTCCACCCACTGCTCCATCATCACCTTTCCTTTCCTCCATTTCACCACCATTTCGTTTCATCTACTTCCTTCATCCCATCGGGCTGATCACCCATCCTGGATGCTCTGTCTGATCCATGAGTGTCTGCTCCTCGACGGGCCTCTGACCCCAGGCACCCGCTTGTAAGTCCTATATAAGAGGAGGGTAAACAGATAATGAATGAAATAGTAAAACCGATTTCAATACGCGGGATATGCGATGTTATAAAACTGAACAGCGAAGATGCAAAATTTATATCCATACAACTGAATTGTTTGTTTTTATGAGAATATGTACGAAATAAATGAAAGCCTCGTGGTGTGACATGCCTTTCTCGTTGTGAATCAATATTCTGCTACTTTCTGGTCTCTTGTTGGCATTTTTCACAATAACACAGTCCATTTTGTAATTTTTACGCGATAAACGATGGTGTCTTAAAATTATGCGGCGGAACAGACGTGCGCTGTACTAAATTGCAGGGAGAATTTGCATTTTGAGTACCAAGTGACTTGAACCTACGCTTCCTACTAGCCATATCTTTGCTCAATATGTACATGGACAGGTTCGCGTTTACTATGAAACCTGTGTTTTTCCAGGATTATATCATGGGACAGCTTCGAATTTGCTGAATGTCACGATGCATAAGTATATATTCCGCTCGTCCAACTTGTTGCGTTCTACATATATCGCACTTTATTATTATTATTATTATTATTATTATTATTATTATTATTATCATTATCATCATTATGATTATTATTTTAATATGTCACCTCCAATGTAAGTTGATTGCTATTATTTGAGACAAAGATTAACTATTCTATCATGTAATATTTCATAAAGACTGTTAGATATGCTTATCAGTAACTTGAACGCCCAGCTCTGTATACCTCACCATGGAATAATGAACTCGAATTGGTGCACCTGGCTTATGCTACCTGATTATTGCGCCAACTAGCACCATCCTCGCTACGAGCTCTACTTCTGTGCGCACCTGAGTATCATCACAGACTAATCATTTTGTATGTCATAAATAAGAAGATAAGATAAAAGGCTTATGTAAGAGTTAGGACACTGACTACCTAAATGTAAGGTGTCATTCGATGCATAGCAAAATATGGTGCTTTAAAGCTACGTCATGGTAGGGGATAGGGTTTGACACACAGCTATTAAAGAGTATTAAAAGTTTAATTGTTAAACTGCTACAGGTCATACCTTTTAAAGCTGTTCAACCTCTGGGAAATTTTATAAACCCCCCACATACATAATTTGACGGGTAAGGCCGATATTCTCCAAAAATCATCTTTCGATTCCTTTTCCAGCAATATCCTTTTCCCCAGTACCAGTATAAAATTAAATTGGACGCTCTTTAACTGCTGTGGTCCTTGGCATCCCTCTATATTGGGCGCAACATTCTATTATCAGGCTTGAGTTCTTTTACGTGCCGTAAATCTACAACACGGGACCACC
Source organism: Deroplatys truncata (assembly GCA_030765065.1). NCBI lineage: Eukaryota > Metazoa > Arthropoda > Insecta > Mantodea > Mantidae > Deroplatys > Deroplatys truncata. The sequence goes on along the minus strand of CM060984.1, from coordinate 138,283,515 downwards.
TGCTTTACTTCCCTTCCGAAAGAAGCCATGCTAAGAATGTTTACGCTCGAAGAAAAGTCCATCGCCCTCTGCCGGGTTTGAACCCGCGACCTCGGAAACTAGAAGCCAGCATGGTAACCACTACACCACGGAGGACGTCACCCACCAATATGGCTCTTTAACTTTGGGGTAGTGTGGTTCTCGCGTAGGAATATTCCTTAAGCAGCCACACAATTTCATTTTCCTCATTTTAAACTCATTTTGGTATTTGTTGACAGGGTCATCCTTTCTAGCCAATGCAATTAATTAAAAGTAAAATTTTAAATAAAACCTTAAAATGAACAAATATTCCTCAAAATAGGTTTTAATTTATTAATTACAAATTAAGCCTTATAAAATACAACACTGCAGTGTCGTAAAATAGTGAACTTTTCGTTATCAAGCTTTTCAATTTTTATTTAATACATAACAATTTTGTTTTGCTTGGATGTTTCTAGTTGGCTTAGAAACTCCTAACTGGGATCCTGCCAATTGCTGTATTGATAGCGGTGGTTCTCCTACTAGGTAAAGGTCATGTTCATGTGGCAACTTGTATATATAATCTCGTAAGATGTCTGCGTCAAGAAATGATTAAAAAATCTGTGGTCAAAACCATTCTTGCTTCTGAGAATTGTAGTAATGTGTTTGTCTCTTGTATAGTTTATTTTGCTCTTGCATATGTAACGCGCAAAGGGTTGTCGCGTGTTTTTGCGGCCATATTGCTGTAATCTTAGAAAGGCGAAACTTCTGGAATAATGGCACACTTTTTGGAGGGGGGGGGGGTGATTGCAGCAACGTGAAGTAAAGAAACATATTGCATGTAAGACGTTGGAAAAATATTTGTACAACTACAAAATTAAATTGTGAATATAGCGTATTCACATATAGCCATTGTCAGTCATGGTGGCCCGACGTAAACAAAACAAAAGGCGGGCTTTCCCTTTTCAATGCCTAGGTTCATGGCTAAACCGGCGAGTGTAAATCTCACGTTGATGCTTCAATAGCCACGAAATACTAAAGCAACGTCGCATTTTCCTGTCAATGGTAGACCGGTTTTCGTTTGAAGTCATGTTTGTCAGTTTTCTTTAGACATTCTGAATGATATCAACCTTTCTTTTGAAGGTTATACAATGTTTTATCGCGTGTCAGCGTGATAAAAGTCTTGATTTCCTGCCTCTCGTTTAATTATGTATCGATAATTACATATTAATTATGTTCCAAATTTTGCTTCCCAATAGTAGATTTTCTTATATCGAAAATAAGGCATGTAAAAATGTACATTTAAAGCGGCATTTCCCTTTAAGTATTATTTAAATATTTTCGATAATATAAACACTGCCATAGGCAATTGCAAACACTTGTGAAAGAATTAGTAATCATAAAAATATTTACTCTCTTTTATGCCTATATTTATCACTGATATACCTAAACAGTTTCAAAATATGCATTTTACTTAAGTTTAGGCTTATACCTTTGGATAGCTTAAACAAAGATAAAGCTCTCAGTAAATTTTAAATTTTGCACGCAAATTTGACACGTATGAACACAAGCTACCATTTCCCGAAGTTCTGTTGACTTTGCAGTAGTGGCGTGGGCTACATATGTAGCCCAAATTATAATTATATCTTTGGCCCTGTTAAATAGATATTTTTGAACGCTGTGTGCTTATCCTGCAATTCTTAATACCATATACTGGTAGTTTTTGCAAAAAGAATAAATCCAGATGTCAGTATTTTATTTACAATTACTCAAATGCTACAAAATCACAAGATTGATTCCACATCCGTGTCCATACGATGCTCATTTTCAATGACGTGATATTATTCCGCCTTGTAACTTTCAACATTTTCGACACTTTTGTTACTTTCTTTAGCATTTCTTTTAAGTTGCAGTGTTGCAGTATTTTTTCTCTTCTGCATTACCCACAAAGAAAAATGTTTCCTTCTCTGCCCTCGCAACATTTGTTGCATGAGTAGTCGCAAGGGTTCAGTGGCAGCCTAGGAGGATTTGTCTAAATTACAACAATATGCCTGCTGTTACAAATCTAAAATCTTGCTGAGCTAAGCAATGTTGCAAAGGTAGAGAAAACCCTCACCTCTCTTCACCAGGAGCCTTGCGCGAGCAGAAACAAAATGATTGTTTACACCTGTAGCCCGCGAGACTGCTCGAATATGGAATAACAAATTATATAGCATCAGAAACTATTTATTATAAGTAACCATATATTGAAGTTACAAAACATACACATGAGAAACAGGCATCTTTAACAAAGTGTACAAGTGCCTATCTATATGACAACATATTTTATCTATTATAGCCCAGAGTCAGGAGCTTACTTTTCTTTAAATCTGGCTGGCAATCATTTCTAACTTTTGTGTAATTATTCGAAATAATTTTATTTTAGAATTCCACATGCCATAGTGAAAACTTAAAGTGATATCATACCATAATGTTTACACACCGCATAAAGTCAACGTAATAGTCATTGGAATTTAAGGTTAAAAGTGAGTACCAATGAATTTAATATTTGTTTTTATTGATGATTTTTAAGAAACTTATCAGTAAATCATTGCTGTTCATAATATATTAAAAATACCACACAAATGAAATAGAATATATTTCACTTCATCTTTTGGAATACAAAGTCCTTTCCTTTGTAACTGATCAAAATATGTATCTCCTATGAATGTCCTTTTGCTAACACTGCAAATTATACACAGACTCACAAGATAGTTTCTTCATTATACATTTAGCTGCATAACCACAAATGTACACAATTTCTGACTCCCCAATCTCACATTTCTCTAGGCAATCTGTATTTAATATACAGGTAAAATCACTTACATCACATTCAATATTTACATGCACATGTATATTCTATATACTCTTGTGTATCACCTACTTTTAAAAGTTGTTTCAACCTAATTTTCTTCTTAGATTCAACAATTTGTTTGTATGAAATATTGTAATTGCATCCAGAAAAGCTCGTGTATCTGCTCAATCTTTTCTCCAAGTAGTCAGTTTAAAATTTTCCCGTAAGGAAATGTTCTATTGAAAAATTCTGAAAAGAATAGTGAACCCATTCAATTATTGTCAAAGTACTTTGACGCAGTGCTGAATAAGTGTCCTTACTGGGGTGTAAATTCCATCTATCCAGCCAATCTATAAAAATCCTCAAATATTCAACCTTTTTATCATCGAGGCCAGTTATGGGTGTGGCAAAAGCATCCCTCTTTTTTACATTTTGTTGCTTTTTTTTTACATTCATTATAACCCATCAATTTCTAATTACGTGTAAAGATTCTCAAGTATCCTTATAACCATTGCTGCCTCCTAATACAGCAATAGAGTCATAAAAAATGTTGCATACTAAGCTAACATGTTGTCTCTCTAAATTATTTGAATACAGTGATTTATTGTTAAACTTAAATATTTTTATGACACTGTCCTCTTTATTGTAAAATTCACGTAAATGGCTAAAACGGGCTTTTTTTAGATTACTATCAAGAGGAGGGTACACACATTTTGTTCCTTCATCTTTTAAGTTTAACCAACAATTACGAATATTTTTAAATATATGAACAGTATCAAACATAAGAAATATGTTTTCATTGATATACTGTGGGGTTTTGAAATTGTATTTCTCGGCAGAGAGTAACTTGAACAAATTCTGATTCACTACATTATTATCAGTGATAATACAGAGACTTTAAACCCAATATTTTAAACAGAGTTAATCGAATGTATAACAGTATCATACAACTGCTTCCCTGTCATAGCTTTTAGCGGAATCAGCCTTACTACTTCTTTGAAACTGTCAAAGACAGAGCTCAGCATTCAAGTTTGGACATATTTTGCTAACTCTTTTGTATTGTTTTCAGCATAACCTGTAATGGTCTGACTTCCATAATCTAAGCAACTTTTGGTGTGCATTTCATCAATTAGTACCCAAACAGTAGGTTCTGTTTTATTCAGACTTTTAAATAAAGTACTCGCATAATTATTATTGTTTGCCTCTTTGTTTGGAGAAATATTCATGCCCGTTGACAATAAGCTTAACAACGTCTTTTTGTTGGTAACGCAAAATAAACTCTTAATGCATTGTATGGAAATGGAGAAAGACTATAAATAACGAAGGCAAATACTAGTGTACAGGCAGAATGTTTCCTTCGAGAAGACAACAAAATGTTAAGTTAGTCTCTGAGTAACTTCAAATGATATTCTACGTCATCATCTGCATCCATATTAGCCAATTTATAATTGCATGCTTTACTTACACAACATCTAAAATTACTTTCATATATGTATGAACAGACACGTACCTGGATAGTAAATGTTTTGAGACCACAGACTCAATTTCAGATCCCTGGTAACACCCACTTTAAATCATTGGAATGACAATTCATAACCATTTATATTCACACGAATTACCAGGTTTTCAGTATCGCAATGATATTTCTAATAAACGCTTTTCTGTTTACTGTGTAAGCTTCACGATCAATTTTAAGGAGGCAGAACGGCACACACCTATTACTAACTTTTACTGACATCTTTCTAGATTTAATTTCTCTGACAAACGATTAACAAAACTATCAAGGTTGGAATAATGTCAGAAGACAAAGATTTGTTAATATCATCTTCATGTCTTTGTATAACCTTCTGACGTCGTACAGCAGGATCTGTTCTACTACTAGCTTGAGACGATAAATATCCTAAAAGGATATTGCGGAACTTCACCTTCAATTAATTTTGGAAAAGATAACTACCTTAAATGTTTATTACCAAATGAATCCACACACTCTTCAGATGTTATTATTTCTGAAGGACTAAAATGTTCAGAATAAACACACGAGTGCACACTAGGAGACCAGTCTTTCCTGGGGATAGCTCGCAGTCATGCATTTGAAGACGTCCATAAGGATGTAAAGGTACTCCTTGGTCCCTCAAAAACTGATATAGTTGGATTTGCATCCAGGCACACAACAACGCTGCGGCATCTGAAATAAAATATTCATATATAGACACACACACATCACCTATTTAGTTATATCTACAATTTGCTTTCCTCTTTTAAAGCATTTTATAATAATGGCTAAAACATTACATTCAAAAATATAAAGGACTGTTACTAACAGTAACTGAATAACATTTAAGGCTAGGTTTTATTAAATTTCAAGTTTATAAATACATGTTCGTTTCAGATTTATCTGACAATATGCACTAAACTTACGATTTCAGACGGCAGCAAGTACTAGATAATCTTCAACTGAAATCCGTAGCTCAGATTCATGGTGGTCCTGAAAACGAAACACCACCAATGTTGAATTTCAGTTTGGGTGTACAAAACAAAATTTACATATTATTTATCATTAAGATATAAATAAAACACCTTATCCTCATATTGGCGTTATAATCCGAAGCTGCGATATCGCAAGAGTAATAAATAAGCAGCAAAAGTATTTAATTGTAATACGCCATGAATTTTCATCAGCGAACATTCAAAAGGCCACTAAAACACACGCTTACACAATACATTGGATACACTCGCGTCTCTGTAGTCGGATTAATGCTGGATTCCCAACTTGCTTATTTGACGGCTGGTTTTAAAGAAGGCTTATAAAGGCCAGTTATAAAGAAGAGGCTCTAAGGCAGTAAAGAGGAAAGTTCTACACAGTATTTATAGACTGCCCTGCCGCAAGGCTTTTGACTTAGTGACAGAAAAATAGTTATGAGAAAACCCAAAAGCATTACAGGACAAGACCACCCAATCACAAAAGCTGTAGAACAAATGCTTTACTACAAATATATACAGATTAACAATATAGCCATATCCGGAAAAATCAAGCAGACAAATGGAGTGCTCCAGGGAGATCCCATTATCCAACTTTTTGTTTAACATACTGACAGCGGATATCGCCTCAGTCATCCAAGACCCAGAAACCATCATAATAATGTATGCCGATGACATGGTAATAGGATCTACAAACAGGGAAAGACTGCAGACAGCAATAAGTGAACTGGAAACATGGGCAGAAGCAAACCATCTGACAATAGACAATGACAAAACAGTGCAAATGACTTTTCAGAAAGGCAAAAAATTAACATCTGAAGATACAATAAAACTAGTCGAAAGGCTTTAGAGGTTATAGAAAAATAAAAATGTTTAGGAATTATACGGCAAACAACATCGACCTCCTTCAAAACCCATATCCAGGAAATAGCAGCAGCAGTAGCAATCAGAGCATCTCCTTCCATCCACCGGTCCTTATCAAGAACTGTCAAGGATAAGAAGTAAGAGAGAAAAGATTCACTCAGACTTCTATGGAGCCAGCATCATGATGGAAAGGGAATAGACAAAATATTGGCAAGGCCAAAGAACATGGATAACCAAGTTGGTGGTACACGGTTTACATCACAAAATTTGTAGTAACAAAAATTCCATACCCCAGTGAAATGTGCGTGTGCTCTCTGTGTGGGCAAAGTTGCAACTTACATCATATAATTGCAGGCTTAAAAAGAACAAAATCAATTGGCGAACACGCAATAAATAAATAAATAAATAAATAAATAAATAAATAAATAAATGTCTCTTCGGGTGCACTTCTCTCCTATAAATAAAGGAGGCTATGGAATAGACAACTGCTGTTGACTTAATTATTGGATATAAATATAGGAGAGAGTGTTACCAAACCTCTGTTCTCGAAACTGAATTTGTCCAATTGGAAATCCTAGCCATTTGGGGGGGGGATCTTAGGGAGAAGTAAGGAAGGGTCGCAGGAGGGAAGTAGCGGGGTCCCACGGATGCATCCCCGTTAGTTAAGATGGTGGGTTGCTGCTGCGGGAGGCAGGAGCGAAAATAGGTTGTTTCCCAGCTTCCAAGACATTGCCGAAGCCCTGCATGGGGCCTGGAGGATAGGAGGAGAATATCTGTATTAAAAACGTAAAACGCACCGAGATGCTTGGCGTGGTCTCTCGCTATAGGGCAAGAGCTGTTGCTGGTATGGCGTGGCTTGGTGGAGATGAAGGTGATGGCGAGGATGAGTTAGCGGCTGCCGCGACATAGTTCCGCCGCTGTGCCTGGAGGACCCGGGAGGAAGTGCTGTTCGAGAAAGGTCCTGATGAGGATGTGGCATTTCTCGAGTCTCTTGTGGCTGGACTGTAGCTGGCGAAGTTGTGTGAAGATGTCGGCGGTTGCTTGTTGAACTGAACCAAGGGATGTAGTGATTGTAGTCCTCAGAGCGCTCAGCCGCTCAGTCTGGTCTAGGCTATTGTCCGGTTGTGGTAGATGGGGATCAGGGAGTAAATAATGTTCCTATCGATGCGGTGAAGTTTCCTATGGATGGAAGCATTGAGTTCCGCGTCCTCTTCTGTTGCCGTCTCTTGAATGACGTGTTGGAGATTGGCTAGCTTCTTGGAGACGGCGGGAAAGTACCTTGTGGCGGTTCGTTGTTTCGCCTCTAAGGCAGCGAGGTGGTTTTGTGACAGAGAGCCGGAGCGCTTCTAGGCGTCGGTTGAGTTGAGAGACTTCGTCGCGAACGACGATGGATGTCTCTGTGAGCTAGGCGAGCCAAGCCTCGATGGATTCAAGGGCGGAGTTGGTGGTGTTGGCGCGGTGTTGTGTAGTGACCTCAGGAAGATGCCCCTAGGCTGACCCGGTCGGTTGGTGGCTCGTCTGCGGCGGAGGGCCTCTGGTAGCAGTAGAAGGTCGAGGGGGAGGCGAAGGGCCTCGCCGAGTGGTGGAAGGCCGAGGTTGGAGAGGGCAGATGGTCTGACCACGATGTAGTGGTCTGTCCGGCCGCAAGTGACGCAGAACCTTCGGTCACGTAAGGTCATGCTGCTGGCAGATAGACGTGGCAGAAGGTGCGCCGCAATAGTGACATCGCGACGGTGCTGGGCAATGGTCCACCGAGTGGCCGTATTGGCAAATCTGGCGGCATGGTGGTGTCCAGGGGGTCCTACTGGCCTCAACCCGAATGGTATGGACAAGGAAGCCCATACCAGTGACCAAGGCAGCGGTGTAGCGCGCCCTGTCCCGGCAAAGATGCACCAGAGGAGTAAGACCCTGGCAGTTGCGTATCCTGGTTGCAGAGACCAGGGAGTTCCAGTGGCGTTGCGTGCTTCCAGGAGGACCTGCGAGGGTAATTGGCGATGTACGCCGATGGCGAACTGCCCTGAGGCGCCCTGGGTGGCTGGAGGAGGTGTTCGTAGGAGAAGCGGCAGAGTCGGCGGCGATGTTGGTTGCTGCTGGTGGTGGTGAAAACAGCGTGATGGCGCTGCTGTCGACGGCGGCGTAAGTTGAGTCCGGGCGGATTTGAGGAGGTGCGGTACTGACTGAACTGCCAGGTGTAGCGGCGGTGGAAAGCGGTGTTGGTGGAGGATGTATGGTGTCGACTGGTGCGGCATCCAGGTTATCCTGCGGCGATTTCGGCCGTGAGCGCACCGATTTCGACACGAAGCGATGGCCGATGTCGCGGCAGGAGTTCCATCGGCGGTAGCCGGCAGCCCAGCAACGGCAGAGGCGATGCGTTACTGCTTCTTCTTTCCCATGCTGAGATGTACCACTGCGGCGTCCGGCGAGCTTATGAGAGCCTAGCCACAGGCTGCAACAAATCCCAAAATTGTGCTTTAAATGGAGAAGTAGGAATAATTGTAGGTCTCTGGTCGAACAAATGTCCATAATATATGGTTTTATTGATTTTAAAAGAAATGACTGCAATTTTTGTTTCAATAACTTTGTAGTAAATAACAGTACAATATGTTTACTATTATTAAAAGCCTTAAAACTGTCGCAGAAAGAGTATTTACTCTAATGAATTTACTGCTTGCCCTATCTCTGACCCCTTTTGCCAACCATAACCACAGCGGACGTGGAACATGCATAGCTTTCCCGTAATATGAATAGCAAGGTCATTCAAAAGTTACCGGAAAGTCTACCATTAATCCTGTATTCCAACTTGTTCAAATCTGTTAGATGTAGTGTCCCCAAAATGACTTACGTTTTCCTATCATAAAGCGTGTCATCTAATAATAATAATAATAATAATAATAATAATAATAATAATAATAATACTTATTAGTTTCATGTACACGTTAATTGGTAGTATGCCAATCCTACACCCCAGAGCTTAATTCATTATAAGTTATGAGAGAATAGATACTAGTAGACACTTTCACCATTACCATTACTACAGTTGCATTTTTGTTTTAAAGTTTTTTAACTCAGACATAATTTCAAGGAATGATTATTAGGTAGTGAAGGTTAATAAGGGGGTTTGACTGGACAGAGCAGTTTGTATAGGAGGTTAACCAATTATCCTTTGACGATTAATGCAACATTTATTTTAATTTCGTGTCAGAATTATATAGTCAAGTATTACTATGTCATATGTATGTTTAGTTCTTAAGGCTTGTATTCGAGTATAACACAATTTTCAATTTTCTTAAAACCGGAAGTTCTTTGTAATAATATAAGTATTGTTAACACGTGTGTTTAAGTACATCTTAAAATAGCCAAGCCTTATCAACCACAGCACATGTTTTGCTTGTAGGTTATACCTAAATTGCTTTAAAACAAGTAATTACTGTGTTACCAATGATAAAATGCACAGAGATATCAATTTCAATGGCTACACTTATTACAAAGTTGTAAATTTGGTACTCTGGGCTTCGGCACCCGCGCGCTGCCGATGATATCCTGTCTTTCACTGTATCACTTGTAGTTCATCACTGCCCAATCACGTCCGTTACTAGACCAGTGTCTCGCTATAAAGAAGCACAATGCAGAACAAATAAAGACAACATATATCACATTCGCATAACTTTCTCTACCCACCCCTCTACAAACTGTGAGTAAAAAACTCTACTTCCTGTTAGATATTCGAGATAAACGCTTGCAGAAACGTTCATTACGCATTTCGTTGTAGATGTAAGAGGGATAAAGAGGCTTAAGCGACAGACTCACATACGGACCTTTCGCTGAAACAGTTTTCTTTTTTATTCAAAGGACATGCATCTCCAGTGAAATCTCAACATTTTTGGGTGGAATGTAATACTTCCTCTACTTACTATAAGTAAACCCAGCGAGATGGCTGCGCGGTAAAGCGCGAGGCTTGCCTTCGGGAGATCCCGGGTTCATTTCCCTTCGGACTGGCCGCTCTGATCATGGTTTTTCTCACGGTTTGCCCGGGCTAGTAGGCGAAAATTGGGATGATTTCTCTTCTACCACGAATTTCCTGTCCATAATTTCCTGTTCCTATCATTGCCGTTCATCTGCTTCAGGGTTGAGGAACAGGCGACGACGATAGGTGTATTACGCCAGAACGGCGAATTGTGTGCTTTGGAGAGGTTCCTCACTGGCATTTGGTGGTCAGCTGGGGCCCCCCTCCCTGCGAGCCTATCTCGGGCAAACGGGACCCACGGGGTGTGGGAGCGGTGGCTTGGCTAGCTGGCCTGGATGTACTCCATCTGAAATCGTTAGGGACCCCGTACTTGCTTGAGCACATCGTCCGGATCTGATCGCTCTTCGGGTCTCCTCCCAAAGGTCACGTTAGAAGCAAAAATGGGCGTTGCGGCGTACCTGTGTTGCTCTGCTCCAGGTTCTGTAGGCCTCTCTATGTACTCCTACTCCTAATATAAGGGTCGTCCTCCGTGGTCTATGGATACCACGCTAGCCTCTAATTCCCGAGGTCACGGGTTCAAACCCTGCGGAGGGTGATGGATATTTTCGGGCGTAAAAATCCTTAGCATGGCTTTCTTCGGAAGGGAAGTAAAGCCGATGCTCCCGTGTCATAGATTTACGGCACGTAAAAGAACCTCAATCCTGATAAAGAGACCTCTTAACAAAATTACCGGTATTTCACACCCAATATAGATGGGACGCTAAGAACCATAGCAGTTAAAGAGCGTCCATAAATAAAAACCCAATATCAAATTTATTTCCTAATATAGGTAAGTAGCAGTGGCGGCTGGTGTTGAAAAAAAGGTGAAGTGATGGCATATTGCACAACAAAAACTATCACACATTATTTAAGTATGAATAATAGCATTTATTATTATTATTATTATTATTACTACTACTACTACTACTACTACTACTACTACTACTACTACTACTACTACTACTACTACTACTACCGCCGCCGCCACCACAGCTAGTATTTCTTCTACAAATGAGTATTAAATACTACAATAATTTAAAATACTCTAATAAAATTATTGAAACTCAGTTCTTGTAAACTAAATCTATATTTTTGTCCTTTAGGCTGGTATTCTTATCAATAACGTCCTCGTAAAAAGGCTGGCTCTCTATGAGTTTGGTACTATGGACAACTCCTGGTGTATTGAAATGCTAGCCAACGAAGAAAGCCGACACTGTAACACTGTACTGTGCGAAAATGTTTTCAGTCTTCTCAGGCATGAGAAACTGCGTTCCTTAGATGTACTTGTTGAAAGTATATGGGAGAGTTGGATAAAACAGGGTAGTCTGCTAAAACGAGGTGCCGCGGTTTTCTCGTTCTCTATGTACTGACATCTTTCATTGAACACAATAACTTCTTTAGCATTTTTTACTACCATTTTGAGGCTAATCAGAATGTATACCCCCGTGATTTTCCGTTGTTGTGCATGTTGTGTAATGGTTCATAACATGGCACTGTTGGATAAAACGGTGTATCACTAAGTTGGATACAACAGGACAGTACTCCGTTTTATCCGACAGGCTTAAAATAACATTTCGCATACTTAGAAATGCTTATTTCCTTAGGAAACATTATTATTATTATTATTATTATTATTATTATTATTATTATTATTATTGCCATCACTATTATTGTTATTATCATCGTCATCATCATAATAATTATTGCCATTATAATCGCTGTAATTCATAGGACCTGACAATTCTCCTATTACAATATTATGACGCCCTATGTAAGGAAGACTGGCGGAAAGGAAAGAAAAAATATCAAAAGATAGCAATCCTAACAAATTCTCCTTACAAAGGTGAAATAATTTCTTCCATAAAGACTGCAAAAAGGAAACTTCAAATGCAGCCAAATGCTACAAAATCTTATGGAAAAAAGGGAAAAAAGAAGAAAAAAAAGAAAGAAAACGGTGGAGGAAAGAAGAGGCAAAAACAAGCTGGCATAGTACAGGATTGTAACACGTCATTATTAGAGGAAGCAGAAGATAATAACTCACGTTTGCCTTTTACTGTAATTGTAACGAATATTTTCTAATTCTAAGCCTGAAGAGAGATGGATGAAACGTTGCAACTGTAGTAAATGGGCTCATGAACAGTGTGCTGGCATTGATGATGAGGATGCGGAATCTTGTACTTGTGGTATTTCTGCATATAAAGTGAATTTGAACAGTTCTATAATGATTATACATTTTGAAATTTAAACTATTATCTAAGTATCCTGTTTTATCCAGGCAGTCTGACAAAACGGGGTCTTTGCATAAATTGAGGAAAACATTATTTTTATGATTGTGCCTATTATAAAGCTATTTTGTCACTACAAATTTGAAGTAGACATATCAGGTAATAAATCGTTAAATGATTAACAAAGTGTTGTGCAGAGTTTATAAGATATGTGGAGTTATTTATTAAGCACCCCGTTTTGTCCGACCTTCCCCTTGTCAACATCAAACTAGTAATCAGAATTCCCATGGTTTATAGATGAAACTCTCTCATCATGGCTTCTAAATGGAATGGGTATAGCTATAGCTCTAACGACTAGTCTAAAGATTGGTTGATTTAAAGAAGCGTGTTCATTAAATCTAAGGATTCTTGCATTTCCGTTTGAGTATCTGGGGAATGTGCTATGATTTTTTTTTCTAAAGCTTTCACTTGGAATTGACACTTTAAATTCTCCTCAGAATCTTTATGCTTACTAAAAGCATACGTCACATTTTGGTAGTCACAAAACCTTGTGTATTCCAGACGTCAAACTGATTACTGAACCAAAGAGCATGGCCAACAAAAGAGCGTTTGTAATGTTACACTACTGCATAACCATGGGTACGTATTGTTGAAACCACCAGTCCTTAAAAATTGAAGGTTGTATGATTTCCCATTTTTTGTTCTCTCTCCTACTTCGCTTCTAACAATTATTTCTGTTAAACCTACTGACCTTCCGCAGTTTAAAAGGTCTTTCGTGTCTTCGTCCTTCCACCTACTAAACGGTTTCCTTTGCAATACTAGCACTATGTCCCTAAACGGATACACATTTCACTTTCACAGCGCAAGAAAAGCTATACTTTGAAATAGCTTTACACCATCAAATCAAATTGACATCAAGATTGAAATTATGCCGCTTGTTATATTATAACATTTTAAGAAACCAAACATACAAAATACGCTAAATTACTTATGTTCTGTCAATTCTGTACGCCAAAGGGGTTGACGAGCTAAAGAGAAACCCTCAGCTCCTCTTCATCCCAATAAAATTGTATTTTGTATACGCCAGAGTTTCTAAAAACAGAATCTCACTAGACTACGTCACTGTTGTCATAGCAACCATGAAGAGTTGAAATAATTTACCAAAGCAGTTCAACGTCAAAGACAACCCTTATTTAAAATTGTGATTTCGTTCTTGCAGACCTAGCACTCTAGAGGTCAGAAAATCAATTCTTAGATGCGTGAATAGCACACTGTCGGCAAAAAAAAAAAAAAAAAAAAAGCAAAGGGATCGACAACAACAAGATAGTCATAAAACTGTTGCGAATAAAAATGTTAATGGATGATAATGTGTATTATATTAGAAAACAGGAGAAGTGGCACTTCATACACATCAACTAAATAATTGATGGTAAGCTGTAGACTGGTAAGTAATAGAAAACTAAAAATCGATAGGTCATAGGAATCGGAGCCGTTTCAAAGAACGCTACCCTCCTTTGAAGTGTGGAGTAAACACGCCGCTTTTTGGAACTGACAATTCTTTCGGGGTGATTCCACGACATTTACATCTTACTCCGCCGCAGTTCGTTCCTAAACATTTACTTCCTACTCTGTCGAAGTTCGTTCAGTAGCATTTACTTCTAATTCGTCGGAGTTCATTCCATAATATATTATTCCTATTCTGTCTGAGTTTGTTCCATAATATTTATTTCCTATTCCGTCGGAATTGGTTCCATAATGTTTACTTCTTATTTCGTCTGAGTTCGTTCCATAATATTTACTCCTTACTCCGTTGTAGTTTGTTCAATAGCATTTACTTCCTACTCGCCGGAGTTAGATCCATATTTACTTCTTACTTTATTGAAGTTCGTTCCATGACGTTTCACTTCCTACTCCGTCGCCAGAGTTCACAGCATAATATTTACTCCTACTCCGTCGGAGTTCGATCAATAATGTTTGTTTTTCCTATTTGTCTGAGTTCGGAGTTCATTCCACGAAATTTACTTCCTGTTCCGTCGGAGTTCGTTCCATGATATTTATTGCCTACTCCAGTGGTGGCGAAAGCGCGACTCGCGAGGCACCGTGACTCGCAGGCTCAACTCCTTTTCTAGCCACCTATTCATTTGTTTTCCATGTACTGCTGAATGGTGTAGTGCGTGTTGCATATTTGATGACTCGAGAGAGAAAGGCATTTTCGCCACCCTTGGCCTACTCTATTCGAGTTCGTCCTGTACTATTTACTTCTTACTCCGTCAGAGTTCGTTCAGTAATAGTTACTGCCTATTTTGTTGTAGTTCGTTCCATGACATTTACTTCCTACTCCGTCGAGTTCTCATAATTCAGAGCGGTCATTTTATGGCCCGGCCCGGACGCGCAAAAGCGCGCTCCGTAAAATAAATTGAGTTTTTATTTATGGACTCTCTTTAGCTACTATGGTTCTTAACGTTCCATTCTATATTGGGCGTGAAATACCGGAAATTTTGCTCAGAGGCCTCTTTATCAGGCTTGAGCTTCTTTTAAGTGCAGTAAATCTAAGACACGGGACCACCAGCTTTACTTCCCTTCCGAAGGAAGCCGTGCTAAGGATTTTTATGTCCGAGAAAATCATTACCCTCCGTCGGGTTTGCACCCGCGACCTCGGGAACTGCTAATGTATGCTGTCTACTATACCGAGGAAGCATTTCCATTTATCCCTCGTTGCATGCTCCTGAGTAATTTTAACGTGGACTATAATGAGTACTAACCTTGTTCTAAGTGGTGCCATCTGCATTCAGACATTCCTGATATTCTTCAACGTGACGGGGTTGCAATTCATGAACAATAGTCACTCTGTAGGATTTCAATTTTAAAAATTTAGCAGCTGTATGAACAGATAATTTTCAAGACCCACTTGCTGTACTACGTCTTAGCTCTTTGGAAAGTGTTCGGATGATGCAGCAATTTTGTGAATTTGTTTCTCCGATAAAACACAACTTTTTAGCTTCTTAGGCTTAGCGTTTCGCGAATCCGTTGTCGTAAACTTATTAACCAGACATTGACAGTATCTCTCTTTGGAACGGGAATACCTGAAATGTCTCCTGAAATAGTCCACAAAACTGTCTATAGGATTCGGCTTCTACGTATGTATCGTACATAAAAATAATTACTTGTTAAAGCGTGAATTTTTCGGCAGGCATTTCAATGGACTAATAACAAAACAAGGACAGCAACAATAAGAATACTCTAAAGTAATTAACACAAAACATAAATGTATGAATAAGCTTTCAATTTTGGGATGCACAATGAACAAACAGAAGGTAGCAACTGACAGTTGACATTCATAAATGATAAAGCGTTGTCTTTTAGGTTCGTATCGTATGTACATATATGTTTACATTGCTCATTTTGCTTATGCGCTTTGCTGTTTACTTAACCACTGAGTGGGGCTGGTGATTTTTATCATTTTGAATTCAGAAATGTAGCATTTTGATTTGTGCATTTAGTATTTTGTAGCGTTTAAACAATTGCAGTTTAGCATTTAATAGCATTTTGAGGAAAAACACGCAATTGGAGTTAATTCGCACATTAGTGCGAAGTTAAAATCATACTTGCAAAGAGTTAATACGAGTGCTAAGATAAAAATACACAAAGCTAATTTTGAGCTTATTTTAAATTAATATACGTTAAAGCAACACAGAGAAAAATAGAAGAAATCGATAAAAGCCAAAGCATAGCACACTAAAAAGAGAAATTTATACTGAGAAAAACCAAAATAATAATAAAAAAAAATGCACAATTGAGTCATGCAGATTCATGAGTCCTTAATACTATTGAATGAAATCACAGAATGTAGGGCAATATTTTGTTCCGTCATTCGTGTTCTCCTGTCACAATTAAATTGTGTGTACTGGGCATACCAGTACATTCATTCCAATTAGGAATGAGCATACTCATATTCCTCAACAAAACAACCCCTCAAAATAACAAAACAAAACATCTTAACCCGAAAAATGGTATCTTTGTTTTACTTTAACTTAAATATTTCAAGTATTTTATTAACAATACTCCACCAGCAATGACAGGATCAAAAGCTAACCAACCTCTTAGAAAACAAATATTTGTCGATTTTTCTTGCATATGACTTCTGAACTTTATGTTGCACTTAGGCATACACCCATAAAATGTCTCATTTTGCTTTACACATCATTTGAAAAAGTCAACTGCAACATATCTTTGGGTCACCACCCTAGCACTCCTTTTCAGCACAGTCCATAAAGTTAACATCTCATCCCAAAACTAATGTGAAGCATTACATTCACGTGACTTTCTCTACCCTCTATCTTACTAGAGTTTATTTTTCTACCTACTTCACTTTAATCCAAATAAACCTTTGCAGAAATATCTACGTTACGCATTTCGTTATAGATTCAAAGGGAAGCACGATAGTCAAATGTTTAACAACTGGACGCTCTACGCTGTCTTAAAATGCCATACTGTTTCCATGTAATTGCGAGAAACAACTGAACGTTGAAAGGATCTTAAAGAATAACCAAGTAATGAACAATTCAAACCATTAATAATGGATATCTCGGAGATGGCTTATGCCACAAAAAGTTGTTTTAAATAAATTGTGTGTTCTAAAGAGATCTACATTTCTTGTGTAGTATGCTTTCGCCTATCGCTTAACTTTACTAGTTACACAAGATTATGCGAAATTCCTTCCGAATAAAGAGGATTTCAAAGTCTCTTCTCAGAAAATTCAACATATGCATTTTATTTGTCGTGTAAATATCATTAATATGTGGTATTTTAATCAAAATCGTTCGTCATTTTTTAGAAAATCAAAATTTCGAAAAATCTTCCATGAAAGCGTAGTTTCGAGTAGGGATTTTCTTGAATATCTTCGTGTCGCATCTTTAGAAGGTACTGAGCCTAAATACCAAGTTTGGAGTTTATCCGATTTTTCGTTTTTAAAGTATGTAAAACGGACAGAAATAGCCCTCCAATTGATAATTAATTGACCGTGACTGAGGCCTGGGACACAAAATAGCTCACACTATACAGTTTTAATAGAAACCGCTTGAATAAAGAAAAAGTTACTTAATCTTTCTTTGATATTTACTTAATTTATCCTTAGATTCCAACTGGTAACTTTTCGATTACAGAATTGAAAATCTCATCACGGACCACAGGAGGCGATTGAGAAAGGCACTGAAAAAAATTAAATATTAGCTATTCTAAAGAAATTTTAAAACTGTTTTCTGTAAACACAATAACAGAAATATTTCCAAGCAGGCAGAAACATCAATGTACAACAAATAAAAAAGAAGCGGCTGCTGCTGCTGCTACTGATGATGATGATAATAATAATAAGAATAAGTTAATTATTATTATTATTATTATTATTATTATTATTATCTGTTAACTATAACTTTTCTATACAATTGTAGCAATATTAAGAATAGAATAGTTTCAAAGCTAGTTCACTACACAATTGCAATAGAACCCTTCAAATAAGAACAAATGTTACTTAACCTTTCCCTAACATTCACTAATCTTCCCTTCGATTTGAACATGTGAATTTAGATTATGGAACTGGAAATATCACTGCTAAATCAAGGAAATTACTGAGCAATGACACGGAAAAAATTCAACTTGGTGGTATTTGTATTAGCTGTACGGTGAGCAACCACATGACAAATAATTGTAATTAAAAAAAAAAGGAAAAGAAAAATGGTGGCCTGGGAGTGCGGAATCTGCATATTCAGCAGCTTCACCTCTATGTATGTTAAGTATATGTTAAAGGTTAAATAAATTGAGTTTTATCTATGGACGCTCTTTAACTACTATGGTCCTTAGCGTCCCATTCTATATTGAGCGTGAAAGACTGGTAATTTTGCTCAGAGGCCTCTTTATCAGGCTCGAGGTTCTTTTACGTGCCGTAAATCTACGACACGGGACCACCGACTTTACTTCCCTTCCGTAGGAAGCC
Organism: Deroplatys truncata; assembly: GCA_030765065.1. Taxonomy (NCBI): domain Eukaryota; kingdom Metazoa; phylum Arthropoda; class Insecta; order Mantodea; family Mantidae; genus Deroplatys; species Deroplatys truncata. The sequence continues at coordinate 138,265,126 of CM060984.1, read as the reverse complement.
ATGCTAAGAATTTTTACGCCCGAAAAAATCCATCGCCCTCCGCCGGGTATGAACTTGTTAGGGGTTTCTGTATTATGTGAAAACTAGGTATCTTTTATGTTATTAAATAACTAAGGGACTAAAGAGATGGTGCAAAGATTAAAAATTATTTAAGTTATTCGAACATTCCGATAGATGAGTGTTTTACAACCAAAAGGGAAGGAAGTACTTGCAGGTATGCAGAATGTTCAGAACTTTGAACACTGTCGAGTAGAGAGAGGTTAAGGAAGTCAAACGTTCCAGCGATATTTCACATCCTTTCGCGAGAAAATCAGGGGATTATTAATTCGTTATTAGGTATAGCCGGATCTGTAAGAAACAACAATTATAAGGGGTAAAAGGGAGTTCACCATAAAAATCTTATAAAACATTGTACAACAATTTAAAAAAGAACGGGAGGAGGTAAATGAAATTGATTGGTCATTGAGTTTAAAAAGCTACCCGTGCAACGTCCGGCTGCCAGTGAGTTGCCTATAAAAGCTATTTTTATACGTACATTTTTGCATACAAGAGGGAGGCCGAACACAGTCAGCTGCTTAAGGAGAAAGTGAATTTATGCCAGACTTGAATACATAAACTTTGCATGGGCTAAAGAAAAAGAAAAAAAAAAAAAAAAACAGAAAGAAAAAGTACTGCCATTTAACATTTCGAAGTACATTTTCTAAAAAAAATTTGAAAATTTAAAGGAAAGACAGCGAATACTTTGCAAATGTCTAATGCAACATGCATCTTTATTCGAGATAGAAAGTGCACTTTAACACAACTTGCATACATTTTGTTGCAATACTGTTTAATTTTGCAGGTAATTTCTTTAAGAAATTTAAATATATTCAAGTATTTTTTTGTATTTTTCGCTACCCCGTAGTATAGTTTCTCGGTTGCATCACTAAGTGAGAATAAAGAGGCTTTTATAGGACGTTTACAGAGAATTAAAAATATGCACGTGCTTTGCCATGTCATTATCTTAGATAATCGACATTTGAATCAAAATCTTTTGAGCCATTTTGAGCAAAAATATTAATGAACTTTTTACTTGAGTAGGACTCACCGAAATTTTGGTTTTTGAGTTTAACTGTTTATATTCGCACGAATACACACAAGCGCGCCCGCGGGCTCAAACCCGGAAGAGGGCGATGGACTTTTTCGGGTGTAAAAATCCTTAGCATGGTTTCCTTCGGAAGGGAAGTAAAGCTGGTGGTCCCGTGTCGTAAATTTACGGCACGTAAAAGCATCTCAAGCTTGATAAAGAGGCCTCTGAGTAAAATTTCCGGTCTTTCACGCCCAATGTAGAATGGGACGCTAAGGACCACAGCAGTTAAAGAGTGTCCATAAATAAAATTCAATTTAATTCTCCCTCTCCCTCTCTCTCTCTCTCTCTCTCTCTCTCTCTCACACACACACACACACATAAACGTTTTTCTGAGTTTATGGGGGATTCAGGGAACTTATAATGTGTATTTACAATAAAATGTCGATATCTAATTTTTGGGCCGAATGATGTAATTCCTCTCTCTTAGATAAGCAATAATGTAAGGCTAAATCCATAATAAAATAGTTTTTGCTCCTTACATTGTTGCTGTAAACAAATGTACAGAATAATTAGCAGTTGCTATGCAGCCGAAAGGCGTAGTCAAGTTCGGTGTTGTGGTCTTGTGTGCCAAAGTGTACTCAGTTCGAGGTTAATGAGTCAACACATAGCGAGTAATTTGATAAAGTGGGACACAGCTTGCTGCAACCAATTGGAGGCAAAACAACTTGTTTTTGGCTAACTGTTGCTACTGCTGTCTAAACTTTTATTTATCCTTGAAGTACTTGCAATATGCCCTGGGCCATCAGCAATTTAAGCTACCGTATAGCTGACACTCAGTAGCGGCTTGAACAACGCTTTAAATAACGCCACCTTCAGGATGGGGATCTTCAAAAAGGCAGAATAAACCATTGCCACCCGTGATGGTTATTTCATAACATTTTTTCAAAACGTTGCTTTTGCTATTTTGATACTGATGCTGCATCTACCAATACTAGCTTTGCCACCACCACCACAAAATAATAATAATAATAATAATAATAATAATAATAATAATAATAATAATAATAATAATAATAATAGTATAAACTAAATTGCGTATTTGGCCGTCAATGTTTTTCTGCAAAGGTTTTATTTCAAAAGAACAGAATATGGCGCATGCATGTAGTCAAAAGAAGATTGAAGGAGAAAATTACATAGCATAATTGTTTAAGTCATTAACTGTCAAGAAATGATTTTATGAGATAGTAAAAAATAAAATTTCCATAAATCCATGTCAAAACATCCTGAAATTAATAATACAAGAGATCTAGTCATATAAGGCTGTGAATAATTTAAAAAAATGAAATGTATATACAAATAATAACAAATACTCATTCATAACATCAAATGAAGCAAGTATACCTACGTAATTTTGAATAATTTTATACACGAACGTTATGTGGACTAATTGTAAACATGTGGTATTTCATACATAATATCAAGAGATCTATTCATATCTGCTTGTGACTAATACTTTTGTATAAAATAACTGTAGGCATATGATAATTCATACCTGGTCGAACAGGAAACTTCTTCTCTTGGTTATTCTTTTTACTTCCTCTGCCATGTAATTGTAGAGGAAGTACTGCATTCCAAACAAAACTTCGATTCGAGGTTTCAATGAAAATACAAGTTTGGAGGCCTCCTGAATAATAAAAAGCATTTTTAGAATAAGGTCTGTGTGTGTGTGTGTGTGTGTGTGTGTGTGTGTGTGTGTGCGGTGTACCCATGCATGTTTGTGTCTGTCAACAGCATAATCAGCATAATTAAAACAGAAGAACCGGATAAATATTAAATTTAGCATTTAGCTTCAGTATCTTCCAAAGATGCAACACGAAGATTTTCAAGAAAATTCCCCATCCAAAGCTACCTTTTTCCATGGAAAAAGTTTCGTTCTTTTTTATCTTGTCACAATTGCTCTGACAGTTTCAAGTAATATGCCGTATATTTAAGACATTTACATGACAAATAAAATTTACAACTTGAATTTTCTAGGAATAGCCTATCAAATTCTCTTCATTAGTAAGGAATTTCGTGTAATCTTTTATGACTAATAAACCATAAGATATTGACAAAAACTTGCTCCACAATTGCTACTCAATGTTTAAAACATACAATTTATTTCAAATAACTTTTTTGTGCCATTAGCCATTTTGTTACTGTTTTGAATTTTTGAATTGTCAGTCTCTGAAGTGCTGTAATAGTCAGTTGTTTTTCACGAACACCACGCCACAGAAACAGACGCTCTTCTTGTAATATGTGGTGAAGTGAAAATAAAGAGTATGTTCAAGACAAAAGGGTCGGAACATTTTTTTTATTTTGCTTTTGTTCACTTCCCAATTTCTTTTCAAGATAAACAGTAAGGGAACTGGCGCTCAGGGGGTGACTTTTGACCGAGTGTTTTTATGGGGGGTTAACGAAGAATCTCTCTCTGTTAATTCATAGAATTCCTAAACCAATTTATGAATGGGAAGTGAAAGGATAAGGCAACACAGAAAGCAAATGATCGCATGACTTCCCGTGTTCTTTTGTCGTCAATATTTGCATGCCCTTCCATATTTTGGCACCTAGAGTCTCCGAAAATGCGGGAGATCGAAGGACAGAGGAATCCTCTTGTCCAAATCCCAGCGTTGTTTCCGGATAAAGACCTGAAAGGCCCGTAGTTTTGCCACGATTCCGACTTGCAGTATCCAAAAATAGGTGGCAAATATTATCCGAGTCTGTATCCGTCAGCTTGTTTTCGTGCTGGTGGAACTCGAGGATAAGATAGTCTTCCAGTGGAGACACTTGTGTCTCATAACAGATGGCACAGATTATAGAGCGCATGACGGCGCAGTCTACTCGCTTATGGTGTAAGGCTTTCACCGCAGGACATCCATTGCATAGATTAGAAGTTGCTCTGCCATGCCACCACAATTTGTCTGCTGTTGAAATAACCTCATTGACAGCAGAGTATACGGCAGCCTCTCAGTCAGTGGGGATCTTCGGATTCGTAAATTTGCTCCAAATAGTAACCATAGTCGCAGCGAATGTCCCGTTGTACCCAGATAGAACACCGATGGTAGCCATGACATATTTGTAAAAATAAGCAGACTGTTTATATAGGCTAGCCTTTGATTGGTCGTTGTGGACAGATTCACAAAGATTCCCAACACCGGCGAAATTCGCGTAACGGCCTATCTGGAAGACGAAGCTGTTCTTTCCGAAGAAATTTTTGAAGTGGAAGGTCCACACCGTCCAGAATATATAGTGGTGTTATTCCAAAGATTGCCAAACATTTTGCATCCGCTACTGCTATCAGCCCACAACTATCTTTATTAGTTGAAAGCCGTAGTTGATCTCTGGAGATCCGATAAGCCCGGAACTACAGAAAATAACCACCGAGACATTAAATTCTCTGAGAAAATTACTTAGTAATGGGCAACACTTGGGCAATGCACCAAATCCTACTGAGGGCGTAAGATGCACATACCATATACGTTGAAAAAGTTTGAGTGTCCGATTCCGCTGATCTACTAATAGAATCAGAAACTTGGTAAACAATTTCATTTCAATTTAGTGCCACAATCTCCCGAGAGCAGTGCGTAAACATAACGTCCAAGATCTTCACGTGGCTTACAATCCCCATACCTAGTAGGTTACGTGGCTCTCGCCAATAACAAAACTGTAAAACCTCCGACGACTTGGTAAAATGTAGTTTTGCTCCAGAAAGGGTTTTATATTTTAGAAGACACTGATGTTAAGTTCCCACATCAACACTGTTTGCCATGAGACAATGTGCTCTAATAAGGAGCCTATCATATTCATATTGAAAGTGCCTCAAACATTTTACTATATTATCTATGTGCTATAAGAATTCAATGTGTCAAAACTTAGCTGCTGTTTTCAACTGCAAGCTCCCGAGATCGGAGCTGGAACATGTCGGGTTGAAGCAGTAGAAAATTAGGAGTTGGACATCTATTAGCTGCAGTCCAGCGTTCCGAATGCACGTAGAGTAGACGATCGACGTCCCTGTTAGCATTTTGCAGGCACAAAAGAAAAACAAAAGTGACTGGTGTTGATGCAGTGATTAAAACACAAGTGTTTTTGGCACCATATTCAGCAAATAATTGCGTCATTTTCACATGCTTCTTCACATATTCTTAAATTTGTTTGTAGACAGAATTTAACGGGTAAAATGAACTCGGGAGGGGAAAGTCGAATGCAGTAATGCATTTTTCCCCCTACGAAACAAATTTAATGATGTTCCGGAACCGCGAGGAAGAAATTTGGCAAGGAATAAATGACTGCAGTTTCAAAATACTGTCCCGTTGAAAAACCTCGAAATGAATGTTCTCATTGGCCGTCATAATTTCAGTCAGAGTACGAAATAATTTCCATTGCCGGAATAAAAACTTATCCAAAGGCTGAAGTTACCCCTGGTTCCGGGAAGAATCTGCAGGACTTCAATAGTTTTTTCCGGGAGGAATATCTTTAAGACATGTAGTATGCTTATAACCCGTCCAGGAATCTAACAATAGAGCACAGTTATTTTTAGAGCAGGGGAAAAAAGGCTTCATTAAACAAGGATCTCAGCTCTTTTCCGCCATTTCCCCGATTTCGTTGCTTTCACAATTTAATTTTCCGCCTTAATCATTTGCCCTGAAGCTTTGGACCCGAAACGGCCGGCAATCTCCTGCAGTGCAACAAATAATTTAGGGGAAATAGAGTCATCCATATTAATAGTAGGCATAATGGTGTATCAATGGGTCAGAGCACCAATAGATTGTGCCACAGTTTGTACACGTTTCTCCCAACAAAAGATAAAGTGCTTTTTGCTCTTATTTTGCGCTCGAAATCAGTCTGGTCGGTGTTATAAATACAGGAGGGGCATCATTTGACAGTCGCTCTTTAGCTGTTTCCAAAAAAAGCTTTTTGACACTTTGTATTTTTCTTCTTCCTTTACGAATGTCCATAAAAAGAATTTTGTTATGTTCTTGCCTTTAATTTTATGAATGTATTTGAAACGAGAGAACCAATTGGAAGATACACTAAAATCCATCCTAAATAAATATGTTCTTGACATTTCCAAGGTCAAAGCTTCAAATCCTCGCCGGTTACGCTTTTCTTTGCTCTTCTTGCTTGTACGAAGCGAGCAAATAATCTATCATACATATACCTTTTATGCTCAATGGGATTTAAGAGCGCGGTTTCTACATGCTTTTTCCATGCCTCAGTGACGTCACCGAGCGAAATCTGCTACGAACATTGGAAAATGAAAGACCCTTCTTCCCACCATCGTTTAAGCAGAAAGAGATAGAGTTTCTCTTATATTCGTTGCTAATATGTTTTCTCTCTTTTTTGTGGACTGCAAACAAAACTAGAACTGACTTCGCTGGAGACCGGTCTTTATTGTTGAAGTCACTAGATTCCAAAACGGGGCTAGAACCTGATTCCGTTATACCACTTGTGCTTGGAGAGTGAATTTCGCACATGGAGAATTGAAGATGAACTGTCATCACTGCCTTATCTTCTTCTACATCTAGAGTTGTAGGATTTTTTAAATAAATTAATAATATGTCGACTAATTTCTATTTTTTCAGAACTTATTACGCCCGAAAAAATCACTTTCTTGAAAATGACGCAACGCGAACTCTAGCACATTAATGTCGGGATTGCATTTAACGTAACGTGATTTAACGCCTCGTAATGTGAAAGTCTAACACATTATATTAAATGGAACTATTTAGGGCTGAGTTAAAGTGACTTAACTTAATGGGACGTAACAAGATTTTGGCAATGAGAAAATTTTCGTTCACATTACGTTAAGTATGACATCAGTAATTTGAACCAATCGGCGTGAAGCAGTAGCACGAAATGATGAAACCAAGTACTAATCGAGAGTCATACTTATTACGTTAAGTGCATCCTAATTAGAGCTTAGTTTAGTAGCATTTCATAACTTCACGTTACGCCCCGTCGCGTTAAGCAAAGTTATCGTAATCCCGGCATAACATAATTCATGTCAGATTCTTTAAAGAGACAAACACAAGGCAACAAAACCTACTGTGGCAGAAAAAGCCCATAAACAGATAGTCTTTCTTAGGCGGAAACTTCCGAGCACATAGATCGATCTTGAACTCACACGAGAGCCTGTAATGCTTGTGCGGACGAGAGACCGACGGCACGTCAGGGTTATCTAATTCGTTCCTCGCGGTGCTATGTTATTTTCTCTATATGTTCCAAGATATTCTCAACTCATTTTTGGGGTACTTGCAATTGAAAACAGTGGCTAATGTTTGGAACATGAACCTCTTATAGAACATAGATGACACAGTAGAATGCTTGAGATGCTTTTCGATATAAGCATAGTGTAGTGTCCCTGTAAGTTGGAATCGCTAACCATGCAGTTCCACACCGCCCAAGGATGATTGCATCTGCCGCAAAACGGAATCGAGGCTGAAGGCAAATAGACCCTTAGACAGAGGGCAACCATGTCGGCCTAACCTCTCTATTGGATGATCGGATGATCGGAATAAGATGGCGGTGCAGAATATTTTGGAAGTCGCTGCAGCATAGAGGTTTTGTAATGAAGCAACAAACCTTCCTGGGATCCTCAAATGTTACATTAGCAACCAAAGGTAAGAATGACTAGCATTGTCGAAAGCCTTTTCAAAGTCAAGGTTAATAAAAGTCAAGGTTAACCAAAGACGCTGGAATCCTAAACATGACAAATGATATCCCTCAATAAGCCAACGTTCTGTGTGATGTTTTACCACTGTAGTCTGGGCGTTGAACAGAATTGCCTCACAAACTGGATACAGATTCAAATTTAATGATTTTTCCAGGAATTTGCAGTTACAATTGAGCACGGTAACCACCTATACTCGGCAACGGCTTTAGAGCGTCGGTGCTTTGAGAGCAAAATAATTACGCCTTCAACAAATTCCTTTGGAATCACAGCAGTATGTCGAACATTGAACACTGCTCTCAATTCCGTAGCGATGACTCCCAAAACGTGAAATAGAAGGCATAGGGAATACCATCCACCCCGGGAGCCAAGTTCTGCTTTACGTTCTTCAGACCTGCATCTAGTTCCTCGGTAGTAATAGTTCGCGCAAGAGAGGAGCCGATCTGTGAAGGTATTTGATACTGCAGTGGTGACAATGCTCCCCTTTGGGAAATAAATCCTCGAAATATACATGAATACAGATAACGATAACAGAGTTCCGGAAACTACACGCTCATGTGACAAAGTTCTTGTATAAAAAGCTGATTCTCCGGCAAGATAGGAGAGAGAGACGTTTTTCTTCTGCAGGCATGTGTCGATGACAGACATCGCGAAGGCGAAGCTTTCGAAGATTTAGCGAGATTTGTTCCTTGATAGCATGGATACGTTTGGACACATCGCGACTGGCGTTTTGCAATTCAGCCAGATTGTGTAAAACAGCCTAAGAAATCCAGTAGAGCTTGACGCTCTCTGGCTGTTGGAAAACTATCCCTTTTATAAAGGACGCAATTGCTGGTTAGCCTTATAAAGCCACCAAGAGAGTTTGTTGTGGGAGTTGATGGAGGAGGATTGTAACTTTCCCACAGTATGCGGATCTGTCGTCGACGCAGCTTCTCCGCGAAAACAGATATGGGATTCGTCCAGTAACCTCACCCAGAAGAGGGAATGTGTGCAACCCGAGTGATCTGACATATGACTGCATGATGATCACTAAAAGCGAAATTTTGTAGGTGTACATCATGGACAGTGAGAACAAAATTGTAAGAAAAATAAAATGTAACAGTTCTAGTAGCCGACAATCCACGGAAAAAGGTAACATTCACACGAAACCCATATTTGATTTCTAGGCATACACAATGTCAAATTATGTTGCAATTTGCTTGAAAATAGAACTAAGATTCCCAACATTGCGGTTAAAATTCCCCAAATGAGATACTAAGGGTTCGAATTCATAGTCATCGCTTATTTCAAGGAGTTCCTTAAGCAGCGATTTTCAATACACAGACGCTACTCTTTCAGTCAAATAAGGAAATACTTATTCATATAAGGAAATACTTGTTCGTATAAGGAACATCCGACTTCCACTTATATGCAATAAGGAGAGCCGACGCCATTTTGCATCAACTGCCAACAACGGAGGTTAAGATAACAGCATTTTCGTGGAGTATATAGTATTTCATAACAAAATTATCTGCGCATTAATAAACGTATTTGCGTGATTTGCAGAATTCGCTTGAAACGCATAGAGATGCTAACTTTAAGAAGGATATCGGTTTACCAAAGTCGTTGTTGTAATAATTAGTGCATCTACTATTAGAGGTTATGAAGGCGCAACGTGAGACAGGCATACTTGAAAAAATAATGTAAGAATCTCAATGCTATGACACCGTCCATGTTTTCTGTTCTGACTTTTTATCATTTATGTTATCCAAAATCCTTAGGTCCTAAATGCGGAAATATTTCTGCAATAAATAAAGTACATGTCTGCAACGCTTATCTGGATCAAGTTACCTATTTTGCATAATTACTATGATTGCAATGGATCCATAACAAACCACACGTCTTTACCATTAATTCGCAAATATACGCTGGATTATCAAAATCTTGAACAGAGGTTTACCGATTTCGCGTGTAAAACCGCTGTTCAAGTCAAACATTCTAAGTTATTGACTATTTTGTTTTTCTGCTTACTGTTAGACGGTGTCATAATTACATTTGTGGTTTGCTTCCATGCATGCATATACACAAGCGTAGATTGCTGTAAATACTTCTATCTACTCACACTTCAGGCTATAGTCAGTGTTTCAGTTTTAAAAAATGAAGAAATTAAGTGATTACCACTTAAGGGTAGCACATCACACAGCGTCCGATTGCCCGCATTCTACAACGTGTTTGTATCTCAGCACCAGCTCTTTTAGTTGGTTTCTTTCCTGCTGGCTGAAATGTTTTCCTTTTGGCATGTCTTCGACCTAACTAATGTAATGAATAACTAATTCTACAAACCGCTAACTAAATTTACAATCTACTTGATTTTAAACTAAAGTTAACTAATTAATACATGTGTTATTTAAAACTCGCAAACTTCTAACACCTGCTTAACAGTTATGCGGAACAAAACAACAACGAATATGCAAATGGCGACTGGTTATGTGGTTACCTACATGTTCATTTACACATTTCTTGGAGCATCCGAGTGGCTGTGAAACAGCTGAACCATGTTGCTACATGTGCTTCGGAAATAAGTACCATCTCTCTCTCTCTCTCTCTCTCTCTCTCTCTCTCTCTCTCTCTCTATATATATATATATATATATATATATATATATATATATATATAAATGGCAGTTAGCGTTTCCTTAGCACCACAACATAATTCCAGAAACTCAGGCGGGCTACAGAAACGATATAACAATACAGGACCAACTACTCAGGGTGATATCAGACATGCAAGACAACTTCAATAAAAGCAAGACAACCGTTGCAGCCTTTCTGGACATAAAATCCGCGTTCGATAAATGCTGGACCAATGCCCTCCTATACAAAATGACCTCTCTTAACCTTCCGAGAAAGATAATTCGATGGACGGCCAGCTTCCTGCAGAATCGGACAGCCAATCTCAAAATCAACAACACACTATCGGATACAATTCATCTAAAAGCCGGCACGCCGCAAGGGAGCGCCATTTCCGGCCTCTTGTATATAATCTACACTGCTGACACGCCAAAACCAATAGTACCCACCGTCAATCTAGCGCAATATGCCGATGATACACTCTACTGGTGCTCGGAGTTCAGGCCAACAGTAGCCAAAAATGACTGGAACGCCAGCTCAAGGAGTTCGTACAATGGGCAAAAAACTGGCGAATTTCAATTAACACGGATAAAACCCAAATACTTACCATCAAGAGAAAAGGCCGCTTTGCAAAGACTGCACTTCGCGTCAACATCGATGGGAAACTCATTAAATCAAAAGAAACGGCCAAATATCTGGGCATTACAATCACAAATAAACTAAAAACTAGCCAGCACTTCAATCAGAAAATAAAGCAGACCAAAGCCATGCTATCAACAATGAGATACCTGGCAAACAAAACTAACGCAGGCCTCACCACAAAAGCCCTACTCCACCTATATGTAGCACTCGTCAGGCCGGTACTAACCTATGGAACAACAGCGCTGGCGCCCATAACGTCAGCAACAACAATACATCTCCTACAGACAGCAGAACGTAAATGCCTTCGGATAGCAGCAAAGGTGCCCTACTGTTATTCCAACAGGAAACTATACCAACTAGTAAAGACCGAAACGCTGCCAGACTTCATAGAGAGAGGACTCCTCAACTACGCAGCAAAAGCAAGCAAACTCCAACACAGGCAACAACTACTGCAAAATTCTGAAAATTACAAGAAAGACGCACCTAACCAGTGCAAAAAAATCACGACACCACCCCTAGCATACATAAGGGCACTAGTCCAAGAGAGAGAGAGACACAAGACCAAATGGAAGCAACGCTCTATCTCCAGAATCTCCTTCAATGAAGCAAGAAGAATATCAACATACAATATTAAAATGACTGGCCATGGTTACCTCACCTTCAAATAAAAATGAACAACCACAGACAAATAACCCTCATCCTAGTCCCAAGACAAATACAAACACCAGACCGAGAAGTGTGTTCTATTTACAAAAAAAATATATATTAAAAAATTAAATAAACTAAAAAAAAAGGCATACAAAACTATGATAGCCTTAATTAAAAAAAAATTAAAACTCAAATAAATAGACACACAAACTAAGAAGAAATGGTCACCACAGCAAAACCCAAGACTCGACACTCGGCACCTGCGCGCTCCTCACCTTCTCCTTTGCCCCCTCCCCCAAACCATCATTACCATCAAGCTGCTGTTGCCAAGTGACTGCGGAGGGTCGAAGCCACCCCAAATAAAAATAACCATTTGGCTGAAGAGGGACATAAACCCTAACCGGCCATGGTTAGCCTAGGCTAACCTAAATTACGCATTTGTTTGTTTGTTTGTTTCCTTATCAGAAGGAAATACTTATTACTTAAGAATATCCTTTTCACATAAGCGACCACTATGAATTCGACCATTAGAACCCTTAGACAGGGCAATAAGAAGAGCTTTTTTTAAGGACTCCCGTTCACATTGAGGTTAAAAGCAGAAGGCGCATATAAGTTGACTAGGATTATATCAGCAGACAGGGCGGAGATGAGGCGTCCAGAGGAATGGAGGTCGACATTAGTAATACTCATTCCTTTTTCATCCGTTCCTCGACCATGCGGACCAAAATTTACACAGTTTTCATGATTACATAGAAAATCAAGGGTAGGCAGGTTTACTTCCTTATAAAAATTCAACATCGATATCATGGAGTTGTAGAAATGCGGCAAATAGAAGCTGATTCTCGGATTTTTAATGTCATTAACATTAATGGAAACAAAGACGTGAAGAGGTATTTAAAAAGCCGCGAAGAAGAGAGAATCTTGGATACGTAGCACAAACAATGGAATGAAGCAGTATTATGGGATCGGACACTAACGAAGTGAAATGTTTAAACCGATCCGCCACTCTTCTCGCCCAATTTGTCCTGCTATACTGTCGGTAAGGCATGTGGACACACGCTGTGTTTTTACGAGGCTTTGTCCTTCTTCTTATCGGGCTTGTCATAATCACTATCAGGGGCATCTGCGGTCATGATAGGCAATTCGGCAGAATACATTCGGTTAGCTACCAACGGCAAGGAATTGTCCACATCTTCCGACCGGGGTTGAGAATCCATGTCGCCTTCGTGTTACAAGCTTCCATTTTACGAAGCCTTGGATCCTGACTGCGTCTCTTTCTCTGGTAACAATTGGTGATGTGTAGTCTCAAGTCTCGGAGACCGGGAAGCTACCGCCTCACCGTTCAATTTCTTGGAGTCTTCTGGACGACTACTCTGTAAGGAGTCTGTGGCAGCACTGTCAGGCGAGGTGAATTTGCTGTCTCGTTGTCTATATTGGCATTCTTTGAAGTTGCCAATGTCGGTACTGCAGCATCAGAAACAGTCGAGGGAACAGAAGCAACCGTTGCCAGGGCCAGTTGCATGCCCTTCGCTGTAGGTACTGCTCACTTGGAACGTCTGTTTCGGTCACTAGTTTGAAAATGACACTCATAAGCTGCTGCCCTAGTCGTGATTGAGACGGAATGGTTGCCCATGACCATCGTTGAGGACAATCTGCTTTCAGATGTGTGTTGTCCTTGCAAATGAAAGAAATCTGTTCTTATCCACTGTAAGTGACGTATCCTCGAATCCTGAAATATTTAACATTAAAGGTATCAGTATGGTAAGTTGAGTATAAAGACCTATACCAGTGTTGACTGGAATCCTATAATGATCTGACCAGCCGCCAGTATTGATGTGCAGTATTTTGTCGTACTGTTGAAGCTCGTAAAAAACCTTGGCATTACAGATTTCCAGCGGCACATTGCAGACGCGAACCAAAGTATGCATATTCTCTACCAGCCGCCGTAATTTGACCATTCGTCACTTCACCGGTAATTAGAGCAAACTGGAAAGACCCCCCCGTGTTTACGTAGTATCATTTCATAAACACTGCACTGGTGGAACAGCGCTTTCTCTTCCTACCAACTGAATTGTATATACCTGCTCTGGAATAAGTTCCAATGTGTTGTGCAGCCATTCGAATATTTCAAAAACCGTGGGCCGTTGCATACTCTTGTAAAACAGAACTTTCGACGTACTTTTATGCACTAGCTTCTGTTGTTCCATTTCACTACTGGCACTAAATACACAAAGAACACAAAAACAAGAGGCGCAGTAACACACCATGCACACTAAAATTCACACGATGTGCACGGGCTAAGAGCCAGACTGCGACTGTGCGTTTAAACATTTAAATATAGCTTCGGTTTCCTGTATCATTCTTGTGCCTGGAACGAAATGTATTTACGTTTATATGCACAGTAGATAGAAAGATAAGGTTTCATAAAATAGTTTGTAGAAGTTATATAAAGTAAAAGTGGTGGAAAATGCATGTGAATGCAATACAGAATTTTTGTGGTACATTTAAAAGATATCCTTTTTCTGAGCGATTAGTTTGGATGAGGCTGAAGCTTTCGCCATGAGCCCTGTAGGGATAGATCTTCCTGCTGACCAGAAAATACAGGTCTTGCGGGTAGGAAGGTTTACAATCTTCGAAGTTTCTCTTTAAACTTCATTTATTTAGGGTCGCTTTAGCAACTTCGTTATATCGCGACCACACATTCGCTTATATAATACGGTGCCATCGGATAAAGCGGCAACACTGTTAGCGGGACTGGATCGCGGTCGCGTGCCGCTTCCCTCGTACTCATACATCAAAGTCCACAGCATGATCCTAAGGTCGGTGTTTGGTGTGCTGTGAGTGCGGCTAGAATATTTGGCCTTATTTTCTTTCAGGATACAATTATTGCTGCGCGGTACCAAGCCTTCATTTCGGAGCAGTTTTCCCCTCAATCGGCAGATGAGCGAATGCATGACATATTTCAACAAGACGGGGTTACAGATCTTGCAGCTCGGACTTCTTTGGATACAGTTGCGACATCTTTGCTGATGTAGTGATCAGTGTAGGAATGTGGCTCGCTGGATCTCTAAAGCTCACGCCCTGCGATCTCTTACTTGTGGAGCAATTTAGAAGGCAAAATATATAACCAAAATCCCCAAACACTACAAGAGCTGCAAAATAATATACGGGAAGAAATAACTAACATTTCCCATGAAGAGCTGCATTATTTGAATTATAGTCTGTAAAGACGCTGTAATGTCTGTCTTTGAACACAATGAGAACGTTTCCAACATCATATTTGAAAAATTAAGCAATATAAGGACACTCAATATTGTAACTTGCGAAATAAAAATGATAGTAGCTAGTCTTGTCCATTCATCCTATTTGTTTCGTTGTTTTTGACAGTTCGTGCGGGGATAAAGTGTCGGCAGGTGAGTGGAGTGCGGCCTTGGCTCAGGTGCCACCAGCAGCGTTGCCACTTAATCTAATGAACCTGTGTATGGTACAGAGTTGTATCCTATGGAGTTATTAATTTTATACAATTTCAAATTGGGTTATAAATGTTACATTTTGTAAGTTAAGTTTATGCCTTTTCACTGTAATACGTTTATTGTTGAGAGCATTTGACAGATCGCTGATGCCAATATGTAGTCTCCATTTGGTGTACTTTGGGCATGCACGAATATGTTCAACACTGAGGCGTGTGTTGGAGCTGTCACATGTTGTTGGAGGTTCCTTATTTAAAATGAAACAGTGGATGAATTTACAGTGACCAACTCTGAAGCGAACCATTAACTTGCTCTCGACGTTCGAGAGTTAGGAGAGGTTCAAAACTCTTGGAATGATCCTTGTGAGCATTATGTAATTTCCTTTCTGAATTGGACGAAGCGTCCTTCTATTTTTCAATAAACTGTCGCTTTCTGTAGCTAATGATATTTTGGTGTGGTGTAAGTATTCTTAGGTCACTGAGAGGATGTCGGGTAGCTTCCTTTTCGGCTTCAGCTTCGGCTTTTTCGTTTCTCCTAATGTCCACATGTGATGGCATCCATCCAAGGGCTACTGGTTTTCCGGAGTGTAGAATTGTATAATGTAGGTGGAGAATATCTCATATAATGTGGTGTGAAGATTATGAATTTTGGTTGGCGTGAAGTGTACTTAATGAGTCTGTGTAGATAAGATTGGTGTCCACAATAGAATCGAGGATTATTGAAGGGCCTTCTTGACCGCAAAGGCTTCATAGGAAAACATGGGAAAATATTGCGGTAACGAATAATGCATAATGTGGGTGGGATACACTACTCCACCGCAACCACTGGTCGTTATTGTTCCATCACTGAAGACTTCTACGCCATCTGTGTAATTTTCCTGTAAGTTGTACATTTGCTTTAAGATGAAAGGAGGTTATGTAGTTTTGGGTCAGAGGATGCTGAAGGTTGGCTGTAGGCCGTCGGAGGTACCATAGAGGTATATCGTTGTGAGCTGATGTAAATGGATTTTAGGGATTTTAAATAAATTGCTTTGCAGTATTAAGCAATTCTGGTATGAAAAGGGCTTTGTCTTTTGCTTTTATAAAAACTGAGGTCAGTAACTGACACATGCGACCGGGAATTCGGTCATTTATTTCATGAGTAAGTAATTTTTACTATTCCTCTGGTTTGAAAAGCAGCGAATATTAATACAAAAAGGGACACATACATTACTTTTTTACACCATTAGTATATCTTTTTTTCTGAAACATGGGTGCGAGTGAGAAAGCCAACGCATTTACATTGATTTTACGAAACAAAAGTCTATCACCTCCAAACTCGCGTAGTCCTGCATCGCGACAAGTATCGCCTTTATTGCCATTTTTCTAAATATATAGTAGCGAGGTTCGAACAGAGTATTAAGAATTACGCCAGTATTGCCAATAGGTCATAAAATGTCGAAACAAGAAAATCGAAATACGAGTAAACATGAAAGCACAAAGCAGATACCATTCGATCTCCTATAGCGCGAAAGCCTGTGTTGCCTCCTGAAGTACGGCTACAAAGCACAATTCAAAATTCATTCGTGCAGCAAAGGAGGGTCACAATTGTGAAGGCAAGCACTCTAGCATCTGTAAATATAGCGAAATCCAGGAAAAAATAAACGATTATACGATATAAAGAAAGGCGGCACGTTGAATATAAGCTTGGTGACCTAGTAAAACCTTACACCCCTAAGAGAAAGTAGGAAGAGCTACAACACTGTTAATGAACTATACAGGTCCGTACAAAATCGTGAAATCTCTCTCTCTCTTTCTCTCTCTCTCTCTCTATATATATATATATATATATATATAGTCTCTCGAAGTATATAATAAAGGCTAAATTTCACAAGACAGCAAAACGTCCACATAAGTAGGATTTCACGATATTACGCGTAAAAAGACACAAATAGAAAACGGTTGCTAAAACACACAGCAAATGTAAGCATGCAAGAGAATGCTATGAGATTGCCACACTCACGCAAGAGAAAGGAAAACTACTAACGCTCCACTTTACAATACATCTGCTAGCGAAAATGTTTCCACACACAAACTCCGAAATGCATTGTCTTCTACACGATGCAACAACAAATGATAAAAGAAAAGAAGGAAAATAAAAGGAAACGACGAAAAGTGATGTTTAACTTTAAAATTTTTATAATAGCTTGCAAGTAGTTTAAGTGATTTGTTATAGTACAATGCATTATATGTTTTGCACCTCCAGCATGATTTAAGATTTTTTTTGTAGAGGAGATGGTAATCCACGCGACCCAACTATTGTTTTTCTCCGGAGAGATATAAAAGGGAAAATTGTCTTATGTCAGTTTCAGCAGGTAATCCGAAAACGCGACCCCGGTGGTTCTTCACATTCTTAAGGCACTAAATGTTCAGATTTAAAGTTTCAAACGAAGCAAAACCTAAGTTCGGGAACAAAATAAAATTTTGATGACAAGTTGATTTTAAGGACATTTATGGTGTACGCCTCAATGAATACACGTACATGAATTATGAGAGTTTTATGAGTTTCCCATACCTTCTATAGAAGGATAAACACTGAAAATTATAGCTGGAGTATCTTATGAATGTCTAAGATTTATCGAATGTTTAAGTTTAATCTTAGCATTGGTTTCTTTGCGAAGTTGTTTGGAAAATAATTCATATCAAATGTTAAGTCAGTCGGAGCTCATTTCTGCGGAAGATAAATTCTGCAGGCGAGAACTATAAATAAATAAACAAATAGTTGACAGCCAGAAAATAGGGCAACTCAGAGTAAGATGTAATGTACAGCATATATGGTGATAAATGCTAAATAAATAAATTTCCAATAAAATAAATATTAACGTAGTGGGGTAAGCAAGTGAAAAGTCACAGCGTAATGTTATAGTAGTAGTTTCAAGAAGAAGAAAAGGAACATGAAAGAACACGAAGAATAGACTTCTAAAGATACGAGGCTTGTTCTAGAAGTACCTAACAAAGAAAACCGAAAATTTTTGGGAAAAACATGTTTATTTCTGTACATAGTCTCCTTTCAGCTCGATACACTTTTCCCAGCGATGTTCAATAGCTTCGATACCCTAAGTGAGAACCGTCGAGGTCTGCAAAGCAGCCATCAACTGCAAACTCCACCGCTTTGTTGTTGGCAAATCTTTCACCAACAAGCCATTTCTTCAACTTTGGAAAGAGGAAATAATCAGAGGGGACTAAGTCTGGCGAAAAGGGTGAATGAGGAAGCAATTCGAACTTTAAGTCACTGATTTTGGCAATGGCGATAACGGGTGTGCGAACTGGTGCATTTTCTTGATGAAACAGAACTTTCTTTTTCGCTAAATGCGGCCGTTTTTGCTTGATTTTATCACTCAAACACTGCAATAATTTCGCATAATACTCGCCATTGATTACTGTTCCTTTTTAAAGATAATCAATGATAATTATCCCACGTGCATCCCCCCAAAAAAACTGACGCTACGACCTTCCCTGCAGATGAAACTGTCTTCGCCTTCTTTGGAGCCGATTCTTCCCTTTCAATCCACTGTTTTGACTGTCCTTTCGTCTCAGATGTGAAGTGATGGACCCATGTTACATCCATGGTTATTTATGGACACAAAACCCGGCTTCATTGCAACGAAACATTGCAAAACACTCG
This sequence comes from Deroplatys truncata, assembly GCA_030765065.1. Lineage (NCBI taxonomy): Eukaryota > Metazoa > Arthropoda > Insecta > Mantodea > Mantidae > Deroplatys > Deroplatys truncata. The sequence continues at coordinate 138,246,316 of CM060984.1, read as the reverse complement.
ACTGCAACATCCTCCCGACACTGCTTTTGTTCCATCGTGAGTAAACGTGGTACACATCTTGCGCAAAGTTTTCTCATGTCTAAATTTTCAGTTAATGTGCGGTGTACAGCACTTTTTGAAATGCCTAAGGTGTCTGCTAGCTCGCGCACTTTCAGTTGACGGTTCATCCAATACCAATTTGTGGATTTTCTTCATAGTTTCTGGCTGGTCACCTCATTTGTTCGACCACTGCGATGTTCGGCTTGGCAGCTTGTACGACATCGCTTAAACTCTGCCCTCCAATATTTTACTGTTGTAAACGAAGGAGCACAGAGTAGAATCCAGCTAGATCGGGTACTTCTGGGGCTGCCCTCGTAAATTTTGAATAGCGAACTGATTATAGCAGCTAACATCCCGAATGCAAATGCAAGCGCCATCATACAAGATAGATTATCAATATATTGAGATTTTGTTCTTAAGGTTGTGTTTGATAGTGATGAACGCGGTATGATATAACCTTCTAGAAAAATTCCAAGCAATATCAATGCCACTACAGAAACACAAAAAACCCAGGCACCAACAAGTGGAGTTTTTATTTTAGCAACGCGAACGGATTCGGTGTAGGAAAGAGCTCAGGCCTGAACCAAATGTTAAATTGTTGAAAACGTAAAAAGAACGGAAAGCACAGTTCATGTATGTAAATGTAATAAAGAGTGATTAAGAATAAGAAGGAAAGTTTACAGGAAAGTAATCTCAGTCGGGTGACGAATACACCCAGTAGTAGAGGTAGAATAATAACACCCCTCACACACGTTGCCACGCGAATTAAAGAAAGAACTAGAAGAATCGCAGCGAAACATTCTACCTAGTTCACAAGCTATACTCACACTGCAACTCTAAGATTGACAAACTAAGCGGTAACACCGAGCGCAAAGTAAAAACGCTGGAAGCCTAGTTCGCACGGGCAAGCCAATTTTGGACCGAACAGTGGCGGACCATGTAGCCATGAGCATATGTAAATACAAATGTGGAATAGTTGAGATCAGGTAAGAAAGAAACGAATCAGGAGCAATGCAGAGTCTTCCCTGATACTAATTACAGTAGTCAAATACAAGTAAGTTATTAACAACAAGTAATTAGAGGTGGAAATAATCATAGTGAGAATATATGTATTCTATTGTACTGCTGGTAGGTGTGTATTTTTACTTTCTCTACTACGTATAGTAAGTAGGGGAAGTATTGCATTCCACCCAAAAATTCGATACTGAGATTTCACCGGAAATACATGTTTTGAGACCTCCTGAATCCAAAAAAAGCATTTTTGGAAACATGTCCGTGTGTGTGTCTGTGTGTGTGTGTGTGTGTGTGTGTCTGTGTGTGTCTGTGTGTGTGTGTCTGTGAACAGCATAACTCAAAAACTAACAGTCGGATAAACACCAAACTTTGTATTTACGTTCAGTATCTTCCAGAGATGCGACACGAAGATTTTCAAGAAAATCCCCTCACCCCAGACTACCCTTTACATGGAACATTTTTCGAAAATTTTAATTTTCTCAAAAATGGCTCAAACGATTTTGATGAAAATATCATATGTTTAAGATAATGTCATGAGAAATGAAATGGATATCTCGAAATTTCTGGGAATGTCTCCAAAAGTATTCTTCATTATGAACGACTTTTGCATAACTGGTAAACCATAAGAGATAGACAAAATTTTACTACACAAAAAATGTAGATCGCGTTAAAATACACAACTTATATCATATACATTTTTTTTGTTGAGTGAACCGTTTTCGAGATATTGCTTGTTATTTCCTTAAATTTTCCAATACTTATACTTTTTCTCAAATTCGTTATTCATTTTTTTATGTCCTGGACATGCAAAGAGAATGGAATGCGCCACATAGCAACCAGCGATAAAATATTTGACTATCGCTTAAAAGCTACCATATTCCCCTTGCATCTACAAGAAAATTACAAATAAGATTGACATCTCGATATCTCGATTAATATGAAGCATATGGAGAATAGGCGTTTGTAAAAATAGATTGTACAAGGGTAGAGAAAGTCATGTGAGTGTAACACATAAGATTTTTTGTATGTGGTTCCTAATTATATACTTAAGTCTGCTTATAGATAGAGCAGAAGTAATGCAGTTTCTGTGATAGGAGGATCCATGGAACCGGAGAAAACAGGAGTACGAGAAATTAATGATCAAATTAATAGTGCTTGGTCAAAAGCCAAGACGTTGAGAACATTTTGGGGCTACACGAACCCCCTAGGGGGAAAGTAATATAAAATGATTCACTTGTTTATAACGATTATAACAATAAGCCTGTTTGGTTGCCTCCATAAGCAAGGACGGAAGAGAGAAATGGTTATAAGAATTGTATACCCTCATAGGTAATAATAGCGCAATTAGTATGTTACAGAATTCTGCAGAGAACGTGTCACTCATCATCCCAGCTAGAACGAGAAGCGGAAGGGAAAAACAAAAGTGATCACGTGGGAAGTCTAGACCGTTCGAACCGAGGTGGAGGGGTCTGAAAAATTATTAAAAAGGGGGAAGGAAGAGAAAGAGAAGAATCAGACGCAAAGCATCACACCATGACAAAAAAAGCATTTAATTTTGCAGATACAGACTATCAAATAATTGTAAATTATAGTAAAGCAGGATTTGTAGCGCTAAAGTAGTGCGAGCAGAATTTAACAGCATTACGTCGTACATGAAGAGTAAGGTTAAAATTGTTTTTATCGTTTTTTTAATTCTCTTTTTCTTTGACCTTCGTCGTATTTCGGAGATAGGCAGGGAACCAACAGGGATCATACTCCTTTCTTTTTTTTTATCTCGGAATTTATTTTTCCCTCCCCTGTGTTTGCCCTCATCCCGGAAAAATTAAAACTCCATAATCCCTTCCACATTTCCTACATATAATCCATCGGAAAGAAGAAACCCTTTCGCTAAACGCTGAGAACCGGCACCGGATTTTAAAAAGAAAAGGAACCTATAAAGAAACCAGGGTAGGAAATAGCCAAGCATGACCATTGACTAATGACAACGTTCATTCCTTCGGTGACTGCTTAAACTGGAAGGTAGATGCCCAAGCTAAATAAATATCACTGAAACACCTCAGAATTAACACATTACGGGACGGAAATGGCTGCCAGCGAGAAATACCCAGTAAGGAGGAGAGTCCAGAGTCATGCTGACAGGTATTGTACAGCTTCGACATAAAACATGAAACAGGGAAGAAGCAAGAGATGTGCATCGGGCCAGAACTTTGCAGACAAACCTACCCCTATCATTTCTTTACCTCTATAAAACTCTTCCATTTATTTCCGAGTCTTGTATAGAGGAGCGAATATTTCGGTACTAATGGACAAAAGTTGTAATGGTCGGTCTTTATTGTCTTTTTTTCGTTATGAAGTCAACCCTAGTACCCCCTAAGATGAACGGCTTTCTCCCTATCACATTTTAATTAAGGGGTCGGAATTTGTCCGCCTCAGGATTAATGTAGCGAAGTTCGAACAGAATGCAAAGGATTACGTTAGTATTGCCGAGAGGTGATAAAATGTTGAAGCCCTAAAGACACATCTTGGTAGGACACGGGGCTGCTCTGTCAACAGTCAAAATGATATTTAATGGCCGCGAATCGAGGTCAAAGGGAGGTCTTGTCTGGTTTACAGATTCGATGATGAAGCTCTAGCAACAAGGGATGCTTCACACCCCCATCATAATTAGGTTAATTTTAATAAGTGGATACATCCAAACTTCACTAACGTACAGGTAAGATGCACTAGTCTTAAGTTGTCGTTCATCCTGATCACAGGCTATCCAACGCCCTACTAACTGCAACTATGTACATTAAGCATGAATACAACATTTAGTTTTTATACACCCCTGGGCCTTTTATTTGACGCCTCTTTCTATAACGCATCCACCTGCGGCCTACCTACCAACCCCCGATACCGATCCGCCCTTCCCCATCTGAGTCTACAGCCGTCCTGTGTACGCCACCCCTCGGGGCTAGTCACCCTAGTTAGGATGTTACAATATAAAAAATTTAATCTATGGTCTGTTCCACACAACTTTGCCCCGTATCTCTTAACAGTCACGTGCACTAAGTCACCTCTCATTGGCTGCTGTCGTGGAATAGGTAGTTATGCGATACAAAATAATATATTACCTTATAGATTTAATGTATCCAAAATACATGTAAATTCTTATCAACAAACAGACGGGAGGATCCTTCGGTTTAAACCTGCCTTTCAGAATGACGAAAGACCGTGCATTTATTACGACAATGTATTTATATGGCTTTTGACGGCTATCCTTGCACTGGACCCGGCTTGTTTGTCACCATTCGAAGGCATACATTAGCCAACGAGGGGAAAGGGGGTCGTCCTCCGTGGTGTAGTGCTTACCATGCTAGCCTCTAGTTCCCGAGGTCGCGGGTTCAAACCCGGTGGAGGGCAATGGACTTTTTCGGGCGTAAAAATCCTTAGTATGGCTTCCTTTGGAAGGGAAGTTAAGCCGGTGGTCCCGTGTCATAGATTTACGGCACGTAAAAGAACCTCAAGCCTGATAAAGAGGTCTCTGAGCAAAATTTCGCTCTGTCACGCCCAATATAGAATGGGACGCTAAGGACCATAGTAGTTAAAGAGCGTTCATAAATAAAACTCAATTTAATTTTAATTTAGGGGAAACGGGAAGGTAAAGCAACGCGGAAGAATACACGTCTGTGAGGTAAGGTTGTAGGAAACAGCTTAGGGCTGGTGTGGTTAATTGTTTTTTTTTTTGTAATTGCTTATTAAATCTACTGTTTATATTTATATTAAGTAAGATGGATTATCCGTAATTTTCGGTTAACCGTCAACCCAACCCCTCCACTAAACGGTTAAAAGGGGTAATACTGTATTTTGAAGCAACATTTGAAAGTATAGCACATTATTATTAGCCCTTGCTGGAGATAGCACAAGGAAAATTAAGTCAGTTTTGAGCTAAAGGGAGTGTAAATATTTACCGTACATTTTATGCTGCCAATTTTTTATGGTTGCATTTCATCTCATCACAATCACGAACCGACTACGCTTCTTCCAACAGTTATCATATGATTGTTGCTTAGGACTTCCTTTAGAGGTTTGCACTAGACAGAAGAATATCTATTATCAAGAACTACTAATGACAACACTGCAGTTGAAAGATCAGTCATCAGATAGTAGCACAAACATTTGTTTTTCTCCGCAACATCTTTGTTACGATATAACAGGAATGGTGGAAGCCTGGTGCCTACGTCAAAGAAAGGGTTCAGCTGTCTTAAAATTAATTTGAGGCGACAGAATGCGTGAAATAAACATCTATTTCTCCAAGCTCCCCTCGCCCCTTCGCAATAATCTATTTTGTAGCTGTGTATCAACTGAAAATCAGACCAATGGTGAAACTGCACACTGGCCGAATCGTTCAGCGGTGAAACAGTGATTGTTTTCTTCCAAAGTAACATAAAACAGTTTATTTAAGAAAATAATAGGATGCTATCATTCGTGTTTTCAGGGCGTTTTCAGTGGCACCTGTGAATACATGACGTGCCGACACGGAATAGACATCTCTTGAGACAATAACATAGGGCTGGTGAGTTTTTCTCTTGAAAGAGCATCTTCAACCTTGTTCTGTAGCAAAGTGAAAGGTATTTGAACGTAAGACCTTTGTTCCTCCCAAATCCTTTGTGTTTTAAGGCATTTCCTACTTGCAACAAAAATACCACTCTGCATTTGCAATACTGCTCGTGGCACGCCTGGCTGCCATTTCCGGGATTATCGTACTTACCAAGGACATTTTTTCGTGATTAGAGCGATGAGCATAGTGACATGATTTGTGTAGATTTAAGGCACCATAGCATATTCCATTGTCATTTTCACTTTTATCTCCGCATATTCTCATGACGATCAATTCAAGAAGACACCTGTAATTCCACTACACCAGGTGAGAACCTCTGAAGGTCTTCAAGACTATGGGTAACATTGGATAATATATTGGGCTGCATAACTAAATATTAGTATACCACAATTTTCACCGAGGGTTATTATATTATTTTTAATGTTTCTTTAATTGCTTTTTTACTTTCTCTACTGCTACCTAGAGGAAGTATGTATTACATTGCACCGAAAAGAAGAACGAAAACAATATTTTAATGAAAGTAAATGCTTTAGGTCCTTTGAACCACGAAAAAAATGCATTTTTAGAGAAAGGCCCACGTGTTTCTGTGTATGTGTACTTGTGTGAAAACCCACATAAATATCAAATTTCATATTTGAGCAAGACAGTATTTAAAGATTTTAAAGAAAATCCCTCTATCCTAAACTCCTTTTTACATAGTCAATTGTTTAGTATTTTTTGTTTTCTCAAAACCGCCCTGCGGTTTTTTTTGTTAAAACACATCTTTGAGATATTGACATGAATAAAATTTAATATTTATTTTTTAAGAAATCGTTTATAAAGTAATTTTCAATCTGATTGGATTTTGTATAATTTTGCACAACTGAGTAGGGATGTGACAAAACAATTATTTTCTAGTAACGGATATACCTGCGCAGCTACAGTATGTTAACGATTACACATAACCAGGGGGCAGGCTTTATTGGTGATAGTTTTTTTAAAAAAATCCGTTTAATTTTTAAATTTTCGCATTTTCATAGTAATAATACAACAAAACGTTACGATAATTTGGCGACAAAAATAAAATATGAGTTATTCGTATAATAACGGACTTTAAATTCATTTGGACAAAAATGTTAGCTTCTCTTACACAATACAAATATTGTATTATCAGCAAAATTGAATTATTAATACCACCATAGTTTATGCAAGGTTTCCAGAGATGCAAGTTATTTTGAAAGCATATCAAGGTTTGGTAGGAAATATTAAATTAAGTATTATTTAGCATTCTATGACAGCAAATTCCAACATACAGAAAGTTACAATGTTTTCACGCCATTTAAGATCTCGCCAATAAGTACTAAATACAGTGCGAAAAGAATCTTTCACTGTCCCCATTGGGCATTGGTAGTCATAATACTTGAACAGATATCTCACAAAATCTAAGTGGTGGACTGGTTATTACCTTTTGCTTTAAATGTCAACAGACCATGTAATGGTTCAAATTTATTACTATAGGACTGATACAAGTTACGTATACAGTTACAGAATTCAGTATAACATAAAAGTGCATATTATTTGCACTCTGAAATTCAGGTAGTTGCTTATACATTGTCTTTTCCAAATCGAGATTAATACGAGAGCGATACTGAAAATTTTTAGAATGCCTTGTTTCTAAAAACAAATGAAATTTCTTTGTTTGACAGCTACTTTCCATGCTTTGCAAGTTTATTGCTGTGTAGTTTGTTCGATTTGCTCTAATAGTTTGTTAATTATTATCAATTAAAGATTTTCTGTTCACCGAGAAATGACTTGACTAGAGAACATTTTCGGCCTATAATTGCTTACGATTTTAAATCGTCATTAACGTCTAAAAACTGTAAAGATCGGTTAGTAATGCATTTGGCGGAGAAGCCCCATCCAAGGCAACAATTTATACTTGGTATAGCGAATTCAAAAGGTATTGCTTTTTTTTCTTAGTGATGAATTTTGTGAAGGGCGCCCAAAAACTGCTGTTACTGATGAAAATATTGCCGCCGTTTGAGCAATGCTTGAAGAAGATCGACGGAGTGAGTTTACTTGGGCAACATGGTATGAGTCAAATCCAAAGCATTTTACATCAACAGTTAGACGTGAGAAAACTTTGTTGTCAATGGATTCCACATAAACTGACTCCCGATCAAAAACAAGGCATTGATTGGTGCAGAAAAACTCTAGAAATATTCCAAGGCGACACTTCAAATTTGGTTTGGAATATCATTACTGGTTACTGAATTTTGGATTTACTGTTATGATCCTGAAAAGAAAATCCATCAACTCAATGGCTCTAAGCCTACAAAAGTCCGACGAATTCGTAGTGCTGTTAAGAAGCTTATTGCTAGTTTTTTTTTCTAAAACGAGCCATATTGCTACTATAGCATTAGAAGATAGACGCACTGTTACTACCAATAGGTACACAAATGCCTGTTTACCGCAAATTTTTGAAAAAATTCGTGATAAACGCCCATAGGAAAATAATGTTCCGTCATGTAAACGCATCGTCACATACAGCAAAACCAAGTGAGTATCTGAATTCTATGGATCCTTCACCATACAGCCTTGACCTAGCACTTTGCGATTTCCTTTTGTTTTCAAAAATTAAAAATAAAATGCGTGGAATCACTTTTCGTGATTAGATGAAGCAGTGGAACATTATAAAATCCTGATTTCTGAAGTGCATCAGGAAGAGTGGCATAATTGCTTTAAGGACTGGTTTCATCGAATGCAAAAATTCATTGATTTTAAGAGGAATATTTTCAAAAACAATAAAATCATTTACATTTTTTTAAAAATAATCATTGTTTGATTTCCTAAAAATGTTTAGTGCCGCCCTCGTATCAGATGTTGCAATTAATTTTGATGGCTCAAAATTAGATCGAGTGTTTTAATTCCTTTATATCGTCAACATGCAAGTTTTATAACACTGGGGTACAAAAATTTTTTTTCGTGGTGCCTTGAATTTTCCACCTGATTCTGGGTATTCTGATGCTGCTGATTCAAAAAATGACCTCCTAGCAGCTCTAGTTTATGATATATCTTTATAAATTGCTCTTATGACTACTTTGTTTTACAGCACCATTTGTAACTTAATTATATTATTTTAATTATACTAATTTATTTTATCCAAGGTCTATTCATGTTGTTTGTAGATGTACTTTAACTGTTCTGATATTTATGTCTGCTTTTCATAGGCACTGATATGGCTTCATCACGAAGAAAATGTGTGAATAATCCTGATGTGTTCTGTTTTATCTGTGGGGAATACATATTCATCCAGCAAAGAAAACCCATAACAGATTTTGTAAAAAGAGCTTATTTGGCCTATTTCAAAGTAAAACTTCGAGACCAAGATAAGGCTTGGGCACCTCACATCGTATGTAAAACATGCACAGAGCATTTGCGACACTGGAAAAATGGGAAGCGGAAGTGCTTGAAATTTGGGGAACCAATGATATGGCGAGAACCAATAAACCACATTTGTTTAGTAAATGTAAAGGTCATCAATAGCAAAAACTGGAATACGTGGAAATAACCCGATCTACGCTCTGCAAGAAGTTCCGTTCCACATTCAGAGGAGATACCTGTTTCAGTATTTATCAGTCTTCCAGAGTCATCAGAAGAAGTGGATGAACAGCTGAAAGCTAGGCTGAGAAAAATGACAGTGATTCCGCAGGACCTTCATCAGTTGTATCTGGTTTTAATCAAGCAGAATTGAATGACCTCATTAGAGATCTTAGTATTCCAAAGGAGTCGTCAGAATTGTTGGCTTCTAGGCTGGCAGAGAAACAATGTCTGTTACTGGGAATAAAAGTGACAGTCTATCGCAAAAGAGAGCAAGATTTCCTGCCGTTCTTCACAAAGAAAACCAATTTGTTTTTTGCATCAATGTTGAAGGACTATTAATGAAACCGGTAGCTAAAGTTCTAGAGAAGATCCCATACCGTAATCACCAATGGGTTATCCGTGTCGACATAAAGACGATGAACTTTCTTCTAGGACAACAAGTTGGGTACACAGAATACCCATGCTTTATATGCCTATGGAACTCTTAGAGCTAAAGATCAACATTGGGTGACAAGACAGTGGCCTCTTAGAGAAAGCATGATCGTTGGAGAAAAAAAAAAAACCATCACAGAACCTTTGGTTGACAGAAACAAGGAGGAAATCACATAAACGAGAATTCAGCGACCTGACAGAAGAAAATCAACGAACCTAATGCGACTAGTGCATACATAAATTATGGTAGTTGATAGAAAGTTGCTTCATGAGAAAGATTGTGCTTGATCTATCCAAATGTATTCTTTATTTATTGTGTGCAAGTAATACAGTTGTGTATGCGGACCAGTAAGGTTAAATTGGTGTATAATGTGAATAAGCTATATCTCAAAAACTAGAGCTGATAGGGCAAAACTGAGAACATTTTTGGAAATCAGTTACCCAAATATAGTAAAAAATCTGATGTGTTACACTCACATAACTTTCTCTACTCTTGTACAACCTAATTTTACAAACGCCTATTCTCCATGTGCTTCATGTTAATCAAGATATCGAGATGTCAATCTTATTGGTAATTTTCTTGTAGATGCAAGGAAAATATGGTAGCTTTTAAGCGATAGTCAAATATTTTAACGCTGGTTGCTATGTAACGCATTCCATTCTCTTTGCATGTCCAGGACATAAAAAAAATGAATAACGAATTTGAGAAAAAGTATAAGTATTGGAAAATTTAAGGAAATAACAAGCAATATCTCAAAACGGTTCACTCAACAAAAGAAATGTATATGACATAAGTTGTGTATTTTAACGCGATCTACATTTTTTGTGTAGTAAAATTTTGTCTATCTCTTATGGTTTACCAGTTATGCAAAAGTCGTTCACAATGAAGAATACTTTTGGAGACATTCCCAGAAAATTCGAGATATACATTTCATTTGTCATGACATTACCCTAAACATATGATATTTTCATCAAAATCGTTAGAGCCATTTTTGAGAAAATTAAAATTTTCGAAAAATGTTCCATGTAAAGGGTAGTCTGGGGTGGGGGGATTTTCTTGAAAACCTTCGTGTCGCATCTCTGGAAGATACTGAACCTAAATACCAAGTTTGGTGCTTATCCGATTGTTCGTTTTTGAGTTATGCTGTTCACAGACACACAGACACACACACAGACACACACACACACACACAGACACACACACAGACACACACACGGACATGTTTCCAAAAATGCTTTTTTTGGATTCAGGAGGTCTCAAAACGTGTATTTCCGGTGAAATCTCGGTATCGAATTTTTGGGTGGAATACAATACTTCCCCTACTTACTATACGTAGTAGAGAAAGTAAAAATAGGTCAGAATTGTAAGGAACCAAAATCACTGTTCCCCAGTGTAATTAATTGTTTTAATATGCTAATTTTCGAGTTTATCGCGCAATAAAAACGTTGCGAGAAAAGTAGAAATTCGTGAAAATTCGCTAAAAATAACAGCTTTAATCGTGTACACTTATTGTGAAACATATAGATACTTCTAGTCGAAGTTGTAGAAAATTTTTCGCGTTTATCGTTAATAACCATAAACGGTTACCAGTAACAATGAGATGTAACTACGTTTCAGTACGATGTCGTTGTTTGAGCTTAGCAGCCCGCGCATATTTTGCTACTAAACAGCTTTAATTGTTTATTCATAACAGTCTGCCCGCGATGTGTAAAAACTCGTGGACCTATAACTGGAAGTGAATAACCATCTTAATGCAAAGCATGCAGTTTTGCTGCCTGAGTGCTGACTGACCTGCCATCTGTGGCCTGTGACCAATATTCGAAGCAATAAGCAACCTGCTGTAGTAAACAATTATGTACTTGCTACTTCGTGCGAGGATGGCTCAAGTTGTAAACGAATTGAGGTAATTAGTTCCGGATAAGCGATACCAATGCCGCGCATACACAGTGAATAATGTCACCCAGACTAGGTAACGGTCTCATTTCTTCAGTAACCGTTAACGCGTTACTTTCATCTTCGTTACCTTCGTAACCGCTATTGGGTAACTAGTTACTTTGTATTCGTTACTTTGGTAACCGTTACGTTATTTTCTGCCCATCCTACAACTGAGAAAGCATAAAATACGCAAAACGGCACTGCAGGGAAAAACGTGGAGCTCATTAAAATACAAATTTTGTCTCCAGGAACGTTTATCTTAGCATTAGCCGTTTCCAAAGTATTCGTTGCTAAAGATTTTAAGCTTTCTCAATTGGGTGGTGGTATGGCATCGATAAAACATCTTGAAACTGTGTGATTGTCCTTTTTAGAAACGTGGTCATTAGTAATAAACAATGATTTGTGATATAAACAGTTTTGCTTTTTCTTTGCATGATGCATGTAGAAAGTATATATTATACAACTTGAAATCGTTTCTAGGCAATAGTTTTTATTATTAACGTCACGTCGATAAAAGAATGGCTTTTTATAGGAGAGTATAATACCTATATAGGGATACCTGTGAAATGTTAATGGGTAGAGAAAGTTGTGTGAGTGTACCCCTTCAGATTTTTTCCTTAGTGCTTTATAAAGATGATTCAGTAAAACTTTATGGCTTTAACAAATTTCAAGCAAGCTTCAAAATGTGTAGAAACTAGGTAAGGTTTGGCGGTGTTTTGAGATCGCAATAATTAACTCCTTCAGACTTGGAATCCATAAGTAGTACTACCACGATTTATCACTAAGTTTATGTGCTGTGATATATACCATATAAGCATAACACCATTTTAAATGTGAACCACCTCCAAGAACTGCCAGTAGTAGCAACTTTAGCAGTCGACGCTGCACAAGAGGCCTTATTTGCCAAAAGCTAGTTACCTCCACTCACCAGCTATAATGGTCTTCCAAGAACAGATATGCTACTAGTAGCATAGAATTAGGTTCGAACAGAATCAATGTATTTTACTTGCAAAATATCTCTCAGCCGGAGAAGACAAACTCGGCTTACAGGACTTGATGAAGGAAATGCACCAAATCTATATTTGCTTTCTCTACAACCTAGGTAAGAGGAAGTATTGTATTTCACCCAAAAATTCGATGTCGAGATTTCTTCAGAAATAAATGTTTTGAGAGCCTCTGAATAAAAAAATCTAAAAAACACGTCCGCTCACGCTCGCGCGCGTGTGAACACATACTCAAAAACGAGATATCCAATAAACATCAAACTTGATATTTAGGTTTAGCAACTTCCAAAGATGCGACATCCCAAGCTGCCTTTTATATGGATATTTTTTCGATATTTCTCAAATACGCTCTATCGATTTTGATTAAAATGTCATCTATTTTAGATATTTACATAAGAAATCAAATGTTTATCTTGAATTTTCTGGGAATAGTCTGTGAAATCCTCTTCATTAGGAAGGAATGTTGTGTAAATTGTGTATAACGGGTAAACAATAATAAATAAGAACTTATTTAAAAGATCTGATGTATTACATTCACACGGCTTTCTCTACCTTCTATTGTTTATTAATGGGTACAGAAATTATTACTACGAAAGTTTATTTCTCTGTTTGCTTAATTTTAATCAAGATAAACTGTTGCAAAATAGCTACATTACACATTTCAAGGGAACAGCGATAGTCAAATGTATAAGAACTGGACACTATACACTGGCCTTAAAATTCCATGCTCTTTCCACGCAATCGCGAGAAACAGGTGAAAATCGAAAAGAGTTAAAAAGAATGACAAAGTATTAAACAAATCGAACCAATAATAATGGATATCTCGGAAATGGCTTATGATACAAAAAAGTTATTTGGAATAAAATGTGTGTTTTAAAGAGAACTACATTCTTGTGTAGTACGTTTTCGACTATCATTTAGCATTCATATCAGTTATACAAGATGTTTTAAAATTCCTCCCGAATGGTGTTTTAATCACAATCGTTAGAGCTATTTTTGTGAAAATTAAAAATTTCAAAAACTGTTTCACATAAAAGGTAGTTGGAGTGGGGGATTTTCTTGAAAATCTTCGCGTTGCATCTTTGGAAGATAATGAACTTGAATACCAAGTTTGGCATGTATCCGACTTTAAGTTTTTGAATTATTCTCTTCAAAAATGTATGTGCATTGACACACACAGACACACACACACACAAACACACACATGCACACAGAGAGACAAATACATATGCGGACCTTATTCTAAAATTATTTTCTTTATTCAGGGGGTCTCTGAACATTTATTTTCGGTGAAACCTTGTATCGAATTTTTGGGTGGAATGCAGTACCTTCTCTGCCCACGATGTACGTGGTAGAGAAAGTAAAAAATATAGATCTCTTTAAAAAACACAATTTATTTCAAATAACGTTTTTGTGTCAACAACCATTTCTGAGATATCCGTTATTATTGGTTTGAATTTTTCCATAGCGCTGTCGCTATTCAGCCGTGTCTCACGATTTCATGGAAAGAGATTGGAATTTCAAGGCCGGCATATAGTGACTAGCTTTTAAAGGCCTGACTATCAATTTGATTTTCTCAATCCCCCTTGTGCCCTCAACGAAATGTGTAATGAAATATTTCTGTAAAGGTTTATCTCGATTAGTATGAATAGAGAGACAAATAAGCTTCGTAAGAATAGTTAAGCTACATAAAAATAGACAATATTGGGTAGAGAAGTCATGTGAATACAACGCATAATATGTATTTTACTCGTAGGCATATTTGAGATAAAAGATTCATACACACTGTCAAACTTAATAACTTCTAGCATTGTACTGCAATTGTGTATGCAAATTAACATAATTAATTGTTCTTATGGCAGTAGTATTATTAGTCCAAACTTGGGCGTGAAAGAATTAAAGCAAGTGTATGGCGACTACACACACTTCATAACCAGCGGAGAAGTACCTGGCTCAGCGAGGTAGAAGTGCATCAAGTGCATCCCGTAAGGAATATCTCCTAAGACACGAAAAAATTAGTCGAACATTACTACGCTACCTAGCTACCTCAAATCGTCTCACATCCCATTTTCAGGGAAAAATAATAATTTCCTGTGTAGGGATACTCGTGTTGCAGCTCCAAATGCATGCAGTTCTCCATAGTTTGTCATCTAAGTTCTCTTGACGTTCTGCTTTCACTAAATCAACTGGAAATGCATAGTGTACAACGTTATACAACGGACGGAGACAGCTCGAGCTCTGCAACCTATACATAGAACTATTGCGGCCACCACCTCCAGGAGGAAGGGATAAAGTGAAGCAACCACAGGAGGTTATAGGCCACGGAGACGCGCGGAAGACCCAGTCCACTACCGGCTGTCCACGGGTACGATGAAGATCCTTGCAACCAGGCAGACCTCTGGTGTCCACACCATCTGTCCGGCTCCACCTCAAGCCATGAAACATAGACACCTGAAACAAGAGAAGGAAACGGAATGAAAGGGAAAATGAGGGAATGAAAATCGCCTAACGATCAGGAAAACCACGAAAAACCCAAGGTCAGAGCGAAAGGTCGCGGGAACCGAAATTTTGGAGCCTTACCAATTTATAAACAAAGTACTTATAGTTCAAATTTCAGCTTATTGCATTAAGTTGTAAAAAATCAGATTTCATCAGTGCGTCATAATACTCGTAAAAAGGGTGTCCTTACTGTGTAGCTTTCCTTCAACAAAGCTGTATATCACTAGGTATGTAAAGAGCTGCTCTCATCAGGAAAAAATAAGAGTTTACCTTGACATTTGCATGCCCGAGTTATCTCTGATACAGTTTCAAGGTAACATAAATGTTATACATACTAAATTCATCACTTTCAAATTTTTGTCTTAAAGCTTGACGGACCAATTATCTCCGCGCTTCACCAATTAACACGTTTGATGTTGTCTAACCAAATGGCATTTAATTTCCCCGAATTAACTCATTCCAAGAACTAATTGATCTATAAATCTCAAGAACTGTTGTATATTAAAAAAAATCTCTAAACTCGGTCAGTAATTAGTGCTTGTACTAGGTCAGGGGCATACACGTTTTCAGCTTCTAAAAACATTCTAAAGCAATAACTGCACTGCAATGCCTACGTCCAAAGAGTAAAAGCAGTGACCTCTAGTGTATTTAGGAAAGACTATCTAAGGAGTTAAAACGTTATAAGCCCCTTCTTGAGAATATAGAAAGAAAGAAAGAAAGAAAGAAAGAAAGAAAACGCGTTACACAAATTTCTGTAGTGTCCAGTCAACATGTTTAATTGTCCGCTGGAGCGGCTCCAACTAGCAGCAAGGTCACTGCTATCAAATGTCGTACTACATATAACCCCGAGGTCCTCTGCAGCTTTAATCCACACCTATGCTGCACACTTACTGTTTGATTCAATTATTAGCCTTGATCAAACATATCATGTTGCTACTGAAAGACAATGAGCTTGCTAAAATCTTTGCACTTCTGTGTTAAACACATTTTCTCTAACTGGGGTGGGTATAGAATTACATTTAAGCAGACCAAGGAAATAATCAAAATTCGATTCAACATCATTACTAGGTTCCACAGCTTCTCCATACATTAATTTTGAACAAGATTGTTTTAAAATATTCATCTGCTGCTTGTAATATGGTGTCATTTGGTATTAACTAGGAAATGAGAAAACACTTCTACTATTCGCAAATTATCATCATAGAGCTGAAATTTCTGTTTTATTTTGGCTTTGTGGAGCTAAAGAGAAATACAGAAAAGCACGCATGTGAAAGCAATTAGCTCCTAATACATGAATACATATGCAAATCATTTCTAGTAACTATATACCAGGTGGCCCATACAAGCCGTCCTTAGTTTGAAGTTAGCTTTTACCGGATAGCGCGAATGCCAAAAGGTTTGCGTAAGCAGAACTGCAAAGGGGACTCTATACCGACAGGGAAGAGACCGCTAAATGAAAGACCAGTATCTGCACTGCCCTTGAAAAACATTGATGCGGCAACTTCTTTTGCACCTAAGTATCCGGGAAACAAAACTGCAAAGGACGGCTTGTTTGGGCCATCTGATATGTATATATACAGGATGTTAAAGAAAAAGTATTCCATATTTTGAGAGCTGGTAGTATGGGCCAAAACTACAAAAAAAGATCCAGTAAACATGGGCTCTAAAATGCATACTTTAGGAGCTATGAGCACTCGTTCATCTTCGCTAATGCGAAACATTCTTCTACTGCAAGCTATTTGCTATTACGTACGATCTACAGAATGCAGTAAACAAATGCGGACACATTCTGTTACTGTGAAACAGCATAGCTTCTAATGTAATGTACTTGCAATTACATACGACCTGCACTTGTGAACTATCGCTAAAGGAGGTGCTCAATATGGTGGCCATTCATAGCATGGCATGCTTCTCTTGGACGTCTAACGCAATCACGCACTCTCACCACCCCAGGTTGGTCACGGATGCTCTGATAGGCAGTGGTGATGCCTTCCTGTAGTGTTCGCACATCATTAATGGGGGTTGCATAGACCAAAGATTTAAAGATAAAACTGCAATGTAAAACTGCATTTCACAAACTTATCAAAACACAAACCGGTTCAATAAGAACTAATAAGCATATGCGTTTCACTTATCCAGAACCGCGAATAAGGTTTACAATAACAACACTAACAAATGTTTACTGCATGCTGTATCCATGGACAATAACAGAGTAATTATCCTTATTTGTTTACTGCCTGCTTTAGGTCGTACGTAGGTAATAGCAAAGTGATTGCAATAGAAGAGATGTTTCGCAGTAGTGAAGATGAACAAGGGCTATAGCTCTTAAGACTGCATTTTAGAGCCTATGTTTACTGGACATTTTTTCTTGTTTTGGTCCATATTTACCACTCTCAAAATATGTAATGATTTTTTTAATACCTGGTATATATATTTCAGTAAGTTGAAGCTTGGTTTGGTGCGTCGTCTGTGTACCGCGTTTAAATATATGCGATTTTTCTTCTTTTCTTATGATATCATTGCTAATATCGACTTATGATAAACACTGAGTTGTTTCTGAATGTTGCATGTGACCGAGTCTATACGGCTTAATTTGAAACCATTTTCGTACAGATATTAGTTACTATTAATAAAAGATGCACTGAAGAATGAATTTCATATTAATATTGTAATAGATACTTCATAATTGTGAATTGGCATTAGCTAGAAAAGGTGGTGTTCTATTGCACTTTAGACTTATTGATTAAGAATTTCTTATTATAATACAGATGGAACTATTTAGTAAATGAAAGATAACTTCAAAACACACTAAATTTTTTAAATTCAATTAATTGTGTTAGAAAAAAATTGTTATGATTATTATTATTTCTGCCATATAGATTGATGGTATAACAAATTATGTTAGGATATCTTTAGTACAAACTCTTAATGAGATAAGAGTTTAATAAAATCATTAACTCCGTACCATGTTTACGACAATTCAATTTAAAATTAGTTGTCTTTGATAATGTTTGGCATGTAATGGTCAATGCACTATTATATAGTAGAACTCTGGGTACAGAGACATTCTTCAGCTCTTTAATATTTTATGTTGTAATTACTACAATTATTGATATTGGTTTTCATTATATTGTTTTTTTGTTTTAAATCAATGTAATATATCAAAATATCGACCAAGGTTTATTTTACTTCTGATTTTTATAATAAAGTAATAAATGCTTCAGAAATATGCAGTAGTGTAGAACACTGAAATTGAGTGTATCACTTATAATACAACTGAAACTGTTGTGTTTCTGGAGAATGGCCCATTTTCTTTCAATGGCATCTCTTTAACTTGTTTTAAGTACATAATTTTGGAAATATTCCGAATTAACCAGGATAGCAAAGACGTAATTCTTTAACTGATTTAAACGGTGACCAAACCAAGCAATAAGAAATGCAAATAGCTGGGCGTTATAAAGCCCAGTAGCTGTCCAAATAATACATTACTTTCGATGGTGGATAACCTACTATTCAAATGATACTACTATTGTGAATTGGAATGTGTGTACAAAGCAGCGCAATCTGTGCATATTTCCCAATTGAGATACACCCTCGCCACATATTGGAGCAAGGACTCCTGGATCACGCTTGATCTCGTCGCCTTCTGTGTCAAGTTTATGGTGGACACTTCATGTGGGAGGGAAGGGCTCACGAATTTCTACTTCAACATACCTACTCTGTCATTACTTAAACGCCACTCTCCAACTCTGTAATTTCAAATTCTCCGAAGAGGCAATACCACTATCAATCAGTCTACCTGTTTGGATGTTTGTATTGCAGAGCGGTTTTAACAATCTGCTTTTCAAGAATGGGGTACAAGCTCTTCCGGCCTCTGATCATCTTTCATGTAGTCGTCTAACAAGTGGATTCCCAAGCGGATTACACGAAGGGTGTTTTTAAAATAAGTACTGAAATATAAAAAAAAACATAACACTATCTTTAATAGAACTTGGCTTCTTAAACTTCCTTTCTGCATAGTTTACCAATCATTACCAGACATTTTTATAAAGGGGCATCCCTTCGAAACAGAACGATACTCACTGTGATAAAGTCTGCTTATACTTTTTCTTTGCGATTCTTTGAGATTTTCGATCGAGATGTTTGCCATAAAGAAATTTATTAAAATTAATAAACAGATAAAACAAATCATGACAAGTCAAACATCTAGGGTGGATATAAACTGGTCCCAATCAAATGATATTCATCGAGCATCAAAATTCTGAAGTGTCTCAATAATTACTTATTTTCATTAGATACTACAGAGCATCCGTCCAATTTTATGGCCATGAATTCAATTTTTTACTTCTTCTTCTTCTTCTTCTTTTCACTTCACATTTTAGGCAGGAAAACTATTCCGTATTGGTATACTATGTATTTTTAGTTATCTTTTAAATGTTATTATCATGTTTCTATATATTCCAAAGTATAATTCACTGCAAAATTTTGCAACACAGTTGTTGCTTCGCTGCAATTTTTTTACAAGTAATATATTTTTAAATATATAGAAATATAACAATAAAAATTTAAATATAATTTTAAATGAGTGGTAAACAAAAAATTAGAAAGACTGTTGACAACAGTACATAATAATAACCACCAGTACCTCAATATATAAGTAGTACAACATTGCACATTCGCAATAAAAATTAATGGAGTGGAACTGCATTGGGATAATGACTTACCAAATAATAGATACCCAGAAACAGGCTATAGAAGTGCACATATAAGTTTTCTTTTCTATATAGTTTAACCTCCTTTAACCGCGTAGGTCATATGGGACGACGAATGAATGAAATGTGTGAAATGATGCTCAAATGAGCTCGGGGTCCATAGAGCTTTAAGTTACGCGACATTCATCTTTTAAGGTAAGATAAAACGTTATCCGGGTAACTCACCCTAACCGAGATTCGAAATGTGATTCAGACATGCTACCCTCACGCCTCGGAGGTGGGCTTTATTTAAAGTTGTTTATATTTTTAATTCGAACTGCTGTAGTCTAAATCACGAGTCTTGGTGAGATCATTATACTGAGATACCAGCTTTATATGTGGAGAGTTTTGATTAATTAAATTTTTGGATTTATTGCAATAAAATAGGGAACGTTTGATTTTCTATTGTTTAACTGGTTAAATGAGGTATAATATAATAATATATTATATGTTATAATCATATTTCTAATAATGTGTAATAATAAAATATGATTGTTATTATTCTATATTAACGTTAATATTTTATACAGAAATAAGCATTGCGATATTTTCTTGCGATTTTCTAATGATGCATTAAAAGTTTTATATTCTTTGAACAGCTTAATATATTCCTTACAATTAGGATACACCTTGAAATGTGTGTATAATAGAATTTTTACACATTTTTTCTGTGTCTTTTCAATGTATCCTTTTTCACATTTATAATACGGTGATCAGTTTAGAGAAGAATATTCAAGTTTGAGTCTTACAGTGCTACATCATAAAATCTATATTTTCGTAAGCCATTTCTAATTATTAAACCTATGCTCTTAGAGGTCTAGTTCGCTATTTTGTCAATATGTAGGGGAATGATGCGGTGAAACAGCTTACGATATTAGAGTCAAGTGATAACCATATATTTTAAATAGCTTCATGTAATTTGTAATAAAAGCTCGGCATTTATTTAAAAACAAATATTTTCTAGCTACACTTTCTTCTTTTGCCATTAAAAATGTCTTTTCGGCATAGTCGAAGACTGCCTTGTTCTACCGAATAGAGACAACTCTGCGTTTGGATCTTGTAATATTATTTTTCTCTCTTTTCTTAACTTCACATTATTTTAAACATCTTAATACATAATCTCAGCAAATTTCACTCTGCTTTCCTGGTTTTTTGGTTACGATGCATGTTTTGCTATATTTATAAAACAAGTGCATTATCTAATTGAATTTTACATTTGTTTCATTGTTAGCTCTTTTGTTATTTATTTATTTTTTAATCTCTCACTTTCTGATTGGGGCAGGATTCTTTGGTAAGATGGCATCATATTTATATGATATATCGCATCTTAAAGAATTAAAATTAAAATGTGTTGTGAAACCGAATTATTTACTACAAGAGGATTTACTACATGCATAACCACTGTTTACTCCTTTGATGTACAAATTGTAATACCTTTTATACTTCTTGCATTGCAAATGGAATTTGGCACTTCTTTTTCTCAGTTCTAATTCTGTGGCAGCATTCATACAACTTCGAACGATCTCAGAGCGTGCTAGGCTTTTTTCTTTGTTTTTTCCCTAGAATATAACTTTTTGTTGCTGTGCAGGAGACCATCGTAATTAAAAAAAAGAAGGTTATAGCGTTAAGGAGCACGTACATAGGTGTAATTGTTGTTATTATTTTCTAACCGGTATTTTCCGCTAAACTGAGGTTCGTCGTGTAGACCCAGAAAACGCGTAATTTGAAATTAATTTTTTTCAGAAAAAGAAACTGATAATGACATTGTTTTGAAGTATGCTATAATTATCGTAGTGGCTTCGGTGCCGCTTTTCAAAGGCGAAGAAACAGACAAGCTATGCAAAAAAAAGTACATACAATTATTTTTGAATTCCTGCTGAAACACGCCATAATTAAAATACTATTATTGCGATGGATCCTATAGCCTAGCAAAATAATTTTCTTGTGAGTTTTAAATTCCATTGTATATAGTTTATATTAGCTTTATCTAAGCTGTATATTATAAACATTTGAATAGCGAAGCTTTGAATTCACCTATCTTTTTAAGCAGTTAAATCAAAAAGAAGCGGCTAAGCGACTATTTAATTCATATTTTCATTTTGAAATATATCATAGAGACTGTTGACGTTAAAAATTCATATTTTGAGAAGCGACAGTATTAATCAAATCTGAAAAAGAAAAAGTAAAGTAACTAACATTCATACCTTTCGAAATATAGTATCTGTTAGATGATTGTAGGTACAGTGTATCTTGTGATTTGAGTTATTTACTGTCTCTTTCTGGATCTGTCAAAATATCTGTAACATAGTAAATAGAAGCGTAAAACGGTGTATAGTAATTACACTGGTGTGCAAAATCTAAGGACGAGATGGGTAAAGTAACATAACAAATGAACTACTTGGTGGAAGTAGATGAAGGTGCGGGAGCATGTTGCCAGAGGTCTCTCACACGTACACAGAAAGCTGGACGTCACATGGCCTGAGTGTAGCGAGCCTATAGTTCCAAATGGGTCTGGTCCCGCAACACGGGGCAGTTGACGAAACAGGACAAGACGGTGTGTGGCAATTAGCGAGCTGTTACGGTGCACTGTAGTGGTGTTCTTCATTGCAACATGGCCCGTAGACACCATTTGGATGACTTCACACGGGGAAGAATCATCGAGAAACTGGAAGAAGTGCGAAGTGTGACGAGTATTGCTCAGGAGTTTGGAATTGCTCACAGCATTGTTTCATCTGCATAGGGAACCTTCCAAACCACAGGCACTGCTGTCCCAAGGAGAGGTGGTGGTCGACCACGCTCAACTACAGCAGCAGATGACCGTTACATTGTGCAACAGGCAAGAAGGGATCCACGCCAAACAGCGGGTGCAATTGCAACCACATTTAACAGGACAGCTAGGCATGCAATCTCACGATACACAGTGGCACGGCGACTACACAGAGGTGGTCTCTTTGCCCAACGGCCAGTACGTTGTGTTTCATTGACATCCGCACATCGGCGGCACCGTTTGCGATGGTCCCAAGAGCAACAAAATTGGATCAACGAGGAATGGGGTTGCGAACTCTTCTCGGATAAGAGCAGATTCAACCTAAGTAGTGATTCTCGACGTACCCTCATCTGGCGAGAGGTGGGAACACGTAGTCAACCCAGGAACATCCATGAACATGATCGTTTTGGTGGTCCGAGCGTTATGGTTTGTGGAGGCATAATTTTGTATGGGCGGACTGACCTCCAAATCTTTGAACACGGTACGCTCACTGGTCAACGTTATTGTGATACTGTACTCCTTTCCCATGTGCGTATTTTCAGGGGTGCAGTCGGCCCTGACTTCATTTTTATGGATGACAATGTGCGACCGCATCGAACAGTTCAGGTGGAAAATATCTTGGAACGAGAGGATATTCGGCGAATGGATTGGCCTGCCCGTTCCCCTGATTTCAATTCCATCGAACACGTGCGGAATACTTTGGGGGAGACGCATTGCAGCACATCCACATGCACCAACGACCATCCAACAGTTGTCAACAGCGCTAGTGGAGAAATGGAACGTCCTACCACAAGAACTTGTTACCAACCTTGTGGCCAGCATGGGAGCACGATGCAGAGTATGCATTGCTGTCCGTGGTGATCATACACCCTTTTAAGCATCATGTATCTGTTTCTGTAAATCTAGGGAGCCTCATATGTAGTATTGACTTTAGTGTAGCTTATGGTCTATGAATAAAAGTGACATTTCTGTTCGTCTCATTGCATATTTCGTTTAGTTGCCTACTGTAGCATACCGCAGCAGTTCCCTCTATGTATGATTCAAGTTTCATCGAGCTATGTTACTTGGCAGTGTCACAGTATGCGAAGATTACTTTCGTCCTTAGTTTTTCACACCAGTGTATATACTTATTCTGAAATCTTACAGTAACATTATCAGCCACCCCAAGAAAAAGAGGCTCAGATGTAAAATATGTGATGAATTAAAACCAATTCATTAAGAAATTCTTCAGGGCGCAGAGGGATGCAGTTCATCACAAACATTATGTGCTGGATTAACTATAGATGACCATTCAAGTGCACAGTACAGCTGTGCAACTATACGCCCGCTTGGAAGCTGTTTATATACGTTTTTATTCCTCAAATTAAAAGGACTGCAGTTTCAAACATTTCGCATGTTCCGTATTCATTCTAACTTCAGCTGGCAAAAGTCATTGTAGATGGGTAAGTTATGATTGGTAACCTCAAGCCTTTTATACACAACCAACTGGCTTATGCGAAATATGTAGTTTTTAAAACTCGAATGCCCTAATATAATTTTCCTCTACCCCTTTTTATGAAATTATTGTTTAAATATCTATAATATTTTAGTGAATCCTACCTTTACCCCTTATAATTGCAATTTCGTATAGCTCCGGCTAATTCTAATAACGAATTAAAAGTCCCCTGATATTCAAGCAAAGGACGTTATATCAAACGTCGGGGGAATTTCTGACTTCTTTAAACCTCCTCCAACAGTCTTCCAAGTTATAAGTTAGCCTATAAGTATCCCTTGGCGGTGGAACAATCATCGATCGGAATAGTCGAATAATTTTTTAAATAACCACATTAGGTGAAATTTTGTACGTTTGTACCTTCTCTTTCGTCCCATAGTTATTTAATAACACAAGAATTACATAGTTTTTAGAAGATAACGAAAACCTTAACATAAACAACTACTCGTATTTGAGGTGAAAGATACAAATGAAGATTCCCCACTCCCAGGTCACCAAGTTAACCGCTTTGGAAAAAAGTCATAGTCCGTGACCATCGAGAAAATAATCTTCTCAGTTGTTAATTATAAAATATTGATAGACTGGATTCTAATATTAGCTGGACACAATTTTCGTTATTTATACAAATTATTATTCAACATACCCGGATAGTGAACTTTATTACAACACATAAAGAAAATAAAACAAAGCTTTCTTACATAAGGGTTGTTGAAATAGGTGTTTTTGCATTGGTATCGCAAGGCGTATCGTACCGTTATAAGCAGATTCGATTCTCTTTTGTTTTGCAGTTTCTTATTTGCTAAATCGTGACTCTGCCTGCCTGAATGCCTGCCTGCCTGCTGCTTTGAATGAAATATCCGCGGCATTTGTTTTATTTTTCATGCATCTTCTTTGGAGTAACAACTATTTTCTATTCCATGACATTCTCAAGGAAAAGTCAAAGCCTTCTTCGCAAGTATGCTCTTTTATAACTCCAATGTGCTGGTATTCTAGCACATACGCTTTGTAAATCCTTTTCAGTTTTTTAATAATTATGAATTTAAATTAGGTGTTTTATAGCCAATATTAGGAAGAGTAAAGAGTTTTAGTGGTGAAGGAATTATCAAAATCGGTAGAATGGTTTTTGAGATTACACACATACACACACACACACACGCACACACACACAAAACCCGGCTGAGGGTGATGGATTTTTTCGGGCGTAAAAATCCTTAGCATGTCTTCCTTCGGAAGGGAAGTAAAGCCGGTGGTCCGTGTCGTAGATTTACAGCACGTAAAAGAACCTCAAGCCTGATAAAGAGGCCTCTGAGCAAAATTACCGGTATTTTACGCCCAATATAGAATGGGACGTAAGGACCATAGTAGTTAAAGAGCGTCCATAAGTAAAACTCAATTTAATTTAATTTCACACTTACATACACACACAGATACACATTTCCTATCTTTATAATACTAGTATTGATTAGTTAATTATGTTCTGGTTATTCTGTTTTCACTATAGCTTAATACTGTCCTTTCAGCATCATCAAACGCAAAGCATTCAGCATCTGACCAGCAATGAGGATATTTAACGCTGTAGCTTAAAGTAAACATTTTCAGTATATTATAACAATGGCAAACGAACATGCTAAAATTGCCGTATCAAGTGAACAAAACTGTTAATATTTGGACTTTAAATATCAATGGATTTTTGGTTTCTAGAATTGTCTTAATAAAATAGTTGTTTTATTTGTTTTGTAATATTTATTTTTTTACCCTTTCGACTGTTAGTCTTTTCGGGACTTTTCAGAATTTTATAATTATTGATATATTACTTATATAAAGTAATGACCATGCCAATATTGTTATACGGATCGGAAACATGCACCCTGACTACACACTAGAGATTAAGAAGCAGCTGAGATGAAATTTCTAAGACCGGTTGCAGGATATAATTTACTGGACCACAGACGCAATGTGGATATCAGAGAGCAGCAGAAAGTACCTTGCAACCTAGAAGTAATACAAAACTATATACAAGGATGACATGAACATGTGCATAGAAACCCGCTTACCCCAGATATTGTACAATTATAAATCTCAAGGAAGATGAAGCGTAGGCGTGACCCGTTTAATTAACACTATGTGGAGACGGTACAGGCCATATGACCTAAACCGTATTGTTGTTGATGATTATTATTATTTGAACACTGCAATGTATATTTGCATTTTTACAATTGACCATATAGATTAACATCCTTAAGGAACTGTAGCGTTCTCCTTATCTTGTGTGATTTGTTCTTAGCTATGGAGAAATCTGAGATAGTAACTTATTGCTCACACTTGGTCTACAATGGACAGTCCAAAACGATGTGCAGGATGGTTAACGATGTACTGCAGGTGGCACAGGAAGGAGGCCGACCTTTTGCTGGAAGAAAATATGAGTCAATTTGCAGTAGCTAATTCCTATAATTCCTACAGACGGGAGACGATTGCTTGATTTTGTCGTTTTGAGTGTTCGAAGAGTTTGGAAAGAATTGGTACAGACTGAGCAAGCTTCATAAACTTTGCTAGTCATTCTGTCTTTCATTTAATCCATGTTTGATGAAATTGATTATCCCTTGGTGCAACATTGAACACTAAAGGATGTCTGTGCTCCTTTAGCGCTTTAATCGGCTGTTACATTTACCTTCTGTAGGTATGCGAGAGAGCATCTATATAAAGGAGCGTTCTACTTCTCTTGATTTTGATGGAGAGTTGTTTATAAAACAACGGAGGGTGGAGTTAGAAGCAAAAAGAATAGAATGCATCATATTTGCTGGTATATTTTAGGCTGTTAGCAGAGGAGAATGAGGTCACAAGAAGATGAATAACAGTAGTGAGGAGAAAGGGATGAAGACAAATGCAACAAAAAAAATTCATACATACATACATATGATTTGTAACATTTACATAACTTTCTGTACCCACTAACGCTTATTTTCATAACATCTACACACTATTCTTACGAAAGCCGAAAGAATATTTTCCTATCTACTTCATGTTAATCGAGATAAGCCGTTGCAGAAACATAATTACATATTTCATTGTAACTGCAACGGGGATAAAGAAACCGAATCGAAAGTCAGATGTTTAAAATCGTGTCATTACATACTGGTTTTGAAATTCCATACTCTTTCCATATCGAGAAAAGCAACTGAATAGCGACAGCATTTCAAAAAACTACAGCATTGAAAAATTCAAACCAATAAGAACGAATATCTCAGAAATGGCTAATGACACAAAAAGTATATTTGAAATAAGTTGGGTGTTTAAAGAGTTCTACAATCTTTGTGGAATGCTTTTTTGTCTATCTCTTAATGTTTACCAATTATACAAAGTTATAAACAATTCCATTCGAATGAAGAGGACTTCACAGGTCATTCCCAAAATATTCGAGATGTATATTTTATTTGTCGTGTAAATATATTGAATATGTGACATTTTAATCAAAATGTTCGAGCCATTTTTAGAAAATAAAAAATTTCGAAAAATGTTCAATGTAAAGGGCAGTTTGGAGTGGAGAGATTTTCTTGAAAGTCTTCGTGTCACATCTTTGGAACATACTGAACTTAAATAATAAGTTTCATATTCATCCGACATTGACACACACGCGCGCGCATGGACCTTTTTTTTTTTTTTTTTTTCAAAATGCTTATTTTTATTCAGAGGGCTTCAAGACGTGTATTTCCGGTGAAATCTCGACTTCAAATTTTTGGGTGGTATTCAGTATTCCTCTTACCTAATGCAGGTAGGTGGTAGAAAAAGAAATGGGGGAAAAGTTTATGGTTATACAGAAAAGTTGATACGGTAATTTGTATCACAAATTACTCAAATGTAAATAATTATTTTAATATGAATATGTATTTTTGTGTAACATTGATTTCAGGGTTTAATAATTGTAATTATTATTGGTAAATAATAATATACGGCTCTACTGAAACTGTTAACAATAACACAATACTTCAGCAAGGGGGTGAGTTGTTTATCGTTACCGGGAACCAGGAAGTTACGTAATGTTTCGCGCCTTTTCAGTAAAAAAAGCTTCCAGAATGTTCTATAAAAGTAATATGTATTAGTGGTTTTCATTGGATAGTAAAATAGACGCTAATGTTGGCGCGTTTTATTAGCCAATAGCAGTTCATTTATAATCTTTAGGTGTATCTTAAGGCAAGCCTATAAATAGCCATGCTCGAAGTCGGACGCCCCGCAGTTATACAAAATTCTCCGTACACTCCACGTCGATTCCGCAGTTCAACAAGATGTCGCCAATCAGTCCTTCATTTTCGTCATAAGTTACACGCAGCAGAAGTACGAGAAATCTTATAAAATATTCTACAGTTAAATATACAAAGTTGAAGTACGTGAGTTAAAAGTGATAAGAAGTTATTATAAACAGTTTCAGTATGGCGATTATCTAGATAAATCTGTGAAAGTGTTAGTGCACGTGTTCGACAATAAAACATTATAAAACACATTTCTTCACTAGTAATTTTTGGATAAAAGATTCCTTTTCCGCTTCACAACCTGTAAGAAAAACATGCCTACCCAGATCAGATGATAGCTAGCCGGTGGACATTTAAAACTGATACAAATTGCTACGTCAGAGGAATCTACAAACAGAACAAATGAACCAACCAACGTATGACGTCACACAAGATGGCTTCGCGTGAAGAAAACACATATTTGCTCTCGTAAATTGGCTTCCACAACGTGGTGCTACAAATACACAAATACAACACTATACCTCTTTCAAAGTGCAAAGAAAATATGTTTCCAATTTGCAAACTAAGATGGAAGTCAAGAGGAGAGCAATGCCAAATGAAGGTTTTAGGTGAAACAGAAGCATCTTCTGTAGACTCATGAAGAACGAAATAAAGAAGAGATCAGCAAAGTCCTTTGTGTGGAGCGTGGCGATATATAGTGCTGAAACTTGAATTTTCGAAAAACTAATGATAAACGATTGGAGCATTTTAAATGTAGGCATAGGAAATAATGGGGCGTATAAAAGTTACACAAAATAAGTATGCAGATAAAGAACAGTGTTGAAACAGATTACAAGGAAAAAAGTAATTGACAGAGACATTGGGTGAGAAGAAACTGCTTGCTAAGAAATGCACTGGAAGACATAATGACTGAGTTTCAGGGAAGAAGAATATAGGAGTGGTACGCCGTTAAGATAAACGGTGCATATGTGAAGAAGATTGGGTTTGCAGCGAAGGACTTGGTCTTGGGCAGAAAACTATGATTTAGTTGTCTCCTGATAGTTTGTTTCTCGTTTATTGCTAAAGCTTGTTTATGATTAGTAAATAGTAAGAGCACTATTAAGTGTTGATTGCTGTGTTTGAATTCTGTGATACATCCTATCCATAACTATGTATGGCTGATTTGCCTGAGGTTGAGGGCATCAGGCAGGTACCAGCACACAATTGAGATATTCTGATGTAAACATAAAAATAAAATATTTTCATGCAACACTTCTAAAAGACTCTCAACAGTTGTTTTTAACATTACGTTTTAATGTTAATGTTTGTCTTTCTAGATTGATAAAATTGAGGATTACGCTATACGAGAGTTAAGTGTTTAAAAAGAAGCTCGATATATATACATATGTGTGTGTGTGTGTGTGTGTGTGTGTGTGTGTGTAAAACACTTTATGCAAAGCATGATGGGAAACAAAAGGACGGACATACCATTTAAAAAGTGGACGGGGTAGCGCAGTGGTTTCGTTTTCGGCTCTCGTACTGATGGTCCGGGTTCGATTCATGGTTCTGGGTTGGCAATTTTAAGTCGGTCCATCAACGTTTTCACTTCTGTCTTGCTCATGTGACGTATCCCCAAGGCACAACCTGGCTCGGAGTCCACGGTAAGAGCTATAGGTCCTCTCATTCCACCACCATCCTCATCATCACTTTACCATAGAAGGCAACGGTTTCCGCCCGCTGTGTACCTCCACCTCAGAAATGGGTCATCGCTTGGTGGAATGAGATATCCCCCGAAAGTCATAGGCCATATGAGGACGGCATTTAAAAAGTGTGTAGTTTGAACTACAGGAAAAACCTGGCCAACAATAGGAAATATCTCAAGCAGCCAACGCGACATAAAAGAGTTAATTATGAATATTTTAAAAGTCTCTACATTTATTTTCTGAGGTAAATTTTTGTATATCTCCTATCTTTTTATACTTACACAAATTTCATTCAGAAAAAACTAAAGGTATCAGTATGTCAAACATATGGTATATTGGACAAAATACTTAGAACCATTTTTGAGAAAATCAGAAAATACGACAAACTTTCCATGTAAACTGTAGTTTGGGATGGTGGGATTTTCGTGAAAATCTTTATGTCGCATTTTTAGAAAATACTGAACTTAAATACCAAGTTTGGTATTTATTCGATTTTTCTTTTTTGATTTAGGTTGTTCACACACACACACACACACACACACACACACATACATACACAATTTTATCTTCTGGTTTGTAGTAAGTAGAGAAGTATTGTATTTCACCCAAAAACTTCTATACAGAGATTTCTCCAAAATATATGTTTTGAAGCCCCATGAAGTCAAAAAGGCATCTTTAGAAAAAGGTGCGCGCGCACAGTGTGTGTGTGTGTGTGTGTGTGTGTGTGAACAACATAACTCAAAACGAAACGCTGGATAAATACCGATGCAGTAATTTGTATCACAAATTACTTAAATGTAAATAATGATTGTAATATGAATATGCATTTTTATGTGACATTGATTTGAGATATTTATTGATTGTAATTATTGTTGAGAAGTAAGTTTATACTGCCTTACTGAAACTGACAATAATAGCGCGCAATAATGCAGCGAGGGGGTGAGCTGTTTATCATTATTGGAAACGAGGAAGTTGCGTAATGTTGGCGCGTTTTTCCGTTGAGAATCTTCTGGAACGTTTCCCTAGAGCATATGTATTCATAATTTTCATTGGATATAAAAAATAGACGCTAATGTTGGCGCGTTTTATTAGCCAATTGCAGTTCAGTTATAATCTTTAGGCATATCGGAGTGTATGGGTATAAAAGCAGTAGGTTAGAGGTAAAGTCCGTCATTCGTTCAGTTCATCAAAAATCTGTGTACACTACACGTCGTCTTCAGTCAGTCAGTTCGTCGAAAGTATTAGTACGGCACACATCGGATATAAATTCACAAGTTACGCGTAGCAGAATTATGAAAATTCTAAAGTATTGTAAAGTTAATTATACAAAAAGGTTGAAGTACGTGGATTAAAAGTGATCAGTAAGAAGTTATTATAACAGTTTCAGTTTGGCGAGTGTTAAGATCAATGTATAAATGTGATAGTTAACGTGTTCGACAATAAAGGTATAAAACAAATTTCTTCATCAGTGTTATATTTGGATAACAGATTCCTTTCCGTTTACACACCCTGATCAAGAGATATGTTCGACCGGGAAATAACAGCTAGCCGGAGGACAGTAAACCAAAATTAATTAAGATAACAGTCGCATTCTTTCAAACGAACACTAACACTGCTGCAAATTGCTAACACCAGATGGAGCTACAAACCGAACAAATGAATGACGTCACAAGATGGCTTCATGTGAAGTAAACACAAATACACAAACAAACATTACAAGAAAACACTCGCAAATTGGCTCCCATACGTGGGGCAGTTAAAATTATGTAACCAAACAAAACAAACGCAGCACAATATAAGATCTTCAAGTTCTAATAATTTACGTAAAAACATATTACGTAAGCACTTAACTACTTCAATACCTAACTTGGTATTAAGTTCAATTCCTTTCTAAGGATGCAAAATGAAGATTTTCAAAAAAAAATCCCCATTCAAATAACCAATTACACGAAAAAATTGTTCCCAATTTTTTGTTTTCTCAGAAATGTTTCTATCGATTTTAATATATTTAAGATATTGGCATGACAAATAAAATGTATATATTGGATTTCCCGGGAATGCCCTATGAAGTCCTCTTCATTCGGAATGAATTTTGTATACATTTGTATAACTTTTAAATCATGAACTTGGAAAGAAATTCTAACCAGAAACACCCGGAAACGATGTAAAACAAA
The DNA here is from genome assembly GCA_030765065.1 of Deroplatys truncata. Classification (NCBI taxonomy): domain Eukaryota; kingdom Metazoa; phylum Arthropoda; class Insecta; order Mantodea; family Mantidae; genus Deroplatys; species Deroplatys truncata. Next base: position 138,214,100 of record CM060984.1, on the reverse strand, counting down.
ATGGGAAATAATTAAAATTCTTTATTTTGTGTATAATATTGAATACATTCACATGACTTTCTCTACCCTCTATCTTTATTAGTGGGTATACAGACTATTCTTACTAAAGCTAATTATTCTATATACCTTTGCAAAAATAGCTACATTACACATTTAGCTATAAATACAATGAGAACAGCGATAGTCAAATGTTTCAGAACTGGACGCTATATGCGGGCCTTAAAATTCCATTTTGTTTCCATGCAATCGCGAGAAACAACTGAAAATCGATGGGACTTAAAGGAATGAGTATTGAACAATTAACAAAATTTGAGTTTTATTTATGGACTCCCTTTAACTGTTGTGGTCCTTAGCGTCCCATTCTATATTGGGCATGAAAGACCGGAAATTTTGCTCAGAGGCCTCTTTATCAGGTTTGAGGTTCTTTTACGTGCCGTAAATCTACGACACGGGACCACCGGCTTTACTTCCCTTCCGAAGGAAGCCATGCTAAGAATTTATACGGCCGAAAAGAATCCATCGCCCTCCGCCGGGTTTGAACTCACAATCTCGGGAACTAGAGGCTAGCATGGTAACATTGAACAATTCGAAGCTTTAATAACGGATATCTCAGAAACGGTTATGCCACAAAAAAACTTATTTTAAGTAATTTGTGTGTTTTAAAGAGATTACATTTTTTTGGTGTCGTACCTTTTCGTCTATCGCATAAGGTTTAAAAGTTATACAAGATCATACAAAATTCCTTCTGAATGAAGGGCACCTCCTAGGCTATTCCCAGAAAATTCAGGATATACATTGTATTTTGTCATGTAAATGTCTTGGTAAATACATGATATTTTAATCAAAATCGTTAGAGCCATTTTTTTAGAAAATCAAAATTTTCGAAAAATGTTCCATGAATTGAATTGAGTTTTATTTATGGACGCTCTTTAACTGCTGTGGTCCTTAGCGACCGATTCTATATTGGGCGTGAAAGACCACTAATTTTGCTCAGAGGCCTCTTTATCAGACTTGATGTTCTTTTACGTGCCATAAACCTACGACACGGGACCACCGGCTTTACTTCCCTTCCGAAGGAAGCCATGCAAAGAATTTTTACGCCCGAAAAAAATCCATCACCCTCCGCCGGGTTTGAACCCACGACCTCGGGAACTAGAGGCAAGCATGGTAACCACTACACAAAATGTTCCATGTAAAGGGTAGTTGGGGCTGGGGGATTTTATTGAAAATCTTCGTGGCGCTCGTGGAAGATACTAAAACTCAAACATCAAGTTTGGTTTCTATCTGACTTTTAGTTTTTGAGTTATGCTGTTCTCACACACACACACACACACACACACACACACACACACACACACACAAACACACGGATATGTTTCCAAAACTGTTTTATTTGATTCGGGCGCCTCAAAACATGTATTTCCGGTGAAATCTCGGTATCGAATTTTTGGGTGGAATGTAACACTTCCCCTACTTACTTCACGTAGTAGACAAAGTAACAAATTATACAACAAAAGTAAAACGCAAATACGCGAAGAAGAAGAAATAAATTTGATATACATTCACATGACTTTCTCTACCCTTTATCGTTTATTAGTGGGTACACAAACTATTCTTACTACAGCTTATCAGTTTCTCTTCCACATATAGTAAGCAGGGGAAGTATTGCATTCCAATACTGAATCTATATCGGTATTTATCCGACTTTTTTCTTTTTGAGTTATGCTGTCCACAGAGACACATTTTTCTAAAAATGATTCTTTTGGATTTAGGGGGCCTCAAAACATGTATTTCTGGTGAAATCTCGGTATAGAATTTTTGGGTGGAATGCAATATCTTATCTACCTACTATATACGTGCCAGAGAAAGTAAAAAATCTGACGTGTTGCAGTCGTATGTCTTTCTGTACCCTCTGTCTTTATTTGTGAGTGTACAAACCATTCTTATTAAAGCTTATTGATTTTTTCTACTACATTTTAACCCAAATCAACCTTCAAAAGTTCGAAAAATGCTCCACGTAAAGGGTAGTTTGCAGTGGGGGTATTTTTTTTGAAAACCTTCATGTCGCTTCCTTAAAACGTACTGAAACTAAATGTCAATTTGGTATTTATTCGACTTTTCGTTTTTGAGTTATGCTGTTCACAGACATACACGCAGACACACGGACCTTTTTATAAAACGACCTTCTGGGATTCAAGGGTTTCAGTGCATGTATTTTCGTTGAAATCTCGATATTGAATTTTTGGGTGGAATGCAATATCTTCTCTACCTACTGTAGTAGAGAAAGTAAAAATATTAGAAACCTATATTTAGAGTAGGTTCATGAAAACCAAGAAGTTAATTGAATTATATTAAGTTGTATAACTATTAATACGTACGATTTCTCGTATTATGTAGAAAAGTGCATATGTGATTAATAGTGAGAAGGAAAGAAAATATACCGTCGTAGGAACGAGTGTGTGGAAAATGTTTATTATACTCCGCGAAATTGCGTAGAGAAAATTGTGAACCTTAGAAAAAAGTACTGTAATAGTTATTAAGAAAATATCATAATATATTCTTACCTCACCCAAAATATAAGCGTTGTAAACAAGCAACTGAAAATATGTATATAGGTATCAGGATTTATTAAGTAAGGAAATATACACGTCGAAAGTAGAGATAGAAGCTTTTAGTAGAGATATGCCTGAGATAACTGCAAATTACATATGAACATAGTGTGGTACATTATGTAGAACAAAAAGATGGTGTTAATAATTTTCATGGTACATGTTTAATTTGAATGTTGTGAACGCATGTGGTAGTCAAACGCTTGCTAGACCAAAGTGTGAATATCTTTAAAACACACAATTATTTTCAGGTAACTTTTTTTGTGGCATCAAAAATTTCCTAGACATGCGTTGACATTGACTTCATTCTTCACTACTTTGTTTAGAAGTGCTGTCATCATTTCTCGCGATGTCATGGAAATATTTAAAGGCCAGCATACGGCGAGTTACTTTTATATATTCGACTTTCCCTTGGTTTTTCTGTTCCCCGCTTGTAACTACAACGAAAAGTGTAATCAACCTTTAACTCGATTAATATGAACTAAATAGGAAAAAATTGATGTGATGTACTCACGACTTCCTTGACCAACGAAGAATACAAATATATCCGTTGTACATTATAGTGTTTAAATAAATCATCTTTTTCCTGTCCAAGTTAAGTTACTCACGATATATTTATGCTTAGAAATGAAACGTCAGCAAGACGTGCTTAGTTGTAGCTTGCGGAATCGGTATTCAAATGTTTATTCGTGGTAATACTCTCTTCAATGAAAAGAAAAGAAAAGGGAGAAGGCAAGGATCACAACTTTCAAGTATATCCATTAAATAATCTTCAGAATAAAATATTTTAATATGGAACATTTCAAAAGCGTCTAAAACTATGAAAACGTTTATTTAGCACAAGTTTTGTATTTTAGTGATTTATACACTTTTCCTGTAGCAATGTTTGTCTATCTCTCAAGGTTTCTTTGTAATTAAAATTTATAGGGATACAAAATTCCCACATATAAAAGTACTTCATAGGGTATTCCCAGAAAATTCAAGGTATGAATTTTATTTCACATGTCAAAATATTAAACATACGATATTTCAATCGAAACCGTTAAAGCTGTTTTCGAGAAAATAAAGAAAACAATAACATTTTTTACATGTAAAGGATAGCTTGGGGTGTGGGGATTTTTTTGAAAAACTTTGTGTCGCATCTTGGAAGCTGCAGAACTTAAATACCCCTTTTGGAGTTATGTTGTTCACAGAGAGACACAGGGACATACTGACATACATACACACACATACACGGAGCTTTTACTAAAAATGCCTCTTTTAGGTTTAGCGTGAAATCTCGATATCGAATTTTCGGGTGAAATACAATACTTCCTCTCGCCTAGTATAGGTAGAAAACGTAATAAGCTTTTCGAGAGTACTTATTAGAAGCTAATAAAAATATATCATAATTGCTAGAGAAAGTCGTTTATATCTAATTCTAACCTAGATATTTAGAAAAACGTGTGCCGCGTACTCACAAACGAATAGTTGGTTAAATACCAAACAGTATTAAAACTAAGCATCTTCCAAGGATGCGACCGAACATTTTCAAGATATTCCCCTTACCCACAACTACCCTTTACATGTAAACATGTAAAGTATTGTGTTATTTTCGATTTTCTAATAAGAAAAACCTCTTACCTTTAATATATTGACGTGGGAAATAAAATGTATATCTTGAATTTTCTGTAAATAATCTATTAAAGCCTCTTTATTTGATTTAATTTTGTACAATTTTGAATTACAAGCATACCTTAAAGGTCGACAAAGTTTACTGCAGAAAACATGTAGAGTTCATAAAAATACATTTGCTACATAAACTTTTTCTGGGTTTCGTTTCCGAAGTATGCCTAGTTGAAATATTCCAAGCTCAGACTCATCTATCGGATATGCATGAAAGTTCGCAATTCTTGTTTTTTTTGTTGTTTTTTTAAATTTTCTCCACCATGTACCCAGAATAGAGGAAGTATTGCATTTCATCCAAAAAGTCCGATACTGAGATTCCAGCAAAAATGTATTCTTTTAGGTCTGCAGTTTATAAAAGAAAGACTTACTTGTATTTGGGGAAAGTTCCATGTGTGCACGCGCGTGTGTTTCTGTGAACAGCATAACTCAAAAACGAAACCTCGGATATATATTAAAATTGATATTTAAATTCCATACCTTCCAAAGATTTGACTCGAAGATTTTCAAGAAAATCTGCCACTCCAATTAGCCTTTATATAGAAAAAAATTCGGTATTTTTTATTTTCTCTACAACGGCTCTAACGATTTTGAATAGAGTGCAACATATTTAAGACATTTACATGACAAATAAAATGTATATTTTGAATTCTTTTGTAATAGTCTGTGAAGTCCTCTTCATTTAGAAGTAATTTTGTATAAAGAGTAAACCATAAGACACAGACATAAGAGCCTAGTGTACAAAAAGATTTAGAGCTCTTAAAACACACACAATTTAAATCAAATAACGTTTTCGTGGCACAATCCATTTCCGAAGTATCCCTTATTATTTGTTTGAAAATTTCAATACGTTGTTATATTTTCAAATTTTTGTTGCTATTCAGTTGTTTCTCGCGAAGTCATTGAAAGTATAAGGAACTTCAAGGCTATCATGTATAGACCTACTTTTAAACATCTGCCGTCCCTCGTAGCCGTGGTCGTTGGAGCGTATAGCTTCGACGCTCCACAAGGTGAGGATCACGTGTTGGAGTCCCGCCATGGGCATAGGTGTTTGTGTGTGTGTGTGTTGTATGTGTAATTGCAGTAATAAGCGATAAAGTAAACAGTAAAACACAGTGATCATAAACTGGGTAATCAAGGGAACTTAAAAAATAATGTGCATATCGATTCTGCTTCCTGAATCCCACTTGTACCTATAACAAAATGTGTAATGAAACCATTTCTGCAAATATGTATATCGATTAACATGAAGTAGATACAAAAGTAAGCTTTCGTAGGAATAGTGTGTAGCAGCTATAGAAAAATAAACGATATTGGGTAGAGAAAATCATACGAATATTAACATTTATTTTCTTTCCATCACAAAAGTTTGTTACACGAACAACGATTTGAATATTGTTTCGGCCTGTTGTAACTAAGCACGTCTGCTTAGTTGGAAATCATTTCAAAACAAAAATATATCGCGAGAAACGTAACGTGGTTAGAAGAACAACTGTTTATACGAATTATATAATACGTATATACATATAGACGAGGCGTGTTTTTAAGGTAAGCACCGTTTTAATATTTTGCAACGGCAGCGCTGCAGTCGCGATTTTGAACATGCGTGATCACTTCCTCCATTCATTAGGAAGCCAGACACAGCTATGAGTGATCGTCGCTTTGTGTTTTCCTGTTGTTAGAGCGTTTAGAAATTTTCAAAACAATCGAACGACCCGCGTACTGTGAGGTCAGATCAGTGATTCGTTTTTTGAATACGAGAAATGTTACACCAGCAAACATTCATCGTAAATTGTGTGAGATTTATGGGGAAATAATAATTAGTGGCAATGCCCGGCCACACGCAGCCAAAGAATTTCAAGATCTGACCATCCTCCCTACAGTCCGGATTTGGCACCAAGCGATTTTCATTTGTTTCTTCAACTGAAGAAACTCCTTGATGGAAAACATTTCAACGTCGATGATATTGTGATACAAAAAAGTGCAGGCTGGGCTTTCATCGCAGGCGGCATCATTCTTTGACGAAAGCATACAAAACTGGTTTTCCGTTACGACAAGTGTCTGAATATGGTGATTATGTGGAAAAGTAGTGTAAGGTAATGAATGACAATAAAGTATTTGGAAAAAAAATGTTCTGTCATTTTTCAAAAAAATTATGGTACTTTAAAAACACGTCTCGAATAAACTTGTATATGTGTATAGTATTAATTTGCCGCTGATAAGAAAGTTGTGTGAATGTATCGCATCAGATTTTATTTAGTAGATGATATCTAAAACAATTGCTTGTCGAATTGCTATCGAACCAAAAAAAATAGTACTTTAGTACCGCTAATGTCGTTATGACAAACTTTAGTGGCACTTTAAATAAAATCAATGGAGTACAGTGTCGATTCTGGCTCTGACTGAAATTTTCTCGGGGTTTTTACATGACTAGATAAAGCCTTTGATAAATAAATTGATTCGTGTGTGTAGTTGCCTACAAAATAAATCGTATTCTGCGTAGCCTATAAACATGAAAATCATTACAACTTAATATAAAAATCATAGTTTTAAGTTGTAACTAAGTAGTTTATTTACTGTTTGTTTTATTTTGTTAGCTTGTTACCCTATAGCATAGAATAACAAATGTAATGAACGCACTACTAAAAGCTGATAGTAATTTGTTTAATTTATACACATTCTAAAGCTGAATTCAGAATATCTAACATATTATTTAAATTACTCATATAATTTAGAAGCTTTTATTGAAAGATTTTATACGCAAAAGCTTTCATGGACTCCTCCCCCATTCCGAAATCAGTTTATGTCTCGTCCGGAAACATACGATTCGTCTGCTAAAGTCTTATTTTGCGTACTTGATACATAAACACCTATTTGGGGATTGCAAAATGAATGAATATTATAGACAATAACCGCACCACACAATTGGTATAAATATTCAACTTCGTACATTTGGCATATATATTGTCCTGGGCAAAATATATTTTGTACAATCTGGAATTCACTTCTTCATATGCCGAAAGAAAATACCATTGTAGGAGGGTGCACGGTGCGATATCTGAGGAAAGAGAGTTTGGATTTGTTCCATGGTCCACCACATACAATACTTTCCAGTGTAATGAAGTATACAATAGCCTCCTTCAAGCACGCACGCACTCCCACTCCAGGACACATTATTCAATACCAATCTCCGATGAGATTGCTTATCTCGCAGTAAAACCAATAGATTTGACACGCATTACTTTCTATTGTTTTGCTAATATGATTTATCTTGAGGCCCATCAGGACTCTGCTCCAACAGTTCAATAGAAGGGAGGTCGGCATCCTTTCCTACGCAGGCCTTGGAGCATGTCTTAATGCGATTACATGCTATGCCCTATGTCTGGCATGCAGCTTTCACGAGTATACCATAATCATCAAAGACATTGTTTTACTGAACTAAAATGTGTCATTACATTCAAGGTAAATCTCATATAGTTCAAATGCTCTCATTGTATAAACCGTGAACGTCACTGTGAAATAAATAAAGAATCGGGTGGTGGAGTACCTTTTCTAATAATAAACTAGGGACGCTCAGCGATGTACACGTGGATACATTGATGGTAGAAAGAGGTAAACACTGTCTAAGTTACCTTCTTCTTTTCCAGGCAACTCAAATACAGGAAAATTGAGTGAGATCATACCAAGTATTATTACAGAGATTGCAGTAGCAGTCTGGTACATTAGTACAGATTAGACAAAAGCTATGGGTATATAATTGGATGTGTGATGTTATTAAGGTACTACTAAAATAATTATCTTTAGTGTTTCAAAGCAATTTGGTTCTTTATAGATAATATCAAACATTAAGACTCCGCCTTTTGGAAAATACGTAGCTTTGATGATTAACTGTTTTTAATTAATCAGTTAATATCTATAAAGTTCGATTAATTTATTCTAAATTTCTATGAAAATGACTATAAAATGATTACTACAATTTCGTTTAGATCCTCTTCAGTGTTATTAGACTTGGTAGTAAAACTTTTAAAATTCTCCTATTAGAAACAACATGACAACAAAACGGATATAAGAATCAATAAATTATGTAATGAAGCTAAGGATTAATTGATTTTAGAAACTCCGTAACATAGAAAACTAAAATTTACCACTTTAATATTCTAAAGATTTTTAAAAATGAATAAATAAGTAAATAACTGAACAGGCATTTATTATAGGTAATGTAATACAATGTTTTGATTGTTGTTAGTGCGTAAGTAAGAGAGTTTATCTAATTTGCGGTGGTAAATTTATAATGTATTTATTTAACATTATTGTAGCCCCACGTTGGGCGCCAATTTGCGAGTGTATTCTTGTAATGTTTGTGTATTGTGTTTACTTCACGCGTTGAAGCCATCTTGTGACGTCATTCATTTGTTAGGTTTGTTAGCTCCATCTGGTGTTAGCAATTTGCGGTAGTATTAGTGTTTGTTTGAAAGAATGCGACTGTTATTTGATTTAATTTTTGTTTACTGTCCTCCGGCTAGCTATTATCTTTTCTTGGGTCGAGCACTTCTCTTTATACAGGTTGCGTAAACGGAAAGGAATCTTTTATCCAAAGATAACACTGATGAAGAAATTTGTTTTACACTTTTATTGTCGAACACGTTAACTATCACATTTACACATTGATCTTGACACTCGCCAAACTGAAACTGTTATAACAACTTCTTACTAATCACTTTTAATCCACGTACTTCAACCTTTTGTATAATTAACTTTACCATACTTGAGAATTTTCATAACTCTGTTACGCGTAACCTGCAAATTGATATCCGAAGTGTGCCGTACAAATACTTTCGACGAACTGATGGGAATGCGACGTGTAGTGTACAAAGAATTTTGATGAACTGACCGACTGAAGGACTTTACCTCTAACCTAGCCTCTATTTATACATATACACTCCGATATGCCTAAAGATTATAACTGAACTGCAATTGGCTAATAAAACGCGCCAACATTAGCGTCTATTTTTATATCCAATGAAAATTATGAATACATATGCTCTAGGGAAACGTTCCAGAAGATTCTCAACGAAAAACGCGCCAACATTACGTAACGTCCTCGTTCCCAATAATGATAAACAGCTCACCCCCTCGCTGCATTATTGCACGCTATTATTGTCAGTTTCAGTAAGGCCGTATAAACTTACTTCTCAACAATAATTACAATCAATAAACATCTCAAATCAATGTCACATAAAAATGCATATTCATATTACAATCATTATTTACATTTAAGTAATTTGTGATACAAATTACTGCATCAAATTATGTTCAAAACCTGGAGTGATATTTACTTTTGAACCGAAAAGAGTGGTAAAAGACTTCGAAGTGGGAATCCACAACGCTATTCGTACGTCTTGGTCCAAAACTGTAATATTTGGCGGCAAATTTTATTTGAATCAAGCGTGATATAGACAAATTATTTCCGAGCGGAATGGCTCAGGCAGTAAAGTCTGTGGCCCGCATTCGGGATGTCAAGGGTTCGATTCCCGCGGCCGACCTTCTTTGTTTATGGGGTTTTCGGGGTTTCCCTGGGTCGCTAGGTAAATACTGGGAAGGTTCATTACATCCCCCAATTTCCTGTACCTCCATTTTACCTACATTCTCATTTCACTTCACCTTTCATCTGCTTGGTCTGTATCAGGTTGCAGGTGTCGGGGGGAAGCTCGGCGTTACATGGCAGGGGATAAGGACGCTCTATGTAATCCTTCGTCCTCCGGAATGGGGGCGGTATGCGAGTCCCGGGCCCCCCAGGGGATATGCAAGTCTATAGGGGAGGGGAGCCGGATACACCAACTTCCATCGTGAAGTTTCAATCTGTAAAAGGTAGGGACCATGCCCTCTACTCTGTCATGCCTCCTGGTCAGGCCATCTGTCTCCTCTCAGCCCTACCTCCCGGGGGCACCCCGTCAGGGGCTTCAGACACAAACGAATATGTAGGTCGAGGTACTAAGTCCCTCTCCGCAGTTAGTCCTAGTTCTATAGAAAAATTATTATTACAGTAACTGGGCTTAAAACAACTTACAATAACAAGCAATAACAGGACAATGATTGTGTCATCTTATTTAAAACCAGATGATACCGGAGATTGCTACACTATGGACCTTGAAGTAAATGCTTGAAAATCTAAAAGTAAATGCTTTTGTAATTTGAATGACACATATAAATATAGATGAAGACTCAACGTTTACTACAACGTGGGCCAAAGATGATGCTACTGCAGAAAATACTACAAATATATGCAATTGGTTTTAATCACAGTTTAATGGTAGTTTTATAATACACGCCTTTACATAACCACGGCCTTGGGCTTAAATCATTGAACAATTCAAACCGGGCGGCGCCGTGGCCGAGTGGTTAGACCGCTCGCCTCTCACCGAGGCGGCCCGGATTCAATCCCAGGGACACGCATGTGAGATTTATGGTGGACAAAGCGGCGTCTGGGCGGGTTTTCTCCGGGTTCTCCGGTTTCCCCCGCCATTCATTCCACCGACTGCTCCATCATCACCTTTCCTTTCATCCATTTCGCCATCATTTCGTTTCATCTACTTCCTTCACCCCATTCCGGGCATCGGGCTGATCACCCATCCTGGATATTCTATCTGCTCCATGAGTGTGTCTGCTCCTCGACGGGCCTCTGACCCCAGGCACCCGCCTGTAAGTCCTAGGGGTATAAGTCCTACATAAATGAGGTTAAACAGTGAATGAATGAATGAACAATTCAAACCAATAATAACAGTTACCTCGAAAATGGCTAGTGACACAAAATAAGTTATTTGAAATAAATTGTGTGTCTTAGATTCTACATTTTCTGGGCAGTAAGTTTTGACTATCTCTTGTCATTTATTAGTTATACAAATTTATGCAAAATTCTTTTCAAATGAAGAGGACTGTACATACTATTCCCAGAAGATTCAAAATGCATACTTTATTTGCGATGGTATTCTAATAAAAAAAATAGAGCCATTTTTGAGAAAATAACAATTTTCCTTTGTAAAGGTAGTTAGGGTTGGGGAATTTTCTTGAAAACGTTTGAGCCGCATCCTTAGAAGACGCGGAACTTAAATACCAAGTTGGATATTTAACTCACCTTTCGTTTTAGACTTATGTGTCTCGCACATACTCACACGCGAGAGGGCCATTTTCTAAAACGATTTTTTGGATTGAGGGTGTCTCAAAACTTGTATTTTCTTGTATCGGATTTTTCAATGGAATGAATACCTCTACTTACCTACAGTAGACATGTAATAGCGAAATTAATAGAAGTATTTAAAATTTTAAACCTATAAGAAAGAATATCTATAACAAAACTTTTTATTTGACAAACTGTGTGATCTACATTTTGGTGTAGAGGATTCCGTCCATTGCCTACGGTTTACAATTATGTAAAATATTCAGAATAAGTAGGATTTCACAGGTTATTCGCAGAAAATTCAATATACACATTTCATTTGCAAATATCTTAAATATATGCTAAGTTAATCAAAATCGTTAGGGCCATTTTTGAGGAAATATAAAATAACGAAACATTTTCCATATAAAGGGCAGTTTGTTGAAAATCTTTGTGTCGCATCCTTAGAAGATGCTGAACTTAAATATTAAATTTGGTATTTAAACGCATTTTTATTTTTAAGTTATGCTGTTCACACACAGACATATGCACGCACGTGCACATCCACACACATACACTCGCGCGCGCGGACCATTTTAAAAAGCTATTTTTTGGATTCAGGGGTCCTCAAAATCTGCATTTCCAGTAAAATACCTAATCAAATTTTGGGTTAGAATGCAATACTTCCTCACTTACTCTATGGTAGAATAAATTGTCTAACGATGCGTTGTATATTTTCACAGTGGCGAACCAAAGTTACACGCAACAAGCTAAAGTAGGTGAAGTTGCCGAAAGTAGTAGGGGCTGCTGAGAATATATGACGACTCTCAAGGGTGTAGACAGAAAGAACACGTAAACATTCGATCTATCATCACACGCCATACAGAACAATGGAATGGACACGTTTGCACGACGAACTTGAGGATTTGCTCATTAAATTCGCAAAGTGTTTTCGAAAATAATGACAAGTGACTGCAGTTTATGCAGAGCAGCTTTTAGAAAGACGACATCCAGACCATAGAAAATAAGGGTACGGCAGCGTGATAAATATTTCATGTGGCTACTCGTTCTTTGAGAACACAGAAAAATCATGTGGAGGCGGCCAGTATGGTGAGAGGATCTGTTGCCATCAAATCTCATAAAAGTACTAGACCTATGGCACACACCAGAACTTCGTGTTAAAGCACATCGAATTATTGAGCACAAGCTGCTCAGTGCCTGCCACCGGGTGGCCATGCACGGTGCGGGGCTTTCTGTGGGTGGATTGCTTACCAAGTGAGTAGAGCACTCTTAACCATATCTTACGTTGTTACTTAAACGTCATGAATTTACTTATGTAGTGTCTCGTGTTGTTTTGACTTACAGGTTGTGCTTGATGATGTGCGTCATGATGCCCTTTTAAGAAGCAGCCACTGACGAGACGAGTGTGTTTTCGAGAACGATAGATGTAAGGTACCATCATACTAATAAAATACACTTAATGCCGTAACAAAATGCACATCCAAAATCACTTTACCGTTAATGCTTGGATGGGTATTTCAAGCGACTATGACATTTACCCATGTTATCGACGGGAATCTTAACGCTGAATGTCACCTAGAGAGAGAATCTAATATCGAGCGAGGTGGCGCCGCAGTAATGTGTGTGACACGCATTGAGGTCCCGAGTTCGATCCCCGGCAACCGCCCACTCTGACCCATGGGTTTTTCGTGGTTTCCTCGGGTCGGCAGGCGAAAGATGGAGTGATTTGTTTTCTAGCACGACTCTCCTGCCCCCACATTTCGTGTACCCATCATCTTCCTTGTCATGTTTCAGGGTTGTAACACCAGGTGATGGCGTTTGGCGGGTTGTGGCTGGACGGCGGCTGTGCGCTCAATGGAAGTTTCATCCTGACGTCGCTCAGGGACTGCTCGGCTGGAACCCATCTCTGAGTGTTTTCGGGCGGGAACTCCTTCGTGGGATCCCTGGAAGCTCGGAGTCCAATAGAGTGGGCTCGGACGGCGTCGGAGGCGTTCAGTGTGGAAACATTAGGAGCCCCGTCTGTGCTTGCGCCCGTCGTCATCCGGATCTGGTCGCCGTTCACTCTCCCCCCTCATCCCTCCCTCCCGGAGTCACGGCAGAAGCACAAGGATCCGGCTGGCCTGCGTGAGGTGCTCTGCCCCGGTTTCGGAGGCCCCCTTCGTCCGTACCTTTACCTTTAGAGAATATATTAGATGGCGTGCCGCTGGCAACGCGTTAGACCTGATTATTGTAACACAAATCTCTGTAGAGGTTTTGCGAATTCCCAACAGGGCTAACTTTGTGCTTAAACTTCATGTAACAACAGAAAATATACATTGGCAGTATTAACAAGAATGACAGAGCGCATCCGTTTTAACGTTTATTGTGATGACATGTTCAACGCTATTTATGCATACTTAATTTAACTTTTCTTTCAATATAAATGCATCTTATAAAAGAGGCAATCCCACATGCTAAGGAGTGTGTGCCTGCCAGGTGCGGCAAATTAATGTATGCGACATACTCGTGTTGTGAGCATAATTCGCAGTATGTCCGATATATTAATATATGAATCAATATATGAACTATGGTGATTATCTTGTGTTTTGGTTATTACTATTACATTTTTTATGATGTTATTATTATTTCTTGCCACGGCTGCTGTTGTTTGGGTTTTTGGTATGTGGATTAACATAGCCCCACACATGGCTGTTTCTTGATTGAAAATTAGACCATTCCTGGTGAACATGGCCTCATCAGTAAACAATACCAACGAAAAGAATTCAGGCGCTGGAGCAAAGCCCAGTTACAAAATTGTTCACGAGGACCCAAGTCTCCCGGACTTAGTGCTTGCACCTTTTGACAGTGAAATGGGTGAAGTTGTTATTCGTGTATGGCTTGTCACACGCTAACATGGTTACTGCCCAGTGCACGTGCGATAATGCGTGTGCTGTGGTAGATGGCTCTTCTACAATTCTGCAATTCTTTGTAGAGTATCCTAGTCAGTTGCACTGTGCGTTGAGTTTGTGCACCCGTATCGCCCCTGCTTACCATGAAGGTTCCACACTCTCGCAAATGCCTATCGATGAACTGGAAAGTGAAGTGATGTGGTTGGCGCCTTCGGGATATCGTTCCCTGTACAGTGCTGCAGCAGCTAAACTACTATTTCTTGATTCACCGTAAACAAGGTGCATGTCTACAAGTTACGAGAAGGTTCTTCATGTTGTCTCAATCCTCAGCATACTAATCTCAGTGAGCCGAATCAAGGAAATAATACAGAATGAGTCAAACAAACTACGAACCGGCTGCGCGGTGCTTTTCCTGTACGCATCCGCGGCGCTCGTTGCCGTCTGCCGCTATCATAAAAAGGCGCGGATGAAACCATACAGCGTTTTTAAAACTACTTTTAAAGGCTTTACTTACCAACTTTATGAAAGGAAATACTGAAACAGGCACCATCGTTGCCCATTCATTTTTGGCACCTATTTAGGAAACTATCCATCACTATCACTGTAGTAGTGTTATTGCATTGGCCAATCAGTACCGCGTCCTGAGGATATGTATCACGCACTTCTTCATATGGAATTAAAAAAAATATTAACATGATAGGAAACGAAGCTATGACTTTCAGGACAGCTTTCGACCACACAAGCAGTTTAAAAAACGCCCCTAGAGTAGACTGCATAACGCAAGAAGGCAGTTAATCGATGTTTAGCGCCGTACTCTCAAGTGATTAGTTTGAGATTCGAGAGATTTTTGTGATATTAAAGCTTGAGGACGCTAATAACGAGCTGCTGAAAATCGATATTTCTATACTCGAGCAGCACTTTTAAAGATATTCTAAGCCAATTTTTCAACCAGCTTTGCTTTAACACCGACTTATCAGCATCTAATATCAATATGTTTAATACCATGTAACTGCGTTATATTTAGCCGTGGACCATGCATTGCCTATCTCAAATTGCTTATATCAGACACTCTACAATCTCTGAAATTATTTCGGTGTAGTTAATTAATATACTGTATATTACACACTTAGATCCCTTTGGTGAATAGTTCTGTATGGCATTTTAATTATCTTCCCCAAAGGAAGTGTTATAATGATGCATGAAATAAGACACACTCATTCTCACTTTTTTTTTGTTTGGAGTTTTGTGAAAAATATGAAATACAAAGGATTGTACCCATAGGTAAGCTTTCTATCACGGTTTTTTATTTCCAAAACTTGATAGTATATATATTTTTTTTCGTTACTATTTGTACATACCTACAAAATAGATGCCGTTGTTGGCATTTCACACGAGACGGCTAAATTCTGAATGAAAAACAGATATACATTTTGTGCTTTCCTTGGCAACTAATATCAAAAGTCCATTCTTACAGCGTACGGAACCTCAGGCGATGGGCACTGATGATAAATGAAATGAAATGAAATGGTAAATGGGAAAGAAAGTTTGGGAAGTAAAGGTTTTAAGCCTAAACACAAGGTACGTCCCCGACATTTGCCAATTGTGAGGACTAAGAAAAAAACATGGGAATAAGCCCCACGAATCTGGGCGTTAATGATCTCGGTCATCCGTGTTTATCGTAGAGGAACTGCGCATTACTTGAGAAAATGTTCGTTATATTTTAGTTCCTCAAACGTTACGTTCGTTTAACCATCGCAGGTTTTAAATATCGAAAAGAGAATTAAAACATATATTTTGAATTGTCTGTAAACGCCTATGAATTCCTCTTAATTTTCACTAATTTTGTAGGTATAACATTTTCTTTCTTTGTAAATGGAGCGAACCATAAGAGACAAAAACTTACTTAAGGATACCCATGACTGAAGTTCTAAGAATTTAGGCAACAAATTGCAATTTTTTATTTTTGTTTTAAAATAGTTCAGTTCTTGCTTTAATAGAAAATATTATTACTCGCCAGGTTCCGCCATTTCTAAAGCCCACAGAGAGCTTTATTTAAAAGGCAATCTTTGCTATCCTAAGACACTGCATGTCAATTGATAGCATTCCTATAAATGACACAAGCCCGAAAGGTGAAACATTTTGGCGATTCTTCAAGCTGAAGGAAACTCCATACATACGCCCAGAAAAAATGGGTTCTAAACTGAGTTCAACAATCATTACTCTTTTAGCTGTACTTTTTAATTTTTATTATTATATGCTAAAAGTATAACTAGCTTTACTATGAAATCAGCAACAAAATTTTAATGTTGATTATAATTGCCATTGACAGCTTTCGCGGACTGATTTTGCTCTATTTGTGCAACTTATATAGCAGCGGAAAAGTACAAGTTATTTGGCATGAATCAAACTGTTCTCTGCCGATAATGCAGCCTCTATTTCACGACCGGAAATATGCTGTTGGTAGGGTGTGGCTAGACCCGCTGGGTGCTTTATCTCGCCTGTGGTTTAGGATGGGGTGGGCCCAGGTTAAATAATCGGCTACCTGGATGATGAGGAGGCAGGTAGAAGCACCCAGTATAACACCTGTTTTATAAATTTTCTAAATATATTACTATACTAAATTTTAAAAATGTTAGAGCATAACCTAGATGAGATGCTGAAAAACCTAGGGCAATTTTAAAAAAGTGTATGTATTGTGAGCCTAGGGTTACAATATCAGGCCAAAAATTTAATTTCTTTTCCGCAAGGGACTTTTAAGTGACATAACAAAATAACAAACACATGTGTCCATACCTTTTAAACGATTACAGAAAAATCTGATGTGTTGCACTCACATGACTTTTTCTACTGTTGTACAAACTATTTACAAAATAACAAACACATGTGTCCATACCTTTTAAACGATTACAGAAAAATCTGATGTGTTGCACTCACATGACTTTTTCTACTGTTGTACAAACTATTTTTACAAACCTTATTCTCCATATGCTTCATGTTAATCGAGATGTTAATCTTATTGCTAATTTTCTTGTAGGTGCAAGGGGAATATGGTAGACTTTAAGCGACAGTTAAATCTTTTAAGAGCTGGCTGCTATGTGGCGCATTCCATTCTCTTTGCATGTCCAGTACGTAAAAAAATGAATAACGAATTCCCATTTGAGAAAAAGTATAAGTATTGGAAAATTTAAGGGAATAACAAGCAATATCTCGAAAATGCTTCACTCAACAAAAATGTATATGACATAAATTGTGTATTTTAACGCGATCTACATTTTTTGTGTAGTAAAATGTTGTCTATCCTTTATGGTTTACCAGTTATGCAAAAGTCGTTCACAATGAAGAATACTTTTGGAGACATTCACAGAAAATTTAAGATATACATTTTATTTGTCATGAAAGTATCTTAAATATATATTTTAATCAAAATCGTCAGAGCCATTTTTGAGAAAATTAAAATTTTCGAAAAATGTTCCATGTAAAGGGTAATCTGGGGTGGGGGGATTTTCTTCAAAACCTTGGTGTCGCATCTCTGGAAGATACTGAACCTAAATACCAAGTTTGGTGTTTATCCGGCTGTTCGTTTCTGAGTTATGCTGTTCACAGACAGACACAGATACCGACAGACACACAGACACACACACGGACATGTTTCCAAAAATACTTTTTTTGGATTCAGGAGGCCTCAAAATATGTATTTCCGGTGAAATCTCGGTATCGAATTTTTGGGTGGAATGCAATACTTCCCCTACTTACTATACGTAGTAGAGAAAGTAAAATTGAATGAAGTTTCACATTTAACATACTTGCATTAAAATACCTATATTGTATAAGCTTCAGAGAACTAGTTTGAAATTTGAAAACTTCAGTAACAGGCATTCTTAATGAAAAATGTAGAGTTCATTAAAATACACAATTTTTGTAATTACTACTTCTGAATGTATTATTATATTCTTCTAGTGTGAGAATTTGCATATTGCATGCAATAAGTACTACTGCTTAATTCGAATTTGTTTATAAGCATAAATTATCATGAATAACGTAATCTGGATGTTATAATATAGAAGGTATGTACAGTGGGGGACAGAATAGTTGAGCGGCTCAAGTGGCTTCGAAAACACTTGAACTCCATTTACATATTTGAATTCGTAAAGGCTAGGCAGAGGTTTATGAGCACCAAATCAGATTTCTTTTCTCCTTAAATATTGTTGCAAAACTCTATTAGTGTTACTTTTAATTCAATTAACTTTATTACACTAATTGTGTATGACAGTTGGGTTACGATAATATATTGTACACTTTGTGCATGTAGAAGACATGTGTTAAGACCACAACTCTTAATTGTCCTCAGATTTATGTTACTCAGCATCTTAAACGAGGTCGGTATGTCGTTATCCTTTCAGTCTTCGATGTCATCGCTGTGGAGGTTAAGTGCAGAGGAATCTGGTTTGGGAGAGTGCTAGGATAGCTGGAGAAGGACGTGTAGAAGGAGCGAAGTACGTACGCACGTATCCTGGGGTGTGCGCTATTATTCGTAGGACTCGGTTTTGTAGTGTTGGAATTCTCTTTACTTGTGCACTTAAGGCTGAGCTCCATATCGAACATCCGCACATCTACACTGCGTTATTAACGAAAAATATATGGTCGTCTTGAAGTGACGATTCTTTAATGAGATATTTTAATTGGTGAATTCTGTGCCGTGGTTTTGTAATTAAGGAAGAGACATGGGTGTTGAGCTTGGTGTCCAGTTTTAAACCTAAGTAGCTGACCGTCTCGGCTTGTGGTATTTCTACATTTCTAAACGTAATGATGTATTCTTCAGATTGAATTCAGTATAAATATTACTGCCTTTAATTTTTTGGAAAGTGAGAGAGGGGGTCATGTGGATCCTTCATTTTGAGCACCATTTGTGTATTATGCGAGGGCTGATCAACAAAGACTGAGACTGATTTTTTTTCACAGATGTTTATTACTCCAATTCAATGTTTACATGATCTTTTTCAAAGTAGTCCCCTACTACTTTAATGCACTTTTTATAGCGTCTCTGCCAGTTCTTGAACACGTGCTGCAGACCATTCTTTGTCAGGTCCTTGAGAATCGCCTCACTTTTCTTGAGCACTGCTTTAGAGTTCTCAAATCGAATACCCCTAAGCTTTGCCTTTAGTGATGGGAATAAAAAAAGTCACAGGGTGCAAGATCGGGGCTATAAGGTGGATGTTGTACACAGGTAATGTTGAATCGAGCCAGAAACTGCATGACTTGATTTGCGACGTAAGGCCGTGCATTGTCATGATGAAGTCACCACCCAGTCCGAGAAAGCTCTGGTGGTTTCTTTGCAATGTGCTTCCTCAGTGTAGCCAATACTAACGTCTAGTATGCTGCTGTAACAGTAGTGTGAGGGGGAACTGCATGCTGGTAAATCATTCCATTACAGTCAAAAAATGTGATCACTTTCCCTGCAGATGGAACAACTTTTGCCTTTTTTGGTGTTGGAGACCCTGGCGATTTCCACACTGTGCTGGCTTGTTTTCCTTCAAGATCATAATGATGCAGCCATGACTCATCACCGGTGATAAAGGATTTAAAAAATGCATCCCCTCCATCAGCAAAGAGACGCAGCACCTGATTGTCTGGTATGCGAAATGCACGTAGGGTCTACAAAATAGAGCATTACTACCAACCTACCAATACGAGAGTGCTGCCGCTTACCAACATTATACATAAAACCCACTCTTTTCAAATATTTATGTTACAGATACGAAACTATCACGGAAGCTACAGGAAAAAATCAGTCTCAGTCTTTGTTGATCAGCCCTCGTATCTGCAAATGTTGTAGGCAGTCTGCTGCAGAGTTGTCTGGGCGTTTATAAAGGATTGCAATATCGTCTGCAGATTGCGTTATGGTGGTAGTATCATGCGACGAAAAGGGAAACAAAAATTATATATAGAATGAGGGTTAACATATTATCCTTGTTGCCAGGACTGTCTTTGCTGACTGAGGTTTTCACTAGATTTTCATCAGTCCTTATAACTGGCAAGTGCCGGGGAGGTACCTTAAGGTTAGGTCTGTAAGCTTTCCTTCCTAAACCTCCTTTCCCAATTACTTCATTTATGCATCATCAGTATCCACCATCTCGTTTTTGGTGCCTTATTCAGTAAGAATGATCATTAAACGCCAAAAACAAAAAAACAAAACAAAAAAAAAACACCATTTCGTTGTGGCACTCCAGCTCGTTTACTTCGAGATATTGAATTTGGCAATTACGATATGTAATGAAAAAGGTACTGTTAATGAAATGTGATTTGAGTATTAGAAACAATGTATAGCTAAAATAGTTTTAATTTAAATAAAAAGCTCTCGTACTAGGTTTTCTCAAAATCCATTTGTGTTTCCAGAAATAGCACAAAGGAGATAGCGTTTTTTTTAAAAAATTATGGAGTATTGTGTCTACGACTCGATGAAGTTGTTGGGCACATGTGTGAGAACCTCTAAAGCCAAACTCGGTATCAGGAATGGTATAATAAGCTCTTGAGAAGCTGTGGAAGATAATTGTGTTAGAAACACTAGCACTTGAGAATGCTTTTCCATATTATGGCCAGGAGGTTCTCTTATTTTTGCCTGAGTTTTAGTATGGCATTATATACCTGTGATAACGTGAAGAACGAACAAAAAGGGAGAAGTTGAAGAGGCATTGAAACATGTACTTGCTCAGTGAATTCCAAATCTTTGCTGGGGTTTGGTTGAACTGTTTCTGCAGCATTTCACATAGCTTTATCTTGTGGTGATGCATACCAAACGCTATTAAAATACAATGGTAATCTTGTATTTGGTTTTGTTAAATATTTAGTCTTTTTCCAAAGCGAACTATCCGCAGCATTCAGGAGAGAACATAATTATATGTTGCAGAATTTTTCTTCTTGGTTAGCTCGATTATAGGTTGTTTTGTGAGCAGCACATTTAGTGAGTTCCCGTAAACTGCGACAGTCCCTCTTTTCTTGAAGAAGTGTTTTATTGCGGGATGAAAGCACCGTTTGAAAATATTTTACCTTTTGAAGGTGTGTTGGGAGGTAAATGCATTAGCTGGAAATTATAATTTCTGGTTAATGTATTGTAGTGACAGCTCTGTCAGCATTACCGGATGATTTAAGAGGAATTTTTAAATCGATAATATCTTCGAGTTTAATTATGTAGCAAATCCAAACAAAAGGTTGCTTTGTAAGACTAGTTCTGGCTGTTGGTCTCAGTTGTGTTTAGCGTTGTTAATGTTATAGGTTAATGGTCTGAGCTAAGCTAGTAATGTACAGATGGTGTTGTGAAGATGTTGCCTGTGTGTTTAGCAACAAATCTAAGATATCTGCTGTATTTCCTGAATCCGGGTAATAGGTTGGCTCTATACGTTCAGTGAAAGCTGATGGGCTGCATCATGTAGAATCCATCCTCTTAGATTTCTCACATTTGACCCCCATCTGGGTGCTTGCTGTTAAAATATCCCCTAAGGAGGAAATGAGATCCCATTATGTGAAAAATATCCCAAAAGTTTGCAATTATCAGTCTGTTTTCTGGGACTGAGTAAACCTAGCCAAATTAATATTTTGTATTTCCTAAATTATTGCTATTCTAATTAACTGAAATTATATTTCTTTGAGTTGGGGTAGCTTCTCGTGAGTTAAAGCCACCTTCTATAAATATGCATTTGGATGTTTATTATATTTGAGCATGGGGTGTGAACCAGTGCATTTCACCCAGTGTTGAGCCTTATGACAGTCTTTTTACAGTGTCCATATTCTTGGCAGTTTATGCACTGTATTATGGAATGTTTGGGTTTAGGTGACTCAATCTTGGTCATAATAGAGGGTTGCCTTCGTAGAGTTCTCCATATTCGAATCGGATTCAAGTATAGGAAGAACAAAAGTAGCGGTGCTTGTGTTACTATGTGATGAATAGGTATGATCTGTGCAGGCTGAAAGCCAATTTAAAAATGTCATCCATCATCATCTGCGTGACAATGTGGAACGCAATCGTCCAGTAACAACCCCGAAGTTTCTTTCACTTTTTAACTGTCATGTATAACATTCAGCCTTGCTGTTTTCCAAATATTTGGCTGTCGATCTGTAATCTTCAATAATTGTGTCAAATGTGAATTTGAATTTATTCTCGCTGACAGCCATATGTTTGAATTGTATGTTCTGGCTACGTAATACTGTTATAAACTTATTCATATCTTAATATTAGTGACATAAATAGGTGAAAAATACATCTTTGATTTGATTGGAATTTGTATTAATACCTAAATCAACTGATTCATGTTGCATTTCCTGTAGAGCAGAAAATTGGTTTTGGGAAGAAAAGGCCGAATTAGGTTCCATTGCTTTTTAGCGAACTCATTAGGTATTCTTAGAAATATAAATTAATATGAAGGGTGTTAATGATACCACCGATGTAACTAATTATGCGCTTTTCAAATGTAAGAAGTAACAGTTTGAAATAATTAGAATAACGGTTAAACAAATAATACAACAGGAGCAATATTAACCTCAACTAGAGCTTGCCACGGCCCTCTCCTTTACTAATAGTGTGAAGGGTAAAAGCTTTGAGCGTTTTCACTTTCAAGAGACTTGAGCTGTTTTATAACATTTTATCTATATTGTGTAGAGTCAACGTCAAAACATTATTCATACTTTATGGAATTGGTCTTTCTTTACTTTTCTTAAATCATTTTTTACTGATTTTGAAAACGTTACATGAATAGGAATGAGAAAGGAGTAGTGAGAGAGAGAGAGAGAGAACTGGAGAAATGTGGACTAACACCAGCAGAGCTGAGATTCTGCTAATGTTATAAATAAACACCTCAAAACCTCTGTATAAGCTCGTCATTGCAAGACCTTCCAGATAAATCCACAATATAACATAAGAAGAGTTGTGGAAGCCTGCTATATTTCAAAATCAGTAATAGCATTTGATATAACTATTTATATGAATTGCAAAAGTTTATTAATGGATCAAACATAGTCGCTGTTATAAATATTACCATATGCTAATGTGGTTAAATCTCTCTTGCAGCCTAATATACTAATTCAGTTAACTATGATATTTTATAGTCTTTCTTTCCAGATGTTACTCGCAGTTCTAACAAATCAAATTCGTTTATTTTCTGTAGTTAATTGCTTTACATATACCTTTCGAGAGATTACTAATTTCAAATAACTTGGGGTGTTGCTTATAATGAGCACAATGCGGATGAGTAAGCTAGGAGAACTTGTGCCATTTATGCGTATGCTTCATAATACTAGAGTAAATAAATAAAAATCGACAAGTACTAAACTGGCTTATTCAGAGAAGAATTTGCATTCTGCATGTCTAACAAACGCTTGCGCTCCAGGATCTCTCATACATTTCGAAACTTGCTCGGGTCAGCTGGCACATTAATAACGGAATTTATATTCACAGCCCAGCTAGTAACACATGGGAGTAATCAAGAAATTTCCACATCACGACTCTGGCAATAACGTATAAAACTTCTGCTTTGCGTTCCTGCAAAATGTCTGCGGTAGGGATGGAAATATCAAGGTCCTTTACCGAACATTCAGGCATATATTTAGAAATACTGAAACAGCCTTTATTTTAAAACAAATTTTGAAAACTCGCTCTGACGCGGCTGAGAGTTTACATTCGATGTTTCGAAAACACCCCTAAAATCTTCATATGCGGTTGATTTCAAATATAAACAGGAGCCAGTAATTCATTACATAGACAACATAGCTCAGCTGAAACGTGTTCATACATCACTTATCTACCAAGTTTAAAACTGATTGCTGGAGCGTTTTTGGGTACATAGCTTTTCTGGAAGAAAACACGTCACTATGCGGTTAGATATTACTCTTGAGGCTGCCCCTGTGGTCTGGTGCTTGGTTCCAGCTGGAGGATGGAAATTTTTCCTTAGTCACGATTATTCCCTGTCCTCCCTGGAGTCTGGAAGTATGAGGGGGAGAGTAAATGTGTATGTGAATTTAGTGTGAATAAAGAAAACCCAACGTAAACAAACCCTAATATTAACAGAATAGTAAACGAGTGAACATCATTACCGATTGGCAATTGTTCCAAAGGCAAAGCTGCCGATATGACCTTAGATGTTAAAGGCGGCATATAAATGGAACACCCCCCCCCAAAAAAAAGGCTTGTGTTATTTTACTTTCAGTTTTATTTCAATATTATCTGTCAGTGATAAACTCGAAAAGAGAACAATAACTACAATGAGCATGGAAAGTGCAAATACATGAATGGGTTTAAATTACAATATACGGAAACGGTATATACTACCAATGTATATCACAACGGAAAAAGTGATTTCGCATATCGGGAAATCATTTGCTTATACGATACCTTACCAATAATTGTGTTTTTACTTTCTCTATAGTAGGGGGAGGAAGTACAGTGTTTCATCCTAAAACTCAATATCGATATGCCATTAAAACACGCGTTTTGAGGTCCAATGAGCCAAAAAGAAAATCTATAGTAAAGGGTCTGCGCGTGCGTAGTGTAAATGTGTGTGGCTGTGAACAGCATAGCTCAAACTGGAACAGTATGATGCACAACAAACTTCGTATTTAACCTCAGCATAATTCAAGAATGTGATATAAATTTTTTAAGGGAAATCCACCACCCCAAACTATTTATCCTTTACATGTACAATGTTTACTATTTTTAATTTCTCGATCACGTGTCTAGTAGTATTACACCCCACCAAAAATAGGATATCAGGCTGTCTCTGTAGAGTGGTCGTTAACCTTTAAACCCAGACGTCTCGATTTAGACTCCAGGCTAGATAATGGGAATTTTTCTTTAGCCACTATTATTCCCTATCCTCCCTAGAGTCTAGAAGCATGAAAGGGAGACTGAATGTGTGTGTGAATTTAAAGACAACCCAAAGTAACACAATAATAAACGAGTAAACATCATTGTCAATTGCTTCAAAGACAAAGCCAGCAATATGACCTAGGATATTAAAGGGGGCATATAAATATAATAAAAAAATCGATAGCAGGTGATCAATAATTTGCAATAAAATTAATTTTATATTCTTAGCAGAACTTCAATACAATCTACCCAAGCACCTGCCTATTAGAGCAAACAAAGATAAGTGAGCCACCGTAACAATGTATAGGTAGCATTCTTGTCTCTGATGCTGCAAGACCGGGTTTGAATCTTGGATGCTTATTAGAAGTTTTTATTCGGAGATTTTCTGTAGGAGGAACATCAAATGACTTCACTGCATTGTCTCCGAGTTGAAATACAAATGAAGAAGTAAGAAAAGGTAGAAAGATGCAGAAATAAAGAAGTAAATAAAAGAAAACTGAGAAAAAAAACTACTCTAAGTAACACTGAAGAGTTTGCTCTCTTCGTTTACATATTTTCACCGTTAATTATTCGAATTCGCCAAAATTACATCATTCAAAATGTACATATTACATACTGTGTTTTGCATAGATCACTGACACCTTGGAATTATAGTAGCTTTTGGTTGTGCGTATTGGGGCATGACATTGCTTTACCCTCTCCACAGTTAACAAAGGTTGCACACACACTAAGCCAGTGTTATAAGGTTACCTGTACACTTCATCAAATACGTCCAACCTTATGTAGACACAAGGAGTTGCAATGAACGGAGCATAGGTTCGAACCGGGTGCTGTCAGTGAAGGTTTGTTTAGATGACGTGACCCAGATTGGTGGCCCAGTTATGTATGTATAAGCAACGTAACCTCCATGAACCTGCGCTCTCCTGGTTTGGTTTGTTACTGTAGCTAACACTGTCTGGGACAGTATGACATTGGGCGAATTTTATCCCCTCTCTTTAGCACCAGTTCTTCCTTTTTTAACAATCAGTAGCACTGCTAAACGTCTGTAAAGATTTTGCAACGGTCAATACAGTTGCCTTCAGTTTCTGGGTACTCATATTACTTCTGAAAAGTAAATCTTATGTTTAATAGTCACACAGCTTTCTCTACTCGTTACTAATTCACACATGTCCCTTATAATACTATACTAAGCACGTAGAAATGGATGCTTATGTACGAGTAATCATGATAAACGTATGTGTAAAAATTGTTTCAAACAAGCATTACGGAGATAAAAAAGGTTTACTCAATATCTTTCTTTACTATTACCGTGAAATAAACCTGTTGCTGACTATTCATATTCAATATGATCATTTTCTCTACTTATGGTCTGAGGTCAAATTACCCTAATTAATAATTTTGGTATATACAATACATTTTTGAAGTTTCTATATGGATAATAGAAACCGAAAATGCTAGGTATACCGTTCAATATCTTGAGCGTTTATAGATATGACGTCATAAATAAGGTGATTCAGATTAATGGTGACGTGCAATTATTATTGGAATATCGAACGATTTCCACGCTAATTGTGTGGATATTAGGTATAAAATAAGAGCTTATTTAATGAAAAGTAATTTAAAATGCTTAATAGTGCCATGACTTGTGCACAGGGATTATTAATCGTTTTCTACAGGCTGCATTGCCACAGTAGTGTAGCCAGAAAAATATTAAGGGGGATTATGTATAGGGATCAATTTTTAAACGGTTTGTATAAATTCAAATGATAAATATTAAATTAAACCGAGGTGAAATATTTAAATAACTCAATGTTTTATTCACAGATTAAGGTGAAGCAATTGGAACTGAATTTAGGATAAAATGCATCTAAACTCAAATGTATTGTGACATGAGAATTAATGACCACTGTGAGGTATTTTATATTACCAACTCAGGCCATTTTATTTCTCCACAGCATAGTGTATCTATAAAAATCTGATGTTACACTCACATGACTTTCTCTACTCTTGTACAAACTATTTTTACAAACGCTTATTCTCCATCTACTTCATGTTAATCGAGAATAAACATTTGCAGACTTTATCTTATTGCTAAGTTTCTTGTAGATGTAAGGGGAATACATATTTACAAGGGCAATATAGAAATACAGTAGACTTTAAGCATATACATATCTCTTAATAGCTGGTTGCTAGGTGCAGCACCATTCTCTTTGCCACAGATTAATACTCTTTGCATATACAAGACAAAAAAATGAATAACGAATTCCCATTTGAGAAAATAAGTATTGAAAAATTTAAGGGAATAACAAGCAATATCTCGAAAATGGTTCACTCAACAAAAAAAATGTATACGACATAAATTGTGTATTTTAACGCGATCTACATTTTTTGTGTATCTAGTAAAATTTTGTCTATCTCTTATGGTTTACCAGTTATGCAAAACTCGTTCACAATGAAGAATACTTTTGGAGACATTCCCAGAAAATTCAATATATACATTTTATTTGCCATAAAAATATCTTAAACATATGATATTTTAATCAAAATCGTTAGAGCCATTTTTGAGAAAATTAAAATTTTCGAAAAATGTTCCAAGTAAAGGGTAATCTGGGGTGGGGGGATTTTCTTGAAAACCTTCCTGTCGCGTCTCTGGAAGATACTGAATCTAAATACCAAGCTTTTGGATTCAGGGGGTCTCAAAACGTATATTTCCGGTGAAATCTCGGTATCGAATTTTTGGGTGGAATACAATACTTCCCCTACTTACTATACGTAGTAGAGAAAGTAAAAAGGAAAGCTAGTCTCAACCTTAAAAGACAGTATTACGGTAAATGGAATATCTCTGTCTTTATCTAACGCATACACATTGCCATTAGCTTCGTTCTTTTACACTCTTGTGCTGTCGCCAATTTGTTAATAAGTAATAATATGTTGTAAATGTTCATTTGTTATAATTTTTAGCTTTGAACACATTATCCCACGCGCAATATTTTTTTCTATCAGGTATCATTTTTAGAGCCTTTTTTTGTGGGCACAAATTTCTAAAGAAAACGAGTTGTTCAGTAGAAGTCCGATATTTGCTATCTCTATGCTTATCACACAGTAACTAATAAACTAAATGGTAGAACGTAACAATATTTTTTTATTACTAGGAGTAAACCAGTGTGCTGATACTTGCCAAGTTTGAATTCTCTACCTGTAATAAAATGAGCGTTATAATTTTATAAATTAAATATATTTGGAAAATTATATATCTATGCAGTAGAAAAGTCAGTCAGCGAGAAACCTTTTTGTTATTGGGTTTACAGCGGGGAGCAACAGAGAGAAAATGTTGAGTAGAGTTGGAGACAGCTTTTAAAAATGGCCGGAATCCTGTAACTTCTTGCATTCATTGTATATAGACAAAGTCATCCATCTTTTCAGTTAATAGGCCAGGCGCGACGTAGAAGTCAGTAAACGTTAACATCAGTTGTAACGCAGTGGGCACGTTTATAGTGCGAAGTGCTATGTTGGGTTTACGACATGGAGGGAGAAGCTAGGAAGAGACACAATGTTGGTAAACTAAGAAGAGTGATAATGAATGAGTTAGATTATTTTTCAAGTGAAATGAATTTTAGCAAGACAATAAAAGAAACGGCTAAGCCTAGTCGGGTGTTCACAAACAGTGGTGTATAGGACAAAAAGAAACGAATGAACGAATCCCAAAAAAGAATGGGAGAAACACAAACACGCTTGGTTAACACAACATAATGGAATAGCGCAAAGCAGAGTGTGGCGCAACGTTCATTCTTTGCTGTTTGAAAATATTCTACTCACGTGTAATTTTGTTATGGGTAAACAGTGATGATACTCTACCAAATTATAGCATTTGTCGTTTCATATCTCCACATTTATTCGATAATATATATTTTTATTCCTGTAAAATCGTATTTTGAAGTACTAAAAATCTGATGTGTTACACTCACATGACTTTCTCTACTCTTGTACAAACTATTTCTACAAACGCTTATTCTCCATATGCTTGATGTTAATCGAGATATCGAGATGTTAATCTTATTTCTAATTTTCTTGTAGATGCCAGGGGAATTGCTAGCCTTTAAGCGATAGTCAAACATTTTAAGAGGTGGTTGCTATGTGGAGTATTCCATTCTCTTTGCAGTACCAGGACAAAAGAAAGATGAATAACGAATTTGAGAAAAAGTATAAGTATTGGAAAATTTAAGGGAATAACAAGCAATATCTCGAAAATGGTTCACCCAACCAAAAAATGTATATAACATAAATGATGTATTTTAACGCGATCTACATTTTTTGTGTAGTAAAATTTTGTCTATCTCTTATGGTTTACCAGTTATGCAAAAGTCGTTCAGAATGAAGAACACTTTTGGAGACATTCCCAGAAAAGTCTAGATATACATTTCATTTGTGATGAAACTATCTTAAACATATGATATTTTAATCAAAATCGTTAGAGTCATTTTTGAGAAAATTAAAATTTTCGAAAAATCTTCCATGTAAAGGGTAATCTGGGGTGGGGGGATTTTCTTGAAAACCTTCGTGTCGCATCTCTGGAAGATACTGAATCAAAATACCAAGTTTGGTGTTTATCCGACTGTTTGTTTCTGAGTTATGCTGTTCACAGACACACAGACACACGCACGGACATGTTTCCAAAAATGCTTTTTTTGGATTCAGGGGGTCTCAAAACATGTATTTCCGGTGAAATCTCGGTATAGAATTTTTGGGTGGAATACAATACTATACGTAGTAGAGAAAGTAAAAATACAAAGAGGAGATGTAAAGTCCAGGTGAAAATTAAATGTCTTACAATTGTCTTAAATAGCAGTGCAGATATTTCACGATTTGGTGATGTATCATTCACAAGATGACATTAAATTAGTAGATCGATCGCAGTTGTGTGCTAAATTTGCGAGTGCATATATAGTACATGTGGCAACAGTGCGCTCCATTTATTCTGTACCGTTCTTTAAGCGTGAGACGCGATATAGTCATATTCTAAACCGGGAGATATTGCACTCATTTAGAACCCACTCAAATTTAGTACCGGAACGAAAACATGCGCCCAATATCTTAACATGGTGTACCAACGCCATCTCAAGTACATTTTCTGTTGCTGTTACCTTTGTCGATGTTGTGTCCAAGACATGTGGCGTAAATATAGGGCTACAAGTGATGCGATTAGGAAGTATCTCGTTTCCACCAACCTGGAAAGATGCTATGTATTATTCTAATGAAGCTAATTTTGTTATTAATTTTTACATTTATTTTAGCAAAGGGGAATTCCAACCCCCAAAATCTCTCTCGCCTCTGTATTGCCATATGTTTGTTGTCATAATGCATCCCACCGCACCTGTACCATATAAAAGTGTTTATTTCACTGCGATATCTAAAAAAAATCGAAAAATAATACAAGCAAGTAAAACTGAATATAGAGCCTGCATATACAACTGGAGAAAGATTTTCTTCTAAATAAGAATATGAAATGTAATAAAACATGTGTGTATATAAGCAAAAGAAAAAAATAAGTTATTTAAGAAAAAGTTAGACATCCCATCCACCTGTGATGTGATTCCTGCCAAACAGTTCAGAAGCAGCATAGGTAAATTTAACTTTCAAATTTGAAAGAATTGCATTGTTACCAAAGATGTCAAGAATTCGCTGTGATGGCGGCCAACTTATTTATGTCATACTAAAGATCCTATTGCCTCATCGGGGCAAAAACTTTCAACAAATCAAGCATGGAAAAGTGTCAAGAGCGCAATAATGAATGGTTACAAGAAATTATTCTTCGTTTACACACTACTGTGTCAGATCTTCATGCAGCTGATGGAAGGTACCGTAAGGATTGCATGTCAAAGTTTATGAGTCAGAGAAACTTTTACTATGTTCAAAAGATAAAATTCTCGATAGCTACTTTAGATTTTCCTTACCATAATGCTATTTACGCTATCAGAGAAAATATAAACAACATTTGGTCTTCCATTGAAGCTGAGAATAATTCTCAATTAATGCTGAAACATAATCTGACTTACACGATGAAGTCGTAATTATTTCGTGTAACGTTATGGCAACCAATTAATGTTCCGTAACATCGCCGTGCAAAAGCCGAACCTTCAAGAGGCAAATGAAGATGAGCAGTTTATAAAAGTAGTCGGGAAAATCATGAATGAAGCAGCAAACGGTTTACAAGCACAAACAAGAATATGAAACACGTGTGCACATATGTAGATACAGCAGCACCGAAGATTAGTCGAACACTGTTGAATCAGGTTACTGAGATTACAGAAGAAAATTCCTCAGCATGATTGCATTATGATTGGGAATACCAGAACTACTAAAATATAGCACAAATTTACAACACTACATTTATTTCTGTTGCATTACACAGCAAAACTATGATTGAGCGCTTATACCATTTCGGAGTATGCTGTTCATATAATGAATATCCCATTTTAAACGATCTGCACTATTCTAGTTGTATAGTAGGACAATTTGTTCTGTAGGACTAGTTCAAGGTATCTCAGACAATTTTGATATGAATATATATGTTCGTAAAATGGACTTTTATTAACACACTCCCTTGCTTTGACTTTAGATCAGCCTCTGGGAAAACTCAAGATGAGGATTACTGAGACATACCACATCTTCCTATGCATGGAATGCATTATTAAGACTGTGGTGTGTCTGTACACACTTTTATTGGTCCTAAAACAGGCATTACTAGGGACATATAAACTTAAAACTATTTGACCATTGACAGTTTTAGCAAAGTGCCTTTTTTAAATTGTCACATGCAGCGGACTATGAGTTTTTGTTTAATATATTGAAAGTCCCTGAAACGCCAGAGTTCGGAGGTTTCAATACTGAATTTCAAGAGATCGAAAATGCGCTGTTCAACCGCCACTCCACTGTTCTATTACCCACCACTGTCATGAGTGCTCTGGTGAAATCCGACGTTTGACTAAAACAGTGGTCAAAATTATACAATATTTGTAGCAGACCAACAGCTCTACAGCATTACATTGAATATAATGCGGTCTGAGCCTGTTATGCTCTCTGATGTAATTCCAAGATTAGGTTAAATGCATTTCTCATGAGCTTCATTGGAGCGAATGGTACACTAATGTATGACAATATGCTTGAAGAGGTAATGAACACGGCCTTTAGAGGTGTTTCCAAATTTTGACTGGGGAGACATTTCTACAAAACTTCGCGCATTATGCCTCGTTAAGGGAGGACTTTTTAGACCAATATTAAAGGCTTAAAATAACTATGAAACAATGATGCCTGTTCTTAATGAAAGGGGGAAAATCGCAGAATTTGTTTTATTATACTTTTTCGAAAGTATAATAAAACAAATTCTCGGTGTTATACATTTGTGTATGCTGAAAGTGATTGGGCGTTATTTGCCAAGCGAAAACTTAACTTTGGTGTTTAAATCTGGAAATTAGACAATGAAAATCCTTCTACTGATGATGCTGTCCTTGGAGCTACGCAATTCGTAGGTTTGTGCTAGAGTATAAAGGACAATACTCGCATTACAAAGGTCGACTTTGAAGTTTTGTAAGAAGAAAATATCCTACAAAAATGCGTCATCCATGCCCAAATTAAAGATTCATTCACCAATTGCGGAAACATTTCGAGAAAATCTTAAACGTGCACACTGCCAAGTTCGTCTCTGGAGGAAAGTTTAGAGAAACGATCATTTAAAAGGAACAGCACACTAAAGTTTGAATAAGGATAAGTCATCCAAGACAGCAATTTTAACTTCATTATTACAAAGAGTAGATGCAGCGCTAAAGGATCTTTTACAGCTGATTAATTGTGACTGTTCTGCAGACAGAATAGGCTTACACGGCGTAAATGTGCAACTGCTAATCTGTCATGTAGTCTTTTAACTGCTAATCTGTCATGTAGTCTTTTGTAAATACCAAAATAAAAGGTTTAAATACAGGTAGTGAAGATGTTGATCCCTTCAAAGTAGTTGTCGTCCTCCGTGGTATAGTGGTTACCATGCTATGGTAACTAACCTCTAGTTCCCGAGGTCGCGGATTCAAACCCGGTGTAGGGCGATGGGTTTTTTCGGGCGTGAAAATCCTTAGCGTGGCTTCCTTTTGGAAGAGAAATGAAGCCGGTGGTCCCGTGTCGTAGATTTACGGCACGTAAAAGAACCTCAAGCCTCATAAAGAGGTTTTTAAGCAAAATTGCCGGCCTTTCGCGCCAAATGAAGAATGGGTCGCTAAGGATCACAGTAGTTAAAGAGCGTCCATAAGTAAAACTCAATTTAATTTTTTATTTTCAAAGTAGTTGATGATTGTATGCAAGTTTATGAATGTATTATATGTTATAATTTTTTAGAATACCTACTTTATTTTAGTTAACGATCGCTTAGCATCTGTTTGAATGTAAACAGTAATACTCATAATAACATTTACAATAAAATGAATATAACTTTTGCAACTATTGCGCTTAAATTGTGACTGTATACGGTGAACTAACTTCTTTTCAATGCATCCCTCAAAAACAATTACAAAAGTAACTAAATAAATAACGACTGTGTCCTTGTTGTGACACTATAATGTTTTTTAAATTACATCTTCGTTAAATTATAGTATTCAGAGCTTTATTTTTAATCTAATATGCACATACAGAATGTATTTGGTGACTTATTGGAATAAAA
This sequence comes from Deroplatys truncata, assembly GCA_030765065.1. Lineage (NCBI taxonomy): Eukaryota > Metazoa > Arthropoda > Insecta > Mantodea > Mantidae > Deroplatys > Deroplatys truncata. Next base: position 138,180,211 of record CM060984.1, on the reverse strand, counting down.
CTTTTGATATATTTGAAGTTTAATTAGATTACGATCAACGTTTTTGTGGTGAATTATGATGAATATAACAGAACTATATATTTCTACGAATTTGAGCATTGAATTATAACATGAAATTGAATCTGAGTTTTATTTATGGACGTTCTTTAACTGCCATGGTCCTTAGCGTCCCATTCTATATTGGGCGTGAAAGACTGGGAATTTTGCTCAGAGGCCTCTTTATCAGACTTGAGGTTCTTCTATGTGCCGTAAATCTACGACATTGGACCACCAGCTTTACTTCTCTTCCGAAGGAAGCCATACTAAGTATTTTTACGCCCGGAAAAATCCATCGCCCTCGCTGGGCTTGAACCCGGACCTCGGGAACTAGAGGCTAGCATGATACCCCTAGATCACGGAGGACAACATTGAAATAAGGATGCGATTAATGGAAGAAATAAAAATATTATTTCAGCTTAAAATGTCACCAATGTAGCAACAACTAATACTAATTATTAAAGTTTTCTACACCATATTGTAACAAAGAGAATTCGTCTTTTAGAGAACCGGTTTGTAAAGCAGCTAAGATATAAATACTACACTGAGATTTAGATTTCAAATTCTGGTGGTAATCTAATGGTGAAATTATTGCAAAAGTGCTTTAATAAAGCAGTTTGTTTTTCGCAGGTCTTGTTTTATTTTACGTAAAATATTAAGGCCGAAACAGCATTTGAGTTTCATTAGGCCTGAAAAGGTCGATATAAAATATTTGATAGGTACGTCCCAGAATGTCATTTATAGAATACTTTCGATCGACAGGTTTGGTAACCAGAATATCTGGCAGTTGATCAAATCGTAAACCGATAACTGCATCCCAAGCATGTCAGAGAGGTGTGGCATATAGCTGTTATGTTTCTTTTATTTGATATTTCGTGATATCACTTCGGGACACCTCCTCAGGAAATCCTTGATTTTATAGAAACGTAGTATTTCTTATAACATAAATACAACTTTCTTATTTGAATGATAATTTATTTCTAGGCTTTAATAAGACAACCATACTCGATTTGGATTTTACGAATTCTACATAAAACGAAAACTTTGCTACCTTCCAAAAATCATGCCGTAGCATTTAATTGATTGTCAGGGACTATAAGTAAAATCACGCTGAGTCTCACGGCCTTTGAAATGACTGCACTCGCATGATTCTGTCAGTGGTAACAATGCACGTTGGCAACGGAATATGTATTGTTGATACTCAGCTATTTCGTTTAAGCCAGGGTCGATTTATAGTCTTTTTTTCATTACAAGGATCTCAGAGTTACATTGAACTTTTAAAGGAAGAGCTGGAAAATATAGATTTCCTTGCATTAAAGATTTAACAATCAACTGCTACCCTAATGGAAATTTAGAATATGTTAACTATATTTTAAAATAGAAGGTAAGTATTAATAATGACAATGATGATGATGATAATAATAATAATGATAGTGACAATTTATAAGACACAGATAAATTGTCATAAGTAATTTAAACAAGAGATTATGTTATTCCGGAAAAATCGCGAGCGACTGCAAGTCGCGAGTAATTTTGCCTAAGGAATAACACAATCTCACGTTAGATTTCGTCTGACTATTTTAGTGATTAATACAAGAGTAGAAACTAAAAATAAATCTAAAAACTAACTACTTATGGAATATATTAAATAACCGTAGTTGTATTTTAGCCATGCAAGGCCCTCTGAGGTTCATCGGATTATTGTAATTATCTTTACTGTTAAAAGCCTTTAGAACTATGGAAAATGAAATCCTATTTTGAACAGTTGCATGGCAATAAACTACTAAGGTTATGTAATATAATCCGTAAGTAGTTAGTTTTTAGATTTATTTTTAACTTCTCTTGTATTATGCCCTAAAATAATGGGAATGCAGCTTCACTGAACAAAATTTAATGGGAAACTAAAACGTACGATTGTTAAAAACACATTTATTAAAATTAAAAGTTGAGAGAATTTCCTTTGTGTGCAAACAACAGGTGTACTGTTATTAGAGATGGAAGTGAAAAATGTTGATGCACATTCTCTTGTAGGCTCTGGATTCCGCAATTTGTAGATTACTCTCGAATGATGCTGATGATTAATTTTTTGCTGTATCGATAGTTTGGTCAAAGAAGTTGTGTGCAGAGGTATGTTTCACTGCGAATTTTAACATAGAAACTGGCAATCGAATTTGTATTGGCAACATTGAACCGGAAGCCTTAGATTATCAGAAAGCCGTTGACTATCGGGACCATGAGCTAAATAGTCACTGCAAACACTATTTTTTATCACCATTAGGTAATTATGTTTTCTATTACAAAATTCAATATGCAATCTGTTAACCAGCGTTACAATATTTGTCATGATACTATTACTTAACATTCCTCTTAAAATAACAAAAGTTATTTAAGTTTATGTTTTCAATAGGAGTTTACTATAACTTATTAAATTTATGCTTTATACAAATTACACAATATTCTGATTGTTGAACTATGTCTGAGATGTATGATTTCTACCTAGCATCAACTATGAGTATCTTTATTAAATGTAATATGATTGTTATTGCGTACGAGTTTGTGCATTACTGTGTATACATATTGCGAACTAATAATTTGTATTATTAGTAACTAATGTTCATTACTTTAAGATAATTGATATCTCTAACCTTATAAAATAATAGAGTTGATGTAAGCGGGTGAAATCCACAATGAAAGTTTTTAGAATGCCATATTTCTAAAAACAAATGGAACTTGTTTACATTTGAGAGCTACTTTCTAATGTTTTGCGAGCTGATAGCCATGTATTTGCTCGATTTGTCTATTAGTTTGTTAATTATCTTCATATAAAGATTTTGTGTTCACCCAAAAATGACTTTGATTAGAGAACACTTCCGGACTATGAGTTTTTACGATTTTAAATCGTCATTAACGCCTAAACAATGTGGAGATCATCTTAAAAATGTATTTGGTGAAGAAGACCCATCTGAGACACTATTTATAAATGGTACAGCGAATTCAAAAGTTTTTTCTTAGTGATGAATTTCGTGAAGGAAGGCGTGAAGAACTGCTGTTACAGATGAAAATATTGCCGCTGTTCGAACAATGCTTGAAGAAGATTGAAGTACATATTACGAATTTAATCGAAGCTACTTTGGGCATTAGTATGTGTCAAATTCAAAACATTTTACACCGAAGTTAGTTAGACATGAGAAAACCTTGTTGTGGATGGATTCCATATAAACTGACTCCTGATAAAAATACAACAACGCATTGATTGTGCCGAAAAACTCTGGAAAAATTCCAAGGCGGCACTTCAAATTTCGTTGGAATATCATTACTGGTGATGAATCTTGGATTTATTGTTATGATCCTGAAAGCAAAGTCATTCGACTCAAAGGGGCTTTCGAACAGAACCTAAGCCTGCAAAAGTCCGACGAATTCGCAGTGCTGGTAAGAAGTTGTTTTTCTAAAACGGACCATATTACTACTGTATCATTAGAAGAAAGACGTACAGTTACTGCTGATAGGTACACAAATGTCTCTTTACAGCAAAATTTTGAAATAGTTCGTGAAAAACACCCAAAAGGAAATATAATGTTACATCATGACAACGCACCGTCGCATACGTCAAAACTAATAATTGAGTATCTGGATGCCCTAAAGGTCAATACCATGAACCCTCCACCATACAACCCTGAACTAGAACCCTGTGATTTCTTTTCGTTTCCTAAAATTAAAGATGAAATGAGTCATAAGATGAAGTAGTGCAATATTTTAAAAACCTGGTTACTGAAGTGTCTCAGGGAGAGTGGCATCATCGCTTTAAGGACTGGTTTCATCGAATGCAAAAATGTATTGATGTTAAAGAGAATACTTTGAAAAAAAATAGTTTAAATTTTTAAAAGTAAATCCTTGATTGATTTCCTAAATAATTTCAATGTAGCTCTCGTATTACTTTTATTGTACGATATTGAAATACTTCAAGTGATCATATTGCCTTAAATAGTGTGTACGTATTTTCAAAAAATACGACCATACCAAACAGTTGTACAATATACGACCTATGAAATGTTTAACTGTAATTTCGAAAATAAATAACCTGCTCCGCACGGTATTTAAAACCTTTCCTCGAGTGTGTAAAACTTACATTCCAACCTCATATTGCACCTGTGTATAATACCATTTAGTACTAATTTCAGTTTATTTGTAAGCAAATCTGAAAATCTTTCATCAGTGGTGTTACCAGGAAGATTCAGAAATTTTCCAATTTGAACCGTGCGCGGAATAGATCATGACTGAGATTCTTAAGAATTTTTCCTGTTTCAGGAGGCGCTTGCCCTTAAACATTCCGCTGCTACATCCTTCGTGCAATCAGCAACCTTGTGATACTGACTCGGCCGCTCTATGCTGAATTCTCTTCACACCATTTGAGAGGCACGGTTGTATTACTTGTCTCCTTTACTCTGCCGACAACTATGCTAGCCTTGCTGAATACTGACATGACTCATATTGAATATTTGTGATGGTAGGGCGGAACAAACAGGGCATGAACCTCGCAATTGGTGCCGAAGTGACCCGGGCATCAGTGAGCTGAGAGTTATCGACATTTGTAGGGAAAACCTTATAAGGCAACTCATCCCAATCAAGATTCGTAATTGGGCTCTCCACTGTAGAAGCGTGACAAAGGCCAGGTAGAAGACAGACAGGCAGGTTACCCCACATTATGGAGGTTAAAGTTCACCACCACCACCACCAGTAGTACTTACTTTGGCGTAGGGATGTAGCGACCCCATCTCCCAGTGGGTTTCCCACTGCAATCAGCCAACGCGGTGTATCGGCAGTAAGTACATTGGAACCAATATAAATGGATGATAAAGATAAAGGAAAATAATTTACGGAGCAGGGCCGCAGAAACCTAGTTCCGGTTGGTGTTGAGGGGTGTGAGCAGGCCCCGCCTAATCATCAGTCAGCGACTGTTCTACATATACGGCCGGAAACCAGGCCGAGATGTTGATTTAAGCTACCAGAATGGAGAAAAGAGGTGAAGGAGCCTCTACCATGCTACATTCTGGAGGAGGAGGAGGAGGAGGAGGAGGAGGAGGAGGGGGAAGTAAGGATTTAGAGAGTGAGGAATGGAAGCACGTGACGGAATTAAATGAGATAGTTGGGGACTTACTAAAGCACAGTGAGGAATGGTAACGCTGGTCAAGAAGACGCCGAATACTAAAGCAGAAATAAAACGCATCAGAAGGGTGAGCCGGATATCTGGGATAATAGTGGATAGGTGGAAAGGAGCTGACAGGCGAAGAAGGAAAGGAGAAATAAGAGTTCCAGAAATCGCTTAAATGGCGGTACAGATCCAATAAGATGTTATATTGAGGGAGACGCAGTTATGAAGTTCAGGGCCCCAGGAGGGTAGCAGGTGTGAAGGAAGAAGTATAGAGAAGGCAATGTTACATGAGAAATGCTTTGGTGATTTTGCGCCATTATTAGATAAAAATGGCTGCAAAGTAGTTTCCAAACAAACCCATGCTGCCCGTAAGCATAACTAGTGATAATGAGGGGCGTGATATTGCGGTGGTAGCAAAATCAGGTAATAATGGGGAAGAAGGGATCTTAAAGAAATTGAAGGAAATCTACCCGGAGGTGACAGAGATAGTAAGTGAAAACTTGGAAGAAGGTAAAGTAGAATATCTTCAAAGGAGCATAAAATATTCTAGTAATAGAGGAGTAGACAAAGATAGTCTCAATATCTGTACATGTTCTGTACTTCTGTTCACCGTGGACGTGAAAGGATTAAATAATATGTAAACTCTACACAGTACTCTGTCAGTGGAAGCAAATGGTGGAAAGACATCGGATAAATAAGATAGCATTTGCTACACCAGAAAGGTTAAATAGAAAATACACAAGGAAAATATTAGAGTGTATGTTTCGAGGTTGTGGTACAGTAGTAAAGTATTTTGTTCCAGTAAAAGCAGGGAAAGGACAGGGGGTAGGAAACCCACAAATACAGCTGGTACAGACGAGCAAGCTGAAAAATTGTAGTGATCAAAGTAAAAAGCAAAACATATGCAGAAACACTGAAAACTGTGAAGCAGGGGATGGATATAGGAAAAAATTGACATGAAAATAAAGAGCATTAGAAGAATTGGTAAAGAGGACTTGGTCCTCTAGGTAGAGGGCGTGGGAAAGCAGATATTACAGATATATCTCATGTTCAACTCAGAAGATAGTAAAAAGAATCTTGAATTGGGGGGGGGTGCTTGATGAGGATTCTCTTAGTGACCTCAATTTTATCTACATTTTGAAATCAAGGGACCACTACCATGATAGGATAGGAATATCGAAAAAAAATAATAAAGCATGATTGGGAGGTGTTTAGACTTATACTGTATTAGAAGCTAGAAAATATAGATAATTCACGGGAAGAGACATCCCCGAAGCAAATGATTAAGACATTACAAGAAACTGGCCAGTCAAATACATACTGCTAGAAAACGGAGATCACAAGTACCATATTGGTGGAGTAGCTAGATCGACTGTCAGAGGAGGAGATACTTCCAGAGTAGACGTAAAGTGATAAGGGCAAACAGGAGACATGTACGAGAGTATGAAATAGAAGGGCTGAGAATAGAATATAGAGAAAATAGGGAAATATTAGCAAGACTTATAAAGGCATCCAAGAAGAATAATGGCAACAATTATGCAATGAAGGATGAAGATATCTGGGGAACATGCTACAAAATACTTACCGGACGATTGATAAAATGATAAATAATTGTCCATTGAATTGATAATGGAGAAGAAAAGAGCCATTGTAAATAAGTTATTCCCATATAGAGATGATAAGTTGGAGGAAAGCACGAAGTGTACTCAGGGTAAACCATTCGCCATAGATGAACTACAGGAGGCAGTGCTTAACATGGAAGTTGGTAAGGCGACGGGCCCTGATGGTATTCTACCTGAAGCGGTAAAAAATGCGGTAAAGATTGTTCTAACATGGATGTTAGGTGTTTTGAACGCCTTGCGAAGAAATCAGGACTTTCCAGGGGAATGGAAAGTGGCTAAACTTGTTTTATTGTTAAAAGGGGGTAAGTCACCCGAAGACCATCAACTACAGGCCGTTATGTCTGTTGAACACAACGAGCAAGTTGTAGGAGAGGCTACTGTGGGCAAAGCTTGATAAAGAGTTAGAGCAAGGAGAAGGTTTATCCTGTCGTCAGTACGACTTTAGGAAAGGGAAATCTACAATAATTCAGGCAACTGAAGCAGTAATTAAGATTAAGGAGAATACAGAAGGGAAATTGATGACTGTCATTACACTGGATGTGAAATACGCGTTTAATACTGCATCATGGAGTATTATAATTAAGGAGCTGCAAAGAAGGAACGTATCACAATATTTAATCCATATAGTAAGGCAGTACTGCATGAAAGATATATAAAATTAGATCAAAGCGAAGAAGTACAGGTAACTGCTGGAGTGCCTTAAGGCTCAATCCTGTAACCCATATTTTGGAATATCCTGTATGACGGGGTATTACAGCTCGAGCTAACAACGGGATCAAGCACGATAGGATTTGCTAATGACTTGGCGCTGGTAATAACCGCTATGGATGAAAAGGAGACAATGTTTAGAACAAATGAGTCTTTGAGGCGTATAGGTTGGTGGATGAAGTCCAATAGTCTAGTTTTAGCCCCGCACAAAACGAAGCTGTCATTTTAAAAGGACCGAGAAAACGGCAAAACGTTTGTTTCATGATCAGCAATAATGAGGTGGTACCTAAGAAAGCCGTGAGATATTTAGGTGTCATGCTGGAGGGTGGTAGCGCATTTGAAGAATACTTTAGGTTAGTAACCCAGGAGGCTGAGGAGAAAGCATCAGCACTGGGTATACTGATGCCAAATATCAGAGGCCCACGAACCACGAAAAGGCAGATATGATGTGGTGGTGTACTCTATGCTACTATATGCTGTACCAGTGTGGTGTGCTGTGCTGTGCTGCGGAAAGCAGTATACAGGAATTACATGGGAAAAGTACAAAGGAGATTGCTACTGAGAGTGGTATGTGGATATTGTAACATTTCCAATAGAATCTTGCAGGTTATTGTAGGGGCTATTCCCATAGATTAACATAGTGGAGGAAAGAAATCCATGAGAAAGGAGTTGTTAACTCCGCGGAGGGAAAGTGGGATATTAGGAAGCATATAAAGGAAATATGGCAACGAATGTGGCAGGAAACTACTGAGATAGGACAGTGGAAAAAGAAAATTATTCCAGACATAAACATGTGGTTGAGTTGTAAACATCGACAGGTAGATTAATTCCTAACTCAGGTACTGACAGGTCATGGAAGATTCAAATACTATGCAAAGAGGATGATAAAAGCTAAAGATGAAAAATATAATCATTGCGCAGAAAAAAATACAGTGGAATATTGTAGCGGACCAGGTCGAGTGCCGAGGATTACATCAGATGAGGTAACCAAGCAGAAAGTGTCGAAACGAGGTTACCTCAACACGGACGCGCTAAGTAACGCGAAGTCAGCATTTCTGTACGTATTTATACTACGGGGGTCTGGCTCGCTTACTGCGGAATAGGGTCGGAATCGTCATCGGAATCAGTTGGAATTGTGAAGAGGGTGAATTGTATCATCGACGACTTGTGGTCCGCTTACCATACACAAGTCGCCAACGCAACACCAGTCGAACAGGTAAGGATGTATCTACTCTAAGATCTGCTGTGCTTGCTCGGGCCTCACCCAGTCTGAGTGGCCCGACTACGGGCCCTAATGTACTACCACTAGAACAATAATACAATTTATTGGGTCAATGTATCCCCTGTGCATTAATTAAATACCCCTATCCACCCCGGCCTACCTACCACCCCAGTACCGACACATCCCCCTACCCCTGAGCTATCACCCCCCAACGTAACCAACTACTGAGGGGTAACTACCTCCGGTAGGGGTGTTACAATACACCTTTTTTCACTGTGCAAGATGGGAGATGCAAAGAAATCAGGCCTTTAGAAATTGGTATTATTACTAAGTGTAGACAATTCAGAGGCAGTTATTACAGAAGTCGTGAAGTATGGAATGAAGTGAAACCCCTTGCAAAAGTAATAATGGAGACTAAATAAAAGGACGAAAGAAACCAATAGGTAGTGACAAATAGACAGCTGACATTTTGAAGTAATGCTACCAGCAGTTCCAAAATGGTATGCGGAGATGGCAGTGGTTTTTTTAGTTGGTGGGAATGCAAATCGCCAAGCTGACGTCCTTCTAAGATTATTCCATTGCCGAACCACATTAAAAACAAAAGAAAGAAAGAAAGAAAGAAAGAAAAACGCCACCACCATTTTAATAATTTCAAACTGTTTTGTGTTGCATTCTTTATAATGCAGGCTGAAGAAGATAACGAGCCATATAGTCTACAAATGCACAGGAGTGAAATGTGTGTGTAAGATTGCAATTTTCGCGCTATCTTTTCTGCATTTCTTTAGATTATTAATGATATCATTTAAGTATTGAAAGCAAAGCCACTAAGACACCCATTTCTTTAATTTTCAGCGAACCTCATTTGCATTACATATAAAATAATAGGCTTATGTTTGCATTTCGTTCGCCCAATTTTTCTGGGAGCGTCTTTTTGTTCGTGGCAAATGTCTTCCATGCTCTACAAGATGAACAAAGGCATGGAAAATTGCTTATAACTTTATAATTTGAATGTTTATGTTAAATGCTACATTTCCTGGGCCGGTCAATTAGTATTTTGGATATAGTTTGACGGATTTGTATCCTCGGCTGTACAAAAAAAATCGCTCTTTGCATCTCTGAAATCCTTTCTCATTTCTACGCATGGATAGATTAATCATTTCTTTGTAATTCTGTTTATTTTACTTTTTCTAATTTTTTATATATAAAATATTGCACAAAAGGCATTGGAAAATTATCGTTACGGTCATGGTCACTATTTAATACGGGTAGTAGGTAAACCCATAACAGTACATTTCCAAACCGAGGTTAATTGTATTAAAGTACAGCTGTTCCTTCCACCACATGAAAAATGACTCATTTTGTGGAAACCGTGTATAAAGAGAGAAAATTGTCTCCAGCGTAACATTAGCAATTACTCAACCTATATCTATAACCAACAATTGTAAATATTATTTTCCGGAGTTCAGACTAATATGCCTGAAGGAGGTGGTAGATTCTTCATATTTTTGTAAATATCAGGGGATTTTATTCCATTGTTACGAATATGTTGAGGTCTACAAAATCGCTGTTCTATGAAGTAAAGGGAAGAATTCAGTATAAAGCATTGTACAATAATGTCTTAAAGTGTACAAGAAGTGTTAATGAATTGATTAAATGATTCGAGATTTAAAAAGCTACCCCTGCAACGTCGGATAAGTCAGCCAGTAACTGATAAGCTGTAAGAGATAGACAAAAGCTTACTACATGCAAAATGAGGTCTCGTTGAAACACACAATGTATGCGAATAACTATGTCAGGCCTTAACCATTTCCGTGATATTCATTGCTATTATTTTTCAATGCTTACAGCATAAATGCTTTAAAGTGCTACGTTACCATTCATTTGTTTCTCAAGATATTGTGGAAAGAGTGCGTCTTTTCAAAGTCGCATACAGTGACTCGCTTCTTATAGACTGACTATCGCTGAAAGCGTCCTGTTTCCCTCTTGTTCCTACAACAAAATGGTTAACGAAACTGTTTGTGCAAACGTTTATCTGAAATAATGTGAAGCAACTGGAAAATAAGATTATTTAAACAAAATTATTAGAAGAGATATAAAAATAAAGGATAGTGGAAAACGGAAGCCATATATATGTAACGCATAAGATTTTTAAAGTAAACTCGTGTTACGCGGATTTCAGATTTGAGGCAGTATTTTATATCACAACACTGTGAATGCCAGAGTGATTGTAGTGTAAATTAACATTATTGTATGACAATGATTTGAGATGTTTGTTAACTATAAGCATTGTTAGGAAATAAGTTTACACGGCCTCACTGAAACTGGCAATAGGAGCGGGTAACAATGAAACGAGGGGGGAGTTGTTTATCAATTAGAAGAGACAAACAAATGACGTCAGAGTAGCGTGCCTATGTTTAGAAATGGAGGGAATATCTTCCCTAGAGCATATGTGTTCGTAATTTCGATTGGATAAAAAAATAGACGCTAATGTTGGCGCGTTTTATTAACCAATAGCAGCTCTGTTATAATGTTTAGGCATATCGGGGTGAGGGAGTATAAATTCTAGAGCCAAAGACAGGTATCGCGCAGTTCAACAGAATCATTCACGAGTTACACGTCGCGCAGTTCTAAGAAATATCTCTCGCGAGTAACACGTCAGGCAGTTCTAAGGAAGGAAGCATTCACGAAGTACACGTTACGCAATTCTACAGAATCTCTCACGTCGTAAAGTTAGTTACAAAATGTGAAATGCGCGGCAAATAGTGATTATAGTTACATTCGAAAATATAACAGTTTCACTCAGGCGTGTATCAAGAGTAATTATGTGAAATTATAAAGTGTGACGGCAATAAAAGTGTAAACACAAATTCTTTTATCTGTTATCTTTTAGTAACAACTCCTTTCCGTTTACACACCCTGTTCAAGAGATTTGCTCGACTGAGTAATAATAGCTAGCCGGAGGACAAAGAACCCAAAATTCAAAATAGTAAAACAATAACAGGCGCTCAGCAAATAAGATAACACGAACGATACCGCGACAGATTACACTTCTAAATGAAAAAATACGCTTGGAGTAACAGTTGAAGAAAATGCATTGTTTGGCATCGCTATACACTTGAAGATGTAAATTTTTCTAATTACAAACAAAATGATAAGGGATGTACAAGAAAAAAGATGCAGTATTTAACATTTTTAAGATACTTTCTGCATTTGTGATTTCGAATTATGCAGTTATAAGGAATATTTTTATTCACACTGTATAAACTGGAATATAAGGTAGGCTCAGAGATAGAGGCATAGGCAAGAAAGAAAGATCAATCTTGCTCTATAAACTAGGACAATGATTACATTTACCTTAACAACAGCATGTAAAGTGACCAGTGCTGCAATAATCCGATACTGGGCTTTGGACGAAGGAAACTTGCTTTACGTTTACAGCCTATGGGTTCAAAGCCTAACGCCATTTAGAGTTGGGATCCTCACATCAGGTTTGCGGTGGCAAGACAATATAAAGCCAAACAATGCTGATGCTGTTATGTCACAGCTCGAGAAAGCGGGGCCGATATTAATGAAACTGGATAGTGGAAAACTTAGCACTACGGACACTTCAGTTTTTGGTAACGTTACTAGCCTGTTGCTGGATTAATTATGTAAGCCTGGAAACCGTAATCATAACTTTTGTATCAAAGTGGCACGAGGTAAAACCAGACCATATCCTACATTCTACAAGATTTAGCATTCTCTTCCGACGTTCACTTCTACTTTCGTCTAATGTAAATAAACATAGGTAAACATTTAAAATCGACTCCAATGCAGAAATCACAGTCAATTATTATTTGAATTTAATATTTGTTAGTTATCTATGTTTGACAGTATCGTAGATACGTATTTTGACGGCGCTAAGCTTAAAATGTACGGCTTAAGAGGGATTATGAGTGAAAAACTTAACGCGCTTTTTGCATCAATAAATACTAGGCACTTCAATGTACATACATGCGACGTTTTATATACTACGCCACCCACAAACTGACCTACTCGTAGCATTCTCTTCCGACGTTCACTTCTACTTCCTTCTAATGTAAATAAACATACTATAAGCAGTTAAAATCGACTCCAATGCAGAAATCACAGTAAATTGTTATTTGAATTGAATATTTATTAGTTATTTATGTTTGACAGTATTGTAGATATTTTGATGGCGTTAAGCTTAAAATGTACATTAATTGTTCTTTCACACAAGCCGTGTGTTAGACAGGGTTGGAAAGGTAGAATCAGATGACTGAAAAATTCAATGCCATAGCCGGGATTTGAACCCGGGATTAAAATGTACAGCTTAAGAGGGATTATGAGTGAAAAACTTAAAGCGTTTTTTTGCTTTTTTCATCAATAAATACTAGGAACTTCAATGTTCATACATGCGAAGTTTTATATACTATGGCACTGACCTAACTATGCTATATTTAAGGACTGCAACTATTTGCCACTAAAGAGCATGTAAACATTTAAAGCCATTTTCCCGTGCTTTAATTTTCGCTACCTTTATATACATTTAGAACTAAACAGTCTACAATTAGATGCTAAAAGGCTGATATTTTACTGGTTTTTTACCATTGTTAGGAATTAAAACACGGAAGTTTGGGATTAAACTTGTACCTTTTGAAATAAAAAAGCAAGATGTATGCACATACGATTAATATTATTCAACATTGCGCATGTAGTTTATTTTAAAACATGTTACTTCGTTTGTAGTTAAAATATGAAAATTGAACGCATGGAATTTTTCTAAACATATCTCTGGTTTTGTGAAAAATTACAGTCGTTTTATAAAAAGAACAAGTTCCACTTTGAAGTTCAAATTTTTCAAAATATTAACATTGACACAAAAGCTAATAAACTTAAAGATATGAAACTCAGCCAGATGATTACTTCTTATATTCTATGTAGATATTATAAGTTAAGCCTGTAGCTGTAAAATGTATAAAACTGAAACTTCACCCCTCATCACTCTTAATATAATTAACAAATGCTCAATTAAATCCTAAAATTAACATTTACTAACCACACAACGAAACTTTTCACTGCACTTTTTAACTTTTTCTACTACGTATGTGAGACGGAGGATCCAAAATCGTCTAATTACGATTACACCAGAAATTTAATGAAAAGAACAGGTATTTTTGGAAAACGATGCGGTTACGTCGTGTATCCTAGAGTAGCACAACTCAAATGAAATGTCAGATAAATTTCAAATTTCCTTTTTAAGTTTGACATAGTTTAAGGAAGCAAGGCGCAGACTTTCATGGAATTCCTCCCAACCCAAATTAGCCCTTTTTTATTTTAAAAAATCACATGTTCTAAAATTGGCAAACGATTAAACCGCATATCTTTAAAGTTCTGTCAGTAACCTACTTAAGAACGTAGGCTTTCACGGCCGGTGTCACAATTATAACTAATATAATTTTCCGGGCTGTTATGCCGTGGTCTGCTGAAGAAAGATTTCCCAGACGTTTCGTCCACAACTGCGGTGGACATCTTCAGTGGCGCGGACGAAGTCTTCTCGGTGAAAGTATCGCAGCGTCTGAGGTCATCAGACGCTGCGATACTTTCACCGAGAAGACTTCGTCCGCGCCACTGAAGATGTCCACCGCAGTTGTGGACGAAACGTCTGGGAAATCTTTCTTCAGCAGACCACGGCATAACAGCCCGGAAAATTATATTAGTTATAATAGTAACCTACTTAATCCTATTCATTCCTACTGTATTCTGTATAAATAGGAAGTTTCTGGACAAAACCATCTCACTTATTTCAAATAGTTATTTTTCGTACCATCACCAGATTCCAAAATATAGTCGTCGTGTTTTTACGTTTTCCCAGATTGAAGTTCATTTTGGTGTGTCATCTATGTATAACGTTTGAAAATGTGCGATTCTTGTTCATCGCACGGCACATTATTATCCAACAAAAGTGAATAAACAGTGGGGTCTGCTATTGTTACATAAAAGGTTTTTTCCCAGGATCCATTTTGTGCCACTGAATGAAAGAGGAGTGACAAGTTTATGGATATCTGCAAAAAATACTGCGATTACTCTCACAGCACAGTGGACTGATGACTGTTCAAATGAATCCGTCTGCAATGAGCTGAAAATTACTCAATATCTGAATTTTTGTATAAGCAAAAGACTCAGTAATGAAGAAAATTAAACCTTAAAGCCTTGACATGCTTTTCACCAACGAATTCTTCAGAAGAAGAAACAAATGAAAATCGCTTGGTGTCAAATCAGGACTGTTGTGAAACAGGAAGTGTAAACTTAGCTTTCAACACAGGCGGCATCATTCTTTGACTAAGGCATACAAAAACCAGTTTACCGTTACGACAATTGTCTGAATACCAGCAGTGAATAATTGGAGAAGTAGTGTAAGGTGTAAGGTAATGAATGATAATAATGTATTTGGAAAATAATCTTCTGTTATTCTTTTAAATTATCGACTTGCCACTAGAGAATGTGAGGAAAAACAAGAAGTACTCTTCTGGGAGAACTTAAGGATTCCTTTGGAGCTCCTGTTCCTGTTTCCTTTTTTGGGGGGGGGGGTTGAATCGGAGCAATCGACGCTTTGGATTAGGCATGTCATTTTGTGACACTCGGTATTATTCTCCTCTTTTCTTCTTGCAACTTTGTGTTGGGGTGGTCGGACTTTACGGCGACACAGCGCTAATAGAATAGAAGCTCCTTGGACGGTAAGCAAACCGTAAAGCAAAACAGGGGGCTGAGTTAAACCTCGTGACCTCTCCAATGGCAACCCTGCTTTAGATGGTATTGATATTGATGCTCTACCACCTCAGCCTAAAGGACCGACATCGACGGTCTATGATTTCTTACTAAAGAAGCTGCAAACTCCCGTTCATATGATGGATCAAAATAATATCCAGCAGCTCCTGCTGCCAAATGTGGCGGAACGCACATTCTAGAAGTATTCCTAGTCATTGTACTGCTAGTGCATATTATGTCCTCAGTGATATGGCCATGGAGAGAAAGATTCCGATATGGCATGGTGATGACCCAAACTTGCAGCAGTTGCGGCGGGATAGATACCCTACATCAAATGTTGCATATAACTCTGCCGGTCTGACGCCGGGGCCTTCGCAAGTGCAGTACTTTGCAACTTCGCAAAACGCTAACGATTTTGCCCACACACTACTACAGTTAGAGTCTAAACAACCGCAAATTGCTTTGCCCAGGCTCGCTCTAGGCTATCTGCACCATCTGAAACATCTCTCAGCACCAAAGGACAGAACGGCCAACTTCAAACAGCAACATCCGATTATCGATAAAAATCTGGTATTTTCCTTAATTACTACACATAAAAAGTATCTGTAAATGAATCTTTAAATGACAGTTTTTACTTTACGAGCACTCATTTTCATATTTCACACTTACTTTAATAAGAAGACAATGTTTATATATGCTGCATGTTTATATTAACGAAAATAGGGCAACCTGAATTATTTCATTTTAAACAAAGTAAGTGTATCATATAGGTATTGCATTTTTCTTGCAGCATTTCCACAAAATTCTAACCTATCCGGATCATCCGAGTTTTTGTCAACTCTCCGTGTATTTTCCATCAGTAAAATGGTATTCCAACACCAATAAGTATTTAATACAAGTAAATTAACAGCTGAATTAGCCAATAGAGTTGTGGAATAACTTACGAAGAAGCTAATGACACGAACAGAAAATTAAAACCTTTCAAGAAATGCAACAACTCGACAGTCATCAAAGAACAAAGGTAAATTTGCTTAGATTTTATACAACGGTGTACCAATAACATTTTTCGGAAGCAAAGTATGGACTATAAGAGAAAAAGATGAAAATAGGATACGGTCAGTAAAAGGCGATACATGCGCTCAAACGATTGATGCTCTATAAATGTTCGCTGAAACAAAAAGTAGAGACAACTACACATAATGCTCACTTCTGATATAGGAATAAGTAAGGAAGTCATCCATACCGTTCTAGTGTCATTCAGGAATAGGTGAGAATTTCTCTGCATGCTTCTCTAGACCATTTTTGGAAAGCTGAATCAGACTTTAAACATTAGAAATAGGAATATTTCGGTTTTCCGCGTAAAAATTCTGTGCTACCGCAAGAGGCAACCATCCGCATCAGATTCTCTCCGCTGATTCGCATATCCCGGCGAACCCGCATGATGACAAACTGCGGCTGCAGGTGTTGCCGCGGTGTAATTCAATTCCGAGCGTCTAAATAATCATACTCTTAAGGTTAATCGATATATGCCCACATCTTCCATACGGTCGTATTCGGTCTAAGTTTGGAGAATTAATGTATGTCCCAAATAAGAGACGTTTAATGCGTGCTTGTATGTATTGTTGTGGTAGCTGAGTTGCAGAGCATCGGCAGGTAAACCTAAAATCCGTGGTTCCAGTCTTGATCGCGGTACAATGTTTGAAGTCTTATACGCATTTCAACCTTAGAGCACATAAAGTATTATTCCTTATTTTGTGTAGATGTTGAAAAAAATTAGTTTTGTGGGTACACTGGAATCAACAGACTTGTCGTCAGTTGGCAAATTCGGAATTAAGAAGCTCAAGAACTATATTAATTAAAATTTATGCTGTTTGGATAAAAGGACGTTTGAAACTAAATTATCATACTTTACTTTTCTTGTTTATATTTTCCACAAATACACTGGAAAACTTATGCCACAAAGAGGTGCTTTTTCAAAAAGATTATTAGAAGATGCTAAGTTTCCAAGCTTCAATATACACTACACCATACCTTATCGTCAAATGGGGTAGCTATTAAAACAATCCCTCATAAAAAGCTAGGCTATGTAGTTGATTCCGGCAAAGCGGAAATTTACCAAAGCAAGTCCCTGAAATTAGCTTACACGCTATATCATAAAGTATTCACTGAAGTTTCAGAAGTATAGCGCTTGCTGTTTTTGTTCAAAAAGCCTCGAGCAAGACAGAGGTCCACAGATGGTCCGTGGACAGCAAGTTATGGGTCGTCCTGAAGCAATTCATGGAGGAGGGCGTGGCGCATGTAGGCAGAGTGCCAGCTACTGTAGTACTCGTTTCACCCACCCACTCCAATCCCCTTGACTGATAACAGTCCACTACCACCCTTGTTGCTGCATGTGCAAATGCGGCAGGATACATGGCTCTTGCAAAACGCACAACAGCCAGGTCTAATGTTGTTTCGGAGCAAGGACCACATCACAACGGATAGCATCAGTTTCCTTTGTATATCCAAGTAATTTATCTTATTACTATTCATTTACAAGTTAAGCCCTTGAGTAAGGCAGCCAGATCTTAACTTTGAAAGAAAAAGGGAACCAAGTAATGCTTATACAGAAACCTTATGCATAGAATAAAGGCTCGTCACAATTATTACTCCTATAAATTACATGGGGGGGGGAGAAAAGAAAACCATATTGCTTTATATGCCCGCTACTTATGCCCATCATTAGGTATACCTTTACTCAACTTATTCTGAGTAAATTTCATAAAGGAATTAATTATTAACGGCAAACATACCTTCATGAATAATACTCAAGATTCTGTTTTTATTAAACGTTGTTTTAAAGTTCTCTAATATATACTTGTGTTATGAATGAGAAAATGCTTCATATTCAGTTTCGATATAACAAAAATCAAAACATCAACAGTTTCTGAATGAATTTATCCGTTGCCGTTTTGTTAGAATATTCTATGCTTTTTGATATAATGGGATATTTCAAAACTTCAAAGCAATTTTACTTTTAAATTATATCAGCTAAGTTTATTATTATTTAAATAAGAATACTAATGATTTTGTCCCCAGGACAATGAAATTACACAATCGAGGGTCCCTGGACCGGGGATTTGTAAGTTATTCGAGGGCATAATCATTAATAATTCCTGTGGTGCATACACGATATGTAGACTAGTTTGTTATTGAATAAATCATTTAGAGAAAAGGTGTAAATTAAGAATTTGTTCGTTTCATTTTTCCTAGGAAATGGTATCTAGAGACTCAGTATTTCCTAGACAAAGCTCATTTATTTCGAAAGAAATGGAGGAATCTGATGAAATTTATTTAGAGTACAGCATGCATAAAAATGGCATTTCCAGGATGCATATTGGAACTCCTAAGACTGTCGATTAAAGGCATATGAAGATCATCTATATGTGCAAATGAGGAACGTCAGGATTTATTACAGGCTACATCACTATCAAGGGTTCGTTCAACTATTGTTTAATTATTAATTATGATTAACTTTACGTCAAGAGTTTAATGAATATGTTTATACCGAGAACGATGGTGTTACATAATTAATGCTTGAGACTCATTAAATGCTTAGTTTTGTTTTTGCTGTGTTGCCATGTTAAATCCTTTATGCCTTAAAAAAACCTAAGAACCCAAGAGGAGTTTAGCAATTCTGTAACATCTAAGCAGTATATATTCAACAACAAACTAGTGCGCCATAAGCTACTTTACATAAATCTCAATATTATTATCTCAGGATAAGCACTTGGCCTAGCCACTTCATATTACAACTTCGAAATAACATGTTCTCGTATCACGAACTGTTTAAAATCATCAGAAGATTTAAGTTTTCGAAAAATATATTACTCTATTTGATGTGTCTCTATCGGTGTCATGAGTTATTTGATATGGGATACATACATTTAAATTATAATAAAATGTGAAGAAAATCAGACGTCATATTGTTTTTTAAAAGGGGGGTCAAAAACAGTCATAAAAGGAAGAGGTTAAGAGAAAAGATGGACTTAGAATAGTCCTAGTCCTAAGTCCTTTAATGCGTTTTCTCTTTGTAGGACTACAGTCTGTTTCCTACAGATTACTACATGTTTCGAACGAGTCTTTCAAGGTATGATTAAGTATGTTGTCTGGCATTATATTAGGAATTACACAAGCGTTACTGTCACCTCGTTCTTTACAGCTTCTGCTGTCTGCATACATGCTGATCAACCAGTAGCTTTCGAATGAGATATACGCACTAGTGTACCGATGAGCCACACGACTACTATGAAGTCCCCTCAATAAAAGTTGAGGTGTCAAACCAGAGTTATGCAAAAGAAGAGCACCAACAGCCATAAATGTGTTGCTTCGAAGCCACATTGACATACTTATATTCTGAGCTGTCTCTGAGAGATTCAATTTTAAGCCTTGATTTCGCGATGAAAAATGCTATAACGGTAAGAAATCGAGTCGTGGTTCTGATTTCATGTATCAATATAGGTTTATTTGCATTTATTGGAATTAACGCTTCATACGCCGTTTTAAAGTTACTACTTTGATGTCATTTATAGAATATTAAAGATGTTCGATCCATATAACTTAGTTTACTATTTATCTAGGCTGTAATTATGCGAATATTGTTGAATACGAGCGTACATGTATTAGTCTACATTTTAACTATCACAACTTGACTAACTTGAATCCACAAAATATATGAAATCCACTTTGAATTTTCGTTATTCTAAACTATTTCAGTGCACACGGCCTGTCTCTAAGTAAACACCTCAATCTATTCATAGACAATAACTGTACACGTACTGTTCATTTGCCTGCAAAAATAAACATGAAAACACATAGAACTGACATGTTTCACCTATTAAACTAATATAAATTCTTCATAACTTTTGGGAAAAAATTAAATAGAAAAGAACTGCAAATAACCTCGCATTCAGGAGGTCCCGGGTTCGATTTCCGGCGACGCTCACTCTGACCCATTGGCTTTTTCGGGGGTTTGCCCGGGTCGTCAGGTGAATGCTAGAATGGTTTATTTCAGTCCCTGAATTTTCAGTTCCTCCATATCATTTCATTAATCATTTAATTCATCCTTCACCCCATTAGGTCTGTTTCAGGGTTGGAAGTGTCGGTGATGTTCCGTTGCGGTGTGGCAGGGAAAAATGATATTCTCTGTGGAGCTTTCTCTTTTCCCTCGGCCTTCCCTCCCCCCCTTGGGGGTATTGTGCCCTCTGTGGGGCGGGGTCTCCGGTCTGCCTGTCCAACTGTCTCAATCTTGAAAATTATAGGGACCTGTCATGCTATGCTGTCGCTCCTGGTTCCGGCCGCCCGGTGTCTCCTCTCATCCTATCCCTCTCTCCCGGGGGAGCCCTCTCGAGGGGCATAGGCACAATACCCTCATTCACTGGATCAGTGCTGAGTCCCCTCCGTTACACATTCCATTTCAAGCCGTAAATAAGGGCGATATAAAGGTAGGTGCAAGTTTAAACTTGGATCAAACAGCCAGATTCATTATATACTTTCATCCCTCGTCCGTTATCCGTTAAATGACGTTAAATCCACGCAAACGGCATAACAGAAAAATTAAGCTAGAATATTAGAACGCAGTATAGACTTCTTTGCCCTCCTTGCTGCACAAAGAATAACAAGATGATGCACAGACTCTTCTGTGATCGAGTGGTCAGCGTTCTGATTTCCACGCCCTCAGGTCTCGCGTTTGATTCCCTCCTTGTGTAAGAACCTTTCTTTAACCAAATCATTCCCGCTTTAACATTAAGGCCAAATCGACAACAACACGTTTTACAGTTTCTTACATAATTGGGTTACATTAACAAAGTGCAACACATTCATGGAGAAAGCTGGATCACCAAGGGCAGTTAGGATGGTTGTTGGCATTTTGCATCTAGTCCTTGCATCATTGTAGAAACGGCAGCTGGTGAGAATGTCAGTAACTATAAGTGGAGAATAACAATAGTTGCATATGGGCGGAAGATCGCCGGACAGAAGGTAGGAATGGGTAAGAACAGCATGTCCGAGATGTAGGCGAGATACGAGACTTAATTGTGACGCTTGAAATGTATGAGAGGATAGATAGAATTGCGAAGGGGATAGGAATCACGTAGTTTGCTTAGATGAGGTGAACCACCCTTGTTCCCATTGTTGGAGAATGGTTTCATGCGTAAAGTGGTTGGATTCTTGGTGGGGAATCTTAAGGCCAAACAAATTTTGAGGAGTCGTGTTGCTTCCTTAGCTGCAGCATAGGCATTCTCATTCCCTGGTATGCTAGCATGAGAAGGTACCCATCCCATACAAGGAACCTGTTTACCCGAATTTGATATTCTGTTATAAAGTAGCTGGATGTACAACATCAGGTTGTTGGATGGAGCTCGCTGTCGAAGACTGAGGAGACCACT
The DNA here is from genome assembly GCA_030765065.1 of Deroplatys truncata. Classification (NCBI taxonomy): domain Eukaryota; kingdom Metazoa; phylum Arthropoda; class Insecta; order Mantodea; family Mantidae; genus Deroplatys; species Deroplatys truncata. The sequence continues at coordinate 138,158,281 of CM060984.1, read as the reverse complement.
CGTCGGGTCCGTGAAGAAGCGTAGGAGCGAGAAGCACCCTCAAGGACGTACTCCAAGGTGAGGCGAACAGCTATCAGTTCACAAGAGAGGATGATAGGAAGTGTGGTAGTCTGTACAGCAAGGTATTATGTATCACCACATAGCGGCAGTGATTTTCATATCACGAACGTCGGGTAAATGTGTTGTGATGTAGAATATGAGGTATAAAGGACAGTGAATAAACGGACATAGGTGGAAGTAGCTGTGTGGTCTTTGTTGTAAAGGGCCATAGAGGTATTTATGACAGGTAGTTGTAGCTTCCAAGGAGCAGTGTCGAGGGTAGAGTAGCAAGAGAGTATTGGTAGAATATTCAAATAAACTCTCGCAGGAAAAAAAGAATTCTCTGGGAGAACAGTACAAAACGACGGTGGCCATGGGCATCCACGTTATAAGGCTTGGCAGGAAAAACATGGCTGAAAGCATTTTATGGACTCTTAGATGCAGTTCGTGCATTGTATGCGAGACTTAAACTGGATACTTCTTACGGGAGTGGTGTGAAAGGCACCCAAGGAGACCCTCAGTGCCGAAGATTGGATGCTATCAAGCACTTTGAGGCTTGGTGGATTCGTTGATTGATATATAATACAGCCGTAATCCAACTTGGAACGTGTGATCGTTTTATGCATGTGAATTAGAACTGTAAATTCAGCTCCCCAAGTTTTGCTGGCATTATTTTCATGATATTTAAACGACGATAGCATTCTGCTCTCGAAAACTTTAGGTGCGTGATCCAGTTTAAAAGGTGGTCAAAATGTAGCCCTAATATGCGCACAGTGGGAGCTACAGGAATAGGCTGCTTCCCTAGAAGAAAGAGAGGTGGCGGTGAGTGTCTACGAGAACGAGCAAACGGAATACATTGGCTCTTAAGGACACAGAATCCGAATCCGGTGTTATGACTCCATTGTTGTAATTTCTCGAGTGCATTATGTGATAGTTCCTGCGTGGTGTGTAGGTTCTTTCCGCTGCAAAATATTATCAGTCGTCCGCAGAGAGACTAGCTCTAACAGGAGGCCGGAGACAAGAGTACACGTCATTGATGGCTACTAGAAAGAGAGTCACACTAATAAACCGATTCTTGTGTTATTCCGTTATCAATGCTGACGCTTTGTGAGAGAACGCCGTTAGCACGTACACTAATTTTCGGTTTTGAAAAAAATTATAGATGAACGCAAGCATGTTCCTTGTGACATGTTTCATTAAGGTGCGAATGATGTGGTCACGCCAGACAGTGGCATAAGACTTTTCAATATCCAGGCTGACAAGAATGGCATGTTTGTTCAAGAAAGCTTCGCCAATGTAGGATTCTAGCAGCAGGATAGTATCAATAGGGAACGATGTTCTGGAAAACATATTGGGTGTCTGAAAAAAAGGCTGCACTCTAAATACCAGCGTAAAGTCTTCTCCAGCAATTTACATGAAGTACAGCTAAGCGAGATGGAGCGGTAATTGAAGGGGAAAGAGTGGTCCTTATTGGGTTTAGGAATAGGTACCACGATGGAGGTACGCCACTGGCTAGGAAAACTTGGTTAATCCATAAGTAGTTATAGATATTTAGAAGGTAGGAAAGACTAGGTTTTGGAAGAAAGCATATGGGATACTGTCTGGCCTGGAATCTTGCTGTTGCAATGCTTAACTTATGTTGTAACTCGTTTATCGGGAGTACTTTGTTAAATACTTGATAACTGTAAATATCGCTTGTAATTCCAGTGCTGGAGACTTATGTTTAATACGAGGAATTCAGGATCATAATGGGAGTCGCTGGAAGCCTCAGAGAACGCGTTTGCTAAGATATTAGCTATAACCAGAGAGTCAGTAATAGACGCACTTGAAGCGAGGTTACGAAGATGAGATATAACCTGGTATGGGCGATTGCCACAGAGAATCTGAAATTTTTGCCACAATTGGGATTGAGGAGCATTAGCGTGTAGGGTAGACAGAAACTGAAGCCAAAACTGTTGTTTTCTTTCTTTAGTTCCCGAGGGACCTGCAGCACGAAGACGATTAAAAGTACATTTATGCTCAAGTGTAGATTGCCATTTGTATACGTAGTATGAATGGTGTTTGTTCGGATAGCTTAGCCACATGAGTATTCCATCACGGTACAGGGCGTTTACCCGGAGCATTCTGCGTTACAGGAATGATGAGGCGTCGTTGGACAATTGTAGAGAACGCATAAATGGTCATTGCCATAGAGAGCACGTTAAATGGACCAATGGAACAGAGGAACGGTGTTCGAAGAGCAGAGAGCAACATCAATACTGTTGGTGGAGTTACGGGCTATATCATAACGTGTAGGTGATGGAGAGTTGAATAAACATAATGGGGAGAAATATAGTGAGAATTGAATCGAATATTTTTCCGAGCCGATCAGTTCGTTGGCTTCCCCACAGAATATTATGATAAAGTCTTCTGGTAAAATGGAAGGTGGGAGTAATTACTGGATCACATTTGTGGGCATTTGGAGGTCAAAGTCGGCGCTGTTGGGTAGATAGAGGTTACAAATGCATATATGAGTAGTGAGAAAAACGGAGACAGCCACAGCTTCCAGACGGGTCTGAAGGACAATTTCTTTCTGTGGAATGTTCTAAAGCACGTATGTTGCAACATCACCTCTGCCATGGTGAGGGTTGAGGCGATTTTTAAGGTATCCAGTGTAATGACGTAACGGAGCTATTGGCCATTGTGGAAGTTAGTTTCCCGTAAGCAAATAATACTGGGAGCATAGGGAGACAGAAGTAATTGCAAATATTTTAGTTCTGATCTGAAACTATTAATGTCCCAGTGTAGCACCAAAGTACCGGAATTCATGACTGAGAGCCGTGAGTTCCATCCACAGAGACATTGGAGGAGCAGTGTCCAAGCTGTGTACTGGTAGAGTAGTGGCTGATATCAATTTCCTTTCAAGTCGGACGGTTCTATTTTCTATTCTGTGTTTGCTAATATAGGATATGTCATTCGAAGCATTGGTGCTAACGCTTGGTGATCTGTCGTTAATAAGTAGCTAAATGAGTGACATCGGAAGCGCCCGCTGAATTTTCATAAAGATTGACAAATTGGGTAAAATTCAAAAGGCAGTCGTCCGGATTGACCTTCATTTGGTTTTGAAGAGGTACCAGCAATTCAGATAGGGATTGTGTTGTCGCTGACGATTTGGATTTTTTAGGCACTGATTTAACACGGTTCTGTCCAGTATTGCCAACCTCAGACGACTCAACCTGTGATTTGGATAAAAGTTCGGAGTGGCTCCGCTCAAGCCTTGAATCAAGTGGATGGTTTGAATCGCTACTGGTTGAGGAAATAGGGCGTTTCATGTGGTGCTGTAGACCCTCAACAGGAGCTGCTACATGCTAAGTGCATAGTAGTTGTATCACCAGAACAATGACTAGCATTCTATTGCTTATTGGGTGAGAAGAAGAGGTTTGCCCTATTTCAGTGCTTAATGTGGGTATCTGGTCATTATTAGGATGGTCAGTGTCCATTTGTGAGGTAGTGGACTCTGTAGCAGACAGGGGGGAATCCTCCGAAATGGAATTAGAGGGCGTTGTGACGTGGACTGCTGTGTTTCTGTTACTTTGCATTTGCTAGCCAAGAGACCTCCCGGTAGGTAGCAAGTAAGCGTGTCAATTGACACATAGACCCAGTAGTTTGTATCTCATGACAGTTAAAAACTGTCGGGTAGTAGGTTGAGGCAGTATTTTTAACATTTAAATGATTTCAGTCAAATTGTATAATATGTAAATTCAATAACAGCCCACCTTGAAGCAATATGTGTATGTAATAATTTGTAAAATGTATGTAACAGTCATTGCATATGTTTATATTATTGTAAACATGTTCAATAATGTTATGTGAATGCATTACGTAATTTAATAATGTAGGAGCTGTGAGAAATAGGTTAAAAGTTGCTAACGATGAGGTAACAATGAGGTAACCTTGAGGCAATAATGAGTTTGAGAGTTTAAATGTTACTTGTGATTGTTGGAAGCATTAATGTAATTTTAGTGACAGTTTATAAAAATAGCCAATCAACAACCAGAAAAAGCTTTAGTTAAATGCTCGTATTCTATTGGAGTAGGATTAGCCAATCAGAGACTTGAAATACAGAAATTTACAAATTTAGACGGTTGAAAACAGTTCAATTGCCTCCAAACAGTGCTCATAACCAGACGTGTTGCTTCTAGATAGTGCTCATAACCAGACGCGAGATGTGTCTTCAAGAAATTAATTACGTATTCGTGGGAGACGAAAATAGTATACTTGTTAAAAAGTGCAAGTATTAAATAAAAGAATCTCACAACTCTCGATATCAGTGAAGCGCTATTTAATTTGTGTCAAGGATTAATAAAAAGGAGTGAATTAAAACTTAAAATCCGTGTAGGCCTACATTCTTGTCGCATCACCCCCTGCCAAGATATCCATGTCTCTAAAATAATACTGACGCAGCCGAGGCAGACATAAATATATAATATCTAAGGAAACAGTCAAATTACAAAGCTATTATTTTTAAACTTGGGGTAAAGGCCACTTGAAAGTACATTTTCGGTGAAGGTTACCGGAAACTGTTTACAATACGTGTGGTTGCAACTACTACAAGTTCGGCTCCCCAACAGTTGAAATATAATACAACTCCTACTTCAAATCGACTTTTCATACGTAGCAGCAAACAACGTAAAGAACAATTCTACTTCAAGGTTTAACATAAAACTGTCGCTAAAACTCAAAATGAGAGTGAAACCTCATTCCAGCCCTAATGTTTGTAATTGCAGAAGTCGAATGTATACCTTGGGATGCCAGATACTTTTTTAGAGAATAATAATTGAGGATGACTGGACAGACATTCGACAGTATGACTCTCTTGTGTTTAGTCAATAGGGGTCGCAAATCAAGATCATTGATAGTGGTCTGGAGATGTTTCGTTGCTATTTCCTTCGCTATTCGTTTGTTAGATAGGTGCATGCATACACGTTATTAGAAATTCCTATTATTGAAATCTTTGGGCCTTAATTTTTCTAATCTAAGAATTATATTCATTACATTGGTCATCATTTACAGGTAGGACACAAGGCTTACCTTCTATCTCGAAGCATACATCGGCATCATTATTCAGAGAAGTAAAGCTGTCAGTAATATGGGAAACTTCCTCTTCTGCCTTCCTGAAATAAAAAAAGGTTCCATTTTTTATCGAAAAATTAGAACTCCATTCGAACAACGTATTTACAGAAGTCAGGAACCAGAAATAGAATCGTATTAGTTAAACAAAAACGTTTTAAAATCATAAAATATTAGATCACTTGTGTTCCTTGATTTCATATCCTTTCTTAGGTTTATGATTGCTCAAAATGTGTATTGTGAGTAAGTTATCTTAATTTATTTGCCTGTAAATTTTGATTAAAAGAAAGTGCAGAAGGACTGAAGTTACTGCCAATAGATTTTTGTTTTCGCCCCAAAAGCTGCAAATTCCGCTGGTAATTTTATTTTTAAAGAAACTTCTTGCGGCATTACCACACATAGTTTCCCTAATGCTTAATTTTCCCAAATGGGTACCTATAGAGTAGTTTAAAAATCAAATTAGCTATGAAGGCTGCATTATGCTTCACTAAAGCTGCATGAGAAAATGAAATACCTATCAACAGTTACCCATAAACAAGAATTTAGTACTCAGGAAGTCATCAACAGCTTCCTTTCTCGTCCAATGATTTTTTTGAATGCTCTTTATGTAATACATGAAACATTATCACTTTCCGAAAGTGTCAGTAAAAACACAGAGGCAATGAACGCAGTTCTACATCATTTAATTACGCAGTCGCTGTCAATTGTTTCTTAACTCGACTAGCCTGTATTTATTGACAATAATTAAGCTTATTTTGTTCCAAAGTGCCGCTCCAGCACACCTTATTGAAGCCTTATTTCTTAGTACTGCATAGTTTTTCCAGAATAAGAGGAAATGTTATCCAGTTTGTTAAACTTCTAATGACAGGGAGTGGTGTTATGGCTGATAATTATATACGTTTCATGAACTTTAATAACTTTGCTAGCAACTTAAGAGCGGGATGATAGTTATTGTAAGTATCAGCCTTCTCAGTGGCATGAAGTATCCTGCAGAAAAATTAAAAAATGTATTTGGCGCTTTGCTTGTTTAACGATAAAGTTTATTGTTAAACCACAGGAAGAGGTAAAGTTCTCCTAAAATGTATAGGAGCAGTTTGTAATGAGAAAGGAAGACATGCTCATATTCTAAAAAGGTTATGACTATCTTTTCTTTGATACAGTTTACAAGGCCTGCAAAAATATAGGGCTTTAAAGCTTTTACCTTGAATTCCTTATGTGGAAACACTCGTAAAACTATGGTGCAGTAATTGAAGAAAGGAGAGGATAAAAGAAAGAAAGAAAGAAAGAAAGAAAGAAAGAAAGAAAGAAAGAAAAGATGCATACTTTGTTTCTCTTCCGTTTTAAAAGTTTATGTTGCGTGTTTTAATATTGCGTGCCTAATTTTACTATGTGGACGTTTAAATGCCACCAATGATAATTTAAAAGATCATGTGGGTATTTATTTCAGAACCACTATAAGTTTTAAATGTAATTTTCTCACATTTAAGAATTTTCACAAATTCCAGTATATAAATTCTTCTACTTAATGAAGTTGTATATTAAAATCTTGAAACAGCTATTGCTAATGAGAGACATTTAAAGAAGTTCTCTTCACTAATACCACGAGTACTAATAGTTTTTCGGTAAATTAATTGAGGTAAACGAATGCTTGTTATCACGATTAATTATTTTGAGACCAAAGCACTCGTAAAATTAACTACAACAATAATCATGAGTTTGAAGACTCAATCAAATTCATTCATTCATTCATTATCTGTTTACCCTCCTCTTATGTAGGACTTACACCCCCCAGGACTTACAAGCGGGTGCCTGGGGTCAGAGGCCCGTCGAGGAGCAGACACTCATGGATCAGACAGAGCATCCAGGATGGGTGATCAGCCCGATGCCTGGTATGGGATGAAGGAAGTAGATGAAACGAAATGTTGGTGAAATGGATGAAAGGAAAGGTGATGATGGAGCAGTTGGTGGAATGAATGGCGGGGGAAACCGGAGAACCCGGAGAAAACCCGCCCAGACGCCGCTTCGTCCACCACAAATCCCACATGCAATCCCTGGGATTGAACCCGGGTCGCCTCGGTGGGAGGCGAGCGGTCTAACCACTCGGCCACGGCGCCGCACTCAATCAAATTACCTAAGAAAAATTATAAGCAAGAGGGGTATTCGGTAAGATAATCACATTGGAAGAACGAGGCCATTTTTTGTACTTTTAGTATAATTACCGAGGTTATTACAATGCGAGGACTGCATCATTTTTTGTACTTTTAGTATAATCATTAAAGTGGCTTCCTGTTTCATCCTGTATAATGCGGCTTTAGATCTTGTACTGTTCATCAAATCTCCCATTTTTATACGAGTAGTTTGTACCAACCGTCAATAGTGAATAGCAAAATGTACATGAATAGACTTCCTAGATCCCTGGTCGAATCGAAGCAGATATTATGGGAATGAAAGTGAATGTAGGAGAAAAAACTATCGGTTATTAGTTTTTGAGCACATGATTTAAAACTATCGATTAAATGAGATTCTGATTGATGAATAAGGTATCATTGAGACCGTAGACTGCCTGAAAGGCGCTCGCATGTAATTAGCATAGAAATTTGCCTGAAAATCTGATAGTTTGTATTTTAAGGTACGTGTAATCTGATATAAAATCGCTATATTACTCCGTAAGAAGAGAGAGAATCTGTTTTACAAATCTTAAATCTTGTGTCGGAGATAGAGAGGAGGAAAAACATACCTGTGATAATCTACATTAAATTGCACATTCAAGTTTAAGGAATATAATTTATTTTTATCCTGGAGAAATTTTGTAGGAGCGAGATATTTCATTGAAAAAATTAAAATAGACATTTTTATCCAAAGTTATTGCTCTTAGGATATTCAAAATCTGTGTTTATGTTTTCACGTAGAATGCACACCTTTTTATAAAATAATCATAACAGAACTCAGAAGGTTGAGATTTTTCCTGTTAAGATATTGTCTCCATGGAAAATGTGCATTTTCAGCAGATTTGTTTTAAATTCCTCGGCTGCAAACATAACGTACCTAACATATCTAACTTCAGACTTTTTCTTCAATACTTTTAACAGCATTAACTTCTGGAGTTTTATATGGATGGAATATTTAAAACGTCTACCAAGTCAAAATGTATTTTAAAATTCAGCTTATGAGCTTTTGGAATTTATTATAACTCTAAATTTGCTTTTTGGTATTCATTTTTTTTATTTCTCTTGTAACATAAGAGAAAACAGCTTGAATAATTCTAAAATTTCTGTTCTAAAACAAAAGTTAATTTAAGTTCTTTTCCGGAATAAAAAGTATAAGAAAGCAAAAAAAATCTGTTTACGCCTTTATACAAATTGGAATAAAACCGTACCATGCGCAGCATTTTGGTTGTATGAAAAAAAAAATAAAAAAAAAAATGGAAAGTAAATAAATGAATGAATATGTGAAGTAAGGCACACAGGCTGGGATATTTTAAATGATTACTTGGCGCTTCTTTACTAAGGCAAAATAGTTTCCAGTTATGAAGTACGTCCGATGGCACATATATAATTGCCTAAAGAGCAACTATTCTAGTCCTAAAAATATATATTTCATCACAATTTAAATTATATAATTAAGAATTCACTATGTAGTTTTTCTTTGACATACATTTATTATACATTGACACAAAACAATGTGCAGCAATAATAGGTTTGTTCCCACACGATTCAGAATCGATTCCGAATTATCTGAGTGTGCGCAGTAGCTAAGTGGCGTTTCAACACGACAGAGAATCAGTTCAGAACCAATTCTGAATTTCCAGTTTGCTGTTCCAACGTATTTGGGAACTAGTTCGGAACGAGTGAAATCGGTTCCTGATTAAGAATAGGAACTGAAAATTCCAGACATGCGCAGATTGTATGGTCTACAGCGCATACTCAGTTAATTCAGAATCGATTCTAATCACTTGGAACAAACCCGACAGAGAGTATTGAAAAGCGACATACTCTCTGTATTCAGTAGAAAATAAATTTGAATCTGTAATTTATTCCTCCATTCGTGTTTATTTCTCAATACGGAATAGCAAAGGTGTTTGGTAAGCAGTTGCTCGCTGTTGAGTAGTATGGCGACATACTTGAGGAAAAGAACAAACGTCTAACAAAGCCAGGGAGCAAAACAGCGTTCAAAGATAACAATAAAGAGTAATTTAGAAGGTCACAGTGATCTTTTTAATGATGCATCGACTTCCGAAGAAGAGGATTATTTCCATTTAAACATTATTCCGTTATTTTGGGACCTTTAGCCCTTTTTGGCACCTTTATACCATTTTCCCCCAACCATGCCCATAATCCCCTTTTCTCTTTTAAGTTTCATTCCAATTTATTCTTTAAATTTCAATTAACGTCTCCTCAGACTGCTGTGTACGTGCGAATAGTAAGTCTACCTCTTTCAGTAAACGCCGCGCGGGAATTGAAAGCACACCCGCAACAATGGAAAATAATTGTGTGTTCAACGAAAACCTCTTTCTCTCACTTTACTGCTATAAAGTAGCCCGCAATAATGCAATTGACAATGAGTGATTCTATCCCACCAGAATCAGTAGCCTGCTGTTCGCGAATGTGAGTTTGTTGCTGTGAGAGACGTCATCTGTTTGCGTGGAGACGAAGCCTGGGCATGCAGAGACGACAATAACCTCAACCGCGCAGTTCCGAGAATTATTAAGACTGGGTTATAATTCACAAAACAATTATATATAAAGAATGAAAAATTTCAGCCCAATTGAATGGATAGTTTGGAAAATAGTAATTTCAGTTGTGCATCCCCTTTAATAAACCAGCACCTTATTGTGCCTTTTTTCACCTTATTTGAGCACCTTTTCCCTTCCTTTTTTCATCTGAAATTTGCAACTAAAAATCCTAACCCTGATCATAAGCATACATTGGTGCTATGTAGTTTTGTATTATTTACATTACGTTCGGAATAGAATTTATGTGGGGTGTCATTGTCTCAGAGTATTGGAGTTTTAAATTAAACATTGTGTTTATAAGTTTCTGTAGCAGGAAACCTAATGCTAAATTGGAATTGTGTTAAATTACTTTTTACGGGTTCTGGTTTAAATATAATATCTATATATTATAATTGTTATTCGCAATAACTCAGTATCAATGGCTTTAAGCCGATAAACGAACGCGATTTATTTTTGCTCGAATATTAGGACTGGAATCAGTATGAAAGAAACGCTTACGATGTACGTATGTGTTTTATTTCATTCATCAACGCTGTAAACGTAGATATTTGATCGTCTTCTGATTGACCGTGCAACGAAGAAGGCCGTGACAGAACGCGAACGGTTCAAGTAGTGTTCCAACCACACAAAATTCCGAATTAGTTCTGTGAGCGTACCGGACTGGCGCATGTGCATTAGCATGTGTTGGAATTAGTTCGGAACCCGTTCAGAACCGTATGTTGGAACAAACCTAATATAACATGCCATAAAGTAGGTATACATATACGTGGCACAAATGTATGCGAAGCGCTGTGTGGGAAAAGATATTCTGACTCTGTCCAGTTTTTCAACTGTCACTTTTCTCCGTTTTCATTGTCACTGTTTCGTTTTTATGTAGTTCACATTTACTAGGAGTTCACTTCACTAATGTTACTTCCTTAAGGCGAACTAGTTCAATTCTGTGTCACTTCACTTCTCTAGTCTCTGGGCCCAAATGACCTAGCTGTCGACGGGCCCTTAAACTCCACACCACCACACCACATCTCTAGTCTCTTCACGCCGGACGGTTCACTCCACTAGGAAGTCTAACACAAGACCTCCACAACCCGTCGTTCCGCAGATGCATTCGCTGCATGTCATAAAAGTCGTCACCATCACTCAGAGAAAGGCTCTTGATGTACCAGAATCTAGCCCGCCAACTCGCTCACTCACCGACTGACTGACCGACGCGACTCACTCCACTGTCACCACGCAACTGGACACGCACTGACTGACTACCCGAGAGCGCTCGCTTATATAGGCAGTTACATCATCCACTGAAGGTTCTCGAACGTTCTAGAACTATTTCGACACACTTTCTGCAGGAGGAGGAGGGAGATAAAGCTTCCAAAAGTTCTATCTCCCGATAACGTGCCCAATGTTACGCTGACAAGCGGAGTTATGGTTGTTTACGGACCGCTCGGCGCCGACCTCCCGATAAACTTCGCCCTTAGCTGCTGCGTCACAATATTAATTACTGGGGTTGATAAACGCAGATGATCATCTTCTTAAGCAACATTTAGTTAATAATCTACTGTCCCTTATTAAAGGGACAGGGCTATTTAACTAAATGATAATAGCACATAATACAATAAACCTTATAGATTTCGGTGTTAAGGGCAATCGTAACCCGACTCCATCTTTACAAGTCAAGTCATGGTACAAGTGTTGAAGTTATAGTGCAGTCACTTTTCTCTTCACATTAGGTATAGTGTGTAAGGTTGCAAGAATATTGTAATTTGATGTTTGTTTTATTTTTTAAGTGAGTTGCAGTGCTGCTCAGTAGTTCACAATCATTTAATATTTATAGCTGTTTTTGTAGTATTTCAGCAACTAATGCTTTTTCAGCATCTTTTGAATTCGATGCTGAATAAACACTCGTATTCTTCCACTGATTATGATTATTTGGATTTACGAAAACTTTATCTTAGGCTCAGTGATGCCCCAAATAAAGGTTTGATTAATGTATTTTAAGACATACTATAAATACCCGATGCATTACGACATGAATTTCTCGAATAGTTACAACTTCGCATTGTATCTTACATATTATAGTAGGCACAAAAATTAACTCTTCTGTTCACGTTACTTTAACCACGACTTTTTGACCAGAAATAATCTTAAATTAAGCAATATGGCTTTGGTTGCTTGTACGCACGGAAAACAAATCACATATGTAAGTCAAATTTTGTTATTAATGAAACCACCCAGGAAAAAAATAAGAAGTTGCTTTTATAGATGTGGATGGCGTTAAACCTTGAAAACCTACAAAGTAACAATGAATATTTAAAAAACGGCCAATTATACAAAAATGTTATTTGACATAAGTTATATATTTAAATTAATCTACATGTGTTATCTAATAAGTTTTGCTATCTATTATAGTTTACTGGTTATAGTAAATTATACAAAATCCATCCAGGATGAAGTGATCTTCACCGTTATTCAGAGAAAATTCAGGAGTGTAGTTTGGGTTGGGAGAATTTTCTTAAAAATTTCGTTTGGTACGCTTAAATATTATTAAATGTTTCGTTTTTTGAGTCATGCTATTCAAAAACAGACACAGAGACAGACAGACATAAGGCATCGACACAAACATTGTGGTTGGTATATAACACTTCCTCTATTATAAATAAGCGGTTGAGAAAGTAATGCAAGTCAGTTAATTCCTATGATAGGATACAAGAAAAGCTTATAAATATAACAATTTTTGTCGGAATTTACTTATGTATTATTTCAAGGATTTTGAATTTACTTGTATAGGCAAACAGAAATGAATGTATCCTGAATTCCACAAGGTAAAATCAATAAGCTTTTGTTCAAAATGGGGTAAGGACAAACACACGTTTGTTAAATGACAACGTAAAAGTGAAATTAGAATGAGTAATGTCGTTTACCCTATTGTTACTTTTAAATTACTTGGGTTCTTGTGGGAGAAGAGAGGGTATGCACTGACTCATTCATGGCAGTGTTTCGACAGCGACAGTCTCCAAGCTTATAATTTGTATAGAAATGCTAACTAATAGGTTTGCCAAATAGGGAATAGTTGGTAACCGCAGTATTGCGGTTTACATTCCGCCTCGGGGATGGGTGGAATGTAATATTTCTGTCTGAGATTCCGTCTTGGCATTGTCCTCTGTCGCGCTCTGGGTGGCTCACAATCAATATTTCAACAGAGCATTCTCATTTTAATGCTTAAGTTGATTTCATAAAGAGCGTTTTATGTTGAAACATTTCCCTAATAGAATCAATCTAGAAGATTATTTACCTTTAAGCAATAAATATATGTAATGTTACCTATTATTATTATTATTATTATTATTATTATTATTATTATTATTATTATTATTACACAACTTAAATGTTTCTCTAAGCGATGTTAAAAAATTTGTGAACCATTCTATATTTTTTATGACTTTTTTAAATTTGGGTCCAGTTCAACAAAAAGACGTTTATACACTTAGCGATTATCTGAAAGCTATCGATATCTAGTGGCCATATAGTTTAAAAAAACGCAGTCAGCTCATAAGTTATAGACCGAGGGAGATTGATCCGCGGTAGCGTGTGAGGCTGGAATTCGGTTCGATTCCCGTCGGTACGGCCAACTGAGCATGGGTTCTTTTGTGGTTTCCCCAGGTAGATAGATGAATGCTGGGATGGTTCCCTTTCTACCACAACTTCCTGTCTCCATCATTTCCTTTCATATGTTTCAGGGTTATAGAATCAGCGACGGCGATTGTTGCGCTTCGACGGGACGGTGAAATCTGCGCTGTGGATGGCTTTCTCTCTTGCACTTTGTTGGCCGCCTGGGAGTGGCTCGTTTCATTTCGGGACCTCAGGTTGAAGATGGTTAAGGCAGTATATCCGGCGTCAGGTTTGGTGTTATGTTCGAATCGTTAGAGACCTCGACCTTGCTACCATCGTCATCAGAATTTTGTCGCATTTGAGTTACCCTTTCATCCCTTCCTCCCAGGGGTCACGTTGGAAGCATAAATGGCCCGCTATGTCCTACGCGCTCCAATGATTGGAGGCCCCTGTGTCCGACTAATCCTGGGACCGGAAGAGGCTAATATGTTATGGCCTTTTCGGGTCCCAGACGTTATACTCATTTTTAACGCAGTTAAATCTGACTAAATATACTTTAATTTCTTTTCCAATTTCAAAATTCTCCTTGTACTCCAAAATAAAACAATTATTAACCCAAATAAAATTGTAAGTTTAACAAACTATTTGAAATAAACGCCAGAAGAACCATATTTGTGTTGGCTAAATGGTTTAAAGATATAGAATATAAAAGGTGTGTGGTGTAGTATTTAAAAATCTAATGCGTAAACACTAACACGACTTTTTCTACAAATACCATTTAATAGGTATTTTCTATACAGTGCACTATTCAGATATCAAGGTTATTCTTCTATTTTAGATTAGTCACGATATACATTCGCTTAATAATGCTTTTAAGCTAAATATTGTGGACTTGTTGAATGCAGGTATGCAAAGATAAAACATACTATTTATACCAGAAGTCAGGTTTGGTTACTAATGAGCTGATGCGGAAAAATAAGACTCAGGCAGTTTCAATAGTGTTTGACAGATATCGCATCACGTTCAAACTTGATAAGCTTAAACGATTTAACAACGAATATTTCGGAAAGACTAATACTACGACAAATTGACACAAACAGTAGATATATTTTATTGAGCTTTACATTGTTCTGTTTAAGTTTTTGCTCACTCTTATGGTTTATAAGAGCAGGAACAGGTTTTTTGTGTTTATTTAAAAAATCGTGAAAAATATACGAGGTATGATCAAAAAGTTTCCGGAATGCCTTCACAACCCATTCTTGTGCATTTTCACAGTGCGGAGATTTACTTCCACTGACTGTATCTTACTTTTATCTCTTTCATTTCGTATGTTATACAAGTTTCACTTCCGAACATTAGCACTGGTACAACCATTACCAACATTTTAATCTTGTATGTTTTCGGGTTTTCTTTTGACGAGCTCCATTTATTGTTCCCAAAATTGATTGAAAGTTATTCAATTTATTTTCAATATCCTTGTCTCTATTACAGCTTATATTACATACTAGATAATCAAAATAAGTTACTTGTTCCGTTATTTCATTTTCTGATATTTTTGAGCGCACATTGGCCATAACTTTTGCTTTGCTTGTATATATTTTCAACTTATGTTCTTTTCCAATTTGACATAGCTTATATACTGAACGTTGTACATTATCTTCACTAATCTGTATTATTGTCCTGCTCCGTGGCGTAGTGGGTGTTCTGATTCCCGGACAGGGATACCCCCGGGTTCGATTCCACCATGGGGGTACGGATTTTAAGTCCCGGATGTAGGACCGGTGCCCACTCAGCTTCGCGAGGAAAGTGAGGAGCTGCGATAGGCAGCGGTACTGGCCTCGTGAGCCAACTTTCCAGCTGGGGATGCGTGATGCTGGCCACATTACCTCCCGTACCGGTGGATGATCGCTCACTCTGCCGTGCGCACGTGGACTTGAGGTCGGCAGTCGGGTTGACAGGCCCAGGCTCTTCGCGAGCTGTAGTGTCACAGGATTAATTTATTCTGCATTATTGCTATACCAGCTGCAGTAACGTTATGTTTATATATTTATTTCTACTTATTAATATATCTGTTATAAACATTATAAAACGAAATGAGTAGTATTGCATTTGGCATCCTACATCCTTAGACTAAATAAAAAGAAAAAAGAAAAACTTTTCTAAACTTCCGAAGCAGAAGATCCGGAATCTGTTAGCGTTATAATCAATAGCTTTGTACTAAGTTTAGAATCAAATTTGTGATATCATTATTACTAGCTAATTATATGACTGTAAAGATTACGCACACACACACACACACACACACACACACACACACACACTCCATAATCTTTACAGGAGAACGAGTGACCCAAATCTTGATTTCAAAAAGTCATTTCGTTGTAGATACAAGAAGGATACAGGAAACTAAAGCGATAGGCAAATATTGGAAAAGCGGATCGCTATAAGATGCTGATTTTTAAATTTCAAACAATTTGCATGGCATAGAACGGCGATTTATTACTTCAAAAAATCGTATTATAAAACCAGTATCAACGAATATTTTAGAAATGGTTACTAACGGCACGAAAATGTATTTGATATAAAATGTCGGTTTTAACGAGGTCTACATACTTTATGTAGTAAGTTTTCATCTATCTCTTATCTTCACTAGCTATTTTTACTATGCTAGCCTCTAGTTGCCGAGGTCGCGGGTTCAAACCCGGAAGAGGGCGATGGATTTTTTCGGGCGTAAAAATCCTTAGCATGGCTTCCTTCGGAAGGGAAGTAAAGCCGATGGTCCCGTGTCGTAGATTTACGGCAAGTAAAAGAACCTCAAGCCTGATAAAGAGGCCTCTGAGCAAAATTTCCGGTATTTCACGCCCAATATAGAATGGAACGCCAAGGATCACAGCAGTTAAAGATCATCAATAAATAAAACTCAATTTAATTCATTGGCTATTCGCAGAAAATTCAAGATACAGATTTTGTTGTCATGCGAACACCTTAAACAAGTGTATTTTAATCAAACTCGTTTAGAGAAAATAAAAAGAAACAAAATATTTACTATGTAAAGGGTATTTTGGGGTAAGGAGAGTTTCTTGAATACTGTTATATATTTGGAAGTTGTTGAATTTGTGTTTAACTGACTTTTCATTCGAGTTATGCCCTCACTCTCTATCACTCACATACATGCATATATAAAGATCTAAAAATCTTCTTTTGGGTCCAGTTGATCTCAAATTATGTATTTTCAGTGAAATATTGATATTGAATTTTGGGTTAATATAATATTTCCTCTACTTCCCGCAATGTGTGATAGAGAAAGAAAAAGTTACTCCAAAAGTGTTGTTTGTTGTTGACCAGCGGACTTCCGGTCCACTGAGGTCCAGAAACATAACATTATTGTTCTTTCACCTAAAATATATTACTAACAAGTCTATGTCTTGCGCAAGCATATGGAATGCTAATAAATCTAATCGATTGCTTTAATTGTTTGACCCATTGTTTCCACATCATTAAGCAACTAAGGTATCTCCGGCTGTGAACGGAAAGAAAAGTGGAGCGCAGTGTCTTGTCCTGGGTGGGATGGAAATCGGATATCCTTAAAGACAATACCATTAAGGACGACCTTCGCAAAGGAAGTCAATATCTAAGTACACGTGAATGCAGTACATGCATTCATTATGTAACGTATAAGAGAAACCTTGCCACCAAGTGACAGTGACATAGAATATCAGTTTCGGTGTACCGCATGTGCGTCCCTGGAATGTCTTATCTGTCTGCAGCGTAATTATAATTATCAGAAGTAATATCACGAGTGGTATTGTCTTGGCGAAAATTTCATAATCACAGTGCGACGTAAATTATCCGGAGTAGATGAAACCATGAGTGATATTTGCTAAGACTGTTTGTCGAAATGTTTAATAAACTGAAAATAACTTAGGTATTTTATATAATATTATTTAACTGAATTTGTTACATACCAGTGTGATAATGTAGAACAGTCTTTTATGTATGTTCCTTAAGAACGTTTTCTTATTTTAATTACAAATCAGAAACAATTGGTTACTTACGGTAATTTCCAACGGTGCGACAATCTCATTCTGACAAGATATTAGTGATAGTTGACTGGATTGGCTAAAACTGACGGAGCTGTGAACTGGATTGGTCAATATTGAGTGCCTGGCCCAACAACTAAATAGTCATTTGACCACTGCAAATTCAAAGAGTCTTTAGAAAAAGCCCACAGAGTACTTTAGCTAGGGTTTATGATATTCCTAATCCTATGCCGCAGGTACTATTATTTTCAGTCTGAGGTAGAGAAACTGTGATGAGCTTTTAAAATTAAGGCTCGTTTTGGAACAAAATAATAACTGTTAAGTGCCTGTAGATAAATATTTTTATCCATTTGATAGACTTTGTTGTGCTTTTCAATTAGTTCCTCCGCGTTTATTTAAACATTGCGCAGAATACAATGCTATTACCTTCGTCATAGACAATGTGACGATTCCTTTAATAGGGGGAAACTATTTATGTCAAATATTTTTTCTGTACTTAAAATCAACTACAATAATGTATAGAGGACAGGTCGCGAAAAGTCTACGAATACTGCCCTTTTATATCATAACGCCGGCTTTGAGTTTGGAATAATTGCTCCTCAGCAGTGCTGTTCACTTGTTTTCCTTTGGTGTTAATCCCTGCTTATGTTACTTTACGTTTTTTCTTAAATGTTACACCACAACCACATATTCGCACTCTCATATCTACTTCCAGACTTTAGGGAAGATAGAAAATAATTCTGGGTAAAGAAAATTCTCACCCTTCAGCCGGGAATGAACTCAGAACTTCTGAATTTGGAGGCTAGCACCCCAGACACAGAGACAGTCATTACATCTTTAAGATTTCCCAATGTCATGCAAGGTCTATAAAGAAAATATGCGATTATTATTTTCTCACCCATGGATTCATCAATGAGAAAGGCATTTATGAAATGATTAGCTCTGCGGTCGAGTGGACAGCGTTTTGGCTTCTTAACTAAGAGGACCGGCTTCAATTCCCGATTGCCTCGAGGAATTTTTCGTAACCAAAACCATTCCCTATTCCCACAGAGTCTGGAAGTATGAATGTGCGAGTGAATGTGAGTGTTGTTAAAATGTGATAAAATAAACGTTAAGAAACCCTACATTTAAGCGAGAAATAACACCATCATTTGTTCCTAAAGTCAAAGTCCCCGTTATGAGCAGAGAAGTTAAAGGAGGATATAAACGAAACAATAAAACACTTATAATATGCGAATAGCTGTATTTTGTTTTTCGAAACACAGTCCACATTGATTAATTTGAGATTATTTCTAGTCAAAAATTTATTGTGAGTTTATGAGAAGCTGTAATGGGCAGAGGAAGTAATATGATTGTGTCACATATTTTTAGTTTCTCTACTACGTATAGTAAGTAGGGGAAGTATTGTATTCCACCCAAAAATTCGATACCGAGATTTCACCGGAAATATATGTTTTGAGACCCCCTGACCCCCAAAAAAGCATTTTTGGAAACATGTCTGTGTCTGTCTGTGAACAGCATAACTCAGAAATGAACAGTCGGATAAACACCAAACTTGGTATTTAGGTTCAGTATCTTCCAGAGATGCGACACGAAGGTTTTCAAGAAAATCCCCCACCCCAGATTACCCTTTACATGGAACATTTTTCGAAAATTTTAATTTTCTCAAAAATGGCACTAATGACTTTGATTAAAATATCATATATTTAAGATATTTTCATGACAAATAAAATGTATATCTTGAATTTTCTGGGAATGTCTCCAAAAGTATTCTTCATTGTGAACGACTTTTGCATAACTGGTAAACCATAAGAGATAGACAAAATTTTACTACACAAGAAATGTAGATCGCGTTAAAATACACAATTTATGTCATATACATTTTTTTGTTGAGTGAACCATTTTCGAGATATTGCTTGTTATTCCCTTAAATTTTTCAATACTTATTTTCTCAAATGGGAATTCATTATTCATTTTTTTGTCTTGAATATGCAAAGAGAATTAATCTGCGGCAAAGAGAATGGTGCTGCACATAGGAACCAGCTATTAAGAGATATGTCTATGCTTAAAGGCTACTGTATTTCTATATTGCCCTTGCAAATACAAAACAAGGGGAATAGTAGGCCTTAAGCGATAGTCAAATATTTTTAGAACTGGTCGCTATGTGTAAAATTTAATTCTCTAAGCATGTCAAAAGATCGTTTCTGCAAATGTTTATCTCGATTAATATGAAATAGATGGAGAATAAGAGTTTGTAAAAATAGTTTGTACAAGAGTAGAGAAAGTCATGTGAGTGTAACACATAAGAGTTTTTCATTCAAGATATATCGAAACAGAAGTATCTTGTAAGAAGCAGTTATATTTTTATTAAATGGAATCGGGACTGATTTCTATAAGGAGGATGTACTAAATATAGCTATATACACTACAATTAGTGTTTCAATATAAGATCGTGTATGTATACATACATATACAATATACGATACGCTCTATTACTAAATTTGTAACAACTAAGTAACCAAAGGACTTCATTATCGATGTAAATTAATAGTGTGGTGGATTCCAGTGAGCGTAATCATTTTGAAGACGATGGCTTACACAAAAGGCAACGATTTCCTTTACAACGCAGTCGAATAATGATATATTACAGCAATGTTATGCAAGTTGGAAATCCTGGATTTATATAAGATTGATAAAATATTCTCTCAGTTCATATGTTTGTACTCTGAAAGCCAAGAAAACACGCCATTGTGCAGAACTATCTTACAGGCTTGGCTTGAATGTCAAATGTCGTGAACTCCAAGGCAGCTGCTGACCCTGAAAAGTTACAGCCAGCTCATCGCTATTTTCTTAGACATTTGACAAACTTTGCAGCACTGTAGCATGCTATGAAACTTAATGCTTCAAAAGCGATAGTCAGTTATTTAAAGGAGGCAGTATGAACACAAAGTGGGGGTTCATATCTCTTAAGTGAACATTCATTAGAATGATTCTGATCAATTCAGTATAATTTGAGGAAAGTGCTATAGGCTATAGAGTATGGTATAGTCTGTGGAATGACTCCATTTCGAACTTCCTGTGATAGGACATGAATATGTGTTTTGGCATTATTGGGGTGTACTTCACTGGGTAATGGGAGATGGTAAGCTGGGTCCATTTCAAGCCTCCATAAAAAAGAAAGAAGAATAAAAAATAAAAAAAATTATTGTGCCCCAAATAAAGTTTCGAAATTAGGCAAATTTTGAAAGCGTTTTGGACTTATGTACAAACAGAGATTTTCTGTGGATATAATTGGCATGGATATGCTAGCCCCGTAGCTGTGGTAGAGCGCCCGTCTGCTGTGCGAGGAATCCCGGGTTCGAATCCTGGCTGGGGGGTGAGAATTCTTCTCTAACCAAGATTATTCCCTATCCTCCCTAAAGTCTGGAAGTGAATGAGTGTGTGTGTGTGTTGTGTGTAATTTAATGAATAAAATCCAAAGTTTACCAGAAATCCAACGACAAGCGAATACGAGTTAACACCATTGCCCATAGGCAATAACATGTTCCAAAGAAAAGACGCCCGCCATTAAGACTATTGCAGTTAAAGGGAATAAATTGAACTTAAATATATATATATATATATATATATATACAATATGCAAAATAAGAAGACAAAATATGTGTTACTCTCAAATGACTTTCTCTACCCTCTATCACTTATTAGTGGGTATAGAAATTATTCTTACTAAAGTATTTTCCTATCCACTTCATTTAAACGAGATAACCTTTCCGGAAAAAGCTGCATTACACATTTCGTTATAGATACAAAAGGAATAGCAATAATCAAATGCTTTAGAAGTGGATGTTACACGCTGGCCTTAAAAGTCCATATTCATTTCATGACAACGCGGATAACAGCTGAAAATCAACAGGAATTTCAAAAGAATGGTTAGGTATTGAACAATGCGAACCCTTAATAACGGATATCCCAGAAATGACTAATGCTACAAAAAAACTATTTGAAATAAATGGTGTGTTTTAAGAAGACAATTTTTTGTTTGTTCTATCGCTTAACGTTTAACAGTATACAGGATTACACACACACACACACACACACACACACACACACACACACACACACACAAACTTTTGTTGAAGAGGACTTTACAGGCTACTCCCTGAAAATTCAAGATATACAGTGCCTTCGTTTTATGCCAAGGCCACGGATTGCGCTAATGCGTACTCCGCACAGTCTAGTACACTGCGGGGTTTACCGTTCCGTAACTCCCGCGCTACTTACGAGTAACATAAATGTAATGAGTACTAACTTTGTTATAGGTGGTGTTGAAAGTGGTGTCTATCTGCGCGAATACATTCTTGACATCGTCGGAACGCCTAAGTTCTTCTTGTGTAATGTTCATAATTTCTGTTTTCATATGGTCCTTAAGTTCGTCTATGGTGTGAGGATTGTTCCTATAAGCTTTATTTTTTAGTGTTAAGAGATTCCGTTGTTCTAAACGAATTGACCAAACATCTCACAGTGTCTCTACCTGGAACTGGATAACCAGGAAATTGCTGCTGAAACTGCCTACATGATTCAGTTTTCACGTATGTATCGTACATAAAAATATGCTGTTCAAGCGTGAATTTTTGGCAGGCATTTCCGTGGACTACTAAGAGAATAACAGTCCTAAGGAAATCACACACAAGGCACGCATTGTAGAAAAACTTCACAACACGAAGACAAAGCAACAACTGAGACAGCTCACAGCTGATAAGCGTACCCTTGACACGTCCTGTGGCATAATGCCAAGGCCACTGCCGTCTCAGCCGATACCCATATGTCATCCTCCGTAGTGTGGTGGTTACCATGTAGCCTCTAGTTCCCTCGGTCGCGAGTTCAAACCCGTCGGAGAGCGATGGATTTTTTCGGGTGCAAAAATCCAAAAATGCATTGCTTCTTACGGAAGGGAAGTAAAGCCTGTGGTCCCGTGTCGTAGATTTACGGTACGTAAAATAACCTAAGCTTGATAAAGAGGCCTCTGAGCAAAATTACCGGTCTTTCACGCCCAATGTAGAATGGGACGCGGACGCTAAGGACCACAGTAGTTAAAGAGCGTCCATAAATAAATAAATAAAACAATACGGATATAAGGCGGTTATGGCCCTGGCATAAAACGAAGGCACTGCAAATTTTATTTGTCATGTAAATATCTTTTATAGTATTTTAATCAAAATCGTTAGAGCCAGTTTTTAGAAAATAAACAATTTCCAAAAATATTCCATGTAAAGGGTGTTGGGAGTGGGGAGGGGGTCTTCTTTAAAATCTTCGTGTCGCATCTTTCGAGGATATTGACTTTACCGAGTATTCATCCGACATTTCGGTTTTGAGTTATATTGTTCACACACACACACACACACACACACACACACACACACGTATCTTTTTTCTAAAAATGCTTTTTTTCTTTTGTTCAGGGCCTCAAAACATATAGTTTCGGTGAAATCTCGACATCGCATTTTTGGGGGAATACAGTACTTCTCTACTTACTATCGTAGTAGAGAAAGCAAAACTCTGATGTGATATATTCACAATACTTTTCTACTCTCTATCGTTTATTAGTGGATATACGAATTATTCTTACTGAAGATTATTTTTCTACCTACTTCATTTTAATCCAAACAAACCTTTGCAGAAATAACTACATTACACATTTAGTTATAGATGCTGGCTCAGTCGGTAGAGCACCTGCCTGCTGTGCAAGGGGTTCCGGGTTCGATTCCTGGCTAGAGGTTGGGAATTTTTCTCTAGCAAGATTAATCCATATCCTCCCCAGAGTCTGGAAAGTGTGAATGTATCTAATGATTAAAACACCGAGAATGCAAGGAGTTACATTGCTAGTAGACAATAAGTTCCAAAGGGAAAGACCGCCAATAAGACCAATGTAGTTTTAGGCGGGGTATAACTGGACGCTATATGCTGCCTTATAATTCCATACTGTTTTCATGTAATCACGAGAAACAGCTGAATGTTGAAATGACTTAAAAAAATGACCAAGTAATGAACAATTCGAATTAATTAATGAACAATTAACGAATATCTCGAAAATGGCTTATGCCACAAAAAAGGTATTTGAAATAAATTGTGTAGTATCGCTTAACGTTTACTAGTTATAAAAAGGACTTTAAAAGCTTTTCCCAGAAAATTCAAGATATACATTTTATTTGTCATGTAAATATCATCAAATACCATCAAAGTTTCATTTAAAGGTAGTTTGGAGTGGGGGGATTTTCATGAAAATCTTCGTGTTGCATCTTTAGAAGGGACTAAACTTAAATAGCAATTTTGCTGTTTATTCGACTTTTAGTTTTTAAGTTATGCTGTTCACAGACACACAAACACACACATACACCGATCTTTTTCTAAAAATGTTTTTTTTTATTAAGGGGAGCCTCAAAATGTGCATTTCCGGCGAAATTTCGATATCGTTTTTGGATGGATTGCAATACCTTCTCTGCCTACTATGTACGAGGTAGAGAAAGTAAAAAGGAAGAAAGGAATGAAGGAAAATGTATATGTCACAAATGTACATGTTTAGTATTTTATACACGCTCTAGAAAATGTTTAAGGTAATTAAACATTTAAATTTCAACAATAACCTCGATTAATGGGAACAGCCGAGTAACGAAGACTTCTTTGCCATTTGCCAACTTGTGATATGATCGATTCGAAATGTGTGAAGTTTCTATATGTTCCATGTATATGCTGCCTTTAACATCTAAGGTCATATCGACGGATTTTTACCTTTGGAACAATTGCTCATCAGCAATGATGTTTACTCGCTTACAGTGGGTTAACATTTGGATTGGTAATTAGTTTTGGTTATTACATTAAATTCAAAATTCACATACACGCACACACACACATTCACATTCTCATTCATACTTCCAGAGTCTAGGGAGGATGGGGAATAATCCTGGCTAAAGAAAAATTCTCACCCTTCAGCCGGGAATCAAACCCGAGACCTCCTTACGTAGATATGTGACAGCATGTGTAGATGACAACTATTTTACTTACAATACAAAACGAATAAGGTGTTACAGCATCATTACTTAAGTTATAAAGCCTGGTTTCACATAGTGTTGGTAAAATTCCTTCCAGTGTGTACGTCCGTATTCTGTAAGGCAAACAAAACACATGATCGTGCTAAAGTAACGATTGCTTCATCTACAGCAAATAATATTTTCCTTAATGGACACCTTTTATGCATACGATTAGAATCTCCTTTGTTATCAGATTAATTCTTCTGTGAGAAAGTACCACTTAGATACTTTTGAATTGTAGGCTTGATATTAGGTTTAACTTTCGAACACTGTAGAATTCTGGAGTTCTATTATCATTTTAAAAAATATTTTTACGGTTAGATATAATTAATTAGATATTTACACACGTTTGATACAGGAGCGGTTCCCGGAACACAGAAGTGTTTATGTTCTCTAGGCATGAGGATGCGCTACATTAAATTCCAAATACCAGTGGTCATCCTTGAGGTAAGACCTTAATAATTTGTACTCCACACAAACTTGTTTGTTAATTCTAAAATGTGCTGTAGGTACCGGCTTTCAGACACAGGTCCACAGATGTTCTATATTGATGTGTTACCTTGAACAGTCCACCGTAAATAATCCACTCACCGCACGTTGGGTACTGTGTCAGTTCATGCTTAGCCCCTCACTTGTCAGCAAGATCCGGCTGTTTAAAAACCTAGCCCTGTCCCAATTAAACATTACTTTATCGATTACACTGCAAGCGCTATGTCTTTCCAGCCGTTTCCCTAACCTATGCTGCTATTTTGCTTGGGGAAATGCTGAGTCGATGAAATGCCATTCTTCGGCAGCTGTTTTAGCCATAACGTCATTTCACAAACATCCGGTTCTATTCACTCCCTCCGGATACCTATTTCAAAAACGTACACATTCACAACAATACGAAGAATATCTTATATTTAAAATGTAGAATCCAACAAATTCAAAATGCAAAAATATCCAAAATCTAGAATATTTTAAACAGGGATTCGAAAGACCCTCATACAACGTTTCTCCATTGCTTACCTATAGTAAGTAGAGGAAATAGTATTATATTCCACCCAGCAATTGATGTGTAGATGTTACCGAAATTACGCGTTTTGAGCTTCACTGAAACCAAAAAATGAATTTATAGAAGAAGATCTGCGAGTGTATGTGTGTATGTACGTGTGTATCCGTGAGTCTGTGAGCAGCACAACTCAAGAAGGAAAAGTCATTTAAATACCATGTTTGGTATTTAAGTTGAACTTCTTCCAAGGATGTGATGAAAATTTTAAGGAAAATTCTCCTACCCCAACTATTCTTTACATGGAACATTTTTCGTTATTTTTGATTTTCTCAAAAGTAGCCCTAACAATTTAATTAGATACCACAAGCTTAAGATATTTGCATAACAAAAGAAAATGTACATCGGTTACAGCTGGGAGGCACGAAGATGAGTGCTTCCTTCGTGAGAGTGTTGCCTTTCTATTTACGTCATAGGTGTCACAGACCATTCTTAGCGGCGATATCAACTGCATCCTACACATTAAAGATCAGATGGGTCACTATTTTACTTCCCCAGCCATGAAAGCCTTAGCTGAGGAGCTCCAATTCTGTGATAGTAAGAAATGACACACGGTACCGTAAGTACACAATACGTATATACGCCAAATTAGGCCTCGCGTTTTGATCATGCGAATTCTATACGCATCTTAGGTCTTAACTTCTATACTACTCTGAAAAAGGCAATTGAGACTATTTGGACGCATACCATACACGTGGTTAAGGGCGTTAATTTTAAAGTCCTAAGCAGGAACATCAATTTATTTCAACATATATATGGCATGTCGACGTATTAGCACTTTTCAAATTGTGGTATGCTGCAAAATACTACTGCTACCTGAGCGTAATGGTCAATCTATAGTGTGTGCTGTTGTGGTGTACCTATGGAAAGGTTATTAGTATAGTGTGAAGAGAAGACAATTCTATAAACCAAAAACACAAAGGGGGAGCTAGACTTAAAGCCTCAAAACAAGTGTGCTATGTTATTCCTACTGCAAATACTTGCAGCTCCGTCTCAGATAGGAGATCCCCAGGATCTGCATTTTTGGAAAAGCCTACAAAACAACGACACTCTACCTCACGTTTTGTTCCTATTACATTTTTGTGGAATTGTAAATTGCATGCAATGATCTCCCTGATTCTGTAAGACCGCGAGATTGATTTATAACTTCCTGCGGGAACAAGAGGAGCATATCCCTATCTTCGAGAAATTCCCCAATCGCGGCTGGAAGCATATTTGGCAAAATATGCTCCCTAAGCATGCTTCAGTTCATTGGCAAGTAAGCCTACCTTCTCCTGAATAATGCTTTTCCCACAGAAGAAGATAAACTGAGGCACAATCTCGAGTCTTCCCGGCACGCCCCTATTGTGGAAAGACACACATACTTAACGCCATACTCTCACAGCCTGACAGTCAAGTCGATATGTTATCGGTTCAGCGTCAGTTCGATAACCCCGACAAACGGAAGAATCCCAATACCACCTCCATCTGGTTTTGATGGAGCTTCACTCCAAAAGTTTTGAAAATGGACGCAATAAAATATTAAAAATATAGATCTGATCATTACATCTTTTCAAAATATTCTCCATTGCATTCTATACACCATCATCCTTTCAAGCCTTTTTCAAATGCTGAAAATCATTCTTCTTTAGAAAGAGGGCAAATGCATTCTTCGTAAGAAGCAACTGCGGCTTCAGGTGGCTCAGGTGGCGTTGAACTCGAATTTTTTCTTTCATTTTGGGAACATAAACAAGTTGCATGGGACCAGATCTGGACTGTAGAGAAAATGGGACAATTACTTGACTCCTGCAGAAATTGAGTTGTTTCTTGAGCAGTGTGGGCAGAGGCATTGTCATGGTGCAACACTATTCCACGCGGACCAGCCTTAGGACGCATTTTTCTAGTTCATTGAACACTTATGTCAGATATTTTGTGGTGTATCATCTGGCAGTAACAATATTTCGTCCTTCAAGCGGAATCGTCAAAATGTGGCCACTTGTCGAAGAAGGAATAGATCATCTTCTTGCCAACACTTCTCGTTCGCCTTACTTTTGTTAGGGAATCTTCTCCTGGGAAGACTACACCGATGACTGCGATTTAGTTTCTGATCATACTGATAAATTCAGCTTTCGTCATCTGTTACAATGTTAAGTATGTGTTTGGATCTTCCCCATTGAATTTTTGAATAATTTCCTGGCAACATTGCACTCATACTTGGTTCTGCTCATTTGTGAGGTGGTGGGGAATCCAGCGCCTGCAGTGCTTTCTGAGGTCAAGTTTTTCTTTCAGAATTGTTTTCACTGCTGCCGATCCAATATTTAGGGCTTCTTGAATCTGACCATATATGCAACGATGATCTTTCCGCAACATGCGCTCTGCTTCACCACATTTCCATCCATTGTTGCTGTAGCCAAGACGGTCTGCATCTGCGAGAGAATCCCTTCCTGTTCTAAACTCTGCATACCATCGATAAATGGCGGATTGCGAAGAGCAAAGATCCGAAATGCACGATGCAGTCTTTCAGGGCACTATCTTTCCCCTAAACCGACTTTAAAGTCATAGAAAATCACAGCACGAAAACGCTCTCGCTTGAATTCCAGCCTGGTGTATGGCGGAGCAACACCTGCTCTACATACACACGCGGTGCCGACGATGCACATTGTTGGAGCGCACCCAGACTTGCACATGTTGCTATCTGAACTGAAGTTAGAAAAGCTGCTTTGACTTACCACTACTCATTGTTGCCCATTCTCAAAACTTTTAGAATGTGCCCATTTAAGGGTGCACAGCTATGGTTAGCCATGTCGCAGAACAAAATACGTTCCCTAGCAGCTTTCTATAGCATGAACACAACTAAGTTGCATTTCCTAGTATAGATTCACCAAGTTCTCAGATGGCCTCAACAGGTACAATCCATTATTCTCACTGGTTTACACCTAGAGGTACACGAATAATTCGCCAGGCTAAGCTTGTGCTTGGCCTTCACATACGTGTTACTTATACCTACAGTCACACGTTTCTATTGTCTTCTTTTTGCTGTATCCATTCCATTTCCACCTGATGTAACACTACAACTACGTAAAACACTCAGTATAACCTCTAACTCAGAAGACAACTGTAGCTGATAGTGCCTGTAGGCAATGATGCTGGACGTTTGAGTCCTGTAACTAACTATGCTTTTTTTTGTAACTATGTTTTTCTTATTCAACTTGTATTTCTTATGTTAGAAAGTGCATGAACCGAAGATATGGTAAAATAAAAATTCATAAAGTGTGACTATTTGTGTATATGTATACAGGTCTTCCTGATTTCACTCCTTGAAGTTGTATACCGTATTTTTCCCAGGTTTCCTTCCTCAATTATCATTTCATTTCATGTATTATTAGTGTCCACACCCTGTGGTGCCGATGTAAAAACAACGGGCGCTAAACAATACCAAAAATATCTTATGTAATACCTTCACATGACTTTCTATACCCTCTTTCTTTTATCAGTAGCTGTAGAAATTATTCTTAGGAAAGTTTATTTTTATGTTTATTTCATGTTAATAGAAATAAGCGTTTACAGAAAATAGCTACATTACACATTTCGTTATAGATACAAAGAGATAAAGATAGTCAAATGTTTAAGGGCTGGGCGGTATATGCTGGCCTTAAAATCTCATATTCTTTCCATAACATTGCGAGAATGAACCGAAAATTGATAGGATTTTAAAGGAATAAAGTATTGAAGAATTTAAACCGTTAATAACGAATATATGGGAAATGGTTTATTCCACAAAGCTATTCCAGAAAATTAAATACATTATATTTATCATGTACGAAGATATCTATAATACATGGTATTTTAATCAAAATCATTGTAATAATTTTTGGAAAAAATAACAATTTTCCAAAAATGTTCCACGTAAAGGGTAGCTTGGATGGAAGGATTTTATTGAAAATTTTCGTTACGCATCCTTGGAAGATATTGAACTTAAATTCTAAGTTTGATGATTGGTCGACTTTTCGTTCTCGAGTTATGCCGCTCACAACCCCCCCCCCTACACACACACACACACACACAAACACACACACACATGGACCATTTTATAAAAATGCCTTTATTGGATTTATGGGGCCTCAAAACATATATTTCCGGTGAAACCTCGACATCGAATTTTTGAGTGGAATACAAGACTTATCCTACTTACTATACGTAGTTAAAGAAAGTAAAAATGTTAACAAAGTGAATGGCCATTCGGGAACACCACATAATCTGTGTGGGTGTGAGTATAAATAACCCTATACGCCAACCAGAAAACGGTCTTATTAGAGATAAAAAGAGTACAGGAAAACCCACGATGTCCATACCCTTTTATAAAAGAGAGGGGAAAAAGCCAGCGAACTCAAATTAGAATACCAGATTGTCCAGCTGTCTGGCTGTGCCATTTATTCGGGATTTTCCCTCAGTCCTTGGAATAATTATCATCTATACTAGCGCTTTCAGTCCCCTTCATTTAATTACACCATCGTCTAACAAGATCTGTCCGGTTATTGCAAAGTTAAAAAGGAAAAAAAAAATGCAACAGGTTAGTCCGAGTTCAGCGTTTTATGATAGAAGAACCACTTTTTATATTAATATTGTAATATATAAAAGATAAATGTCGATTTTCATGAGCAGAGAAAGTCCCGAGTGTTCATATCAGATGTTTTAGTTTAAAAATTCATTGTACAGCATTAAAATTAATTCAAATTCAAATTACCACGCTATCCTCCTGCTTCAATCAAACAATAAGAAAATAACATATTTTATACCCTTTAAATATGTTAAATACCATATTATCCCTTTTTTATACATCTCCATTTGTTATTTTAATGTTTTCTTGGTCTATTTATTTCTGAAAAAAAAGTCTTTAATATACTGCGTTCTTGATACGAGTAGTTCCCTGGGTCACAATTTGCTTTCACCTTGCTTATGTTTCAGGTAAGTTTGAAGAGCTTAGTGAAGAGTAAATAAACTGCACTCTGTCAGTATGGAAGGAGAAGTTAAAGTTGTTGGTGAACACACGTTTATCAGAAAACTTTCAAGATCAACAGCAAATTTTATATCTACTGCTTAGCATGATGACGTTTTATTCGAGATCTCCTGGAACTGAAGTAGTTGCCCTCATGTGAGAAAATGTCAGGCGTATTTAACTAATTGCCTTATTATGCATAAACCGTAATCATGTCACCAATGCAGCGTAAGGTGAAGAAATTTCGGTATTGATATTCATTTCTTGTATGCAAGTTTAATTTGGTGCAGTAGCATTTGCATAAACTTGTTTCTTCGCATAGATAAGTTAGTGATTTGCAATTAACATACAGCGACACCAGCTTTTCCACGTTCACCATAAGTAATGACATAAACGATTTTGAGTATTTTGGGGAAGCGGAAGTGGCGATAATTAAATAAACTACACAAATAACTGTAATTACTATCAGAAATAATAGCACAATATTTGCACGTTGAAGAGAAGCTCAAATTATTGTAAACAAACTGCTATCATAATTGCTTATGGAATTTGTGAAAAATTGCTCCTATTGTTCCAAATATCTAATATTCTAATCCGAGAACTAGAAGCCTTATATGAGGAAATAATTAGATCCTCTTTGTTATAAGGAAGTTAGTTCTGTAAAAGTAACTTGGGGGTAAGCAAGAACACATCAAATTGTGTATTGCGTAACGTATCAGCTAGTAATCCGAAGAGACCTCGGTTGGGGTTAGAATAGGATAGGACTAGAAGCTGAAGGGGACTTTGAACCTGGACCTACGCAGATTTTTGGTACCTAGGTCCCTAACGGGGCGCCCTTGGGAGGGAGGGATGAGGTGAGAGGAGACAAAGGGGGCCTGGCCAGGAAACACGACAGGCAGAGGACATGGTCCCTACCATTTACAGATTTGAACTCCCCGGGTGGTGGCTGGTGCAGCCGGCGCCCTCCCCCTTTGGGGTTACTCATTCCCTGGTGGGCCGGGGACCTGGGGACCGCCCGCAGTCCGGAGGACGAAGGTTTCCTCAGGACATTCTTTTCCCCCTGCCATGCACATGGCGAGACATCCAGCCGACACTACAACCAAGCAGATGAACGGCGAAGTGAAATGAGAACGTAAATGAAATGTAGGAACAGGTAATTCGAGGGATGTAATGATCCCTCCCATAATTCACCTGGCGAACCGGGGAAACCCGCGAAAAAAATTCCATGGGGTCAGGAAGGGCGGCCGCGGAAATCGAACCCACGACCTCCCGAATGCGAGCCACAGACGTTACCGTCTGAGCCATCCCGCTCGGTCTCGGTTGGGATTAGTTGCCCTAAAAGTATAAAAATGTGGATTGCTATCATATCTTCAAATTCCGAGCTCATCTGACTATTCAATAATAATCATTTCATTAAATGTCTCTCTAGACCTGAGGAATTGAACATCCAGAGTTTTTCAAAATTAACTCTGTGGGGAGCTATGTGGGAAAATTTGGTCAGTAATGAAATAAAAAATATTATATAATGACTAAGAATAATTAAATGATATTAAGCAACCCTCAAGACAACATGTAAATAACGTAGCATATCTAAAATGGTGGGCGGCAGGGGTAGAATTTGAATTGCAAAAGATTAGATTATGTGACATCTAGTAAACTGTGGAGAAAACAGGCATATTGTCGCGAAAAAAATGTAATCGCACAACTTTCTCTACAACTATTACTCTATAAACTGTCTATAAAAGGCTCTTTTTTTGTCGGCTTCCGGTTAGATATGACAAATGTTGACCGGAACGATATACATTTTGTTGTTGCTACCTAGCATACAGGAGGCTAGAACGACAGTCAAATAGTAAAAACGTAGGTTGTTATTTGTTGACCCTGGTATTGCAATTTATTTACATTATCTCACAGGAGAAACAAATTAATGATTATACCTACCATTTCAGAAGCGCAGGGCTTAGAATGTTGGACAATTTATACGAATAAGCGGGAAATTTACGTAAAGTCTAAAGATATAAAAATATATATAAAACAAACTGCTTATTTTATGAAGTTCCACGTATTTTTTGTGTTAAAAATACAAACTTCAAGGATACTCTAAGAAAAACAACTAATAATTTTATTTGTCACGCCGGTATCTCGCACATGTGACATTTTAACCACATCCTTACAGTTGTTTTCAAGAAAATTAAAAGTAGTGCACATTTTTTATGTAAATGTTGCTCTGGAGAGGGGAAACTCTGTGAAAACCTTGGTGTTGCATTCTTCAAATATTCTGAACAAAAATATGAAGTTTTTGTTACACTCAAGCACACATTCATACGAATTTTGTTCTAAAACTCTTTTAGCATTTAGGGAAACTCAAGATGTGTATTCCTGGTGACATCTCGATACCGAATTTTTAATTGGTTTACTAAACTTCCGCTCCTAATACAGATAAATGGTAGAGAAATAAAAGAAAAAGTATTATTTAATACAGGATTCCGCTAGGGAATATAAGCGAATTGCACGTGAGTTATCGCTGAGGCTGAAAAATGAAATCAAATTTGGCCGGGGTTGGAAGTAGTCAGCAAATAGAGTTGGGGAATAAGCTGGCTTAAAGCAGGAGCCTGGAGAGCTAGCAAGGTTGTAGACGATGTTGACAATGGAACATGTGCACTATGTGGGGGAAAGAGAAAAGGAGGGAGAGGGAGATAGAGAGCACATAATAAATTACTGCAAAAAAAACTAATACATTTGTGGCATTCAGTAACGAGGTAGCATAGAGGGACTTAGATTAAAACGAAGATTTTGATAGATCTGGGCATATAGGTAAAATAAGTAGGTAGGTACCTAGAATTACGGATTAACGTTCTGTAAATATTTTTAATTCGGAAAGAAAAAGTTCGTTGCTTTCCAACTTTGCGATAGCCACAACGGACAAAGCACAAAAAGTATGAATAGTAAATACTAGAGTGAATGTGAATTATACAACATAGATGATTCATATGGAAGGGATATTATTGTATTAATTTTAAGGGAAAACTTAATCAATACATTTTTACTTTTTCTACTGCTTAGCAAAGGTAGAGGAAGTGATCGCATTCGCCAAAAAGATTTGAGATTTAACTGGAGATTAGCGTTTTAAGGTCTCTCTAATATATATCTATATATAGGTATATATAAAATATAAGGGCCTGTATTTGTTTGTGAAGAGCATAGTAATTAAAAAAACGAAAAATATAATTAAGTTATCATACTTAAATGAGGAACTTTTAAAGATACAAGACAAAGCTTTTAAACGAAATTTCCGCATTCGAAGACTATATATAGCAAAATGCTGTCATAAAAATGTCTCTAAGGATTTTAATTAATTATCATGTTAGGCATAGTGACATTACGAAAAAACAACTTATATATGTAAGTATTGAATTTTCTGCAAACAGCCTGTGAAGTACCCCACATTGTCAGTCCAGAGCCATGAGAAATTACAATGACTTCCAAACGAAACATGTAGATCTCGATAAAATAAACGTTTATGTAAAAGCTTTGTAACATTAACCATTTCCAAAATACTCACCATTGTTCATTAATTTTTCTCACAACTTAAGCAGTAAATTTAAAATATTAAATAGTCGTTCTTTTGTTATTCATGAGCTCAAGCAAAAAGTTTGTAATATCATGGCTACCTTTTATATTATATAAGTCCGTGCTTTTAAACCAGCTTACTATTGTCTGGACCAGCAAGGTAAGTAGGCACTACTTATAACTGAAACCATTTCTTACAAATAGATTATCATGATTAACAGAAAACAAAATATAAGCTTTTTCTATAAATTGCATAGGAAATATCACAAGAGGTTTTGACATTACTGAATAAGTTATCGAGTGCATTCTGATTAAACTCAACACTTTGAGTGATTTTACTATGATCATTTTGCGCATAAAATACTTATACGCTTAGCCCCTTCCCGAGTTCGAATCCCGTTTGGGACTAGTTACCCGGATAAGACAACCTTAAGCACTATAAACTCATTCGGGCAACATTTCACGTTGTGTTCGCCGTCCAATATGACCTATTCGCCAATGCTTATGTTCTGATTATAAAGCAATCATCACATGCCATTTATTGTACCATTAGTATGAGCTTCTGAATTATGAAACAATATCTAACTTCAAAATATGCAAAGTATTAAATTACCCTAACAGGATAAAATGTAAACTCTTTGAAAGAACAACATATACATATTTTTAAAGCACGCTAATTAAACTATGGTTCTTGACCAAAACTTAAAGCTTCGGTTTTGTTTTAAATGTTCCGCAATAATATATCTTTAAACATTGTTTAAACATGGAGTGCATATAATAATCGCCTACGTATTACACCCTTGGATGCCGGAATTACCGTGTGATCAAGCTGCGATTGTTTGATATTCGAGACGTTAAACGTTATTCGTCCATTTCGTGTTTATAAACGATAGTGGGTAGAGAATGTGAAGCAATATAATAATACGATAACTCATTTATGTAATAAAATATCTAATTCACAGCTTCTCAACATCAACACATTAATAATTTCTTTCTTTAATATTTTAGTTCAAGTTTTACGTGTTATGTATTTTTGTGCTAATATTGTATGTATAATAATTAAGAGGATGTTAAAACACATTCCATAATGTACACATGGTAGAGAATAAGTACGAGTATATAACGTTATAACATATAGAATATAATATGAGAGGGAAAGGCCATTGTTAGCTACACAACCAATAATGCATGCCTATAATTCAAACACGTACGTTAAGAAAACGGTTGAAGGGAACGCTAACAGAAGCTTGTCAGACTTCGAGCAGGAAGGCCGAGTATAAGCTTGTCTCTAAATAGACGCTAAAACTACGGATTTAAAGTCTACCAGTTATACATATTTAATAGGACAAAGGCAATAGTGATTTGTGAATATTTACATGTGATTTATCTAAAAATACAACTGAAATGGTTAAGAGAATACGTGTGTGCAAAATATTTTAACATTCTCTATACCTAACCTTGACAAGACACAAATGCTCTCCGACACAAAATACAGCAGCCGTGGCACAATTATAAAATAATAATTACAACATATTGACACACACACACACACACACACAAGAATACAGATATACGATCATAAGATTCCAGTCTACCAGAACGTCATGATATATCAGAAGAGTACGGGCATCAAGACGACCTACAGGTACGTAACACAGCATCCATGATCTCTCTACGGTCCATCATCACCAACTTACTGGGGACCTACCACGAAGGAACCGCTACAAATGTCATATGATTGCTACGCACAGGATTATTTTCAACAACTAAGGAAATGTTTAGGAATTTATTGTTCCTAATGATATTCTCTCTAACATTCTGCTATGAAAACTAAATTATTAAAATACTTATTTGTCCATAAGTAGAGTTCAGGCATCAAACATACTTTTTTCTAAACCCTTAATACGAAAAAAAGTTATCGCAAAATTAGTGCAACAATACTAGTCTGTATAATTATTATGAAAAATTGTGGTCAGGGTGGAAGTTATAGTTTTATGTGTGGGTACTAAGTGCGCTCGTGCGCATGCCTATGTTGTGCGTCTAGATGTGTTAAGTGTATATCTTAAATCGTTCTTACAATTTATATTTGAAATTAAGTTCGAGTATTTTGCAAGAATGCATGCCAACTTGTAACCCATGAGACAGTGTTGTAAAGTGTATGTGTATATAAGCCTAACTGGAAAGTTCAGGTTGATCTTATCATACTTAAACTTAGTTCTGCACGTTATGTAATTCGCGTACTATTAGCTGGAATCACTTAAGATATTAAATTTGGTTGTTATTCTTATTTTAACTCTTAAATTAAACACAGTCTTATTTTATGGCGAAACTGTTGAAAGGAAACGTGGCTTTCAATAAAATAAAGGATAGTCCACGAATTATTTCTGATGCACATAGGAGATACATTCATTAGAAATTCTTTGAAGCACTTAGAAACAAACTCTTCCATATGGATATGCAATATATCTCATTGATATTTTATAAAATAAAATTAAATGGTTGTACGAAGATATTATGAAGATAATTCTAAACAAAAAGTAAATGTTCATTAACAAATGGCAGCATTGTCTTCCTATCACAAAGGAGTTTACTGTGAATACATTTGAATATATAACGTTCCTCTATTTAGGCTGAAGGCTTTAGCTATTGTAGAACCTTCAAAACTGATTTAAAAAGAACTGTACTAAAAGGATTGTTATTCTGTGGGTGATGTTAATGACAATACACCATATTGCTGTATAAACTTTGCGTGCAACCGACATTCATTTTAAGTAACTATGCATATAAGTAGTTCCTCTGTGGAGTATTAGTTATAGGTTTTCTTTTCGGGTAAAATAACAATCCTCAGCACGGCTTCCTTAGGAAGTAAAATGAAGTATTTTTGAATGGTTACATTTTGGATAAAATGAATAGCTCAAATAATTTCTTAATTTGTAATTATTAATGTTGTGTATATGATTCGTATGTAGTAGTATAAAGTTAATATGAAAGAATTTATTAATTATGAGATAGGATGTTTATTCGAACATAAATAGCATCACGACTTGAGGAAACGGTTCCTAAATTTTAGGCGAATTTTTTACCACTTTCACGCCCAAGCGTCTGCTTCTCCTTAGTTCCATCTAATGGAAGTTGGCCTATCATTCATCATTGTGGCTCTAGCAGAGACAGCAGGAGCTATTACACTATGACGGAACTATTAGAAAGATGACTGATTACAGAAAAGCTCTTCTAGAGATCCCAAAATGTTTCCATTCGATGTGACAGGGTATATATCACCTATATGTACTTTTCTTTATATACTTATAAGAAATACAAAAGAACATATGGATTTGTAGAATGCCTTTGAAACTGTACTGTGTTGTATACATCTGTTTGCCATTGTAAACGAAAACTAGAAGAGCTTTCTAGAAGAACGTCGGAGAGGGGAGGGGACTCAACAAATTAACCTTTAATACACTGCTTTTGTCCGCAGAGAATAGCTGCACAATTTAAAAGCTTAGAATACTTTGTTTCATATCAGTGTAATAAAATTTCCTTATGAATCGTTTCGCTCTTTCAAAAAGAAAGTGCTAAGACACTGAAGTGTAGTGTCACTAATAAACATGTCAACTAATAGAGTACTTGCACCTCGACCTAACAACCGCTTGCCTATCTCTATGCAAATTATGGCCGAATGAGATTAGCAAATGATAATCAATGCCAATGAAAATAAAAGCGAGTTACTCTGCGTGGCCTACTTTCCATCGTCATTTAAGAGCGTAGCCGGTTAGCCGTATTCTTAAAATATAAAAAATGAGTTCATAAGAAAAACTGTCCATTTAAAATAGTTTATTCGTTCTGCCTGCAGAGAGTAAACCCCTATTTGGAATTTGCTAACGGCTTTGGAGCTTATTGGAATTCTTATGATACTCCTTGAGAGTTGAATAAAACTGCTTTTGACGTAAATAGAATTAATTTAAATAGCATTAATATTATTGTTTTAATAACAACTTGTGCAATGATGTTAAATGGAATGTTTCAGTAGGTATGAGGAATAAGCCCAAAATTGCATGAACTGCTACTTAGAATATGTGGTCATATTTATTACTGTTTATTATATGAAGTGCACATCTACTATAAACTACATGTATCCCTTAAAACATAAAAATGCTAAAATAATCTGTTTGTTCTTAAAAGCAGCACACGGTAATCACTCCTGTATTATTAGGGAAAACTTCTTTTAATTCACTAATACAGACGTTAAAAACGCCCTCTTGCGGATACTAAAAGTATGAAGATACAGTGTGCGCACAAGGTTATAGGTTGTTCAACGGCACCGCGACCTGCAGAGATTTATTGTGCCTACCACCCCCCAAGAGGAAGGGATGAAGTGAAGGAACTACAAGAGGTTACAGGTCGTAGGCAGACAGGCTACAGAGATGCGCGGAAGTCCCTAACATTTCCAAGCTCGCAGACCCGTGTGTCACCGCCGAAGTCGCCGTGAGAGAGCGATGAACGACCCACCATCGAACAGCCCTTTGGTCTCCACGGGGAGTATTCTTTCCAGTGAGCCTGCATTGCACCGTCATACACCACGAGACCTAGAAGCATAACTGAAAGATGAAAAGGAAACAGAATGAAAGGGAAATGACGGAAAGGAAATCATTGTAAAGGAGAAACCAACCCAGCATTCGTCTGTCGACCCGAGGAAACCACGAAAAACCGAGAGATCGCCGGAGATTGAACCCAGGATCTCCCGAATGCGGGACTCACAAGTCCGTATACCCCTACATTAAATTTAAGCTGATGTAATATTAAAGTCCATATACCCATTTATTACTTATTTTAAGGTTTTCCCTTACATCTTAGGGATCGAAAACTTCCGTATGTACAGCTGAATGCGCCGCAGTGTTCTCTTGTTCATTTTGAGCAACATCCTTGGGATCACAGTCTGGAAGGCTTCTTGCACAGCATTTTCCAGGTCTTCAGTTGTAGAATACTGGCACTTCCGCACCTACTCCTTGATATAACCCCCAGTTACAGAGTGCGTTATCTGGTGTTGTCGAGTCAGAGCTCGTTGGAGGTTACGGAAGAGGACCTTGATGTCGATCAAAAACTGGTGGATGGTCTTCCACTTCTCGGCGCATCATGAACATTGCCTGTCGTATGTTTTCTTTTCCCATACCAAGAAACCTGATGTTACAGACTGACCGGTCTTCATTGCGGATGCCGGCGGACAAAGACGAATTATGTCGGCCGAACTGTCGAGCCGAATGACTTGAAAGCGAACAATGGTATTGCACAAGTGAACGAACCGTTATTTTGTTCAGACTTCTCTTTGCATTACCCTGCTGCCACATCTACAGAAGGGGAAATAATTATGTAATTTAACCCAGATTTTTGACATGGAGATTTCATTGGAAATATACTATTTGGGGTGTTAAGTATAAAAACGATAATTTTTAGATAAAGGTCCAGTGATCAGCTAGTTGATTTTTTTACACACCAGTGAATGAGATGAATCTCATTAATGAGTAATTAAATGAGCCAAATGTTCAGAGAGCTTGGGTTACTCAATGTTTGTTTAGGATAAGAGAAAAACCAGAAGAAAAAAAATCTGATGCGTCAATTCACATAACTTTTTCTACCCTCTTTTATTAATTGGTGTAAAAACTACTCTTACGAAAGTTTATTTTTCTATCTACTTCATTTTTAGCCCTTTGTAGAAGAACCTGCGTATATCACACATTTCGTTATAGGTAAAAGAGGCAGCGATAGTCAAATGTTTAAAATCTTGACGCTCTGTACTGGCCGCCTTAAAATTCAATATAGTTTCCATGCAATTACTAGAAACAACTAAAAATCAACAGGACTTTGGTATTTATCCAACTTTTCCTTTTTGAGATATGTTGTTCACAGACACATTGATACACGCGCGCGCGGACATTTTTCTAAAATTTAATGTTACATTTACATGAGTTTCTTGACCCTCTAACTCTTATTAGCAGGTATACAAATTTCTCTTACCAAAGTATATTTCCCTATCTACTTCATTTAAATCGAGATAAACCTTCCTAGAAATAGCTGCATTATAGATTTCGTTATATGTAGAAGCAAAAGGAATAGCAACAGTCAAATGTTTTAGAACTGGACGCTATACGCTGGCCTTAAAATTCTGTACTCTTTCCATACCTAACTGAAAAGCGACAAGACTTTAAAAGAATAGCTACGTATTGAACAATTGAACCATAATAACGGATATCGCGGAATGGTTTATGTCACAAAAAAGAATATTTGAAATAAATAGTGTGTTTTATAGATACCGACATTTTTTGTGTAGTACGCTTTCGTTTATCGTTTAACGTTTGCCAGTTATACAAGATGATATAAAATTCATTCCGAATGAAGAGGACTTCACAAGCTATTCCCACAAAATTCAAGATATACATTTTATTTGTCAGTAAATATCTTTAATATATGGTATGCTAATCAAATCGTTAGAGCCATTTTTTTAGAAAAATAAAAAGTTTCGAAAAATGTTCCATGTATGGGATAGTGGGGTAGCGGGTTTCTTGAAAGTTTTTATTTATTTTTTTATTTAGGTTTTTTAAGGGTTTAAATAAGTAAAAAGAAAAGAGGTTTCGCATCTTTGGAAGGTGCTGAAACTAAATATAAGCTGATATTTATCCGACTTTTGGTTTTTGAGTTATGCTGTTCACAGACACAAACACACACAACCACTCACACCACAGACACTCAATCTCTCTCTCTCTCCCACACACACACACACACACACACACACAAGGACCTATCTAAAAAAGCTTTTTGGGGTTCAAGGGACCTCAAAACACGTATTTCCAGTGAAATCTCGGTATCTAATGTTTAAGTGGATTGCAATACCTTCTTTACCTACTATGTAGGTGGTAGAGAAAGTCAAAATGTTTTTTTATTTAAGGGACCTCAAAACATGCGGTGAAATATCGGTACCTAATTTTTGGGTGAAATGCATGTGGTAGAGAAAGAAAAAGACTTACTGTGGTTGTAGGCATAAATGGAATAGAGAAAACTGAATCCATAGCCAACTGTTTAAAACCGTTCACTATAAGCTGGATTTAAAATTCCAAATTCTTTCCACGACATCGTGAGAAACAAGTGAATACCGCGACAGCACTTTAAAACAATTACAAATTATTGATAAATTCAAACCAATATTAATGGATATTTCTGAAATGGCTGATGCCACAAAAAAGTTATTTGAAATAAACTGTGCACTTTAATGAGAGCAAACCAGAAATAGAAATGTGTCATGAAGAACGCCAACAATGAACAATTATAATAGGGCGGCTGACGTAATGCGGCATCATTTTTACATCATAGCGCGTT
This sequence comes from Deroplatys truncata, assembly GCA_030765065.1. Taxonomy (NCBI): domain Eukaryota; kingdom Metazoa; phylum Arthropoda; class Insecta; order Mantodea; family Mantidae; genus Deroplatys; species Deroplatys truncata. The sequence goes on along the minus strand of CM060984.1, from coordinate 138,116,715 downwards.
GTCAGTGTATTTTGAGACAAATGTGTAAAACATAGGCAGATGCGTGGACATCATTAGCCTGGTTTCAGGATGGGGGCGTAGCATTACATTTCTAAACAGATAACGAAAATATTATTTTGAAAATTGAGATCCCTAGCAATGTTTTGGTCAGAAGTGCCTCGCCAGAAGATGTAGTTAAATGGGATTGCTGTTGTTGATGACGAGCATCATGGATATTTATCAAGATAAAAGAGTGCTATTATTTTGCCGAGTAAATTTTGCTTATCCTACTCGGCTCTCTCCGCTGGCATACGTAATGAAGCCAGCCGACGTAATTCGTCTCTCTCCGCCCGGCATTCATAATGAGGTCCGATCTGTCTAACATCAAGTTGGCAACAAGGTCTTCTTTGCCTTCTCAAACCGCACATTGAAATCCTCTATGACATTTTAAATTAATTTTCCATTAATTTGACGCTCATGGACCGACAAGGTGCCACCAAGCGTTCCCTAATCGTATAATTGCTTGGATCAGTCATTCCTTCAGTATTTTGCCTTCTACTAGTACTAACAATCTGCAGTGACACGATTCTTAGCGCCAACAATGAAAGTCGAAAACAAGCGATAGTTAAAAATAACAAGAAATATGTACAGTAGTTTCCTTAATTAATAAAAAGAAGAAAAAAGAAAGAAAGGAATAACAGGAGAAGGTATACGAACCTCAGCAACAAAAACACAGCATGATTACCCATGTCAGTTTGAATTTATTGTAGGGGTATACAGACTTTGTGCGCACACTGTACTGAAATATGAACGAAAGTATAACAGTTTGGAGAAAATTAAGAAGGAATCAAATATGATTTCTCTAAAATATAATTCAAAATGTGTATACGCAAAATTAAACTGATTTATTAATTCAAAATAACAGACATAGATGTGGTAAGTAATTTGCTTTGTTCAAAATAATTTTGTGCACATTAACACTCTTAATTAATTACTCATTAATAAAATACCTACTTGAAAATCAGTAACCCAAAAGATACGTTTGCCAACAAAGTAGGCCAAGATCACCACATAACTCACTTAACAATTTATTTTAGCAACTTATACAATTCATGGCAGAAAAATCTCTATAAGATGGCTTGCTTTGTTACTCTGAATCATCTACGAAATGCACTATCATTGCGTGTGTTGGAAGAATTTGACCAACTGCATACTTTTCTCTTGTCTCTAATATCCTGGTTTTTGACCCTCTTTAACCTCTTCCAATTATTATTATTATTATTATTATTATTATTATTATTATTATTATTATTATTAAGTATTACTGTTATTTACTCCGTTTTCAACATAATTTTTTATTTTTGCTTAAAATCTGCTTCAGCAAAAAATGAAATTCTTAATCTCGAGCCAATTCATGGTCGTAGAAAACAGTTGATAAACACCATACTTTTTAAAAATAAACTTAGTATTTAAAAACATATTCATGAAACTGTCACAAGACTTCGTGTTAGCAATACACCCCATGGCTATAATTAGCACATATTCGTAATTATGTACATCAGATGAAAGGTAATTAATTTATTTTCCTCCTTAAGATACCGGAGCCTCAAGCTAGTCGACCAGTGATGAATGGATTACGTTAAAATTATGAGTATTCATCAAACATACAATAAAACTAAGGTAACTGAATGATGTTACCTCTAACAGGTGTTATATTCCTATTATTTGCAAAATGTTATATGCGTTTTGGTGAATAAAAGAATGATGGACATGTACTAAGTGTGTGCGGGACACCCCATCGAGCGCCGAATCTAGCGTATACTCTGCCTCCGCATCCTCTAATTGCATAGGGCAATGTGGATAAGACAGTAACGGGGTATCAAGTGGTTAGGACATAGAGTATATCCCCCCCTCGTAAGTGTAATTCGCTAGACCCTAAGCTAAACTCTCCAATCAAGCAACTCCTCAAGGATCTCACGAGGCTGAATGTAGTCATGGCAGTTTCTAGCAGGAGAAAAATCCAAAATATCGAAGCCTGGTACCCTCGTACCACAGCGTTACGAGGACAGTCGGATGTGTACGATATTTCGCAAAAGCTAAATCCTGTTGCTTCCTAACAGAATGTCGTATATTCGTTTCCCACATATCTTAAAGTATTAACGTAGGCGAATCCACAAGAGATTTCAGAAGTAGTATTGGGAAGTTTCCAGGGAACGAGGTGGAATCTGATTAAACTCAAAACTTTTAAAGGAGCTTATTATACTTGACAAATAAAGTTGAATAAACTAAGTAAATAATACCACAGTTATGAAATATAGCAATAAAATATTTCTAACAGTGTTCTGTTGTTAAAAAATCTGTATCAGGTATGATCAGAACCCACTGAATCGACAGTTACCGACCTCTATCTTATGAGAAAAGCCTCATACTGAACTGTGAGAAACAGCAGGTTTATCCTGTTGTATTATTTTTTCTTCTGTTTTCTTTAACGACGCTTGACTGAAGCGTGTAGCAGCCTTTTTTTGTTTCATTTCTTCCTTTTTTCTTTTTGTATTTCGCACATTCAGAAATGAATCACTTCATGATGATGCTCTCATATACTCAGCAACGAGGAGCCACAATTTTAGTCAAACAGTTATTACTCACCTTACAAGGTGAATTACTATCACCTAATCAGGCCGTGATTGGTTGATACCCATCCGATGCGTTTTTAAACGTACTCTATACACATAGTCATTTTTATATTGAATGTGCTTAAAGTCTATCGTCTCGCGAGGGAATGAACCAGTCCAAAGCCAAAAATTTCTACTGTAATTTGTTGCATTATCGCCGTATTCATTATATTAATGTGTGGCATTGCTTTGGTTCTTTGGCGTGTATTTCACAGAACTCCCATAACTGCAGATACTTTTCCTCTAATTCAATTCTTTCCTAAACTAGTTATGCTTGCTTTTGCAGTTGTCAGTCGTACCAACTCCACGCGTAGTCACAGTACATAGCTGTAATATATAGTTTTGATCAACCTAACTATAATATGCTAATTACATGTGACGTAACTGAACTGATATGGCATTCATAATAGTTCAGCGACTTATTACGATCTTATTCGGCGGACCCCGCAGCCCATAACTTTTAACACCAAATCGGCAGTTCACCAGGATCCATTCCCCAGATAAATAATAAAATATGTGTACTTAAAATAAAATAAACTAATTCATTACAATTTTAATACTCTAATAAATTAATTCATTCCTATGCTTCAAATGCCTTGCTTGCACGTTACCTGCAAAAAAAAAAAAAAATCAATAAATACTGCGTGAGCTCAACAGTACTACCATCGGTTGCACTACTTGCAAACACGCTGAAGATCCTGCCTTCCCATCAGCATTTAATTACATACAATTAACAAGGTAAGATCTTTTTGTAAAAGCTCAAAGTTCTGAAATTATAGCGTGATCGATCAAAATCAGTGTATGCAGCTCGACTATAATAGTAATTAAGACGCGCATATGAAAATTATGGAACTCGCTACCTCACGTTTCATACACATCTAGCGTCTTAATTACTACCATTATAATCTTGTTGAATAATATACTATTTTGTTATCAATAGACCATTATGTTTCCTAACACTGAAAGCAGAGTATAAAGAGGCAGCAGGATACCCCCAGTAGTGGGATAGGCATGTTTAGGGAAACGCTCTTTATGGACGCTCTTTAACTGTTACAGTTTATAGCTTCCCATTCTATATCGGGAGTGAAAGACCGGAAATTTTTCTCATAGGCCTCCATTATCAGGCATGAGGTTCTTTTACGTCCCGTAAAACATGGGAACACCGGCTTTACTTCCCTTTCGAAGGAAGCCATGTTACGTCCGAAAAAAATCCATCAACCTCCGTCGGTTTGAACCCACGACCTCGGGTACAGGAGACTAGCATACCCTAGACCACAGAGGACGACAGGCGTTTAGTGATGAAGAGACAAGCAGCGTTTGAGATACCTATGTTAATTAAATGTGCGTGGCTGTAATAATAATAATAATAATAATAATAATAATATTACTAGTATTACTTAAGTGTATTAACGGCTACACTGATGTCAGGGCCACGCAAGTGCCGACATTTCATCCCGCAGGAGTTCTCTTACATGTCATTAAATTTAGCGACATATGGCTGTCATATTTAAGCATACTTGAATACCCTTTACCTAGGCCGAGATTAAACCCGCAACTGACAAAGAAAACCAACCCTCAACCAATAAAGAGATTACTGTCAGGAGATCAACAGAGAACCAAACACGATGGTACTTCATTTATAATAAAAACAAAGCAACAACAATATCAAAATTGGAAAGATAAACGTAAATTCCAATCTTGAAGCCTTCCTTAATTGAAGAAAGTAACCGAAAATTCAAGCAAATGTTACGATTCAGAAAAGCCACTTCCGGATTTCGTATTTCGTCTTAGAAATCTAATAAGAAAATCTAGAGAGGTGTATGGCCGCAATGTATGTATGCGTTCTTATGGCCGCAAAGAACGGCAGATTTTGTGAAATCGGCATGCATGATATTTGAGTAATATTATAATTTATAACTGCTTAAAGTTTGAAGTGACTTTTGAAAGATCTTAATCTTATTGCTTTGATGTGCAAAAGCGGGAACCCGAAAATGAATCATTGCTAACCATTGCTCTGATCAACTTGACCTTTCGATATCGCTATTATAGACGATCGTAATTACCTTCTATAGAAACAAAACAAATGTGACAAGCCCTGATCCACTCCTATTGGGTTGAAACAAACGTTTCCCCTTCAAAGAATTGCATATCTTTATGTTTACAAACATGGAAGGTAGGCTAGCAGAGCATGCAATTAGTTTCCAGACTGTGTTGCTCAAGAATATAAACAACATTGAATTAAATGTCCTAAAGGGAAAGCTAAGTTCCAAGAAGATAATTTTCAAACGGTTATCAACATTTCCCTGCAAGGTGTGGTAGCAAATAAGCATAAGCGAGTTACAAACGCTACGCTGCATGTTACACGCTTTCCGGTCTAAATTTTCTGTGGTAGGGAGTGTGGGTGAATGGTCAACGACTTGGAATTAATTGTTTTAATAGCGGCTGTCCAAGTTATACGAGTCTTGACTAACACTAAATGTGAACTGGCTGACATAATTACCCGAACGTTGCCAAGGTCTATCATGCAAGGAACGTAGTTTACATACGAGAGAATGTAGCAAGCAAACTCCTGGATTTGCTAAACATGCGGACACCGCTGAAATACTTGTACATATGATTCTGAGCTTACAGAATGCTTATTTTGGAAACTATTGGCATAAAGATTCCGTAGGAGAGCTGTTTCACTCTGGATTCATGAATATTCAGCAGATTTGAGATTTTTATATACCTATGCTTTTTCTACTACTTACGAGGGCAGTCCCAGAAATACCCGACCTGACGTAGGTATATATAGTGGTTGTTTCAAACAAATGACTGTGATAGAAAGTACCAACCGTATAAAGCTTAAGTCTGAAGTTTGACGATGCTAAATTGTTTAGTAATTGTTTGGCAGTTATCAATTGTGAACGCTCTCAGCGAATTTGTAAACACGGATAAAACTGGTCATCGTTAAGTGATACAATACTTTCATTTGAAAGGTCTTAGTCCAACTAATATTAAAGCTGAGTTAGATTCTACTCTGGGAGAGTCTGCTCCTTTGTAAAATATTGGGTAGCAAAGTTTAAGCTAGGCTGTACGAGCTGCCAAGATGAACATCGCAGTGGACGACCAAATGAGGTGACCACGCCAGAAATTGTGAAGAAAATTCACAAAATGATATTGGATGGCTGTCGACTGAAATTGCGCGAGCTAGCAGACATCGCAGCATTTCAAAAGGTGCTGTACATCACATAATGACTGAAAATTTAGACATGAGAAAGCTTTGCGCAAGATGGGTGCCGCGTTTACTCACAATGGAACAAAAGCAGCGTCATGAGGATGTTTCAGTCGAGTATCTGGCGATGTTTTGCTACAATAAAGCAGAGTTTTTGCGTCAATTGGATGAAACACGAGTCCATCACTTCATACCTGAGATGAAGGAACAGTCAAAACAGTCGATTGAAAGGGGAGAATCGGCTCCAAAGAGGGCGAAGACAGTTCCATCTACAGGCAAGGTCATGGCGTCAGTTTTTTAGGATACGCGTAGGATAATTTTCATTGATTATTTCCAAAAAGGTAAAGCAATCAATGGCTAGTATCATACAAACTTATTGCAGCGTTTGAGTGATGAAATCAAGCAAAAACGACCGCATTTAGCCAAAAAGAAACCCTTATTTCATCAAGACAATGTACCAGTTCACACATCCATCATCGCCATGGCCAAATTCAATAAGTTAATGTTCGAATTGCTGTTTCATGCACCCTATTCGCCAGATTTAGCCCCCTCTGATTATTTTCTGTTTCCAAAGTTGAAGAAACGGCTTTGTGGTAAAAGATTTGCCAACAATGAAGAGGTGGAGCTTGCAGTTGATGGCTATTTTGCAGAACTCAATTGGCACTATAAACAAGGTGTTGAAGCTATTGAATATCGCTGGGAAAAGTGTATCGAGCTGAAAGGAGACTATGTAGAGAAGTAAACATGTTTTTCCCAAAAATTTTGGGTTTTCTTTTTAGGTCGGGTACTTCTGGGACAGCCCTCGTACCTACAGAAAGAAGAGGAAGTATTGCATTCCTCCCAAAAATAAGATACCGAGACTTCGCCGGAAATACGCGTTTTGAGACTCTCTGTATCCAAAGAAACCAGCATTCTTAGAAAAACGCCTGTGTGTGAATGGTGTGTCTGTGAAAAGCATGGATCAAAAACGGAAAGTTGGTTAAATACAAATTGGTATTCAAGTTTAGTGTCTTACAAGGATGCGACACGAAGATTTGCAAGTAATTCAATCTCTCCGAACTACCCTTTACTCGGTACTGATACTGATTTTTGAGCACTCATACTCGATACTCACTTTATAAAAACCCGTAAAGGCGATAGCTTGTTCAATAAATTATGTTCTTATTAGTAGTTTTCTGTATATAAACGCATGTAATAAATTTTGTATTAAATGCTAATTCCGAAATTATTCCTGTTTGACATTCTCCAATTGGCAACATTTTTCTTATCTTGATAATGTTAAAGATGATGATCCGCTATTCTTAGACCACCACCACCACCACCACCACCACCACCACCACCACCACCACCACCACCACCACCACCACCACCACCACCACCACCACCACCACCACCACCACCACCACCACCACCACCACCACCACCACCACCACCACCACCACCACCACCACCACCACCACCACCACCACCACCACCACCACCACCACCACCACCACCACCACCACCACCACCACCACCACCACCACCACCACCACCACCACCACCACCACCACCACCACCACCACCACCACCACCACCACCACCACCACCACCACCACCACCACCACCACCACCACCACCACCACCACCACCACCACCACCACCACCACCACCACCACCACCACCACCACCACCACCACCACCACCACCACCACCACCACCACCACCACCACCACCACCACCACCACCACCACCACCACCACCACCACCACCACCACCACCACCACCACCACCACCACCACCACCACCACCACCACCACCACCACCACCACCACCACCACCACCACCACCACCACCACCACCACCACCACCACCACCACCACCACCACCACCACCACCACCACCACCACCACCACCACCACCACCACCACCACCACCACCACCACCACCACCACCACCACCACCACCACCACCACCACCACCACCACCACCACCACCACCACCACCACCACCACCACCACCACCACCACCACCACCACCACCACCACCACCACCACCACCACCACCACCACCACCACCACCACCACCACCACCACCACCACCACCACCACCACCACCACCACCACCACCACCACCACCACCACCACCACCACCACCACCACCACCACCACCACCACCACCACCACCACCACCACCACCACCACCACCACCACCACCACCACCACCACCACCACCACCACCACCACCACCACCACCACCACCACCACCACCACCACCACCACCACCACCACCACCACCACCACCACCACCACCACCACCACCACCACCACCACCACCACCACCACCACCACCACCACCACCACCACCACCACCACCACCACCACCACCACCACCACCACCACCACCACCACCACCACGACCACGACCACGACCACGACCACGACCACCACCACCACCACCACCACCACCACCACCACCACCACCGCCGCCGCCGCCGCCACCACCACCACCACCACCACCACCAATTTCTTTGCTCCCCTTTTATGTAACTATATTTTGTGCTGAAAACTTTCGTTTAAACGATTTTCTGCCCATATTATGGAAACCAGTCGTAAGGTACATCTGTAAGCCATACTCGTGTCCCGAATTTGACTTGCGTAAACACAAACTAACAGATGGAAGGAAACAACAAATATTTCCATGCGCTGTATTATCTCAGGTCTTCCGTTGTGATTTATTTCTGCTAGATTCACAGATTTGGGCCACTGGAATGGACAAATGTAATAGCTGAGAGTGAGTCACCAAGACAGGCTATTCAGAAAGGTGAGTCTGCTAAATCAGCTTCATTCACAACTCAGTTAACGCTACATGTTACATGAGATATCTACTCTTCCCCATAATTTAGCATATTTTCATTTAGACAGAAGAGTTTATGGAATTGTGCATTCATTCACGCACAGGAAACACAGTCCAGGTCTATCAAGAACTATAGTCCAGCAGCTTTTAAGAGACATGTGCGAGGCAATAACATGAAGTCTCAACTCCTTCCATTCCTTTGAGACAGTATTTGTAACACTTAAACGATATCAGTCTGATTATATAATTTAAAATATAATAACAGCCCACCGTAAAGCAATATGTGTTTAAATAATATATAAAATTATTGAACAGTCATTGTATTATGTTTATATTATTGTGTACATGTATAATAATGTTATGTGAATGTATTAAGTAATTTAACAATGTAGGAGCTATGAGAATAGAAGCCGAAAGTTATTAATAATGAGGTAATAATGAGGTAACCTTGAGACAACAATAAATTAGAAAATTTAATAGTGCTACTAGTAATTCTTGGAACAATAATGCAATATTTAAAACATTTTTAATAAATAGCCAATCAACAACTAGAAAAAACTTAAGTTAAATAAAAATATTCTATTGGAGTAGGATTAGCCAATCAGAGACTTGAAATAAAGAAATTTACAAATTTAAGCGGTAAACGCCAGTCACTATTACAGCCTTACCAACCGGACGCTAGACGGCAGCGTCTTGAGCAGTTCGTTCGCTCGGTACGTATTCAGCGTGAGACGAAAATTCATTACGGCGAGAATATTATAAGTGTTTAAAAAATGCAAATAATTAATAAATAATCTCACAGCTCTCTATATCAGTGAAGTGTTATTTAATCGTGTGGAGGATTTATAATAAAAGTGAAGTAAAAATTATAATTTGTGTAAGCCTACATTCTTTAGCCGCATCATCCCCTGCTAAGAGATACATGTTTCTTCAAATTAATACCGACTCAGCCGAGGCAAATATATATATATATATATATATATATATATATATATATATATATATATATAATATTTAGAGAAACATTAAAACTACAAAGTTGATTCCTAAACGTTGGGGCGAAGGCCACCGAAAGTGAACTTGGTGCGTAGGCTACCGGAAACTTTATCGTACTTGGTTGCAACTACTTCAAGTTTTGGCTCCCCAACAGTGGAACTACAATACAATACAACCTACTCCAAATTGGCGCCCAAAGCGTGGTGCAAATAACGCAAAGGCTACAACCTTCTCACCTTCTAGCATAAAGCTAAACAAATGAATTTTCAATAATGCAAAATTTAAAAGAACGACGATTTATCTCAATTAGACATTCTTCGATACCACTGAGTATCGAGACTATCGAGGTTCCATCCCTAGTTTTCGCAATTTTTGGTTTACTAAAAATGGCTCTGCCCGATTTTGAATAAAATAGCATATGCTTAAGATATCTATTGACAAAAAAATGTATGTTTGAATTTTCTGTGAATAGCCTGTGAGGACCTCTTCCTTCTGAATGACTTGTATAACTGGAGAACTTAAGAGACAAAATTTTACTACACAATTTATGTTGTGCGGAGTTTATTTATTTTGTGTTTCGGAAATGGTTCACACCCCAAAATATTTGACATAAATTGTGTGCTTTAACGAAATATAGATTTTTTGTGTAGCAAGATTTTGTCTGTCTCTTACGGTTTACTAGTATGCGAAAGTCATTGAGAATGAAGAGGATTTCATGGCTATTCGCAGAAAATCCAAGATACACATTTCATTTTTCATGAAAATATTTTAAACACAATGCATTTAGATCAAAATCTTCAGAGCCACTTTTGAGAAAATCGAAATGTTCGAAACATTTTACATGTAAAAGGTAGTTTAAGGGGGGATTTTCTTGAAAATGTTCATGTCGCATCTTTGGAAGATGCTGAATTTAAATACCTCATTTGGATTTAACTGTCTTTTTGTTTTTGACTAATACTGTTCACACACAGCACGCGCACAAACACTGCCATTTTTCGATAAATGCTTTTTCGGAGGGCCTCAAAACATGTATTTTCGATTAAATTTCGGTATCGAATTTTTGGGTGGAATGCAATACCTGCTATTCTTGCTGTATGTTCGAGGGTCACTCTGAAAGATTTGAGAATGGGCAACAATGAGTAGTGTTAAGCCAAACCAGCTTTTCCTAAGATAGCAACATGTGCAAGTCTGGGCGCGCTCCAACAATGTGCATCGCCAGCACTGCGTGTGGATGTAAGCAGCTGTTGCTGCGCTATACGCTAGAGTGGATCTCAAGAGAGAGTATTTCCGTGCTCTGATTTTCTATGACTTTAAAGTCGGTTTAGGGGAGAGAGAATGTCTTGAAAGACTGCATCGTGCTTTTGGGAATCTTTGCCCTTCGCAATCCGCCATTTATCGATGGTATGCAGAGTTTAGAAGAGGTAGGGTTTCCCTCGAAGATGAAGACCGTCCTGGCCGGCTACAGCAAGGATGGAAATGTGGTGATCGCAGAGCGCATGTTGTGGGAAGATCATCGTTGTACATATGGTCATATTCAAGAAGCCCTAAATATTTTTTCGGCAGCAGTGAAAACAATCCTGAAAGAAAACCATGTCAGGAAGCTATGCAGTCGCTGGATCCCGCACCACCTCATAAATGAGCAGAAACAAAAACCTGTGCACTGGTGCCAGGAAATGATTGAAAAATTCAATGAAAGAAGATCCAAAAAGATATTTAACATTGTAACCGGTGAGAAAGCTGGATTTACCAGTATGATCCAGAAACTAAACGACATTCATCGTTCTGTATATTCCCAGTTGAAGATCCCTCAACAAAAGTGAAGCGAAAGAGAAGTGTTGGCAAGAAGATGATCTATTCCTTTTCAGCAAGTGGCCACATTGTGACGATTCCGCTTGAGAAACAAAAGACTGTTACTGCCAGTTGATACACCACAAAATGTCTGCCACAAGTGTTCAATGAACTGAGAAAAAAGGCAGGTCCTAAGGCTGTCTACGTGGAATACTGTTGCACCATGACAATGGCTCTGCCCATACTGCACAAGAAACAACCCAATTTCTGCAGAAGTCAGGAGTCAGCTATTTGTCTCTTCCTCCCTACAGTCCAGACCTGGCCCCATGCAACCTTTTTCTACTCCCCAAAATGAAAGAAAAAATTCGAGGTAAACGATTTGAGTCACCTGAAGCCGCAGTTGCTGCATATGAAGAATGCATTTGCACTCTCTCGAAAGATGGCGTTCAGCATTTGGAAAATGGTTTGAAAGGATGAGATGGTGTATGGAAAGCAATGGAGAATATTTTGAAAATATGCAATGATCAGATATAAATTTTTAATATTTTAATACGTCCATAGTCAAAACCTTTGGAGCGACCCTATGTAGTGGAGAAAATAAGCATCTGATGTGTTGTATTCACATAATTTCTTCTACACACTGTTCTACAAGGTATTCTTACAAAAGTTTATTATATATACTTCTTGTTAGTACAAACCTTCATTACTCATTTACGTATTTCGTTGTAGGTATAAGAAGAATATAGTAGGCTAAAGCGAAAGTAAAATCTTTTTAAAGTCGGTCGCTATGTGATGACTTTGAAATTCTGTTCTCTCTGAATAAATACGAAAAAAAAAGAAAAAACTAGCGGTTTGCAGTTGAGGGATCTGAAAATTGCAACTAATTTCATCTATTAAATCAAAGTAATTTTAACGAAATCTCGGTAACGGATTCTTGGATGGATGCATTACTTTCTCTACTTACTATAAGTGATGGCGAGGAATGCTTGTTTGTTGAAAAGTTCTTCTCGGCCCCGTCGGTTGGTAGCCTTTTTCGAACTGCCTCCGGTGGATCGATTTCTCTGCGGTTCCGCCAGAGGGAAGCCTCTCTGAGCAGCCGGCCAGTGTGACGGGTCATCAAGCTTGGAATCGTTAGGGATCTCTGTGCGTCTTGTCGGCCGATTTGTCTGCAGTCTATAGCACCCTGCGGTTTCTTCGCCTCATCCGTTCCTCCTGGGGACGAGGTGCGAGGTGTTCTCTCCGATCCGTGGTTATAACTCATAGGTCATACCATAGTAAGTAATAGTGAATGTAAAAGTGTGAGATAAAATATTGGAAAATTCTAAACAGATAGCAACGAAACCTAAGAAATGGTTAATTCCACAACACATTTGTTTGATAAATTATATGTTTTAACTATGCAGATCTACGCTATTCGTGTGGTTAGCTTTCGTTTTCCTCTTATGCTTATGGTTTACCAGTTATACAAAAGCACACAAAGTTCACTAAATGAAGAAGGCTTCACAAGCTATTCGCAGAAAATTCATTTTTTTAAACATTTTATTAGTGATGCTAATATCTTAAACGTGTGATATTTTAACGAAATATTTGCTATGGTAGAGGTACTTTTGGCATATTCTTGAAATTTTCATGTCACATCCTTGGAATTTTCTGAATTTAAATACTAAGTTTGGTGTTTAACCGACTATTCGTGCTTTAGTTATACTAGCGCATACACTACACGCATACACAGGCAGGAAAGCCAGAGACATCATACGGACTTTTCCTAAACATGTGCTTTCGGATTCAGAAACCAGAAAAATTCAAAACATGCATTTCCGTTGAAATTATGATATCGGCATCTTTGTGGAATACAGTAGTTCCTCTATCATTCTAGGTAAGTGGTAGAGAAAGTAAAACTAATTACACTGTCATCTGTTCCCTGCGCGGTGAACTCCAATGTCCTTCGAGAAGTGAGCTGGAAGGTGACGACTTTGTCATCACCAGGGTTAGGATTTTTAGGTGCCCACCTTTTTTCTTAGGGTAAGTTAAAGCTGTGCGGAAAGATATCACAGTGAGAAATTTTGTTTCTAGTTGCGAAAAGAGGCATTTTTTCTTGCACCTTTTTCCCCTTTTTTGGGACCTTTACCTCTTTTTGGCACTTTTATCCCATTTTCGCCAACCAATTTCATTCCAATTTATTCTTTAACTTTCAATTAACGTCTCCTCAGCTTGCTGTGTACGTGCGAATAGTAAGCCTACCTCTTTCAGTAAACGCCGCGCGGGAATTGAAAGCACACCCGCAACAACGGAAAATAATTGTGTGTTCGACGAAAACGTCTTTCTCTCGCTTTACCGCTATAAAGTAGCCCGCAATAATGCAATTGACAATGAGTGATTCTATCCCACCAGAATCAGTAGCCTGATGTTCGTGAATGTGAGTTTGTTACTGTGAGAGACGTCATCTGTTTGCGTGGAGGCGAAGGCTGGGCACGCAGAGACGGCAATAACCTCACCCGCGCAGTTCCGAGAATTATTAAGACTGGGTTCTGCTCGAAACTACTATAAATCGCTGAGACTGAAGTTCCAGCACGAATGAGAACATTCTGGTAATTGTCGCGGTGTTATAAAAGAATGTGGACAGCGAATGGGCGCAAGAGTGAGTTGTGTGACAGTCGCATTGTGTTAGCAAGTGTACTAGTACTAGATTTTACCATGCCAAAGGTATTCAGTGCTCGATTTATTGTTCTGGCTGAGGAATTCAAACAAGATTTCATAAACACTGATGGAACTGTTATGCGATGTACTATTTGTGATTCAGGAATTTTGTTAGATGAAAAACACCAGCGAAATCGCATCAAACAACATATTTCCAGCTCTAAGATCAAATGAACAAGACTCTTCAAGCAAACAAATCACGCCAACCTCCATTACGAAATGCGTTCAAAAAGCCAAAATTTGAAGGAATTAAACATTGATTTGTGTGCAGCTCTTACATAAGCAGGAATTCCACTCAATAAGGTGAACCATCCAGCCTTCAAGGGATTTCTTGAAAAATACACAAAGATGTCAATGCCCGATGAGAGTACTTTAAGAAAAAACTGTTTAGTAGCCTGTTTACCAAGAAACCATAGAAAGAATCAAGGAGAAAGTGTCTGATTGCGATGTGGGGGTCATTGTGGATGAAACCATATACTCAAGGGAACGATATGTTTTGAACATTTTAGTTTTTCCCTTAGCAGGGGAGAAAGTTAAGCCATGTTTTTAAAAATGTACGAGCTGCAGAAAGCCAATGCCAATACAGTAATGCAATCCATTGTGGACTTCTGCCAAAACCTCTGGCCTACTGGTATCGAGTTTGAAAAACTTCTTCTTGTGGTTACGGACCAGGCTCTATACATGGTTTCAGCTGTTAACCAATTGAAACCTTTATTTCCTATCTTGAAGCATATGACATGCTTGGCTCATGCCCGTCACATGGTTTGGAATCCATAAGGAACGAATACCACATGGCAAATCAATTCATCTCTGCCCTGAAGAAGATTCTACCGAAAGCTCCGAGCCGTGTTGTTTACTACAGGGAAATCACTGGCCTGCCCCTTCCAAATTTCCCGGCCATTACTCGCCGGGGATCTTGGATTGAGTGTGCTGCTGTGTTGTGTGACAATTTTGAAAAAATTAAACAGTTAGTGCTTTCTTTGGATCCATCTGACACAGGTGCAATTTCCAAGGCACAGCAACTTCTGTTACCGGAGAAAATACATAATTTGTAGACAGAACTATATTGTGTCCATAGTTAAAAGTACCTGCCTGCAGCTATTAAACGATTGGAAGAACAAGGTCTGGAAAAGGAAAAACAATGGGATATTTTTATTTCCGTGAGGGAGCAGTTAGATGGCTTTGCCAAAGACAAACTTGAATCTAGTCTTCAGAAGAATCCAGACATTGAGGCATTTGCCACATCTGTAGAGTTGCCATTCCGAGTGAATACAAAGTTTGCCCCACTGGTTTCTGTGGATGTTGAAAGAAGCTTTAGCTACAAAGACATTATATCTACTAATAGAAACAGACTTACTTTTAAAAATGTGGAGATGGTTAATGTCTTGAAGTACAACAGCTTCATGTTTTTTCCTTCTTTTGATGAGTGATAATTTGATGTACTTGTTTGTAGTTCAATAAATCAGAATAGAGGAAAGAGAAATCGTTGAATTAGTTAAGGAAATGCACAATCGAAATTAACCCAAAATCTCAAAAAATCTAAAAAAAAAAAAAAAAAATTGTTCCCAAAAAATTCTCCATTGCTTGTAGTTTTAGAATCCACTTTTATTTTTGACTAGCGAACGCTTCAGGATCGTTACGAGATTTTTTAAATACCCTTGCGCATTTGGTTGCTAGCTGTTTATATTTTTAAAACTTCATTTTAAGGCGTTTCTTATTTTCAGCATTTCTGCATATTCAAAATGTTCCACACGATGTAGTTTTCATCCATTCTTATTGACATTTTTATGCTTATTTCAAAAACCCAAATAAATAAAACTTTCATATAATTTTTCTGTGCAATGAATAGTTTTTGCGCTACTAATTTTTGAAGATAACAATGTATACAAAAAAAATCGAAAAAATGCAAATACAAAACTGCAAAACTTTTTTTTCTCTTAAACTAAGAATGTCAGAAAAAAAATTATATGAGAGATTTGTAGTTTCTTGACATGGAAGCAACATAAGATTTGTTTTTGTTTAGTAAAATGCTTCATGTGTTGCCTTTTGCATATACCCATAATTTTATACTTTGAAAATTAATAACTTGAAAACTAATTAATATTTTGGATTGAAATTCCAAAACAATTATATCTAAAGAAGACTGACATGGGGTTAAAATTTCAGCCCAATTAAATGGGTAGTTTAGAAAATAGCAATTTCAGTTGTGCAT
This sequence comes from Deroplatys truncata, assembly GCA_030765065.1. NCBI lineage: Eukaryota > Metazoa > Arthropoda > Insecta > Mantodea > Mantidae > Deroplatys > Deroplatys truncata. The sequence continues at coordinate 138,100,322 of CM060984.1, read as the reverse complement.
CCCCTTAAATAAACCAGCACCTTATTGTCCCTTTTTCACCTTATTTGAGCACTCTTTCCGTTCCTTTTTTCATCTGAAATTTGCACCTAAAAATCCTAACCCTGGTCATCACCATACTGCTAACATTTCAGATTATTCTTGTGTTCTACAGAGGCACTGGTTGACAAGAAAGTAATTCAACCACAAATATGTATTTTTTGCTTATTGAAATGCTTCAGATTAAGTGTTAATAAATGCATTTCTCTACTGTCTTTGTAAATATGAAAATAATTTCCTTCACACACTTACACACGGTTACTGTAATTTATGTTAAATAACGAAAATTAAATTAATGTCAATGTATTTGAAGGTTTTGTTACATTTTAAATTTCCCATTGTCACAATAAATTGATATTGGGGAAACAAAAGTATTATTATACACGGTAAGAGAAAGTACGAAGTGAATTCTGCATTCTTACCTTCTACATCATCATCATCATCATCATCATCATCATCACATCATCTTGTTCCATTTGCATATGCACTTTCTCTCTTTCTTTCTCTTTCTCTCTCTTTCTTTCGTTTAGCTATGATGTGATTTACTAATGCACATGCAACAAACGGTTCCTCTAATATTTCTTAAATTAACCTTGATCATCCACAATGCAAGAGAAGTGCATCACAATGAACAATATTTCATTGTTCCTTTCCCCCCTTCTTTTTAAAATAACGCATTTTAGAATAGTCTGCTCTTATTTCTGCATAATTTGTCGATAGGAACAACCAAGTCACTTTTGTTACAGCCATTACAAATAGCGCAACGCTGGCCGTCAATGCCTGGAATTTGCCAAAAGTTGAATGCGATATCGTCTTGGTGCCGAGGCCGCCTGGGATTCCAAATCAGCGTGCAAAATTGAAAAGGCGGACTAGGTCGCCCTTGGCTACGGACACCCCACATTCTCAAGGTCGGGGTTGTGCACCGTGACGTCTAAATGTCACAACGTGTTGCAACTCTCAGGGGCGACAACTTAACAATTATTATCTTCATCTCTGATCATGTTACGCGTCCGTTCTGTATCTCTGCTTTAAATGTAACTGGTACGTGGTTAAGAACATGCGCGAGTTTTGTAATTTGTGCTGAATAAAACGTTGCCAGGACTGGTTTTCTTTCCAGGCAGAGGTTTCCTGCTCTTTTTGTTCGCTCATGGTTTAATTTACGATTGTAATAAACAGCTCTGAATAGATTTTATAAGTGTCGTGGTTGCTAACCTAATTCCGTCCCCATAAATCATGAAGAGTTTTATGCTATTGCAATTTTACTTCCTGAGCTGCAGGGTAATGAGAAGTGTTAACTTTTAATAAATTGTGTAGTACATATTTTGTACGTAATTTGGTCAATAAATATCGTAAAATGTGTAACGTTTTAAAACACAGTCTCATACAGACATATAATATTATCTTCCAATTTTTTCAGAAAAATATATTTTAGACAGAATGACAAATGAAAATGTAAATATTTATTTCCTCTCCAGCAGAACATCAATAAGGGTGCATAGAATAACACATTTAGTCAGACACAGATGTAGAGGATTTCTATCAATCGTATTTTCTATGTCTACTCAAGTATTAAGAGTTCTATGAAGGTAGGGAGGAAAAAGGGACACTTAACATCCTAGATCTTGAGGCGGTATTTTTTATCGCTTAATTCATATAATTTTTTATTGTGCAATATAAAAATAATAACCTGTCTATAAACATCAATAATTGCTATAAAATGTACATTATAGCCATTTTATTATGTGTATTTATTGTATTATATATGTATAAATTGTTAGATGAATGTATTTCTTAGATTAGTAACGCAGGAGCTGTGAGGGTAACAGCAAGCTGCCTTTAATAGCAAACAAGGTAATAAAGTGGAAACCTAAATGTGGCTAACAATAAGATGTAACCTTGACAGAGAGCAATGACTTAGAAAGCTAAGAAGGTTACCATAAGGCGATGGAAAAATACTGATGTAACGTCCAAAAAAGTTTGTAAACAGTCACTGGGTGCAGAAAGCCAGTCAAAATCATACTAAGGGTGTTCTGTTAGAGTAGGCTTAGCCAACCAGAAACTAGGAAGATTAAATTTGAAATTTTAAGCTGTGGAACGCTAAGAGGTAGCGTACCCAAGCAGTTCAGTCCAGTGGTTGTAGCTCAGAGTGGGCAGATGTGAGAATTTAGTGCAGTGCGAAAAAGCTAAATTTTGATTTTTAAAAATGTAGTTAGGAACATCTCACAGCTCCATACTTAGATACATTAGTAAATTGTTATCTGATATGTATATATTATTCAACTGTCGAAAGTAATAAAGTAGTTAGAATTTACTACTATAATTGATGTTATATGCGTAAAATTATTCTGCAGCCGTACCATCCCTATTTAGAGATGCTTGCTCTACCAGATATCACTGACGCAGCCAAAGCAAAAATAAATGAAATAAGAAAAAAATCATAAGTAATTAAACCTTAAAAAGATTTATTACACATAAACTTTATTATTAACACACAACACCTGATGCAAATCTTGCACCCATCCTGATAGGATACCGATGCAATCTTGCAATGAAGGCAACATATTTTATAATCCTAAAAGAAAAAAAATATATATCTCCCTGTTTAACGCCGTAAAAATTATTAACTTTGAAACATCCAAAAAAAAAGAAGTATTTAGCTTAACAGACATATTTGCAGACAATATATTACTTTTATTAGAATCTCAGTATCAAACTAAATAATTTGAAGTATAATTAAAGTCTTTTAGTGCACTCTGCCTCTTGTAGTATTTCTATATTAATTAACACCAGAAGAATGGGCTAAGTTGTGCCCAGCTCTGCTTAACTCGTCAATATATTGCAAGATACATTGGAAAAATATAATTCTATGTCAATTATAAACAATATACAAATACCTGATCTATTATTTGCTGATGACGTGGTAGTTGTTTGTATTAGAAAGTTAGCAGTAGCAGACAGAAGGGCCTCCAGTAACTGAAACGCAGTTCTGCAAGTAGGCCAGAGTGTGCCCTTTTTTGCTTCCGACGTGACTCCTGGGAGGAAGGGATTAAGGGGAGACCCGAAAGGCGACCAGATGCGCCCGACGATGTGCGCTAGCAAGGATGGGATCCCTAATCATTCCAACGTAGTACCAAAACAGAGCCGGCTAGCTCTGCTTAAGGCACTCGTAACCCGAAGGTCCCGTGGCATGCAATGCAGCTCCCAGGAAAGGGGTCCCAGTAGTCCCGCCAAACGCCAGGGAGAAAGGTTTCCAAAGCGCAAATTCCGCTGCCCTGCCGCAACACACCAACCTCCGTTGCTTGGTTCTACAACCTTGAAACGGATGAAAGGAAATGATAAACAGAAAATTCGGAGTGGAAGGGAAACTAACCCAGTAACTGCTTGTCGACCCGGAGAAACCACGAAAAATCCTATAATAAGAATCGAATCCGGGACCTCCCGAATGCGAGCCTCACACGTTACCGCGGGGTTATCTCGTTCGTAGTTGCTTCTATTACAGTAATCGGCCGAGTGCATCAATCCTGGTAAATATAAGCTGTTACGATACCGCGGTTTACCGTGGTGAAATCATAAAACTTGTGCACCATTGCTAATCCTTGGTTTGAATACTGCGGTTTCATAGTGCCTGGTTTTCTTACTATTTTTCTCCGAAGTAATTCATAGCAGTATTCAGAGGGCAGTGATTAATTTCGAGTCACTTGTTTGTTGTATTTATGCGTAGAGTGTAGGCAATGGCTGGTGTCAGAGGCCTATATTTAACCTGTATTTCATCTATTTGCAGACAATTATGTCTCGAAATACATTTGCAATGGGCCAATGAAGAATATAGGCGATAAGCCATTCAAAATAGCCGAATTTTAGTGCTTTGAGGGTTCCGTGTTACTGGTTTTAGTAGATAAATACAAATTCACAATCAAAAACAAAAAGGTGATTTATATTACTATTAAAGACAAAGTGAAAACTTAACAAAATTTTCGATTACTTTCTTTATCCACTATCATTTATGCTTATGTAACCTCTACACACCGTTCTTATGAAAGATTCGTTTTTTATTTAATGTTAATCGAGATAAACCTTTGCAGAAATATACATTATACAATTCTTAGTGTTCACAATAGGGATAGAACAACTAGTAGCAGTACTGATAAATTCAAAGTAATATCGGGAATGAATTATGCCACAGAAAGGTTAATTCAAATAGAGTTTGTGTTTTAAAGATTTACAGTTTTTGTGGAGTACGTTTTTTGTATCTCTTAAAATTTACTAGTTTAACAAAATTATACAAAATTCTTTGCAAATGAAAAGGAGTTCACAACAGGCTTTCTCATAAAATTCAAGATATATTTGGGATGTAAATATCTTACATTTTAATTAAAATCTTCGTTCGCATCTTTGTTCCCGTTGTGTGTGAGGCAGTTTTATGCATTACTGAGGTGATGAAGCAATTACATATAAATCCTGTGTGTAAGCGACATGTTTATTTTTAATGACTCACATCACATATTACTCCTTGAAAATATGTTCCAGTCGCATTAAATTGCAGAGCTACACGATGGCGGTTTCTGAGCATACTGGATGTTTCCTTGCTTTAGGGAACTGGAGTTATTCAGCAGTTCCATTTAATATTGCAGTTATTCTTTCCTTTTTCAAACGGAATCTTCGAGTGAAACGTCGTTCAGTTCTTCAAATATGCACGAGTCGTTGTATCACTCTCTCTTCGTTGCATGAAAATCGATGAAAACATTGAAGATATAAATTTAATGGTTAAGTTCCGTTTTGGATTCTTTACTGCGGTTTTCTTAGAAAACCGTTCACCAGCAAGCGGTAAACATTTTACCACGATTAAACCCTGGTAAAGTCGGAACCGAGCTTGGTGAAACAGAAATACGACTTTACCCCGGTAAACTATAAACTTTATTCTCTTAACCGTGAATGATGCACTTGGCCATAAAGCTAGCTTTGCACGAAATAGATAACTATTGCTCAAAATGGGCTCTAAAGATGAATCAAGAAAACAAACCTCAAATTTTCATATGTAATAAAGAAGGAAAATCACGTAAATATGAGAAATGGAACAAAGATAACAAGGAGTAAAGGTGATATGCCACTTCACTTATTTAGGGATTAAAATGGATGGAGGAGATAGATGAGAAACAAAAAAGATTCCCACTTGCAAAAGGAAAATCAGCCGTCAGTTATTAAAGGATACACGTGCAAAATACCAATGTTGGAGGTAAAATTGCTAGAACAGCATACAATGCGATGGTAGAAGCACTAATTTTACATAGTATTGAAATATGGCGACTGGTTAATGGATGGGAAATCGTAGATTCAGTGCACAGATCATTCTGCATAAAAGCTTTTGGCTTAACAATTTCGACAGTGAAAGAGGTTGCTCAAATGAAAATGGGACGAGTAGCAAGAAAAGGTTTAATTATGGAGGAAGTTCTGAAATATTGGCATAGAATTCTAAATTTAGATCAGCATAACTTACTACAACAGTCTTTAATTTGTCAAGAATCATCACTAGAGTAGAGGATAGATAAGTGCCATAAGAAACATCTTCGAATGCAACGGCTTAGATAATATTTAGAGAAGAGAAACAAATTTTAAAGAGTTTTGGAAAAAGACAAGATTAAGATTTGAAGATATGGAGAGAAAAAGAAACCTTGTTTAGTGGCATAACAAAAAAAGAGATGATTGGTATCTTATGTTACGCTGAAATGTTCTTGGGATACAAAAAATTATATTGATAAAGTAAACAAGGAGGAAAGAGAGTGCATAACATGAGCAAGAGCTGGAGTGTGAAACTTAAAAGGCCGGAGAAATGGTTTTATACACTAGGACTGTTCATTATAAGGGGAGGGGTGGAAGACCTAGAGCAAATAATGTTTGATTCTAAAGGAATTAAAAACTGGGGGGGGGAGAGAACTTACTACTTATAAGTGGTTTGAAAAAGACAAAACATTAGTTTTAAACAGAATATTATAGAAGACAGCAAGAGTGTGGATCAATATTTATATCATGTAAAAAAAGCGAAAATGGACCATGAAGAGAAAGAACAATTATTTGTATGTAATAACATTTACTTATTAAATTTGCATTAATTGTAGTAGTTAATTGAAGTCAAATTTCAAAAGACAATTTTCTTAACATCTTACCAAGTAAATAAAATAAATAATAATTAACATAATACAGACTTTCTCTAACATGAAAACTGCAAATTATGGATCATTGTTAACAAAGCATTTAGGGAAGTTTGAGTAAATTGTAAAGGATTTTTTGTGGCAATTACTCCTTTCTCTATGTTTAGTCTGTTACTGTTAAAGATCTTACAGATAGAAATAACATTAAAATAGATAATACCTGATACCTGACTTCTGAAGTTGTTCATATATAAATACTTTTGAACCACATATATAATCTGAAGCATTAAATCAGCGTAAGTTTCATGTATGTACTCCAATTACTGTACTCCACTTCCACTTGAATATTGTTTTATTTGGATCTGATTCTGTACTTTAGTGCTCCATTCCGGCAATACTTCTGCTGCAACCTCACACTAACAGCTTTTCCCACAAGAGGAAGTAGAAGTTAAGTCAGCATTGGTGCTGTTAAATTAATAAGGATAACATTTTTCTAAATTACTAAATTTAACTTTTTTAGTTATGGTAGATATTATTTTAATCATACATTTACTTTCAAAAATAAAAGATGTAAATAAGGGTATAAGTGGTAAAAATGCAAAATTATTTCCCTAGGTTATACACAATAGAGGATATTTCATATTGTATAACGTATGTCCCTTAAGATTCTCTTTTTTATTAAAAAAATAAAATGAACTTATACAGTACATGAAACATAGAAAGCATGTTTAAAAATCCGAATTGATACATTCACATGAATTTCTCTACCCTCTATCACTTATTAGTGGATGTTTTATTTTTACTAAAACTTATTTTTCTATCTCTACATTTTAACCCAAATAAACATTTGCAGAAATAGCTACATTACACATTTCGTTACAGATTCAAAGGGAACAGCTATAATCAAATGTTTAAGAACTGGACGCTATACTGACCTTAAAATTCGGTACTGTTTCCATGCATTCGCGAGAAACAACTGAATGCTGAAAGGAGTTTAAAGAATGATCAAGTAATGAACAATTCAAACCATTAATGACGGATATCCCAAAAATGGCCTACATCACACACACACACAAAAAAAAACTTATTTGAAGTAAATTGGCGTTTTAAAGACATCTAAATTTTTTGTGTAGTACATTGTCGTCTTCTCTTAACGTTTACTAGTTATACAAGATTATACAAACAAGCTATCCCCAGAAAACTCAAGATAATCATTTGATTTGTCATGTAAATATCTTTAATATATGGTATTGTAATCAAAATCATTAGAGCCATTTTTGAAAAAATAAAAATACTTTCTTGAAAATCTTCGTGTCGCATCCTTGGAAAAAAACTCAAATATTGAGTTTGGTATTTATCCGACTTACGTTTTAAAGTTATGCTGTTCTCCGACAGACAGACATACACATGGACATGTTTTCATAAACGCTGTATTTGGCTTTAGGGCACCTCAAAAAATGTATATCCGGTGAAATTTCGGTATCGAATTTTTGGTGGAATGTAATACCCTACTTACTAAACATAGCAGAGAAAGTTAAAAAAAAAAAATGTTCATTTCATTATAAAAAAAATCCGATGTGTTACACTCACTTGGCTTTCTCTGCTCTCGTACAAACTATTTTTAGAATTTTTTTATTCTCCATCTACTTCATGTTAATCGAGATAAACATTTGCAGAAACTTATTGCTAATTTTCTTGTATATGTAAGGGGAATATACTAGGCTTTAAGCGATAGTCAAATCTTAAGTGCTAGTCACTATGTGGAGCATTCCATTCTCTTTGCATGTCCAGGACATAAAAAAAAACGAATAACGAATTCCCATTTGAGAAAAAATAAGTATTGGAACATTCAAAAAATAACAAGGAATATGTCGGAAATGGTTCAGTCGACAAAACAAAAAAAAAAAAAAGTATATGACATAAATTGTGTGTTTTAACAAGGTCTACATTTTCTGTGTAGAAAACTTTTCTATCTCTTATAGTTTACCAGTTACGCAAAAGTCATTCAGAATGAAGAGGACTTTTGGGGACATTCCCAGAAAATTCAAGATATACATTTTATTTGTTACGAAAATATCTTAAATATATATTATATTTTAATCAAAATCGTTACCGCCATTTTTGATGAAATCAAAATTTTCGAAAACTGTTCCATGTAAAGGGTAGTCTGGGTGGGATTATTTTCTTGAAAATCTTCGTATCGCATCTTTGAAAGATAATGAACCTCAATACCCAGTTTGGTATTTAACCTACTTTTGGTTTTTGAATTATGCTGCTCACAGACTCGAGCCTTTTTCTAAAAATGTTATTTTTGGTTCAGAGGGCCTCAAATCATGTATTTCCGGTAAAATATCGATATAGAATTTTTGGGTGGAATGCAATACTTCCCCTACTTACTGTACGTAGCAGAGAAAGTAATACAACAATGATGATAAATCCGCACATCAGTAGCTCCATTTAAGGCATAAATTATGAAACTCAAGCACAGACAGCTGCAGGTGAAACGCCTGTGTTTTAAATAGATATATAGAAAAGATAAGTTATCAAGATATGACACAGTTAGGTGGACTGAGCGCAATGGGCTACTGCAGTATCCAATTATAATTACATCCCCCTATTTGAGGTTCAGCGACTGAGCTGATATAGTCTACCCTTAAAGACAAACTACTACCGAAGCGTATCTTTTAAGCAAAGAGTTCTACTTTTAATTTCTAACATTAGGTAATGTTTTTATTTTTATTCCTTTGAAAAACAGAGTTTGTTATATTTTCACAAAGCATTTGTCAAGTTAGTGCTCACTTAAATGCCGGCATATCTTATTTTTACTCCCTCTACCACTTACAATAGTAGTGTTATATTCCATCCAAAAAATAATACCGAGATTTAATCGGAAATACAGCTTTCAGAACTTCTGAACCCCAAAAATTGAGAAAAAGGTTCGTGTCCGAATGTATGTGTATGTTAAAGAGCAATACTCAAAACGAAAAGAGGGTAAACACCAACTTGATATTTAAACTCAGAATCTTGAAAAGAATGGGATACGAATATTTCCAGAAAATCTCCATTCCTATTTACCGCCTTATGCAACATTTTGCGTTAGTCTTGATTTTCTAAAAGTATTTAAAAATTAAAATATATCTATGACTATCTCACATAAGAAATAAAATGCATATTTTGATATTCTGTAAATAACCTGGGAAGACTCTTTCATTCTGATTGAATTTTGTATAACTATGAAAGCGTAAGAGATAGACAAAATTACTTCCAAAAAAGTAAACTATTATAACATTTACAAGTTACAGGTTATGGCAAACAGTGTTTTGCAGCTTTAGCCGTTTATGGGATACTTCCTGTTGTTGGTCGGAATTTTCTACTGTTTCAAAATGTAGTACAATTTTGCAATGGTATTGTCAGTTCTTTATTTTACTTATCAGGCATGCAAAGGATATTAAAAATATCAAATGGAGCATACTTATAACGAGCTTCTTTTTAAATTTTTGACTATCAATCATACTTGTGTGCTGTATTTTTGTCTGGAAACACAGACTTTCAGCTCTACTGCCGATATTCTTACAACTTGAGCTACCGTGAGGAATGGTTTAATGGTTTAAACCTCGTCATCTGATTCAAGAATCCCAGTAAAAATGAAGACATCTACTAAGTCTGTTTCTTAACTTAAAACAAAAACTGTATAATTTAAAAAGTATTTTGGTTAACTATTAATTTGAAGAAAAAGTTATGCATAACCACTGGTGATTAATTAAATATTCATAGTTAGCAGACAAAACCGTTATTTGGCACAGGTATCATTAATCAGGTGCACTGCTAATAGTGTCGTGAATGCAGCCTTAAAGATACACGCTTCCCAAGAGCTCTGCGATTGTTAAAGAAAATCAAATAAATAAAAATTGAATTAAATAATAAGAAACCAAAAGTAAAACCAAAGTATGAAAAGGCTGTTTGAAATGGTTTGTCGTTTATTGAACTTTTTAAGTACTTTATGTGTGACCTAGTTTTGACAATATCATCAGTATTGGTGGTAGCTGAGAATTAATTGAATTATTATGCTTTAACTTTTGAAATCCTATAATGTTTTGTATCTGTCGCAGTATAATAGCATTGAAATGTTTATTCGTCATAACAAGCTTTTGGGATGGAAAGAAAAATAAACAAATCTGATACGTTACGTTCGCATGACTTTCTCTACATACTCTCGAACCAACTATTCTTACTAACGCTTATTCTTCTATCTACTTCATGTTAAACGTTTACAAAAATGCTTTCGTTAGATATGTCATGGTAGGTACAAGAAGAATAAAGTAGTCTGAAGTGATAGTTAAATATTTTAAAAGCGGTCGGTATGTAATAGCTTTGAAATTCCATGCTCCTTGTAGGTATGACCACAAGGGAAAAAAATGAATACCAACTTAACACTTGAAAAACAATATGAAGTATTTTAAAACTCAAACTAATATCTCGCAAATCGTTAATGCTACAAAAAATACACAAATGTTATGCCTAAGCGAGATATATATCCTTTGGAGTAACGTTTTGTCTAGCCCTATTGATTTACCATTTATACAAAATTATGAAAAATTCATTCAAAATGACGAGGGCTTCATAGAATATTCGTAGAAAATTGAATATCTATATTTTTTCTTTGCCATGCAAACATCTTAAAAGTTGCATTTTAATTAAAATGGGTACAGGAATTTTTGAGAAAATTAAGTTTATGGTGGGGAATATTCTTGAAAGTATTCGTGTCACATCCTTGGAAAATGTTCTTAAATACCATTATGATATTCAGTAATCGATTTTACTTTTCAGAAACCGGACCTTTTTCTAAAAATGATTTTTCGGTTCAGAAAATCCCAGTAGTATATTTTCAGTATCTCGATGACAAATTCTTTGATGGAATACAATACCTACTTCCTCTTACATAGGTACTACAGAATCTATAGCTTGTAGGGAAAATAAAAATGAAAAGCAGACTAAGAAATATTTGGTTATACTTCGGAGATAAATGTCTGAATTTAATTTTCCGTATTTAAGTCGTAGTCAGCATTCCTTTACCCTTCCAGAAAATTGTTATTTTTCTTCCGAAATCTTGAGATGAAACCATATTTCTTTATGTATAACACGAAACTAAAAACTTTGCAGGCTTTCTGCAATTTTGTCCGGAGCCTCAAATTACATAATGCAGAGGCAACCTTTTATATTTCCGAGATCAGTTTTTAACACGACAAGGATAAAAGGTTACATTGCACTGACAGCTTTATTATCTAACTCTGGGTTGTCCGGATAGATATTGGACAACCCACGTAGTATTGTTTCTAAGCTCTAAAAATGCAAATTTTCGCATATCGGCATCAATGTTCTGGTAATTACATGGCGTGTTGCTAATGTGAGGAATGTTCGCTGAGTTGGTTGTAATGTTTTGGGCGAGAGAGTTCGAAAGTGTGCCATTCTCAGAAGAAAATTAAGGTTCTTGGTTCCACGTCATTTCGACTTAGACGGCATGTTCAGGTCCCTTATAGTTGCTCAAGTAACCACAAAATTGCATGTTAGAGTCGCTTCTTTATCATTCTTCGAGTGTCTTTGTGTTAAGGACTTCATTAGATGTGACCAAAGATTTTGCTTCACCGATTCTTACTCCTCACTGTCAAGATCCAATCGTATAGGAGCGAATAGTAGAGATTATTTATCCAAGATAAAAGGGTGGCTCTTCAAAAACGAAACTGGGTTATATACCAAATTTATTATTTAAATTCAGCATCTTCCAAATACGTGACATGTAGATATTTAAGAACATATCGCACCCCAAACTCGAATGTATATGGGGAATTTATCTTTATTTTTTATTTTCGTAAAATAGCTCTAATCATATTGATTAAAATACCTATGTTGAAGATGAGAAATTGTTAATTGGTAAATCATAATAAGTAGATAAAAACTTACTACAGAAAAACTGTAGTTCTAGGTAAAACATGCAAGTGGTGTCAAATACTTTTTTGTGGAATTAACAATTTCTGAGATAGTTTTTACTAATGGTTTGAATTTTCTAATAGCTCCATATTTTTGAAGTGTGAAGTCGCCATTCGTTCATTTCTCATGATACCTTGCACAAATTACAGAACTTCAATGTCAGTATATAGCCAACCGTTCTTTAAATATGACTATCAGGGCGTGACCCTTATAAAACTTATCTTAAGATTCGGCCTAAGCCAAGCAGACACGTATGGTGGCAGTGACACTCCAGGTACTAAGCGACTTGGGTTGCCAACATTTAAAATGTATGAAAATACATCCTACCAGCCACTCTTAGTAACATAAAATAACGCTGACGCTAATGATCTGTTTATAATACTTTCAACATCAATGACGACATTAGCACACGTGTTTCTCGATCTACTCATCTTCACTCTGAACTGCTGCAACACCGTACAGATTTGTTGTCATAGAGTTTAATATCTTCTCGGTAACTTGGGAATTTTCAGACCCACAAAATTATTTCACAAACTGGGATAGCAGAATGAATCCTTTTATTGTATCTAGTGCAGTCTATCCCGAATTTTATTTTTCATTAAATCCACTTTAGAAAAAGCTTGTTTACAGGAAACATTGCCATGGGGCAATAAAATCACAATCAGTACAAATTCCGCCAGTTCTTTGAAATCATTATTTCCATCGAGGTCTCACATGTGTTTAATAACACTACAGACTCGTTCTTTATTTCGCAGGAGATGCCGAGTTTTCTCCTCTGATCCAGTTTTCTGGACAGTACTGTGTTCGCTGGGAGTAACAGTTGTAGCCACATTGATAATGAGAAAAAAAAGGGGGAAGAGGTTGTGCGAGATATGCTGTGGATACTTTAGAGGAATGGAGACAGACAATCAGAATGAGGTATTGTCAGATTCGTTCCAGGGATATTATCGTATGTTTACATTGTTCAAATGTTCAAATTCTTGCATGCCCCTATAATTATTGTACGAATTTGTAACCCTGTTGCCCACTGAAAATCTCAATCGGAATGCAAGCGCAGTTCCATTTGCAGAAAAAAATAATATTTGAAGTTGTCAGAAACAGAAAATTGGACGTGGCTAGACGCCACAGATGATACAAAGCCTCTGGAAAAGCTCGAAAAGACAACATACGAGAGCAATAACATTCCCTTCAAAGTACTGGATAAGATTTATCCCAGAAAGATTCCCGTATTGTTCCCAAAGAGATAATCGATTACACATAACAGTATCAAAGTTTTTGTCGTAGTTACCTAAAGCGCCATAAATCCTAGATGATGGCGGTGAGTAGTGGTAATCAAACCAATATTAATCAAACAATCATAATATGATTCATAATCCACATTGTTATATGTATGTAAAGGATGTCATCAGCTCTTGTGTAGTGGCGAGTATCTCATAGTCGAAATGGTAGAAACAAAATTTCAAATCAAGGCAATGTCTAGGCGACAGATATGCAGCACATAAGAAACTACAATTTCAAAAGCTACAGCAAAGTGTACTTTAACATAAACACGCTGCACATGAATTTGCAATGTGCGTTTATGTTATAGTACATTCTCCTAGAAAAGATAAATATAAATGAACATGTAACCAAACTTGAAGGACACAACAAAGTCGCATAAAACTATCTCTTTTATATTCATAGATGCGAAGTCAATTGAGTAACCCCCTAATGAATGGTTGTACAGGCCAGGAGGCTTTTGTTTTCTTTTCTTTTTTCGTTTCAATCTCCCGTATCCCATTACACTTGTATTGAAACCATTTCTACAAACTTTTATCTTGATTAACATGAAGTTGACAGAAAAACAAACTTTTGCTAGGTTAGTGTTAAGAGGAGATACAAAAATCAACGATAGTGGAGGAACAAAATCATGTGAATATAACACATCAGATTTGTACTTGATAGTTTGCAAGTCCATAGGCTGTAAAAACAGGCCGTATTATCATATTTTGTGTTTAAACCCAGGTCCAGAAACTCTGTTTATGCGCTAGTCTCCGAAACGGAAAGGAGGCTGACAAAGTAAACCAAGCATAGACTCCGCGACAAGCAGTAGACGTCGCATTCATTAGTTAAAGGTTGTTCACCAATGGTATTGCATAGCTATTGCTGATGCACAGCAGCCCTTCATCATACCTACAGACAGTAGTAGGTTTATGGTTTTATTCTGTTTAGCACTTTCATACTTCACAGCATTCATTTGTGTAGCTATCGTCAAGTGCGAATGAACAACGGTGACCTTGTACACAAAGTACACTGAGGTGCTTCTCATCTACGGCAGAGCCTGAAGGAATACAAAAGAGATTTGTTGTCTCCATCAATAACAATGCCTCAACAGGCGTCAGCAGGCCCACACCTTGTTTCCAAGATTAGAGAGGCCTTTAAGTGAAACAGACAGTTTAAGTCCTAACAAACTCTCCTCTGGACGTCCGTGGACACGCCGTACATCAGAGTATCAACTTTTTCCAAAAGTTCGACATCACATGCACACATCGAGGTTGGCGGAAACAACTTCAGTAGTTGATTAAAATGTTATCTGTTTACTAACAGTATTTTCTATCTTTTGTGATCCATACTACCTATGTCATCCTCAATTTTTCAGATACTCTAGCATAGAAACAAAGCGTTTTTGAACTTGTGTTATTAACAACATACGAATATGAATCACATGGTATCTACCTCCACTGAGCCGTGTAACATTTATTTATTTATCTACACCTGTATAACTATTAGCATATGTAAGAAATTGCAACAGGCATCAGCATAGAAGCAAACTGGTTATCCGCCTGGAGCTTAGGAGTAATTAATTTTCTAGCGTGTGGAAGTCTTCAGCCTATCGCACATGAACTGGATCACTGGAGTATTTCTTCGGAAGCGCTACCTTTACCAGACTCAGAAGTCGCCTCTGTCCATTTGCATGTTACATTTTCGTCAGATCTCTCTAGCTATAAGTTTAAATACAGATGCTGTAGATTTGTACCTGTAATCTCAAATCTGTGGAATAATAAGGCACATCTGAGAAAGCGAATATAAAACAAACCACATTAGCATGTTCTGGAATTCAAAACTAGACTTTATTAAAGACAAAATTAAGCCACATACAGGCAGCGGTATAGTATATCATACTACGAGGTTCTGCAGAATTGAAGGAAAACTTTATTTCCGATATTCTGTAAAACGCCCCACAAGCATTAAAGCACACATCTCGTGCGGCGGCCACCGCAGCTTGGACTACCGCAGAAACAGTTATAACATCCCGGCAAATGCCTCACGTTCCCATATTTACAGTTACATTTACAATGATAATAAGTACATACCTTATCATAAGAGATATCGGAAATGTTGTCCTCTATCCGCATATTCCTGGCATCCACTCAGGAAATATTCATTCACATGGAGAGTTTAATATCTTAAACTGAGTGAATTTCTCTCCTGATGTATTATTTTAGTTCTTCAAATGTATGGAGTTTGTTGAGTAGACTTTACTTTTCAAGATACCCCACAGATAAAAATCACATACAGTTAAACTAGGGGGTCGTGATGGCCATAATTCTTTACTAATTACACTATCTTCAAAAATGTCCAGAATTAAGTTTAATGATTCAGCAGCTGTATACGCGATAGCAAAGTCTTGTTGGAAAAAACGTGGATCAGCTGTTCAAAAATAGTGACCTCTGCATTTATTGTTTGTTAAAAAATTATGGGTTCTATTATTCTGTTTGCATTTACTGCACACCAAAATTTGTCGTGCAAGGGAATCTTCGGTATAGAATCGGGTTTCTTTGTATAACAATATCTGTTATTTTGTGACGAAACATAACCATATATATATATATATATATATATATATATATATATGGAACAATGCTTCAACAGAGAAGAATATCAAGCGTGGACCAATTACTGTATCGTTTCGCAAAATCCAATTTTATTAGGGAAATTTACCCGACTCTGATGATCACGTGAAAAAAGGTGTATATGAAACAAACTCCATATATTGTAAGAATTAAAAAAAAACACTAGGCGAGAAATTCACTTAATTTCGGATATTGAACTCTCGAGTGTGAATGAAAATTTCCTGAGAAAATGCCAGAAATATGCGGATAAAGAAGGACAGCACTTCCAATATCTCCTGTGGTAAGGTAATATTATTGTAATTATTGTAATTGAACTATGGAAACGTGAGGCGGTTGCGGAGATATTATAACTGTTTTGACGGGCGTCCGAGCTAAAGCGGACGGTGCGCGAGCCGCGTACCATGGCCACAGTGTGAACAAAAGGCACTGTATAACTTAAAAGCTAAAGCTAAATTGTGTTAACGGAAAGAAGAGCTGAGTAACAAAGGCGTTCTTAACAATGTGAATGATTCACGATGGAATTAATTAAGTGGACTTAATCCGAAAGCATAACAGTATAAGATACGGATGGTAGCGATTTTACCTACAGTGCATGTCGCATAATATGTTACAACCCATTTCATAAGCTATTAATCCAGGTTTTCTAAGGAATTTGTAAAATCCACTTCCAATGTGTGTTTCTGCGTTCTGTAAGGTCAAGAAAATGAATGATCATGCAAAAGTCAGACTTTACATTGAGTAGAAAATATTGGAGGGGAGAGAATAAGGAAAAATCTAAATCTTAGCCTCAATGACGTATGAAAGACTTAGAATCTATATACTATGTCATATTGCAATTCCGAGGATGGCGACAGAGAGGGGAGTAAAATCGGCTGAGGAGACCAGAAGTCGGCGGAGGGAATAGTTCAGAATTTATATCAGAAAATATCAGAAGTCTTAACCAAGCAATAAACGCAATAAGAATGATGGCGGTTACACATGATAAAAAACCATCTATTAAATTCTGAGGACACTTCCCTTTCTTCTGTTTATTTTATTGGATATTATCACATGAAAAATATTGTGGCAGAATGAATCCGCCACAAATTTTAGGATTTTCTATCTTAAAATTAAACGAATTCATAAGAATTTCATTCTTCTTTTGCCAAAGTAGGTCATAGAGGCAGCTGCAATATTCACTCACTTTGATATATGTGGCTAAATTACTTTGAAAATAGAAAAATGGTAAATTTGCAATCGGTTCACTCTGGTTAAAACCCTCAAGTTAGGGCGTCGGTCTTAGCAACAGAGAATGCGTAGGTTGAAATCCTGCCCGCTTCTAGTCTGGACTTTGCTGAAAACGAAAACCTGTTGAAGTGATTCATTATTTGCATACGTCGATGTGCAGCCCTTAATGTGTAAGTAATCGACACAAGACGTTAATGCTGAATTAATGCATCAGGAACAGTTGAATGTCTGGGAGGCCCAATGCTCTGTGTTCTTCCTGCCAAATGATTTAAGTGAGTATGTACTGCGGTACCAGTTGACCTATACTCAGGCCTTATGCGGACACACAACCTGGAGGTCTGTTAGACACGCCTTGCCTTCTTTACACATGAAGCGCGTTTCTATTATATAATTGTATGGGCGTACCATAACGCGAAGTGGATGAGCCCTGGGCCAACAAATAGAGCAAACTCCTCACCAAAAGGTGCAGAAAAGTCTCATATACTTCCAACGTAACAGGCTAATGAAAATAACTCTTCAACCTTGTGTTGGCCAGATGCCTATAGCAAAACACAGCACTTACTTTGTTTCAACATCTCCACCTACTATTGCTGCACGTTAATAGGTTTATCTCGTACAATGCTAATTATTGAGGAAAACGTCTGGGAAAGAATATATAGGTTTGCAATCTATGCCAATTTATTGGAAGTGGTTCTTCCTTTAATATCCTACGACGTGTATGTATGCAACATATCCTTAGATGGGATACCTTAGGCCCTGTGGCTATCTTTATAATAGTTGGAAACTTTTAAAAAATAAATTTGGGCCGAAGTCACCCCACACAGACAGTACCTCCAGAAGTTATTCCTCTCCATTTTAAAAATTCTAGCAGCCAAATTAACGGAGAGAAAACTTCCAGTAATAATATACAGAAAAAGGAAATTACATTACAGTTTATGTTCTGGCGTTTTTCTAGATCATCCATCTGTTAGTTTTATACTTTTTTGAAAATTTAACTTCTGCGCATGTGATGTTCACAAAATTACTTTATATATTTATTTAGTAGAGTGATTTTATATAAGCGCTGATGACCTTAGCGGTTTAGCGCCCTTAAACCGCATCTCATCATCATCATCATTTTATATAATATGTGCCAAATTCACCATCATATAATTTAAACTGAAGAAAAAACAAATTTGTGAAGTGAAAACAGTCATTAATGACGAAGTTTAGTAAAACGGTCTATAATTATCTGACTGACGCTTCTTTCTCGTCAGATCAAAACCAATTTTCGCTGCAATTTAAAGTATTATACCAACTCATTTGCTCTATTAAATGCAATTAACACCTCACAAGGAAAAATTTTTAAAAATTGGTGCAATTTACAGAACATTATAAGACTAATAAAACGAAAAATCTTGAGAAACGAACCCGTAAACCGTAATACGATTTGCTCTTTCTGTCTATTCAAAATGAAACATTTCTCTCCGTGGTTCTAGTGGAATGTATTAAACTCGAACGAAAACATTCTGGAGTGTATAGCTACATCCAGAAATTGTATATATGGTGCCTACACGACAGTGCGTTGGTATGGCATATCGTCACGAGCATAACTGTATGCCTAGTAATGATGTGTAGAAAAGTAAACTTTCAAAAATAACATTTTAAAATTATCAAAAAATTATTTTCCAGTATATGCAATATGAACTTGAATATAAATAATGACAGGGTGAGTGTTCCCGCCAGTTTATTTCGTCTTTCCTTTCTTTGTTTTACCATAGCTGGGAAGTTCCTTAACAGCTTTTCCTTGCAGAAAACGATTTCTATCGGAATGCGGCATGCGTTTTCTGTGGTTGAAAGGTTTCCTTTTTTAAGCCATATTCTTGTGAAAAATTTAGATGCCAACTCAGTGATAGCGTTTCGTCAATAAACTTTCCGTAGCTAACAGAAAAAAGGGTTGACTAACACAGCATTAGCATGTATCTAAATAATCTGGTGAAGAAATCGATAGTGTATCATTAATCTTCATTAATGCAGATTAAACTCTGGAATTAATTGTTCTTCCATACAAGTCGTATGTTGGACAAGGTTGGAAAGGTAGAATCAGAACGACTGATAAATGCGAATCAGTTGGAGAATTTAGTGTCGTGCCCGCACGTTGCCAGGGTAGCTCAGTGGTTAGAGCAACTGGACGGAGACCGGGAGGTCCGTGGTTCAAATCCCGGCTATAGCATTGAATTTTTCAGTCGTCTGATTCTACCTTTACAGATTAAACTCGCTTACTAATCGATTTAGACGAACTGGAGTATCACAATGAGCATAAGGGCAAAGCAGGCATGAGACATATTTTCAAAATCATATTTCTAAAACGAGATAACATCAACTTAAGTAAGTCCTTAACTTTTATACCATAATAACCGTATACCCATATATATTTACATTTGGTATGAGAAGCCAAGTACTAGCACACACGTAAGTTATTTTCTTTACACATCTGTGGCACAAACCTCCATAATACGCTAAGCAATTTTTGGTAGCGAATCTGGAATGTCGAAATTACACCTTAAACTTGAAGCAATAATTCGCTATCTCCAGAATAAAACTATGATTAGCACAAAAGTAAGCAAATAACATCGCTGTGTTGTGTTTTTCTTATTCGGTCAGGAATTCGTTCTCAGTTGTTAAGTATATGATTTGTCAGAGTTTTATTTACAAGCACTGAGAAAAGTAAGCCAAGCACCTGTGGCAGCAAGATTCACTGCTTCATTTCGAAATTGCTATTCTCGGTAACTGATTTGCAAAAATTACTCAAATTACTTATTTATATAATGGACATTTTGAGCTGTATGTGCCAGGAAGATAGACCGTATCACATTGGGAAAAATCCTATCTTGGAAATCACAAATATACTTTACTTCACTTTAGTTTTAATCAATCGCCTAAATGAAGGAAAATTCTTATGTGATACATTCACATGACTTTCTCTACACCCTATCATTTATTAGTGAGTACAACTATTCTTACTAAAGCTTGTTTTTATATCTACTACGTTTTAATCCAAAAAAACCTTTGCAGAAATAGCTACATTACACATTTCATTATAGATACAAAGAGACATTCATAGTCAATATTTAAGAACTGGACGCTATAAATTGGCGTTAAAATTCCATACTGTTTCCATGCAATCACGAGAAGCAACTGAATGTTGAAAGGACTTTAAAGAATGACCAAGAAATGAACAGTTCTAGCCATTAATAGCGGATATCTCAGAAATGGCGTATGCCACAAAAAACTTATTTGAAATAAATTGTATTCTAAAGAGGTCTATATTTTTTGTGTAATACGTTTTAATCTATCGTTTAACGCTTACCAATTATAGAAGATTCCTTACGAATGAAGAGGACTTCAAAGGCTATTTCCAGAAAATTCAAGATAAACATTTTGTTTTGTCGTGTAAATATGTTTAATATATGATATTTTAATAAGAATCTTAAAAACATTCTTTTTATAAAATCAAAATTTTCGAAAAAGTTCCATGTGAAGGGTAGTTGAGGTTGGGAGGTTTTGTTGAAGATCTTCGTGTCGCATCCTTGGAAGATACTGAACTTAAATACCAAGTTTGGTACTTATCCGAATTTTCGTTTTTGAATTATGCTGTTCACAGAACACAGACTTTGAGTACCACACACACACACACACACACACACACACACACACACACACACACACAGACGGACATGTTTCCAAAAATGCTTTATTTGGATTCATGGGTCCTCAAAACATGTATTTCCGGTGAAATCTCGGTATCGAATTTTTGGGTAGAATGCAATACCTTCTCTACCTACTACGTGCATGGTAGAGAAAGCAAAAGTATATCGCTGTGTGAAAACTTTGCTCTTTATCTGACCACAAGAAAAAAAGAACAGCTACATACCACTTGAAAAAATCTGATATGTTGCATTCACATGTCTTTCTCTATTAACACTTCTACAAAATACTACTACAAGGGCTTATTCTTCTAGCTAGTTCTTATTAATCGAGATAAACTTTCATTACACTTTTCGTTTTAGACAAAAGAAGGAATCAGTAGACTGAAGCGATAGTAAGATTTTTTTTAAAAAAGGCGGTTCTCAAGTGATTTATCACTTAATAAAAGTATAATTATATTTACAAATTCAAGCCAATAAAACAGAATATCTCGGAAATGTTTAACGCCACAAGCATTTTATTGTGTCCATTAACGAGACATACATTTTGTGCAGTAAGATTTTGTCTATCTCCTACGGTTTACTAGTTATACAAAACTCATCAGAATGAAGAGGACTTCACAAGTTATTCAAGAAAATTCAAGATGTACATTTTATTTGCCATGCAAATATCTTAAACACATATTTCTTTAATCAAAATCATTATAGCCATTTTTGAAACAATAAAAAAATAAAGAAAATTGTTTCATGTGTAGCTGTTTCACGATGCCAGGATGATGGTGCGACAATTTGAAGCACGAATGTAGTTGCCACCCTTTCTCGTTGTCTCCAGTATCAGCTGTTGATTCTGCTGCCGGCTGCTCCAGTGGTTGAGCTACGAGTATTTTCCCTCAGAGTATGCGTGGATGATTGTGAAGAGCAACAAAAGTTTAAATTGAGTGAGAAATTTATTGTGAACTAATATTTGAATTAATGAAGTGATTTGCAACCGTTGAGATAAAGAAATAGTTTGTTTATGAATCGTAGCACTAGACATTGTAACAACTGGATTATTATACCGGCTAATTTCTGCAGTATTAAAGTTAGGGTTGGAAATAACTGTTCCTGCAATAAAAGAAACTAGAAGCGTAAGGTGCTGTGAATCGCTAAAATGTTTACCGGCAAGATCCTCGCGAGAACCGCTACTCACACAAGAGCGTCACTGGGCGCTTAAAATCACACACATAAGTACTGCTGACGTACCAACAAGAGTAATTAATGTATGCACAACTGTGTGCACGAACGTCAATCCGTACCATTCACGGTACCAGAGAAGAGTAACTTTCTGATTTAAACGCACGCCTTCTCATTACTTAAGCCACGCCTACATTAGAATTACTCCCCACCAAAATTCTACCTTATATGTTGCCAAATCTCAAGACTGTAAGTATCCGAATGTGACACTGTTTCTAGTCGACGATTGGCTTTTCTAAGGATTTCCTTTTCCTCTCTAATTTCCAGAATTGGCCTACGTGGATGTTCAAGCGTATTGAATTTACTTCTACCTTCCCAGAACTTTTATGCCTAACGCGTTCGCTCTTCGCTTGTTGCTAATGACTTTGCTTACATGGATCACTACTGACTTTCGTTAACCTGACTCCTAATTACCGTCTTCTTCCTGGACAAACCTCTCAACTCAAGCTATACATTATACATTGATTTAATATACGGAAGTTATTTATTGTAATTACTTCTCTATCTTACTGTTATTTAAGTATTTATATCTACCGTTAATTAATTACGGATCACATGCAAAGAGTAGTTTTGGGTCGGGGGATTTTCTTGAAACTTTTTGGATAGCATGTTTGAAAGACGCTGAACTTAAATACCTACTAAGTCCTTTATTTAACCAACTTTTCGTTTTAGAGTTATGTTATCCACAGACATAGACACAGCGCGCGCACACACACACATACACACGTAGATACAGACCTTTTTTTAAACAATTAATTTTTATTCAAGGCGCCTCAAAACGTATATTTCCAGTGGAATCTCGATATCGAGTTTTTAGGTATAATGTAATATTTCATCTGCTTACTATAGATAAGCAGTAGAGAAAGCAAAAATTATGTTTCAGATTAGCATAGAATAAACATTGTGAACAAGGAGAAACAGCATTAGCACATTGTATAATTTATAATTAGGTGGAACAAATTGAACATTAGATACGATTAAGATTCTATGAATTTCTACCATTAATTCTCGTTGTATAGAACCTACAAAGCCTAGCATGATATATGCTAACCTGCATCCCCTTCTCCGACTTAATTTACTTCTCCATCCCACTCCCCTGGCTATTCATGCATACCTCTATTTACATATTGCTTATATATTCCTGCTGCCACCTACGAGCTCATTTGAAACATTTCAATAAATATCGTGCATATGTATGTTGAGAAATACTTTTGAAGAAAATTAGTAACGTTCCTCTCTGCAAGAAGTAAAAGCATGATTAGAAAATGAAGTCATGAATAGCATTAATTTAAATCCAGTGAAAGTTAAAATGCTGAAGGAGGTGTATTGAACCCCATAGTCTCCCTTTTAATACGACTATGCCCACGTATTTAATGCACTAAGTACCTACCTACGCATTCTTCCTTCCCTTTCTGGCGCCAATCTGTTTTAAACCTACCTTACCGCTTACCGAAATGCTTTAAGCACACTGTAGAGATCGTCCAGTTGATGTATTCCATTTATTCGATGCTGGCACACTCTTATTTTAAAGCGTAGCGAGGAAATATTTCTGTAAGTTTCTTAATACAACGATACTTCAAAATCACTCATTTTGCGAAAACTACTCTGTTTTATAGTTTAGAGTTTCAACTACGCCTATGATTTTTAAACGCAGTTTAAGATCAATTATCATCTAAGCGAAATGTTAAGCGGAGGTCAATGACTATGGAAATACTGGCCATTGGCAAGGCTTTGTTATTGATTTCTGTAAATAACTTTTTAATTCAGAAAATTTACAACAGTAACGTTTTTTGTATGTGTTTGTGATTGCAAATCTAAACAAAACAAAAGTAAATAAATAAGATAATTTAAAAATCAAGGCTGAACCGTAAAGATTGTGCACTAATTATGTTCCTAAATAGATAAATGGATATGGGGTGCCAACTGAGCAGTTCTATTCAGTGCGTTCCCTGTGTAAAGCTTACGACAAAAAGTATTAGAATATATATTTAATCTATTAACAACAAATAACAACACACTGTGGTTCAGGATCCGAATTTAGATGAACAAAATTCGCTGCAGACGCATCAATATAACATTTGGTAGGTGTGTATTTCAGGTGTCTGCTCTTGATGACTATGTTTAAATTCAAATTGAACCATTTAAAGTTAATACACTTTACGTGCAAGAGGAGAGAGGAAAAGGGCAAAGAAGGGGGAAGTTATATTAGCAGTTAAAGATCTGTTCCTGGAGCAGAAAACTGTGTTTGACTTAGAAGTTTCGCCCGTCTTGTTTTTGTATTTGGTATTAAGGTTATCTCTTAAACCAAAATGATCATTAAAGTTAAATGCCTAACTTGAACACATTATTAAGTTTTATATCCACATTCTGAAGCTGAAGCAATAATGTATATGAAACAAATTGGTTCTGTTAGTACTTTAAAATAATAAAATGGTCTTTAGGTACACAACAGTATTAACAAGTTCACCGTTTGAACGTTTTATATTGTATGAAAACATAATAGCATGCAGGAATAAGAATTTACTACTAGTTATATCCTTAAATCCGTATGACAGGCGTTAATAATAATATATGAAAGAAATACAAAAATGGCTTATGGAAACCACTGTAAGAGATAAAATAAAGCCGAATAAGAATGATAATTATAAAAACAGTTTCGAAATGTATAAATGTGCTACAACATGTGGAGTTATTCTGCTGAAAAATTTATTTTATGCTCATTACTGCTTCTCCTCCTGTTCTTTACCTTTTGCTTCAAGGGCAGAAAGGCTGTATCATTTTAATAGTTATTAAAACTTTGTGATGTTAATACCTATTTATGGCAAGAAATGCATTAAAAATATCTTTGCGAACACGAATAATCTAAATTGATCGTCAGTGAGGTGAGCAGAAATATGAAAGCAGAAACAAAGAAAAATCTGACGTACAACCTCAGCCCATATAGATTGAAAACTAAAGACTGTATAGATGAGGTCGGTAGAATGTGCCAGCTGAATGACAAAGGTTTTGAAAGACCTTGACTCCTACAAACGAAATGCTATAAAGTGATGAATTGTGTACATTTTCTCAAGCTTTGAAAGGGACTCATTGTTTCTACACACTGGATCGTAAATAATCTGAAATTTGGTGCTAGAATTGTCGCGGTATCGTTTGTGTTATCTTATATGCTGAGCGCCTGTTATTATTTTACTATTTTGAATATTGAGTTCTTTGTCCTCCGGCTAGCTATTATTACTCAGTCGAGCAAATTTCTTGAACAGGGTGTGTAAACGGAAAGGAGTTGTTACTAAAAGATAACACTGATAAAAGAATTTGTTTTTACACTTTTATTGCCGTCACACTGAATTAATTTCATTTATTTCATCTTGATACACGCCCGACTGAAACTGTTATATTTTCGAATGTAACTATGATCACTTATTTGCCGCACATTATTAATTCGAGTATTTCACATTTTTGTAACTAGCTTTACGACGCGAGAGATTCTGTAGAATTGCGCGACGTGTAACCCGTGGATGATTCTGTTGGACTGTGCGACGTGTAACCCGTGAATGATTCTGTTGAACTGCGCGACGTGTAACTCGTGAAGGATTCTGTTAAACTGCGCGTAACCTGCCCCCGGCTTTAGAATTTATACTCCCTCACCCCGATATGCCTAAACATTATAACAGAGCTGCTATTGGTTAATAAAGCGCGCCAACATTATTGTCTATTTTTTTATCCAATCAAAATTACGAACACATATGCTCTAAGGAAGATATTCCCTCCATTTCTAAAGAAAGGCACGCTACTCTGACGTCATTTGTTTGTCTCTTCTAATTGATAAACAACTCACCCCCTCGTTTCATTGTTACCCGCTCCTATTGCCAGTTTCAGTGAGGCCGTGTAAACTTATTTACTAACAATGCTTATAATTAACAAACATCTCAAATCATTGTCATACAATAATGTTAGTTTACACTACAATCACTCTGGCATTCACAGTGTTGTGATATAAAATACTGCCTCAGAATTCAATGCTTAAATATTCTTGTTGCAGTACTAATTGAGCTGTAACAATTTCATTAGATGGTAGTTATGACATATTTAAAACAAAAGTGTAATGTAAAACTAATTAATTGTGCAACACAGTGATGCTTTTATGCTGTAACGAGAATGTTATTAGATTTATTAAGCTTTAAAGTTTGAAGCTATTTTTACTTTCTGTAATACTTACGTATAGTAAGTAGAAAAAGTATTACATTCCACCCAAAAATTCTGTACGAGATTTCACCGAAAATACACGTTTTAAGCATTTTGAAAAAAAAGGCCCGTGTATGTATGTTTTTGTGAACAACATAACTCATAAACGAAAAGCGGCTGTTAAATACCAGTCTTGCTATTTAAGTTTGCGGTCTTCTTAGGCTGCGGCACGAAGATTTCCAGGAAAATCCTCCCTCCAAATTAGCCTTTACATGGAAAAATTTTCCTTATATTTTATTTTCTTTGGCTCTAAAGATTTTGATTAAAATACCATGTGTTTAAAATATTTATATGACAAATGAAATGTACGTGTTGAATTTTCTGGGAATAACCTGTGAAGTCATCTTCATTCTTAATTAATTGTGTATAACTTGTAAATTGCAAGAGATAGCCAAAACCTACTATATAAAAAATCATACAGTAATATATCACATAATTTTTTGTATCATTAATCATTTATGAGATATTATTTATTATTGGTTTGAATTGGGAATGATTTATAATTTTTCAGCTGCATATTCACTATTCTTTTGTTATTTTTTCTCGTTGTCACGTAAAAAGAACGGAATTTTAAAGGCATCACATAGCGACCCATTCTTAAAACATTTGACTCTCGCCTATGCCTACTGAATTCCCATAATCCCGTAACTTATACCTACAGGGAAATATGTAATAAAACATTTCTGCAAATGTTTATCTCGATTAACATGAAGTAGATAGAAGAATAAGTTTTTGTAAGAAAAGTTTGTTGAAGTATGGGTAAAGTCATATGAATATAATACCTTTTTTTTGTTGTTTGTTTTTTTTTGTTTGTTTTTGTTTTTGTCTTGTGGTCGAGTAAGAACTATAGAATTTCAAAGTCATCATATAGCAATCCACTATTTAAAAATCTGACTATAGCTTTAGTCTTGAATATCCTTCTTACACCTACAACGAAATGTGTATATGTGTAGGATGTGCTAATCGGGGGGGGGGGACACCTCGCTCACTGCGTCTATCTTATTTATTGTGGCTACAACCCCCACCCCGGGAGGCAGGGATGAGGTGAAGGAGCCGGAAGAAGTCCCAGGTCCGCGGTCAGACAGGCCTATAGAGACGCGCTGATGTCCCTAATACTTCCAGTTGGAACATCCGCGCACCGGTGAGTGAAGAATCCTCAAGAGGGCGACGCAGCGACCCTAACTGGCGGGACAGATTACTCTGATGTATAAGGGGAGAAATGCTTCTAACGCGCATACTTCCACACTATCTGCACCGCCAGCACCACAAGGCCTGAAATCACACCTGAAACGTGAAATGGAGACGAAATGGGAGAAAGGAGAGATCGTGGTAGAGTACACCACGCGGCATTCGCCTTAGTGACTAGAGGAAAACCACGAAAAACACGATGGTCAGTGTGGGCGACCCTCAACCACCCGAATGCGGTCTACAGACGTTGCCGCCTGAACCATCACGCTCGGTGTGTACATGTATGATGAATGTTTATCTCGATTAGCAAAAGCGGATAGAATATAAACTTTTGTAAGAATACTTTGTAGAAGAGTGAGTAGAGAATACACAAGACTGCAATACACAAGGCTTTTGGAAGATGTAATACTGCAAGTTGAAAACGTATACCATGATTATGCGCAGACCTTGAGAAGTATAGCATTTTATCAGTGAACCAATATTTTCTTTCTAAATACAAAGCGTTGCTTTAAGTTGCATAGGAGCCTGCCGCCCATGAAAAGCAACAGCGTATGGGCTTTTCCATTTCAAATTGTCCAAATAGTAGGAAAATCGACCTTTCATTTTTTAAACGAAACAAAAGCTTTTTGTATTGGGAGACCCGATAATTACTCTATGTAAACTCTTAAAATTCAGAACATTATAGTTTTGCAATTAAAATTGTTCAAATTTATCGTATCCTCCTAAAATTCCTAACTTCAAACTATTATAACTCTGAAACCTTTAAAATCGAATTATTTAAATCGAGCTTTATTTTGATTCCTTAAACTTAAATTTCATGCTGATAAGAAAAAATATTCTTATTTTTATTTACGTTAAGAAATTTCTACTTTTTCAAGTGTAGGCGGTATAGGATTAAGAAAATTAATTGTAATATATATATATATATATATATATATATGAAAAAATTCCGTATTTTTAAACACAACCAAACAAATATTATACTGTAATTGTGACTGATAAGCATTCGTCTAAAATAATTAAAGAAATAAATTACTTAAGACGCGGGAGGTAGTAAAACACGTGCTCATGATCCCTCTCACACGTTTGTTTTGAACTTAAGGTCAAGCAAGCTGTTGTGCGTAAGGTTAAACTATGAGAACGCTTACTAAGCAGTCTGCGAAACTGAGTATTTCCTCACAGATTCACATTGCTACAGGTAGATGTATAGTATAACATTAATAAGATACCGAGAACAGCATTAACTTACCAATTTTTCTACCTCCTGCAGATAGTCAACTCAGATCTACTCTTTTTGCCATGTTAACAAAATCGTTTCTCATGGCAAGTTCTGCTATATTCTTCTGATTCATAGAAGTATTTATCTAATTTAGTTGTTTCATCTGAAAGCCCATGACCTATCTTTCTGTCCGCACCAGATATAATTATACCTTTCCTATTCACTTCTGCTGCTATGTGAATCATATGCCAACTTGAACGCGTATTTAAAGCTCTTTAAGATTTCATTGCCCATTTTCATATCAGCCTGATAAAAAACCTTTTCTTCTAGAGCCTTCTCTATATCTTTCACTTTACTTTTGGGGTATTTTGCTTCAGTTAATATCTTTTTCTTTTTTGTACCCAAACCAATCACAGTAAGCGTTTCGTTTAATGCAGCTGTGTAGAGACTAGCCTCATTGGATTGTACTTCACTACTAGTCTGTATCACTTACTATGACTAAACTTTCCCGCTTGAACACTAGAAATTATTGGTTACGCATTTTCTTCTAATGACCTTGCCTGCTCTCTTGTATCATTTTTCTTTAATTTAATTCTGTTTGACGCAAATACACGAATTGTATTTTGATATCGTTCTGGAACGCCATATTTGTCTGCCCTAGAATGAGTACTATATGCAGCGCTTTAGCGGTAACTTTTTTGTAAACTGGAAGTTGAAGGCGGTTGAAGCAACGATGATCAATGTAAGATCTGCGTTCCATTTTAGGCAACCTATGAAAGAAGTATCGTAATGCAGAAAATGTATATGCATATTACGACAAAACCTTAACTTGATTAAAGCTTCTTTAGATTTTTATTTTCTTACCTTGAAGAAAGACCCACAAGAACGTATCACTAACAAAAATATAATTAATACCCACGTGTGCTTAACTCACAACACTATAATTAACAGTGTCGTCCTCCGTGGTGTGTGGTTACCATGCTAGCCTCTAGTTCCCGAGGTCGCGGGTTCAAGCCCGGTGGAGGGCGATGAATTTTTTTCGGGCGTAAAAATCCTTAGCATGGCTTCCTTCGGAAGGGAAGTAAAGCCGGCGGTCCCGTGTCGTAGGTTTATGGCGCGTAAAAGAACCTCAAGCCTGATAAAGAGGCCTCTGAGCAAAATTTCCGGTCTTTCACGCCCAATATAGAATGGGACGCTAAGAACCACGGCAGTTAAAGAACGTCCATAAATTAAAAAAAAATTAATTAATAGTACTAGCGTTCGGAAAGACCGAAGAAAATAGAGATACACATGAAATACGAGTTTGTATTGTCATAGCGTGCCTTCTTTATATCACATATGTGTAGCATGCGAGTGTCTGGCGGACATTGTGCATAAACCACATAAACCGCTGCTTTACTCACTTTTTCTGTTGTAACTACGAACACCCTAACTTTATCACTTTACCAGCATAGCCGACTTCTCTTAATGACACTATGAATTATTCTCAATCTAACATTTTAATTTTATAAAACTCCCAAGACGCTTCAAATAAGTAAAAACTGTATATAGATTTATATAATATTATAAAAATAATTAGTAATGCTGTAATGAAATATTAACTTTTATCTACAAAATGTGATTTGGTACAACATTCTAAATAAAGAATTCCAGAGTTATGTACACTTAAAATGTGATAAAATGAATGAATACGATACATTTATTGTTCAATAACGTGACGACCGTTGGGTTTTAGATGCTAATATGTGATAAATGTGCTTTCCTTAGCATCCCTTATTAATAGGAAAAATTACAACAAGATTTTTTACCGTTCGATTTCACATGGAATGTCCCGTATACAGTTGTAACATAGAATGATGAATCATAGTATACACATGCCTTATAAAATCTGATAGAACGATGTGGGTTTACATAACACGCAGGAAAACTTGTATGTCTAAATGTTAGAGCGATGAAATTTGGAAGAGTTGGCATTATAGGTTGAGCCCTTAGGTAACATCCCGTGGCATCGAGAAACCAATAGAATATGTGCATATTCTTTGTTCAGTCTTTCAAGACAGTGAAGTCTCGAGGCCAGTGAGCAGTTATAACAAAGAGCCGCCACACGTAGCCGACCTGGGCACGAGCAACCGGTTTTCTACCTTCCCCTATCCACTGTCTCAAAAAGCTCTGAACGAAGAATACTTTGAATGCTTTAATAGTCTGTAAAATATGACCAGTTCAGCAGTGGTTACTGTTTATCTCAACTTGAATTTCTGTGGATCATTAAGAGGGCACTTTAAAAGCACTGGCTGGTTGTTAGCAACATTTTGCAATAACTGTTATGATTATTTGTCCATAGTCATCATCTCAACCAAATGAGAAAAGTTGATGAGCCATCACTTTTTCACTACACCGCAGCGCTCTAGGAGTACGGTAAAAGCATTCCCAGAAGTCAGGGCTACAGCAAAAGGAAATTAGCTATTACAGTACTTGTGGGTATGCTTGCCTGCAAAATGGGACTTCAGTTTTGAGTTGTATCTGAACAGTTTTGATCACAATTCTATATAATGCACATATTACGCAGACGAAAATACAGATTTCCTTTTTATTACTTTATCTATTATTTACCTATGATAGAGGAAGTATTGCTTTCCATTCTAAAATTCTACTTCGATATTTCACCAGAAATGCACATTTAGAGGTTCCCTGAACCCCAAAAAATATTTTTTTTAGAAAAAAAAAGTCCGTCTCTGTCTCGCTCTTGCTCTCTGTGAGTTTGAGTAGCATGACTCAACATTGAAATATCGGATAAATACCAAAATTAGTATTTAAGTTCAGTATCTTCCAAGGATGCGACAAAATTATTCCATAATTTCCAAAAGTTTCTTTCTTCCGCTTTCGTGAGAAATAGCATGTGAAATTATACCAAAACCTGATAAAATTAAGATATAAACTTCGGGATGACCAAAAAATCAAAATAAATGCTGATATAAAATTGGATCCGCTCACTCAAAACTATCCCTTGCATGGAAATCTTTTGGTTATTTTTTCATTTAAAATTCCTATCCGAATTTAACTTAAAATACCATATGTTTAAGAAATTTTCATGACTAATAAGCTGCTTGTCTTAAATTTTCTACAAATTACCTGGGAAGTGCTCTTCATTTGGAATGAATTTGGTATACTTTAGTGTTACCAGTAAGCTTTAAGAGGTAGATAAATATTTACTGGACAACAAAATGTAGTTCTTGTTTAAAGACCCACTCTAGTAAATTATGTAATACCTAGGTTCCATTTCCGAGATATGCATTGTTATTTGTTTGACCTTTTAAATACATTATATACAGGACAAACAGATTTTTTGGGGAAATGAAAATCAGGAACACTCTTGCAACTCCCCTCCCCCAATAAAACTCTTTAAACATCTATAAAATAGGAAAAAATAACTATGGTAATGCCAGAATGTATTTACTTACATTATAACTTTCAATAAACTTCAAGATTTTCAATTTTATATTTCTTGGAATTGTGTATATCTGACAACAGCTTAGATTCTTTTTTAATCCAGTCGTAAAACTCTTATATAGGTAAGATCAAATTGAAATTTAACAATTACTGATTTAATTAAACTAAGTGAAGCCTTGTTTTCCTCATCATTCCAGTAAGCGTTCATAATACTAAATACTCGTTCCAAACTTGCACTGCTGCCTGAAAGACACCATATAAATTCAACAAAAACTAATAGTCTGTCCACTGATACAACATTTTTCTTTGCGTTTCTCCAAACAAATATCGCCCTGTCAGCTACACTTAACTTTTCACTGGTTTAGTTCTTTCTATACACATTTACAGCTTTTACAGGTTGATTAAACTCATCAAAAAGTGTAATGTCACTGAATTGCTCTGGAAGTCTCGTATCTTTTTAGGGATCTTCATACGTTCTTCAAAATTTCTTCAACTTCATTCTACATAGGCTTCTTCTTCAAAGTAAATCAGTTAACACTTTGAATTCTTAGCTATGTATCTTCCCTTAAGATACTCAACAGTCGTTGAAAAATGAACCAGTGGCACATGAAAACTGAGGCAATGACAGCTTCTTCCTCCAATTTTCTAAATAAAGTTTTCACACCAGTCTATAAAATTTATTAGATCTGCGGTTTACCAATTTAGTAATGAGTTTCTTAATTTCAAACAAAGACTGCACAATTTGTTGAATGTCCTTATAAATCGCCAGTTGAGATGTTAAGAACTTCAACCAAAAAGAGAAGCAAGGTTCTCAAAAACTGTTTTGAGAACATTTGGACATCGGTCTATAGTCAAGAAATATTCTTTAAGATCATCATAATAGGTCTATAATACGTTTGGAGGCTGACAGTAATGTCATCCGCCTTGTTTTTACATAGCTAAGAAGATTCTTTTATTTCACCTCTGGAAATGTGCAAAATGCTTTCAATGATTCTGTTCTGACAGCATAAATATGAAAATAGTGGATTATTTTATACACAATGCCTCCGTAATCTCCTGGAAGCGAATCTGCTGCTGCGGTCTGAATGCTGTTGTGAAGTATTTGTGCACTGCACCTTATTCTAATTGTTTATCAATTTTATTTCCTAATTTGTAGTAAACATTGCTGCTTCCCTTCCTTTCTGCACTACCGATCTTTGTATTAGGTTATGAGCAGATATTGCAACGACCTTGTCTAAAATTTCCGTCAGGTATGCTGCCGAGTTTCAGCAGTTTCGTTAAGAAGAATGCTAAGTTCAATAATCTTGACTTTCATTCCCAAAGAAAGAATGAAATATCTCACAAGCACGGGTACAATGTTTATGTTTGGAGGAATCAATCAACACAGAAATGTCATCCTCCGTGGTGTAGTGGTTACCATGCTAGCTTTCAGTTCTCGAGGTCGCGGATTCAAGCCCGGGGGAGGGCGATGGATTTTTTTCGGGCGTAAAAATCCTTAGCATGGCCTCCTTCGGAAGGGAAGTAAATCCGGTGGTCCCGTGTCGTAGATTTACGGCACATAAAAGAACCTCAGACCTGATAAAGAGGCATCTGAGCAAAATTACCGGCCTTTTACGCCAGCATAGAATGTGACGCTAAGGACCGCAGCAGTTAAAGAGCGTCCATAAATAAAACTATTAAAAAAAAACACACACACAGAAATAAACCTAACAGCTTCCAGCCCTTTTTACAACTACTTTTAAAGCAAAAGGGGCCAACACGTTTACTAAACTGTTTTTGCACTTAGTACGGTTACAAGTAAAATTGCTTTGGTTAAAAACCTTGCTTCCAATTGAAGAAGTGCAGTCCATAGAACGGAAGCTATGGTATGTATGACGATGTGATGTCATTGTACCTTTTTGTGCTGCAACTTGTAGTTCTTTTTTCTCTGCAGCAATGGGAGTCCGTCATTTTTATCGACAATGATGGTAACGTTGCATATTTATGTGTCTTCTTGCTGATGTGGCCGTTGATGTCTGCTCTCTCGCCAGGTGCTATTGAAAACGTGGAGTTACACCACGTACACTAGACTTTATCTTCAGATTTTGGCTTTCGAATACGCTTAAAGTCTTGTTGAGTTATCACTGAATATGCATTTTCTTTTAAGTATATAAATAATTTACTTTCCTGAATATTCCATAGTTATTTATTTAAGTTTAAACAGAAAAATATAGAGCAAGTGTTAAGACTTTTTAGCAAGCCAAAAACTCACTCTACGCTTACCAATTATTGCTTTGGCTATGAACTCTGGAACATGCATAATGAATACCAACATTTGAGACACTGCCATCTTGGTGATAATTCTAGGAGTATGATAATCACGCCGAGGTTGTGTTAGCGACTTTCGAGTTCGATTAGAACATCGTTGCTGAAACTGAATTCACATTTTAAAAATAAACACCGGTTCATTTAAACGTCCCGAGAAACTTTTTCAGAACACCGGGACAATTTGTTAAAAAGACAATGTTTTGAAAATGTTTCCTTGTAAGAGATAGTTTGAGTGGGGGGATTTTCTTGAAATTCTTTGGTTGGTATTATCCGAGAAGACGAATACTACCAAATTTGTCATTGAAGTTCAATACATTCCAAGGCAGTAACCAGCCGAAAGATTGTTATAGATAACCATCCCCGCAGTAAACTAAAGTTTGAATGAAAAAGTTTTCATTATTTTTTTGTTGCTCAAAAATGGGTAAAATTATTTTGATTAAAATGACATATGTTTAAGATCTTTGTATGACAAATAAAGCTGTACGTCTTGAATTTTCAATGAATAACCCGTAAATCCTCTAGCTTAGTGAATAAATTTTGTATACATAACTAGGAAACCATAAGGGACAGACTTACTGCATTGATGTATAGCTCACTAAAATATGCACATTCTGCAAATTAGTGTTTTTCGTAGCATTAGCCCTTTTCGAAATATTTCAAATACAATTACGTAATTCCACGGAACATGCTTTTAAAATTTTCGTGCCTCTTTTGTATTTGCCTTATCAAGAATGTCTTCCTCCGTGCTTCCGTAACCATTTGATCATTGTTTCGGTTTATTGTGTATTATAACTTTGTAATTATTGTTAACTCTAAAATCCTCTCTAGACAATCCTGTGTGCCGACTGGGTTTTTTCGTAGTTTCCCTCAGTTACTAGGCAAAACATCGGATTGTGTATTCAATACCACCATACACGTTCACCTACAGAACAAAAGAAATAGAAAAAAATGATAGTACAGAAAGACAACTATGCAACTAAGGCCGTCTATCGATTATTTACCTAAGCATGTGGTGTAGGAAGGCAATTAAATAAATTACCCTATCTGTCCAGCATCACAGCGACCACATGTACAGTCAAGACTGCCAGTAGTTCTACGACCCTAAGAAGCCGCATTCTGTCAAAACTCAATAGCAACCAAATAGATGATATACAAAGGCAACCACACAACTAAGGCACTTGGCATGCAGTGACTGAAGTGAACTAACGGACCACAGTAACCGTCACCAAGAGCTAAAGATGACGTTAACTAACAACGAAAATGTATTGTGAATAGCATAACGTTGAGTACTGTAATATATGTGGTATGCTCGTTCTGTTGTCTCGTGCACCAGCTGCTTCAGTGGTAGAGCTATGAGTACTTTCTCAGAGCATGCATGAGTGTAATGTGAAGGATAACACAGCTTAAATTCACTGAGAAATTTAATGTGATCTAATATTTGAGCTTTTGAAGCGAGCTGCAGACCGAACTCGAAACAATAACAACTGACTTGTTATACCTGCTAACTTCTGCATTATCAATTTTAAGCTTTGGAATAACTGTTTCCGCAATAAAAGAAACTAGAAGCGTAACTTTCCGTGAGTCGTTAAAATGCTTACCGGCAAGATACCTCGCGGCTACCGCTAAATCTTACTCACACAACCGCGTCACTGGGCCCTTAAAATAGCACACGAGTCGTCGCAGTATCCAGAGTGACGAATGTGCGCACAAATATGTGCACGAACGAATGTGTGTCTGATTAGAGTGCACGCCCTTACGCTACCTAGGCTTCGCTTACATTAGAACTACCCCTACTAACATCCCCCCGTAATGTTGGCCAATATTAAAAATCCTTCATTGCGTCCCTGGGTTGTTGCTACTGTGCCTTTCGGTTTTCTCAGAATTTATTTACCTTTCTTTTTTACAGAACTGCTGTCTAAGTGACTCTGCAAACGTACTGAACTTAAACCCAAACTGTGTTCCATGAATCTTTATACCTAATGGGTTCTCTACTTTGGCTGCTGTGTCACTTTTCTTAACATGACTCACTAATTACCTTTTTCTTTCCGGACAAATCTCTCAACTCAGGCTTATTACATTATACATTGATTTAATATATGGAAATTATTCATTGCAGTTATTCCCCTATCTTACTATTATTTCTTTATTTAATTCTTCATATCTTCCTGTCAATAAGTATCAAAGTTTATATGACTAAATCACATCAGATATTTTTCTACCGACCTATACGTCGCATTTAGCATCTAAAATCATATTAGCAGCTTTATGTTTGAGAACATTTGCCCAAACGCAAGAATGTTTGCTCGCTTTCCTTTAGTTACTATTGTTGGGCTTTATTTCTGTAGGTTCAGGCATTCAATCACACACGCACACACGCGCGCGCGCACGATCTCACTCACACACATACACAGATGTTCATACTCTTCTTTTTAGTTTTACTCTTTTTAGTAGTGTTTAACGTCCATTCTTACTGCAAACGGCATCACAGGCGGGAACACTGATAATACATGAAACGAAATAACTGGTATAGATATTTTAGAAGGAAACCTTCCAGGCCTGTTTAGGGTACCCAGTATTTGCTAGTTATGAGAACTGAGGAAAACCTGAAAAAGTCCCTGTCAGGAACGACGGTCCTAGAGGGAATTTACACTCTAAAACATACTTCCAGAGAAAGGGGAAAAAAGGCTAATTAAAGACAGTTTCTAGCCGAAAATCGAAACCGGGACCTCTGAGTTGAGAAGCCAGAACACTGATCGCTTGATCATGGAGGAAGTGTTCGAAAGAGTACGTTGCTATGATTAATGCATATGCAATCAATCTCCTTTGTCATGTTGCAGAGACTGGACTGTAAGCGTCCAGGTGTAAAATGGTAAATAAATACAACACAAGTAAAGGTTTATTGTATACCCTGCTCTGTTATTTCCCTTTGTTGATACTCCAATGGTCAAGGGTTCAGTAGCAGGCATTCGCCAACTACTATACCTAGTATCTAACCCATGTTTAACAGTAACTATAGCTGTTCCAAGAATCCTAAGAGCTTCGAGCGCAACAAGGAAAATCCCACCTCGGATTCTTGCATATTCACATCTAAGTATCCCCGAGCGCTTTACCTCACTTTTTTACTTTATGTCGGAAATGTTAGACAATTCTAGTCTGTTTACTCATCCTTGCATTTTCAGCCATTCGAGTTATAAAACACATTGACAGGTAGCATCTGTAATCACAAATGTTCTGTTTGTAGCAATGTTTCTGATGTGTGTTTCTGTCTAAAAGCCATTCAGCTGCACATCATTTCCTTATGCACTCAATTGCTTGTTTGCAAGACACCAGTAACCAGTATTTTTCCAATTGTTAACCACAGAGTGGTTATACGCCATGAGGCTATTCTTCAATCGGGTTTTCCACTACTTACTCATGACTTCCCACTCTTATACCCTGAGGTCTTTTGTCAAATACCTATGGTCACCTCTTACGTTGCTCCAGTTTCCCATTCTAACACGAGCAATAGTCCTTTCAATCTTTGCCTTTGGACTTCTAACACTTCATCCAGTTCCTTACGTAATAATCAATCTCGTTCTCCATTTCTACGAATTCTACAGACTCATTAGTAGATCAGACACCTTTCTTAAATATTTAGGTCTGCACAGTGAGGAACTTTCTCCATTCACGGCAGTTACAGTACAACACCGTTTATGTAAAAGACCGCTCCGAAGGATGTTCTTGAGAACTTTAATGTTCAGGATTATCTTGTGTTTTAGCAGGGAAACATAACCCTATTTATTAAAGTCTTAATTTAAAATAAGGATAACTAATAACATATTTATAGTATTCAGATTTGCATTTAATATTCGACTCAAACACTTCATGTACATAAAATAAAGCTGCAACAAAAAACTGTTTGATATCATTTTAGTTTAGACAAATAAACCAGTTAATGAGCAGGGATAGGATTTTTATGACCTAAAATGTTTGTAAAATGACCTTTAAATAACTCTAAAATTTGTTAAAAGTGACAAAGGCACCTAAAATTGCAAATAAGACTAAAACTGAGATGTATTTAATTTGTTAAATTACATAAATTACATTAATTTACGCATGAGTATAAATGCAACACAAATAGAAAACGTAGGCATAAGAATAATGATGAAATAATTTAGAAAACTAATTTTAAAAAATCTGATATATTACATTCACGATACTTTCTCTACCCTCTATCGAATATTAGTGAGTGAACAAATTATTCTTATGAAAGTTTATTTTCCTATTTCATTTTAATCGACATAAACCTTTCCGGAAATAGCTGCATTACAAATTTCCTTATAGATACAAACGGAATAACGATATGCTGGCCTTAAAATTCCACACGCCTTCAATGACACTCCGAGAAACAACTGAAAATCGACAGGACTTTAAAAGAACAGCTAAGTATTGAACCACTCAAACTATCAATAACAGATATCTCGGAAATGACTGGTGCCCCTTCCCCCCCAAAAAAGTTATTCAAAATAAATTGTGTATTTTTAAAGAGATCTACATTTTTATATAGTTCGTTTTCGTCTATCGCTTAACGTTTACCGGTTATACAAAATTATACAAAATTCCTTCCGAATGAAAAGGGATTCACAGGCTTTTCACAAAAAATCAAGATATATTTTATTTTTCATGTAAATATATTTAATATGTGGAATTTTAATCCAAATCATTGGAGCCATTTTCAGAAAATAAAAATATTCCAAAAGATGTTCCATGTAAAGGGTAGTTTGAGGTGGGGGATTTTCTTGAAAATTTTCGTTTTGCATCTTTGGAAGGCACTGAACCTAAATACCAAGTTTGGTATTTATTCGACTTTTACTTTTTGAGTTATGATGTTCGCACACACATAGACGGACATTTTTCCAAAAAAGCTTTTTTTTTGGATTCAGATGTCCATAAAAGATGTATTTCCGGTGAAATCTCAGATATCAAATTTGGGTGGAATATAATGCCTACCTTCTCTACCTACTATGTACGTAGTAGACAGTAGTATACAGAGTATATCTTTATTGGTGTCATATATTTGGGAGGCGTGTTCCTGACAGCAAAACAGAAAAAAAGTTCATATGAACATGGGTCTGAAAATGCTTTATTTCAGAGTTACAACATAAAATCGAAAGTTACAAAAATTGCTCGAAGTGGCTTCCTCTTGCTTAGATGCATGCAGTAAGTCTGCGTTCCATACTCTGGCGTACTCTGTTGAAAATTCCTGGTGTGTTTCGTATTGGTCAAATCCAGTTTGGTTACGTCCTCTCAAAATGTCAACATCAGGAACAGGAGTCGCATAAACCAAAGACTTCAAATGTCCCTAGACGAAGAAATCCATTGGATTCAAATCAGGTGATCGAGCAGCCCATGCAATGGGTCCCCTTCTAGCAATCCATTTTTGCGGAAATCGATCATTCAGAAACTTGCGAACTATCATACTGAAATGAGCTGGAGCACATCGTGTAAAAACCACATTCGTTGGATGATGTTCCAGAGGCACATTATCAGTTAAGAGATGCAACTTATTTCTGAGAAACTGGAGATAGGTTTGTCCATTCAGACGCGGAGGGAATAAATAGGGACCAATAAAGTGATGATGAATGATTCCACCCCAAACGTTGAGAGAGAACCTCTTTTGATGATTATCCTGTCGTACTTCATTAGAATTTTCAAATGCCCAGTTATGAGTGTTATGAAAATTAAGATGCGTTGCGAGTAAAACCAGCCTTATCCGTGAATAAGATACAGGTTAGGAAATTGATGAACACAGCGCACTGCTGTAACATACGTTGAAAGAAACGACTTCTTGGCTCAAAGTCCGCCTCATTTAATCCTTGCAGACGTTGAAGGTGATACGGGTACAGAAGATTTTCATGCAGCATTCTCCAGATAGTCATATGACTAACTCTTTCCCTTGCAGTCATATGTCTTGTGCTTTGTGATGAGTCTGCATCCACAGCACGAAGAACTGGTTCTTCAAGCTCAATTGCCTTATACCGCTTTTGGTCTCCCAACATCCCTAGTACTCCTCTCAAATGCGCCATTCTCTCTCAAGCGTTCGTGAATTTGTGCAAATGTTCTTGCACACGGTAACGGCATGTAAGAGTACCTTCTGCATAAAGTTCACGTGCTCGTGCTGCATTGTCGTCTGCACGACCATACGTGTAGTGTATATCCGTCTGTTCACTCATGGAATACATCTTCTTTGGCCTATAACAACAAAACGGTTGATTTTCAGACCCTGTACATATTAACTTTTTTTGCTGTTTTGATGTCAGGAACACGTCCCTCAAACATATGACATCAATAAAGATACATCCTGTACTTACTGTCTACTTAGAAAGTAATACATTTGTTCCATGTACTTGTTTGAGGAATTTGAAAATAGAACTAAGAACATTATTTTTGAAATAGGTATTACAAAATTGTATCATTCTCTTTTTTGAGTTTTCAGATTATACAAAATGCATTGAAAATGAAGTGTATTTCACAGCCTATGACGTGACAGAGATAAGTACAGACTGTACGCACTCATGAATGCAAAAATTAGAAAATACATAACTGTAATTATACCTGTTCTCCTGAAAATAGCCACCGCCACCCGAAAACAACCCTTTGCATAATAACATTAAATAGGACTGTGATTGTTTTCCGAGAATGCGTGTAAAGAATGCACAAAGTTACTCTTATTTCCCAGGTGAGTAGTGAAATTGTCTAATGTTTTATAACTTATCCTTATGTAAAATATCAGTAATATAAAACTCCTCATATGCTGCTCAATGTAAGTGCAAGAAAACGACTAAATAAGGACAAAAAGGACAAGAAGATGACAAAATAATGACCTAAAATAGAAAAACTATGTCCTAAAATGAAAAATGGCATAAAATGACCAAAAATGACCTAATAAGTGCAAGCTTGTGTAAGCTGGTCTTTTTTCCTTGGACTTAACGCAAATAATTATGCTTCAACTTCTCCTATTCAGCTTTCTGCTCACCAAGTAACCGGACAAACAAATGTATTTTAATGCTCCAAAACCAGAACTTTATGGTTCTCGTACATGTTATCCAAAATCACTGCGAGAAAGACTGCTGGAATACTATTCCGAGTTCCACATTGAAAAATCTTCTGTCCTTCCGAGAAAATTTAATCCTTTCCCTGCATAGCAGTCTTTTCATATTCCTCCATCCATTAATTTGGAAGTGTCACAAACACCAAACTACACAACAAGCCTAAACCAGTAACCCTGCCAATGATCTCTTTACTTCACCAGAAATACCACGATCATCAGAAAGTGTATACTGATAAATCAAAACGAGACTCAAAATCTGGATGTACCATAGTCACCACCTCACCTTCAGAAACTAACTCCTATCGCCTACCAAATTACTCCTCCATATTTTCATGCGAAGCCTGGGCTGTCCTCAAGCAAATGAAATAAGTACTCAAAAGGCAAAAAGTTCCCTAATTGTGATCTTCTCAGACTCCATATCAACATTTACTGCTGTTGCTAACAGATTTTCTAAGAATTCAGTCATTCAAAGCATTCAAGAACGCGTATTTTATCACTTAAAGAATGGCTGCCAAATCTCATTGACATGGCTTCCGTCGCATAAAGGCACTGCCGGAAACGAAATCGCAGATGCGGCGGCTAAATCTGCTACGAGGCTGCAAAAAAACTGAAGCTGATGTAGATGGTACACTTCAGGATATGAAAAAGATGTTTAAAACCTATATTGTGGAACACTGGGACAAACAATGGAAATCTCACCCTCAAAACTGAAACTTACTAGAAAATCTATTACACAATCGACTTTATAAAACTTTAATTTCTACTTACCAGGTTGCGCATCGGTCACTTCACCCTCAGGCATGGTCATCTGATGAAGAAATCATCCAAAGATCCATGCCCGAAATGTTCAACCCACGTAGTATCAACATCTCGCCTTATCCTTGGGTGTCCTCCTTTACTGAACAAAAGAAGGAACTTAAACCTCGAAAGTGACTTGCGTTCCTTATGTAATACCACAGAAGGATGCAGAAAAGTTATCAAGTTAATAGAGATGCCTCAACTGTTGTCTGTTACATAATGTTATTTTATTTGTTATAGCCAGATACTGATACTACTATAATTGTTATCAATATACTGTATCCTACTGTTACCAAAGTTCAAAGTGTTGCGTTTATGAGCATAGTTCTAACACATTTGTAATGAATTTTGTATATACGTTGCTCTTTGTTATGTAACATTACTGTGGTTGCTGATGATCCTCGTTGTTATAAAGCGACCCTAAATAAATACATTAAAAACAAATATGCAGTTTCATAATCTGGGAATCATGGTAAGGATTTATGTACATGTTAGCAATGCCTATGATTCAACATTTAAAACATGACATGTCATCAGAATCCTGCTAATGAGCATAATAGGCCAAGCTGAAACCAACATTTTAATTTGTATATATTATTATTGCCTCATAATTCAAGAATTGTTGAAACCGACTTATATGAAACTTAATATACAACAAAAGTTAAACCCACTTCCCGAAAATTTGAGGATTATAATGAAATATGGAGACAAAAATGCTCATTCTATCCTTATTATTGAAATTTGCGGAAAAAGCACTTTACAATATTTTATGAATACAATGATGCCAATAAGTTCAGTTATTTTCGTTATTGATAGAATGAATAATTGGGAACTAACGCAAAATGTCATTATACAATCGCCGTATGTTATTACGATTACTTTGGGTTTATATATACATTAGTTATTACATACGTATTTGTATATGAATTGTATTCCATTCACTCTTGTTTCACAATTCTAGACTGTGGAGGATAGGGAATATTATTAACTACAGGAAAATTTTCCCTCCCTGACGGAAATCAAAGCCAGTAATCTATGGGTTGAGAGGCTAGCATGCTGACTATACGACCGCAGAAATAGCCTAGGAGTAATTTTGTGATTTTAGTTCTTCTTACGATAAGATAAAGTTTTTAAAACTGTTTT
Organism: Deroplatys truncata; assembly: GCA_030765065.1. Lineage (NCBI taxonomy): Eukaryota > Metazoa > Arthropoda > Insecta > Mantodea > Mantidae > Deroplatys > Deroplatys truncata. The sequence goes on along the minus strand of CM060984.1, from coordinate 138,056,682 downwards.
GTATAAGATTAATGCTTTGGGAAGTTTTCAATTTCAACTTTTTATGGCTGTTACTTAATAATCTGCATTAAGCACAGTAAACGTCAAACTATTGTCTGTATTTGAATGCATTTGTTTCTTTTTTCCTTCTAGGTTTGTTCTAGACGTTTTATGAGTATAATATGTAATTAAATTGCTTGCGAATAATATTATTTCTACATTATCCAGAAAAAGCAATTTTGTTCCTGGTTTTGGAAACTGCCTGAAGAGAGAGAGACAGAGAGAGAGAGAGAGGGAGAGAGAGAGAGAGAGGGGGGGACGGGATAACACTGTAGATTCTGTTAATATTTTGGTAACAACATAAATGTTTTCTTACTCCTTAAAATAAACACCCTGTTTATAATGAAGCAATAAAACCCAATTTATATTCTACATAACTGAAAAACTTCAGACGTTAAGAGCTTCACACGTTATAAAACACATATTTAAAGCTGGATACAAAGCTCTGCAATAAACCGAAAAGCACTTCTTGGTTTATGAGAGAAAAAAATTAACAATTATTTGAAAACTAGGAAGTCTCATTCTCAATCTCGGAAACACAAAACGTATAAGCAAACATTTTTGTGTTTTGATTGCATTATGATCGTGTGTAATAATGGGCAGGATCTTCAACATTTATCTAACACAAACAAAGCAGAATCAAGGACTTCATCATACCAATGTAAACTTGTTTTGGAAGTTCTTTTAGGAATCCAAGCTAATTTATCTAATGGAACGTCCAACCTGTTTAGATATAAATTACTGAACAAAAATATGTTCTAGGACTCTGGACATGTTATGTGCAGCGCTCAAGGCTTTTCATAGAACCTGCTTAAAGGAATACATAGTAGAGAAAGACTTTGGTTCAAATGTTTCAATACTACAGACGTGGCTATTCAATTTAACAAAATATGTGACATTTTAATGAATTTTAGTTCTCACTTCGACCTTCTAGAGAGCGACTTTGCAGAGGACTTCAGTTCTCACTTGATTTTAATCTCCTTTCACCTGGAAACAGTCAAGACACGTGCAATAAAGTCTTAGCAATCTCGTTCTGGACAACTTGGTACATTACACCTTACTCCTTAGCACTTGGCACGTCGCATTAGTAGAGATGCATTATGGGCGGTGTTGCAATGTTGCTGTCAGGAGGTCCTGGTACGCTTGACCTACCCTCTGATCTGGTTCGTTAAATTGAACCAGTCGCACACCTAGGGAGATAATCGTCTTACATCATCGGCTGCTGGTGCTGTGGGATCTCAACTCGCAAATCCACTCGTTTCATCACAAAGCACTTCAGAGGCTTCTATACAAACTGGAATCTCCCAGTCGTCCCTAGGTAAATGCATTCTTATTGCGGGCGGTTGCTTCTCAGAAAGTTACACACATGTACAAATATAAATCAAATCTTATATGATACGTTCATATGAAACATTAACACATCCGATATACAATATGGTATTCGTATAAACAGTGAGTCTTCTATCAACGTTACGTTACTCACGATATATACTCACTCTGCTTACCTACAATAGACAGAGGAAATATTGTATTCCACCAAAAATTTCGATATCAAGATTTCAGATTTCACCGGAAGTGCACGTTTTCAGGTTCCTTGAATTCAAGAAGGCATTTTTAGAAAAAGGTCAAGGCACGCGTGCGTATGTGTATATCTCTCCATGTGTCTATCTATCTATCTATGAGCGGCAAACTCAAAAACGAAAAGTGGGTTAAATACTAAACTTGGTATTTAAGTTCAACATCTTTCAAGAATGCGACACGAAAATTCCCCACCCCAAACTTCCCTGGAAATTGTTTCATTATTTTTGATTTTCTCAAAAATGTCTAAAAATTTGGAATAAACTACTACACATTTAAGATATTTACATGGAAAATAAAATGTATATTTTGAATTTACAGCATATGAGTGTTCTTTAATTGGAAAGAATTTTGCATAATTTTGTACCTATAACGAGTAAACCATGAGAACATACTATCAAAAAGTAACACACAATTTATTTCAAATAACTTTTTGTGGCATCAACCATTTCCGAGATATCCGTTATTATTGGTTTGAATTTTTTAATACCTTTATTTGACATGCATATGGCATTTTAATCAAAACCATTAGTGCAATTTTTCAGAAAATCAAAAATATCGAATTTTTTTTAAATGCAAAAGGTAATTTAGGGCGGGAAATTTTCTTGAAAATCTTCGTGTCGCGTCTTTGGAAGATATTGAACTTAAATATCAAGCTTGGTGTTTATCGAGCACTTCGTTTTTTAGTTATGCCGCTCACAGTCACACACACATACGCGCACATACACAACTATACGGATTTTTTTATGCAATACTCTTTTTGCCTTCTCTTATAAGTGGAGGAAGTATTGCATTCCACCCAAGAATTCGATATTGAGATTTCATCTGAAATATATGCTCTGAGGCCCCTTGAATAAAAAAAAAGTTTTTAGAAAAGGTTCGTGTGTGTGTGTCTGTGTGCCTGTGAGCAGCATAACTCGAAAACCAAAAGTCGGATAAATACCAAACTTGGTATTTAGGTTCAGCATCTTTCAAAATAATTATTTTCTCAAAAATGGCTCCAACGATTTTGATTAAAATGTCATATACTTAAGATGTTTTCATGACAAGGTTTTTGAATATGATTTTTTATGACATTTGATGACGAGATTCAAGATATTTTCTTGAATTTTCTGAATGTCTCCAAAAGTCCTTTTCATTCTGAAAGGCTTTTGGACAACTGGTAAACCGTAAGAGATAGACAAAATTTGTCTACAAAAAAAAGTACATCTCGTTAAAACACACAATTTATGTCTTATACATTTTTTTATGGCGCGAAGCATTTCCAAGATATTCCTTGTTATTTGTTTGAATTTTCCAATTTTCTTCTCAAATGGAAATTCGTTATTCGTTTTCTTATGTCCTGGACAGCAAAGAGAATGGAATGCTCTACTAGCAACCAGCTCTTAAAAGATTTGACTATCGCTTAAAGTCTACCATATTCCCCTTGCACCTACAAGAAAATTAGCAATAAGATAGGTTCTACAAATGTTTATCTCGATTAACTTGAAGTATATGAAGAATAAGCATTTGTATAAATAGTTTGTACAAGAATACAGAAAGTCATGTGAGTGTAACACATCAGATTTTTTTTTATTTTCTCTGCTACGTATTTACTATAGCATTGTATTCCATCCAAAAGTTTGATATCGAGATTTCACCGGACGTACATGTTTTGAGGTCCTCTGAATAAAAAATAGCATTTTATAAAAAGGTCCGTGTGTGTCCGTTTGTTTGTGTACAACGTAACTCAAAAACGAAAAGTTGGATCAGCATCAAACTTGTAATTTAAGTTCAGTAACTTCCAAAGATGTGATACGAAGATTTTCAAGAAAATCTCCCCACTCTCTACCATTTACATTGAATATTTTTCGAAATTTTTTATTTCCTAAAATGGTTTAACGGTTTTGATTTAAATACCATACATTAAGGATAGTTACATGAAAAATAAAATGAATTTTCTGGGAATAGCCTGTGAAGTCGACTTCGTTTGGAAGAAAGTTTATATAATTTTGTATAACTGCTAAACATTAAGCGACAGACGAAAACGTACTATACAAAAATGTAGATTTTTTTTAAAACACACAATTTCAAATAAGTTTTTTGTTACATAAGCCGTTTCTGAGATATCCGTTATTAAAAGTTTTAATTGTTCATTTCTTGGTCATTCTCCTAAAGGTTTCAACATTCAGTTATTTCTCGCGATTGCATGGAAACAGTATGGAATTTTAAGGCCAGCATATAGCGCTCAGGTCTTACAACATTTGACCATCGCTGCTCTTTGTATCTATAACGAAACGTGTAATGTAAGTATTTCTGCAAAGTTTATTTGGATTAAAATGTAGTAGACAGAAAAATAAACTTGTGTAAAGAATAATTTGTATACCCACCCATAAACGATAGAGAGTAGAGAAAGTCCTGTGAATGTATCACATCAGATTTTTTAATTCAGAAGTCTCAAAGCATACGTTTCTGATTAATCTGGATGTTGCATTTTTTAATGGAATGCAATATTTCTTCTTGCTTATTACAGATAGGTGGTAGAGAAAATAAGTTTTCGTACGAATAGTATGTAGAATCCATATAAATGTAAATGATAATGGACAGAGGAAGTCGTGTGAATGTAATGTTTAATAATTTAGAAACAGTTCAGTGCGTTTTTGTGTGTGTCTGTGAACACCAAGAGGTAAAACCTAAATGTTCGATAAACATCAAACTTGGTATTTTAGTAATTAATTTAGTTAATTTTATCTTGTGCAAACTGTTTAAAACACATTGATTAATAACAGTTAATATACTTTCCTGAACAAATATTGGCTTACAATGGTATCACATGCTGAGTTTGCTAGTATACAAAGTACCTTTTTCTGTAAAATTAATATTTTGTCAACTCCAGTCCCATTACCCCAGATATGAATACCATAAATCAGTGTACTACAGAAGAAGCACAATATGCTTATTTTAAATACATTTTAGATATGACTGATTTCAGTTGATGCGGCAAGTAAGGTACACGAAACAATCTGTTACAAACATCGTTAATACGGATTGAAGAAGTGAGATGGTAACCCAAATATATGCCTAGTAGCTTGACTGAAAGTGCACTTCCCTGCTGTTGTTCGTTTTTCAAGGTAAATAGTATTTTTGAGTCTTGTCTTCATTTAAGTTAAAACCATTAGGTTCAAATCATATAAAGGCTTCTTTACAAGCTTTATTCAACATTAGATTAGTATCACAAAATTAGTATCAAAAAACTTTTATCGTAGGTTATGATTTCAAATTACATCTTCATTAGCCAGTTGCGAATGGCACTTTAGAAGCTTATAGTTAGGGAATTGTGGATATTAAACTGAAACCATCATAAACAAATAACAAACAAAAAGTAATAAACATATATTGTTCGCTATCGCATCTGCACTCCTGGAAAAGCCGATTCAGTCTTTCTGCCTTAACAGTACATCGATGATTATTGTTCCTTTTTAGGAAAAGAGGAATAGATGTAAAAATAGTGCAGTCGACCAAATGTGTTTTTCTTTCGCGTACGTTTATTCTTGTTTAATCCTCCTAATCTCCTGATGAGAAGTATACCTGAAATTTTGAACATTTTTCCTTTTGTTTTATTTTATTTTTTTATCTTTCACTCAGAATGTTATTCTTTTATCACACTTTATCTCTTATTGAGTTTCGTTTATTGAATAGGATTCTCGTGTCTTCTCTACAAGATGGCTCCTAGAATTTCTATTCCCATATATAGCATTTACTACAAAAATACATAAATGTATGATGCGATAAACATTAATGTTAAATTAAACTGATACATCCTAAACCTTTATTCATGGCGAAGATCCCGAAGTCAATATTTAGCCTTTTCACTGCTAAACACTAACGAAACTTTAATTGTGGACCGGTTTCTCTTTGCCGATGCTAAATGCTTTCTGCGCGAGCGCGCGCTTTGGATCTAATGCTTAAACTATTTGTTTGGTTTCCATTGTCAATAAGCAGTGTTAAGTGTGACTCGTATTGGAAAGCAGAGGCTTAAATACAAACGAGACACCTGTATATATCGCATATAAATGCGGGTACTTTAATGTTTTGATACCGAGATCCAAAATAAAAGCCCAACATGGGAAGGAGACAACGGTATTAACATAGATAGATGATAGAGACTACATTTTAGAGCACAGATGTCGTCACACGAGTGAAGAAAACGAACAAAATTGCAGTTGATGCCTACGAAAGAAGACAGCGCTCCCGCCGTCCGTTTTATTGGTCGTTAACGATAAAGGTAAGAATTCTCGCTACCGGTACAGATATCGGAGTTAGCAAGGAGGGCAAACAATACTCGGACCGATATACCGGTCCTTTACAATGACTGCAAGAATTCCGTTGATCCGCGTATCGGTAATTTGCACAGAGAGCAAGAATTCCCGCGACAGGTATGTCGCTAGTTAGCAGTGAGGGCAAACAATACTCGTGACCGATATACCGGTCCTTTACAGTGATTGCAAGAATTCTGTTGACCCGAGTATCGGTAATTTGCTCAGAATTCTTGCGACCGGCATGTCGCTAGTTAGCAATGAGATTACAGACAACGTGCAACCGATGTATCGATCGGTAGCAATGAAAATGTTAACCTAATAATTGCATTGTGCAAGACGCTTTTTGAAACGATTGGTCCATTAAGGCATTCATGATGACTAAGCATTCTCACGCCGATTTTGCACATAATTATTTCCTAAAGCAATAAATATGACTATTCAAAGGAAACAATAAAGCTTTACCAGAAACTGTATGACTAATAACAGAATGGCGCAGATTGCTTAAACGGGAAATTATAAGTGAATAAAACTGGTCCATTTTGCACTAAAATGTGCATTACCTACTGAAGCATGCCGGATGTTTTACGCCGTGCCTGTCAGTATTAGAATTAAGAGAATAATGTATAGTTAAATTATTTATTGTATACAAATACATATTTAATTTAACAGTAACGTAACAGTATCTGATGAAAAAGCAATCAACTGCTCCGTGGGACAATTTGTCATTGATACATACTACGCGATGCTAATTTATATTTCCGACAGCGAACAAACTAGCATAATTAGTTATCGTACACCACGTAGTAATAGGCGTATTCTACTCCCGGCTTTAATACAAGAATCTCCGATAAAAAACTACATATTAAAAGCCCTAACCTTGAACCAAGATTTACAGCCTCTGCTATCTCCTTTGTAATCTAGGTTTTACATGGTTATTTATTTTTGTTTTCTTTTAATTTGTTTTGGTTCTTCAGAGGCTGGTGAAAGATAGCTGTACCTGTCATTTAAAAGGAAGCTACTTTAATGCAAAGAAATCCATTACGAGTAATATCAACCTGAGATAGATTAACATTTCTCTGATACCAAAAAATAAAAAATAATGTAAAAGGAGCCAAAAACAGTTTTTGATGGGACTTGACTGCAGCTCTTTTGACGTAAAGGCTATAATTTTTTGTGAGAAACAACTTCTTGACTCTATTTTTTTGTCTTGTCTTCATCCCTGTCTGTCTTTACCTGTTCCCCCACCTCTCTCTCTCTCTCTCTCTCTCTCTCTCTCTCTCATGCGAGCATAGGCGGTCTTAGGTACATAACATTTGAAATCAGTCGTAATCAAAATTACATTATGAAACTGACATTTAGGTGTTTGCATTTTAAACTTTAAGAACAAAATTACTTTTTAGCCAAACTATAGCCTAAACAGATGTTTGACTGAAAAACACATTACAAAAGTTTTATTCTGACATATATGCTATACAAGTTTACGTTCTTATGCATACTGTAAAACGAAAACTCATTTTAGTAGCAAATCAAGCCTAATGAAATGTATAGTATAAACACTTAACAAGTTCATCTGTAAGTTAAACTTGTGAACAGTTTCCTAATATCTAAACGTTAAATACCAATTTTCAATTTATAAAAGACAGTATTTTTATTGCTTGAGTAGAAGGCTTTCGGGCTTTTGATAATTTCTTTGTGCATCTTTGTAACCTGACAAACTGTATATCTTTGTACTTTTGCAGCTCTAATTGACAGAAGAGACGAATATAAAATGTTTTTAATTGTTCTCATTTCAATAGACCCTTTAACTTCTATGGTGTATTTGTAGGCTTTGATTTTAAAAACAGCTCATGGTGTTACAACTCCTCAAACTAAAAGTATTTGGTTGGTTTTTATTCATTTTTATCATATAACATACTCCCATTCACTTCCATCTAGACTCTGCGGAATATAGAAAATTATTCTGATAAGAGAAAGCTTCTCAATCCCAGTAGGAAATCGAACTTAGGACCCCTGGGTTGATATCCCAACCGCTAGCGAATACAACTTGTTTAGTTCTATAGCTCCTGAGGTCCTGCTATTTTTACATTTAGCGAGAATAGGCTAAATTTTCTCAGAATCGGAGCGAATGAGCACTGCAAAAATCAGCAATAGTCAGGTTTCAAATTGTATCTTCTATAATGGAACTTTGTGAAATGTTCATACCAGTTGCTTAACATTAATTGATTGTATTTTACAATATATTTAAATTCCTTCTGAAAGCAGCTGAAATGTTTTCCTCCAAAATGATCATTCTTGACAATTTTTATTGTTCAACACGATTTCTTGCAGTTCATTTGTGGAAAAAGAAAATAAATGCCACATGGCATATGTACCTGTTAAAAACTTCTTAAAAATGTGACTAATATTCTTTGCCAGTGTTCTTCATATATTTGTCTTTACTAGCTACATGTTTTATGCTTCTTCTTCATTAAATATTACAGAAAACTGCATGTCTCTGGGGCTGTCAAAATGTATTTGATTCATATAACTCAAGGCAACTGTCCAATTACTTTACTCTTGCACAACTTTAGCTTATAAAACTGGAAGCTTTGCCTTCATAAAGATGAGAATCATATTTGTCTAATACCACAAAAGTAGACAGATTTAAAAGACAAGTATAGGAAGATATTCCTACTTTGTTTAACTATAGTCAGATATGAGATTCCTCAAAAAGTTCTCTGAGGTTCCGACGGTAAATGGTATAGTGTGAAACGCCTTTCTTGGGTGTGGCAACATGTCCACAGAGAATATATCTTTAATCTCTTTGTCCAACTGCAACCGTGTTGTGGAAATACTAGTAAAGTACATCTAGTAATTTCCAAATGATAGAGTATTATGTTAAAAGATCGAGCTGTTGAGATACGGTTAACACTGTAGCCATTTATTCTTAAATCTAACAAAACAGGATTACAGTAAACCTGAGGTACTGGTTTGGAATACTGTATTGTTGTATTTTACACATAGGTGCTTTATGAAGAACAGTATGGAATAGTATAATGTGTGGAATGTAGTAATTTATCTGGGCCGGTACTATTCACTACTCTATACAAAGAACTGCTAAATGAATACCGAAAGTTTTCAAACGTGCTAAAGCGCGGCATACTAACTTCTTTACAAGTACTCTTATAAACTGTGTACATACAGCGATATCATAGTCTTTAGCACAGTTGAAGTAAACCAATTTGATACCACTAGTAAAGCAAATACTAAAAAGAGAAGTTACAAATTACTAAAGTAATCATTTTAAGAGAACCCTCCACTAAAATTATGACAAAATCTTCTAAAAGAGTAACTTTTTTCCTTCTTTTTTCACTCAGAAAGACATTAAAACCAACGAACTATTTTGATCTGTTTGCATTTTTTATCTCCATTATATTTAAATATCTTTCAACGAGATTTAAATAGTAGACACTATAATACATTAATAGGGAATTCATAATTTAATTATGCTTTTCTAGAAAATATTTCAACAGTTTTCATCCCTGCAGTTATTCGAAACCACGAATTTTCACAATGTGATGTAAATGTTCAGAATAGCTCCTGAAAGTCCAACAAAGAAACCTAAGAATGTATTTTTTCACACATATAATAGTTCATTAATTATAGCTCTATTTTTAGAAATGTATATTTTTAAACGTAGCACAAGATACAAACATTTTTTTCTAAAAAGTATAGAGTACTTTAAAATAATGCTTAGATTTGAAGAAAAGATCTTTCAAAATCGATCCATAATATTTACAATTTAAATTTCTCAAAATTTCCGTTTTAGAGGGAGCCTTCCAATGACCCTAATTGTAGGTTTCCATTTAAAAAAATTAAATTGACCCTAAAATGACTACCCAAACAAAACACGACTAATGACATTTACTTTCCCCCATAATATCAAGCAACTTTTATTAAAGACATTTCTTTCTACAACGCTTAGTTTTGGAAATATTGTAAAGTCTCAACTTAATGGTCCATCCTTCATACATGCGTGACTACAAATTTTTGGTGCATGTGCCTGAAAATTTTGGTTAGCGAATCTCACGGCCCCTGTAGACGTGGTCGTTGGCGCGTTTGGCGTTGATGTTCCATCGTGAAAGGGTCGCGGGTTTGAATTCCGCTTTAATCGTACACTAACAGGTTAATAACATAATTTTTTACTTTCTAAGAATGCATCAATGGAAATGCAATACGACATATGCAAAAGCAATGTTTTGCTTACATTTAGTTATAATCATTATTCACTTACAAATGAATATTTGATTTATACCTGTAAAATGAGAGAGGCTTCAGTTAACTAAATAATTCTATCCTATACTTTTTGAATATTGTAAAACACTGAAGATCTTAAACAAGCTTCTTCATTTAGTAGAATCCAGAAAGAAAGAAAAACTGAAGATTTGTGGGTATTTGAACCTCCGTTCTTCAGGTTTAGAAGCCAGCGCTCTACCAAAGAGTTACTGTGGTATTGAGCTCTGACTTTCACATTAATATATTTGACGCTTGGGAGACGTGCTTTTAGGCTATCTTAGGTGTTTGAAAGTCATAAGGAGCGCTAGAAACATCCAAGTATCTCCTTTCCAGAACTAAATCCATTTACAAGGACGACCGGGTATACATGAATCGAATATTTGGGATATTCTCAAATTCCTCCTTACTTTACTTCTTGTGCAGTAAGAGTTTAGAAGCAATATCAACAAATTACGCTCTATAGTGCGTGTTGTCAGTCAAATCAAGGAAACAACATACTTTACTCTTTCATTCAACCTCGCTATGTGGTGTTTTAAATTTCTTGTCACCGTAAAAGTATTTTAGGAAGAGTGTAACACCAACAAATATTGCGTGCTGAACCCATTAGATATTTTTTACGACGTGAAGCGTGTACAATCTTCGAAGAAACAAAGTAGCAACTGATTCATATGAAAGGCGAGGAATTGTGAACAAGGTTTAAAATTACACCTTTAACAAATAAAGCTTTTGGTTCTTGCAGCTGTAGGACTCAAATATATTTCACAAAACATTAACACATTAAAAGAACTTTACAATTTAATTCACATTTAGTGTACACTCCAAAGTCTTTGTTCTTCTTGCAAAACTCAATTACGTGAGTTTAACTTTACATATTGTTTTAAATGAGCTCGCTCTATTCCCGAAATGACGGTACGCCACACGCACAGAGTTTATGAAACTTAGAATACTGCTTACAAAACAAGATAAAAAATTTGGAAAAAAACCGAAAGGCGTGTGGAAGTAGCCCCTTCCCAATACCGCGAGCTAAAGCTTCCTCGTAACTAATAGATTCTCGACTCTTCTAGACTCGTGCTCCATGCATCCCGACTAGGACCTGCAGAGGAAGATCGCGTGATGCGACTCATGCAGCATCAGCGCCGCGCAACGAGCAACCGGCCCACCATCTATGGTATGTCGATCATAGCTCCTTCCAATTTGTAAGGCAAGCGAACCATCACCTCTTCAGCGAAAGAATCTAGTGATGTTGATACACCAGGTGTATCAACATGAATTTAGTTATCGCTCAGCCTGGCAAGATGAAATAAAATACAATAAGGGAGTCATCCATGGCTCAAACTAGAAAGGATTATTCCTTACTATTCACCAAAAACGAAATAAACATAATGAAAGGCCCTAAGAAGTTCTTCTCCAGCCTAAAACTGAACTCGGGGTCCTAATTTCATAAGCCAACACTAACCGTTACTCCAAGAAGTAACACACTATTTTAAATGTCTTATGGTTTATTTTAAACTGGTAGGGTTAAATCAGATGACCTTGATATCATGTGACATTGTCATCACTTTGTATTGGCCTACGAGCTAGCAATCACCACGTGAGGAATAGGACATGTTAAGCGATATACATGGGCAGTATTGGAAGCTCTACTCTACTAAACCTCCTTACACCATGCCACACACTTTTGAGGTAAACAGGGGCCGCATTGTAGGAATGTGGGCATGTGGTCACACGGTGGTCGAAATATGCCAAGCAGTTGAACATGCAGAAGAGATTGTGCGGTCATGAGTGAATAGGTTTCAGGAGGAGGATGAAGGGAACCTTAAGACAAAGCAAAAGCAAGGAAATTCAAGGAAGACAACGGTAGAGGACGACAGACTATTCTAGAGTCCCAATGGGAATCCCTTCCTTCCAGCGACAAGAATAACAAGAAGTCTAAATCTCCCAGTGGATGCTGAGACGATTCGTCGACGACCCCATGCTGCTGGACAAAACGAAAGCAAGGAAGTCCAAGGAAGGCCACGGCAGAGGACGACAGACTATTCTAGAGGTCCCAATGAGAATCTCTCTCTTCCAGCGATAAGAATAATAAGAAGTCTAAATCTTCCAGTGGATGCTGAGGTGGTCCGTCGACGACTCCATGCTGCTGGCATCCGACATCGCAGGCCTGTGAGAAAGGGTGCCCATAAGCAAGAACACACGGAAGCTCGCATGGATTTCTGCCTCCAGCATCTGCCAGCAAGTCAAGACTTCTGGGAGATGATAATATGGTCTGACGAAAAAGAGTTTTCGTCAGTCCAAGATGAGAGACTGTCTTCGTGGCGACCCGACAAAAATCGCTTCGACCCTAAGCACGTCGTTGCCAATACACGGAGTGGCAGGACCAGCTTAGCTGTATGGGGCTGAATGAGCGCGGGTAGAGTAAGGGAACTTGTAGAAGTCTCCTCTAACATGAACTACCAGGAATGTGTTGCAGTCCTGGAAGAATACATGCTCCCAAGCTGCGATCTATCCACCCGGAAAGGAAATGCCTGTGGTATATTTCATGCACGATAACAACAGTGTGCACACATCCCGGACCACAGTGGCTTGACTTCAGTGGTACCCAGACATTTCGGTTTTGGAATGTCCTGCAAAGTCTCCGACCTTAATCCAGTTGAGGACATCTGGGCATATATGGTTCGGGACTGGGAACAGGAATTGGGGACAATGTCAAGAACGCACCAAAGAGGCACAGAGAGAACATCTCTGGGAAGTCTGGGAGAGTGTGAGGAGACGATCTCAAATCTGCAGCTCTTCAGTTCCCTCAGTGCCTCGGAGACTAAATGAGGTCATTGCAAATCAAGACTGGTAGTCTTCCTATTAAAGAAGTAAAGAGAATGTCACCTAAAAAGGTTTTGCATTACTATAATTATTATTATTTTACATTTATTGTAAACATATTGCTATTACATTTCACATTTGGTGGATTTGTGTTAAGGAAAATTCGTTTAATTTCTATAAATATATGCAGTTTTATTTTTGTTTTACTAGTGCTATTAAAGTGATATCCACGATGTTATCTTTGTATTTGATACAGTCTATAAGCTAGTGTAGTGAAAAGGAACGTTACACACTTAGAAGTAAATAGAAATAGTTTAATTCTTATTTAATTAACAAGTATGATAATAATGTGAACAATAATTATTTTATTATATTATTATGGAAAACATTCCAGATCAATACCAGATTCGAACCACTGATCTTCGGCTTTCCATGCCAACGCTTTGCCACTGAACTCTCCTGGTCGCCTGCCACCAACACAACCGAATCTAATCCGTGTCTACACATCAATAAAGTATTTCCACTTTCCCGAGAAGGGACTGCCAAATGTGTCAAAGCATAATAAGCAACTATGTTTAAATCTAACACACAATGTAAACGAGAAAATAATATAATTTGTTGTGATAAAACGGTAAAGTGAAAGCGGTAAAAATAAAACGAAATGATTCTTTTATTCATTCATTATCTGTTTACCCTCCTCTTATGTAGGACTTACACCCCCCAGGACTTACAAGCGGGTGCCTGGGGTCAGAGGCCCGTCGAGGAGCAGACACTCATGGATCAGACAGAGCATCCAGGATGGGTGATCAGCCCGATGCCTGGTATGGGATGAAGGAAGTAGATGAAACGAAATGTGGGTGAAATGGAGGAAAGGAAAGGTGATGATGGAGCAGTTGGTGGAATGAATGGCGGGGGAAACCGGAGAACCCGGAGAAAACCCGCCCAGACGCCGCTTCGTCCACCACAAATCCCACATGCAGGTCCCTGGGATTGAACCCGGGCCGCCTCGGTGGGAGGCGAGCGGTCTAACCACTCCGCCACGGCGCCGCCAAAACGAAATGATAACACTGAAAAATCGAAATAAAATAAATACAAACATTACAACTATAATTATTATACCTTATATGTAGGTATATACAGATAGTTGAAAATGACTATTGAACCTCTGACAACAGGAATGTTATGCTACAAATGGAACCAGTATTCCGCTTGAAACGTTTGCAGAATTTTACAAAGAATTTGATATTATGCCTCTCGCGTACACCATCAGCCAAATAACTTCAATGGAAGTCAGGTTGTGTTTTTCATATAAAAGGGTTATTATTATAATTATTATTATAATATGTATTGCCATCATTAATAGAAACATACATTAAATAGAATATCCATTTGGCCTTTGTATACAACTTCTTCTTCTTCTTCTTGACAGGGATTAGGCCAATCGGCCTGTTCCGGCCTCTATCCATCTTAATCTAGGTCTTCCTGGGTCTCTTCTACCTATTGGTCTATAGTTGAGTATCCTTGTATACAACAATAATAATCATAATAATAGGACATGATATGCCAAGTTACTTATATAACAAAAGCATGCAAAACCAGCAAATATATTCTTCTAAAAGGCATGGAGGCAGGTTATTTAACCGAAAAATACAAATCCTATCCCCGTACTTGAACACTCGACATTTGCTTTCTTCTGCAGTCCTCACCAAAGCGGACAGTACTAGAGCTGTCCTTATTTTTGCATTTGGTGTCTCTGGCATCCCCTTTCCGCTCTCCCACTCTTCCTCGAAAGAGTGAACAAAGTACATGAAACCGCTGTGCGTGTTACAGCTCCACAGATACATTTGAGAGGCAGTATACGTGTAGTCTAATGAAATAAGATGGTCTAAGGGAAAATTCAGAACTAAAATGGCGTCGTTATACTCTCCCTTTTTAGATCTAAACACCATAAGTCGTAATTTAGTAATACTTTCCTACCATAGAAATCTATATAAATCCACTGTACGACTACAGTTCAATTGGAAGAAATAAAAATGAATATAAAATAATTTTGTAAACACTGTACATGAAAAGGTTGAAAATCCGGTTAAATTTTCAAAAATTATAAAACTAATAAAATGAAACATCTTGAAAACACCCAAACACGTGACCGACACGGGTAGCCGAGGTCGTTAAGGTATGGGCTCGTGACCCTGAGATTTTTTTACAGATTTTTCTCCGTCACATAACTGGAAATTGCCGGAAGATATCGTAAACTTAGCCTGGAATGTTTTCTTCTCAAATTTCTTTTCCCAATTATCATTTAATTTCATGTTATCACCAGTACACCGCGCCGCGGTATCATCTCCAATAAGAACGGCGTTAAATATAACTAAAACGCCAAAATACGTAAACTGCAATGTATATTAAAATTTAGAATTTTGCTTGCATTAACTTGGCTACTATAATTTTTTAAAGTGAAATAATATTTTCTGAAGTCACTGTATCAGACAAGAATGCAACACTGGCGGCCAAATTCGTCATCCAAACCCTACTTCACATAGGCAGTAATTCTAAGAATCGTACATTGTTAGGAGGCTAACCAACTTTTATTTTGTATGCCTCTCAAACCAATTTTAAATATGTGGGTGAATGTTAGACTCTCGAATGTAAATTTTAAACTCGAACGTGCAGCATGTGGTGTTAAAATTATGCATTTTTATGAGATTCCGCACATAAAGTATCTTTAATTTTGTGTGGGATTTAAACAGAGTTTCAAATGGGTCAAAAAAGGTTCTTGAAGCTCTTATATACATAATTCCAAATTTGTAGCGCTTCACCACCGTAATTTTTTTAAAAAGCTACCATATGAATTATCCTTCTCCGACTTCAACCACATTTGAAAGCTCTTGACTTATTTTATTCAGATCCATGTATGTAAAATTTCTACCCCATTGTTCCTGAGTTGCTTCATACATAATGACAGTTAGTGAAAGTAACTATTAATAATGAATGCAATTAAAATTGTCCATATCACTTTCGGAAGCAAATTCTAGCTTCAGCACTGAATGATGCGTGTATTTTAATATGTAATTTTCCCCATAATTTGCTAAACGATGAACATGTATTTTCTCTTCTAAACACCCATTTCTTCTTGTCTAATTGCACATTGCACACCCGAATTATATGCAATGAACTGAGAAAAGTTTTCCTCTGTATTCCTCCGCAATGTTTGATAAGAGAAATTGCCAATCGTCAACAAAGTGTGACTTTCACATCACAAATAATAACTAAAGCTTAGAAATGCATTTTTCAGCTCCATCTTCTGTAATGCTATCATCTTGCAGATACATATATGTAATCATAAGACACCAAAATGGCACTACACACAGTAGCTTTAAACAGTTCTGGGGATACAGACACACATTATTGTGCAAAAAGGTATTATGGTATGTGCGCGAAAGCTCTACTAGGGAATCTTATTTTCTTACCACGGTTAGCTTCGCAGCAGCAAAATTAAAAAAAAAAAAAAAATCTTTAGATATTTTCTGTTGCTCTTCTGTTTATGCCTTTTACGAATTAACAGCTTCAAAATTTATATACCCTAGCCTAGAATACGGATATTTTAGAAAAATATTGAACGGAAACAAAAACAATGTTCTATTCTTAAAACTTGTACGAAGTAAATTGCCTTTATAACCTATAACGTCGTAATTACATTGACCTATTCCCCTATAAACTGTATAAAATTTTGAACTTTCATCGTTTGTAATCCTTACACATAGTAAGAATTATCCAGTGGCTGGTAAAAATTCTGAATGAAGTAATTAATTCACTGAATGCTTATATTGTACTATTGAAATAAACGTTGTACTATACATAAAGGTTTTTCTGGAAATGATCCGATTAGCAATATGAGCTTGACTGAATGCAAGAAGCGGAAATAACAATCAAATATGTATACCTCTAGTCGATTTTCGTCAACAATTAGTTTAAGGAAAAATCTACTACAAACACCACGCCTAAGGTATTTTAATTACTTTCTTATAAGTTTTTATCGCATTTTAAAATAAGGCCAAGTAGTGCATATAAGCCAAAAGTAGTAGTATCACAAATCACAGATTTTAAAGAATTTTACATAGATGGCGCACTAAAATTAACATCTGAACGGGGAGTATTTAAAAAATTCAGTAGGGAATATTTCGGAAATGACCAATGCAACAAAAAAGACAGGATTAGCTATATATTTATTTGGACTCTACATATGTTTATTAGTAAGCTTTGTCATCTTTTATGGTTTTCTAGTTATATAAAGTTTAATGAGAATGAAAGTGACTTTACAGCTTCTTCATTGAAAATTCAAGTAATATTAATTTACTACTAGCCGAAATACAGGCGCTACCCGTGGTTTGACAGTTTATCCCTACAACATTTAGCTTTAGGTTGCACATGTCCAATAGCTTACGTTCCTTTGGGGGCATTTAAAATTATTACACAAGATACTTAAGAAAAGAGTTAATTAGAAGTTAAAACTCTGAGGGTTCTATAAAGAAGAACAAAGGAATAAATGAAGAAAAGTGCTCGGAAAACACTATGCAAAAACACTGCTGAATAACTAATGTCACCACAGTTTATAATGATGATTTATTGAGAAACTTCCATGTTGTCACAATAGGGATGCCTCGTCGTTATTTATAGAGAAAATCTCGGTTGGGAAGAAATAATGGCAGTTTAAGTAATATGAATATAACCTTGGTCATACTTAGTAACCAACATACAAAAACTACTAAGAAAACACACGAAAGACATTAAATGAAGGCCAAAATGAATAAACAAAGAAAAGAACAATAACAATAAGAAGCACTTCGACTGGTTTGATGCTGTTGTAGTTACCCATTCCACACTCAATTTTTGTTTTCATGCTAATAAAAACGTCACAAACTTCCCATAGAGAGAGAGAAACCCACTGCTTACAGAAAATGAGAAACTACAGATTATAATAAGTGGATATCCGAAATTCGGAGTATGATCGCAGAATGAATGGACATGAAGTTCAACTTATTTATTACTCTTATGTTAGCAATGTTTGAGACCTTTGTAGCAAATGCGATGATGTTGAATGCTTTTGTATTTTATAATTAAACGAAGTGTTAGTAACTGTGATGTTGAATTCATTATTAAAACTATGTTGAGTCGGCTTATCATTACTCACATCACAAAGGAACTTGCTTTATATGGCCGTAAACATTTTATTTGTAATCTAAATGTATTCCATATATGGTATTTTTATCAAAATCGTTAGAACCATTTGATAAAAATAAAAATTTTCGAAAAATGTTCCATGTAAAGAGTAGTTGGGGTGAGGGGGATTTTCTCCAAAATCTTCTTATCGCATCTTTGGAAGGTAGTAAACCTAAACACCAAGGTATTTATCCGAATTTTCATTTTTGAGTTGTACTGTTCACACACATACTCAACCCCTGAATCCAAAAAAAAAGCATTTTTGGAAACATGTCCGTGTGTGTGTCTGTATGGTTATGTCTGTGTGTCTGTGAACAGCATAACTCAGAAACGAACAGTCGGATAAATACCAAACTTGGTATTTAGGTTCAGTATCTTCCAAACGGACCTTTTTCTAATTTTTTTTTATTCAGGGGATCTCAAAAACAAGTATTTCTGCTGAAATCTCGGTTATTTTCTCTGCCTACAAGGTACGTGGTAGAGAAAGTAAAAACTAATCGTATGAAATGGTTGGAATTTCGAATTCTAAATTAGACAGTAATTTTCGGCTTTTGTCATGGGTTATCTGTGCCAAGTTTGGTCGAAATCGGTGCAACGGTGTAGAAGCCTATCAGAAAGACACCACGCGCGCGCGCGCGCGCACACGCACACACACACACACACACACACACTCTTATATGTATTAAGATACCAGTTACTATTATACTGTAAAAAATTACTATTGACGGTTTTGAAGAACTAAAAAATAATAAAAACCTGCCATATAAACAGTTTTCTTTTGGGTCGGTGGAGATTTCATGGAAATCTACGCACTGCTTCTTAAAAGCCTCAGCCAAATATTCAATTTCTTTTACTTTCTCTGAAATGTATACCTTGAATTTTCTGGGAATAGCCTATGAAGTCCTATTCTTTCGGAAGGAATTTTGAATAATCTTCTATAACTGGTAAACGTTAAACAATAGGCGAAAACGTCAAACACAAAAAATTGTAGATGTGTTTAAAACACACAATTTATTTCAAAAACTTTTTTGGGGGGGCATCAGCCATTTCTGAGATATCCGTTATTAAAGGTTTGAATTATTCATTTCTTGGTCATCTCTTAAAAGTGCTTAAAGAGTGGTCATAAATAAAACTCAATTTTTTATAAGTCCTGTCAACATTCAGTTGTTTCTCTGGATTGCATGGAAACAATGGAACTTTTAAGGCCAGCATATAGGTTTCAGTTCTTAAACATTTGACTATTGCTGTTCCCTTCGTATTTATAACTAAATATGTAATGTAGCTATTTCTGCAAAGGTTTATTTGGATCAAAATGTAGTAGATAGAAAAATAAGCTTTAGTAAGAATACTTTGTATATCCATTAATACACGATAGAGTAGAGAAAGTTATGTGAATTGATGCAGTAATTTGTATCACAAATTACTTAAATGTAAATAATGATTGTAATATGAATATGCATTTTTATGTGACATTGATTTCAGATGTTTATTAATTGTAAATATTATTGGGAAATAAGTTTATACGACCTTACTGAAACTGTCAATAATAGCGCGCAATAATGCAGAGAGGGGGGGTGAGCTGTTTATCATTATTGGAAACGAGGAAGTTACGTAATGTTGGCGCGTTTTTCGGTAGAAACTTCTGGAATATTTTCTCCCTAAAGTATATGTATTCATAATTTTCATTGGATATTAAAGTAGACGCTAATGTTGGCGCGTTTTATTAGCCAATTGCAGCTCAGTTATAATCTTTAGGCGTATCTGGATGCAGGAGTATAAATAGGGTAGGTTAGAGGTAGCTTCATGCTCAGTTCATCGAAAATCTCAATACATTACACGTCGCCTTCAGTCGCTCAGTTCATCAAAATTCTTAGTACATTACACGTCGCCTTCAGTCGCTCAGTTCATCAAAATTCTTTGTGCACTACAAGTCGTCTTCAGTTCGTCAGTTCGTCAAAATATTTGTATGAGATACGTCGGCTATAGATTCACAAGTTACGAAAATCTAAAGTATTATAAAGTTAATTATACACAAAGTTGAAGTACACGAATTAAGAGTGATTAGTAATGAAGTTATTAAAACAGTTTCAGTTTGGCGAGTGTTAAGATCAATGTATAAATGTGATAGTTAACGTGTTGGACAATAAATGTGTAAAACAAATTTCTTCATCAGTGTTATATTTGGATAAAAGATTCCTTTCCGTTTACACAACCTGTATAGAGATACGTGCTCAAGCCAACAGGATAATAGCTAGCCGGAGGACATTTGAAATGTAATCAAACAAAAGCTAATACTACCACAAATTGCTAACACTAGATGGAGCTACAAACCGAACAAATGAATGACGTCACAAGATGGCTTCAACACACATGATGTAAACAAACATTATAAGTAATACAGCATCAAATTGGCTACCACAACGTGGGGCTACAATAATGTTAAATACATTATAAATAACACCACTACAAATTGGCTCCCATACGTGGGGCAGTTAAAATTATGTAACGAAACAAAACAAAGCAGCACAATATAAGATCTTCAAGTTCTAATAATTCACGTAAAAACATATTACGTAAGCAATAATGTTACTACTAATACAAATTGGCACCCAGAACGTGGGGCACGATGACCAGGAAAGGAACACGATGACCAGGAATGGATCAGAATAACCAGGAAGGGGCAGAGTGACCAGGAAAGGAACCAGGACGTGGAACGAATGCAGCAGTGAAATGATCTACAAGGCGCAGATTCCAGAAACAACAGGGACGACAGACTACGCGGATGATTGGACATCGTAATTCCGAGATTACAAGGCAACAGGGAAATTAAAACTACAGGACAACAAAACGACGCAGATTCATCATAACACAATGCAGAAGCGACATACAAATCTAGGAGAGAGGGGCAGGAAGCTGGACATCAAAGTAACAGCAACAGACAGCATCACAAAGGTCAGAGTATCGTAATTTTTTTTTAGAAAACAAAATTGTAACCTTCAAATGTACTTAAGGAGTGGTAGGATAAAGAAAATAATGGCTACTAATAATATTGAAGAAATAATTATGGAGGGAGATAATGTAACAGTTAGCTGTAATTCAATACAGGTTACAGATAATAGCCCAAACAATGTAGGATTTGAGGGTGAAAATGTTAGTGCAGAAAGTCAGAATAGAATAGCAGGAAATGTTAATTTTGATGCTGGTACGATGATGGAAATGATGGAAATGATGAGAAATTTTGGTGAAATACTAAATAAGAGTTTAGAACAAAACAGGGAAGATATGCAAAAGAGTTTTGAGAAATTAGGACAAAGATTAACCCAAAGTATGAGAGAAGCTATAAACACAGATCATAGGGAATTGAGGAAAGAAATTGGTAGGAGTAATGAGGTATTAGAGCAAAAAGTAGATCAAAGCAGTGAAGAAATTGAAAAGAAAGTTATGAAGCTAGATAGTAGTATGCCAAAAATGAGAGATGAAAATGAGGAAGTAATAGAAGTGAGATAGGAGAAGTTTCAAAGAAAATGCTAGACATGAGCAGGGAAAGAGATAACAAAGAAAGTGAGGTTAATACTAAAAATGAACATGTTGATGTAGAATGTACCGAGTCAGGTAGTAGATTGAGTAACATTTCAAGTGAGATAAGAGAGAGGAAAGAGGTTATGAATGTAGATGTGAATCAGACGCAGGTTAATTTCAGAGGGGAAATATCAGAAATACAAAAGGAGTCAGTAATGCAGGGAAATAAATTGTACGAAGAAGTTAAAGTTTTGCCTGTAAATAATCAAAAGCTAATTTCTGAAATTAACAAGTACCAAGATGTTCAAATTGAAAACTCCAGTCCAGTACAGTTTAGTACAGATTTGTCAGAGTACTCTCAAATTAAAGAGATAGTAGAAGAATTGAAAATGACAGTTGTTAAAAGATGTGTTGTTCAAGAAACTGTAGATTGTTTTCAAATGTTATCAGGGGACGAAATGTCATATGAATACAAGAGGTTATTCATGAACAAAAATTTGAAGGTTAGGATACGGCTACGAGTAATGCTTAGCTACAGACAATTTGATCCAGGAGGGTAAATAGCAATGAGATGTAAAGTAAATGCTGGATAGTTAAAGATGACTTGCAGAGAAATGTATTGGATTGTAAGAGGGTTAAATAAATATGTACGTCATGTGAAAGAAGAAATAAAATTTTGGACATAATTAAATTTTTTTAAAAAAAAAGGAAAATAACATTTTTTTGTAACTATAACAGTATTTGAAAATTAAGAATGTAAAGATTGAAACTTAATATGATATTAAAGTAAAAGTACATAAATACTATTTCAAGAGTATTGTTAATATAAAGTACAAAACAACAACAAAATTGGGTAAAAAAAATAATTAAAACAAATACTTATGTAGCAAACAGAACATGTGAAATAGTGTCTAGATTTAAGAGATGTAAATATATTTGTGTACAGGGTAAATAGTTTTGGTAAATGTTTAATAATTACAAAAAATCTTGAATGCATAAATTTTTGTCAACAATCTAAGAAAGTAAAAAAAAAAAAAATTGCAGTAATTAAATACTTCAGGGTGCAGTATTTGCTTTAAAATTTTTTTTGTAATGTCAGATTAATGTCAAAACACATTAAACCAGAGCCAGTAAGTAGTGGCAAGGTAGAGGAAAAACATATCGTGTGTTAAATGCGTGTGATGTGTTAAGTGAAAGTGATAGCGTGTGTTCCAAGATTTAGGAGACTAAAAACCAAATTATAAAATTTCCAAACAAGTTGTAAATATTTATAATTATGTTTCTAGTGGGGCATATGATGCAGTAATTTGTATCACAAATTACTTAAATGTAAATAATGATTGTAATATGAATATGCATTTTTATGTGACATTGATTTCAGATGTTTATTAATTGTAAATATTATTGGGAAATAAGTTTATACGACCTTACTGAAACTGTCAATAATAGCGCGCAATAATGCAGAGAGGGGGGGTGAGCTGTTTATCATTATTGGAAACGAGGAAGTTACGTAATGTTGGCGCGTTTTTCGGTAGAAACTTCTGGAATATTTTCTCCCTAAAGTATATGTATTCATAATTTTCATTGGATATTAAAGTAGACGCTAATGTTGGCGCGTTTTATTAGCCAATTGCAGCTCAGTTATAATCTTTAGGCGTATCTGGATGCAGGAGTATAAATAGGGTAGGTTAGAGGTAGCTTCATGCTCAGTTCATCGAAAATCTCAATACATTACACGTCGCCTTCAGTCGCTCAGTTCATCAAAATTCTTAGTACATTACACGTCGCCTTCAGTCGCTCAGTTCATCAAAATTCTTTGTGCACTACAAGTCGTCTTCAGTTCGTCAGTTCGTCAAAATATTTGTATGAGATACGTCGGCTATAGATTCACAAGTTACGAAAATCTAAAGTATTATAAAGTTAATTATACACAAAGTTGAAGTACACGAATTAAGAGTGATTAGTAATGAAGTTATTAAAACAGTTTCAGTTTGGCGAGTGTTAAGATCAATGTATAAATGTGATAGTTAACGTGTTGGACAATAAATGTGTAAAACAAATTTCTTCATCAGTGTTATATTTGGATAAAAGATTCCTTTCCGTTTACACAACCTGTATAGAGATACGTGCTCAAGCCAACAGGATAATAGCTAGCCGGAGGACATTTGAAATGTAATCAAACAAAAGCTAATACTACCACAAATTGCTAACACTAGATGGAGCTACAAACCGAACAAATGAATGACGTCACAAGATGGCTTCAACACACGTGATGTAAACAAACATTATAAGTAATACCGTCGCAAATTGGCTACCACAACGTGGGGCTACAATAATGTTACACAAATAACATTTAACCGCTACAGAATGTATCACATCGGATCGTTTTACTTTCACTACCGCATACATAGTAGGTAGAGAAAGTCTTGCATTCCACCATCCAAAACTTTAATACCGAGATTTCGCCGGAATACATGTTTTGAGGACCCCTGAATCCCCCCCAAATTTTTTTTAGATAAAGTTCCGTGTGTCTGTGAAAGCATTGCTCAAAAACTAAAAATTGTATAAACACCAAATTTGGTATTTATATTTAGTGTCTTCCAAAGACGCGACACAAAGATTCTGAAGAAAATCCCTAAACCCCAAACCACCCTTTACCTGGAACATTTTTCGAAATTTTTTATTTTCTCAAAAATGTCTGCAACGATTTTGATTAAAATTACCATATATTAAAAATATTTACAAGAAAAAATAAAATGTATATCTTCAATTATCTGGGAGTAGCTTTTGAAATTCTCTTTATTCGGAAGGAAATGTATATAATCTTGTATAATTGGAGCGATAGAAGAAAACGCAATACACAAAAAAGTAATCTCTTTCAGACACACAATTGATTTCAAATAACTCTTTTTTTATCATCAGCCATTTCCGAGATACCCCTTATTAATAGTTAGATTTCTTCAATAGTTTGTCAATAAAATCCTGTCGACATTGAGTTGCTTCTCGTGATTGCATGGAAAGAGTAAGGCCACCATATGGCGTCCATTTCTTAAACATTTGACTGTCACTTATTTCTTTTGCATATATGTGCAACGAAACGTGTAATGTAGCTATTTCTGCAAAGTTTATCTCGATTAAAATGAAGTAGACAGAAAAGTAAACTTTCGTAAGAATAATATTTATAGCCATAATAAATGATAGAGGGTAGAGAAAGTCATGTGAGTACAACACATCAGATGTTTTTAAAATTTTGCTCTTCGTTGAACGACCAAGCGACGAACTTGTTCTAATGTTTTAATTCAAAGTGTCTTAAGAAGAGTATTTCCAATGAAATTTCAACATCGAATGTTTAGTTCGGATGCAACTTCAACTTCTGTAAGCAGTAAAGAAATAAAAAGATCATAAGTAAAAGGTTCTAAGTTAGCTATAACGTAAACATCGCTAACTGCCCACAGTTCCTTCCCCTGAGTCAGGAAATTTTTCTTCCCTTATTAATTTTGTAAACTGTTTCGTATTATGATGCGTCTAACGCCGCTAATGAGCACCTCAGCAGGAATTTTAAAAAATTATTTCTTCATTATTTCTTTGGCAGCAGTGATATTATTGTTGCTTATTATTTATACTAATGCAACTGTCTATGCATAGGCATCTTTTCGATCCCGTTTACGCATATATTCGTTGTTCAACAGAATGAACTGTAATCTCCGTAGGATTCATAACTCCGATAATTCCTCTAAATGCCCTTGATAGACATTTAAAAAGAGTAATATTTCCCTTCATATCATTATTAACATATCTTAGAATTTTTGGTCCGACATTTGTACTTGGTATTAGGAAGTACTTACAGAAGCGTCTAAGTACGAGTACTTTTGTAGCGGGTATTATCTATTAAAAGATAATTATAATTAGAAATAATTGTATATGAATTATTTATATATTTGGGATTTTTGGAACCATCTAAAAGCCAAAGCTCTTTGAAATGTCTAACGAGTTACACATCGGTTTGTGAAAGCTGTATATAAGAGTTTTCATTCTTCAGGACTGGTTTTTGTGTTTTAAACACAACATATTAGATTGAACTTTACGCAAATAAGGAAGATATTACATTCCGAGAAATTCACGTAAATTTAGCCAACATTTAAATAAAATCCAACAGCTAAAGTGCAATTTCCTATAAAATTCTACAGTATTATAAGAACTAAACTCTGTAAGTTATCTCGGACTTGTTGCATTTAATCGGGAGAATTACTCAAAGATTGCTAACCAATTCAGTTGATGTGCGCTCATACGAGAAACGTTATGGCGCCCGTTCGTGTGTGAACCCTTGGCCATTGCTGACTTTTTAGCAGGCTGCGATATTAGAGTGTGGTTGACAAGTAATTATAACCTTCAGCAAATACCTCCAGTTGGTAAGTTATTCCGACTGAACTCGCCCGGAGCAAATCACGCGAGAGGCTAAGCTACTCCACCATGTAAGCAATGTTATCGGTTTCCGTCTCTTAAAACTGGAGACACCCGAATGTGATTCATCACACCTCCTCAGGAAATTCCAGGTTCTTCAGAGGAATGCTTATTTCCATAACTGTTCGTTTACTTGTCATCGGAGCTGTAGGTGTAAAATCTAAACTTACACTCATTAATCTTTAGACCGCTCATTAAGAATTCATGGTGTCACACATCGGCGTTAATGTTTCATCTTGCTATTCGGAAAATACGAATAGTATGCAGATTGTGCAGTAGAAGAAACCAAATGTTAATTTTCGGCAGTGAATTATCTTCCGCTCGTTGATTAATCAGCGAGAAAAAATAGAATTTGATAAGCGTCTGTGTTATTATTCCTACATCATTAGCGCTTTCTTTTATGTCCTTAAGGTAAATGAGAGCTTCGATGTTATCGATAAATTCGCCAACAACCACGTCGCAAGTGGATTTATCTAGAAAGAAACACGAAGTGAGATGTATTTTAGTGATTAACTACAAAACATAACCAATAATTGGAATAAAACTAGTTGCTGTGCTCTACACAACCTGCACCCTCAAGGAAATCAGCCGGGTCAGGTAGCACTAGTAATTTTAACTAGGTGGCCTGGGGAAGGGAGAAGTATGTGGATGTAGGTAATAGGTTAGTGAGAGAAGGGTGGGCCTGGTCTAGATTAAGTGCACATAGGCTAAGGGGAGATAGGAAGGGAGCGAATTTGGATAGGTGTCCTCTTTGTGGAGAGACAGATAATGATTTGCATTATATAATTGAATGTGAAGAAACTAAGTTGTGGAGAGATCAGATTTTACCTAAAGAATGGGAGAATGTTAACAAAGAAGTATTAAAAGTTAGGATAATGAAAATACAAAAGGAGAGGGATATAAAAAGAATAGGAGAATATATGGGAGAGTAAGAGTAAAATGGTTTAGAAAAATAAAGCAATATGCATAAATAACCACGTGTTAAAATGCATGATCCACTAAAGAAAAGAAAAAAAAAACAGCAACTCAAAGTAATGTATTAAAAATTGTAAGATTTTTGTATATCATTATGGAAATACCCCTACCTGCCTGCCTGCCTACCTACTGTATCCGAATGGACAGTGACAAGGGACGTACTTACTCATTATTATTATTATTATTATTATTATTATTATTGGTCAACCAGGTCACGCGGTATTTTCCGACAAACGGTTGCTTGCAAAGCAAATGTTCGCATAGGTATATGGTACCAAATGTTTAAAAACAGTTCTCTATTTATATTGGCCTTGAAATTCCACGCTCTTTCCCTGAGATATCGAGAAAGAATTAGAGGTTGGCAGTACTTAAAAAATGAAATGGCAAAATGCTGAAACATTCAAACCAATGAAACGAAAATGGTTGATGCCACAAAAAGTTATGTTTTAAAAAGATCTATATATTTTGTGTAGTAAGTTTTTTTGCCTATCTCTTATGGTTTAGGCAGTTATACAACAGTATTCAATGTTCCTTCACAATGATGGGGCCTTCACAGACTATTCAATGAAAATTCAAGACATACGTACATTTTCTTGTCATATAATCTTGGTATTTTAATCAAAATCGTCAGAGCCTCTTTGAGAAAATAAAAGCTTTCGAAAAATTTATCAAGATAAGGGTACTTTGCGGGGGGGGGGGAGAGATTTTCTCGAAAAATTCCTTATCACATTTTTAAAGGTTTTGAACTCAAATAGCAAGTTTGGTATGTATCGGACATTTCGTTTTGAGTTATACTGTTCACAAACGCACATACTTACACTCACAGACACACACACAACACACACACATAAACAAACTCAAACACACTCACATGACTACAAAGGACCTTTTTATAAAATATCTGATGTGTTCTCTTCACTTGACTTTCATGACCAATTATCGTTTATTTTTATATAGCGTCTTACGAAAGCTTATTTTTCTATCTACTTCACTTCTGCTTCTGTTAATCCATATAAACCCTTGTAGAAATCGCTTCATTGCACATTTCGTTATAGGTAAAAGGGAAATACAGAATGAATTTTAATTACACCGTTAAACTGTAGGGAGTTCTTCCTGACTGGAAACGAAGGAAAAAAGGTCATAGCAACATGTGTCAGGAATACATCGTTGCCTCAGTAGATGACACTGACGTAACGACATCATTCTCTCGGACCACTTGCAGTGTGTTACTTGTGTGTTGCACATTGTGTGGTTGGAGAAAAGTACTGTAGAAGCAGAATGATCTCGTATTCATTCCAGGAACAAGCCGAGATGGGTGTTTGTGTGAGAATGGGTCCTTTCAGACAGACGAGCAGGGCGGTGTGGAATGTGCATACACCAGATCTAGAGGAACTTGGACTAACCCTGATACAAGCTGCAAGCAAGTGGCCCGCCAACAGGGTGTAAGCCAAAGGTCGGTTATGTGTATCCTGCATGACAACCGCTATTATCCGTATCACCTGCAACGTATGCAGGGATTATCACCAGCGAATTTCCCTCCATAGGAAAGATTTTGTCACTGATTTTTGCAGCAGGCCACTGACATTATGGGACTTCTGTCGTCAGTCTTCTTCACCGATGGAGTGACCTTCACCAGAGTTGACATCATCAACCTACATAATCGTCATCTGTGGGCTATAGAAAATGGAATGGTTGAAGCGTCTCTTCAGCAGCGGTTCAGCATTAATATTTGGACAGGGATTCTTGGCGACCACCTACTTGGACCAATAATTCTTCCACAGTACCTCAACGGACAAACGTATTTCAACTTCCTGCAGAACTCTGCCTCTTGTGCTTGAGAATGTGCCTTTGGCAACACGACAGGTAATATGACTGCTACACAATGGAGCGCCACCCCACTTCCGGGTTACTGTTCGCCAACACATCATCTTCCCCAGCGTTGGATAGGTCGCGGAGACCCTGTTGCATGACCTGCTCGATCACTGGACTTAAACCTCCTGTTTGTTTTTACTTGTGAGGGCATTTGAAAAGCGTTGTGTGTGCTGAGGCAGTTCCTGACGTGCAGGCCCTTCAACAGCGTGTCCACTTAGTCTGTGACGCTATTCGGATACAGGCCTAAACATTCGAAAGAGTGAGGCAATGCATGATACGATGTGTGAATGCTTGCATTGCATCCCGTAGAGGTCACTTTGAACATCTGTTGTGACATGGATGCGATTCAAGCCATGTACTGTGTGCCAGGACGATTCTCTGTCGTGTTGCACACGCACCGTCCACAACGTTGATGCGAACTTTTTTCCTCCATTTCCAATCAGGAAGCACTCCCTGCAGTGTAGTTATTTTTCACCCTATTCATCAATAGTCAGATGTTGGCCTTAACATTCCATACTCTTTCCATGATATTGTGGAAAACAACTGAATAGCGACAGCATTTTAAACAATGATAAAGGTATTGAAAAATTCAAACCAATCTTAACGGATATCTCAAAAGTGGTCGTCGCCACAAAAATAAAAAACCGTTCTTTGAAATAGATTGCGTGGTTTAAAGAGACCTACATTTCCTTTTTCTTTGTGTGCGTGTGTGTGTGTGTGTAGGTGTGCGTGTGTGTGTAGGTGTGTGTGTGTAGGTGTGTGTGTGTAGGTGTGTATGTGTAGGTGTGTGTGTAGGTGTGTGTGTAGGTGTGTGTGTGTAGGTGTGTGTGTGTAGGTGTGTGTGTAGGTGTGTGTGTAGGTGTGTGTAGGTGTGTGTGTAGGTGTGTGTGTGTAGGTGTGTGTGTGTAGGTGTGTGTGCGTATGTGTGTGTAGGTGTGTGTGTGTAGGTGTGTGTGTAGGTGTGTGTAGGTGTGTGTGTAGGTGTGTGTGTAGGTGTGTGTGTAGGTGTGTGTAGGTGTGTGTATGTGTGTAGGTGTGTGTGTAGGTGTGTGTGTGTAGGTGTGTGTGTAGGTGTGTGTGTGTAGGTGTGTGTGTAGGTGTGTGTGTAGGTGTGTGTGTAGGTGTGTGTGTAGGCGTGTGTTTGTAGGTGTGTGTGTAGGTGTGTGTGTAGGTGTGTGTGTAGGTGTGTGTGTAGGTGTGTGTGTAGGTGTGTGTGTAGGTGTGTGTGTGTAGGTGTGTGTGTGTGGAATATTTATGTCTGTCTTCTATGGTTTACTCTATACAAAATTATACAAAATTCCTTTCGTATGAAGAGGATTCACACGCTATTCTTAGAAAATACAAGCTTCGTGTCTTATTTTTGGAAGATATAATGCTACACACACGCGCGCGTATTTCCGGTGAAACCTCGATATCGACTTCTTGAATGGAATACAATACCTTTTTTATCTGTTAGATGCATGGTAGAGAAAGCAAAAATACTTTTTCTGGACTCAGGCGGTCTCAAAACATATATTTCCGCTGAGATCTCTGCATCGAATTGACCGAATTGGAATGCAATACTTTTTCTACTTACTAAGTACGTGGTAGAGAAGTAAAAATGCACAGTGCGTTTGTACTTGAGAAAAATATAAAATAATTGAAAATTCAAACCAATAGCAAAAAATATCTCAGAAATAATCAAGTTACGCAAATTTATTTTACATAAATTGTGTACTTTAACGAGATCTACATTTTATATGCAGTAAATTTTTGTATATGCATTACGTTTTACTAATTATACAAATTCTGAATGAGGAGGACTTCGTAGAACATTCAGAATACACATTTTATTTGCCATACTAATATCTCAAACTGTGGCGTTTTAATCAAAACAGTTAAGAGCATATGCACTTATAGGTTAGTTTAGGAACAAGAGATTTTCTTGAAAATCTTGGTGTCGCATCCTTGGAATACATTTTAATAGTGTTAAATGCCCGCTCTTACTGCATACGGCACCACAGGTGTTGGATACTGACGAATTGATGACACATGAAATTAAATTATAATTAGGAAAGGAGATTTGGGGAGGAAACATTGCAGATCTATGTTTAGGCTACCTCTCCGGCAATTGCTAGTTGTGTGGACTGAGGAAAACCAGGAGAAAGCTTCACTCAGCAAGGACGGTCCTGATGGAATTTGAACCGCGGACCTCCCGTTCACGAGTCTGGGTCTTATCCACCTCGGTCACCCGTGTGGGTGCATCCTTAGAAAATGCTGAACTTATATACCAAGATTGGTATTTTAAAGGACTTTTCGTTTTTATTTCTCTACCATGTAGCTAATAGGTAGAGAAGGTATTGCATTCCACCCAAATTTGAAACTGATTTTCAGTGGAAATACATGTTATGAGGCCCCCTGAATAACAAAAGGTATTTTTAGAAAAAAGGTCCAAGTGTATGTGTGAACAGCATAGTTCAAAAACGAAAAGTCGGATAACTACCAAACTTGATATTTAGGTTCAGTATCTTCCAAAGATGCGACACGAAGATTTTCAAGAAAATCCCTAGCCCAAACTACCCTTTAGATGGAAGATTTTTCGAAATTTTGTATTTTCTAAATGATGGCTCAAATATTTTTATTAAAATACCATATATTGAAGTTATTTACATAACAAAATGTATACCTTGAACTTTCTGAGAAGAGTCCGTAAAGTCCTGTTCATTCGGAAGGAACTTTGTATTATCTTGTCTAACTGGCAAACGTTAAGCGATAGGCGAAAACGTACTACACAAAAAATGTAGATCTCTTTAAAACACTCAATTTGCTTTAAATAACTTTTTGTGGCATAAGACATTTCTGAGATATCCATTATTAACAGTTGGAATTGCTCAATAATTTTTAATCCTTTTCATATCCTATCGATTTTCAGTCGTTTCTCGGGATGTCATGGAAAGAGTATGGATTTTAACACCAGCATATAATGACCTGTTCTTAAACATTTGACTATCCCTGTTGCTTTTGTGTCTATAATTGTTCAATGCAGCTATTTCTACAAAGATTTATAGCGATTATAATGAAGTATGTAGAAAAATAAGTTTTCATAAGAATAGTTTGCATACGCAGACAATAAACGATAGAGGGTAGTCACCGACATACGGACGGACGGACGGACGGAGAGATACAGCACGAACCGTTGTCTAAAAATGCTTTTTTTACTTTCTCTACTACGTATAGTAAGTAGGGGAAATATCGTACTCCACCCAAAAATTCCATACCAAGATTTTAGAGGAAATATATGTTTTGAGGGCCCTTGAATCCAAAAAAAGCATTTTTGCAAACATGTCCGTATGTGTGTCTGTGTGTGTGTCTTCTGTTTGTGAACAGCATAACTCAGAAACGAACAGTCGCATAAACACCAAACTTGGTATTTAGGTTCAGTATCTTCCAGAGATGCGACACGAATGTTTTCAAGAAAATCCCCCTACCCCAGATTACCCTTTACACGGAACATTTTTCGAAAATTTTAATTTTCTCAGAAATGGCTCTAACGATTTTGATTAAAATATCATATATTTAAGATACTTTCATGACAAATAAAATGTATATCTTGAATTTTCTGGGAATGTCTCCAAAAGTATTTTTCATTGCGAACGACTTTTGCATAACTGGTAAACCATAAGAAATAGACAAAATTTTATTACACCAAAAATGTAGATCGCGTTAAAATACACAATTTATATCATATACATGTTTTTTATTGAGTGTACCATTTTCGAGATATGGCATGTTATTCTCTTAAATGTTCCAATACTTATACTTTTTCTCAAATGGGAATTCGTTATTACTTTCTCTACTACGTATGGTAAGTAGGGGAAGTATTGCATTCCACCCAAAAATTCGATACCGAGATTTCACCGGAAATACATGTTTTGAGACCTCCTGAATCCAAAAAAA
The DNA here is from genome assembly GCA_030765065.1 of Deroplatys truncata. Taxonomy (NCBI): domain Eukaryota; kingdom Metazoa; phylum Arthropoda; class Insecta; order Mantodea; family Mantidae; genus Deroplatys; species Deroplatys truncata. Next base: position 138,023,692 of record CM060984.1, on the reverse strand, counting down.
GCATTTTTGGAAACATGTCCGTGTGTGTATCTGTGTGTGTGTCTGTGTGTGTGTCTGTGTGTGTGTGTCTGTGTGTGTGTGTGTCTGTGAACAGCATAACTCAAAAACGAACAGTCGGATAAGCACCAAACTTGGTATTTAGGTTCAGTATCTTCCAGAGATGCGACACGAAGGTTTTCAAGAAAATCCCCCCACCCCAGACTACCCTTTACATGGAACATTTTTCGAAAATGTTAATTTTCTCAAAAATGGCTCTAACGATTTTGATGAAAATATCATATGTTTAAGATAATGTCATGAGAAATGAAATGTATATCTCGAACTTTCTGGGAATGTCTCCAAAAGTATTCTCCATTGTGAACGACTTTTGCATAACTGGTAAACCATAAGAGATAGACAAAATGTTACTACACAAAAAATGTAGATCGGGTTAAAATACACAATTTATGTCATACACATTTCTTTTGTTGAGTGAACCGTTTTCGAGATATTGCTTGTTATTTCCTTAAATTTTCAATACTTATACTTTTTCTCAAATTCGTTATTCATTTTTTTTATGTCCTGGACATGCAAAGAGAATGGAATGCGCCACATAGCAACCAGCGCTAAAATATTTGACTATCGCTTAAAAGCTACCATATTCCCCTTGCATCTACAAGAAAATTAGCAATAAGATTGACATCTCGATATCTCGATTAACATAAAGCATATGGAGAATAGGCGTTTGTAAAAATAGATTGTACAAGAGTAGAGAAAGTCATGTGAGTGTAACACATCAGATTTTTCATTTTTTTTATGTCCTGGACATGCAAAGAGAATGGAATGCAACACATAGCAACCAGCGCTTAAAAGATTTGACTATCGCTTAAAGCCTACCATATTCCCCTTGCACTTACAAGAAAATAAGTAATAAGATTAACCTCTGGATTAACGTGAAGCATATGGAGAATAAGCGTTTGTAAAAATAATTTGTACAAGAGTAGAGAAGGTCATGTGAGTGTAACACGTCAGATTTTTTTATTCAGAGGACCTCAGAACATATATTTCCAATGCAATGTTCATATAATTTTCGGATGAAATAGAATACTTTCTATAATTTACTATATATATATATATATATATATATATATATATATATATATATATATAGTAGAGCAGGTACTGGTACAGTACTCCTGTTTTGTGACTATGATTTTATTTCAGGTTCCGTATGTGTTAGTGTATCACTCATGGAAACAGACGTCCCTATGTTTCATCCGAATGTGTGTATTTATGAGAAATTTGGTGCCTTGTTTTCTTGTTTCTCTTTTCTTCAGTCCAATTTTGGCCATGCTACCTGTTCCGTCTTCTTTCTCTGCTCTTTTCGGAGTATTATGACTTTTAGTCGACTCTTTCTTTTTCCATTACTTTAACATTCAGTTTTGAGGTTTTTTATATCCTTCCAGCTGATCAATTAGCTTGTAAATACTCAGATTTTTAAAATATTTTATATCACACTTCTTATTATACTTTACTACATTTACTTTCCTTGAAAATTGAAATTTCAGCTGTTTGTATTTTTCGTTTACGCTTTATATTAGTATAGGATGATTCATTTTCATAAAATATGAATCATACTTCATGTTTATAATATAACATGTTATTTATTTTCTCTCTTCGAGACTTATTTGAAAAGTTGTATAAATTGTTCTAGGAAGGATATTTTCTCGATCTGCCATAACCCTAGTTATCTTTGAGTAAGTTCTAAGATTATAAAATATATTTCTTTCAACTGCATACAGAGCGCTGGAGATCCGTATTGTCCTGCATTAGCACTACATCAACCCGCACACTGAAATGATTACATAATTTTCTGTTGATAATTTTATGCTGTATTTTACCTTTATGCAAATGTTGTCAGCTGATGTCGGTATTTTTGACACGGTTCATACACGGTTGTTTCTCTTAAGTCTTGGTTGATTTTTAGCCCGTATACATTACTGATCCTATTATTATTATTGTTATTATTATTATTATTATTATTATTTTGTCATTATTTTTCGTTGGATGGTTGGTTGACAGTTTTTCTATGTTAACGCAATCAAAAGCTATTTAGTAGTCTACAAACGCAAGATGTGTTTCTGTGTTTAATTAACTGTTTTTTGTTTTCATTTTTCCTGAATTCGTTTACTACTAAAAATAGAATCATGCACGAGCGTTCTTTTCTAAAACTTCCTTATTCCTCTTATATATTTCACTTCTGTTATTAATTTTCATAGGTATACTTTATAATAGTTATGTATGATGCTGTATTCCCTTTTGCAGTTTGTTGTTTAGATACCTACTTTCCAGCATCGAGATGCTTCACAATTTCTCTGGCTGTCTTTGGTTCTTTTTGTAGTTGAAATACCTACATTTTGTGAAATCACGTTAAAGGCGTCCCTTATACAGAGAAATTACTTCCACAAATACCTGTGACTGACTTCATCATCAATAGTTATTTTAAAGGAGGTATTCGATGTCTTTCTATCCAAACGAGCCAATTTTGAGAATCGCTTGGCAGATTTTCCTGAAGTTAGTACATATACTGAGCTTCTCTCCAAGAATATTTAGGAAGCAATATCAATATCTGCGTAACTGAATGCGCAAGTTTCTTTTCAGTTTTCACAGAGATTTTTCTCTGTATTATTAAAATATTAGATAAATTCGTTATCAAATGCGAAACTTATATAATTGTGCATTCTGCTCACTTTAGTTATATTTTAGCGTGAAAATGTATGTTTGTTAAAGTTCATTATATAGCTCCCTTTTATCTTCGTTGGTCATATTGGGATTTATTAAAGTTGTTTACTTTAATGGAATTTCCCACATTTTTTGACTAAATATTTTCTGCTGGCAATATTTTTCGAAACAGGCGAGCTCAAGATAGCTACATAGCTCCTTACCGAGCGAGGTGGCGCCTCGATAACGTGTGCGACTCGCATTCGAGAAGTCCCTGGTTTGATCCCCGGCGACCGCCTTCTCTGACCCATGGATTTTCGTGGTTTCTCCGGGGTCGGCAGCCAATGTTTGAGCGGTTTCTTCTCTACCACAATTTCCTTTCCATCATTTCATTTCATTAATTATCCTTTTCATCTTTAGATGTGCTTCTAGGTTTCGTGGCGTATGGCGGTGCTGGACAAATGGTGCGGATGCATGCTCAATGGAAAGAGTATTCCTCGTGGACACCAGAGGCTGTTTGATTGGTCAGTCGTTCATCGCCCTTTCTCGGCGGCTCCAGCAGTGGGATGGTTCTGCGAACTTGGAAATGTTAGGGACCTCCGCGCGTCTTATGACCTGTCTGCCTACGGCCTGTAGCCTCCCGCGGTTCTTTCACCTCATACCTACCTCCTGGGGGATGGAAGGGGTAGATCTGTGCAGGTCACAGCGCGCGAGGTGTCTCCCTCGTAGATTCAGCTATACCTACATAGCTTTTTATTCTTTTTGGTTGTGTTTTAAACGAAAAACAACGGTCTCTACAAGACAAACCCTTTCTTGATTCGCGTTGCCTGAGGAAATGAAAATCATGTTGCGATTTCATCACACTAAAATGCAGAATGAGAAACCTATTTGAAGTACCTGCAGGTTGAAACAGGTGGTAAAATCTCCAAAATTAAGAAAATGTTATAAATATTTTAAATAGAAACAAACCTTTGGATAGTAGAAGGCATACACAGCTGCATAGACCGCTTTTCAAGCTATGACGCACTCAAATGTAAAACAAAGGTCTTCCGTTTTACAAAACCGGCTGGCCCTTTATGCTTCATTTACAGAGGCAGGTTGTTTGATGATAAATTACTTTTTATTTCTGCACGGCTTATGCCAGGAGGGAACAAGCGGTTCAAGCTTGAGGACGGTGAACCCGCATTCTCTAAAACTATGTCGACAGGGCGGCAGCTGAGTGACCCCTTCTTGAAAGTGAATGCATGCAACCGGACATTATCCAGTCCCACCCTCTTTTAATGGGCAGCTGCCAAAGACTGCAATGGGCCGCTGGTTTCAATTCACGTCATTCAGGAGGCGGACGTAAGAAAAGAAATCTAGCGTGTCTCTGCGGTGGAAACTTGTCCGGTATTACCGGATGAAGTTTGGAACTGTGATGCTGTGGGAGATGTCCAGTAACTCTCCAGCATCTTGCGTAACGAAGGAGCTTACCATCGTATATATGTACTTATTTATTTACAATAAAAACAGTTAAAAGTTATTCCGCCGGAAAACTGTAGAATCAGTGCAAAGCTTTCTTGCTTCCAGAAAGGTGTATATTACGAGACCATAAAAATATTTAATACTCTCCCTAATGATCTTAAGAGAAAAGTTGACAATTTCAATGTCTTTAAAACTACTGTTAAAGAGTACCTATACTCAAAAGCATATTATTCTGTACAAGATTATCTGAATGACAAATTATCCTGATGATAATACTTATATAGCTCTGTCAGTAGTATTAATAAATATTAATGACAATTGCCAGTCATATTTGATACCTGCTCTAGAATTAATGAAGCTATTTAAATGTATGTATATTAAGAACTGACAGTAAATGCTATGCATTACAAATCAAATAGAACAAAATGATCAGACGAACAAAGGTAAAATCCTAGTGAATGTTAAAATAACTGTTCTTGCCTATATGTATGTTAAGCTTATAAGGGTAAAGAGGTATTCAACTCTGTACAAAATTACACTTGATTTGTTTCATTTTGTATATAATATGTCTTTATTTTATTTTAAATGTTCTGTATACTATGTAATATTTATGTATATATGTAACTTTATTGTACATTTCCTTGACACACATATAGTATGTGTCTATTTTATTTCAAATGTTCCATATTCTATGTAATATTTATGTTTATATGTAATTTTTGTACATTTCCTTGACATGTTCTATGTTCACAAGCCTTTATGGCTGCTAGTGAACTCACAGAATACAATCTAATCTAATCAAGTTCTACATAATTATCGATGTTTTCTTTTTGTAATAGTGTTTAACGCCTGCTCTTGCTCCATACGGTACAATAGGCGGTGACACTCATGATACATGAAATAAAATGGTAATTGGAAAAGGGACTTTGGGGAGGAAACGTTCCAGGTCTACAATTTGGGGTAATTTCCCAGCATTTGCCAGTTATGAACACAGAAGAAAAACATGGAAAATAAAAACCTCATTCAGGGAGGACGGTCCTAACGGAATTTGAGCCACAGACCTCCCGTTCACGAGTCTAACTTAATGTCCTTGTCTACCAATACAATTATCGTGCTCTTATATTACACATTTAAGTAACATAAACAAAGATACAACATTAAGTAATAAAATGTTACGGTTTCATATATTATGTGATGAATTATTACGTTTAAGAAATTCGGCTGTTTCAAAAAATGTTATTGTATAGAGAAGATAATTTAGTAATATTTTACGCAGTACGTTTGCAAAGCTTTGGAATTTTAAATTAAATATCTAGGAAGACAGTTTCGAAGCCTCCAATTCTTCTGTACTACGGTTAGGTATAAAAGTAGTATTCCTCTCTCAGTAAAGTATTCGCATTGATTACTACTTTTAGTACATTCATCTGCAAGTATAGTGGTTAAATGTAAATGTTAAGCACAATTACGTTTTAAAATATAGAAATAACTTTTACTGAATCTTAATTTTCCAATGACCCCGTATGTCTCAATGCCCTTGTTTTTGGTATTAATAATTTATTCTCATTCTTTGGTTATGCAAACCTAAATCTCTATTACGTGGCCAAAATGAATATACTGTATGGAAAAGTTAGAGATGCCAACCCTTAAGTCAGAAATAGATCTCGACGTGTTCTGTTTTTCACAGATTTGCAGAAAAACACTCTGCACGAGGAGTTTTCCTTTCCTTTCACACTAGGTCCCTTGCAGAGTAGAATGCGCGCTATCTCGACACCATTGCGAATTGATTACTGCATTGCGGCAAATGCATTAAATTCGCTAGTGCTGTTTAATTACCTAGCATGTCTTTCGCGTATTCTCAGCGAAATATTTAATGACAATACATAAAACTGAAAAAAACGTTTGTTTAAATTTGAATGAAACCGTAAAAGAATTTAAATGATTACTTAGTATGCGCTGAATGCAAAGCAAGTAGGTACAATACTTTATAAACTGCCAAATACAAAAATGTTCAGATGTTAGTCGAGGTAGTCGTTGAAAACAGTTTCTAAAAGGAAAATGGATAATTTAATTTAACACCAAAGGAAATAAAATAAAGCTTCTGCGTTTTATTTAAACATTTAATAAATAAGACTAATGACTGAACTATCTTATATCTACTTGACATTTACATGACTCTCTCTACCTTCCATCTTTATTAGTGGGTATACAAACTATTCTTATTAAAGCTTATTTTTATCTACTACATTTTAATGTAAATAAATCTTTACAGAAATAGTTGAATTACACATTTCGCTACAGACATAAAGGGAACAGCGACAGTCAAATATTTAAGAACTGGACGATATATGCTGACCTTAAAATTCCATACTGTTGCCATGCAGTCGCGAGAAACAACTGTATGTTGACAGGACTTAAAGAAAATGACCAAGTATGAACAATTCCAAACATTAATAACGGATATCAGAAATGGATTATGCCACAAAAAAACTTATGTGGAATAAACTGTGAGTTTTAAAGTGATTTACATTTTTTGTGAAGTACGTTTTCGTCTATCCTTAAGTTTACCAGTTACACAAGATTATACAAAATTCCTTCGGAATAAAGACTTCATAGGCTGTTCCCAGAAAATTCAAGATATACTTTATTCGTCATGTAAATGAATATCTTTAATATATGGCATCTTAATCAAAACTGTTAGAGCCAGTTTTTAGAAAATCAAACATTTCGAAAAGTGTTCCATGTAAATGATAGTTTGGGGTGGAGGATTTTCTTGAAAATCTTCGTGTTCGCATCTTTGGAAGGTACTGAACTTAAATACCAAGTTTGGTGTTTATCTGACTTTTCGTTTTTGAGTTGTGCCGTTTTCCCCCTCTCCTTGGTCAGGGCTTATGCAACCAGCCCAAGAACGGCCCAATGCTTCGGAAATGATGATTTGGGTCATCGAGAGAAACAGTTAACATCCGCAGCTTCCAGAAAGATGTCATGCATGACATAATTCATCATTCCACAACTCAAAGCGTCGTGCAGAGTTACCATTGGCTGGTATGCTTCGCGCCATTGACGGCAGCGCCATCACACTCGGGGTCAACTTCAGCAACTCCTGGGCAGGCAGCAGAGGCACTCTTCGGCCAGGGACCGAGTGGATAGCACCCAGACTCGTGTTCTGGTTTTGTGACGACGAGATATGGCGTAAACCACCAAGAGTAATCTTTTGGCTTTTCCAAATTATTTTCAACTGTTTGGTAAGCTGCAAAATTTAACCTTTTTACTCTTGGTGTTTGTAAATTCATATTTATGGGAGAAGCATTTATATTTTTCACATCGTGTAGCATTGCACTGTATTAGTCGCTGTTTCAGAAACATTCTCGATTTTTAGGGCAACATAAATTGCCAAAAAGTGAAAGAGTATATTACATTGTCGTCTCCGAGCATAGTATTTGTAATTCAGAAACTTTTAAAATGTTAAAGCAAGCTAATGATAGAATTTGTAACAAATGCAAAATCTTTATAATAAATTGTTAACATATGTGGCGCTGATTCTTTTCAATTCCTATCTCCTACGCAATAATACTTTCCACAACATTTAGCACCTCTGGGTATGGGAAAAGCCTAGTGGTGCAGAGTTATGCTGTTCACAGACAAACAGAAAGACAGACAGATACACACACATACACGGACATTTGTCTAAAAATTCTTTTTTGTATTAAGGGGACCTCAAAACATGCATTTATGGTGAAATATCGATATCAACGTTTTGGGTGGAATGCAATAGCTTCTCTACCTACTAGGTACGTGGTAGAGAAAGTAAAATATCTGTATCTTTAAATTTTCATTAAGAGCTGATACTAGAAAGCATCACTGTATGATGATTGGATATGCGTCCCATACAAACAATTTTTGGAGCAATTCTACTTATCATAGTGACAAATTTACCATAATGATTATTTCAGTCTGTCACGCAGAATCACCATTTATAGTCATGTATAAATCTTGTATAGTTTCTAATACATTTGGAAAAAAAAGCATTGGCTTACAATACAACGCAATTATTTCTTAGTAAGTAAATGTTAATCCCAACGTAAAAAGTAATCAAGGGTGTACTCTAGAACAGTTGAAATGCTCTGGTCTCAACATATGCATCATACCTACTAACAATTATCCTGCGCAGACTTTATTCCGTCCACGGATGCATATTTTAATTTATCCTTGCATGTAATGACTCAGAGTATTTGTGATTCAGGAATGATTCACAAATATCTCATTCACATTCTTAGCTTTAGACGTTTAAACCAATTAAGGTCACTAAGGCATGCTGATCGATAGGCGCATTGCCCATTTAAGCGATTATTCTGTTCACATTAACTTTGTTTTTTAATTTGAACATAATTAATGTTAAGGATGTTGACAAACGTCCATATTCTAACTTCATTTCCCAAACTTTCAGTTTATGGTTCGAACCGTGTTTGGTTAAAGCTTCGTAGGTTAAGATGTTCTCTGGCGACTTTCTACAGCTCTCAGCGCAATGCCAGCCAGCTTCCCCTAAAGGGAAAGTATATTAAAAATGCAATCAATGGTAATTAGAACGATACTTCGCAATGTTCCTCTCCATTAAGTTCGAGATTTTGGCATTGGACAAAGGTGAATAAAAGAATGGATTTAAAATCTCGAAGTTACAGAAAATTATTTAAATGTTGTTCAAGAATTTAGCTATGTACACGGAGCCGTATACGAGTATACCTACTCAGGCAATGAATGAGAATGCGGATTGGAGAATAAAATATATTCCTAATATCTTTTGTTCCTTTCTCGCTTCTGAGTTTTCCTGTGTATATTCGCCGTGACTGAAGCTTGTGAATTCCTGTCGATTCTTGGGATGTTACAGAAATTTATATAACTCATTTGATGAAAGCTGCGATGAAAACACATGCCTTCGTATTAAATTTTAGAGTTTAAAATGGGTATTGTTGTTATATTTGCGAGATTCTGTAGAGGTAAAGAGATAAATATAAGAAAAGCTTAACTTTAGGCACAAAACACTTTTATCCCTTTAGCAATTCACAGTATGGGGGAGGGGTAGTTGTGACGGTTTTCTTAAGCTCGTTTTCTTGCATTTTAACAAAACGTAGAAGATTATTGCCTATAAAATTCTATATACCGACAGGGTAGCCGACTACGTTAAAGCACGGACTCATGAATTGTAGGTCTGTAGTTAAAAACCCGCCAGGACCGTCGTCCATTACTTTTTTCAGTGTGCCTATTGAGGAGAATAGCGAAGAAGTAGTTTGCATGTGGTTCGGTAATATAGAAGACTGCAAGTGATAATCTATTCCAGAAAATACCTATGTCTTTTGAGAAGACGAGCTAAATTAATGGAGTAAGACGTACAACTAAATCAGCTCGAAGTCTCTTGTGTTTTAATATCGCGTAAATTATTAGAATATCTTCAAGTCTTGCAAAAATGTATTTTTATGCTAAGAGTCAAAAGTACTATAATTGACTTTTGGCGAAAATGCAGATTTTAATAATGAACTTTAATAGTTAACTTCTGTTAGGTACAACTTAACCTTAACTGCATATTGCAGGGCCATTTTTTTCGAGTCAATAGTTGAAGCCCGAGCTTACGTGAATACAATTTTGCACCCTGTTTTTAGAGAATTAACAGACAGGGAGCGTGATTTTGTCCCCCCTTTTTTTTTAACAAGACTCTGCAACAGCTCATACGGCCAATATTTCGATGAGCACAATTGAACGTGTGTTTGAGAACAGAATTATTAGTAGAGATTTGTGACCCCCTCCAACCCCCTGCGATTTCTATCTCTGGGGTAACTTAAAACAAAGTTTACAAGACAAACCCACACACCCTGGAAGAATTAAAACATCTCCAGGAAATTTCCAGCATTTCTCAACGTGAACTACGGCGAGTGATGGATAGTTTCCTAAAGAGGTGCCAAAAACGTATGGACATCGACGGTGGCCAGTTTCAACATCTCCTTTCATAAAGTTGGTAAGTAAAGCCTTTAAAAGTAGTTTTAAAAATGTTGTATGGTTTCATCCGCGCCTTTATATGGTAGCGGCAAACGGCAACGTGTGCCGAGGACGCGGACAGGAAAAACACCGGACAGGCGATTCGTAATTTTTGGCTCACTCTGTATATATATATATATATATATATATATATATACTGCAGAAGTATACTTTAATTTCTTATACACTACTTTATTAATTATAATGAGGCTTATACTCAACGCTATTGAGAATGTTATAAAACTGCAAAATTTGAAGAAAATCTATTGAAAATTGTAGGAAAGTTTCGTCTGCCATCGGTAATCTTAAGCCATGTAGTTATTACCTCTTCAACGCACGAAACGACTCCGGAAGAAAGACATTCCAAGCCTGCCTTCATCGGGGATCGAAAGTGATCAGTTCTAAAGAAGGCTGGCGTGTAAAATTTTAGCTTAGTTTTACCCTACTAAACGATTCGTGTACAACTACGGCACACATCTTGAGTAGTTGGTCGGAATATGCCAAAGCCAAGGAGGGACCTTCACTGAGGTGACTGTCAAGTGAGTGATACCAGAAGAAGAGAAGAACGGCAAATCTGAAATGTGGTGCAAGAAGACAAGTGTGTATGCGACGGAAGCCTGAGGTAGCATCCCCGGAGCACCGGGCCGAGAGGCTGGCCTTCCCCCCACCCAATAAGGTGCAACTTTAAGTATATCACGTAACAACATATTGGTCACTTTCACTCTCCTCACTCTCTCACTCGCTCCCTCAATTGAGTAGTGATGCTGGAGCAGTCTTCATTCAACTCCCGGCGTTAACGGCGGCGGCAACGACGCTCCTCTTCCACTCTCGGTGAGTACTGTAACCGTGGTCCGCGACCCCACATCGGGCCGCGTGAATCTTCAACAATGGTGCTGCAATTCTAAGAACTTCTAATGAATTTAATGTGGCAGAGTTTTTATAAAGAAACACAGCGCACAAGAAAATTTTAAATATCTGAGTTCTATGTATAAGTATTATATATTTAGGGTATTTTTGAATAGCTTTTCGGACAAAATGAAGCCTGTCAAATTATGCCTATTTTGTAAAATATTCATACCATGTTTTTTCTTCGTCTAACGTAAAATATTTGTATTATTTCGTTGGTTTAAAATCATGAACATAAATAAAAATATGGAGGATCCTAAAATATTGAAAACCGCAGTATTTTAATGTTTGCCTGTTTCACTAGTAGCTTGTTCCAAAGAATAAATAAGAAAATTAAAATGTTTCATTAAACACGTGCACCAGTTAACATTCTCTTAACTATTGTCAGAATAATGACTATTTAAGGATATTTCGAAATCACGAATTTACTTCAGACTGTTCCATAAAAAGGAAAGATGCAAATAATAACTATCAAACATGGTAGGTAGCTTACCTTTATCTTCAACAGAAGTTTTGTTATTTAAAAACAAATCATTATTGTCACTGCCTACTGAATCATACAAGCCTAACCTCTAAGCTAACAGAAGTTAAACGCTTACGCTCTTACGGTAAGAGCATAAAATACAACGTTCTGCCTAGCAACATTTTGAAGTTGACCTATACTCGTTTAACGTAGTAGCTGTTCTTAGTTCAAATCAACCATCAATAAAAAATGTGATGACGGTATAGAAGTAACTACAAAGAATACTCCGATCTGACTAGAATGTGAAGATTAGAGGACATTATTCCGATTTTAACAAAGAAACTTCTTATGTATAAAGGAAGGACATTACTGTGTAGAAAATCTTGCAAATTATTTCTGAGGGAATATTTTTTTATAACGATTAACCCAAATTTTACAATGAACCTTGGAATGAAAGTTGTTCAATTAGGTGCTGAGAACTCACTTATGTAGGAAGATTAAAATAACGGTTTGGGACAGGCCATCACATCCTCAGTGGAAAAAAACTTAATTCTTACATAAAAAAATTACTACTGCGAAATATTAATACAGGATATTTTAGCTTTTTTTAAGATCTTTTAAATTCTGGTACTGATAATAATACAATGTGTAACTTTGTTTAAACAGAATTAATGATAGACTAGTTTTCCTACTGTGAAAATCCATTGCAAAGCAAACGTCTAAATAATTTAATTTCGTAGATAATAACCAATGTTTAGTATACTTGCAATAGCTTTTACTGCAGGCGGAAGTAGGTACATGCATAATGCTTTAGTAGCATTTACGCTCTGGGTGGATTCCATGCAATTTTATACCGTTTACCAAATAAGATACCTCTGTGGAGGAACCATGTGTGAAATTATTTTTATTCTTATTTTTCCTACTACATATAGTAAGTAGGGGAAGTAATGCATTCCACTCAAAAATTCGATACCGAAATTTCACCGGAAATGCATATATTGAGATGTCCTCAATTCAAATAAAGTATTTTTGGAATCATGTCCGCGTGCGCGTGTGTGTGTGCGTGTCTGTCTCTGAACAGCATAACTCAAATACGAAACGTCGAATAAATACCAAACTTGGTATTTGAGTTTAGTACCTTAATTTAGTATCTTCCAAGGATGCGGCACGAAGATTTTCAACAAATCCCTCCACCCCATATTACCCTTTACATGAAACATTTTTCGAAAATATTGATTTTCTTAAAAATGGCTCTAACGATTCTGATTAAAATCTTATATGTTTAAGATATTTTATAGCAAATGAAATGCATATCTTAAATTTTCTGGGAAGTCCCCAAAATTCCTCTTCCTTTGAATGACTTTCGCATAACCAGTAAATCGAAATAGACATGCTCCACATAGCAAGCAACTCTTAATAGATTTGACTATCGCTTAAAGCTACATTATTCCCCCTGTACCTACAAGAAAATTAGCAATACGATAGTTTCTGCAAATGTTTATCTCGATTAACATGAAGTAGGTAGAGAATAAGCGATTGTAAAACTAGTTTGTACAAAAGTAGAGGAAGTCATATGAGTGCAACATATCAGATTTTTTCTGTTCGTGATGTAAATAAAGTCTATTATTTTTTTATTTATTTAAGTAGCTTGAACTTTACAATCAGTTCACGGCTACACACATAAGATTTGTGCTTGATGATAGATTTTACATAACTCATAACATTTTTACACGACATTACATTGTTAAACATTTCCATACTGTTTGAAATGGAGCACTGTTGTTTTTGTTTTTGAAATTGTGGACAGTGCATGATGTGTTGAACGGAGAGCACGGTTTAACATTCTTGGCGGTTCATGAGACAGAAGCAGAAGATGAAAGTGAGTCAGGGTTGTATGTCCCATGCGTTGCCTGGTAAGAACTTTGTCTTGACGCTTGAAATGTAAAATAGGGAATTTGAAATTGTAGTTAGTACACAATGTATGTATGTTTCTTTATTATTATTATTACTATTATCATTATTATTTTAGCACTATAAACGTTTAACTTTCAAAAATACATTGAAATGGAATGTAGGCTCTATAAAAGTTGGCGAGGCGCGGAAAAGCTATTTTTCATTGAAATTCTTAGTGTTTAATGTGTTTTAAGAACATTTTGGGGATAATTTTGTTACTCATTCTGCTCTCAGACCTATAAGTTCAGACTAGCTAAACAGGAGAAAGCAGGTATTGAATAGTCTACAAAATTCATTCATTATGTTTTCCCAAACACTTGAGGTGGGGGTTTTCTCAAAACCTGAAAGCTAAAAAGAGGAAACTTCAGGTATGCATTAAAAATAAACTGCTGAATGCACTGAACTAGGAGTATGTTTTTGATTCCATTATAGGTATCCTAAATTATTGAGGATTTTGTTTTGCAAATGTTAGCTAAAATATATACTTTAATTTTATTTAGAGAAAGAGAAAAACAATATAATATTTACTAGCCTTTCAGTTCTTCTAGTTCAGTGAAATAAAATAGAACTTTTTAATGTGTAAGTCTCTGCCTCAAGTACTTCAACAGAATTCATGTCTAAATATACCAATAATTTTGCCGTTTGTCGTATAATATAATATTTTCTGAAATTTAGCTTTTCTCCAGTTTTATTCCTGAACGTATTTAGGGAAAGCAGTTGCATATTACCTGAAATTACAGCAATTGTTTACCCCATTCAGTTATACCCAGAAATATACATGCTTTCTGAGCTCAGTGCATATCCAATTAAAAGACACGCTTCCCGGTTCCCTTATGATTAAGATCAATGGAGCATGACGTCCTTGATAGAAAGTTCAGAGGTCCCTATAATGTTTATAGTAGGCTATTGTCGAAAGTGTAATACAGTTAGGCCCGCCAGCTAAACCCTAACGGAAATGACTAAGGTCGACTACTACGAACGGAAGCATTTCATATAAGAACAGTGGGTGGAATATTAACAAATTATTTCCTATACACTAGAATAGGTTGAAGTGCCGGAGGTTATCCTACAACTTACAATTAATCGAGTTGGCGGAGCTTGCGTTACCCTAATTATTTCATTTTTTGTATCTCCTCCATTTTCAATACGATATCGAGCACGTAGTCGAGTTTCTTTTGGTTTAAAAAATGAGGCGTGGACAGTTTGCGGATTACTTCATGATAGAAACATTGTCGTTTGAAACTTAAGGACCAAAATTATTCAGGCTAATGAGGCGTTGAAAATTATCAACGTAGCAATGACGTGAAGATAATCCCGAATGACAAATCCTCATATTTTGTTTAAGCCTACATTGTGTCCTTGAGTCCAATAGGAAGGGTATCAAATCTTTTGTGAAGGTATTTTGTGAAGATACCAAAAGGTCATATATGTATAATGTTTTATGAAATCAAGATGTTTTATTTTTGAAAATGTTAGTTGCCATGACTGAAGTTTCGAATCAGAAAGAAATAATCCTGAATGCAGTAATAATGCTGGCTTAAGATAAACTGTCCAATGGACCTTCTTGATAATGATTTTTTTAATCTCATAGCATATAAAATTCATAGTCATAATACACCGACCGTTTAATAAAAGAGTTTAGCTATTTGCTCCCTTGAAAGGTTCTAAGAAAATCATTCTGTTAGTGTTATTTTTCTTAGTAGTGGAATATTTTTAGTTTAGCATATGTACAATTATTCATCAGATTTGTGCGGAAAATCGAAGAGAATGCCTCGCCATTAATTGAACTAGTGATCAACTTCGCTTTTTCACCCGTTACACTTGGTCATCGGTTAGAACGAGATTGTCACATACCAGTAACGCTCTCTGTTTACCGCTCTGCTTACGGCACGTAAAAGAACCTCAAGCCTGATAAAGAGGCCTCCGAGCAAAATTACCGGTCTTTCACGCCCAATATAAAATGGGACGCTAAGGACCACAGCGGTTAAAGAGCGTCCATAAATAAAAACTCAATTATCAATTATGCGAGGCATGCAGTAAGCTTACTCGCACTCAATGCTTCTGAGTGGTGTAGGTAAAGTTAGACACATAATATAAAACATATTATATTAGGGAGTCACGACTCATGTTTTAGATCAGCATTAATATCTGAAATATATATGAAGGTATAATGAGATTTTCTTACTGTTTATAAAACGAAAATAAACTATATCATCCTAATAGAATAATCGAGTTCTCTGCCGTTTATAAAACGAAAATAAATAAACAATAAACGTGTACTTTTACACTATAAGGAAAAAAACAAGCTAATGCCTGTTTATTATATGTTTATCAGCGCTTCACTATTTTGGTATATTTCAAAATTACCAAAAATATATGGTCAATATAGAATATGCAATTTTAGGTATTACATCACAATATACAATATAAATAAAAGGACCAAAACCAATTATAAAAAATCTGGCGTTAATTCACATGACTTTTTCTAGCCGCAATCTTGATTACTTCTGAAGCATTCTTACAAAAGCTTATTTGCCTATCTACTTCATCTTAATTGAGATAAACGTTTACAGAAATGCTTTCATTATACATTTTGTTGTAGGTATAAAGCGGATGCAGGAGGTTGAAGCAATATCAAATTCTTAAAACGCTGGTCACTATATGGTGTGTTTGAAATTTATACTCCTTCCATGATATCGCGAGAAACAACTGAATGGTGACAGCAATTAAAAAAGACAAAAGTGTTGAGGCATTCAAATCTATAATAACGAATATCTAGGAAATGGCTGATGCTACAAGAAGGTTACTTGAAACAGATTGTGTGCCTTAAATATATCTACATTTTTTTTGTATAGTGGGTTTCTGTCCCTCTCTTATGGTTTGTCAGTTATACAAAATTTACATCTATTCCGAATGAAGAGAACTTCGCAGACTATTCGCAGAAAATTCAAATTATACATCTTTATTTGTCATACAAAGATTTAAACACAAGATATTTTAATCAAAATGGTTAGACTTTTTTCAGAAAATATAAAATAAGAAACAATTTTCAATGTAAAAGGTACTTTAGGGTAGGGGGTTTTCTTGAAAATTTTCGTGTTGCATCCTTGGAAGATACTGAACTTAAATACGAAGTTTGATATTTATTCGACTTTTCATTTCTATGCTGTTCACGGGCACAACACGAACCTTTTTATAAAAATTCTTTTTATTCAAAGGATCTCAAAACATGTATTTCTGGTTAAATTTCAATATCAATTTTTGTATGAAATGCAATACTTCCTCCACACTTTAAGTAGGTGCTAGAGAAGGTAAATAGGGCATTCAGATGCATAGCTTGGGTCTTCGCTATTTTTTGTTAACACTGCTTAAGATATACTCCACGCATTACTTTATCTCCTGGTTTCCCTTTCATTCCATAGTTATTTTATTCATTATTTGTTAACATGTAGCTGCGACACTAACTACGGCTACAGCCTACTGTATACCACTAGGAACAAGGCAACGGTTAAATGATACCCGTTCTACTCATGAGGTCAAAGCGATTGCAAGATTCAGTATGCAGACTTCCATACTTGTTAGGAGTTTGAGTAAGTGAAATGAATATCGGGTATGTATACTAACCCACTGTTCATTAGGGGTGTAAAATAGGGCTTTCCAGTTGCAGCTTATGCATGTAGCATTCATGCACCTGCTATTGTTATTCAAAGCGCTCAACAACTTTGCAATTCCCCCTCCAGTGCAAAATATTGAGTTACTTCTCATCTGAATGGTTCAAAGCAGATCAACTTAATATTCTTCTTTGCTGTCTTTTCTTCTATCATTTTGGGTTTGATACGGCAATTTGGAAGAAATGAGGCAACAGGATAGCTGCACATGCTACAATTAAAATTACTTTTATTACGATTTATTATTTCAAATTTAATATCAGCCTCTCAGGGACCATCTACATTTATTTTCACAACAGGTAAATTGTTTTGCTTTCTATTTAAAAGAATTTATAAGCACTTTGATGGATATTTCACAAGGAATTTGCTAATTGCATTGTTATCCAAAGTTTAGAAGAACAATGATGTTTAAATACGCACTTTCCAACGTGTAAACGCGGGTTTGTTACATCATCTGGCCTGAATAAATTGCTCATGTTTGTTTTCATCGGTATCATCGTTATCGATAGTGACAGCGCGGCCTACTTCGGTTGTAGAGCGTCGTGAGCTCAAAACCGGTCGAGGTCGATCAGTTTTCTAGAGTAAGAAAAATGCGGCTGTGTATCTTTATGTACGAGGGTTTACTTTAATTTGCAAGGAAGATACAAGCTGAAAGAGAGAGAGAGAGAGATAGATAGATAGAGAGAGAGAGTAATGGCAGCTAACTAATGTTGTTTTTGAAAATGTTAAAAGGGGAAATACTGAAAAACGATGTTGCGAAGAAAAATTGAAATGTTTCAGTAAAAACTGCACAAAACCTATCATAAAGACCTTGTGGCTATTTAACTATCTATTCTTAATCTTCCGCAGAATTTTTGTGAAACAAAAATGCATGTCTCAGCAGAGACTCATTCCATGAATTTTATTTAAATAAGCGAACGGAATTATAAATTTTCCGTAAGTATGATTGATATCAATTGAATCCGTAAATAGTTGATCACATATTATAACCAAAGATAGTGGAAAGAGTGCTTAAGCATAACTGGCAGTATTAACAAATAGTTGTTGGAGACCAATTTACAAGAAATAAAAGGTTTTAAAAACGGCTTCTTACAACAGTGTAGGCATTATTAGCACTGGTTGTTGCGATAATGATGTGTATATATGCCGCAAAACTTTAGGTGTTCTTCCGTCACGTCTTCTGCAGTACAGCCCAGAGAACGTTGCCCATACACGTTTTACATGTCCATTGGTAAGTAATGCTTCTTGGTTGTTTGAAAAGGCATTTCACAATGCTATTTAGATCTTAGTACATTTCTAGCAATGTCCTATTTGGAACAACTATAAAAACAACAATGTGTTTGCAAGATTAAGGAGATTTTTAGTTTCTCTACTACGTATAGTAAGTAGGGGAAGCATTGCATTCCATCCAAAAATTCGATACCGAGACCTCACCGGAAATACATGTTTTGAGACCCCCTGAATCCAAAAAAAGCATTTTTGGAAACACGTCCGTGTGTGTGTGTGTGTGTGTGTGTGTGTGTGTGTGTGTGTGTGTGAACAGCATAACTCAGAAACGAACAGTCGGATAAACACCAAACTTGATATTTAGGTTCAGTGTCTTTCAGAGATGCGACACGAAGGTTTTCAAGAAAATCTCCCTACCCCAGATTACCCTTTACATGGAACATTTTTCAAAAATTTTAATTTTCTGAAAAATTGTTCTAACGATTTTGATTAAAATATCATATATTTAAGATATTTTCCTGACAAGTAAAATGTATATCTTGAATTTTCTGGGAATGTCTCCAAAAGTATTCTTCATTGTGAACGACTTTTGCATAACTGGTAAACCATAAGAGAGACAAAATTTTACTACACAAAAAAGTAGATCGCGTTAAAATACACAATTTATGTCATATACATTTTGTTGTTGAGTGAACCATTTTCGAGTTATTGTTTGTTATTCCCTTAAATTTGTCAATACTTATTTTCTCAAATGGGAATTCGTTATTCATTTTTTTTGTCTTGGATATGCAAAGAGTGGCAAAGAGAATGGTGCTGCACATAGCAACCAGCTACTATGAGATATGTCTATGCTTAAAGGCTACTGTATTTCTATATTGCCCTTGCAAATACAAAACAAGGGGAACATAGAAGGTCTTAAGCGATAGTCAAATATTTTTAAAGCTGGTCGCTATGTGTAAAATGTAATTCTCTTTGCATGTCAAAAGATCGTTTCTGCAAATGTTTATATCTCGATTAATATGAAATAGATGGAGAACAAGAGTTTGTAGAAATAGTTTGTACAAGAGTAGAGAAAGTCATATGAGTGTAACACATCAGATTTTTATTTTAATTTTGTGGAGTATATTTACCATTGTAATTAAAACATAATTTAGTTAGTACTTCAACATGTACTTTTAAAACAGAAACCATTGTTCTAACTAGGATACTTCTAGCCCAACGTATGAATATAATGCCTGTGTATGAAAAGAAAAGAATGAGCTATGTGCAAAATATACCTCACGATGGTAAATATTTTACATACATTTTAAACATTTGGAAAAGAAGACTCACACCACATTTGCAAGTACCTTTGCTTCCAAGGTTCGAACTAAATCAAGGCAATTGAAGTTCATCTGATCCTAATTCCCGTAATACTAAAATGTTCAGTGCGAAAGAAACCACTGTTTGGTGGCCTTGAAACACCAAAAAGGCTACGCTCGCACAACGTAGTGTTAATGCAAATTTGATTATGGGCAGAAACGCTTCAATCATTCGCACAATGAAGTCAGCATTCATGGACCTCGTTCCACATCTTCTAGACTACATCATACATCGCAATTACTAACCTAAGGCGCACGTGTTTCTCATCAGCTGGAGGGTAAATTCTCATCGACTCACGTGGGTTAACCGTGGCATTAAAACGAAAACTTTGGGTTTAATTGCATGTCTGACTCAACAGACGCATTACAATCATACTTAATTTGGCTTCTCTCAAATACGACACATATCTAAAGACAAAGCTGTCATACTAGCTACAAGAGTACATCAGAAGTATCAACAAAAGGAATCGAATAAAACTCTCGGTAAAAAAAAAAGAAACAACGTTACTTCAAAGGAGTAGTAAGGGTTTCGTGAAAGTAAAAATATATGTAGCAACGACACATTGAGGTATAGAGCATTTAAAACTGAAATCACGAGTTCTATGTAAAAATCTGATGTGTTACACTCACATGACTTTCCCTACTCTTGTACAAACTATTTTTACAAACTATTCTCCATCTACTTCATGTTAATCGAGATAAACATTTGCAGATTCTATCTTATTGCTAAGTTTCTTATAGATGTAAGGGTAATATAAATTTACAAGGACAATATAGAAATACAGTAGCCTTTAAGCACATACATCTCTTAATAGCTGGTTGCTAGGTGCAGCACCATTCCCTTTGCCACAGATTAATACTCTTTGCATATCCAAGACAAAAAAGAATAACGAATTCCCATTTGAGAAAATAAGTATTGAAAAATTTAAGGGAATAACAAGCAATATCTCGAAAATGGTTCACTCAACAAAAAAAATGTATATGACATAAATTGTGTATTTTAACGCGATCTACATTTTTTGTGTAGTAAAATTTTGTCTATCTCTTATGGTTTATCAATTATGCAAAAGTCGTTCACAATGGAGAATACTTTTGGAGACATTCCCAGAAAATTGAAGATATACATTTTATTTGTCATGAAAATATCTTAAACATATGATGTTTTAATCAAAATCGTTAGAGCCATTTTTCAGAAAATTAAAATGTTCCAAAAATGTTCCATGTAAAGGATAATCTGGGGTGGGGGGATTTTCTTGAAAACCTTCGTGTCACATCTCTGGAAGATACTGAACCTAAATACCAAGTTTAGTGTTTATCCGACTGTTCGTTTCTGAGTTATGCTGTTCACAGACAGACACACACACGGACATGTTTCCAAAAATGCTTTTTTTGGATTCAGGATGTCTCAAAACATATATTTCCGGTGAAATCTCGGTATCGAATTTTTGGGTGGAATACAATACTTCCCCTATTTACTGTACGTAGTAGAGAAAGTAAAATATTTTACATGGAAATTTGTCTACCCAAAAGAGGAAGAGGAAGGGAGAAAACTAAAGAAAACAACAATTCGTTAGCTATGAGAATGTTAGAGATCTGTTAGTTTACGTGTTTAATCATTTAAAATAGCATTAAGCATTCGATGGTAACATCATCCAAAAAATTCGATACCAAAATTTCAACGGAAATACACGTTAAGAGGTACCCTGAATAATAAAAGCATTTTTAGACAAAGGTCTATGCGTGTGTGTATGTGTGTGTGTGTGAACAGCATATCTCAAAAACGAAAAGTAGGATAAAAACCAAACTTGATATTTGGGTTCAGTAACTTCCAAAGATGCGGCATGAAGATTTTAAGAAAAGCTCCCAAACTACCCTTTACATGGCAGATTTCTCGAAAATTATTTTATACCATATATTCAAGCTATTTACGTTACAAATAAAATACATATCTAGAATTTCTGGGAATAGCCTGTAAAGTCCACTTCATTCGTAAGAAATGTTGTATAATCTGGTGCAACTGGTAAACGTTAGGCTATAGACGAAAACTTACTACACAAAAACTGTGCATCTCTTTAAAACACACAATTTATTTCAAATAACTTTCTATGGTATCAGCCATTTCCGAGATACCCGTTATTAATAGTTTGAATTGTTCAATATATTTGTCATTTTTTTCAAGGCATTTCGAAGTTCAGTTGTTCTCGTAATTGCACGCAAAGAGCATGGAATTTTAAGGCCAGTACATGGTGCCCAGTTTTTAAAATTTGACTATTCGCTATTCCCTTTATATTTTCAATGAAATGTGTAATCGAGGTATTTCCGGAAAGTTTTATCTCGATTAAAATGTAGATAGGAAAATAAACTTTCGTAAAAATAATTTGTATATCTACCCACTAATAAACGATAGAGGGTAGAGAAAGTCATGTGAATGTAACACATCAGATTTTTTTATCCCATTATGTATAAGTAAGTAGGTATACAACATTTCATTCATTTATACCGAAAAGTACCTACATTGTATGGAACAATTTGAAAATGACTTTTCTGCTCCTTTACAACTAATTTACTATTAGTTTTTACCACAATTTTATAGGAATTTAGTCCTACAGGCAGACATTTAAATCACTATAGACTTGCTTTAAGAGTTCATACAACTATAAAAGCTACACAGAACTAAAGTAGAAGCTTTGTGCTGTTTAATAACACTAAAATAGATATTTATCATTTTAAACCTCTTTTGTGCATTTTTCACAGATGGAAATCCTTAACATTGACGAGTAAATTGGGTCTCTAATGCGCTAGGAGTTCAAGGTGAAGAAAATGATAGTTGTGGTGTATGTAACCTTTGTGTTCACAAGAGGGCCCTTAGGTTTCTTTACTTTGTTTTTCACTCTAAAATATCGAGATTGTCAACCAAGAAACATGAACAACAGACGTTAATAATTTTTATATTCACTGGATGAACTATCACATCATGCTTCCTAATTAACAAACCCAGCATTATTCAACATATTCGTGGACGTTTTGCGGAATCGTATAGTCGTCGATAATAGACCAGCGAGGTTGCAAAACCGCGAATCTACGTTTCACTTATCTTGTAGAAGAAGAAAAAAATACCTCTTTACGTTCAGTACTACAATTATCAAACTTAAAATAAATAAAGCGTAACATTCATAATAAATTATGGGGGTTTTCGGCATCATATTTGAAGAATAAAAGTGAATGCCTATTTTCTATTTTTACCGCTTTTCTCTAAAATACGTAGTAAAATGTACATCTGGTCCTGCAAGTTTATTGATGAAATATCATTTGTACCAGTACAAAACTTCGTCGGTGAAAAAAACTGTTAAAATCACTTGTTAATTTAACCATTATTCAATGGGGTAAATTAAAACACCTTATCTGACTGATGAAAAACGATGTTTCTTGTATAACTTACTATGAAGTTGTATTTATTATCCACCTTAGGCTTTTGTTTGCGCTTTAAATTTTATAACAAAATATTTTAAAATGCGTTCTAAATTTTGATGAATATTTACTCATAGGAGAATAAGTGTGAAAACGAATGTGAAATGTTTGTCCGGGAAAGGTTTGGTCATCCTTGGCAGCGAAGAATAATGAAAAGCCGGTTCGTGAGTATGACCCCCTGAATTCCTTCGCTCACATAAATCCAAACTACGCCTGCATCATACAAGGACTTACAACAGGTTACACAACGCAATAATTCAGATTTTATAAACCCATTTATAGCTTGTAACTAATAATTCATGCTGTAGAGAAGAGTAGCAGATCTGGTTTTTAACTCCTATCTAACGTTTATTCTGCACATCAAGTATAAAAGGGGGGAAAGCAAAGGTATGTATACCCTGAAGAGAAAGAAGGTGGAGCTCAGAGTTCATAAAGCTAATGCACCTATTTTCTCCAGCGCTTTTGAAGATGACAGTTAAATAAGAGCATATATTACTATCCTAAAGGAATACAAGTAATCACTGTAGATTTTCCATTCAAATGCACAATAGTGGTATCTGAACCTTTCTATATATCTTAATTATAACATGTATCAAAGAGGCTATTATGAAAAATAAACTATTTATAGGGAAGGGAAGATGTACCTTGCTCAGATCTTGGCAGTAAGTGCAAAGTTGAGAGCTGTAGGAGAATACAAAACAGTTGCACGTATAGCATGATCCTGATCCTTCTGCTCAGTTTGGTTTGAATCAAAGACATCTCCTTTCATGAAAGGCATTTTAAAAAATTCTGAAGTGACTGTCCATGAACTATTCCAATGAAAAGCATAGATGCCGCTTTAAACCTAATAGTTTTTTCTCAGCATTGTAAAATATAATAGTTTAAAGATTCAACTTGTTCCGTCTCAGGCCACATTTACTACCATTTTGTGCAACTGCATCTATGAATGTCATTGCAGAATGGATATAAAGGTTGGTTTAATGAAACCAAATTTTTACAATTTTGTGGTGTAAACATTATACTTCTCATGTAAAATAATAAATATATGAGATTAATAGTAACAATGTCCCATATGCAATATATGAAAACATTTCATTTCTTGAAAATTATGCCTCCGAAAATGGCCTCCATTTCTCCAATCTGTGGTGCGTTGTAAAACGAATTTTTCAACAGTTCAATTGGTATAGTATTAATTTATTTGTGAACATTTTCTTTAAGGTTAGAAAAGATTTGTGGACGTATAAATAAACATTCCTCTTCAACTACTACCACATAAAGTATTCACCGGTAGAGAAATCTGAGGATCTAGGGGGCCATACAATACTTTTATTTTTCGAGATTACTTGATTTCCAAAGAGTCGACGCACAGCTGCCATGGGAGTTGTATGTGTGCTATGACAATAGCGTATTTCGGGAAGACCGAAAGGGCCTTGCCCCCCGAAATTTATCTTTTCTTGGTACATTAACAGTGAACATAATTTTATAAGGAAATACAATCGCAAACATCTTAATTAAATAATTTCCAGAAGAAAGTATTTCTTGAGAAAGAGAACCCTTATTTTTCAAAGGAAATTTTTCTTAAAACAACCTGACAGCATTGGAAACTTTAAAGTTATGAGGTGTTTGGTTGTCTATACTTTTCTCAAGATATTAAAGATTTTGCCAATTTCCACCGCTTCTGCAGAACAAACTTTTTCTACACTAAAACAATTATGAATATACCTGAGAAACATATCTGGACTTGTTTTGCTGTCGGTTCATTTTTCTTATGCTGAAGTTTAGATAAGTTTACTAGTGTTCCAAAAAACATGTTTTTCTGTTATGAGGTTTGTGCGAGTAATTTGCTTCTAAAATTTTAATGTTTTAACACCTGTGAAAAACTGTGTAACATCCGCTTTGTAGGAATCAGTATAACAACATATAGACACGCCACACAGAAAGTGCAGAGTGTACTTGTTTGAAATATAACTCTTGACAGCTGTATTACACATCAGTGTATTATGGCTGAGCTTTATTTGGGAGGTTCCAAATTGTTAATTTTATGCACGTTGGTCACTTCCCCCCATATAAAATGCTATATATGCCGCTGCGCTGTCATACCACATTCCTGTAAGCATTTTGGCTGTTGCCTTGTAGACCTTAAAGACAATATTCGCAGGCAAATTAATGCTATTACAGTTTAAACATTTACAAAACTCGTTTGACGATATGAATTGTAGGCTTGCAAATGATGTCGCGGAAACGGAGACCATTTGCGGGACGTAATTTTTAAGAAATTAAATATTTCCTTTGTTGCATAAAATGACATAATTATTGCTTACATTAATTTCATATATATATTAATTTACATAAATCATATAATTAATACCTATTATGCCGTTGTAAAAGGATTGGTTTCATTGAATCATCCAATATGCTTAAATTTCCCTATGTACATATTACTTTCTCTACTACGTATAGTAAGTAGGGGAAGTATTGTATTCACCCAAAATTCGATACTGAGATTTCACCGGAAATACATGTTTTGAAACCCCCTGAATCCAAAAAAAGCATTTTTGGAAACATGTCCGTGTGTGTGTGTCTGTGAACAGCATAACTCAGAAACGAACAGTCGGATAATCACCGAACTTGGTATTTAGATTCGGTATCTTCCAAGGATGCGACACGAAGGTTTTCAAGAAAATCCCGCCACCCCAGATTACCCTTTACATGGAACATTTTTCGAAAATTTTAATTTTCTCAAAAATAGCTCTAACGATTTTGATTAAAATATCATATGTTTAAGATATTTCTATGACAAATAAAATGTATATCTTGAATTTCCTGGGAATGTCTCCAAAAGTATTCTTCATTGTGAACGACTTTTGCATAACTCGTAAACCATAAGAGGTAGACAACATTTTACTACACAAAAAAATGTAGATCGCGTTAAAATACACAATTTATGTCATATACATTTTTTTTGAGTGAACCATTTTCGAGATATTGCTTGTTATTCCCTTAAATTTTTCAATACTTATTTTCTCAAATGGGAATTCGTTATTCATTTTTTTGTCTTGGATATGCAAAGAGTATTAATCTGTGGGAAAGGGAATGGTGCTGCACCTAGCAACCAGCTATTAAGAGATATGTATGTGCTTAAAGGCTACTGTATTTCCAAATTGCCCTTGTAAATATATATAATCCCCTTACATCTAAAAGAAAATTAGCAATAAGATAGATTCTGCAAATGTTTATCTCGATTAACATGAAGTAAATGGAGAATAAGCGTTTGTATAAATAGTTTGTACAAGAGTAGGGAAAGTCATGTGAGTGTAACACATAAGATTTTTTTAAAAGAATAGGCAAAGAATATTTAAAAGAATAGGCAAGTAAATTTCGTAAAATTATTTCGAAGAGCTTTCGTCACGCCGAGACTTCTTCACACTACTACATATGCCTGTAATTAATGACCTGCGTGGAGCCAAGCACAAAAATGAAAGGCAACTTGCGTCACGAATAGGGTCTTAGGCATTTCTCAAGCAGGAGTATGTTTTTATATGAACGTTTCCTATTTTCACAGAGTATAGAATCATCCACTCATTAGAAGTGAATTATTCAAATTCTATAGAAAATCTAGCATAACCAATTATGCAGAAACATTAATCATTACTTGTCTCTTTTTATAAGTCAAATCACAATCCCAACAATACATAATTTCACTCCTTGAGACACAGTATCAATTTATATTGGCAGCTCTCCTCTTATCGTCACCCAGTTGCCCTTACCAAGCCAGATTTGTTTTTATGTTTCTTACTATATTTTATAAGTATATTTGCATAAAACAAATACTTGATCATGAATCGCATTGCAGGATCTCGTAAAAATGAGGAAACTCGCTTCGTTACCATTTTTACAACTATTACAGTAACGGATGTTACAATGAGTAGAGGGAAAAAATATAAAAATTGAATAAAACAATAATATCTTAGATTTTCAATTGTATTTGAGGACCCAGCTATGGATAATAAAACGTGCACTGGTTTATAAAAGAGTTAACTTGACATTGAGTTTCCGACAAACGTTTGCGTACGAGGCAAAGTAACTGTAACTGAAGTAACAGCCAACAGTGTTTCTGAATGCAGGAAAATAAATTCTTTTATATCGTGCACCATCGGTGGTTAATATTTTAAGATTATTAACCTTAGCATTTAAGTTTTGCAAATAAGCATTATTAATTTTGCTAAATTTTCCACAAATAGAAATAGAAAACTAGAATTTTAAAAGGAATTCACCTTAGCAATTTTGTTTACTGTTCACATTTTAATATATTTCATAAAATAGGGCTACACAATCAAGTGCAAAGTAAACCCTTTACTATATGCCGACTTTGTGGTCGTTCCATTGTTTCCACTTTCGCCTCATTTTACTCATGTAAATCTGAGTATAAAAGTGGAGGAAAGAAGATGGGCCGTCTAAATATACATCCACACGTAATATAACTGCATCAGCATTACAATGCATTCCTATGAAACAGGTTCCTTGGATGATTTAAGGCGAAAGAGATGTAATATCTAATTCCGACACTGTGATGGGTTTACAGAAACTGTTATAGAAACATCAAGGAAAAAAATTAAACATAAATGCAATAAATAGGAAAAATGTTTTGCGCATAAGCGTAATTGCTGCTTCACAACATAAACGTAAATACGTGCAGTTATACCATCCGCCATAGACGAAACACGTTTGTCTCACAGTTGAAATACTCCGGCATTTGAGAAGTATTGGCAACTAGTTACCTTCTGTTTCACACTAATTTTGTTTAGGTTACTTTTGGCACCATATACTTCAAATATATAGTACTGTAGCAATAATATTACCAGATCTTCGGAATCCATTTGTAGCTATGTTTCTCACGGATCGAACTAAAGCTCTTTGAATTGTCTGAAAGGGAATGCTTTGCTTCCACACATTTTCAACAGCACTTCTTTCTCACAAGCTTCCTGTAATGCTCTAAAGCAATGAGATGCAGTTTTTCCTTTTGCAACTTAGTTGTTACAAAGCACCTCTGTTTATACTCGCACCTACTGAACACTTTAGTGTGGTGCATTAAGTGCATTCATTTTGCAGAATACGCTTAGTTTAAGACTTTTTGCAGATTTACGAAATAAACGCCTCTCATAAAATTATTATTATTAATTGTTCATTTATACAAGCCCATTTAAATTCCAGGTATATCGGAGGCTTTGAATTCAGAGAACGACTTTCTTTTTGTATTACTATCTTGTTTCATATAAGGATGTTGTTTGGCTTTTACTCATTTATGATGTAAAACACTCACTTCCAGGATATGCGGGTAGGAAATTATTCTAATCAAAGCAAAATGTTCCTCACCCATCTGGGAATTAATCCCAGGACCTCTGGATAGAAAAGCCAGCCATAATGCTCACTAGCGAAGGCAGCTACAATAAAATTCCAAAAGTGACTATTGCCAATCTTTATTTACACTCTTGTTGCCAGCACGTTTCTCTGCCCCGTAGTTGTTATATATTTATTTTCTCCATCGATTACTTATTGTAGATGAAGCATTGTATTTCGTTAGAAATACATATTTTGAGCTCCTCTGAACTCCATCTCTCTCTCTCTCTCTCTCTCTCTCTCTCTCTCTCTCTGTAGCTGTTTGTGTGTGCGTGTGTGTGTTAACAGCATAATTCAAAGAGAAAAGTCACGCGAATGCTAAACTTCGCATTTATTTCGTCTTCCATTTCAACATTTAGTTCCGTTGGTCACTCCATCTTCTCTGAGATCTGCTAAGATCTGTTGTTTCCTTTGGTTTATAAATAGCTTCGAATTTAAGTCCAGTATCTCTTAAGAACGTAACAAAAATTTTCACGCCCCCAAAAATAAAACTAACCTTTAGATAGAAAATTTTACATTTATATTTTAATTTGCGCAAAAGGATTTAATTATCTTAATTACCATAAATTTTGAATACTAATATTAACAAAAACAGGTATATTTTGAATTCCCTGTGAACAGCTTATGAAGTCCTGTTGGAGTTTGCTCAATCTTATATATATATGCAAAACTGTAAGATATACACATAAAGTTACTGCAGAAGTATTCAGAGCTCATAAAAATACATTGTATTAAATAATTTTATTCGTAGCGATAGCTGCGAATAAGAGTGTATTATGTGTTCAAATTTTGCTAAGCAATATGTTAAATGTTTTCAATTCTTCTTCTTTACTATCCGCAAGAGGAATTTATTCTTCCATTTGTCTGATTGAACATATATGAACGTCGTTTCTCATATTGAATCTAAGCACTTATTGCTAATTTGAAATCATTTCTAGTTAAGCATGTATCGTGGATAACGTAACTGTAGAAGAACCACTTATGTAATATGTAGAGTTATATGTGAAACTTTGATGTTTAGAGAAAGTCGTACGAGTGTGCATTGTATTTCTTAAAATTTCTTTCTGCGATGAAGACCTTTGCTACTTTTGATCTTTATCGTTATTTCTTTCCAGATTACATCAGCAGCATGTCATTCTGTTTCTATACCTAATCGATAAATCATACGCCTGTCATAAACTGGACTAGACTAGAGTTACGCGAGTGAAATAACATGTATACATTTTTTACTTTTTTTCTTTTTTTTTAAGTTGAACGTCCGGTGGCAAACGCTATCGATTTCAAAGCGTCCCTTGTGGACCGGCCGGTCACACAGGGAACTGCAAGGTCGAATGTAGATGTGGGTCAAGTCGAAATGTCGTTCGCGATTGACCAATACACGGATCGAGGGACCGGTTAAAGCAGAAAACTGGTCCAGAGGCAGCAGAGCGCTGATTATGTGCTGGAGGATGGCGTAATTCCACGCGGAACTGATGCGAATAGAAATGGATTTGGAAAGGTTTATCCCATCGCTTCAGTTCATCAGGAGGCTTTTAGCCAACGTTCTAGATCAACGTATCTTCAAGATTTAGAAATCACATAGGTCTGGGCGATGCAAAGCATTGAGTAATTACAGACTGACGTTGCATCTAAGTTTTAGTGAAACTAGTGCAAGTTGATAAATAGCACACTGAAATTATAACAAAAAATGATCAATGTGCCCCAACATTCCTGTATTTATCACACCTAAAACTCAGATTTTAAGCTAAATCATTTTCTATAGGACTGAAATAAACTTATTAACTATCTCCATATTTTATATAAAGTATAAACTTTTAGTTAGGCATTTATGAAGTTTCAGATAGCTATTTTGAGCACTGTGACCCACTTTAGGTTTTAGAACATAAAACGAATTATTTATACATACATAATTTTTCTGCACCATTAAAAATGACACGTATTGAACACCAAAGAGTGATATTTTAAACATCGTGATAGATTGGTTGCTATAACAAAGAACATCCTGAAACGTTACTATCTTCGAACACCTTTTTAAACGCGTTTACATTATTTCGTTAACCATGGAAATATATTTTCTCTGCCTGTAACATGTTTGCATCTACAAAAGGCAAGGTCTCTCAACAGAATTTAGAGAAAATTATGTTATATAGAGTATTTTAAATGCCAAAAAGTTTATTTCTAAGGACCTAAAAATATGGGTATAATCAGAACAAAGAATAATATTCACAACAAATACAAAATGGGTGCGTAATTTATAATTAATTCTGACTTGCAAATAATTCTGTTTTAAGTGTTTACTGATCTAATTGCATTTATCGAAGTGATTTTAGAGAGTATTGTCCTCGAACCTTTGACACTGATGGCAGTTTATCCTTATTCGCACAACCTTGATACGCATTCTGCATTTTGTGGTATACTCAGAGCTCCGAGTCTGTAACTCAGGATTCAACTGTCTCACTCATAATTTGTTGAAATTAGGATTGTTTACATTAATACATCTTAACTAGTACGAGCTTATCTGCTTTCTGGTAAGACATATAGGCCTTACAGGAGCTTTCCTAGACTGTTCTGGGCCCCCATTGAGGAATTCCAATTAAAGAACAACAAACAAACAACGCTACAAAAAATTTAAAATGCAGTCTTCCACTATAACAGATGGAACGTTTGTTATAGGATTGTATCCACTAAAATTATCTGAAATATGCATGTATTTATTCTGTCAAAACCTTAAAATATGTTTTATAATTTCGAAAACATGCACTAATCATGCTAACCTTAAGTTTATACTTGTTGGTACTTACAATGTACATTCTTCCTTAGACACCATTTCGGTCGCTGTAATTTGATTTTCAGCATACAATGATCATTTACACCAAATGTTCAGGAGTATCGGTTAATAAATGTTTCTATACTTTGAAGTGTCTTTTCACGTCTACAGATGTTATTGAACAAAATTTGAAAGTAGTAACTCTGGGAAATTTTTCCCTGGAAGCACTATATTTTCAGCTTGATATTTATTTACAGAATGCAAAACTTAAATGTCAGGATTTCTCTCTACTACACTACCAAATTTACCGCTTAATTTGCCTGCATTTTAGACAGATTTAAAAATTACTAATTTAGATTTCCAAGCGACACTACTTTCTAGTTCACCAATAATATTTTCGCCCAGAACCCATTGTAAGATAAGGCCTCAATATGCAATCTGTTGTCTTCTTTTCGTATTTTTATTCATAACTCTTCTTTGGTCCTGGGAGGAGGTACATGTCTGAGAGTTTGCTTTGAATCGCCACAGCAGTAGGATAACTCTTCTGAAATTGTGGGTCAGGAGCAAGACTGGTTGGAGAGCTCCCCAGTCTAGTAACAGGGAATCCTTGATCACAGGACCTACACCAACGACGCGGAGGTCATCGCGTTGACCAATCTCCCACCGGCGCTCTTTGAGGAGACTAGTCGTATGTCAATGGCCCCCGCCATTAGTCATTTTAACATTATCGTTCCAGTTTTCTGTATGTTTCAATTTAAGCATTGTATATATTTCAATATCCTGTACTGTCAGTTAATGAACAATATACTCTAGTTGAAGATAAGAATGTTCCTTGCTAGCCTCTGGTTCCCGAAGTCGCGGGTTCAAATCCGTCGGAGGCCGATGGATTTTTTTCGGGCGTAAAAATCCTTAGCGTGGCTTCCTTCGGAAGTGAAGTAAAACCAGGGTCCCGTGTCGTAGATTTACGGACATAAAAGAACCTCAAGCCTGATAAAGAGGTCTCTGAGCAAAATTACCGGTATTTCACGCCTAATATAGAATGTCAGCTAAAGACCACAGTAGTTAAAGTGAACTAGAGATGATGGTCTCGTTGCAGTAGGTGTTGCATTAGATAAACTTGAGATTTTCCTTCTAATTTGCAGCGGAGATATATTAGCTTCAGTTTGTAGGCTCTCTATGGGGCTGGTGTGAAAGGCTCCTAAAGCAATTCTTAATGCCGAAGACTGGATTGAATCTAACATTTTAAGAGCTGTGGTATTTGCTCAATTGTAAACTATGGATTCGTAGTCCAGTTTAGGTTGTATGGTAGATTTGTAAGTGCGTAGTAACACACTGATGTTCTAAACTCTTCTGTACGAATTAATGCATTTGTACACACGCAAAGAGTGCAGAGCTAATGGGTGCAGTGATAGTTGTAAACTAAGGCATGATGGTTGTACTCATCTAATTTGAGAGCGAAGTTATGTTATACAATACATGCGGAAGATCACTACCGTTATAATTGATATTATTAATGAGGAGATAACAAAGAAAGCTGACGTAGATACCTGATGCTCTATAAAAATCCGGTTTTTCGTTGCTGGCGAGTTGAATCATGCACAGGAGCTTTGGGGGGAGCAAACATGTTGTGAGTTCTGCCCTAACGTACCCGGAAATGAAACACAAGAAGAGAGTTAGGGATAGTTTACAGATGGGAGTTGGTTCGCGCAAGCTCGTGACCATAGGTGCGTGACACTGTCTTTCTCTGGTTTGGAAGAGCACAGGACACCTTTCCTTCTATTAGCAGTTGGGAAACTTACAGCGTAATGGCTTCAAATGAGTCACTTTATTACGTACGAATGGCATAATATTATGTATCGGATTTCATATCCGCTACGGCCGAAATTCACACAACGCTTACTCCAAAAAGAATAACGGAATTAGTGCCTAACGTAAGAATGTCGAATATCTCTTAAACACGTTCACTGTAATCCACAAAGCAATTTCCATATAGTTCATAATTTTACACTTCATAGTATAAAATTCGACTATAGTAGGTTGCTTTGCTGATACATCTGATTTAATCATAGATTGTAAACTATATAAAACGCTATTTTGAATTAAAGTCTGCAGTAGGAAATACAGATCGGTTATTTTATGAACCGGCGCAGATCGCATGTATGCGTACTTCGCGCTGTCTACTACACCGGAGGAGTGTTCCACTCTGAAACTCCCGCTTTACGTACTCATGAGTAACAGTAACTTGCACTATGATGAGTAGGACTAACCTTGTTATAAATGGAGTTGAAAGTGGTGTCCATCTGCATCAAGACATTCCTGGCATTCCTAGTCGCCACGAGGTTGTAATTTATGAACAATAGTCACTCTGTAGGGTTTCAATTTTAAAAGCTTAGGAGCTGTGTGTCCTCAGGCTTTTGAAACATCCGCTTACTGTGAAACACGTCTTAAGAGACTTCTTTGAAGAGCGTTCGAATGATGCAGGAATTTTGTCAATTTTTTTCTCGGATAGAACATGTATTTTTCACTTCTTAGGTTTAGGGTTTAGCGATCCCGCTGTCCTAAATGTATTCATCAGACATCTGGCAGTATCTCCATTTGGAACTGGAATACCTGGGTATGTCTCGTGAAAATGTCTACACGCTTGTCTACGTGATTCGGTTTTTGCGTATGTATCGTATATAAAAGTTCTTTGTTCAAGTGTTCAGTTTTTCGGTAGGAATTTCAGTGGACTAATAACAAGTCATAAACGGCAACAATAAGAACACTCTAAAAGTAATTCATACACAACATAGATGTTTGAATAAGCTTTCACTTTTGATATGCAGAACGTATAAACTTTAATCTTTACACCACGAACAGAAGGTAGCAACTGGCAGTTGACTTCACAGCCGATAAAGCGTAGCCTTAAGCGGGCCATTCACTGATAGTGAGCTAGCGGAACATATCGAGGTCACTGCAGTGCAAGCGAATCACGCACACACGCGATCGTGGCCAGGCCACAAAACGACCGCTGTGTATATTATATAAGGTAGATGTACTGTGTACACTTTTCGCCTCCCAAAGTAATACTAATTCTTTCATTTGTGGCTGAAGAAACCAGCATATGCAGTTTCTGCATCTCACAATAACCTATCAATCACGTTTACAGCAGCACAACTGACTTCGCATTGCAGCAGCAACCTCTTGTTAATGTAATTACTAACTTCCTTTGTATAAAACTGGCTTACCATCTGAAGTGAGTGTACTTCTATTCAATATGATGTTAGGTTACAGCACTCATCGGCATTATTACACGTTAAAAGGGTTGATTGAAAGGTTCTGTTTTAATATTTCGTACACAATTCCGTAAGCTTATGCAAAGTTTCTTCCAATATACGTATGTGTGTAGTATTTTTACTTTCTCTACTACGTATAGTAAGTAGGGAAAGTATTGTATTCCACCCAAAAATTCGATACCGAGATTTCACCGGAAATATATGTTTTGAGACCCCCTGAATCCAAAAAGAGCATTTTTGGAAACATGTCCGTGTGTGTGTCTGTCTGTGTGTCTGTGTGTCTGTGAACAGCATAACTCAGAAACGAACAGTGGGATAAACACCAAACTTGGTATTTAGGTTCAGTATCTTTCAGAGATGCGACACGAACGTTTTCAAGAAAATCCCCCCACCCCAGACTACCCTTTACATGGAACATTTTTCGAAAATTTTAATTTTCTCAAAAACGGCTCTAACGATTTTGATTAAACTATCATATGTTTAAGATACTGTCATGACAAATAAAATGTATATCTCGAATTTTCTGGCAATGTCTCCAAAAGTGTTCTTCATTGTGAACGACTTTTTCATAACTGGTAAACCATAAGAGATAGACAAAAGTTTACTACACGAAAAATGTAGATCGCGTTAAAATACACAATTTATGTCATATACATTTCTTTTGTTGAGTGAACCGTTTGCGAGATATTGCTTGTTATTACCTTAAATTTTCCAATACTTATACTTTTTCTCAAATTCGTTATTCATTTTTTTGTCCTGGACATGCAAAGAGAATGGAATGCGCCACATAGCAACCAGCGTTAAAATATTTGACTATCGCTTAAAACTTACCATATTCCCCTTGCATCTACAAGAAAATTATCAATAAGATTGACATCTCGATATCTCGATTAACATGAAGCATATGGAGATTAAGCGTTTGTAAAAATAGTTTGTACAAGAGTAGAGAAAGTCATGTGAGTGTAACACATCAGATTTTTTCTTCATTTTTACTTTCTCTACTACGTATAGTAAGTAGGGGAAGTATTATATTCAACCCAAAAATTCGCTACCGAGATTTCACCGAAAATACAAGTTTTGAGACCCCCTGAATCCAAAAAAAGCATTTTTGGAAACATGTCCCTGTGTGTGTCTGTCTGTGAACAGCATAACTCAGAAACGAAGTCGGATAAACACTAAACTTGGTATTTAGGTTCAGTATCTTCCAGAGATGCGACACGAAGGTTTTCAAGAAAATCCTCCTACCCCAGACTACCCTTTACATGGAACATTTTTCGAAAATTTTAATTTTCTCAAAAATGGCTCTAACGATTTTGATTAAAATATCATATGTTTAAGATATTTTTATGACAAATGAAATGTATATCTCGAATTTTCTGGGAATGTCTCCAAAAGTATTCTTCATTGTGAACGACGTTTGCATAACTGGTAAACCCTAAGAGATAGACAAAATTTTACTGGACAAAAAATGTAGATCGCGTTAAAATACACAATTTATGTCGTATACATTTTTTTTGTAGAGTGAACCATTTTCGAGATATTGCTTGTTATCCCCTTAAATTTTCCAATACTTATACTTTTTCTCAAATTCGTTATTCATTTTTTTATGTCCTGGACATGCAAAGAGATTGGAATGCATCACATAGCAACCAACGCTTAAAAGATTATCTATCGCTTATAACCTACCATATTCCCCTTGCATCTACAAGAAAATTATCAATAAGATTAACATCTCGATTAACATGAAGCATATGGAGAATAACC
Source organism: Deroplatys truncata (assembly GCA_030765065.1). Classification (NCBI taxonomy): domain Eukaryota; kingdom Metazoa; phylum Arthropoda; class Insecta; order Mantodea; family Mantidae; genus Deroplatys; species Deroplatys truncata. Next base: position 137,987,255 of record CM060984.1, on the reverse strand, counting down.
GTTTGTAAAAATAGTTTTTACAAGAGTAGAGAAAGTCATGTGAGTGTAACACATCAGAATTTTTTAATTCCATTTGTATCCCGCCTTTAACTCAATGTTCTTATCGGCGACATTTCTTTTGGAACGTATTATTGCAGGCAAGTACTCTACCGACGGAGCTACGGGGCCAGCTTAATTTTATTTACTTATTTTTGAAATCTCAAGTATGTATAACTTTTCCTTTGCTGCAAATAATATTTTATATCAGGTATTTTAATAGTTGTCAAAAACGTTCATCATATTTATCTGTGTCGCGAACGGTGTTATCGTGCTTTAAATGTAATATTCTGCAAAACCTAGGAATATACTGCTCAATAAACTCCAGTGAAATAAAAAAAATTGGGAAAAGCAAGTATTATAAAAAGTAGAAGTTCAAAACTCTGTAGATATCCAAGCAACCATTTTAGCAACAATTTAAATATACAAGAAACATCGCAACGATCACGGATTGGTTACAGCTTTGATGTGTCAGGGGGATGTTTTATAGGGTGCATAACTCAGTGAAATGTTTATTTTATTACTTCACTTGCATAAATTTAATATAAATATATATATATAGATATACATATATACACTCACGTGTATGTATATTATTGGCTTTCTTCTAAATGCTAAAACTGTACAGCAACTCTTATTGCATATGCATATTAAATACATTAGCTATGAATGAAAACGGAGAGAATTAATATTAATTGTATTAATCAGATGAAAATCAGGCTTTTATTTTTAATTTTTTTTGCTACTTTATTTATATCAATAAATCATCGACGAAAAATCTTCCTGCCTCTGGACAGTAATTGCCCTCAAACTACAAACAGAATTGTTCAAATTCTTGCAAACAATAAAATCCCTTCAGGTGACGCTTGCCATAAGATTAGTATACGTATATCGTATTTATACGTCATGACTCTGGTACACTTGTAAAATGTTGCTTATTGTTGGGAATATAACTTCCAAAAACAAGTTTCAATGAGGCCAACTGGATCAAAACGACTTTGTGGAATAACTACCCGGATCTAGACCCAGGATGACTGTTTGGGTTTTCGCCTAAGTTTCCAGGCTGTTTAACGAGCTTTGGGCTTCTCATCGGTCTCAAAGTTAATACACTGCATTCATCAACTGTATGAATGCCCTCTACTCTGCGCAATTATTTTGCCTAAAACAACTATTTGGTTAAGTATATTTTAGTGCCATATAGTCTAGGCAATAAACATCGAATTTCACATTTGAGTTTACGTAGTAAAAATAGGCTGTTACTGTACGTTTGGCTGTTACTACTGAGCAAAAAAACTGATATAAAATCTATTCATTGAATTGAGAAACACAAAGAGCGAACATCGGCATTTAATTGTTTTCCTCTTCCATAGCTGTTTAGTTAGAGTTCAACAACTTTTGTTATAACTGTCATTTTTGCACAATAGATAATGGAAAATGAAATTGAGTTTTATTTATGGACGCTTTTTAACTGTTGTGGTCCTTAGCGTTCCATTCTATATTGGGCGTGAAAGACCGGTAATTTTACTCAGAGGCCTCTTTATTAGGCTTGAGGTTCTTTTACGTGCCGTAAATCTACGACATGGGACCACCGGCTTTACTTCCCTTCCGAAGGAAGCCATGTTAAGGATTTTTATGCCAGAGAAAAATCCATCGCCCTCCGCCGGATTTGAACCGCAACCTAGGGAACTAGAGGCTAGCATGGTAACCACTACACCACGGAGGACGACTAACGGGATATGGGACCAGGCCACCAAGAGAAGCGATTATCCAGAAAACATTCACCATAATTAGACTAGGAACAAGATTGGTTTAAAACACAAATTTTCAAAACTGTAAGTAAAATGGATTGATTCCAAGATCGGTTTAAAACACTAATTTTCAAAACCGTGGGTAAAACAGATCATATTTTGAGGGAAAGTATTTATAAATAAGAAAAGCGTCTTGGAAATTATTGCTCCGTTTATATTTCAGAGCGTTCATTCTCCTGTCTTATAATTTAAAGAGAATTACAATATTATTACAATATTACAAATATTACGAAAAAATTGTTGTTAGCTATTCATATTATTGCCGGTTTAAAACTCTTGATGTTGTTTGCCTTGCACTCCTACAAACAGGTGCTGGGTAAAGTGACCTTTATCTACGGATATCACCAGGGTCACTAGCTTAAAATATCGGTACATTTATGCTTCATTTTAGCCGGATATGCCATGCTGAAAACGATGCATTAAATACTTCGTAGGTTTCATGATTTATGTTGTAGACTATTCAAGGTGAACTGAGGTAATCTGCCTTAAGAATACGAGACGATCTAAATGGGTATTCTGCCTGACAGCTTTATATGGGATAGCCGTTAAGCATAGTAGGATCTTCAAGGTCTTTATAACCTGTGCTTGGTAAATAGCACTGTATGGGCGGCAACTGTGGACGATTGTATCTGAGGGTCATGTCATCTCCAAAGCCGCCGTTTTAATTAAATGCATACTATTACAAATTTACGTATTCTTTTCATGCAGTCGCTAGGGTTGGTCAAACACTAATAATACTTCATTGGTGTAATGATACTCCATAGAGCTTTATACGTTTATATTCGTTATGTAGAAGGCAGGATGTATGGGTGGGAAGGGGATTATTACACATAACCGCAACTTATCACAAAAAGCAGGAACTGTTCTACATATGCGTGGATATCTCCGACTATTTCTTGTTAAAACCGCAACGCAGCAATAACTAACAGTCTGGGATTTAGCTTCAACAGTATAATTAGAACCTAACAGAAGATCATTAGATATTTAATGTAATTATTTGAAATCCGCTTTGAAATTGGTTTAACGTTTGACTTAGAATCGTTTCTTGTACCTGCATCGAACTCTCTCAACAGGTTGTGATATTACTCACCTTGCTAATATCTGACCAAATTCTACCCAGGACTAGTGTGAAAGAACCTCCTTGGATAATTATAAATTAACCTTAACATAATATACAATTGGCAGCGCGATAATTAAACAACCTGTAAAATTGCAAGTCGCCTTTAAGATACTCTTAGGGTAATTGAGATTACTTAAGAAGTTCTCAAGGCTAACATGAGTAAGTTAAAGAAAGTTAAGGCACTTTCGAGGATAACGTCATGGTGCCACATTGGTAACGCTTCGGTCCTGTAAGACAAAGAACCGTGGTTCGAATATCATGACAATCTTGAATTTTTACTTTCTCTACTACCTACAGTAAGTAGGGGAAGTATTGTATTCCACCCAAAAATTCGATACCGAGATTTCACCGGAAATATATGTTTTGAGACACCCTGAATCCAAAAAAAAGCATTTTTGGAAACTTGTCCGTGTGTGTGTGTCTGTGAACAGCATTAACTCAGAAACGAACAGTCGGATAAACACCAAACTTAGTATTTAGGTTTAGTATCTTCCAGAGATACGACACAAAGGTTTACAAGAAAATTCCCCCACCTCAGATTACCCTTTACATGGAACATTTTTCGAAAATTTTAATTTTCCGAGTTATTGTGTTCACAGACACACGCACAGACATGTTTCTAAAAATGCTTTCTTTTTATTCAGGGGGTCTCAAAACATGTATTTCCGGTGAAATCTCGGTATCGAATTTTTGGGTGGAATACAATACTTTCCCTACTTACTATACGTAATACAGAAAGTAAAAAACAATTATCAGACATTTCCTTAAAACATGATTTGCATCAATTTTTTTCTTCGGATGAAGTCAAACTAAAGTCCTAAAATGGTTTTATCCTTGGTTTTAACCACTATAGTAGGTTCTAAATAGATACTCTCTAACTACATTCTTCTAGTGTTATTTCTATTTCTGGTCTCGCATTAAGACTCTTTGAGCATTTTCCTAGTCCCAGGAGATATTTGTTAGAAATGTTCCGTGAATTAATGTGAAAATACACATCATTTTAAACGATTAATATAATACTAACATACTTTATCCCTTTAATATTAAATAATGAAGTAACGTTTGTAGACCAGTTATGCGCGCGCGCGCGCGCACACACACACACACACACACACACACACACACACACATACACACTTAGAATGCAGTTAATTAAAAATATTCCGGTAATATGCAGATGCTTTCAAATATTATTTTCAGGATACAACAGGCTACTACAATCGACAAGAAGAGTTTTAGATGTCAGTACTTCTGATCATAAATCTGAATGAGATTAGAATAATATTTTCGCTAATTATGATGTATAGTTTCTGCAATTTCATATTATAATCCCAGTGTAAAATATTCTTAAGGATTTGCGCGAATCTATTTTATTTGCTACTTTAAGAAACTCCTTGTTAAACGATATGATTTTAAATCAATTTTCTTATTTCCAGAGCATTTTTTAATTAACCCAATAGTACTTATATATGTATCAGCGTAATAATCATCAAAATGCAATTCTTGGTTTCAGAGTAACCCATTATAAACGCTAAAATCAATTGTTATTTTTCCAAAGTCGAAAATTACGGTAGTTCATAATTGCTTTAACACAACAAAGTCTTACTATGTGCAAATACCCAGGAGTGTTTGAAAGGCCAATGTCTAAGTTTATTTGCTTAAGATCTTTTTACTTTCTCTACTACGTATAGTAAGTTGGAGAAGTACCTATTGTATTCCATCCAAAAATTCGATACGAGATTTCACCGGAAATACATGTTTTGAGGCCCCTGGAAAAAATAATTTTTAGAAAAAACATCCGTTGGAGTGTGCGAATTGTGTGTGTGTGTGTGTGTGTGTGTGTGTGAACTCAAAAACGAAAGGTCGGATAGGCGCTTTAAAGTTGGTATTTAAGTTCAATGTCTTCCAAAGATGCGATATGAAGATTTTCAAGAAAATCCTCCCATACTAAACTACCTTTTACATGGAAGATTTTTCGAATTGTTTTATTTTCTAGAAAATGGCTAACGATTTTGATTAAAATACCATACATTAAAGATATTTACATCACAGATAAAATGTTTATCTTGAATTTTTTAGGAATAGCGTGTGAAATCCTCTTCATTCGGAAGGAATTTTGTATAATCTTGTATAACTGGTAAACGTTAAGCGATAGATGAAAATGCACTACACAAGAAATGTAGATCTCCTTAAAGCACACCATTTATTTTAAATCACTTTTTTGTGGCTTCAGCCATTTTCGAGATATTAATGGTTCGAATTGTTCAACACTTAGCCTATCTTTTTAAGTCCTTTCAACATTCAGTTGTTTCTCAGGATTGCATTGAAAGTATGGAATTTTTAAACCAGCGCATAGCATCCAGACTATCGCTGTTCCCTTTGTATCTATAACGAAATGGTAATGTAGCTATTTCCGCAAAGGTTTATTTTGATTAAAATGAAGTCGATGTAAAAATAAGCTTTAGTAAGACTAGTTTGTATACAAATTAATAAATCATAGAAGGTAGAGAAAGTCGTGTGAATGTATCACATCAGATGTTTTCTCGAGGAATCTTGTTTTCTTTTAGGCCTCCCTATATATCACTTGATCGTCCAGTCAGTCTAATGACGATGTACAAAGCGAATGACCCAAGCTAACCTGATGTGCAGAGTATACTGAAACTAAATAGATTTCTAAATTCAAGTAATTAGAGAACGTAACATTCATATACCAGCACCTACACTCAAGCATACTCATATCGTACTACTCGTAGATTTCTGATATCGTATGCTTTCCTTGAGCCGGAAGGTCTTTCCTCGGGGTTCTGAACACACAGTAACCATTAAGCTGTGCTTTCAAAAGTTTCTACAGAGTACGAAAACACTGCTCTTTCTAAACGGTAGAGGACAAAATATATTGACAGGAATTCCTTTAACCTCAACCTTTCAATAATCTATCATAACGATCTTTGGCGTTCACATCTGCTGATGTGTCAGGTCCTCAATTTAAAGGAATAGAAAGTAGTTACTTTTATGCCAAATGCCGATTTCATCATAATTATATCACTAGTGATGTAAAATTACCTTACACAGGAACTACTAGCGGGTTCAGTAATACAAGGTAAAATGATTGTCTTAGAAAATTAAATAGAAAACTGCAGATCATTTTCAAAAGCTATTGCAAAACAGGTACATTATCATCCTCCAATCGCATGATCATCAATTCCTTGCTTCAAATTTTAATATAACAAATCGGATGTTCATGGACCATAATATACGCTTTGTTTACTAGAAGATAAATGGCTCATAGAGAAAGTAATTGGAAGCCAGAAGTGGTTATTTCATACAAGTAACGCCCTCTTGTGATTAAGAAGATTTGGAAAGCGGCTCACTAAATTAGGCAACAGTAAACTATTTTGCACCACAGTTTGTTCGCGCAATACATCCTGAATTCCTACTGCCGCTAGGCTTTACAAAGTGCGTGAGATGCATGTTGAAGCCTTATGGAAAATGCCCATTACTTCTTTTGTGACTCCCGGATACTGTTTTTCCCATGTATACAGATTTTTCGTAGTTCGTTATTGGAAGAATAGATGAAGTGTAGTCACGATTTATTATTAATTATTATTATTATTATTATTATTATTATTTATTTTTTTATTCTTGCAGATGCTAGGGCCATTAGACCTTCCGCTGTTTGAAATTAAGCCACTTTACAAGATACCTAGTGATAAAAAAGGCTAATTTTAAAGTACAACACAAGATATAGTAGAAAGTAAGAGAATGGATAGATAAATAAAAACAAATCTTACTGTATAATATAATACAGCACAAAGCTATAGAAATAATTATCATAATAATAATAATAATAATAATAATAATGAATGTTTTATTAGTTGACATCTGAATTAAACGTTCATACCAAGAAAGCGACAGGAAGGGAGAGAGCTAGGAAAAGCAAAAGGTTATAGCATATAAATATTATTCCTATCAAAAATCAATGGGCGACGTTTTAATCTTGAACATGGAGATAATTTCCAAATACATGGAAGTGATGAGCTGAATAATAAATAACAAGTAAAGAATATTGGTTGAAGAGGTATAGATGCTCGTAATATTGGATGTAGTTTAATAATGGAGAAGGATTCAGAGCTTGTGGAAAATTGCCCAAGGATTTTTAGCCTTTTGCACGTACTTAACCCCCGCGAAGAAGGGATGAGGTGAGGCAGCACTGGTGGCTATATCTGATGATAGCAGGTCAACGCAGTGGAGTCTGTAGATCGTGTATCCCCGCAACACTTCTCTCCAATACTGCCTCTATGCTCAAGGACATATGTATCTACATATGCCAGGATTGGAAACAGTTCTCTCCCCATAGCGCATCCACGGCACACACTGTGCACCACGGCTAGCCTGGAACCCTGAAAGTTGAAGAAAGAAATGAAATGAGAGGGAATGAAGCACGGAAATGTGTATCCTACCAATCGCCTATCAACCGAAGCTAAATAGTGAAAAACACCCTTAGTCCTGATGATAGATCACATAGAGGTACGGATCCGGAACTTAGAATGCGAGCCTCAAAGTAGCTATTCGTCTTTTTTCGTGGTCATGCAAACACCATGGGGTTTCAAATCCATCACACAGCGATTCGTTTTTTAAAAGTCTGACTATTGCGTTAGCCTACTTATCACTCTTATACCTACAATGGAATGTATAAATGTGTAATGAACGTTTATCTGGATCAACAAGAAGTAGGTAAAAGAATAAGCTTTTGTAAGAATAGCTTGTAGAAGAGCGAATAGAGAAAGCTACTTGAATGCATCACATCAAATTTTTTTCAAGTGGTAAGTCGCTATTCGTCATTCCTCGTGGTTATGCAAGGGACATGGAATTTCAGTCATCACATAGCGATCTGCTTTTTAAAAATATGACTATCGCTTTAACTTACTTTCTTTCTTATACTAACAAAACATGCGGGGAAGGACCAGAATGTAGGATAGAAAAGTAACGTGGTAAGTTACTTAGATTCAAACCAATAACAAATAATATCTCAGAAATGGTTAACACCGCAAAAAATAAAATGCCGTTTGACATAAATTATGCGTTTTCAACACATCTACATTTTTGTGTATTCATACTTTTTCTACCTCTTACAGTTTAGGAATTATACAAAAGTAGTTTGGAATAAAAGCAGAAATTGATTCAAAATCGTTATCTAGGCATTGTTTAGAAAATAAAAAATAAGCGAAAACGTTCCAATTAAAGAGTAGTTTAGTGTGGGGGATTTTCTTGAACATTTTCGAGTCCCATCCTTGGAAGAACCTGGACTTAAATACCAAATCGACTTTTCTTCTTGAGTTATAGAGTTCACAGACAGACAGACACTCGCACACACGCCTTTTTCTATAAATTGCCTTTTTGAATAGGGGACCTATAAACGTGTATTTCTGGTAAAATCTCTATATCGAAATTTTGGGTAGAATGCAATACTTCCTTTACTTGCTATAAGTAAGTAGCAGAGAAAGTAAAAGTGAATAGAATGAATAGCGCCTTCTTTATTGCAGCTGCCTCAACTAATATAATCTCCAAACGTTTACAGAGGATAGTCCGCATAGTTCGCGTGCTACCGTGACGACTGCGTGATGCTAGGATCTGTGTAGCCAAGTGCTCACGCAAAACTAAAGATAAAATAACAGTCCGAAGTCCATTTCAAGAAACTTGTATTTAATTAAATCTTTAATATCCTGAAAAAATCTTAAAATGTATTTTCTTTGACTGTGTTTCTCAATTACAGGTTTTCATAACTCAGGGAATTCTGGGGCAATGGTCAAGAACACAGACTGGGAACCTTCCATATGGTTTGCACTTGCACTTCCTTGCATAATAGACACATAATTACGCGAAAGCTCAACCTTATTGCATATCAGACTCACAAGCTGGCGCCAGAGGCAACTGTACAGTAACATCTTATGCGTAGGCCTTGTTTGTCTGTCTGTCAGTGTGTTCGTCCTTCGAATCTGGAGCAAGGGGCTGTGAAAGTTCAGCGTGAAGGTCACCTGCGCTGGTTTGCTGGATGAGACTAGCCATCATTGCCTTTGGCTAGAGGTAGTTCTCTAGTCTCTTCTTGACCAACCAGTTAGCTACCCATCCAGGGGGGCAGCAACCCAGCATGAGCACTTAAGCTTTATAAAGCAAACAAACATGCAGTGGTGACCACTGGCGTTTTCAACTGGTATAGGTACACTTAATCTCTTCAATATCTCCACAAGCTGTTTTACGATATTTTAGAATGAAAATAGTAACGGCACACGGTATACATAAGAAATTATTTTTACCTTAACCTGTTAATACAAACTATAAAGCATTAGAAGCTAAATTGGTATAAATGAAATAACCTTCTACATCACAATTTTCTCTTCTTTATCAGATTCACATGTTCTCCAAAGACCAGAAATGTTTTCATATAATGTAAACTTTCTACAGGGTGATTTATGGAAAACTGACATTTATTTCTTTAATTGCTTCAAAACGAGTTATGCTAGCGACAACTTATTATGAAATGCAGAGGAATTTTGGGAGATTATTTACATCTAGAGCAATGTTGAAAATGTCCTCCATCCTGTATAAGGCACAACTCAACACGTCGTTCCATGCTACTGGCCACTCGTTGGAGGACTCTGTTGTCAATAGCTTGAATCTCATGTGTAATGTTGTGCTTCAGATCGTCCAATGTCTAGGGACGTGTGGCATAAACCCTGTCTTTTAAGTAACCCCATAGAAAGAAGTCCGGCGATGTCGGTGTCCACAGGCTCTTGGAAATTATTCAGTCATCAAAGAAACTTGCAATTAATGCCATGGATTCATTTGATGTATGGCATGTAGCGCCGTCCTGCTGAAAATATCCTGACTCAGCTCTACATCGTCTAGTTGCTCAGCAAACTCCATGAAAATCCATCGGTAATCTGCAATGTTCACATTGTTTTAAAAACAAATTAGTCCCACATTTTCTGTGCGGATCTTGCGTACCAAACTCCGATTTTATCTGGATGCATAGGTGCTTTATGAATAACATGTGGATTTTCGCTGGGCCAATAGCGTGAGTTATTTGAGATCACATAGCCGGATAAATAGAACCATGCTTCATCTGTAATGGACAATATAGCAGGATTTTTCACAATGAACGCCTGAAACCAACGACAAGAATTCAGATGTCTATCCCTATCTGGTTCCTGTAACTGATGGACAACCGTAATCCTATACGGTTTTAGGCCTGCACTTTTCCAGCTCTCTGACACATTGAGTAGCTATACCCTGTCTCCTGCGACAAACGTCTTAATGATTTTTTGGATGACTGATCCAGTCGTACTCTTACGTCAACAACAACCATGGGAAGCCTAGATGAACGAGTTTTGGCAGAGATCTAGTTGTTTCCAATTTGTTTACCAGTCCCAGTGTTGTGTTTCTTTGGGGAGGATTCCGAACACCAAATTCTCTCTGGTACGTCCTGTATGTAGCTGTAATTGAATTCGTAATCCAGTATTGATTTACAAGCAAGAGTCGTTCATTTAATGTGTACCCTAATTTTACGTTGACTAGAACAAAATCTCAAAAACAGTTGCCGACAATAAAATTAACAATTACGAATAAAACATGAACATCTGCGCATCTAGTGACAGGCAATCAAAAATCCAGTACATTCTGCTTAATTTGGTGCTAAAATTGGGGCATTGAGTAAATTTCGAAAAGAATAATTAAAGAAAGAAATGTGTCAGTTCTTCATAAATCACCCTGTATATTTTGGGAGTATTTGTAGAATTGTTAATTGTATTTTGCATGCATATTTATAGATATGTATTCTGAAATGTAACAACAAAATCGCAAACAGACAAATTTAAAAAAAAAATATTGGAATATCTTCACACCAAAATCCTTCGAGTGATATTTTCTTGGAAATTTTAAAACGCAAAACTAGGCGCTACCTTTACTCAATTCCTTAAGTATCACATTGATATTGACCAAGCTTCAGTCTCAGAATAAATATAAGTAAGAGTGCGTTTTATTCATTGGATTTATCATGGGATTCTTATTTAACATTCATATGACATATTTTATATATCTGATAGATTTAAAGGCCAGATTTTATTAATGCGTATCAGAATAAATGCTTTTGTTGAAAAGCAAAAACAGAAATCTTATATTGATAATTTGGTAGACATAGCATTAATTGAGGGAGATGGCTCAGAAATATTTTTGAGCTAGGAGAAATTAAGGTTAAAATTCTTCTTCCGATTAATCATCCAGTTAATATTTCTAGTGGTTTTGCCCTAGCTGGGTTTTCAGTTTCCACCAACTCCAAAGTGGCAATAAAAAGGAAAACTTAGGAAAACAATGCAAAAGAAAACTTTAAGGTTGGACACCATTAACGTAATTAAACAGTACGACTCAGAGGACAACTCTAAAGACATAGTCGAACTTTCAAGCTTGTATGTGAGAAAAAAGTACATAAAGAAGTGAAATAATATGATGTCAAATGTTAAAGCAAATTATATTATTATAAATTAAGAAATAAATTAACAGACTTAACATTATGTATTAATGTGCGTATCGGAATTGAAAGATTAACGTTGAAAAGAAAAAGAAAAAAAAACAAGACTACAGATTCATCGATGCAACATATTCCATAATAAAAACCAACAAATTCCTATATTTATTTGAATTTGAAAAAAAAACATAAGTGTAAAACATTTCCTGGATGCCCTAAAAGTCGCTTTACCGAGAAATTGAAAAAGCTGATGTGTTACGTTCACATGACTTTCTCTACTCACTAACGTTTATTTTTATATGGGTTCCACAAATTATACTTACAAAAGCTGATTCTTCTATCTGCTTCTTTTTAATCGAGATAAACCTTTGCAATAATAGTTTCATTACACATGTCATTGTACGTACAAGGGGGATAGAGGAAACCGAATCGACAGTCAAATGTTTAAAAGCTAGTCGCAAAATGCGCTTTACATCACACTGGGAGAAAGAGCTGAATAGCGACATGTCTTACAGATATCTAAATTTTTTGTGTAGTAAGTTTTTACCTATCTCTTATGGTTTACCGTTTATAAAACTGGAAAGAAGAGATCTTCACATGCTATTTCCAGAAAATTCACGATTTATATTTTATTTGTCATGTAAATATCTTAAATGTATGATAATCTAATCAAAACCGTTAGAGCAATTTTTTGAGAAAATAAAAATACCGAACATTTTCAATGTGAAACGTAATTTTGGTTTGGGAAATGTTCTTAAACCTCTTCATGTCGCATATTTGGAGGATACTGAACTTAAATATTAATCTTGGTATCTATCTGACTTTTCGTTTTCGAGTTTTCATACACACACGAACATTTTTTCGAAAAATGCTTTTCTTTTTTGCTCAGGGGGCCTCAATACATGTATTTCCTGTAAAATTTCGACATGAAATTTTGGATGGAATACAATACTTCCTCTTATTACTGTAACTACGTAGCAAATACGGTGAAAATGATAAATTTTAAAGCCAGGAAACAACACTTGTGGAATTAATGTCACTACTATTTAAATTGTTGAAAGCTTACACTTAAAACTTACAAGAGCTGCTCAAAATGTTTCCCATTTACTTCAGTACATTTTCACAAGGTTATTCGACATTAACCAAATATTTCACAAACCAATTGTTGTTGTTTAGCGCTCCACATTCTTCTTCGATGGAAGCTATTGGATGTTCCAAATTTGTAAGCTTTTGCGAAGAAAGCGTTTTACATGGTATTGGAAGAAGGGGCAATCACGTGTACCACGCATTTCGACCACTCATCAGAGTTCCTGTTGAGACATTTCCTTAACGGTAGACCGTAATGTGGAGGAGCGCCATCATGTTACCAAATTAAGTTTGTACGATATTTAAATAAATATCATTATAGCTCAGGTAAAACTGTGTCTTGTAACATTTTCAGACAAATCACCATTTAAGCGCCATCGAGAAATTATTTTAGTAAGTCAACCGACTTTTTGGCGCCCAGTATATTCTGGATGCTTCTTTTATACTTTTTGGTTAAATCAATACAAACGGGCATCTTTTTATGTCAATAATAGATTCAATGAAGAGCATATATTGCATTCTACATTGTAGAAAACCTGATGTCAATGCAACTTTGACGAAAGCGAAAACGCTGTAGGGCACTGCCTATAGTGAAATCTAAGAATCTTAAAAAGTTCCACCTGTCTCTGAGTTAGGAGTGACTAACGGTCCCTCTTTTGAAGAAACTACTTTCAAAGGCTTTCTATCAGATAAACCCAAATGATCTCTGCCGACTGCAACAGGCTATCCTCGAGGAAACTGCGATAGAACGTTTTGCAATGGTATTTAATGACTTTATCTTTTCAAAAGCACTGTTCGCTCCCGAACCAGTTTTGCGAGTTAAGGAGAAGCAGAACGGCAAAGACAACTGTTGGAGGGGCATCCTTGGTTTTCCGCGTGGGAGTGATGAGCCTTAGACAAGCCAACAATCCGCCTAGTTAACCTTCCTATCAGGATGTTTGTTAGGGTGTCGCGGCTCCCGATGGGCCTTCACCAGCAAGGCGCAGGTCCGGATTCCTAACCCAGATGTTGGGCATCCTTTCACACACCACCTACACCAGTCGTGGCGTAACTCGAGCATCAGTAACGTTTCCTCTGGCTATTCTAGTCTATCTGCACAATCTTTGCTTAAGTTGAAATTTAAATCTGCAGAAAATACAACCTAAAATCATATGTATAACATTCACACAATTCTCTCCATCTCTAACCATTCCATGCTGATTTTATACAGCAGCCATAAAAACTTACACGTTTCTGTCCTCTTCATGCCAGTCACGTTACACATCTGCAGTGATATACTCAAGAGAATGAGACAAAGTCAACCGTTGACAACTGTTGACAAAATATGATGTGATTATTTAGTCATAAGCTTTGTAGAAACAATGGAGGGACACAACAATTCAGATCATATTACTGGAGTTTAAACATACAACACAGAACATTTCGCCATCAATATTATTTCACATAAACAAGATATTTCATTAAGATTAGTCGTTTGATCTGAATCCTTGGGCACCTTTTAAGGTTTGCAAATGTATAAATTAATATGCATTTTAAAGTAAATCAAGCTGTATATTCTTTTCCTCTTCACTTACACGCCGCTATATTTATGTGCTGTAATGACATCGTTTCACCTATTTTTAACAAAACAATAAATAATTATATTTATCGTGCAAGCACTAACTTCTAAGATGAGCATCCAGTTGATAAATAGTATTATAATTATAATCATTATTACGGAAAACGAGAATTCGCGGTTTATTATCTATACCTTAGGTATGGAGCAAAAGTGTCTCAAGATTCCATTTGTACTTCCTTCACGAAAGCGGGCAGTTCACCTGATTTCCATTTGTGTTTTGCGTTTTTCCAAACGATGTTATGCATGTTACGTTTTCCTGAGGCTTTGAGAAGGAACTTGTTTTCAGCAATCCTTATTTAATTGATTTATATATTTTTTGAAGTAAGCAAAAATGGGTATCTGGAGTGAAAATTTCAATTGAAATATATTATTTTTCTGTATTTATACAGAGAGAGGCTGGCTTCTAAATTTAGCATCCATGCTCTCCATGACACCATCATGGCAGAATAGTAACCGTAATTTCAAAGCGAACATTGTTCTGCAGGAAACAAAGATATCATTGCCCATTATGCACTAAAATGCGTTCAGGAAAAACCAAAACAATAAAAGACTTAGAAGCCAATGCCATAAAATGCTGGCTATGAAAAAGTAATGAAGCGTTTCATCCTTTGAGGGTTACTTACGAAAGCAATACTTAACCAATGGAAGCATGATGTTTGAATTAGCTTCAATAGGATTGGAGAGCCATAGGATACAGAAATAGCCTTAGGATTAGAAGAATGGTATTAAATGGATAAATGCTCGAACCATGGATGTTAAATCTTTCGCGGCGATACTTGAATCATTGATCTGTTACTATATTTCTCCCACTACCTGACCCGGATTCCTCTCCTCTGATTCTGCACATCGTGGAAACCTTGAAGATTATCTGAGCGAAAGATTTAAGGCATTGCGGGCGATCGAGACATCCGAGCGCTTTAGATAGCATGGCCTCGAAGTGTTTCTTATTCATCCTCCCGGCATTTGCCAACATAAGGCTTGAGTAGAACGTCCTAGGGAAAAGATCTAATAGATTACTATCTCAAGAGGCACGGTTCTGAGCTATTGTGCCGGTAAAGAGAATGCTTATTAAGTTTCTGAGAATATTAGTAGTAGGGAAAACGTTTAGTCATTTAATGCCATAAAATCACTGATAAAGGCATTTAGAATTATTGCTGCCAAGAATGAGCTCATTAGCACTTTGCATATAAATTAAAAGTTTGTAGAACAAGAAAAGTCTTTCAACACTTTATTTATAAAATATTTTTCAAAAGAAGTAAGATTTTCTCTCCTTCTCTTTGCACATACGGGGTAAGAAGGGGTATTTGCGTTCTCCATTTTAAATGATTGGTTTTAAAGTAGTAAAAATCAATAATTATGACACAGCGCCTGTATGTAAACATATAACATATCAATTTGTGCTCCTTTATCTGCAAATTTTCACAAGGAACATAGGCATGGACGGCGTCATCATCAGCACTGTCTACAAAGAGTGCAAACAATGAGATATCCTTCATAAAAACTTTCTCAAGCAGTAAATCCTTTCATAAGCTGTAACAGCATATCTAGATTGAATGATGGACAGGTATTTGAAGTTGCAGCTTCGAAATATATCTCTTGCTTGCTTTACGCCGTCATGACTACAATGTTTTAGCTGGATAGGAAACCAAGAGAAAGTTTTAGAAACAAGCGCAATAAATGATTGTTTAGAACGGAAATTACACGTGCATTTGAACGTTAAGTGAAATATTTAGAGTAGTGTTGAAAACATATTCTGTAAGTAGCTTACAGTCAGTCTCGAAACAACCGAAGACAACACGAGTCATACTAATCGCTTATATTTGATAATGACGTGAAGAGAAAATCCAACAAACAGATAAATACTCCGTCTTGTCCATCATATACCTCATTACCCTACTGATTAACACAAATTAAAGAATGTGTTAAAGTATATCAGGAATACCTAGAGGATACCAAAAGGATTAACAAATAAATGAATATTCCATAAAAAACACAAGAAGATAAAATGTCCTAAAGGCAATAAATTGATTTGTCCAGTTTTTGGAATTAATTTGCAAAGTACACTGTAAACGCACAATGAAATAACTAGAAAATTAAAACGAAGAAACAACCTGAGCTAGCATTATCATCTTTTAAGACATTTCCGTTTTAATAAATGTAATTCTTAAAACCCTCACTATGTTTTTCTTTGTGCACCAACATAAATTAAGTATAATTAAGTCTCTGCAGAACGCGTCAGGTTTTTAGCCTTCTTTTTCTAATCACAACATAAAATACGGAAATGAATCACATTTATCCCTTCATCAGGGCTTAGCCATTATAAATATGTCAATAAAGGTAAGCAATGCTATCTACCAGACTTAAATAGCAAACGTAGGTATTTATTTGATAATAACTTTTATGTGGGACTAAGAGGATTTAATGAAAATCCTTTTAAATGCACCTAAGTAAAAATAAATAATCCTGCTGCTGAACCGACGTGGTTTTTAAAAACAAAGTATGTATATCTGCTCTTATGATTTGAAAGCGTTGATGTGTTATAACACTACTTTAGCAATTTACACTCAAGAAATTAAAGGACCATAGGAGAGGCTAAGTTTTAAAATATATTTATTTCAAATAAGGTGGGCTTATTAGAAATCCGATATGCAAGTTGAGAAAAATCAGCAATTTGTTACATATAAGTTGACTCAGTGTATTAAACAAAAGCTCGGAAATTAGAAGTTCTTGCAGAATTGCAAGTTCCCTTTAAGGTACAACATCGCCTTGAAGGTCCTCCTGGTATATTTTGACCAGATGAGGGAAGTTCCATGCAACTTCATGGTATCGCAACTTCAGCACTTCGGTCCGGTAAACTGAAGATCCATTGCTTGAGTTCCGGCCGTGCAATTTTTTTTATATCGATTGAACTTTCCCCATTTGGTTTAAACACACCCGGTATGAAGGAACCGTTACTTGACAAACATATTTAATGTTTAAAGCATTAAAAAAAATTTACTTAATGTTTCTTCCAGATAGCAGATACCTTTTAGAAGGGTTTTACAACTCTTGCCAAATAACTCTTGCTTCGTCTTCTACAAAATCGAATATATTAGAAGGTTTTCTTGTCTTCTAAGGGATATGTCTCCTTAAAATCCCTAAAAGCTTTTCATAACAAACACACATTCGACTATAATGAAACGCTAAAACTTCCACATTGAGAGATAAATTCATTCCAAAGAAATAAGTTCTTATGCTAGGCATATATTCAAACTACTCTAACAAATTTTATGTTACATTACCAATGTTGTGAATTGTACAACATGGAAATAAAATTAATAATTTATAAACACCCTGTTTAGCAAATAAATCTTCGGAGATATTTTTTTCCTAAACGCTAACATTTCCTGCCTATTTTTCATCATGACAGAGATAAATGAAAAAGTAAGTCAGTAAGCCCTAAGCGTGTTATAAAATGTTCACGGCTTTGAACCTGATCTACCGTAATCATAAAACTGGCTTTCTGATAATCAATTTCAGTCATGGGCAAAAAACCTAATCTGAAGTCCGTGTTCTCTCACCTCTTAAGTCAACTACATGTTCATTTCTTCTTTCCCTCCTCCCTTCCTCTCTTTGACTCACGTATGGTGTGCAGCGTGAAACCGGACGAGATTGCCAGGTCAGGGGGAGACTTCAACGAGTGGGCGGAACACTAGCCTAAAGTAAATAAAAGTGCGAGGCGAGCCGCAATGACGTCATCAAAGTCTGAAATCGAAAGTATATAACTGTCGTATCACTGGCTGAGGTTTAATGGAGCAACTCTACAGAGTGACTCATTTCGCCATCTACACATGTGCCTTTTATTTATGCAGATGGACCATAAAATAAAGATTATGTTGTTATAGATCGTAGGATCTAATGGGAAGCGGAAAAACTGCTTATTATGTAATTTTAAGTGGTATTTCATATTTAATGTTTACCATGCATTTATTACAGTGTTAACATATGGATACTAATCAAGCTGCAACGCAGCTTTAACACAATAACAATTCCCTTCGAAAAGTAACGCGTTAGGTTTAGTCGGATTTAGCTCTAACCTTCGAGTTTGTGTGACGTACGAGAGATGATATAATGTAAAGGGATTTTATTTTATTTTGTAATTTATGAAACAAAAGTACCAATATGAACACGATTTTGAACACATCTGTTATAAAGTGAATTTTGTCAAGCACTTTGGGAGTTTTGTGAGGCATGTAGTTATCCGCAAAATGTTGGTCTCTCAATACTTTTCTTCACGGGACTAAAGCATGATAGTCACAATAGGTTAATATAATGTAGATGGAGAATGTTCAAGAAGTATATAGTGAAACTTTTCTAATCATTTTGCTCGTCGGTGAAACGTGGAACCCATATCGATAAGACTTTTTATTAAAACTAGCCCCGCAACGCATTTGGTAAATGATCTGTCTGCTCTGCAAAGTGTTCTGGGTTACATTCCTGGCTGAGCTAAAGAGATATTTTCCTTTAATAAAGATTTCATGGTACGCCCAGAGTTTGGCGTATAATTTTGAGCGGCTTGAGTGTGTGTAACAGGATATTTAATGTATTTAAAGTATATGACACCTATAACAAGTTAAATAAAATTAAGTTAAATAAATAAAATTCTGCACTTGACATAGACGGGAAGAAACTTCGGTTGTTATGAAATAACAGTCAATTGCATCATGGGAGCGAACGGCCTAAAAGATTTTCTCAGTGACACTCGTCCTTGGCCATCGTTGCTGATTACTTACAAAACCATTTCTTATTTGTGCTAATAAACACTGTTTGTTGAGCTAATCAGCTCATAGTCTGAACAAAATGTTAGCCAATTTTATTATTTCTTTCATGAGAAATTTGATAATGACGCATTGCCCAAAATTATTAACTCACCCGACACGGGTAACCGAGGTCATTATGGCACGCACTCGTGAACGGGAGGTCTGAGGTTCAAATCCTGACTAAATGTTATTTTTCAAGTTTTCCTCAGTCCTTATAACTGGCAAATGCCGAGGAGGTGTCCTAAACTTAGGCCTAGAATGCTGCCTTCCCAATTAGCATTTTGTGTCTCACCAGTGTCCACCTTCTGTGGTGCCATCTCACCACCGTCTGCCGTCTGAACGGGCGTTACACACTTAAAAAAGAATTCTAACTCACGCATTGGACTATAAATTACCTTGCATAGCTCCAAGGGCTCCGGCGAAGAAAGCAAGTTCAAGACGTATGCAGCACCATAACGCCACAAGCGTGTACTGAACCTATTCTGAGCATAGAAAGAAAATCCCTTGACTATTTGAGCCAAGCTTTATAACCGATTAGATATTTTATAAAAAAACTATATTACATAAAATGCACTAGTTAATAGACGCTATACGCAATTTGACGTGGTACAAAAGCCCAAATAAAATATGCATATAGTAGGAAAATATGTCTATCCGTACTTTAAATCCAAATGAACAATAAAGAGTAGTTCATGAACCATTTTGTTGTATAAAGTAGCAAGAGAGAAGCTGAGCATTGTTAATCACAGATTATTGATTTATAAACGTGTGGCAAATCTTTTCAAATAGAAAGATAAAAATTAAAAACAGTTTCAGCTCTTAAAGACAGACAGTGATTCATTGCCCTGGTTCTACAGAAACTTTCCAACCTCGCGAGAAAGGAATGTTTCCAAATATATCACAAAACACACGAAAGGATTTAGAAAAATGTAATACGATACGCTGTCTCCTTTCGCGCCCTCAAGCTATATTATAGATAGTATTTAGAATGATTAATTGCCTTGGTCACACGTCTTGCGTAAACCTTGTCTGTAATGGATCAGTAACGTACAAAATTCGGTAGTAAAGTATACCGTATGCAGTCGTCTGTCATTCGCAACGCATTATAACCTAAAATGCAGCTGTAACTTCTAAATGGTCCGAGACTCACATTTATTTACCAGATATTACGAAGTTTTTACACCTTCGCCTAAAACCAATCAACCTTTTAAGTTACTTGGTTCTAATTCGCTCCGTGGTGCGACAGTTCAATGTGAGCCATGACCGTCCGCCCAGCCATTGCATCCTTTGTCGCCAAGGACTTTTTGTCGGAGGGCAGTATTCAGACAGGATCGTCCGCTGTTTATGTATAGTTTTTGTTCACCAGAAGTTGCTACTTTTCCAATAATTGGTCGCAAATGACCTCACAACTGACTAAAAACCTTGCAGATCTCTCAGAACGAGAAAATTCCTAAATTGTTAACGGGGATCAAATGTGGTTGTTTTGTTTTTCTTCACAGAAGTGCGGCCACATCAATATGGGAGCTGTTCTAAAACGATTTTATTTAGCAAAAAAGTAACTGAAATTTACAGTGGTATATAATTTAGGTTCAGAAGCGTTTTTATTTATAACAAAAGGTATCACACAATGAAAAACTTTGTCGTCCTCCGTGGTGTAATAGCCCCTGCTAGCCTCTAGTTCCCAAGGTCGGGGTTCAAACCTGGCGGAGGGCGATGAATTTTTTCGGGCGTAAAATCCTTAGCATGGCTTCCTTCGGAAGAGAAGTAAAGCCGGTGGTGCCGTAGATTTTCAGTGCGTAAAAGCACCTCAAGCCTGATAAAAAGGCTCCTGAGCAAAATTACCGGTCTTTCACGCCCAATATAGAATGGGATGCTAAGAACCACAGCATCCTTAGCTGTGGTCCTTAGCATAAATAAAATTCAATTTAATTTTATTGAAAACTTTAATTCTTGGATAATATACGATTTAGCTTACAAGGGAACTATCAGTGTTTTCATAACCTAACATGCCTACAAAATTCATTGACAGGATGCCAACTTGCAACAGTATCACATAAAGCATGCAGTTACTCACTTTCAATAGCAAGTGGAATTGGAGTTGGAATATAGTATGACAAGAATATTTATTCATAAGCACCACTGCATGCACTTTCATAAAAAATAAGGGGGCAGAGCAAAAATGAGCGACGTCATTTTTGGTCGACAATCGGGGCGATCCAAGCGATTTATTCTCTCTTTAGCTTGTCACTTTGCTATAAATTGACAGGTGAAATGCAAAAGCATTCCATTATTTTTGTCATTTAAACTGAGATAAGCAGTTTGTTCCTTAATATAAGCCCTATGTATTGCACAAACAAGATGAGAGAAACTATATGTCGTTGGAGGTATCAGTCAGGTATATCAATAGTAAAACGTTCTCGCAGTATGACTAATATCCGTGATTCGAACTTTAATTTATCTGATGAAACTTTCCAAGGGGTTTACATAAGTGAAACATGTAATTGCAAAGAAGCCTATGTTTGAATCATTTGTGTATACTTTCGCTGCTTATATTTACATTCACAATTCAAGAAGACTTCAATGGATAGACAAATGTCTAAGCGTTGTTAAAAATATTTTAAGAGACAAAATTAAATTTCTGAGTGCGATTCAAACATGTCGTCCCAATTACATAGAGTGATTTTGAAATATTAAATAAAATGTCGACTTCTCACTGAAAATCTGTAATTTTGTTTAGAAATTCTATTTATCGTGAATTAAAAACACTCTACTCCAAGAAGTCAACTGCAGTAAGAATTCGGTCCAGTTGATCATAGTTTGAGGTACAATTGCGCCTTTTTTTCCATCCGAGTTAAAAAAAAAGATTACGAGTGTTTATTTACGATGTTTACAGACTGTTTTAAAAGAAGGTTTCCACACAGCTTTTGAATAGTTTTTGTACACTTGTTTTCTTGTTTTCAGGCAATTGCATGTAGGTGCGGACTGCACCAGGCTCGTCAAAATATAATTTCCCAGCAGATGGTTTTAAAATCAACTAGAAGAATAAAATCATTTGACCTTTCCTCGCATCGACAATTTCTCTGGTGACTGAACTCGCGGCTCCTGAATTTAGAGTCAAGCATATCATTTAGTACATCGTCCCACGTAAATACACATTAGACAGATAAGTGTAATGCAACACTTGCACTGAACATGAAATTGCAGAAACCAGAATGAGATTGCTAGATATTCCTCTCCCACTTGTATAAGAACAAAAAATGCAATACCAGACACCCAAACCTGCCATGGGCGCAGTGCCAACTGTAGGTACATACGGACCTCTGACCTCCTAGAGCTTCTGGCAAGCTATTCAATACCGATCAAAGGCGATAGCTTCTACAGGGTAATCCAGTTCTCAGAGGAGGTGTTATGAGCGAGGTCAAGAGGTGAACATTCCGCTCCACATGACGTGGGTTGCGTCACCCTTACGTCACAGATGGACATACATGTCACCTTGCCCCGCCCACACCTTGCTCCAGTCTATCAGATGTAATAAACCTAGTGTCGCTTTCTACCCGTTAAATTATGGAATATTCGATAAGACACTCTCGGGTATGTAGGTCAGTATAATGAGAGGGAATATTTTAGAAGCCTTGACCGAATGCCTTAAAGTCGATAACATAAGCTAAACCACTGCAGTGGCATTCATTGTGCAAATTTTGTGATCTACTGCCATTGTTGTGTTGCTTATTTTTCTGTATCAGATTATGCACATATATCTATAAAAATACCCTGCAGCTTGCAGTCCCATCAAAGAAAATAATTTTAGAAATCATTTCCAAAGCCGACTTTATAGCATTAAAAATGAATAAGGAAACAATTCAGCCTTCACCTCCATAACTAAAATATTCTCATTGCCAATTACTCTCTTTTTTCTCTGTTTATCTGTCTATTTATTTTACAAATACAGTATTAAAATCCTCGTAGAACAAACTAATCGCTTAGTATTTTATAATTTTTCCATTCGAAATAATACAACCCAACTGAGAAAGCATCTCTTAGCTACTGATTACTTTCTGCAGCTCAACTTAAGTTATCTTTTGCGTATCTTGTGCAGATTTATCTTCAGACTCATATCAATATTCTATTTTGCCTTAGATGTTTCATTTCTTGCTTTCTCGCCTTTTTCACCCTCCGAGTTTCCCTCCTTTTTTTAGTTTACAGTCATTTTCAGCATTATTCCCTGTATTAGCTACTATATAATCTTATTACCAGAGATCATTTTATTTTTATGAACGTAATGGAATGCATTACTGGAATATCCTTCAGGCCGAGTATTTTAACTAGGAGGGCTTTATCTTTCTCGCACTTCCTAAATTCAGGATTAGCATCCTTATTAGTATGCATTCTCCCCGATTTTCGCGATGAGATGGACAAGACAAGTGTCGTCCGATTTTAATTTACTATGTCATAAAAGTATCATGGTTATCCCGTTGCGTTTTGCTAATTTACATATATTACTTTTTTATACCAGACTAGCATCTACTGGACAGAATTCCTTGAAGTATTCGCGCCTCTAGCATACCTAAACACGTAGTGTGAATATATTGTCTTAGGAAACCAAACGTTTGTTAGCTTTTCGTTTAATATTCTACTCTAGGAAATCTGTTCTGTAGATACGGTCTGATTGTGAAAAATCCAACTACTGTTTCTATTGCAGAACTCATTACTAAGAGGGCAAATTTATTTCAAGGATTTTCAGCGTTTGACCAATGTATTCCTTATCTATTATTTGTCCTTTCACATAGTCGCGTGTAGCTAAGCTTACAAGTTGATTTAAATCTTAAAAGTGTCAATGCAATGCAACTAGAACCACGGATCTTCGGCTTTCGTAAAGAAGCCCTACAACAGAACCACCGTTCGAGACTTTCAAATGTGCACCGGCAAACAAAGGAAACCACGTTCTTTCCCTGGCTAGAAAGGCCTTTTCAAGGGAAAAAATTCCTTCCTGGATTCAACTCTGATTATGTGTGAGGTAGCTTCATTTCTATATATGGAATGCAATGGTCGATCCTGCAGTAACAGCTTGCCTACTACACCCTTCAGCCAACCACATCTAAGATGATAATCCTCCGTATTAACAAATTTCAGTGTCTACGAATAAATCATGTATAAGTAGAATGCAGAGGCAGATACAATGCGTGTTAAATGCACTTCAAAAACTCAACTAGTTCGCAAAATTGATGCATTTTACTTTCTCTACCGCTTATCTATGGTAGGTAGAGAAAGCGTTGCCTCTATCCAAATATTTGACATCGAGATTTCAATGGAAATACACGTATTGTGGACACTAATACACAAAATAAAATGACAGGAAAGGAAATTGAAAAAAAAAAGTTCGAGGCTTAAGCTTAAGGTGCTTCCGCGCCATTTGCCAGTTGTGGGGAATAAGGAAATCCCGAAAATTCTCAGTTATTGATCTTTCGGGTTTGAATCGCGGACCTCCTGTTCTCGAGGTATATTCATGTCCAGCATGAAGATTATCATGCCATTCCCCATCCCAAAATATCCTTCACTGGAAGAATTATCGTTATTTTTTATTTTCACAAAAACAGCTATAACAATTTTGACTAAAATATTATATGCTTGGGATGTTTATATGAAGAATAAAATGCAGCACAAAATTTTCTGTAAATAACCTCTTCAATACTATGTTTGAATTGATTAGTCACTATTCTCTTCAGGTTAATCAAAGAATATGTAATATCAAAACCCACATATAGCGAATTGTTATTAAACATTTGACTGTAGCCTACTGTATTCTCCTGTGTATCAACCACAAAATATGTAATGAAACCGTTGCTACCAACGTTTACTTTAATGTGAACCAGATAGAAAAGTAAGCTACTAAATATATAATTTTATAACAGATAAGAAAGTAAATTAAAGTTGTGCGGTTATAAACACTTTTGTTTATAGGTCATATAACAAGTATCCTGTTCATCCGAATGTCATTAACGTGGTATTCGAAAAGAAAAGAAAAAATATTTCTTTCAAGAGTGTATAACCACCCCATTTTAACAACGGTACAAGTTAAACCAATAAACATATGTTGTAAAGTTTTTCTGTGGTATTCTCGATAGTAATGGTGCTCTGGAAATGTCCAGTTTCGAAACACCTACTCAAAGTGTGAATAAGCACTTGCGCGTTTCTCTTAAGAGCAGTGATTTTGTAAATCCTGTAATACGCCCACGTTCCTGTGCTTTCAAATTGCTCGTGAAGTAACGCCAATTTATTTCCATTATTCAGCATCCATGACCTTCTCTCTCTCTCTCTATACGGCCAATTATCAATGTTTGAAATAATCACAGACGCGCGTTGCCAGATGGTGTGAAACAATAACTGAAGAACAAAGGGACTACTGTAGTTTTGAAGGTTCTGCATCATATCCCTAGAAAATCATAATCGATGTTTAGCTTTTATTTCGAATTGCGGTTAAAACTGAACGTTTCCTCCAAAATTCCAGAATTGAAGTTACCAAGACTGGAGGTAAATGAGGTCCCAATGGATTCCGATCTAAAATGCAACTATCATTTAAAGCAATTCATAACAGAAACGTTCATAATTTATAATTCTTTCTAAGTTTTTACTGCATGTTCTATTTCTGTGTGAAATCAACTTACAAAATATTATTGTTTTATCGTCAACATTTCAACACTATTTTTTTAAATGTTTTGTTCCCCAAAAATGCGCCACATATTTCACGTCTACAAAATTTTAAGTTCTCCAGTTCTTTCGATGCAAAATTACTCTTGGGAGAATTCAATTTGAAGATTCATTAATTTATAAAAACAGTTTTTTTCCTTATAAATATTTTTATTTTAGGACAAGTACAGAATAGATTATGATGCAAGGCGTAAACGTGGGGTTTTGTTTCACTCGTAGGAATGTTTGCGAAACGAAGGCCGTTTCGCATTCCTACGAGAAAAATAAAACCACTTTTACACGTGTAACATATTTTAGTTTTTAGATAGTGTTCGAAATTGTAAAATAGCAATAATATTATACTGATCACGTTTAGAACGCGTTTCTTGAACAAGAGAAATGACGTTAAAAAAAGAGATGTCATGTTTTTGATGCTTTGTTGATTCGCTAGCAGTCATTTTCAATGAAATTATTTTCAACGAAATTATTTTCAACATGTTTTACCTTACACCAGCCAATGAAACGATTAAATGCTATATAATAATATTGCTTTCTGGGTTTTATGGGTAAGAACTTCTAGTATTAACCTTTATGCTGTTTCTGTAATTTCACCATTTCAGTTTCTTCTCAATTCATAATTTCCGTCATTTAATCCGTATGTGGGATATAGTAGATAAAAGAATAACGTTTTAGATCAAAGAAAGCAGAAGGCTGCCAATATAACGTATAGGCTAATTCTACAACGAATTGCAATAAAATTAAGTGTGACGATTTGTATTGTGAACAGATAATGTGAGCGTCATGAGAAATTAATCATGTAATAACACAAAGAGTAATTGTCATGTGATTGGACTTGAAACGAAAATTGGTTAAAATGAAGTTTATCGCACTAAACGACCCACTGCAGGTCCAACTCCCTCTGGTATTTTCTTTGATCCAACAAGAAAAGTATATTATGTCTTCATGGGAAACCTTGTTATCCTTCTAGGAAGGGAAATTTGTGAAATATTCTTCTTTGTTAAAACTATAGATGTCAATATCTATGATATTTCTGAGTACCTTTCATTCGACAGAGCATTTAGGATGACGAGGTGTAATATGTCGATTAATACAAAGAAAAAACATTAGTAACAATATTAAAATAATTAACACAAAATGTCTGTTTTGATAAGAGAAAACACTTAATGCATTGCATCATATAAAACAAACACAGCGTCCCAAAAGCACAGTTTTAGTTGTGAGCCACAAGGATTATATTACAATGCACATTCATTGTTGTTCCTCAGGTTTGGCATTTGCAAACGTTGAGCATTAATCATTTAATGAGCGGTGTAGTGCTATTGTAAGGATTCATATGAAGAGGAATAAATTTTGCTTTTCTGAAACTCCTCTCACTCCTCCCCGTTGACTTACAGCGTTTGAATTCCTCCATTTGTTTCACACATCTTTATGGCGTGAGCTGAAGAGTGGAATACGAATTTGCACGGTGCCTCTGTAATGAAGTAGTCAACATGCTAGCTTTTCAGCCCAGAGATTCCAGGTTCAATTTCCGGTTTGGGAGGAGGAATTGTTTCTTAATCAGAAGCATTTTCATAGTCTAGATGTATGAATGTCAGTGTGTTTTATTGTAAGAAACTAATAGGAGTAACTGATAATTAATCTATGAGTTATAAAACGATAGAAATTAAAGAGGGCTTCACAAATATTATAATAATAATAATAATAATAATAATAATAATGTAAATATATAAAACTAACACATATATCTAGCACGTATTTCTGGTATAAGTATGTTTGTGTAATCATTTATATTCTTTTAGCCAATGCAGATAAAAAACGACCTGATACTTTTTCTATTCATTGCCACAAATAAGATCGTATTTGTTTAAGCAGACCGATATGCCATATATTGCATACTCTGTATGAGCTCATAAAAAATAAAATAATGACTGCTTAACGTTTCAAAGTGTCCTGCTTAGAACGTCGGAAAAACTCAGATGAACGTTAGCAAATGTTTGGGAAATCTCAACCATAAATTGTGTATCTCAAAACTTTTGTAGGAATCTCAAGCTTTCGCAGCTAATTAAATCTCAGCGAAAAAATAAGACTAACCTTATAGAAAATTTAAGACACACGTTTTATTTACCTTTCCAATATATTAAGTACTTTAATAAAAATTATTATATGTGTTTGAATCAAACTTTCCATGTAAAGAGTTATATGTTTCCTAAAAGCTCTTAAGTTCTTAAAAGCTACTTGACTTTGAAAGTTGGTATTTGTGCAACTTTTCCCTCTTGAGTTTTATCATTCATAGATAAATAGATAGACAGGCATGGATCTATCTGTAATTTTAAAATTTTTTTATCAAGGTTCTTCAAAATGTGTTTTCCCTTGAAATATCGATACGAAATTTATGGTTAAATGGAATACGGCTTCTGCCTTAGGTAAAGATTGACAATAGTAACATTGAAACATAAAGACCTCCTCAAGACGTTATGTGCGTCATACAGATTACATTATTTGTATTCTGGAATGCGAATGCATTCAGTTGCGCATCAGAAACCTTTTAAAAATAGCAACACAACCATGGCTTTGTATAAGTGCGTCCTTCATCAGAAATAGCCCAGCCTGTTACAGTATAAACAGCCGCAAGAGTTGCTCATATTATTTTTCCTAAAGGCTAATTGCCTTTCTGGCTAACAAAACCAGTTTCTCGACTAGTTATTAACCAAGTGGCGAATATTTATGTACCGGATTAGAGAATCGTGTGCCCTAGGGGGAACATCTGCTTAAATACGTAACAGGTGAATAGGAAATAACAGTTGCGGTTCACTTGGTTTGTAGAGGAAATATTTTTATGTTCTCTAAATTAGTCTGCAACGGAGTAGGGCCTTCTTTTATTTACTTTTTCTAAAACCAGAGAGAAATCCACGCCCTGAGGACATCCACTACAGCATTCAAGTCTCATAAACCCCACAATTCAGCGTGGTTATCGTACGATTATTTTCCGCAGTGGAGTCACTTATCTGCCCACACCCCCTCCTCCGCGCCTGAAGTATGTGATGTTTAAAAAACGTTTGTTTTTTATTGGAGTATAACAAAAATGCATTCTTTTGTATAAATCGCTGGTGCATAAAACATATCATACAACTTGTTCACCTTGAATACTTAACAAGAAAAAGGAAAGTAAAAGTAAACCTATAGAAGAAGAAATGTGATGCATATTAATTACTTGTGTCCATAAACTCAGCTGATCTCATAAATTCTAGCACAAACACATTCTTTAAAACTTTCTTACGTCCTCTGCGTTTACCTATGGTAAGTAGAGGAAGTACTGCAGTATACCAAAAACTTCTATATAGAGATTTCATCCAGAATGCACTTTCTGAGGTCCATAGACACAAAATATTTATTTTTAGAAAAATTTGTGTATATATGTGAACAACATAACTGAAATACAAAAAGAAGGGAAATAAAAATATGGTATTTAGGTCCAGTGACTTTCAAGAAATCAAGGCGTACATTTGCATGAAATTCCCCGCATTCTAAAACTCCCTTTGCATGGAAACAGTTACATAATTTTGATCTTTCCCAACATATTATAGAGATTTTTGTTAAAACATCATGTTTTGAGATGCTGGTATAAAAATAGAACGTACATCTTGAATTTTCTGTAGATAAACCCTAAAATCTTATTCATTCTGATTTAATTTGTATACTTTTTGTGAGAAACCATAGCAATTAAACAAAAAACTTATAAAAAGAATATTATTAGAATTCATTAATGTCAAATGAGTTTGTATCAAATATTCTTTTTGCGGGTCACCAATTTTCGAAATATCCCTTGTTGTACATTTATTTTCAGAATTTTATCTATATATGACGAGACATGTTTGAAATTTTGCGATTCTGCTTTGCTGTTTTCCTTTGCAAGAACTTGTTGCTAAGACTTTTAAATATTTTCAATCTATTTCGCATGTTGTATGTAACTAAGCGGTTTTTGTTACCTGAAATATCTTCTCAGCATATCTATGTCGATAATAACGTAACATGGATATCACTTTTTGTACTAGTACCATTATATACCAGATTGCCCATCAGCGCTGGCAGCTGTTGAATTAGAGTTTTCGCCATGCAGATCATACTAAACAGCTGTTGTTGAATTCAAATGCATATGCATTTGCTTATGGATCTTCTCTTATCTAGAGGCAGTCTCATTTATATTATCTTGTCATGCTCTTTGCTGTTTAAATGTTTTACTATATTCGCCTTCTGACGACACCAATGGGCCATCTAATATAAGGGATGCTTGTAAAATGGTGCAGTATAGATAAAGTCAGGCGAGTGTAGCATATAAGATGCTTCAAACAAGAGTGTTCCAAGGACTATACAAAGTGCAACTGAGCTTTGTCATAACTTATATATATATATATATATATATATATATATATGCGTGTGGGCGGGTGAGTGAGTGTGTGTGTGTGTGTGTGTGTGTGTGTGTGTGTGTGTGTGATCGCTTGATGCGTGGTATCTGTGAATTAAAAGACGGTAATCTCATATATAAGCTGTGTGCAGCAAGTTATCTCTGCTCTTCTAGGGATGCGTTTAACAATTACAAGCAAAGATACCTAACCAAAATTTAGTTTGCTAAAGGGAAATATTCAGAGGAATGTCACAGGATTGCCGGAAACTTGTGGTGGAAGGACGTTATTATCGGTGAAACCCATCTCGGTCCCATTTTCTACTTTCGAGTCCTAAATGGGCACCGTTATCCCAAGGATGAGACAGCCAATGTCGGTCCCACTTTCCAAAATGTAAACAACATAATCAGCCCTGTGGGAAATTAATCTAAATCTAGTTCATAATGCATAATTTCATTCCCATTTTAAAAGACTTAGGACTTACAGAAAACCTACAGTGATTGCAAAACGATATTGAGTTTTATGTTTCTCAAAAACGACTTTACCGCAAAACTTGATGTTATACAAAAATTGCTCTACTAAAGGCATGTAAAAATTTTGTAACCTCCACGCATAAAATAGTTGAACAATCGGTGTATTATTAAAAAAATTATAATTTTAATCAAATAAAAGATTTTTAAAAAAAACGTCAAAATGCGTAATCTATAATAACGTCTATTACGAGGCGTATTCCAAAATTAAGGTCCGGTGAACAATATTTAACGGATTATAGGCCTGAATAACCTTTCACGCCTGCAGCGCTGTCTACCGACTCCTGAGGAACCTATCGCAGTGTTGGAGTGACGCAGTAAGCGTTTTCCAGTCGGTGAGAGCAAATTGCAATGGCTACGACAGTCGTAGATCCCGCCAGTTGTGAAGTGCGCGGCGTGATTGGATTTTTTCTGGCAAAAGGATCATCAGTTGCGGACATCCATCGTGAGTTATGCCTCGTGTATGGACCGGACTCATACCATCGTGTATGAGTGACACAGGTTCGACACTTGTGTAGAGAATTTCGGAATCCGCACAAATGTGCACGATGAACAGCGGAGTTATAGACCCAGTATTCGGACCGACGACACCTTTGAGAAAGTGAACCAAAAAATTCAAAGTGATCGGCGTTTAAAGATAGGTGGTCTGGCTGATGAATTCCCAACTGTTGCTTGAACCTCACTTTACAGGATTGTCACTGAACAGCTTGGATATCGGAAACTTTGTGCGAGGTACGTGCCAAAACCGGTCAGCACAAAGAGCAAGGAATGCGTAGTGCACGACTTATTGGAGCGCTATAGTAGATGAGATGGAGATGGTTTGTTTCCCCACAATGTTACGGGCAACGAGACATGGATAGCGTAAACCAACGGGAATCGAAACACCAGTCAATGTAGTGGCGCTGTTCCGGTTCACCCAAACCAAAAAGGTGTAAGCAATCATGAATCACAAAATTACGGCTACCATGTTTTGGGACGAAAAGGGCGACCTTTTGGTTGATTTCATGGACCGTGGATCAACAATTACAGCTGACGTGTACTGTGCAACGCTTACCAAACTGAGACGCGCGATCCAAAATTGATGCCGCGGGAAACTGTCGTCTGGCATTATCCTCCTGCACAACAACGCACGCCTGCAACCGCTGCCAAAACCAAAGAGAAGATTCTAGAGTTTCGTTGGGAACTCTTTGACCACCTTCCGTACAGTCCCCAAGCGACTATTTCCTCCTCTTGCATTTGAAACGGTGGCAACGATTTCAAACCAACGATGAACTCAAGACGAGCGTTACCAACTGGTTCAAGTACCAGGTGGCAGATTTCAATACCGAGGGATTAAAGAAGCTGGTGCAGCGTTACAGCAAGTGTATAGATGTGAACAGCGATTATGTGGAAAAGTAAAATATATGTGTAGGTACATATTACTGTCAATAAAAACCTTGTCTCTTGAGCGATGCTGTTATTATGACTAAACGGGTCTTAGTTTTGGAATACGCCTCGTATTTTGGTACTTGCTCCATTAAAAGTGTGTGCGAACACCTTCTGCAGTCACTGTAACTGCACAGGTATGGCTAAAACTTATGCATTGTTAAGTTTATGGTTAAAAATCTTAGCTTGATGCACGTCATAAAACCATCTGCCACATAGGCACATGTTAATGGCTTGTAACTGGGAGACATTTTAAACTAACAGTTTTCACATAGCTACGGGACCGAGTTGGTTTGTTGATAGTGTATGCTACGGGACTGAATTGGGTGTTGACGGTGCATATATGCTTCGGGACTGGGCTGGGTTGTTCACGTTTTACTCACGAAAATAACGGGAGCGAGTTAAGATGCGTTCGTTATTATACCGCATACACAGTATGATGTTCCTCCAGTTATAGCTCTCACGTGCACAATATCAATTCTAGAAGCATGCCAGCGCCGAATGTTTTAGGAGCACGTTCGCTCCATATACATATTTGCTAAACACGTTCTAAAGGCGTTACAGACAATGTGCAATTAAATTCAGTACATATACCTTATAAATGAAATTATTGATTACTAATTCAAGATAACACATCAAATACTACATTTTCACATTTTATCAACCCGATCCTTTAGTTACAATGGCGCCTGCATTGGTTGCTACCGACTTTGAAATGACCATGAACCAAAATGAAGATTTAAATTTATGTTTCCTACAAGATACAAAGAAATAAATGTTCTCCCATTCAATTACTTGTATAATTAAATTAGTAAGAGTCAATATTATAAACGGTAAATGTTAATAGTATTTTTTAAATAAATTCCAAGTTGAGCGAGATGATTTCAATGGCATCAAAATATTAATTTAAAGGTTATAAATCATTGTATGTTTCGGTTACGATTTAAACCTGATAAATAAGGTGTTTCCAATGCAGGTGATCCGGCATAAGGCTGTAAAGTTAATATTTCACTGATGGCACTCCTTAACATTCCGACAAGTCGTGATGCCGAAACAGAGGCGCATCGAATTGCCTGGCAACCTTTTAACATTAAAGTAATAAGAGAATGACGACAGGGACGCCTCGGCCTTGCGGTGCTAACAAGGACGTGGCCTCCTATACAGCGGTATGCCGCTGTAAGACAATCCAGTTCACTAATTGATATGTCTGGCCTTTACTCAATGAGTTCATTGCTTTGACCATTTATGTAGCAGCTGCATTTTATTTTAATAAGTACATGGCCCATGTGGGTCAGCGCAGTGCAACGGCACAGGTAACAGCACAGGTAGAACTAAATAGTTTCATCCTGTACTCATTTGGCGATTTGATGACTTCATATAGGTAGCTGATGTTATTACAGCATCCTGCTTTTAGCTTAGAAGGAAAACCTTAACATACGATGAGAGGAGCTTGAATACAGTTACGCGAATGAGGTTCCGGGAGAAAGACAAGTATGGATATTAATGATACTTTAAGAATTCTATAGGTAGCAGTTCACACTGTAACGGGATGGATGAATTTGCCTATATCCTATTTTAAAAGTCGAAACTTTATGCTCTAAGTTAGAGACCATCAAAGATGCACCGGCAGGTATCTTCCCCGGAGGCTTCTGACTTTTTGTGCGTGTGTGTGGGGGGCATATAGCACTTCCTGTATAAATGAGAGGAAAATAGTTCCCAGCATTAAAAGTAGGACATTAAGTTGCGGGTGAGTTATAAAGAGGGCGATCGAACAATCTTGGGCGGTCTGTTAGCATTAACGACCTTTTGTGCGATAACAACTTATTAGATTGTTTCCATTACATGCTTGAGTGAAGTTCTTAAGCTCTATTACTATTCTTGCCTGTTTTTGTAGTAATTACGGCAGTAATTTTGTCAGACGCACCTGCTTCTTACTACCCTTGTGTACGTCGTTAGGATACAAAAAATAACACGTCTTTCACTTGAACTGAGAAATATTTATGCGCATATTAAGCATGATTTCATACTTGAGTTTTTGCGCGCCATGGTCGAGTGATTAGGCTCTTCACCTTCCTTGAAGCGATCAGTCTGGGTTTGATCTCAATGGCCTTTAGGAAGAGTGCTGTGGCTTTCTCTGAGTGCCGGATTATATCTACAATTCCTCTATCCTTCACCCCATTTACACATTTAAGTGGTAGCCCTGCCAGAAAAAACATTCATTTTTTTCGGTTGTCTTGTTACTAGACCTCGTGAATGGTCAGCTCATCACCGGATTGTAGCCTGGTAAATATATAAAAGAAAAACTTGATAACCGATGGGGGGACTAGTATTACTGCACACAATAGTTGGCTTCCGAATTAAATGCATCCCTGTTCTCATCGACGAGTTTAGAACTATGCTGTCGCGCTTAGACGTAGACATTGTAGCTTCTGGGAGTAAGTACATTAGTGTATGACTAATAAAAATACCTATATATATCATGGAATTCTTTTCCATATTAGCTAAGTGCACATTTTATCTGTAAATGTACATCTGGATATTGTGTGATACTGTAATTCGGTGGTAACATACTTAGCAACAACTGAAAAACACATTCTACCATTTGCCTAAATCAGCACAGCAGAATAGCCCATACGCTCCCAACACGTGTATTACGGATAAGGCTAGACATTCCTCTCCATACTCAAGACATTGAGGCGCAAGAGCAAGGGATGGCAAGTTATCAGAAGGGTATATTTTTCCAAATGTGGAAACACAAATGGAACAATGACTCCATGTGTCTTGCCCGCCTTGCCTGTGCTTTTCTCACAAGGAACTTTTCTCTGCAGTAAACTCACTAGAAGCTTTGTAGCAAATAACTTTATATAATGAGGGATTTAATAGATTATTTGACAAATAAAATAAAGGAATGCACATAGTATATGTTATTGTCAAATAAATAATAAAATGCAAAGTTAACTTTGAAATAGAAGTTCTGTCGTTTAAAAACAAAACACTATCGCAGCAGCAATTTGATACAAATGGCGGAAATGAAAGTACACCTAATCCTAAAAGTAAGAAACTAACAGAAATTTCTCAATTGTAAAAAAATAAGAACACATAATATTTTAAACTAAAAGAAACTCAATTCCAGTTGATGATGGAATAAACGTCAGCTATTTCAAAAGGTGCGCTACTAAAAACGCAATCTAAACTATAAGCAGAACTACGCCAAACCGTTACAACCCAATCATGACTTGGAAATGTTTATAAAACAAAAGCTAGGGAAGATATAACCCGAAGAGTATAAACTGGTAACGACAAAATCTAAAACTTATCGTTTTTCTTCCATTTTAGTTCTCAAAAATAGTATTACCAGTACAAATGAGGCTACTGTCGGCTCGGCGTGAAAAGGAAGAACAATTATTATAAACGAAGCACACCTTTAATACCTACAGCCTCAGCAACTCTATGAAATTTCAAAATCAGTATTTGCAGTCTGGTTGAAAAATTCTGAAATACTAAAGAACAATTATATTTGTGGATATTTTACCACTGATTTAAACCCGGCAAGGTATCGAGGAGAGGAAGCTTGCTTAAGTACATGAAATCTTAAAGAAATTGAAAAACTAAAAAGATGCTATGAAAGCAGGAAACTGCATATAAAGAGATAAAGAAAATGTCGAGAGATACTAAGGCGTAAATCATTATATGAGGCTAACATACGTAAGAGGAAATGAGATCTGATAAATGCAGATGATGGGTGGCGCAGCTACATTCGCGGAACGTTGTTCATCTCGAATTACGATAGGAACACCTAGTGAGAGTCCTTTCCTTCGAAGTTTGGCAAGAAACAGCAAAAATACTCTAGTTACTGCGAGAAAAAGTATTATACCTTCTGCCGTTGCTATTAATATTCTCTAATATTATCAAATTAAAGAATCCTTATACAAACTGTACTCTACTACAAAGAGATAAACCACCTTCTTCACCAATGTATAATTTCTGCCATTGGAGTTAAGTTATTGAAGCAGGAGGGGTAACATTAAAACCCAGTGAATCAAAATTTTGACTCGTCTCTGGGTGCAAAATGATTCAAAACTAATAACACAACATCCCCAATAGAATCAAGATTGTGTCTAATTGGACCAACAGAGACTTAACTCCTGAAGTTGAGTCCACAACACACACCTTTAAGTTCAAATATGACCTGAGGATTATTTTAAATATTGTGACTTTGTTCAGTTTTTCAATTGTCACATGTTACTCAGTTCTGTCACTATTTTGTTTTTTATGTAGCTCACCTTCACTAGGAGTTCACTCCACTAAGGTGAACTAGTTCAATTCTCCGTCACTTCACTTCCTTTGTGACGTAGATTCTTGACGGCGGACGGTTCACTTCACTCGGGAGTAGAACACAAGACCTTCACCCTGTCGCTCCGCAGCAGCACTCGCTAAACCTCATAACAGCCGTCACCAATTTGCTCGGAGAATCACTCTTGATGTTCCACCAGAAACGCAGTCGCTAACTTGATCGCTCACTCACTTCTGACTGACTCAACAACTCTCTCGCACTTGACTCGCAACTGACTCGACTGCGGGAGTGGAATATTTCCACAAGGTTCTCGAATGTTCTAGAACTTTTCGACATACTTTCCGAAGAGGGGGAGAAGGAGTTCTAGCAAGTTCTAGTTATCTCCCGATAGCGCGCCCGGTGTTTACGCTGGCAAGCAGCAGTTATCTTGTTTACTCCGACCGCTCGGCGCCAACCTCCCGATAACCTTGAACCATAGCCGCTGCATTATAATATTGTTTTTTCAAATTTATACCCCTCTAAATCTTTGATATACAAATAAACAGTTTTAACAAAATCTGGAAACCTTCAGGTTTGTAGGATATAATGAATTTGGAAATAAATTATTTTGGTTTTATGGAAAGCAGGAGAGTTATGAGGGGCTGAAGTTCCTGTGCTAGGTATTATTAACAAAATAATAGACTCTAAAAATGATCAAGAAGATAAAAAAGAAGTGTGGTGCCCTCAGATTTCAGCCTATTTGGAAACCTTTTACCAGGCAACACCTTTTGCTTAAAAGGATTCTGCATTAATGTTTAATGATTAAATAGAGTTTTTATTTGTAGTTTCACAGGTATGCCTAAAAGTACATAATTTTGATCAAAGTACTTTTCATGCTTGTCGTCTCAGCGGTTGGTTTACAATATGCAGGTCAAACCTCCTTCTACCATGCGTACTCTAAGAAAATTGCACAGTAGTTATATCTAACACAAGCCAACAGCTGTTTCAAGATTTCTTTTTTCTTGCGCAGCGTTATATAGCCTTTTACTTTCTCTACCAACTACCTAGTAGGTAGATAAGGTATTGCATTCCACCCAAAAATTCGATTACGAGATTTCATCGGAAATAAATGTTTTGAGGCCCCTGAATAAACAAAAGCATTTTTAGAAATATATCCTCGCGTGTGTGTGAACTGTGTGAACAGTATGACCCAAAAACGAAATGTCCAATAAATATCAAACTTGGTATTCAGGCTCAGCATCTTCCAAAGATGCGACAACACAAGATTTTTGAAATTTTCGGTTGTCTCAAGAATAGCTCTAACGATTTTGATTAAAATATGTACTTACCATAAGTTTCAATATTTATATCACAAATAAAGCTTACATTTTTGTGGCATCACCCATTTCCGAGATATGTTTTTTTTTGCTGTTTTCCAAAGCGTTTGTTAATTTAAAGTGCTGTCGCTATTCAGTTGTTTCTCGTGATGTCATGGAAGGGGTATGGAATTTCAGCATATAGCGACTCAGTTTTTAAACACCTGACTATCGATTCGCTTTCCTCTATTCACCTTGCACCTTCAGTGAAATGTGTAATGAAACTATTTCTGCAAAGGTTCATCTTGATTAAGATGAAATGCATAGAAAAGTAAGCTTTCGTAAGAATACTTTGTAGAAGTTATATAAAAATAAACGTAGTGAGAAGAGTAATTCATGTGAATGATACACAGATTCTATAAAACAGAAATATGCGGAAGGTAAAAGATTAGTTAAACAAAAGACACGCTTTTGGCAGTGCTGAAAACCGTATTCTGAAAAGTTATTTTTGGGCTTCAGAAACTAGCACCTGTTCCTACTTCAGCGTGATTTTCCAACAATGAAGTCGTGAAATGAGTAAGCTACCGTGAAACCATGCAACAACAGGAGAGATAGGTACAAAAAGGAGCACGTAAATGTCCCAAACTTTAAAATACAGACTCCGTTATTTGTACTGTTTTCTCCATAACACATCAACTGAAAGAAAGACAGGCGCGAAGGAAAGTTCTCTTCAATAGTCAGGTGCTCTGATTTCATCACGCTTCGTTTATAACGTCTCGCAGTCTTTAGAACAGTTACTGTGCAAGTCTCAGCAATTATGCATTTTAAAAATTTGATGTGCAACTTAATATGAATTTCTCTGCTAACTAAATATTCATATCCTATGCCTTATATAATTCATAGTAGGCCTTTTGTGCTTCTCTTGGGTGGAAGGGATGAAGAGGAGAACCGAAGGGCGACCATATCCATGCACCACGATATGCACTAGCAAGGACGGGATCCCTAACGATTCCATCATGAGATCAATCTTGACGTTGGAAAGATTTGCCTTAGTACCCTCAACCTGAAGTCCCGTTAATAGGCGAGACACCCCCAGGAAGGAAGGGGATCCGAGCAGTTCCGCCAAGCGCCAGGGAGAAATTTTTCTGCAGATTCCACCGTCCTGCCGCAACACCCAACTGCCATTGCCTGGCCCTACAACCCTGAAACAGATCTGGGAAATAGGAGAAAAGGAAATGATAGATAGGAAATTCGTGGTAGAAAGGGAGCCACATAGTATTCGTCTACCGATCCGAGGAAACCACGAAAAAAAACCAATGTCAGAGCGGGTGGTCCGATGGGAATCGAACCCTGGACCTCCCGAATGCGAGCCTGACACGCTATCGTGAAGTTGGCAATAGGCAGGCGGAGGAACCCCCAGTAACTGGAGCATAGCACCGCAAGAAGCCTATAGTGGTCCCTTTTTGCTTCCAACATGACCCCTGGGAAGAAGGGATCAAGGGGAGACCCGAAGCGCGACCAGATCCGGACGACGATGTGCGCTAGCAAGGATGGGGTCCCTAACGATTCCAACATGATGAGATTCTTAACGCAGGCTAGCTCTGCCTAAGCGCCGCATAACCCGGGGGTTCCTTGGAAGTCGAGACCCAGGAAGGGGGCCGCAGGAATCCCACCAAGTGCAAGAGAGAAATCTTCTCAGAGCTCAAATTCCACCGCCGTTACCTGGTCCTACAACCCCAAAATAGACGAAAGGAAATGATAGACAGCAAATTCGTGGTAAAGGGGGAGCTACCCTAGCATTTGCCTACCGATCGAGGAAACCTCGAAACCACCCATGTCAGAGTGGCTGGCCCAACGGAAGTCGAACCCTGAGCCAAAGGAATACGAACTTCACACGTTACTGCGGAGCCATCTCGCGCAGCTTATTTACAATGAACGTATTTCACTGGCTACGGAAACAAAGTAAAGCTGCATGTTAAGGTAAAAATCGTGATGAATATCCCAGATTAGATGCACACTGAACGTTGGGCGATAATTGCTAAGTTGTCGCGCTTAGCGCAAGTAAGCTATTCGATACTCCTAATACACACCACGGATATACATCTCATTACTGTATATACCTCACTAAAGTCAACCCAAATATCCTTCCAGCTAATATTACGTTCCATCATTAACAGCTACTGGAATCTGGATGCACAAAGTGGAAACGGTATTACCTAATTAGCGTCATACTGAATACTATGATTACAATAAGTGGATATTTAGGGTGTAAACAGAAGATTTACATGATATAAGACATCTAAGAGATCAAGAAGTCTCTCGTGCATTTGATATGAATATTTTTCAAGCAGATGGAAGCTTTATAGTGTCTCCTAATTTTGTAGATTAGTTATGAATGGCCAATGATAGGGGTTCGTTCCTCTCTAATACTCGAGTGTGAATGGTGAGCTAGTTTGCAGAATTACGGCACTGTACAGGAATTCTAAAACTTAAGTTTCCAAGGGAGAACTTGATGTGTCATTTGAAGAAACACATACGTCAGGTATTATGGGGAAGGAACTTTATTTCGAGCTGTAACTGAAATCTTACCCTCAAATAACACTTATACGATGCAAATTATGACATATGAGGGCTGTTCCAGAAGTACCCGACCTAACAAAGAAAAAACAAACATTTTGGGAAAAAAACATCTTTAATTTTCTACATAGTCTCCTTTCAGCTTGATACACTTTCCAAACGATGTTCAATAGCCAATGGTGAGAACCGTCGAGTTCTGCAAAATAGCCATCAACTGCAAACTCCACCTCTTCATTGTTAGCAAATCTTTTACCACCAAGCCTTTTTTTCAACTTTGGAAACAGAAAATAATCAGAGGGAGCTAAGTCTGGCGATTAGGGGTATAAGGAAGCAATTCCAACTTAAACTCGTAGATTTTGTCCATGGCGATAATGGATGTGTGAACCGGTGCATTGTCTTGATGAAACAGAACTTTATTTTTCGCTAAATGCGGCCGTTTTTGCTTGATTTCGTCATTCAAACGCTGCAATAAGTTTGCATAATACTCACCATTGATTACTTTTCCTTTTTAAAGATAATCAATAAAAATTATCCCACGCGCATCCCAAAACTCACGCCATGACCTTGCCTACAGATTGTAACTGTCTTCGCCTTCTTTGGAGCCGATTCTCCCCTTTCAATCCACTGTTTTGACTGTTCCTTCGTCTCAGATGTGAAGTGATGGACCCATGTTTCATCCATGGTTATGGATCGGCGCAAAAACTCGGCTTTATTGCAGCGAAACATCGCCAAACATCCTCACGACGCTGCTCTTGTTCCACTGTGAGTAAACGCGCCACCCATCTTGCGCACAGCTTTCTCATGTCTAAATTTTCAGTTAGTAAGCGATGTACAGCACTTTTTGAAATGCCTACGATGTGTGCTAGCTCACGCACTATCAGTCGACGGCCATCCAATACCATTTTGTGGATTTTCTTCACAATTTCTGGCGAGGTCACCTAATTTGGTCGACCACTGCGATGTTCGTATTGGCAGCTCTTACCGCCTCACTTAAACTCTGCCACCCAATATTTTACAGTTGTAAACGAAGGAGCAGACTCCCCCCAGAGTAGAATCTAGCTCAGCTTTAATATTAGTTGGACAAAGACCTTTCAAATGAAAGTATTATATCACATAACGATGGCCAGTTTTATCTATGTTTACAAATTCGCTCACACAGTTCACTATTAATGGCTGTCAAACAATTATTAAACAACGTAGCATCGTCAAACTTCAAACTTAGCTTTATAAGGGTGGCACTTTCTATCATTGTCATTTGTTTGAAACAACAACCGCTACATATAACACAGTTCGGGTACTTTTGGGACTGCCCTTGTATATCTGTTAAATTTGCCACAGAGCTAAAATAAGTTAACCGTCATAGAATAGCTTCATTTACAATCATGACGGTGCATCCTCACTCTACTAGCCTTCTGGTTGTCATTGTTTCAAAATCTTACTTTTTCCACATTAAATTATTTGGCAACATCTCTTCCAGTGCACACTTACAAGGTTACTCAATCAGAATAGAAGTGGACTACTTAATCCTAAAGACGATATTTTTAACCATTTCTAGACCACCAAGCACTTTCAGCGTATTAAATGACAATAGCAGATGTTGAGTTATACTTGTTTACAAAAGCAATTTTTGCTTCATCATGATCAGGTCTATAGATCTATCTCACAATGAGACTTCATTTGTTTCACATAAAATCAGGTAGCCTTGGCAATTGTTCCAAAAGGGGCGGGTGCAATCACACAACACACGGACTGGTCACTTCAGCCTCGCCCTTCTACACAAAGGCAGATTACCTATTGTCAGTACCATTGTGCGAGGCATTACTTTGCATTAGGATTACTACAGGGCTCCACCTGCTAACAAGTGGATATGTAATTAGAATCGCAAGGCCTTGCGTGTTAGATAAGACACTAATAACCCAGATTTGGCTTCTCAATTCATTGCTCCCTTACAAGTCCAATGCTCTCCTTTTTACCAGCACAGCACAATCAAAGGTAAAGAAAATGTTTTAACCTTGGACCCCCGACCGCATGTTGCAAGTCAGGTCATGGTTTTTCACTTCTTTTTCAGACACAAAATTAGATAAGTATACACTTTACGTGTATTGCAGGTTCAGTTAACTCCATTACTTACTATTTGAGTTATAACTATGTAATTATTTTCAAAGTAATTATTTATGGTATTTTTAAAAGTAGAAGAAGCATTCTAAAATTATCTGATATTCCCTTCTTTTCCTATGTGTCCGTTTTATAAACACTTCAAAATAAATTCAGATAAAAGCACGTTGATTTAAAACTTTCTTGGCCACAACTTATAAAAAAACCTTTCTCAATAACTACCAAGTAAATGGTGAAGATCCTGCAGCCAAACTTTCGGAAACAGTCAAAGGCTTTCCTCAGATCGCATTGATGAAAGCTTGACAACAAGTTGCCCGAAAAGAACTTTGTAAGTGAATTCAGATAAAAACATTGAAAACCTTAACTTCAAACAGGACACCATCGTCACTGTATATGAGAAGAGTTTTAGAAAATTCAGAACTATACCACAAAGTTTATTCAGCGGTGAGTAGTTTAAACATGCGATGACTGAAAATGTACATTTTGATAAACTGTAGGTACTGCTACCGGCACGTTAAATTAAGAATTTTATTTACTCTACTCTCCAGAAGTGTTTATACTTTGCGTACAACCAAAATAACCCTGATTCTGTATTAATGCTGGCATTACGTTGGCAAAACACACAAAAATAATTCTAATGAATCTTATTTTTTCATAGCTTACTTATACCTTCATATAAAGTCCACGACTTTTAAGTGCAAAGCAAAAAATGAAGGAATCGTATGATTTTATAGTTTTAACTTAAAAAAATTAACCTATTTTAAGATAACTAGACATAAAACTCAAATTGCCTTAATGAACGAATTCTGTAGGCATTAAACTTTCCTTATTTTTTCAGCTCTATAGTTTTATTTCTAGCTCTAAATCAGCGTTTTATATGCACACCGTCAGTTTACCAGCAATAACTGATTTTAATTATTTCATTTGTGAAACAATTCTATACCACATCAGGGCTACACTTTAGGATTTTTACATTGGTAATATTCCTTTTGCTACTATGAAACAGACTCACATTCACATTTTGAGGCTCTGAGGATGATAGGGAATGATTCTACCCGAAAAACCAATCCCTCGTCCCAGCCGGGAATCCAATCCGGGAACTTTAGTCATCCGGCAGCATAAACCACGTTGGATGTTTAAACACCAATGACATGGCATTTAGATAGTTCTGATTTTGTTGCACTTGAACAATGAATTTTTTAGGTCTTCGGTCAAGGACCAATTAGCCATCAGACGAACAATGAATTCACAGCAAGCTGTAGTAGACAAAATTATTTTTCCGACGTTCACCATGTTTCTATAAATAACCAACACTGATTTATGCTAATGAATGTGTCTACTTTTTAAAATGTTGAGCTACCCTCTATTCAGTGATAGGTGTAATGTTTTTTTTCTTCCGATTTTTATGTTTTGCCTTACTCTTTCTGAATAGCTTTGTAAACTGAAACCGATCCTTAACAAGACAAGGTGTGGAACAAGATGGCGTGAACATACCACTGACTTTTTACTTTCTCTGCTACGTATAGTAAGTAGGGGAAGTATTGTATTCCACCCAAAAATTCTATACCGAGATTTCACCGGAAATATATGTTTTGAGACCCCCTGAATCCAAAAAAAGCATTTTTGGAAACATGTCCGTATGTGTGTGTGTGTCTGTGAACAGCATAACTCAGAAACGAACAGTCGGATAAACACTAAACTTGGTATTTAGGTTCAGTATCTTCCAGAGATGCGAGACGAAGGTTTTCAAGAAAATTCCCCCACCCAGATTACCCCTTACATGGAACATTTTTCGAAAATTTTAATTTTCTCAAAAATGGCTCTAACGATTTTGATTAAAATATCATATCTTTAAGATATTTTCATGGCAAATGAAATGTATATCTCAAATTTTCTGGGAATGTCTCCAAAAGTATTCTTCATTGTGAACGACTTTTGCATAACTGGTAAACCATAAGAGATAGACAAAATTTTACTTAAAAAAATGTAGATCGCGTTAAAATACACAATTTATGTCATATACATGTTTTTTGTTGAGTGAACTATTTTCGAG
Organism: Deroplatys truncata; assembly: GCA_030765065.1. Taxonomy (NCBI): domain Eukaryota; kingdom Metazoa; phylum Arthropoda; class Insecta; order Mantodea; family Mantidae; genus Deroplatys; species Deroplatys truncata. Next base: position 137,942,873 of record CM060984.1, on the reverse strand, counting down.
ATATTGCTTGTTATTCCCTTACATTTTCCAATACTTATACTTTTTCTCAAATGGGAATTCGTTATTCATTTTTTTTACGTACTGGACATGCAAAGAGAATGGAATGCGCCACATAGCAACCAGCTCTTAAAAGATTTAACTGTCGCTTAAAGTCTACCATATTCCCCTTGCACCTACAAGAAAATTAGCAATAAGATTAATATCTCGATTAACATGAAGCATATGGAGAATAAGCGTTTGTAAAAATAGTTTGTACAAGAGTAGAGAAAGTCATGTGAGTGTAACACATCAGATTTTTTTGGAAGGCAAGCACGCATTTTTATGCTGTATTATTGTGCGTGTTTTAATTAAGTTAATATAGCCGAATTCTGATTGTATTCCATGTAGTACCCATGTATGATTGGTAAATGCTTAAAGTATGAATTCAACCTATAAGAAGTTTGTTTCAGGAGGGATTCCCAGTCGTTGACGTTCGTAGGTTTGTGAATACATTTCTAAAACGCGAAAAATTAAAGATAAGAACCTAAAAATAGAAGATCCTTTAGATTAGACCGGACATTATCTGGAAAGCTCTTCAGTGATATTTAATATCACACAGGCGTATTTATTAGCAGATAGGATTTGCTCCGTTTGACGGATATAAACTTACTAGAATTAAAAACCATATCAAATTACTATAATCCAAGAACTAAATTGGATGTATTTAGGAATGGAGCTTTGTAACAGAATTTCAAAGGATGCGTATAACTGAGAGTTTAACTGTACTTTTATTTGGGTTGAAGAAGTTATTATTTACATACATATGTTAATAGCAAAACAACCGATACCGGAATGCTGAAAAGCCTGCTTCATGAGGAAACCTGCATGATATAAAATTATGGTGCAATATGAATAATAGGTATTGCTTTTAAAAGAATGAGTTATGATGGATACCTATGTGAATTTAATTTTACACCCTTTTTATCAGGACATGTCACAGCACATAAAGCGGAGTGTTCCTTGAAGAAGTTTAGCGAAGTGTTTCAAGTTAAAGACATCACTAATAATAAATGACCTCTTCTGTTATCTGATTCAATCCCCTGGTATTATTTCTTCTAGTCCAGTTAAAGGACAAAATGTACAAAACTAACTCATACACCATCGACCTGTAACGTTAAATTCGTGGAAATAATCTCAACATTCCTTGGAAAAGCAGCGTAGTAAGGGTCTAATTTTGAAACCAGGTCCCAGAAAATTATGGAAAGTAGATCCTCGCAGTTCCAATATTTTAAAATGTTCATTAGTGATAGGTTGGAAACAACTTGTAAAAACGTTCTTCTGCGGTCTCCCTGATATACAGCCAAGCGCGGTTCCAGTGCATATTGTTCAGCCTCCACTAGCTTTTCGTTAAAAGAGTAATAATCTGAACAGAAAAGATCAAAATATAACACAGCCTAATAATACCCGTGTAGGGAAAAACAAACAACATTTTGACAGCAGTTTCAGCATGTAAAAACTGTGCTTGGGAATTCATAATTAATCTCCTTTTGAAATTTCTAAAAAGTAAAATTGGCAGTAAATAGTTCATATTTCAACGTTAAGTTACGACCTAAGCCACTCCTGTATGGGTTCTTAATGTATATTATTGTCGTGTTTGTGTTCCACTTGTGGCACAGTCCCCCACCAGGATGCAGTGATACTTTCACATTCGCATTAAAATTAGGTGTTCCCCACACTTTAAGGAGGAAACTCTTTATTGTTTCTCATTTAATCTGTCTAAGCCAGAGGCCTTTCTGGCGCCATAGCATGGAGTAACCCAGGAGTCAGTTGGTTAATATGTTCTGCCCATGTCAAGTCCATTAGGTGCTGAACAAAGGATTCGTCCTTGACCAATGGACCAATCTCGCAATCCAAAGAGAGAAAGACATGCACTATATGCCGCGAATTACTCTAATTGCTTAATATGTAAGACTGTCGATTAACCCCGTTAGAGCTTCGAGGATCTGCGCAGGCGCGAAGGTGGAGGGAAGGTCCTCGATTAACATTCCAACCTACCATAGGTGAAAGTCGAGTGTGCGGCCTGCCAAAGAGTTTTAATTAGAACTACAATTAACATCGTGATATGCAGATAGTAGTTCATTGTCAGCAATAAACATTAAGGAGGAGGAGACACCCAGCAGAGCCTAGGTTCAGATTCCAATGGAGTCGTGTCAGATTTACAAATTGAGCCGAGTTTCCTGGAGGTTTCTTACTTAGGGGGATTAGGTGACGAAGTAAAATATTTTACATAGCTAAATTTATATTATCTTTTTAGATGTGTCCTATTAAAAAACGAGAAGTTCTTGTAGCTTTGAGTGCCATCGAATAATAGTATTATTTCCACTCTAATTACCACAATGTATAATGTTTATCTCTTCCTTATTCTGAATTACATGCTTAAGTAGCATCTTAATTTTCTCATTATCTATAATTACGTTAAATTGAGGTGTAATTTTACATCCTTAATTGAGAAATTATTTATTTCTCAAAATTTTAGACAAGGGTCAAAACTATATTTGTTTTACATCTTATCGATGGCATGAAAGAATTTTATGGAGCACAAATTTTTTAATGAATACTATTAAATGGAACTCTTGCAAATGTTCTAAAATGCAGCTGCATACGTTTATATTCAGCCGTTTGACTTTTTTCCTTTACGTTCACTAGATTACAGTATTGCAACATAGGGTAATATGCCAGAGAGAACAATAATTACCTGCGTATGATGCGCCAGAGAGAATAAACTGGTCGTGCATGATGGAATATATTTTTATGCAAAAATGCTCTTTTCTTTTTTACATTTTTGTTAGTAACTAAGCGCCCATCATATTTTTGCAAAGAATACACTACTGGAAGTCATACGCGTATACAGTTCCCATACATGTTACCCATTTCAAGCGCGTACTTCAAACATCTCCCAATGCAAATTTTTAAGGTTGTGGCTATATTAATTTTCCCGTTATTGCCCGTTATTGTACTCTGTTCTGTTTTAACAGCTTCAAAAATTATTCTCATTCACACTTGCCATCCCGATAGGGAATGGCTTGTGACTATCAAATTAGGTTTAGAAGGGATAGGCTATCGAAGCCTTAAGTACTTACCAAGTCAAATTATCTTTTGTTACTTGGTCGAATATCTTAAGGGACAGTTAGCAATATAAGAAAGAGAACTCGTTTACAAATATTGAATAAAACGAAACCTTTCCCTTAAAGGTATTTATACTTTCTTTTCTTTTTAAGGATCAACTTGAAAGGCGAGGAATACACACTGATCCGCTATAAGCTTGTTCTGGACTCGATTCGCATACTGGTCTGCTGACTGCAAACCCTAATTGGTACAAGAGAAGGCATTTTATAGCCTTCTAAGGTATAAGGATTGCAGACAGTTTGTAGCTACTTCCTTTAACGTCGTGGAAAAAAATAAAAAGAAAGGTCTCATGTCTATACAGATCTATCGTAAATAATGGGCGTACTGAATATAGCCTATCTGCAAGGCTTGTTTTCCTTCATTGAAACGTCTGAACCACTTTGGTGTTATTCCAGAACTAGCCGCACCTTCCCCTTTAGCTGTACATGCATCTTCTGTCACTGTCTTCACAATCATATATTTCTCTCAAAAGAAATGAAGAATCATAATCACATTTGTAACCGGACTTTCTCGAAGACAGAATACATGGAATAGTCAACACGTATTTGTGACCATAGATCTGACTTCAAAATGCAGATGCCAATAAAAACAGACAAATTTACAGATGATATGCCAAGTGTAAACAATAGGTATAACAAAAACCTTTGGCTATCACATAGCAAGGAGCGCATATAAGTTGTGAACCGGATGTTCTGTCATATACAATTTGTTGGATATAACACTACACTGAATATTGATGAAGCAATTTGGAAAATATTTTATATCTGTCTATGCAGAATGACAGCTCAAGATCCTATTTTGATAATTACTGTTTTTCACTGGCCGCACCGACATGGGTGACTGAGGTCGTTAAGAAATGGATTCGTAAATGGGAAGTCCACGGTTTAAAACCCACCAGGATTTTTTTATATTTATATAAGGTCTTCTTAACTGGAAAATGTTGGGAAGGCCTGATAAGTTTCCTTCTCAAATGTCCTTCCTGAATTATAATTTCACTTCATGCATCATCAGTGCCCACCGCCTTGGCTTGCCGTATGCAATAAGAACGGGCATTAAGCACTACTTAAAAATACATAAAAACACTGGCCGTGTTATAGGTTGAAGTTGGAGATTTGAATCAACTTGAAAATTTCAGTGCCACAATCAGGACTCAAACCATGGATCTTGCTTTAGTGCCAACGCTCTACCTTTCCGTATTTTCATGTATTCCTGTAAACCTTCAAGGCGACCTCATATACTCCGGGATATAATACCTCCTCAAAGGATTAGAATTGATTAATTCATTAAGATTAGATGAGTTGTAAAGATTTTTAATTCGACTGTAAATTTTAAGCTAAATAAGGTTCGTTTGCAGGCACAATAAGAATTGGTCGTTAAGCTATTTGAGACTATTCACCAGGTTTATTGAAATTATAATACATGGATCTAGTTGCAATGAATACCTACCTATACCTTGCTTTAAAATTTAAGTTTCTTCTAAATAATGGGAATTAATTGTTACTCATCATTTGTTTTACTAATACAATTTCTGGACACATTTCCTGGTCACATTTGCTCTTTTCTTCACCAAAGAGATATCTTTTGAACACAGCTTAATGTGAACCAGCTTTGAATTATCTCTTACAATAAATAATCTTTTTCTGCAGTAACAACTTCGAACTAAATATGGAAATTAACTAAAAATGTCCCAGCAAGAATGAAATGAGAATCATGAGTAGGAGGAATAGGAACACACATAAGGAGCGGCATCCAAAACTGTAGCAGAGCACCACAAGTAAGCCGCACGGCCCTTTTGCTTCTCCCTCCTGGGAGGGAAGGATGGGGGGAGTTCCGAAGGGAGATCAGATCCGGACGACGATGTGCCTTAGCACGGGGTTCCTAACGGTTCAAGATGGAGTACATCCTGACGCCGGCTAGCCACGCCGGGAGGCTGCCGGAGACCCGAGCCACCCTCAGGAAGAGGTCCTCAGCAGACCAACAAAACGCCAGGGAGAAACCTTTCCAAAGGACACAATCCACCATCCTGACGCAACGTACCGAATGCCGTCGCCTAGCCCTTCAACCTGAAACAGATAAAAGCAAATGTGGGCAGGAATTTCACCTACCGATCCGGGGAAACCACGAAAAAACCATGGCGGGAATGGCCGGCCCAATGGGAATCGAGCCCAGAAACTCCAGAATATGAGCCTCACCGCGGCGCCTCCTTACTCGGTCGAGAATATGAGCTACTCAAACCTGGTAATTCGTTCTGCATATTTGAACACTGTAGCTAACCGCTGTTACTTGCGTTTTTAGTTTTAATTCACATTTAATATCATCAATTTTTACTTTCTCTGCCAGGTACAAAGTAGGTAGAGAAGGTATTGCTTTCTACTAAAAAATCGATACCGATATTTCACCGAAAATACTTGTTTTGGGATCCCCTGAATCCTGAAAAAGCATTTTTAGAAAAAAAGCTCCGTATCTCTCTCTCTCTGTGTATGTGTAAAGCATAACTCAAAAACACCATACTTGGTATTTAGGTCCAGTACCTTCTAAAGATGCGACATGGAGATTTTCAAGAAAATCTCTCCACCCCAAGCTACCCTTTACATGGAACATTTTTCGAAATTGCTCTAGCGATTTTGGTTAAAATACCATATATTAATGATATTTACATTACAAATGTATATCTTGAATTTTCTGGGAATAGGCTTTGAAGTCCTCTTCATTCGGAAGGAATTTTGTATGATCTTGTATAACTAGTAAACACTAAGCGATGGATGAAAACGTACTACAGGAAATGTGATCTGTTTAAAACACACAATTTATTTCAAATAACTTCTTTGTGACATCAGCCATTTCCGATAAATCCGTTATCAATAGTTGAATTTTTTAAATTCCATTTATACCCCGCCTTTAACTACATTGGTCTTGTCGGCGGCCTTTCCTTTGGAACTTATCCGTATAGGCAGTGGTGTTAACTCGTATTCTCTTGTCGTTGAGTTTTGATCATTAGATCACTCCACTCTTATTCATACTATCAGACTCTGGGGAGGATAGGCAATAATCTTGACTAGAGAAAAATCCCCCCCCAGGCGAGAATCCAACCCGGGACCCTTTGCACAGCAGTCAGTTGCTCTAATGATTGAGCTACGGGCCCAGCCGGTTCGAATTGTCTATTACTTTGTTATTCTTTAAAGCCTTTCAACATTCAGTGATTGCAGGAAACAGTATGGAATTTCAAGGCAGTATAGAGCGTCTAGTTCTTGAAAATTTGGCTATCACTATTCCCCTCGTATGTATAACGAAATTTGTGTAATGTAGTTATTTCTGCAAAGGTTAATTGCATTAAAATGAAGCAGATAGAAGAAAAATATCTGATGTGAGACATTCACATGACTTTCTCTCCCTCTATAATTATTAGTGGGTATACAAATTATTCTTACTAAAGCTTATTTTTCTATCTACTACATTTTAATCCAAATAAACCTTTGCAGAAATAGCTATATTACACATTTCGTTATAGATACAAAGAGAATAGCAATAGTCAAATGTTCAAGAACTGGACGCTATATGTTGGCCTTATAATTCCACACTGTTTCCTTGCAATCATCAGAAACAACTGAAAATCGATGGGACTTAAAAAGAATGACAAGTATTGAACATTTCGAACCCTTAATAACGGATATCTCAGAAACGGGTTTATGCCACAAAAACAACTTATTTTAAATAAACGGTATGTTTTAATGTTTACAAACTATACAAGATTGTGCAAAATTCCTTTCGAATGAAGAGGAATTCCTATGCTATTCCCAGGAAATTCAAGTTGCACATTTTATTTGTCATGTAAATATCTTTATATGTGGTATTATAATCAAAATAGCTAGAGCCGTTTTTTAGAAAATTTAAATTTTCGAAAAATGTTCCATGTAAAGGATAGTTGGGGGTGGGGATTTTCTTGAAAGTCTTTGTGTCACATCCTTGAATGATACTAAACTCAAATATCAAGTTTGGTATTTATCCGACTTTTCGTATTTGAACTATGGCTGTTCAAAGACACACGTGGACCTTTTGCTAAAAAATGTTTTTTTATTTAGGGGCCTCAAAACATGTATTTCCGGCAAAATCTCGGTATCAAATTTTTAGCTGCAATATATTTTCTATCTACTATGTAGTACTGGTAGAGAAAGTAATTAGCTTTAGTAAGAATAGTTTGTATACCCACTAAAAAGCGACAGAGGGCTGAGAAAGTCATGTGAATGTAACACATCAGATTTTCTTATTAGTCTTCTCCATTGGCTTGGCGATGTCCTACGTTCTATGTAAGATAAAGACCGTCGTCTCAATTTTGCATGCTGTAATGTGGTCTGCTTTACGACCGGTATTTCTATGAAACTTGCAACACAATACGAGTATATCCCTTAGAAGGAAGTTGGACGATAATCATACGGTATAAGTTTCCTTACTCGTTCGCGAGTCGGCATCGAGGTAATCGATTTGATGGGTTTGGTTCGATTTCAGGTTTGAGACGTATTGGAAAAAAAAAATGTTTTGTGGTAAGCTCAGGTTTCGTGCTTCGGTTTTGGAGTTTCTGGTTTAGTAACAAAACTACCTGTTCTAAGCGGGAACCGCGGACTCTCACTACCCGCATGCGGCACGCAATTATGTTTTTCTCTTAAGAGCTTGTCCCATCATGTCATGTCTAGTCTAGGGTCATTGGTGTTGGGCAAGATTAAAAAGGCATTCATCGCCACTTCTTATTCCTCTCATCCAACATGCTTTGCTTAGACTTTTGTTGTTCAACATGACCATTTCATTCGGTCTGTCCTAAATTTTCACTACATCTCATAATTTCCAGATTTATCTTATTGTTCTTCTGATCCTTATGCGCTTTAGATTTATAAACTCACAGAGGAGTCATCTAATATTACTTCCGTGATCATTTTATAAGCTTACAAATGGCGAAGAAGACATGAAATTAGAAGATGCGGTTAAGCACACAATGGTGATGTGTTACAATGACACATATTTCTCTATCGACTATAATTTTTTTTCACAACTACAAATTATTCACACAAAAGATTGTTTTTGCAGCTAATTTCTGTTAATCATGATAAATGTTGCCAGAAACATTTTCAATACGCATTTTTAGCATATAAAAGAGCATATATAAGAGACTGATACGACAGTCAACTGTTCTACAAATGCCTGCCTCGTGATATTATAAATCTACTTCGTTTCACGAACTCAGGAGGAACAAAAGAAGAGCAACTGAAATGGTTGGCACTGAAAATTCAAATGAACTCCAACGAATTTTTCGGAAATGGTTAATGCTAAGGAAATACTAAGCTTAAACGTATTTATTTTAACAAGGTCACCATTTCTCTGGAGTAAGCTTTTGTCTATGTCTTATGGTTTCCCAGCCTTATAAGATTATACAAAATGTAATAACTAATAAGAATTAAGAAGATTAGACGGGTATTTATTGAAAACACAAGAGAGGCTGTCAGTTAATTTTACTAGTATGGTTAAAAATGTTGGTCAAAATTAGAATCTAAATTTTTAATTAAAATATTTGCAGTGATAGGCTGCTCGTTTTACATAGTCTAATCGAGAAATTACTCCTGTCTTATATTTTAATAATGCATCTGTCAAAATATCACGTTTTTTATGTTTCCTCGAGCGGTTTTCTTTTGGCTATTGCAGCTTCCCATATTAATATAAGCCTCAACAGTACTCCTTTTAGAATATCAAGAAATTCATAAATGTTTGAGCGCGGGCTGATAAAATTTCTTATTGAATTTAGAATGAAATGATTCGCAAACATTTGTACTCTTCCGAGATTCTGTTGAGTCGGATGACCACATTTGTGGAGGAAATGGTGCAGAATCACTTATGTATGTGTCTACTAAATAATTGCTGAATTTACTGACTTCGGTGGGTTGGGTTGAAATCTACAAACGAAGCATCGACTTTTGCCGGAACAAGGTAGGCAAGTCCAAAAATTGAACGCAGCGAAATACTACACTCGGATTGCTTGTCATTATAGAATGTCGAGAGTCCTAGTTCTTTAATTTGTCGAAACCATACTTGACAAAGATGAAGGCTACACTCATTAATAGCTGTAAATGGCCATACAACTACCATCATTATGAATGCTACGTTCACAATCAACGACTACTTCGGATTAAAGTTGATATTTATTTCGCAGCACCTGTTTACAATATCTAAACATAATCACGTACGTGGCAGTTTGTTTTGTTGGCGAGCACAAAATACAAATGGAATGTAATGCCCATTTTCAAAAATATGTGTTGTAAAAAACTGTTTACAATATTTAGGGCAATATGAAAATGTTTCGTCCATCAATACGATTTCTCTTTCAGATAGAAACCGTAAATTAAGTCTGTAGAAAATATTACTATATGATTAACTTTCTCATTAAGAATAAGGAAACTTTTACCCGAAGTGCTGTCAATTGAAATGTTATCTAATGCTTCACGGATATTGTCTACACTTTTGGGAAGCTTTGGAAACTTTATACATCTGGCAGTGTAAGCATTTTGTTTAATCCAAACCAAATGTTCTGTTATGAGATACTCAGTGGAACTAGAAGAAGCGGTTATCGAATCACTTTACTAGGCATTTTGTCCCAGTCTTCACTTGAATCTCTTTACACTCGCCTCATGATTATGTGTACCACCACTGCTCAATAATACGTCACCGCACTTGTCAGTATACAAATATGCAAGACATCTATCTGTACATTGCCGATCTGTACATCGCCATTTTGCTTTAGCAGTTGAAATATATCCCTTTATGTGTTTCTTTTCATATACTTCCAACTCTGCACCTTTTTCACTCCACATTGAAAGCATGACCTTATTCGACTGAAAACACAAGTGAATTGCACTTGTGTTCTCCTTCGTCCTTTGTAACATTCGAGAGTTGTATCATTGGTTGCGTCACATCTCGAACCGTAAACATGGTACCAACGTAAAACTGTCAACATTTCCTTACTCTAAGTCTATGGAATGTTGAAATATACGTACTGTTCATTTGTGCTCTTCTCATAGAGTAGTTACTACTATTATTTGTGCTCAACTAGAGTGAAATCGATGTATGCGCAGATAATGATTTCTGACCGTTGTGCTCAACTCGTATGCACCCATTGTGTTAACCCTGTAATGATTACTACCCCTTCACACTAGTCCTGTGTCCCTCACCAGATTACACAGGCCCAATATTGTGTTGGGGCAGTAGTCCCCTGGTCCCATAACAAAATCCCCAACGATTTTATATCTACTTGATGCTAACGCTTCACAGGAGTATATGTCGTCCTCAGTGGTGTATGGTTACCATGCTAGCCTCTAGTTCCCGAGATGGCGGGTTCAAACCCGGCGGAGGACGATGGATTTTTTCGGGCCTAAAAATCCTTAGCATGGCTTCCTTCGGAAGGGAAGTGAAGCCGGTGGTCCAGTGTAGTAGATTTACGGCACGTAAAAGAACCTCAAGCCTGATAAAGAGGCCTCTGAGCAAAATTACCGGTCTTTCACGCCCAATATAGAATGGGACGCTAAGGACCACAGCAGTTAAATAAAATTCAATTTAATTTCACAGGAGCATATATGAGAGGCTTCATTTTCAGACCCGCACAATCTACAGTCTGTGTTGCCTTGAAACCTTCTTATTATGTGTAGATGTTTTCTTACTGATATATGCCCAGTGGCAAATGTTACTATTGTTTTTAACTGAAACTTACTACACCTAGCATCCTTAAGCGATATCTAATAATTAGACTTGAATTATTCAAGTATGAAATTTGGTATTTCGACTTTTCGTTTCTGAGTTATGCTGACCGCAGTTGGACAGAACACATACAGAAACAGACGAAGGGACGGACACACGAGTCATTTTCTAAAAATTCAATATTTATACAGGGGCTTCTAAACATGGAGTTACTCGGTGCTTCCGAATCGAGGTCCACTTTGTCATAATAGGCAACCCAAATGACAACTTCAGGGATGGTAAGATATCTCTACTGTTTCACCATTATATTACGTAGGACTAGTTGCTTGGCGGCGCCGTGGCCGAGCGGTTACACCGCTCGCCTCCCACCGAGGCAGCCCGGGTTCAATCCCAGGGACCTGCATGTGGGATTTGTGGTGGACGAAGCGGCGTCTGGGCGGGTTTTCTCCGGGTTCTCCGGTTTCCCCCGCCATTCATTCCACCAACTGCTCCATCATCACCTTTCCTTTCATCCATTTCACCAACATTTCGTTTCATCTACTTCCTTCATCCCATACCAGGCATCGGGCTGATCACCCATCCTGGATGCTCTGTCTGATCCATGAGTGTCTGCTCCTCGACGGGCCTCTGACCCCAGGCACCCGCTTGTAAGTCCTGGGGGGTGTAAGTCCTACATAAGAGGAGGGTAAACAGATAATGAATGAATGAAGGACTAGTTGCTTCTGTTTCAGTTATTTTATTTCAAAGCGTTCTGGTATTGTTAATGCTGTCACCGAGCATTAGGCAAGTGTATTTGGTGTACTAATATTAGCTTTGATTATTACATCGACTTAACCGACCTACTGTTTGTGTATTATTAACTATATGTTTCGTATAGTATTATAATGTTTATAATATGAATACTGATGTAATATTCCGTAATACATTAAATAATGGTAATAATAGTAATGGTGGTGGTGATAATAATAATAATAGTAATGGTGATAATAATAATAATAAAACGTCCCCTCATGAATCACACACATGTAAATTACCTGTTAGGTAGTTTTGTGTTTTAGCTACATATCCGCAGCTCGGCTTTATGTAAGAGAGATTAGGGCGGCGGGTTTCTATCGAAGAAGTTTGGAGTTCGAATTCCGTTCCCGTTCGCAAAGTTTCGTATCTGTAGAACATACTGTGCTTTACGTATACATGTGCTTATGTATATGGACAAAACTTATAACTGATAAAGTTTGTATCACCCCTGAAACCTCTGCAACGTATAACCAACATTACCAGCGTTCCGTGCACAATTACGAGATATAACTTCAAGAAGTGAACGGGATTCGCGAACACATTATATAAATTTTGGGTGGAATGTAACTTTTCCTCTACCTAACATAGTTAACTGTAACGAAAGTGAAAGTTCTATCTTTCGGTGAAACAGTTGATATTCTAGATAAACAAATGAGAGCGTTATCAGATATGTTGAGTCTTCATTTATGAACTAAAGCTATTTTTATATTATTCAAAATAATTTTGACATTTCAGAATGAATCTAAAGTCCACATATTTTATTTTAAGATGGTGCCACATCAATACCTTCTCGTAAGTACAATCATGACAAGCAAAAAGAAAAAAAAAGAAAAAGAAAGAGGGTTCACAAATAGTTTTGCACGCATGGACAAAAAACAAAAGTTCTTTAAATAAGGAATACCCTAACCGGCCTCAATTGTTCAGCTTGATATGTCTAAATACTCTTGGTATCGGACGAACGTCGCACCACAATAACGTGTATACCTACCTGCTGTGCGAGGGGTTCCGGGCTCATTCTCGAATAGGGAATGGGAATTTTTCTGTAGCCAATATTATTCCGAATCATCTCCAGTATGAATGAGAAAGTGAATACGTGTGTGAGTATTTGACCATTGTAGTTAAATGCCGGACATAATTGGAACTTAAAAATATACCGTGTACATTTTTGGAATATTTTTATAATGAAAACTAGGAATCATTTTCCTATTTTCCAAATGTGAAATTATCTTAAAGCGCTGTCATTACGCTTACAAATGTTAGCGTCAGTTATACTCTTTCCAAAGAGACCCCAAAGTATGTAGACATATGTTAAAATAAAATTTGGGCAACCTAATTTTCACTTTATTAGTATCAAAACATATAATTTTATTTCATGAATCAGCATTTAAAGTTTGTGAAAATGATGTTGGGTTTTAAGCTAGAATGATCATATTTTTTACCAAAATTAAGAACTTTTTAGATTGACCAAATGAGAAGTCGCAACTATATAAGAACAATATCATATTTCTCCTTAGTAGGGAAGTACGACTACTTATATTGCTGATAACACTGGGAAATACGTACAAATCTAGGCGTTAAATTCCGCTGTTAATTTTACCTGTATAGTAAGAGCAGGTTATCCCAACTTCACTCATTTCAAGAACGCTGTGATACCTATCCTTTTTAAGCATGTTATACTCTTCTTGTGTATTTGATAACGTTAATTCATTATGTAACTAGCATGTAACTTTTTATGAGTATGTGAGTAAAGCAATCCCTGTAGTTTGCGTTTCTGTATTACTTTCCGTATCACAACTAGTGGGTAGATGAAGTATTGTATTCCACCCAAAAATTCGATATAGAGATTTGGCCAGAAATGTTTTGAGAACCACTAAATCCAAAAAAAGCACTTTTATAAGAAGGTCCATATGTATATATATATCCCTCTCATATACGCACACATAAATACACACACACACACACACACACACACACTTTACCCAAATAATCTACCTTTTACATGGAATTCTTTCAGTGTTTTTATTTTCTCAAAATGGCTCCAAGATTTAGATTAAAATATCATATATTTAAGATACTTAAATGACAAGTAAAACATATATATATATATATATATATATATATATATATATATTGAATATTTTCAGAATAGTCTGCAAGGTCCATTTCATTGGGAAGGAATTTAATGCAATTTTACATAAGGGGTAAACCATATGAGGTATGAGGTATTTAACGAAGGGGGACACCTCACCACTACGAACAACTAAACTAAATCTATCGTGGCTACACCTCCCGGGATGCAGGGATGAAGTGAAGAAGCCGCAGGAGGTCGCAGGTCCGCAGGCAAACGGATTACAGAAACGCACGGAAGTCCCTATCATTTCCAGTTCGAAACACCCGCACTCAGCCAGTAGACGCGGAGTCCCGCGAGAAGGTGACGCAGCAGCCCTTGCAGGCATCTAACATACCCTGTCGGCGGGGAGAAATCTCTGCCTACCATCAGACCTACTACGGAACCAGGAGACACTGCCTGAAAGGTGAAAGGGAGAAAGAGGAAATGAGAAATCGTGCTAGAATACACCATCCCAGCATTCGCCTATGCGACCAAAGGAAAACCACGAAAAACCCCATGGTCAGAGTGGGTGACCACCGGGAATCGAACCCTGGACCTCTCGAATACGGGCCACAGACGTTGCCGCCTGAGCCATCCCGCTTCGTGGGGTAAACCATAAGAGATAGGCATTAACTTATTACACAAAAAATGTAGATCTCTTTTAAAACACACAATTTATTTTGAATAACTTTTTTGTAGCAGCAACCATTTCCGAAAATCCGTTAATATTGGTTTGAATTTCCAATACTTTGTAATAATTAAGTGCCGCTGTAAGCTTTCGTTAGAATAGTTTGTGGCAGCTATATAAAATAAAAATAGTGAGTAGAGAACGTCATATGAATGTAGCACATCAGATTTTTAAATAATGGTTGAAATAAAAACAGGGTGCTCTATAATATCCCTATTTAAGTTTTCGTGTAATGCATTTTTGTATTTTTATAGATTTAAGCCGGACACACTTGAAATTTAGGCAGGTATATCTTGAAATTTCTATGAATAGCCTGTGAAGTCCTCTTCATTGTGAATGATTTTGTTTAGTTTTGTATAACTGGTTAACAGATACACCTAACGTTCCTGCATGAATAATCAGAACTCTTAAAATATACAATTTATGCCATGTAACTTTTTCCATAGCATTAGTCATTTCAAAATATTCGTTGTTACTTACTGGAGTTTTCCCATGTTGAACTGCCATGCGACAATTAGGTAGGTATATATCCTATTAGAAAACATCTGATTCTAAATTGTTTCCCACATGCGTTCATTAGTAACAAAAAACTGTCCTACGATATGCAAGCAGTTGTGTTTTGTTTTCATATTGTATATGCAATCAAGTCCGTGTAGCTTAATTTTATATTATTTCTACTCAAAAATACGCCGTACCATAACGAATAGATGAATCATTTTTATATGAAATACTATAATATACAGGGTATTATGTAACGCTGTAATGAGTAGAGAAAGTTGTATGTGGCACATGAGGGTTTAATTTTTTAATTATTCTGCATACTGCTCCGCTACATGGCGGAGCGTGGTGCTCTGGTGGTCCTGGCCCCGTGAGCCCACTTCCCGGCTAGGGGAATAGGTATAGATTGAATGATCGCCCACCTCTGCCGTGAGCTGAGTCCGGCAGTCGGATTGGCAGGCCCAGGCCCTTAGTGGACTGTAGCGCCACAGGATTTATTTTATTCTGCCTACTGCCTATTTTACCCACGTTTCGAACTGTCAAATATGCTCATTTACTCTTGATCCTTTTCTTTATGTTTTCTCATTTATGTTCTTCTACCTTCGGTTCTAACGCAAAAGTCTTAGCATAATCCGCGTTTTCTTTCTTTTTGGACATTGTATTTTCCCCTCTCCCCAACTTAAGCATATGCGTTAATTTTTTTGAAAGAGAAGTTTTTATTTGGCATTTTCCCTAGTTTCTTTATTATTTACTTTTCCTTTGAGTTTTATTTTTCCTCCTTTATGTACACATACACATATTCATGGTTATTCCTTTCCTTTGTAGGTGTTGCATTTTGTTGCTGGTTACCTTCGCTTGTTTGTTTAGTCCCCAATTCATTTTCTTTACATACGTGTAATCATTACACTACACGACTACACATTGCCCCTTCTCCAACAACCTCCCCCCTCTCTGTCTCTCTCTTTCTTCAGAACAAGTAGCAAACACTATCGTTTACCAATCTGTAATTAAAACATGGTTCGATGAAGTAGAGAATTTGAAAGAAAATGAACTCTCTTGCATAATAAAAGAATGTGTGTACTACTCTGCTTATGGCTTTTGCTCAGTAGCGACATGAGACGGCTGATCCAACAACTACTCCTTGCGTGTACACTTTTTGTGGTAAAGGGCAGTTGGTGACGCAACCTTTGCACTAACGTAACCGCTCTACTTGCAAGTTCACGTAATTCCTGTTAAATGGCACGAAGGCCCGCAGGTGCAAGGAAGGTGCAATCCTTGCAGCTTTAAGTAAAATTACCTACACGTTCTTGTATTATTTTCTTTTAAGCAGAAATTATGAAACAGCTAACTACAGAAACGTATACACATATTGTGCTTAGGTTAAACACCTTAAACTTTTATAAAATGTTACTGTCAGGTAATTCTGTTTTTTAATGAATAAGTCTTAGAGATACCCCAAAACTCGTATATTCTAAAATGCATGTACGCTACAAGAAATAGAGAACCTTGGGTATGAACCTCAGAGTGCATCTTAAGCTAGATCCCACATAAATTATAAACTGAATGACATCCTATTTTATTTTCTCTTAGTAGGACTGAAAACTTGAGACATCGCTTGTAACCAAAGTTCTGAATAAGTGTTATATGTTTTTTTCGGCAACGCACCTAATTTCCAACATTTTGAGTGATTCATATTTCAGGAATTGTTGGTAGTTGATTATTATACGAGTTATGTATCAAACAGTTGGTGTACGATATGATACATACGGTTTTCCCTTTAAAATCATGAAGCTAGTCGTCATTCCAAACATAATTATTTTTAATAAAATGTACGTCTATCTTCAAAATGATTAACTCACATCTATTCAAAATGAATAGTAGGGTAGTAGTATTAGTAGTGGAGTGGTCAAAGTGTCAGCAATCCTTGGCTTCGCTTTCTGTTTACCTCGTTCCAGTCGAAGGAAGCACACTAATCAACGGCAGTTCCTCACCAGCTTTGAGCCTCTTGTGGATGTTCAGAATAATTGCCGCACTCATTACGTAAACGTCAGCGGCTTAAACGCTGTTTGTATCTTCACACCTAAACCTGCCTGTCGAGTGATCTGTTGCCGCGTTTCGTTCCACTCAGCGTTCAAGGAAATGGACTGGGATATTAGGAAGCACGAGAAAAATACGTGGTAACGCTGTACATTAGGGGCGTCATTTAGGGCGGGCAGGGGATCAATTCCTACCCCTAGGTTACGAGAAATAATTATGCTAATGGTTATTATTGTTCTACCAAAAGAAAAATTACGATAACCGCACATTTAAAACAAATATTTCACATTTGAGAAGTCAAAGATGATTTTCTTTTAGGCTAAATGTGTCATTAAAATTCACATGAAAATTTGAGAAACTGCTTCACGCAATCTTGTTCCCCCTAAGCAGAAATTTAAATTACGCTCCTGGTATACACCGACTCCACGTGGAGTTTATACTGGGTGTTTTAGAAATACTTTTACAAACTGTAAAAGAAGGAAAAAAGTACATATGAACATATGTCCCATAATCCTTGGTTTTCGCGTTATTCCTGTCACAATGAAAGTGTGAGTTCAACGGCCTTCGGGGTCCAACCTCAAAACTTCATTTCTCTATGCATTCATAGAAGGCATTGACCCATTGTACTACATACGGTAGATGGCGAAGTGTTGCCATGGAGACTTGTTTACTTTGTCATTTGTCATTAGTCTGTCTTCAACGTTTCAATTGTGTACATGTAGTGAGTTAACTGCACGCGTTTCGTTGCACCATTGCTGGATATTCATTTCGTGAACAGGCAGACGTGATTTTTATGTATGGTCGCGCGAATGGTAATGGACGCGAGGCTGCACGGCTCTATCAGATGGAGTTTCCAGACCGAAGACAACCGTGTCATCCAACCTTTGTCGCTGTTTATCGTCGCCTTGCTGATGAATGTGACAAATGCCTGGCTCCGGTACATTTTAGTCGCATTGTTCGAGATGCACTGACTGGTATCTACCATGACCGATGGATAGGCAGAGGAGGACCTGTTCCATGGCCTGCACGTTCTTCCGACCTCAATCCTATGGATTTTTACCTCTGGGGGCATCTTAAATCATTGGTTTATGAAGCAGCTATCCCGGATGCAGAAACGCTTCATAGACGTGTCATGGAAGCCTGCGCAACCATTCGACACCATCCCGGAGTTATTGACAGGGTGCGACATTCCATGATTCAACGAGTACAGACATGCATAGAAGCAAGAGGAGGACATTTCGAGCATTTATTATGAGTTTTGTGTGTTATAAGTGTACCACTGTGTTGAACACCTCCTAACGAGAAAGCAAAGGATTATTGGAAATATGTTCATATGAACTTTATTTCCTTCTTGTGGTGTAAGGAACCCATACCCGAAGTTTGTAAAAGTATTTCTGAAACACCTGTATTTAACTGTTACCCTAGATGCGTTCTCTATTGGCTAAAGAAATAATTTAGTTGGAGGAATGTTATCTCCGTGACACGAACTTTTAAGTGATAACCACTGTAAAATAAAGACATTCTGCTTCCTTTGTTTGTTTGTTCCATTTGTATGGCGCTTTTAACATCTACGTCACATCGGTGGCTTTGCCTTTAAAACAACTGCTCATCGACAATTATGCTTACTCGCGTTACCGTTGTGTTAATATTTGGGTTTATTTACTTTAAGTTTTTCTTTATAACATTACATTTACACACACATTTATCTCTCGCTCATACTTCCAATAACTCTAGGGGGATGGGGAATAATGCTGACTAAAGAATAATTCCCATCCTCCAGCTAGAAAGCGAAGCTGGGAACTATGGATTTGGAAGCTAATTTTGCATTTATCAGCACAGAGACAACATCTTTAAAAAATGTTGAGAAATGTGTGTTTTTCATATTCTTTAAAACTACTGAGAATCAAAGGAAATGTTAATAAAATAAATTAATTAGAATTACTTCCCCTCTCACTAGTGGAAAGGAGAAACGTTATTTCAAATGTATAGGTACTATAAAATACTTCTGTCGGCTCTATCATGATGTGAATACATATACGGCTGAGTTTGGTACTCTGATTTATTTTTCCTTAGCGTGATATAAACAGAGCTTTAGGATACTGTTTTTCTATTTGAAAATTTTACACTTGTTACCGAATTACTTTATCTGTATTGTTGCACATAAAATAAACTGTATGTCTGTACAGTACAGTGTTAATTTGGTCTTTTCTCTTCAATTTTATTGTCAACCTACTGAGAAAAATCTGATGTGTTACACTCACATGACTTTCTCTACTCTTGTACAAACTATTTTTACAAACGCTTATTCTCCATCTACTTCATGTTAATTGAGATAAACATTTGCAGAGTCTATCTTATTGCTAATTTTCTTGTAGATGTAAGGGGATAATATATTTACAAGGGCAATTTGGAAATACAGTAGCCTTTAAGCACATACATATCTCTTAATAACTGGTTGCTAGGTGAGCACCATTCCCTTTCCCACAGATTAATACTCTTTGCATATCCAAGACAAAAAAATCTGATGTGTTACACTCACATGACTTTCTCTACTCTTGTACAAACTATTTTTACAAACGCTTATTCTCCATATGCTTCATGTTAATCGAGATATTGATATGTCAATCTTATTGCTAATTTTCTTGTAGATGCAAGGGGAATATGGTAGGTTTTAAGCGATAGTCATTCCTTTAAGCGCTGGTTGCTATGTGGCGCATTCCATTCTCTTTGCATGTCCAGAACATAAAAAAATGAATAACGGATTTGAGAAAAAGTATAAGTATTGGAAAATTTAAGGGAATAAAAAGTAATATCTCGAAAACGGTTAACTCAACAAAAAGATGTATATGACATAAATTGTGTATTTTAACGCGATCTACATTTTTTGTGTAGTAAAATTCTGTCTATCTCTTATGGTTTACCAGTTATGCAAAAGTCGTTCACAATGAAGAATACTTTTGGAGACATTCCTAGAAAATTCGAGATATACATTTCATTTGTCATAAAAATATCTTAAACATGTGATATTTTAATCAAAATCGTTAGAGCCATTTTTGAGAAAATTAAAATTTTCGAAAAATGTTCCATGTAAAGGGTAGTCTGGGGTGGGGGAATTTTCTTGAAAACCTTCGTGTCGCATCTCTGGAAGATACTGAACCTAACTACCAAGTTTGGTGTTTATCCGACTGTTCGTTTCTGAGTTATGCTGTTCACAAACACACAGACACACTGACACACAGACACACACACAGACACACACACGGACAAGTTTCCAAGAATGCTTTTTTTGGATTCAGGGAGTCTCAAAACATGTATTTCCGGTGAAACCTCGGTATCGAATTTTGGGTGGAATACAATACTTCCCCTACTTACTATAAGTAGTAGAGAAAGTAAAAATGAATAACGAATTCCCATTTGAGAAAATAAGTATTGAAAAATTTAAGGGAATAACAAGTAACATCTCGAAAACGGTTAACTCAACAAAAAAATGTATATGACATAAATTGTGTATTTTAACGCGATCTACATTTTTTGTGTAGTAAAATTTTGTCTATCTCTTATGGTTTACCAGTTATGCAAAAGTCGTTCACAATGAAGAATACTTTTGGAGCATTCCCAGAAAATTCAAGATATACATTTTATTTGTCATAAAAATATCTTAAACATGTGATATTTTAATCAAAATCGTTAGAGCCATTTTTGAGAAAATTAAAATTTTCGAAAAATCTTCCATGTAAAGGGTAATCTGGGGTGGGGGAATTCTCTCGAAAACCTTCGTGTCGCATCCTTGGAAGATACTGAACCTAAATACCAACTTTGGTGCTATCTGACTGTTCGTTTCTGAGTTATGCTGTTCGCAGACAGACACACACACGGACATGTTTCCAAAAAATTCTTTTTTTTGGATTCAGGGGATCTCAAAACATGTATTTCCGGTGAAATCTCGGTATCGAATTTTTGGGTGGAATACAATACTTCCCCTACTTACTATACGTAGTAGAGAAAGTAAAAAAATCTAATAACTTACATATTACCCAAATATTCCAGAAGCGAAATTGCATGGATGTATTTTATTGCCCACAATATGCTTGGTGCTGGTTCAATATTGCGCTGCTCTAGAGTAAACTTTTTACAGCTTTGTTAGCTATAAATCACTCCCTGACTAATAATGTGCAAATATCTCAATTGTCTTTAGCAATTTTTTGCAGTAGGGTGATGATTGTATTTGAACATTTGGCAAATGTAATATTAAACTATATACGCACGTTTTAATACAGGTGGTCCAGGAAAAGGAGTGATAAATCTTTTACAGCTATGTCGTAACAAAGAAGAGAAAGAAATAAACAAATAAAACAGGAAGAAAGAAAGAAAGAAAGAAAAATAAACAAATACCAAATTGGTTGATGGGATACCATGAGTACAAGTACAGGTTCTACTAACTTCTTATAATCTAAAACAGACGTACGCGTGTACTGTATCTTCAGGAAGTTAATGAAATTTATGGTTCTCATAATTAACTTAAAATGAAGCGTAAATTTAATTACTTGTGTTCTTAAACTTCTTGTGACATAATGGCTTCACTTTGTAGGGATTATAAATACTGCAGAAAATAAATTAATATCTGATGTGGTACACTCAAATAACATACTCTATCCACTACTATTTCACAGATATCTCTTATACATCTTTTAAATGGGAACGTACAATTAAGGTAAAATTAAATTAACCCTAAAATAACCATCACAACGTCCTCCAAATAAAACACTAGTAATGGCATTTACTTTCCCCCATAATATCAAACAACAACTTTTATTCAAAACATTTCTTTCTACAACGCTTAGTTTGGGAGATATTGTACAGTCTCAACTTAAATAGTCCACTCCGTATATTATACTATTAATATAATAAAGTTATTCATCTATTTACTTATCTTAATCATTTAAAAAATAGCTACCCAGAAATGATTTCAAATTAGGCTACATGAACCTAGTTGCATGCCTTACTCCAACGTTACATGAAAGTTGCAGAAACGAATCCTGTTTATTATTACAAGCCAGTTTTTATTTTTCATGAGCTCACGCGAAAAAAGGAAAATTGCAAAGGTTTAAAAGTTCATAGACAGTGGCCATTCTAGGCTTCCGGAAAACGAAAACATAACGCAACAAGTATTCCGAAAACGGCTAATGCTACGTCCTTATTTGACATAAAATGCAAATAGAGCACTATATTTTTTCTTATGAACATTTTTGTTTATTTATAATGGTTTCCCAGTTGTATATAACTTTCATTACAATTTCATTAACACCTTCTGCCTTGAATAATTGAAAGTTTCTTGAACTTAAATGCCAACGCGCGCTCATACATACACACACAAACGCGCACGCGCATGCATATCTTTTACAAATTGTTTTAAGGGAGTTTAAAACGTGTATTTTCGGCGGAACTTCGATATCGAAAACTTTAGAGGAATACGAACTCCCTGTATCTGCCACAGATCTGTAGAGAAAGTAAAAACAATAAATAAATCTGAATCTGATTTGAGCTCTACAGCAACGTTAATCAGTTCAGCAAAATTGCTTTCGACATTAAACGCAACCTAAAAACCATATGAATAACCAAACCGTGCTCCTAAAAAAAACCTGTCGGGTAGGTCGGTTCTGTTTGCATATAATTGATTCTCAGATAGCAGACAAATTGATTATTAGTTGAAACATAGCATTGCAACAGTAGTCACAATAGTAAAGAAAAAAGAGCAGTTTATTTAGATCGTGTTTTGTAATAACGACCATTAGGCAATTACATGCATTACGTATGAGCAAAAACAAAGAGCGGTCATAAAGATAGAGTCTCGTGCGTCCACTAGCTTCTCGTACTAATACGCAATTATAACTGCGTGTTGAGTGGTTTATGATTTACCTTTAGTAATAACGGGACTAAAGAACAGGACTTGCTTGTATTATACGAATAGTAACTATTTCAGAGTTACTAATTCTTCTGTAAGTACTTTATGTCTCGTGTATGCAGAGACAGTAAATGAAAATATAGTTGCATTGATGCTCAAATGAACCCGGAGTCCACAGAGCTGGGAATTACACGACATGTGCCTTAAAAGTTAAAATAAAATTCGATTAAAACCTTGTGTTCCCATCCGATATCTGAATTCGAATCCTCAAGTTTGGAAGACAGCCACAATGGAGGAGGGACTTAAACGCTGTTGTCAATTGGTAGTAATCTGCATATATCTCTAGTTCATAAGGTCGGTATTATGCAAACGTTAACATCGAAACAGTATATTATCCCCAGAAAACTTTTAATGAATGATTATGTTCCGAAAATAATGTCTTCTAAACCAGTGACTTGCTTTAGATAACCAGGAAATTTAGATATTATTTTCCATTAAAATTACTGTTATCAAAATCCGCAGCGTCGTTTGCGTTGTCCCTTTAATTGCCGAGCTCTCTCCCTCAGTCTCTCTCCGCATGTTTCGCCAAATAACCTTCTTAAGGCCGGTATTAGCATAGTTTTTTGTTGTTGTTTTTTCGTAATATCAATAATTTTAACTAATAGTTTTGGTATTATATTTTAACGTTCAGCAAAGATGAATTGGATAAAGAAAAAACATGTTTTTAAATATACTCAAATTTTTATGTCTGTGCGCAAGATGTGTATTATTGACGGTTAGGTCTTTTTCTAACTGAAAACACCACAAGGAATAAAAATAGAAAAAACACCTCATTAAGGGCTTTCTTTCCACAATGAGAAAAGCGAGGGAGAAAAGAGAGTTGCAAAACCAATCATCCTTCCCTGAAATGGCCTGAAATGGCATAAGTCAGAGGTGGCGAAAACAGGACTCGCAAGTCATTTTGACTCGTAGGCGCCGTTCTCTCTCTTCCACTGTTTCACATGCTGCTGAGCGATGCAATGCGTGTTGCATATTTGGTGACTCACGGAAGGAAGGCGTTTTTGCCACACTTGGTATAAGGAATCTACACTGTATCAAACTGTTTCGTATAAAAAAATTAAGAATAACGAAAAAAAGTATAATTTCTTATTCGTCCTAATGAAATGATGAAACAATAACTCTTGTGAGGAAATTTCAGCCAATAAACTTCAGTGACATCATTTTCTCAAAACTCTATACTTCGTGATTTACTTACAGTACTTTGTGGTCCATTAATTTCCCTTAGAAGAAATTAACATAATATATGATCTAATAGAACAATCTCGTGTTACATACCTAGCTTCATTGCAAATGATTAACCTTTCCTTGAGTTATAAATAATATACATTCAAAATTTTTAAAACTTTTTTGTTGCTTAACACGGCTTATTATACACGACAAAATAATTCCTATGTCCACAACACAAAACTACTGTAATATACCTATTGTATAAAACTCATACGACTTTTTCTACTCCTGTTAATTTATTTTCCTGCATTTTCTGAAAATTAACATAAAAGCTTATTGATTTATCTACTTCCTGCTAATCATTAGCTAACGATGATCTAAATTAGCATATATTGTGGTGATGTAAATTCTGAAGGCTGAGATAACAGTTAATGTTTAAAAAGCATGCGATAAATGTGTTAGCTATTATATTACATACTCTTTGTAATTTATGAGCTCAATGCAAAAAAGTAAAGGTAGCTTAACCGTTCAAGGTGAACTGCTTACAATGTAGAACTTATAAGCAAACTACAGCGAATATCTTGGAAATGGTTAATGCCAAAGACTTTTATTTGAGTTTAAACTGTATGTCTTAATCACACCTACATGTGTAAGATAAGATTTCTGTATCTCTTATGGTTTCACAGTTAAATAGAATTCCATTAACAGCTGCGTACACAATATTGAAGATTTGCATTTTCTCGTATTATGCCAAAATCTAAAATACCTATGTGATATTTTAAGAAAGTTGTTGCAAGCGTTTTTGATAAAATAAAAGACACGAAAAATGTTCCTTCTGAAGAGTTATTTAGAGGAATTCCTTTACAAGCTTCGCTTTGGATCCTTAAAACTTCTGACTTAAATATGAAAACTAATATTTATTCGACTTTTCGTTTTTGTTTTTTTTATTCATACTGCTTTTATCTCTCTCTCTCTCTCTCTCTCTCTCTCTTGTACCATAGTTTTTTCTACAATGCATATTTTACCTTAGTTGAAGTCAGATAGTCCCTTTGTAGTTAAATATTATATTGTATTGTATATAGGCATGCATTCGTTTTTGGACTGAATGTAATACCTACTTTCCCTAGCTTAAGCAAGTGGTAGATAACATATCGTAAATATTGGGTTAGTTGTATTTATAGGTATACATTTGATTTTTATGCACATTAATACAACAGTTCATCCACACTACAGCGTTGGCACTCCTGTTTCTTGAGCAGGTATACTCATTATACGGATACCTCCAATTTAGTTGCCGTAATTGCGTGTTCTAGAAACCTATCCTAAACCAGAATTATGTATAATGAATACAAGGTGTAATAGGTGTTAAGTGTCTAGGTGTTCCAACACTGTCTTCCTTTCTTATATTACTGCAACTCGAAAATATTTCTACGTTTGTTCTTTCAATAATTTTTACTTATTCACTCTTTTTATCTTATTATGTTGTTTAGAGTTTTGGTTTTTACTTAATTCTCATTGCACGAGCTCTGCTTGTTTCCAGCTCTTATTATTACTTTTAAGAACCTGAATTAGTATGGAGAACCATATCTTCACGCTGTTCACCAGCCACATGTCAGTAATCCTTTCGACAAGCATGAACGCTTTGGCGGTATCAAAACCTTGTATAAAATTTGAAGCAATAAACGCTCATTTTGCTTTCATGCTTTTTATTTTTATTTAGGCATTATTAGCGACGATTTGTGTAGACTATGAGAATGCGCCTGGAATACAATTATTGTATACCATGGCAAGAACCTCTTCACTCCTGAGCATTAGAATTCGATACTTTCTCTTTAGTCCCTCACAAATTCGTCCTAATGAAATGATGAAACAATAACAGTATCGCTTTTTTAAAATTACGGTAAGCTATAGAATCAGAAGTATAAGATAATTAAAGAGAAATATGAGTGAAAATGCCTTATCAAAGGAGACAATGCAAAATAAGTATTTACGATTGAATGTTTATTTATTTAAATTATTAGTAAGGATACATAATACATTTTTACGATACAAATTAATATGTTGAAATTATTCTATTAATTAAGTTAATGATTCCTGTATGCAATCAGTTTACAAATTCCATCACTATAAGTTTCTGAGTTCCTGTGGACCCAATATGCTCAAACACTGCGGTTATGGCGCTGTTAATAATCTGTTTTAATTCCCTTGATAACCCTGTTTACCAATTTTCAAACATAATAATTATTACTTTGCCTAAATAATCTCTTAGCTTCGTTATGTTTTCTTGAGTTTATGCTTATCATTTATTTCTCTAGAGTTTCCACTGGCAAATTAATCTTAATTTCCCCGTTATAATGTTAGTTTCCTCACAGTCTAAAATTATATTCCAATTAGTCTTATCGTTCTGGTTACAAAGTGGGCATTTATCTAATTTCCCCCTTACACTTTATAATTTTATAACTATGGTTCTAGCACGTGCAAAACATTATTTTCTTGCATTTTCACATTGTTCAACATAACGTTCTCTACTCTAGACCGGTTTCAGTTTTCTATGTACATTTAATGAAGTTTCAGTAACACTGGCGAATGAATATTTGCGTTACTGGACGTTAGGAAGGTTACTGAATCTTGACCAAATCAAGAATTAATAACGTGAAAACATGCATGAATAAGCCATATAAGTGCCATGTTATCAATTTCATTTTTAAAAACAGACTACTTTAACTGTCGCAAAATTAAAACATGCAGGAGAAGATGGTGCGGGCCCTACATGGTCTAAATTTTAATGTATGAGCACAGCGATCTCTAAACAGGTCATCTTGGTCAGTATGGAGATGGCGTGTGGTCATCATGTCGAATCCTCCAGGCAGATTAGATAAGGTTTGCCACGCGAGAATCGCTACCATACGCGGCTGAGTACACCCCGTACACCCCTTTTGGAATGAGAAGAATCCCTTGCTGGTATAGGGGATCGAACCTGGGTTCCCGCACAACGCGGGCAGCAATTCTACCGTGCATTGTAGGGAGGAATGGACTTACTTTATTAAACAGATCGTGTTGTCAACCAAAATGTTTATATTAAATTTGGAAATGGAGATATGAAAACAAAGATGAACCATAAACACGCTACACTAAGCTACATAGATACAGTGAGATGGTTTCCAAAGGACATTGAGAGATAGACCGAAGAAAGGATAGCCGAAAGTGATGAACACTAAATTAAATTAAAGACAAAAGAAGACAAGAAATACGGGTGCTCAGGGTGAAAGAGCATTAATGTATTTCTCTTTCATTTGGTCGTTCACTTTTACTCCCTTTTCCTTTCACAATTTCCTGCTCTTGCTCTGCATGTGTTCTAAAACATTAAGTATCTAGTCCTTACCTAGAAAGTAAATACTTTCCAGCAACCGTCGCTGTAATTTTGTCTTTATTGGGGAAGTTTTATCATCACTGAGAGTGCGAACACAGAAGCAGTTATATAAAACAACGTCACACTTTCTAGTGTCACATCATTGCTATTGGAGCGCAATATCGGCAATACCTCATCAGGTTATCTAAGCTTCTGCTTGAGGCAGACGCGCCCAATTTGCACTCCTTCCTATTAGTAATTTATGAACCAGGACAAAGTGGTTCTTGTGAACCCCGAGGTGCAGTGCGTTAATGCCAAGCATTTCACTTCGTTTCCAGTCCAGACGCAGTCGGCACTCCTCCGGCTGACCGTAGCTATTTCCTGACGGAGACAGTTTTATGGGACTTCTAAATTTATATGTGCAATGAACAATTACAAATTTTACTCGGGTGGGCGTATGTGATAGAAACTAAATGAGAAACTGCAAGGAAAGATCGGCTATAACTACACAGACATTATTACTTTCTCTACTACGTACAGTAAGTAGGGGAAGTATTGTATTCCACCCAAAAATTCGATACCGAGATTTCACCGGAAATACATGTTTTGAGACCCCTGAATCCAAACAAAAGCATTTTTGGAAACATGTCCGTGTGTGTGTCTGTCTGTGTGTCTGTCTGTGTGTCTGTGAACAGCATAACTCAGAAACGAACAGTCGTATAAACACCAAACTTCGTATTTAGGTTCAGTATCTTCCAGAGATGCGACACGAAGGTTTTCAAGAAAATCCCCCCACCCCAGACTACCCTTTACATGGAACATTTTTCGAAAATTTTAATTTTCTCAAAAATGGCTCTAACGATTTTGATTAAAATATTATATGTTTAAGATACTTTTATGACAAATAAAATGTATATCTTGAATTTTCTGGGAATGTCTCCAAAAGTATTCTTCATTGTGAACGTCTTTTGCATAACTGGTAAACCATAAGAGATAGACAAAATTTTACTACACAAAAAATGTAGATCGCATTAAAATACACAATTTATGTCATACACATTTTTTTTGTTGAGTGAACCATTTTCGAGATATTGCTTGTTATTCCCTTAAATTTTTCAATACTTATTTTCTCAAATGGGAATTCGTTATTCATTTTTTGTCTTGGATATGCAAAGAGTATTAATCTGTGTCAAAGAGAATGGTGCTGCACCTAGCAACCAACTATTAAGAGATATGTATGTGCTTAAAAGGTACTGTATTTCCAAATTGCCCTTTTAAATATATATTCCCCTTACATCTACAAGAAGCTTAGCAATAAGATAGACTCTGCAAATGTTTATCTCGATTAACATGAAGTAGATGGAGAATAAGCGTTTGTAAAAATAGTTTGTACAAGAGTAGAGAAAGTCATGTGAGTGTAACACATGAGATTTTTTGTTATCTTTCATAGTTTAGAAATAAAAATGACTCTCTTGTCACACCGAGCTATAACGTCGCGCACTGCAACGTTTGACAAATGCGACCTGCAGAACTTTTACACGCGCAAGAACAAGATTCCATCCCGTCATAAGCACATTGCTGATGCGCACGGAAAAGTTACTCCAGTTTTAGATTACTAATTAGTGGGGAACAGCAGGAGTATAAAAAAAACTTCATTATAAGAAATTTGTAATGGATACGCTGGACTAGCAGAGACCAGTGCTCATTAATGTCTTATAACGCATGAATAAAAACATACGAATTATTAAAATTTAATTTAAGACCATATAAGCTTTATGCAGAAAATGGTATCACATTTATTGCCCATGTCACGGTGAATAATTAATTGCCTTAAAAGGACGGTTTAATCCCTATGCAGGCAATTAAGTTATTAACTAAAAGAGACCTTAAATAATCTTAAATCTTTCTTTGTGACCGCTGCAATGTTTCAAAACATTAGCCTCCTTCCACTTCCGCCCTTAGTAGTTGAAATATCAATTTTACTTACGACAAATTTAACCTGAATGTTATTTTATATAGTTACCGAATCAGAATATAAGTATGAAATAAATGTGTTCACTTTTTAGAGAGTTCTTCGCTGTCAGGATGGAGGCATTTGCAGTCCTGTTCTTCCAAGTGGAAGGACGTCTCCATTACTTGCGCGTGAACTTATCTACTTCGGTATTGTCTTCCTAAAGCTGAACTTTTAATTATTCTGGTTTCACTGGACCACAGTCACAATATTGACAAGACAATCACTCAAGTCTGTAGGAGAGATGACCATGAAATAATTAGTGAATTTCATCTCAATGAGACTGCCTCCGGCCGTCGTTGAGTGCTTTAATTCTACTAGTTTCTGTTTCTTCCAAAGACGGCTTATGATATGTCTAAATTCGAGTTTTAATTTGTGAATTTTTTTCCCAGCATGTCAAAAATTCCAGCCGGTTTTATAATTTAGTACGTAAGAAACCTAATCATATTTTGCGTAATGATCGGATATGACCTCTCGATCACTCATGTGCTGTCTCTGCCTTAGAGGTTTGGCAAGGCTCCAGTAAACCAATTTGGATGTCCCCACTATCACTTCTTAAATGTCGCTAGTCCTTATAGCACTTTGTTTATGGTGAGTAGGTATTCTGGTCACTTCTCTATGCAATCACTGTAGATAAAGAAAATGTCTTCTTTAAAACCAGACAAGATTTTAGCAACGTTCTCTTAGAAATTCATATCGTATACTGGAATTGAAATACATGTATGAGTACTCAAAGACATTATCTGTAAAATAAATTCGAACATAAATTGAAACGTAATTTGCAAAATTTATGTTATAATACTTTAAATAAAATCTTGAATTTAATGCATTACTGCTTTTAGAGCTTTATGAACACTCTATGATATCAGATACTCCCATTATAAACAAATTAAATTATAACTAGGTAGCATTTACTCATGCACCGTCATCACAAATGTAAAAGTACAAAAATAAGTCAGTAATTAAATATAAATTGTCTTTTTTCAAGTTGAGATCTAATGATAAGGTAATTTCAGTTTGCATAACAATTCTACTATTCTGAATTCTATAATGAGACATCTCCATTTCTTTCAAATTTGTATTTGTCAACAAAAAGGAGGAAGATATTCCTGTTAGCAATACAAAGAAAAGTCAAGCAGCGTGATATAAACTCAATGATAAAATTGAGAAACAGCACTTATCTGATGAAAAGAACACATATCCAATACATCAACTGAATATCTTGAACACAAGTTGTTACTCTTTACATTAGAATGCAATGAAATGCTGTATAAGTGTAGAAAGTGACGGAACTAGTGTCTTTTCTCATTACATTTATATCTCTAAATATATAGCTAATGAAATAAA
The DNA here is from genome assembly GCA_030765065.1 of Deroplatys truncata. Taxonomy (NCBI): domain Eukaryota; kingdom Metazoa; phylum Arthropoda; class Insecta; order Mantodea; family Mantidae; genus Deroplatys; species Deroplatys truncata. The sequence goes on along the minus strand of CM060984.1, from coordinate 137,912,013 downwards.
TCATAACTCAGTTTGTGATGGCAATGACCATTTGTTTCTCCGTTATAAATATGATTCATTTTTGCATTAAATGTGTTAATCCAGCGCTTGTAATCTAGCGCGTGTTTATGAGGTTGAACTTAAGACTCTTAGCAGATGCAAAACATTTAGATTCCCAATGGCTCTAGACACTTTTTTAAAAACCTAAAACAGTTTTCACATAGAAAATGTAAAATAAACGCGTTATAAGTGTTTCGTTTTTATATTTGTGAAACGTTTGGAAAATATGCATTAATCAAAGATTCAACTGACTGAGATACAAAATAATTAATCAAGGATATCATATAAATCGCTGTGAATTTCATTTCTCAAACCAAATTTCTAAATACTTGACTTAAAGATGAGTACCTTGACCTACTCACTCTTATAAATTGTGTGTTCTGTTGCAGAAAACCAAAAGCGAAACATAAGAATAGAGACGCTGCTGCGGCGCAATGAACTCGCCGCTGCTGCTACTGGCCAGTCTGGCCGTATGCATCGGTCTGCTGAAAGCTATTTCTGTTCCTGTCTCATACGACGATCCAAGTAAGTATACAGTGAATATAAATGAAGCATAAGAGGACATTTCCAAGGCTTATTATTATGTCAGAGCTAGATCAAGCGTAAAAGATTGGCAAGCCTTCATAAACTCACTGCTGTTACGCTAGATCAAACTGAGTGCATCTACATGCCGAAGGCCAAACAAGACATTTTGGCAAAGAAATGCCATATATGAATACTGAATTAAAGTGTTACTTCCCTCAAGTTATATAATTTGAGGCTCTTCCTTATAGCTGATTCAAACGTTTTAAGTATTTCTGCTTTATTGGCCTTCTTACTGCACATTAATTCGTTTTATCAGTCCAACAGTTTAGTAGCAAAGAGAGCTGTAATACATAATTACTTTATTGCTTTCCGGAAAAGATTAACTCTTAGCAAAAGTTTGTATTTTGTAGAAGCAATCTGCACCACAGTATCCCAAAATTTATGTGCACTTTATGGTTATATTTCTGAACACCATTAATGGAGAATTTATCCGTGGTTTAATGCCTATAACAAACTTCCACATGTTTTAACGATGTACTAAATCAACATCCATTATTCTGGCTTACTAAGAAATTCTGTTGTTCTTCATAATATTACATTCAAGCATTTTGTGCAATTACTTTACATTACATATATTGCATGTTATTAATTATTTTGCTGTTGAGAATGGATGTTACTGTAGAAGTGTTGTATACTTACAATAACACTGCTCAAAGTCAAATTAGAAAGATAGAAGCGTTAAGTTACCACAGCAATGAATGACTTACCGTTGCTAAATGTCCTTTCCTTCCTGTGCTTCCGTTGCTAAATGTCCTTTCCTTCCTGTACTTTTACTGCACAGCGTAGCAGGTTAATAGCGCGTATTGCGCACAAAAGTTGACTATTTCACAAAAATGCGATTTCAAGTCCAAGCATGACTTATTATGATTGTTGTTGTTGTCGTTGTTGCTGCTGTTGGTATAACGCGGCAGCTCTTGGCGCTACAGTCAGAGTCAGAAAATATGGCCAAAAAGATAATGTGGTGAGTGTACTTCCTCCTGCCGGCCTCTGAGAATTGCTATTTTATCATAAAGCTTTTTTTTCAATTCGTCCTTATTTCGTTCTTATATATCTAAATTTTAACAACAAAAAATTTAAAAAATGACAATTGAGTCTTGTGTGAAATGCCTCACGTGATGAAAAGTTAGATACTTTAAACTTTTAAATTTAGCATATTGTTCTCGAATAAAATTTTTTGCAATCAAAGATAAACATTTTGTAATAATGAAGATTTCTTTTAAAAATGCACTAAGCAACACATTTAATTTTCAGCAAATCAATCATGTGTTAAATTATTAATGCCTTAAGGTAATGCATCTGTGAAATTTATCAAAATTTGTGTAAAATTAAAACATTAAATATTTTCATACCAAAATAATATGAATTCTAAATTTTAAGAAAACATATAGTTTTCTACTTGGTGCACTTAAACTACCAATTAAATAAAACTATAAATGGACAGACGCATGCTTATTATAAAAAGCATGCCCAACTTCAAATCTGGTTTTGTCGCAAACCTTTTTCCACTCAAAATGCTTCAAACGATGCAATTGTTTACTGTTTTATTTTCAAAATTGTTTTACTGCATTTCAAAATTATCTTAAAAAGTACATTATATATTTTTAAAGTAATTCTCCAATTTTGAGAAATGAATAATTAATTTTTTGAAAAAATCAAGAATTTTGGAGAGTAAAAAAAGCAATGACCTTTCTTCAATAATTAGGGGTTAACAAAAATCTTATATGATAGATCTACTTTTTCTAAATTCATTTACTGTAAAACCTGAATATTTGATATGAATATTTTTAAAAAAAGCTTCGTGTGGAGCATTTTATTAGAAAAATGAGTTTACACTATAAAAAAAATCTGATGTGTTACACTCACATGACTTTCTCTACTCTTGTACAAACTATTTTTACAAACGCTTATTCTCCATATGCTTCATGTTAATCGAGATATCGAGATGTCAATCTTATTGGTAATTTTCATGTAGATGAAAGGGGAATATGGTAGGTTTTAAGCGATAGTCAAATATTTTAACGCTGGTTGCTATGTGGCGCATTCCATTCTCTTTGCACGTCCAGGACATAAAAAATCTGATGTGTTACACTCACATGACTTTCTCTACTCTTGTACAATCTAATTTTACAAACGCCTATTCTCCATATGCTTCATGTTAATCGAGATATCGAGATGTCAATCTTATTGGTAATTTTCTTGTAAATGCAAGGGGAATATGGTAGCTTTTAAGCGATAGTCAAATATTTTAACGCTGGTTGCTATGTGGCGCATTTCATTCTCTTTGCATGTCCAGGACATAAAAAAAATGAATAACGAATTCGAGAAAAAGTATAAGTATTGAAAAATTTAAGAAAATCACAAGCAATATCTCGAAAACGGTTCACTCAACAAAAAAAATGTATATGACATAAGTTGTGTATTTTAACGTGATCTACATTTTTTGTGAAGTAAAATTCTGTCTATCTCTTACGGTTTACCAGTTATGCAAAAGTCGTTCACAATAAAGAATACTTTTGGAGACATTCCCAGAAAATTCGAGATATACATTTCATTTCTCATGACATTATCTTAAACATATGATATTTTCATCAAAATCGTTAGAGCCATTTTTGAGAAAATTAAAATTTTCGAAAAATGTTCCATGTAAAGGGTAGTCTGGGGTGGGGGGATTTTCTTGAAAACCTTCGTGTCGTATCTCTGGAAGATACTGAACCTAAATACCAAGTTTGGTGTTTATCCGACTGTTCGTTTTTGAGTTATGCTGTTCACAGACACACAGACACACACACAGACACACACACACACAGACACACACACGGACATGTTTCCAAAAATGCTTTTTTTGGATTCAGTGGGTCTCAAAACATGTATTTCCAGTGAAATCTCGGTATCGAATTTTTGGGTGGAATGCAATACTTCCCCTACTTACTATACGTAGTAGAGAAAGTAAAAAATCTGATGTGTTACACTCACATGACTTTCTCTACTCTTGTACAATCTAATTTTACAAACGCCTATTCTCCATATGCTTCATGTTAATCGAGATATCGAGATGTCAATCTTATTGGTAATTTTCTTGTAGATGCAAGGGAAATATGGTAGCTTTTAAGCGATAGTCAAATATTTTAACGCTGGTTGCTATGTGGCGCATTCCATTCTCTTTGCATGTTAAGGACATAAAAAAAATGAATAACGAATTTGAGAAAAAGTATAAGTATTGGAAAATTTAAGGAAATAACAAGCAATATCTCGAAAACGGTTCACTCAACAAAAGAAATGTATATGACATAAGTTGTGTATTTTAACGCGATCTACATTTTGCGTGTAATAAAATTTTGTCTATCTCTTATGGTTTACCAGTTATGCAAAAGTCGTTCACAATGAAGAATACTTTTGGAGACATTCCCAGAAAATTCGAGATATAAATTGAATTTCTCATGACATTATCTTAAACATATGATATTTTCATCAAAATCGTTAGAGTCATTTTTGAGAAAATTAAAAATTTCGAAAAATGTTCCATGTAAAGGGTAGTCTGGGGTCCCCCCACCCCATCTCTGGAAGATACTGAACCTAAATACCAAGTTTGGTGCTTATCCGACTGTTCGTTTTTGAGTTATGCTGTTCACAGACACACAGACACACACACACACACACACACACACACACACACACAGACACACACACACGGACATGTTTCCAAAAATGCTTTTTTTGGATTCAGGAGGTCTCAAAACATGTATTTCCGGTGAAATCTCGGTATCGAATTTTTGGGTGGAATGCAATACTTCCCCTACTTACTATACGTAGTAGAGAAAGTAAAAATGAATAACGAATTTGAGAAAAAGTATAAGTATTGGAAAATTTAAGGGAAGAACAAGCAATATCTCGAAAACGGTTCACTCAACAACAAAAATGTATATGACATAAATTGTGTATTTTAACGCGTTCTACATTTTTTGTGTAGTAAACTTTTGTCTATCTCTTATGGTTTACCAGTTATGCAAAAGTCGTTCACAATGAAGAACACTTTTGGAGACATTCCCAGAAAATTCAAGATATACATTTCATTGGTCATGACAATATCTTAAACATATGATATTTTAATCAAAATCGTTAGAGCCATTTTTGAGAAAATTAAAATTTTCGAAAAATGTTCCATGTAAAGGGTAGTCTGGGGTGGGGGGATTTTCTTGAAAACCTTTGTGTCGCATCCTTGGAAGATACTGAACCCAAATACCAAGTTTGGTGTTTATCCGACTGCTCGTTTCTGAGTTATGCTGTTCACAGACACACACACACAGACACACACGGACATGTTTCCAAAAATGCTTTTTTTTGGATTCAGGGGGTTTCAAAACATGTATTTCCGGTGAAATCTCGGTATCGAATTTTTGGGTGGAATACAATACTTCCCCTACTTACTATACGTAGTAGAGAAAGTAATTAATATTTAAATAGCCATGCAAGCTAGAATTTTAAAACATGACAAAAGCATTACGGTTATTGTATCTAATAAGTAGCATAAACTTCAAGAAGGTATCTTACATCCGTGGGTTTCCCAATTTTCACAGGTGCATTATATTACATCCAAAACTATAATACTTAATATCAAGAAAAGGCTTATTATATTTCTTCATCAACGTTTAAAGAAGATATTGAAAATCTGAAAGAAACTGAACAAAAATTACATAATTTTAAATCTTCCCAAAAGTAATAAAACAAGATTAGGAGGTAATCAAGTTTTAACATTTTACACAGTATTTGCAGACACCTACGCATGTCCATTTAAGCATCGCGTTTGGGCATTTAATTGGCCCTAAAGACAAAACCGCGATTGGATCCTTATTCTAGCATGTTTAAAATTATTTCCATGAACATTTTAAAAAAGTTTTTTTTTTTTTAAATTTTGCCAAAAATTCAGTATCGATTGATTACTCTTTAATCGCAAAATATAGCAATTGTTTTTTCTGATATGTTCATAAGCTTTAGCTTTTGATCCAAAATGGGGTGATGTTGCTTCTGAAACCTTTGCTTTTCTCCACCTTTTTCTTTCATTAATGAGGTGATAAGTGATTACATTTCACACCATTACGTTTCTTACCATAATGTCAGAATCCTCACACTATCATTTTAAAAGAACATATTTTAGAAAATTTCCTTTCTTTTAAGAATGCATAGCTTTGTTCTTCAGAGCAAGCATTTTCATATATACCAGGCATTCAGGACCGTAATATAATTGTGCGATATGATAGAAACCAACTGAATTATCCATCCTCTCATCGAACCCCGTGGTAAGTAAGATATTCATTGAGATTATAACCACACGGGTGGTCGAGATCGTTAAATCACGGACTCAGAAACGGGAGGTCCGCGTTCAAATCCAACCAGAACCAACGTCCCTGACTGAGGCTTTTTCCAGGTTTTCCTCAGTCCTCATAACTGGCAAATGCCGGGAAGGTACCCTAAACTTAGGCTTGAAACGTTTCTCTTCTAAATTTCTTTTCTTCAATAATCATTTTATTTCATATACCATCATTGTCCACCGCCTGTGGTATCGTATGTCGTAAGAAAGGGCATTAAACACTACAAAAATTGAGGTTATAATTCTTCATTCGCTTTATTATCTAATATAGATATTATATTTGCATGGGCTCTTTTATCCTATATTTACCAATTTTCCGCAACCTGGGTGTACTTAGTTGAGATTAGTGTAAAACAGAGCAAGTTTGAACTGTATATTCAGTCGTTTAAACTTCTTTTTTGTGCTCTATCGCCTGATTTCTTGTAAGAACCTTGCTGCACTTTGCAATGCATTTACAGCTCTGAACAATTTATTGCTGGTTCGTAACACTTTGGTATATTTGATTATTGCAGCATGCGGAGGACCCCAGCCTACCAAGACGTTATTGTGCTACTATGAAGGCAGCATCTCTCTGGAAAGGGTAGATTCTTGTCTTTGTACTCACGTTGTGTTCAGCGGCAACATAACAACTGTACGCTCCAACAACTTCACCGTCAGTTTGACTGCAGGTTTGTACCAGTATTAGATCATATGTACAGAGATAATTGCTTGTTTATGTGAAAAAAGTGATGAGGTATTCACGTTTTATAACACGTGAGGTGTTAACGTTGCGTCGTCGACATTTCTCTTAAAAACTAAGAACGGATAAATTCTAATTTAATTTATTTCAAATTTTTTTTTCATATTTTATGTTTATCCAACTTCTGTTCCTTTATCTATTTATAAAAATGAACTGTTGAAATAGAAAGTAGTAGGTAAGGTGCATTTAGTTTAAACTCCAGTTTAAAGTGCCTGTTTTCGGCTCTCTACGAAAGCGAATTACATTATTAAAATTCCTTTTAATTACAAATGGTTTAAATATATAACAAAATGGCAAAATGTAGGAAGTTGGAAAAATTAGACACTATAATTGACTTAAATACGTTTAAAATCTGTAGAATGTTAGTATTAAAAAGTTAAAATGGAAGTGTTCAACTTTGGTAAGTCCCTACTTCTGGCCTGATTGGTCAAATTTATATCTTTAAATGCTGTTCTATTTTGAGGAAAGGTAGGTGCAGAAACTGATCAATTTCGCTGAATATTATACTGCTTTTATCTCAGATATATAATTCAGGAAATTCTATACGAGCCACTTAAGTCAAGTCACATAAATGTCAAATTCCTGAGAGATTTGGCAATGTCGTATACATAGGTGTCTATTATGTTCATAAGCAGCTGAGGTTACTGCTTACTGTCTATGTAAGACGAAACTCCTAATTCTAGATTATCTCTCTATGTTCTTTTACATTTACTTTGATGACAAATGACCTCGCACCTGTTACTATTTTATTTGTCTGCATTGTAGAAACACCAGGTTGGGGGGGGGGGGGAGACGAGAATATATCTCAAATCAGCAGGTCTGCTATTTTACAATACCAAATTTAGTCGTATATAATAATTCTAGGATTCGTATTTATTTGTCTTGGTTTAAAATATCACCTCTCACAAAACTGAATTTTTAATAATCTGAGATAATATGAAATGCACGCATTTCATAAAATTTGGTTCACACAGTTCTTAGGTTTTAGAAATAAAAGTTATTGATACTCCAATGAAAGTCTTGCGGTGAAAAATCTGTTTAATCGGCCCCACATTCACATGAAAAAATAGGAACCATGTTTCCATTCAGCAGTGCTAGCATGCTTATTGGCAAGCAGACGAGACAAGGAATAAAGCACATGGTCTCAAATCCCATGTTTCAATGTGAAGCACTCCAACATTAGATTTTTCTTGGTGTATGATGGCAAACAAGTAATGCGGGAAATAGTCAATGAAGCATAGTTAAGTTCCATTTTCGGCATTGTTTTCAGTTTGAAACACGTAAATTTCGACATAGTATTAAATGATAATATTTTAGTAGATTTAGCTTCCCAGTGTAATACTTTTCAAGCTGCTCAAATATTAAAAATACGGTTCATTGACCATTGTTTCTCTAAACGTTCTGCGCTTAACCTGAAATTTTCACTAACATAGTTGCAAAACTGTATAACATGCAATATTTTGTGTGCCAAAGGAAGCAAACATTTTTTTAAAAAACATAAACTTTCATTTTGAGGTGGACAGTGAAAGCGTAAAGTATTAATCCAACATATTGCAAACAAAATAATTATCTCATTGATTACATTTCTATGGATTCTCATGAAACAAAAACACCAACTTTTCGAGCTTTTGGCTAATATTTCCAGAATGAATCGCCTTAGAATGAATCAAGAATATTTTAATGTATGTCATTTTGCTGCTGTGTTCTTTTTAATTTGCGCAGCATCTTTTCAAGGCGATTTGAGAGCAAAACAATGGGACGAATAGTTGAAGGCAAGTGGTCATGTTGTTGCCAATTGTGAAGCATCTTCATCGGAATTTCCACAATATGTTCATTCAGCGAACGCTCAGCAGGAGGTGCAGTACTTCCTGTATAGTTAACTTGGAGGAAACGTTCATTAAATCTCAAGCCCAGCCACACATTTATTCCGGTATGCGCGTTGCCCACTTCAACTGCGTGGATAAGGGCGGCACCACAAACACGTGCCAGAGAAAAGAAATGCATTCGCACTTTGGCCTCCGCGTCCTCCAGCTGGATTTGGCCGACGTCCGAAAAGGCAAGCGGAAAAAAAAGAAAGCACCCGTATTTCGGTGGGCCTGGCCAACACTTCCTGGCATTGCTCAACGTAGTTCATTATCCTCTGAGAGGAATCTCCACCTTCATGTCCAGCAACTGTCATCTCCTCTGGAAACATTCTAGGTTACTCATCGAAGTATTAACAAAATTCGACAATTATGTTGTCACAAAACTAATTTAAACTCTTTGGCGCTAATGTTAGTAACTTCGGACTCTTGCTCTCTTTGAAGGTTGTTCAAGATAACTTAATCGTCTAATGGCATGATGTTGCACAGTCATACAAACAAATGTAAGCACTTATTCAAATAACCATAAAAACAACGAATTACTAAATTTAGACGTGATTCTATCATAGCACTATCATTTGTAACTTTCATACCTAAAACATATATTGCATGTTTCTGCACGTGCTGTTTTTATTTTGTGCTGCTACAGAAACGTGCACTGATGTTAAATTCTTTGAACACTGTCCACACAGCCCGATATATTTTAAAAACCTTCAGATCTACCTATAGTCAGCTTGTTTTCTGTCCTATCTTGTTGTAAACTTTACAATAATTTATTTTAATTCCACTGCATTAGTTTTCAAAAACGTTGGTATATTAATATATATGAAATGAGACTACTGATCGTTTCAAGGACGTAAGCAGGCACGGGTGGACTTAACTTATTTAACAAGAAAACAGAAGGACGCATTGATGACAGTTTCAAGAGGCACCGAGACGTGTTGTTTTCCTATGTGGCTCATCGAAGTACTGCAAGAAGAAGAAAGAAGTGATGCACGATATGAGTACACATGTGTCAGTATAGCTTCTCTTCTACTCAAACCGAGCGAGGTGGTGCCGCGGTAACGTGTGCAACTCGCATTCGGGAAGTTCCGGGTTCGATCCCCAGCGATTGTCCACTCTGACCCATGGGTTTTTTGTGATTTCCCCGGGTCGACAGCCAAATGCTGGTATGGTTCATCTTCTACCACGACCTTCCTGCCCATTATCTTCTTTGTCATCTGTTTCAGGGTTATAGAACCAGGCGACGCTGTTCGGCGGGTTGCACCTGGGTGGTGGCTGTGCGCTCTATAGACGTTTCTTCCCTGTTCGTCGTTGCGGGACTGTTCGTTAGGTCTCTCCTCCAAGTGGGTTCTGTGGCTTGTGGGTGGGGCCGGGACGGGACGGGCCGGGCGGCGGCGGATGCATTCGATCTGGAAACTTTAGGGACCCCGTCCATGTTTGCACCCGTCGTCATCCTCTGTTAGCCCTTCCTGTCTCTCCCCTCATCCCTCCCTCTCTCCCAGGGGTGAGCTCTCCCCCGGTTGCGGGGGCTCCACCGTTCGTCCGTATCTTTACCTTTGCTAACCCTCAAGGAATTAGATACTAACAGCACGTGCATGGGGAGACGATGTAGCGCCTCAGCGGATCACCGGGGGCGGCGGGTGTGGGGCCACCCCTAAAACGCTGGTCTTTTCGCACCAAGGCAACTACGTTATCACAACAGTAGTGCTTACTTACCTACTATGCCATTCTATTAATGTTAATGCTTGTTTAAAGCCGACTCTAGGCCTAGATACCGTCATAGGAACGACCAGTTCATTAGCCTGTAACTAATGCTACATGTTATGATTCTTCTAAACACTCTATTTGTAATTGCTTCTATGCTATAGTTCTGTTTGACTGCATATACGAAAAGAAAGATGAAAAACGTTCAGAAGTATGGTACTGAATGGTTTAGTGATTCTACATATATTTATGAAATCTTCTGAAAAGAGAATGTACTGCTTGGAGTCTTATCACTAGCAGATTAGTGACAGACTAGTCACTACAAAAAATGCATTGCGTAACCTTTCTAAATTCTATGCTTAAATACTGCTGAATATGAAATTTATTTTAATAATTGGCTTAGTTTACTAATGCGCTCAGTACTCCGTGTAACACAATTTTTCAATAACATCATACGCAGTGATGGGGCAAACCTGCACTAAAAATATTGCCTTAGTTAAATTACGAGTTTAAAATTTACACTGTGATTGCGACCCATGCTTTATCACCCTATTTTCTTTATGCTAGTTTGTAGTCTATTAACAAATGTCACTTAAGAAAAGTTTCCTTTCGGCTTCAAATTTTAATGCAAACATATTTGCATTAAACAGATGAAGCAACGGATGAAAAGTATTTCAGGACTATTTCATGAATTTGATACTCCCCATTGTTTATACATACGAATATGTAAATTATTATTGTTTTCTACTGGCTGAATAACTTTTAGCATAAATAATGCTGCCAAGCTTAGCCCAGCATTTTGTTGCATGCTGAAATCGCAGAAGGTTATTATCACATTAAGGCGTGCTTTTTGCGCATTACCGACAAGTGTATTATTAAAGGGCTTAAGCAAGCATAGCTTCTATTATCACAGGCTAACGAAATGTTAATTTAGCAATGAGTAACATTATAATAGCTTGGATAACCCTACAAGTACGGTTATATGAGCAGTAGGAAAACTTCCCTTTTCAAGTTTCTGTACTAATATTAACCCTTATGTGGCCGTCATCTACAACTTAGTTTGCCTTCTTCCCTCGCAACGACATCTATATGCTTTGGAATGTATTTTCTATCTTCTGAGTCTATACTTATGAATTGGATGGTTTTTATTTTGGGGGCAAAAACGATTTTGGATTTGCTATTTAGACAAAATACTCATATATATGTATTGTGCAGCTATTATTTGTCTCGTTTAAGTTTTCAATAAGTCTTCTAGCCCATATATTTGATATATTAGGTTTTCATTCCTGTCAACACTTTTCTCACTACTGCTATATGTAAATTGTTGACCGAACGGGAATAGCCGTTCGCATTTCTTTAATTAAGGTAGCAAAACAAGTTAAAATAATTTAAATTAAATTTTACACAGAAAAATAGCTCTGCTAATATTATATAAACTACAGTATTCTTTCTAGTAGAATGTACTTGGAGACTGGGAAGTGCAATATGACAAAATTCGGTATGTTCTATCTTTAATGAAAAAACTTATGTGATTCATCCTGTTTCGGAACATATATATATATATGGTTTAATGGTCGTTTTAAACACTTGGTTCTTTCAAAAAAACATTTAAATGGATTTGCGTCGCTTTAAACCCCCTTTTGCTAAAACTTTTAATATCTCAAAGCGTGTTATCTGCTGAAACGCACTACAAGCTTCATCTGAGGAGTCCCAGGTCAAAAGGCATAGGATTGCAAATCAGGAGGCAGCGCAGAATGCATCCACTCATAATTGCTTACTCGGAATTTACTAATGTTATTCATACTTTTGAACTTAAAATTCAACTGAAATTATATCAAAACGACAGCGTTCCAAACATATATTCCTTTTTCTCAAAGACCGTAAATACTCCAAGTCTAACATTTTGCGTACTTGTGTGAAATAGTTTACAACTATTTTTATATTTTTAAGTATAATTCATCTTAAAATTTTGAGGATTTTGTTTAAAAAATTAGTTGGAAACTGTGGTTCATTGTATTCACAGAGAGAGAGAGAGAGAGAGAGAGAGAGAGAGAGAGAGAAAGAGAGAGGGAATGTTAGAACAGAAATACTATTGGCAATTTTATTTCCTTAGTTCGGTGGATGAGGCAGAATGTTTAATAACAATTTCGGCTCCTTGTTTCAACCGGTTTCTGAGAGAAAGGAATCTTAAGATTTCAATTGTTTTTCCTTTATTTAGTTTTCTTTAGCGCCGGCTGGAAAGCAAACATAGACAACCAGCTGAAAGAGTTGAAGGGACAATATCAATGAGACTGCGGCTCTTTCAGAGAAAATAAATTATGAAGCTCATTGCGCCTTTAAATTAGGCCACTGCTTAGCTCAGTCTGTAAGGAGAAAATCTAATTCAACCGCTGTCGGTGTAGATGGGCCATCTGGTAAATTTTTTGTGAAAAAATAGGCAATGTAAAGAGTAAAAATTTAAGATTATCCATTACACTATTCACTTACCTTCGTATCTAGTATCAAATTAGGTAAACCAACTAATATAAAATGCTGGAACTTCACTGAAATTTCGCTTTCCTCCTACTATAATTAACCACCGCTAAATATGTATATCAATCTTTGGAAAAGAATATTATAGATCCATAGAATCGACTAATATGTGAAATTTTAGGAAACAATACAGTAAGTTTAGAATTAGGAAATATCAGAGTAATGTGTTTCGTCTGAAGCTCGCGGAAGAATAATCGCACATTTAATATTCACCCACACACACGCGCGCGCGCTTGTATTTATGATTAAAATTTGTATATCCTTAGTATTATGACTTTAATAAAGTCAGTTTTTCAGTCTAAGCTCCCGATTCTTTTGTAGCTTCTTTGCTTTGGCTGAGCAGCTGGATATTCGTCAGCTCTACGCCATAGCTGCGGGAATTGGTTCGCCTTTAGTATAGATTACCCGTTGTACAACTCAACCAGTCATGTGATGTTGGACTGTATGTAGTACATTCCTATAGTATGCAAAGGAAGCTGTGCATTTCAACCGCAAATACGCCGAGATTTCACTGCAAATACACATTTTGAGGTCTCTGAGTCAAAAAAAGCATTTTCAGAAAAAGGTTCGTGTATATTGGCCAATGTGTCTATCCACGTGTTCAACTGTGAACTGTGAACTTCCAAACAAAAATCGGCTAAATACCAAACTTGGTATTTAAGTTCAGCATCTTCCAAGAATACGACACAAATATTTTCAAGAAAGTTTCCTTGTCTCAAACTACGTTTTTCATGGAAACACTTTTGCTATTCTTTATTTTCTCAAAAAAGGCTCTAAAGATATTAATTGAAACCTCATTAACATATTGACATGAGAAATAAAATGCACATCTTAAATTTTCTGTGAATGGCCTGTGAGGTCCCCTTTATTTGAATGAATTTTTCAGAGCTTTGCATTACAAGAAAACCTTAGAAAATACATAAAAACTTACTACAAAAATAATCTAGAGATCAATAATCTAGGTCACAATTTCATACTTTTTCGTAATGTTTTCAAAATATTTCATGTTGAAATATTCCATGCTAAACGTCACCTAAAGGACATGATTGAAAGTTTGTAATTCTTTCTCTTTTCCCATTCCTTTGTTTCCATACCAAGACTATAAAATTAAAGCTAATATACTTCATATGAATTGCTTGTGCTCCTTGAATAAGCATTTTAATATTGTTACCGCATATTATTAATAATCATGTTTTTCATAATGTGAAACCATTCCTAAGCACTTAATTTCTTAAACAATAAAAAAATTATGATGCGTTGCATTCACGTGAACTTCTCCACTCACTCTTCTACAAGCCATTCATACAAACTTTTTTTCATTTCTTTTATTTTTTATTGTTTCATTTCTATAGCCTCTTTAACATCTATGGTCATCTTGGGGGCTTCGCCTTGAGAAAAAACTGATGACATTATTACTCGTTAAGCTGTACATTTTCTTAACGTTGGTTTTAAATACTTCTTATTATTAAACACATTCACATTCACTCCCACGTTTATACTTCCAGATTCTGTAGAGGATAGGGAATGATTCTGGTTAAAGAAAAAGTCTCCGTCCCAGCAGAGATTCGAACCCGGCCATAAAATGCCTTACCACTAGACCACAGAGGAAGTATATCTATTTCTTGTTAATCTAGATAAAATTTCATTACACATTTACAGATTTTGTTGTAGGTATAAAGGAGGATACAGTAGGCTAAAGAGACAATCAGATTTTCAAAATTCGGGTCGCTTTGCGATGACTTTGAAATTCCCGAGAGAAAATAAACGAACAGAGATTGACTACTTGAAAAAGTATGTATTTGAAAATTCAAAGCAATAATAAAGAGTATCTCGGAAATAGTTAACGTCACAAAATACTCTATTTGACATTAAGTGATGTTCTGACCATTTTTATCTAGTAAGATTTTGTCTACTTCTTACGCTTTATTAATTACACAAAATTTATTCAGAATGAAAATGACTTCCCAGACTACTCGCACAAATTTCAAGATATGCATACATTTGTCATTAAAATATTTTAAACATATGGTATTTTAACCAAAAACATGAGCGTTTTGAGAAAATCAAATATAGCGAAAATCTTTCCATATTAAGAGTAGATTGGGATGGGGTAAGGGATTCTCTTGAAAATCTTCGTGTCTCATCCATGGGAGATATTGAAGCTAATTTCTTAATTAATAAGGAAGTTAATTACTACGTTTTTATTTAACCGACTTCTGTTTTTCTGTTATGTTGTACATCAGTAAAATGAACAAACAAACAAAAAAAAACCAAAGCAAAAGAACATATCTTACATTCACATGATTCTCTCTATTCTCTATCGTTTATTCATTTTAACCGCTGACCTTTGCAGGAATAGTTTCATTACATGTCTCGTTGTAAGTAGGTACAAGGGAATGCAGGAAACCGCAACGATAGTCAAATATTTAAAGGCGGCTCTCTGTATGCTGGCCTTGAAGTTGCATTCTATTTCCATGATATCAAGAGAAACAATGAACAGCGGCAGCACTTTAGAAAACTGATGGGTATTGAAAAATTCAAACCACTCTCTTTCCATGTCATCGGAGAAATAACTGAATAGTGACACTCGTTAAAAACTGACAAGTGTTGAAAAATTCTAACCAGTAATAACGAATATCTCGGAAATGACTGTTCCCACAAGAAAGTTATTTGAAACAAAGTTTGTGTTTTAAAAAATGTTTTTGTGACGTTTTTGCCTCCCTTATGGTTTCCCCGTTATACAAATTAATACAAAATTATTTCCGATCGAAGAGGACTTCACAGGCTATTCCCAGAAAATTCAAGATATACATTTATTTGCTAAGTAAATATACTAAATATGTGGTATTTTAATCAAAACCCTTAGAGCCATATTTGAGAAAATCAAAACGGTAGTTTGGGGTAAGGGCATTTTGTTGAAAATCTTCGTATCACATCCTTAGAAGATACTGAACTTAAATACCGATTAGTGTGGTATTTATCCGACATGTATTTTTGGAGTTTGCTCTTCACAAAAACATAGACAGAAGGACAGTCACACATATAACCTTTTTCTAGAAATGCTTTTTTTTAGTTCAGGGGTCTCAAAACATGTACTTCTGGTGAAATCTCGACATAGATTTTTTGGGTGGAGTACAATACTTCCAATACTTCCTCTTACCTACGAGGTACATGGTAGAGTAAATAAAAAAGAATAAGAAAAATGTTGTAAGCAACGTGGAGAGAAGAATCACCTTTTATATCAATACTTGATTATAGATATGTGTGAACTTGTCATTGGTAGAGAAAATCGTGTGAATATACCTATCACATCAGTTTTTTTCCTTGGTAACCATTTAACATCCGCTTAATAACTCAGATCGGCAGCTATGCTGAATGAAGTGAATGGAATGATGCTCAAAGGAACACGAGGACCATTGACCTGAGAGTAATTCTGACTCTTGTGTTATGAGAATGAGAGAAAACCCCAGAAAGGGACTCCAACTCGGTCTCTCCGGAAAAGAAGGCTTTCAGACCACGGAGATGGGTGTCCATATTCTAGAAAATTAAAATTGCTTCACGGCGTGTGGATGCAACACCCTGTAGAAGACGTGTGCTTTAGTTTTAAAAAATAATTATGGGGTAAAAGTTCTGTATGCCACTTGTTTGGCTCGTTGGTTTACTTTACATGATGCTACATGTAACAAAAGACTATCATATTTGCTGCATATTCTGACAAACATAATCACGTAAAATAAATAATTACTGTAATGTAATGTAACATTGTCAAAATTAATTGAAAATATTGATATAATCATTTGAAATGCTAAAACTCCTGTCGAAACTTATCCCGGTGCAAACTTGTTGTAGTAAAAGCCAGGCATCATTTAGGTTTTACGATAGTAATTTATAAATGCAATAAATTTAATTTTGAACGATTTTACTTTATCAGTATTTGAAGAATTGAATGCTAAAAATAAATCTTCTCTGGTTGCCTTGGGGAGTTACAAGAAATTAGAGAGATAGAGAGTATCCAATGAATAAGGTTACACACTTATACAATGTCAGTAATTAGGCAATGAAGTAAATCAAGCTGTACAACGAAGCTAATTAATTATTTATACTTCTTAATGAAGCCTAATCCTACATCTGCAGTCTCGGACAAAGCTGAAACATATATATATATATATATATATATATATATATATATATATATTTTTTTTTTTTTTTTTAAGATTTCGCTAAAGCGGAGTTACAAGAAAGTGAAGATTGTTTTAATGGAATCACTGCTATATCTATAATATAGATATAGATGCTTCTACGTGGATAAATTAGAGATATTTTATCCTGAGAACGTGTTCAGTTACAATTAAGCATAGAAGAACTGTGAAAGAGGTGTAATCTTTCACGGAGTAGAAGTAAATTAAACTTAGCGTAGATAAATGTAACGTTTAAAATTGTTTTTCCTTAATAAGCCAGTTCCTTTGATTTACAAAATTGTTATTTGACACCTCACTTTCTGGCGCTGTCTCCATTTAAGGATTTAATAAACCCGCTGAATACACCGAGCGGGTTTGCTCAGGCGGCAACGTCTGTGACCTGCATTCGGGAAGCCCCGGGTTCGATTCCCGGTGATCGCCCATTCTGACCATGGGGTTTTTCGTGGTTTTCCCCTGGTCGCTTAGGCGAATGCAGGAATGGTGTATTCAACATTTCTCCTTTCCCCCCATTTCCTCTCATTTCTTCTCTCCCTTTCACGTTTCAGGTGTGTTTTCTAGTCCTGTGGTGCTGGCGGTATCCGGCAGACGGCGTGAATGCTTGCGCATTGAAATGATCTTTCCCTGTGAACGCGAGAGTGCGTCGAGTTAGGGTCGTTTCGTCGCCTTCTCTCGAGATTCTTCGCCTCTACTGGTGCACGGATGTTCAAAACTGGAAATATTAGGGACTTCTGCGCGTCTTTGTGGGCCTGTCTGAGATCTCCTAGGCCCCTTCACCTCCTTCCTGCCTCCCCGGGAGTGCAGCCACAATAGTCCAAGTTGGTCGCAGCGCGCGAGGTGTTTCCCTCCGATAAACACATCTTACATCCTACACTGTATATACATTAAATGTGGATTAATATCTTAAATATACATTACCGTTTTATTGAGAATATACTGAAAGCTTTAAAAGAACTATATGTGGCACAAGCAGCAAATAAATAAACAACTGTTCTAGTAATAACATTACTGTGCATTAAGGTTTTTGTGTAAGGCATTTAGCTTAGGATTGAGTACTAATACTTTTACTTCTAAAACATTATAACTTCAGAACTATGGTCACAGCATAAGTTTACTTTTCAATTGCAAAATATTGCGACAACTTTCAATTTTGTTCCCAGGAAATATGTGATTTAATCTTTGCAAAAACTCGTTTTAAAATGTATTAAGATACATTAAGATTAATAATTTTATTAAACATTTAAATTGATAATTGAGATGGCTACAAACGGGATTTTGAAAGGACTGTGAAAACTAAATCGCTATGCTTAATTTCGCTAAAATGTTAATGTGTGTAATTTGTTTGATAACTTGAGATGTTTACACATTATGGACAGGGAGATAATTCTCACAATAAAAATGCTTTAATAGTAATGTTCAGCGTTATTGAACAGAACTGTAAGGTATCACAGCTTTGTAAGGGCGCCACGTGGTTTGAGCACATAAGAATATTTAGCTTCATCTTTGGAACATTACCCAACATGCAAGTTAGCAACTTTTCCGTTAGATTAGGTTGACGATGTATTCTGTGAGGCATTTCTAACGAACGTAAAAAAGAAAAGGGTTTGTATTTCCTTCTTGTATGAGTTAAAAACAAGGGTGCGGAATTGAAAAGTCTCCGGTGTTTATACATCATTGAACTTTCTATAGTTGTCAAATAACAAAAGCGAGAGTTGTCAGCTTGGAGCTTCAACTTCCTGATCTCTGATGACATTTCTATCACTTGCAGTTCTAGTTCTGCATGCATCCCGCTCTTAATGCGACAGTCATGTATATCAATTTACAGTCCAGTTGTAACGCTAATGAAAGGAGCAAAAAGTCCGGTTTACTATGGGAAAACTTTGCACGCCTGCAAGATGTCGTAACCGACCTCAGATGGACCACTTCCCACACTTGCCAGTGAATTATGGTAATGCTCTCTGGGCGGACGTCTGCACATCCGTTGCGAAATCTTCGATACCTTTTTGGTAACATCAAGAGCTGACCATAAAACTTCCCTTAATGACTGTTTACACGTTCGAAGCATATTGCATCAACCACTGATGGGGTCATCCTTGAACATTAGCATCCTTGATCGCCCACAGCTTCCAGAAGATTACTCAAGCTGAACTATGGCGTCTATTGAGGATCCGTCGAGATGTTTTCATGAAGAATGCTTTACCGGTTTGTTTTTAAAGAAGTTTGAGTTTTCAAATGTTTAAATTAAGCTATGCATCAACTTACATATCTGAAAAGTATCCTTTCCTGACTCGGAAATAAAAGAATTATCTCCTGTTACACATTCTGACGCTTACTGTAACTTCATCAGCGCTTTTATCATTCGAGATTTTTAAATTTTAGCAGACCTTAAGTAATTCTTTTCGGAAAATGCGTGCTGGAGCAGATTTATAAAGTCTACACTCTTGTCAAATACGTTCATTGACGTATTCATCACTAATAGAATATTAATAAGCGTAACTGTTGTGTGTCACTAGTCTTATTTCTAAACAATGGGCATTTTTAATCTAAAAAGAAACTTCAAGAGGTTTACAAGCAGTATCGAAGTCCATTTTCGAGATATTTTGAGTCTTAGAAATTATGTCACTGGAAACATAATCCTTTATAATATATCAAGAACCAAAAATATAAAATGACTATGACTTTCAGTTAAATAGTATAGCGTCAAATTCTTATAAGGGATGTGCATGATATAGCTGCTTGGGATTTTTCTGAAAATTCTACAGTGCGCAGAGCACGGAATGTTAGCATTAATAATGAAAATCTAAGATTCGATATCTCATTTAGTAACAATTATAGCTTTGGGACATTTTGATAGTATCAGTTTACGTACGATATGTAAACCATACGTGGACTCCACTTAACAAATTACCTCTATTATAGGTGCCAGTTTCGCAGTTTAATAATTACTTTTATCTTTACCAACTTCTTCTATCATCGTCTCAGTGCAATATGACTTCAACCGACACGTAAATAATTATTTTCATCTTTCATTTGTATACACCTTTTTAACTTCCGCGGATATAATAGCGGCTTTGATTTGAGAAACATTTGATGGGGTTAATAACTCTCTGAGCTGCATACTTTAACTTTGGATTTAATCGTTTTTCCCATTCTCGCATTCACTTCTGCATTCCTTCTCTCAGGCTCTGCGGAGGGTAGAGACTTTCCGTCACCTCAGCCGGAAATCGAAATCGGAACCTCTAGGTTGAGACAACAATTCCCACCACTCAACCACAGAGTCACTCAATAAAATTAGGTTTTAATTTTTAATTCGCATGTGGATAACCGAAATGTGGTGTTTTTTTGGATAGCATGAAACATTACCTACCTTCCATGACCGGGTGAACGCTTTCAAACAGTGTTGTTCGTAAATCGCAAAACTTGATAGTTTACATTTACGCTAATCTTGGTAGTTTTTTAGCGGTTCATGTAGAATTACAATTCTAATTGGGAACTCGGTGAACATCCCTTAGAGAAAAACGCAGGACAAACCTATTAAATCTGTAGCGTTCCAGAAAAAACCGAGAATTTAATATCAAAAATATTCTTTAGGAATTAATTGTTTAATATTAGTACAGTAGGAAATGCTTTGCTGTTCTATTTTCAAAGAGAAAATATTACCAATTAAGGGCGTTGAGTAAGTGATAATTTATACAGTTTCATTTATATTGAAGCTAACAGAACCTGATTATTACTTTCTCTACCACGTACTTACAAAAAGTAGGGGAAGTATTGTACTTCATCCAAAAGTTCAATGTTGATATTTCACCGGAAATATACTTTTGAGGCTCCATGAATCCAAAAAAGGCATTTTAGAAAAACAAATATCCGTGTGTGTGTATGTATGTGTGTGTGTCATTCGTTTCTGAGCATAAATCAAAATGAAAAGTCGGTTAAATATGAAACTTTGTATTTAAGTTCAGAACCTTCCAAGGATACGACACGAAGATTTTGAAGAAAGTACCTTCATCCCAAACCATCCTTTACATGGAAAATGTTTCATTATTTTTGATTTTCTCAAAAATGTATTTTGTTTAAAATTTTGTTTTTGTTATTTTCATGACAAATAAAATGTATCCGTTTAGTTTTCTGGTAAAAGCATCCTCTTTATTTTGAAATAACTTTGTATAATTGGTAAACCGCAAAAGGTACACACACGTCTTATTACGCAAAAACATAATGTAGATCTCGATAAAATACACAATTTAAGTGAAATACATGTTTTGGTAACAGGGGGGCTTAAGAGCGCTCAACTGCTAAGGTTATTAGCGGTTTTGGTAACGTTAACCATTTCCGAGACATTGTTTGTTATTAGTTTGAACTTTCAAATACTTTATAATTTGCTCAACAACAAATCGCTATTCGGTTTCTTTCTTTCTTTCTTTCTTTCTTTCTGTGTTCATGCAAAGAGAGAGAGAACATCATTTCAAAGCCCTTACATAGCAACCGGGTTTGAAAAGTTTTGACTATCGCTTTAGCTTACTGTATTATTTTTATACCTACAACAAAATGTGTGAGTAATGAAGGTTTGTCTGTACTTACAAGAAGTAGATAGAAGAATAAGCTTTTGTAAGAACATTTTATGGAAGAATGAGTAGAGAACGTCCTGTACAGCACATCAGGGTTTCTCTTCTCATTCTTTTGGAGTTACTGCATGATGGATCATATTTTAATTAATACCTACATTTTGTTTCCTCTACCATTTATTTGATTTAGTAATATTTATCTTATTTTTCAAGCAAGTATTTTGACTTAGAAATACGATAGCTACTTAAACTGGGATAAATAGAATTCGATAACACAGATGTAACATCCTTGAGAATAATGTATTGTAATACAAGACAGGTACGTATATTATAACAGGATCGAGGAAAAGTTTTGAAGACGAGCAGAATGTGAATCTTTTATTTTCGAGATACTTTTAAATTAAATAGAGTTTTATTTATAGCGCTCTTAAGCTACTATGATCCTTAGCGTCCCATTCTATATAGGGCGTGAAAGACCAGAAATTTTGCTCAGAGGCCTCTATCAGTTTTGAGGTTCTTTTACATGCCGTAAAGCTACGACACGAGAACACCGGTTTCTTTCCTTCCGAAGGAAGGAGATACTGTTGTTCCATAAGGTGCATATTGCATACTTTTCTTTTTTGGACAAACCTGAATAATAAGAGGCATTACTTACGTCAACATGTTAATACCTGGTTGAAAATTATTTCAATACCGAGTCTACCAACGGTACGCACTCAATATTTTAGCTGGGACGAATTTGTTATGCGTTCGTTAGGATGCTGAGTTAAGTTTGCCTGGTAGGTTGTTGTCTATGGGCTGGTGAAGGATATAGTATAGAGCAGGCGTAATACCCGCATAATATTTATGTGCCCGATGACAAATCATATTATTCAATATTAAGAATTATAAAGAAGTAAAGAATCTAACAAAGCTAAAATTGTAAAAAATAAAATCGACTTTCTACTATGATAAAATAACTGGAAATGAATGAAAAGAGCACGCTCGTCAAAAAATTATAAGAGAGCCGAAAATAGCTACAGATCACGTATTTGCATAAATTTCAGATAACTTCCATTAAGATTTATTTATTTCCTTTCGTCTAAAACAAGAACAAATATTTTACAGTTTCTGTTAGCGTACAAAAAAGCGCACATAAATCTTCTGCGTTGATTGGCGTATTAAAATGTCACAAAATATTCGACTTGAACATATAAACTTTAAAAATGTAGCATCCCTATTACCTGCAATGGCTTCTTGGTTTTCAGAGCCTTCCTTAATGTAATTCATTAAAGAAAGCACGCCAAATGTTTTGCTCATATTCAGAGGCTTGCTCATCTTGTTTCCAAGGCAGGACGGAACTGTGACGCGCAGTCAAATTAAGGGACACATTTGGCAAAGTTTATGTACATGCCAGCGTGAAATTGGTTGCTTTCTTCAACGCTTAGTGTCACTTCCTCTCAATATAGCTCTCTTTTTTATTCATGCAATTCAGCTGGCGTAGCGAAAGGAACAACACATGTTTTTATGCGATAGCCAAAGTGAAGCTGGACCTCACGCGGCGTACCAATAGAAATGGAATGCCTTCATTTGGACAGGTGCCACGTGATTTGACTAACTACAACGTCGTAAGGTGCCTCGTCATCCGTTGTTAGGTGACGGCTGCACTCTGCACCATATCAAGGCACCCTGAAATTACATGTTACATGAACCTATGTGTTGCTAAATGGCTCATTGTTCTTCGCCAACTTGTGCAGGCTATAAAATGTGTGCGGTACTTGGACGATAATAACTGTGTGCTGCTGGTATGCCTTCTCCACATCTCACAAGATTTGCGACATTAATTGCAGCATTGTTCTATGCGTTCTCTGCACGCAGAGTTCTATCATATTATGAAACATGTCATTTTTAATTGTTGCATCACAGACATTGCTAACGACTATATAAACCCTTATTACGAGTCCCAGATTATGAACATGCATATTAGCTCATTTTTGGTCATTCTATGCCTTTTACTACTTTTATTTTCTTGCCATTTACGTCTTTATATAATCATTTTCTTGCAGTTACATTGAGAATACACAGAGTTTTATATTGTTGAAATTTTGCATATGGGTAACTTTTCAATCAGAAATATCAATATTCAACTCAGAAATAAGGGTAACTTTGTACATCCTTATTCCCATTCTTGGGAGAAAAATCCTATTTAATGGTTAGTCTGGAAAGGGTTGCTTATGGGTGGATGAGACAGCTATTGTCAGAGGATCAGGTATCATTACAGTAATGAATTCATGTCCCAACTAGGGATGAGGCATGTCAGTGTTCCCTTTTTCGCGTTAATAAGTGCGTACAATCAGGTTGCTATGTCAGTCATAGGCTGTGATGTCTTCTACATTCACTATGAATTTTGTGTAATCTAAGAAATCAAAAGAACTGATGCTACAGTTTTGTAAAACATGTTTCAAAAACAGTTTTATTAATTTTCTTTTTATATTCTTCAAACAAGAATATGAAATGTTTTTCATTGATTTTCTAGATTATCTCATTATTTTTCTTATATCTACTTTCTCTACTTATATTGCAGTTATACCTATGTATAAATTAATTTATAACTTCTGTACCCAATTTTAAAAATTAAGTAAATCTCAGTTTTAGGTCATTTGTGTAATTATAATGTCTTTTTTAAAATTTTAGGGTAATTTTTCAAAAACTTTTATGCCATGAAAAACCGGACCCTGGTCATAATATTGAGAAACTTCACTGAACGTCTCTAAACATGCACTGTGGGTTAGCGGTGAGACAAACTGTTATTTTCGTGTAACGGTTATAACTACAGTAGTAAATTGAAACGGCACAGTAACGATTAAATTATTAAGTTCATAATATGTAGTTACCTGTTACTGCTATCAGTAACCGCTACTGTATCTATATTATAAGGCAGTATCTGTTATCTACTATGTAATGCGGTGGCGGATCATAATCCCAGATAAGTTCTGTTCAAGTAGTTTAACTCAGCAATGAATGAAATTTCAAATTAAAATTGGTACACAGTGAATAATGTCGTGATTATTTATTGACCTAACTCCTTTTAACTACTATTTTGACTTTAGGAACAACTGATGATGCTGGTAACCAACCGATGGTATCGTTGATTTTATTCATTTTTCTATGAAAAACACTCACAGTCATGCCTATATTCACACTTCTAGACTCTGCGAACGGTAGGAAATGATTATAACTAGAGAAACATTCGCCTGCTCCAGGAACCAAGGAACTCTGGGTTGAGAAGTCGGATAGCTGACCAATCGACCACAGAGGCCATCACCGGCATACCTGCTTTTTCTGCATAAATCTCATTAACGCTTATCTAAACATATGAAATAACACCACGCAACTGATTTTCGTGTGTTTACTTATTTTAGAATTGATGACCAGATTAGTCAGTAGGTTTAGAATGGAGGGGAGAGAAGATAAAAAATTAAATATTTAACTACTTGTTGAAAGGCATGTAATTGATGTTTCTATCATCAGTGCCGCGCTCCCTTGAGGAGCAATGCAATACTACGCAAGCTGCTAGATAACAGCCCCAACGAGTAGTTTCTGATAGGTCTACGCAAATTCAAGTGAATGTATCCGTCCCCTTTGTTTCCGCATCTGCTACTCAGTAACTTTCTTTCCTGCTACTTTCTAGTAATTAGTTTATTTGTATTCCCTTCATAACCGTTACAATAATGAAACCGTTACAAAGCAGTTGTACCTACCTTAGTTTTGGCTACCTTAGTTTTGAGTTAATGTAACACTAAGGAGGACGAGATCTCTTCCTACTCATTCGTATTTATGAAGTAAATTTAATTGAAGCCCTCCTCTCCCCCAAAAAAGAAAAGTCGATTGAGATTAAAGATCAACTATACAAGGAAATGGGAACTTTATTGATTCACTCTAAGAAGGTTCAAACCGAAAATCTGAAGCGCTCTACAAATATAAATGTTTTTAATTTGTATAAATGCAGCTTACAATACTACTTTTAATCAAAACATCAATTTTAGTTGGATATTTTCCCTCAAATGATCGCCTTTATCCATTCTTGGCCACTGTAAGCCTACTTTGCACATGAAGGTATCTTGTATCCTTATCCGGTCCTCATACTTCTCTTTATGGGAGGTATGAACCATACGTGCATACTTCCTCTTGAAAATAGTCAATACTTGAATGAATTTGGCCCTTTAATGCTGCAGTCTATTTTTTCTTCAGACATATTTTGGTAGTTTAATTCCGCTAGGGAAAGCCACCCTTTTTGTAACTGTAATTATTAAGTTTATTTAACGATGCGAGCAACTGCAGGCTGATATCAGCTTTTGTATTGTGTAAATCTACTCACATGAGGCTGTAGCATTTAAGCACACTGAAATACCAACCTTGGGCATAGAAAGCTAACGCTCTATCAACCGTCCCACCCAGATCAATCACTTATCTTTGTGGTGTGTATACCAACTGCATACTGTCCGCATCACACCACATCTGGTAATCCCAAAAGGCAGCTGGAAGCACAGATTACATTGGTTTCGGTTTTGTGTGTACTGTAATAATTAAAATAATAAGCACTGGACCCTAGTTCCATATGACTACTTTATCTATATAGAAACACTACATATAGTAGCCAAGCATTGTTTTGTACGGGTTATCTTGTGAATATTCTGTTTGCCATGATGAGGAACCTGTAATTATGGTAACTGCAGAAAATAAATGATGCTGTTATTCTCCTTCAACATTAGCAGTATTTTCCAACCCAGGGTGTTACATTAATGCAGAAAAATATTTCCTATTAGCTTTAAATGTTATATACTGATGTTCTTGAAGTTACACTGTGATGCACTTGCCCAAAGCACCTGCTATGATTACCTAGTGCATATTTTAACTCCTAAGGAATTGACCTTCTCTTAATTCGGCGTGTCGTATAACTTTTGACACCGGAGGAATTTTGATCTCAGCTGCCGGTGCCAAAGAAATATGTTGTTGTCCTTCATGCTAGGAATACGTGATTGCATCTGTTGGGCTTGCACAAGTCTGCCCATCCCTTGTAGGTTTACCTCTCATAACTTGTGTTGTCATAAGTTAATTTCTTTTGCGTCTTTTTACTAAGCACTCAAGTTAATTGAAGCATTACCGCTGGAAATTTCCAGGTTGTTTAAATTTATCTCCGCTTTCTTTCAAATGTGAATTGAATGTAATACTCAAAAGTAACACCAACCCAAAGATTAATACCACTGTAAGCGAGTGAACATCATTGCTGATAAGCAATTGCTCTAAAAGCAAGAAGCCGCCGATATGACCTTAGATGTAAAAGGCGGCATATGAGTGGAACATTAAAAAGAAAAAATTAGAAGCATTGCCACCTGTTTCTCTGAAGTAGAGATTGTTTTGCGACGAAAGCTTTGTTTCTCTTCTTTCACCGCGTTTTCGTCGCTCTCCTGTTGCCCTCTCTCTTTATAATAACAGTTCTGGAACTGTGCTTCCACTTTAGAAACAGAATGTTTCAATAAGTCGGTCATACTCTGGAGAAGGGGTGTCGCCTGCACAATGTGGCCTTGCGGCGCATCACGGTCACCACTGAGATTTCTGATAACTGGTGATCCTGAAAGGTGAAAGCATTTAAATAGGAGAGAGGCTACGGAATTTCCTTCTATTACCGGCATCATAACGCAACGAATAGGGAATGTGACTATGCTGACAATCTAAACTGAAAAGGAAATCGAAAGTATGGCCAGGATATCTCCCGGTGCCAAACAATGTATATTTGATGGCATAAGGGACTCAAAACCACACACTGATTTGTATCGTTCCTATAAAACATCGCATAATGAGCATTCCAATTTTATTGCGACTGAGTAAGACACTTCCAACAGTGATAAATTGATTTTTGTTTTCAAATCATACCTACGTGTACTTTAACTTTGTACAATATGTATAAAGATTTACGACAATAATTTAACAATTAAGTTCTACTTCAAACAA
This sequence comes from Deroplatys truncata, assembly GCA_030765065.1. Taxonomy (NCBI): domain Eukaryota; kingdom Metazoa; phylum Arthropoda; class Insecta; order Mantodea; family Mantidae; genus Deroplatys; species Deroplatys truncata. The sequence goes on along the minus strand of CM060984.1, from coordinate 137,884,432 downwards.
ATTTGCTTGTTCCAAAATACTGACATCACTGAGTTTTAGCCAAAGGTAACCAAAGCACATCAGTTTTCCTTTTTTAAAAGCAGACATCTGAGAAATTATGATAAAATTTATAAAACATCAGATGTTATCGTGCTTTAATTCATGTTCGAACACTAGGTTTTTAAATTCCATGCCTAAATACGGTGTCTGGTCATTTAAATTCTATTCATATCTGCCCAAATGTGTTCTATGTTAAATGTTTTCTGACAATTTTCTTTCTTTCTTTCTTTTCTTTTTTTGCTCCAAGTAACCGCACTAACCTTAATTCCAATGCCCGGTATCCCGATGGTATTCCGAAAGGTTTCTAAACTACTTTAGTAAACTTTCTAACACAATTCGACGGAGGTTCTCGGCAGACAACTAATTTATTTATATAATCAGTTTACCTTTACGTAACGGACCCAGTGCGGGGAACAATACTGAATACTAGACAAATTCAGTGCACATTAAAAACATACTTCGGATTTGGATGGCTCTTTACTCTTTGTTTCTCATCTCCACGAATGCTGCTTCACCTTCCTGAAATAGCTGCTCTGAAAGCACTTTATGCCAATACAAATTTTAGCTCATTATTGAATTTTAGCACGAATTCCGAGCCAAAGCAGGTCAAATACACCGGAGATTAACGACTCGCCTCAGTGGCGGAAATTCATGCAGCATAACCGATAGAGCTATGCTTCTGCCTTTCTCTAGAACAATTGGTTTGCGATAGAGCGTACAAATAGTAATCACGACAAACGTCATACATAACACAGACACAAAACAGTTATAATACTAAAGAAACTCCGTTACCCTTAAAAAAGCGAGACTTTCTAAGATAATTTGGACTGCTTTAGTATCTGATTTAGCAGCTTTTACAACAGATGAAAGGTAATGTGGAAAGAAGGATGACTTTTCATATGACATAATGGAATGGCTAGCAAAAATCTCTGACGTTTAAAAGTCACACAGTTTTGTCTACCAGTTATTTATTTTCATAGATGTTCCACAAATTTATTACAACGGAGGGGGACGACCTACGAGAGATCTATTGCAGCTACCGCTCCCCCCAGGAGGAAGGGATGAAGTGAAAGAGCCACAAGAGGCTACTAAGCAACACAGAACGCGCGGAAGTCCCTAACATTACTGGCCCGAAGATCTTACCCACTACTGAAGCTGACCAGGCAGTGCAATTAACGACCCGTCAATCAAGCAGCCCTCTAGTGTCCACGGGGATTGCTGTTTTCTTTGAGGAAGCAACTGCACCATTTCTCCGGCACCGCCCTACGCCACGAAACCTAGAAGTACAACTGAAACATGAGAAGGAAACGGAATGAAAGGGAAATGAGGTAAAGGAAATCGTGGTAGATGAGAAACAACCCCAGCAATTGCCTATTAACCAGAAAAAACAGGAAAAACCCAAGGTCAAAGTGGGCGGTCAAAGGGAATCGAACCAGGGACCTCCCGAATGCGAGTCTCACACATTACGCGGAGCCATCTCACTCGGTACAAATGAGTTATACAAAAGCTTATTTTTCTATGAAGTAGGTACCTGTTGATTATGTCAAAGCCCGGATTTGTATGCATAATCATAAAATAAAGTGTGCATGCAAATATATAGAAAAAATGTAAAACCATGCACTATAATACGCGAAAACATATGAAGGGGAAATATATATATATATATATATATATATATATATATATATTTATAATCACGAACCAACACAAGAAACGGCTCTTGTATTTCGCTACCGTTAGCACACGACCGTTGAGGTCGTAGCTAGCCGCAGTGAAGCTCAGAATTTAACCCAAGATTAGTTGCAGTGTGTGTTTGAATTGGATTCACACTGGTTGCGAGTATATTTGTTCATCTCAACGACCCTGAAAATATGCACTAATCGACACTAATCTTGATCGTTTGGTACATTTACGCCCCTTCTAACCCCCCATGTTGATGGGGCGAACTTGCTCTTAATTGGAATCAGTAGTGTCACCATTCACCTCAACGACCGTGAAAATTTAGGATTAGACGCTAATATCACTATTTCTACTTTGGCTACCACGTACATAGAAGGTAGAGAAGGTATTGCATTCCACCCAAAAATTCGAAACAGAGATTTCACCAAAATACATGTTTTGAGGCCCCCTGAACCCCAAAAAATGTTTAATTTACCTACTACGTATAGTAAGTAGGGGACGTATGCATTCTATATCGATATTTCACCAGAAATACATTTTTAAGCCCCCTGAATCCAAAAAAAGCATTTTTAGAAAAAGGTTCGTGTATGTCTGTGTGTCTGTGAAAAGCTTAACTCAAAAACGAAAAGTTGGATCAACACCAAACTCCATATTTAAGTATAGCACCTTCCAAAGATGAGACGAGGATTTTCAAGAAAATCCCCCCAACTCATACTACCCTTTACATGAAAGATTTTTCGAAAATTTTGATTTCCTAAAAAATGGTTCTAGCAATTTTGATTAAAATACCATATTTTAAAGATATTTACATGATAAATAAAATGTATATCTTGAATTTTCTGGGAACAGCCTGTGAAGTCCACTTCATTTGGAAGAACTTTTGTACAATTTTGTATAACTGGTAAACATTAAGCGACAGACGAAAACGTATTGCACAAAAAATGCAGATCTCTTTAAAACACACAATTTATTTAAAATAAGTTTTTTGTGGCATAAGTTGTTTCTGAGATATCCGTTATTAAAAGTTCGAATTGTTCATTTCTTGGCCATTCTCTTTAAGTCCTTTCAACATTCAGTTGTTTCTCGCGATTGCATGGAAACAATATGGAATTTTATGGCCATCATATAACGTCCAGTTCTTAAACATTTGACCATCTATGTTCTCTTTGTATCTATAACGAAATGTGTAACGTAGCTATTTCCACAAAGGTTTATTTGGATTAAAATGCAGTAGATAGAAAAATAAACTTGGGTAAGAATAATTTGTACACCCACTAATAAAAGATAGAGGATACAGAAAGTCATGTGAATGTATCACGTAAGATTTTTACTTTCTCTATTATGTACAGTAAGTAGAAGTATTGCAATCCACCCAAAAATTCGATATCGAGATTTCACCGAAAATACATGTTTTGAGGGCCCCTGAGTTTAAATGAAGAATTTTTGGAAACATGTCCGTGTGTGTGTCTGTGTATCTGTAAACACGATAACTCAAAATCGAAAAGTTGGATAAATACCAAACTTGGTATTCAGATTCAATATCTTTCAAAGAGGCGACACGAATATTTTCAACAAAATTCCTCCACCCCAAACTAGCCTTTACATGGAACACTTTTCGAAATGTTTTATTTTATAAAAAATTACTAACGATTCTGCTTAAAGTACTATATTTTAAAGATATTTACATGACAAATGTATAGCTTGAATTTTTGGGGAATAGTCTACGAAGTCCTCTTCATTCGGAAGGAATTTTGTAATAATCTTGGATAACTGGTAAATGTTAAGCGATAGACGAAAACATACTACGTAAAAAATGTAGATACTTTAAAACACACAATTTACTTAAAATACGTCTTTTGTGGCATAACCCTTTTCTAAGATATCTGTTATTAAAGGTTCAAATTGTTCATTTCTTGTTCATTCTCTTAAGTCCTTTCAACATTTATTTGTTTCTAGCCAATGCATGGAAACAGTATGGAATTTTAAGGCCAGCGTATTGCGCCCAGTTGTTAAACATTTGACTGTCGCTGTTCTCTTTGTATCTATAACGAAATGTGTAATGTAGCTATTTCTGCAAATATTTATTTGAATTAAAACGTAGAATAGTTTGTATACCCATTAATAAATATAGAGGGTAGAGAAAGTCATGTGAATATATCACATCATATGTTTACTTTCTCTACTACATATATTAAGGGGCCTAATTTCGGATTTTACTAGTAGCACCTCGTACATGAATTCCCGTTTTCTCCGTTGTAAGTTCTCTTTAGACTTCATTGTTTTTCAGTGTATATAGATATATACAATATAAAATATACATATAATATGTACAATATGTATAAAATTCAGCAAGAATGGACAAGACTTCACAGACTATTCATAGGAACTTCAAGATACGCATTTTAATCTATAAAATCGTTAGCGCCGTTTTTGAGAAAAAGAAAACGTTTTAACCACATAAAGAATTGATTCTTTTGGGAGAATTTGGTGAATATCTTTCTATTGCATCTTTGAAATATGCTGGTCTTGAATGCAAAATTTTGTATTTATTCCACTTTCCATTTTTGAGTTATGTTTTCTCTCCTCTCTACCTATCTCTCTCTCTCTCTCTCTCTCTCTCTCAATCATATACTCGTGCGCACGCACACGCACAACTTTCACAAAGGATACATACTTTTCTTTTCGAAAAAAGAATTCTTTCCCCAAATTGCTTCACAAATAGTGAAGCACATAATTAAGTAATCATATTTTTGTTTGCAGAGGTTGATTTCAACATAGTAAGTTTCAACATTATGATAGAATGTTATTTGTGAACTAAAATAATTTTCTGTCTTTGCGTACACTTTCACAGGGAAAGCAGAAATGTATAGTCATCGTCATTCCCTACTAAATAGAAGTAGTGAATGTCCTTAAAAATGTTTTCATAAGAGTAACTCCCTTTGGCAATATGTATAAAAACGTGCATTACTGAGTTGAATTAAACAGTCGTGTACAGACGTTTTCCTTTAGCAATAGAAGGCAAAATCAGTTACAAATTTCTGAGCATTTGAATAAAAGATAGTATTTGATAATTAAAATCAAGTTACAGTGCATTAGAAAAGTGTAATATAAAGTACCTATTACAAACTGGATATACACACTGCAAACTCAACTAACATTGAAGCCAACGAATCAAATCAAAGGCTACTGTGTACATAGGGAATCCAAGGTTCACACCATCCTTTAAAAATGTTCTCTGTCGTATTCTGCCGCGGGAAAGCGCGACAGGATACGTTCCGCTAAAGGTAATTCAAATTATTGAAAAGTCACATTGCACATTATGCACATCACTCCTATAAAGGCAACTGCATAGGACAGTCATACACTTGCTTCTGCAATAGGAGAAAACTGCCAGCAGCACGTATACCCAGTATTTTACATATTCGTAGATGAAGAGTTATGGCCATAAAGAGATGGTATAAAACCTCTACATCCAAAGCTGTATCCACTCTTAATTGTGGACAGGCAGAACAAATGAGTCTTGATGCTGACCAGCCTCAGCATAACAGTTTCACTTTATCTTCTAGATCCTAGTTCTAGCTGTCAAAACAAATTGCTTCCGCCAGGGCTACTCTTCTCGTGTGCGGAATTTTGTGGGTGAGGCGTGGCCTACGGTAACTCTGCTTTCTAACAAGTGGCGCAACACAGGAGCAGCTCGCCTTGATCTCGATACTCTCGTTCTTCCATATCGACACTACGCGGAAATCGAGAAGAGCGTCTTTATGTCTCCTTCACCGCCTCCTCCTCCTCGTCTTCAGTTCGTTAACGAACGTGTTTGGTTTCGCAGCTATTGTTCGCAGAAGGAATGCGAGCCGATTTATTCGCAGCCTACATTGTTTTGGCGTCATGAAAGCGGATAAGTGCTTATTAAAGTGGAAGTTAGAGCTGGTCACGGTAAGGGGGCAGCCTGCAGGTGCGTCTCAACTGACGCGGATGATAAAACACAAATGAAAGGAGGCGGGGAACAGCACTGCTGGTTTGAAAGTGTCACGAGGAACTGTCTCTCTATGGAAGAGACAATTCGTTTTAGGATTAATTGCTGGGCTGAGCCCCTTCAAAGATTGTCTTCTTAATTGTAAACATTGAAAATCGAGCTATCACCTAATGAAAATCCTGTATAATAGAATGGAACTCCAACAGAGTAGACAGAATACATGTCAGGTTGTGATTTCGAAGACCCGAGCGTATTGTATCGAAACAGAAGTGGCAAGGGATAGTCAGGATGGCAGCACTCAATGAAAGTCACAGGCAGTCTTGTGAGGGAGTACATTCACAATAATTGCTAGTACAAATACAATGTTGTTAAGTTTGAAACCGGGAAAAATCTTAGGCCCAAGAAATTAATCCGACGTTTCATGTGAATAGCATCGCCATCACCTTTTCCCGTCGCCAAAATGGAGATGACTTTTTTTCCCCCAGAACGAATATTGAAACGTTTTACTATCCTTCTTTCTTGGAAGATTGTGCGCTTTCTTGGCCTAACAGAGAACGGGCGCACACACTCCATAGAGTTTACAAAGTATACGCAAAATCCACGGTTGCCACCTCACATAATGGTGTAGTGTTTCATTATTTGCCATGCACTATGAGTAAACAATGCACAGAACTATTCTGATGCTGGCCGGCTGCAAGAAATCTGACTACATTCTGGCCCTAGGCCAGCGCTAAAGCGAGCGAGATTGGCTCCGCCGTAAAGTATGAGACTCGCATTCCGTCGGGCCGGCCAATCTAACCATTGGTTTTTTCGTGATTTTTCCAGGTCGGCAGGCGAAGGCTGGGGTGGTTCTCCTTTTACCACGGATTACCTGTCCATTTCCTTTCATCTCATATGTTTCAGGATGTAGGACCAGACGACTGATATGTTGGGCGGGATGGTGGAGTTTACGTTGTGTAATGATTTTTCCCTGGCGCTTGGGTGGACCACTAGGGTCCATTACTGGGAGTGGCTAGTTTCATTCCAGGTCCCCCAGTTTGAAGATGGCTAAGACAGGATTGCTGACATCAGGATAAGTGTCATCCTAGAATCGTCAGGGACTCCGACCTTGACAGCGCGCAACGTAGTTCGGATTTGGTCGTCCTTCGGGTCTCTCCTTCATTCCTTCCTCCCAGGATCACGTTGGAAGCGCAAAGAGCCTACTAAGACCTACACGTGGTGCTGTGCTCCGATGACTAGTCTAATCCTACCTTAACGCTATACTTAGTTGAGCACACGGTCAGCTACAGGTGCTAAACTGCATGGCTCTAACTCCCATGTATTAGAATACTAACAGATTTTGAAACTATTAAAATAAGTTATGGTTTTGAAAATGTGTAAGGAAATTCTGATATTGGCCACAGCAAGCTGCACGGCATATTGCCATTAAGTAAAACAGGGATGCGAGAAACAAACTTTAAAGTAGATCCTCACTATAAGAATGCGCTGAAACCAAAACTGACACAAAACACTAAAAATCAGGATTAAAGTTAATTCTCTTATAGTGTAAGCGAACGAAGCTCACTAATATGGTACTTACGTTACTAGCAAGATATTACTGTTATGTTTAATTTTCTAACCTGTTATGCTAGGTCATAATGGGAGAGATGAGATCGTTAGAAACAAAAATGTCATACAAAACGTCTCCAGACTAAACCAGAGACATGTTTTCCCCTCCTACAGGCACAGAAAGTCTCAGTATTATTTTGCCACTCGCATTATTCTAGCTCATTATTGCTTCTGGCGAAGAATGTTGCATTTAGATGAAAACTGGGTACACAGATTATACATACCTACATCCTAGTGTGCAAGAAATTAATCTTACCAATTACATTGCATTTCCCTAAAACGCTAATGGTATTGCATTCTACCCAAAAATTCTATATTGAAATCTCACCGAAATACATGTTTTGAGGCCTCATGAATAAAAAAAAACATTTTTAGTAAAAGGAGTGTGTATTTATATGTGTGTGCGCGCGGAAAAGGGGAATTTCATGAAAATCTTCGTGTTGTATCCTTGAAATATGGTGAATTTAAAAACATAGTTTGATATTCATCAGACGTTACGTCTTCTTCTTGTGCTGTTCTCTCCTTCTCTCCCCCCGGCCTTTCCTAGGTTCAGGAGACGTTAATCGAGATGTCAATCTTATTGCTAATTTTCTTGTAGATGCAAGGGGAATATGGTAGCTTATAAGCGATAGTCAAATCTTTTAAGCGTTGGTTGCTATGTGGCGCATTCCAATATCTTTGCATGTCCAGGACATAAAAAAAATGAATAACGAATTTGAGAAAAAGTGTAAGTATTGGAAAATTTAAGGGAATAACAAGCAATATCTCGAAAATGGTTCACTCTACAAAAAAATGCATACGACATAAATTGTGTATTTTAACGCGATCTACAATTTTTGTGCAGTAAAAGTTTGTCTATCTCTTATGGTTTACCAGTTATGCAAAAGTCGTTCACAATGAAGAACACTTTTGGAGACATTCCCAGGAAATTCGAGATATACATTTCATTTGTCATGAAAATATCTTAAACATATGATATTTTAATCAAAATCGTTAGAGCCATTTTTGAGAAAATTAAAATTTTCGAAAAATGTTCCATGTAAAGGGTAGTCTGGGTGGGGGGATTTTCTTGAAAACCTTCGTGTCGCATCTCTGGAAGATACTGAACCTAAATATCAAGTTTGGTGTTTAATCCGACTGTTCGTTTCTGAGTTATGCTGTTCACAGACACACACACAGACACACACGGACATGTTTCCAAAATGCTTGCTTTGGATTCAGGGGGTCTCAAAACATGTATTTCCGGTGAAATCTCGCTATCGAACTTTTGGGTGTAATACAATACTTCCCCTACTTACTATACGTTGTAGAGAAAGTAAAAAACAACGAACGAATAATTCACATTTGAGAAAATGTATTGCTTAATTCAAACAAATGACAAGCAATATCTGGAAATGGTTCACTCAACAAAAAAATGTATATGACACAAATTGTGTGTTTTAACGAGATCTACATTTATTGTGTAGTAACTTTTCTTTATCTCTTACGGTTTACCAGTTATGCAAAATTCATTCATAATGAAGACGACTTTTGGGGACATTCCCAGAAAATTCAAGATATAAATTTCATTTACCATTAAAGTATCTTGAATATACGCTATTTTAATCAAAATCGTTAGCCATTTTTGAGAAAATCAAAATTTTTGAAAAATCTTCCATGTAAAGGGCAGTCTGGGGTAGGAGAATTTTTTTTAAAATCTTTGTGTCGCATCTTTGAAAGATACTGAACCTAAATACCAAGTTTTGTATTTATGCGACTTTTCGTTTTTGAGTTATGCTGTTCACAGACACACATCCGCACAGACGCACACACGGACCTTTCAAAATGCTTTTTTGGATTCAGGGGGCCTCTAACATGTATTTCCGGTGAAATCTCGATATCGAATGTTGGGTGGAATGCAATATACTTCCCGTACTTACTATACGTAGTAGAGAAAGTAGAAATGTAGATATTTTTAAAACACATAATTTATTTCAAATAATTTTTATTGTGACATCAGCCATTTCCGAGATATTCGCTGTTAGCGGTTTTGAACTTTTCAGTACTTTCATTTTTTTGAAGTGCCGTCGTCATTCAGCTGTTACTCTCAATATTATGGAAAGAGCGACCCGCATTTAAACATTTGACTATAGCTTTAGTTACCTGACCTTTGTACGTACAACGAAATGTGTAATTATACTAATTCTGTAAACATGTACCTCCATAACATGAAGCAGACAGAAAAATAAGGTTCTGTGGGAATATTTGTAGAAGCTTTATAAAAATGAGTGGATAGAGAAAGCCATGTGAATGTAACATATGATATTTTTTTTGTATCAACTACGAGAGGATGAAAATTGTTTAAATGCTACATAAAAGGATATATAAGTACTGGATTGTTTAGTAGGATAACTGAGAAGCAAAACAATAAAAATGAACACTTACTCTACTAGGTTGAACAGAACGAAAGTAAGAGAAGATGCCTGCGTAAAGTGGAATGTCTCCACTTTCCTCGAAAGAAGATCTAACTCCAGGTACCCGTTTAGCCCATACCTACAGTCTATGGTAGTTTTAGTAAGCGTCTCCAACTATTTGCAGTTAACCATAACCAACAATGTTAACTTCATCGCCCAGTTGATTTGTGACATTGATTCTTCTCAACGTATCTTATCTTTTCTCTTGTGCACCCAGCCTTAGTAGGCACTGTATCATTATCTAATAGCCTGTCTTCTTCTTCATCATCATCTACAAGGCCTCATCCATTGGCCTGTTTCGTCTTCAAACTCTATTCCTTCTATCCACCGTAATATTTACTATAAGTTTTCCAACATTTCCCTTACCTACTGGAGCATAATTGAATATTTGTTTACGCAACCGTCTACAGTGTGATTGTTTTATTGTGAGGCCTCGGATCGCGCGTATGCATACTGTCTGTTACACTGGGGGTTTTTCGTTCTGTAACTCCCGCGTTACTTACTCACGAGTGATAGTAATATACACTATACCACAAGAGGCCAAGAACCATTGCGGTTCTCCGCAGACGAATGATCACTACTTGCCGTAATGTGACATCAGAAACTCTTTGGTACACACCAGGATACAGAGCGGCGTCTTCACCACTGCATACGAATGAGTGGATTGTCAACCGAAATTGAAAGACAAACGGAGGAACGATAGTATCGAGGCCTATGTTACACACACCATTGTCTGCTAACCTAAGTTTCAAATGAAAACAGAACGGGGGACGGAAGGTACAACGGAAACTGCATTACTTGAATAGTTACAGTGTATTAGAGTGTTCATCGTGTAAACAATTTTAGGGTTTATAGGGTGAATAATGCAGTATTAGAGTACGGAGAAAATAAAATAACATTTTGGTTCTTTCAAAATATTAGTGTTGTTTTAATTTACTGTAAACTCCAATTTAATTTTTATCGCATAGCTAACGATTTACATTGCCTGTAGTACGATATGTTCATAAGTCATTTTAAGGATCACCACAACCTATTTTGACAAACACATACACCACTATACTTAGAGAGCCACAGCTCGTAACTGATTACAATTTGTGCTATTCCTGCAACTTTCAACCAAAATTACCGGTGTGCCATGCAGAACTACGAGATATAACTTCGAGAAGTGTACTGGAATTTGGTAGCACAGTATATGTAGGAAAAGACGTGAATAACGGGAAGAAACGAATGAATGAAACAATTTTGTAACATAAATTAGAACAATTGGGTATGATTTACAGTTAAGTTTCTTAAAACAAACACAGGCATCTATTTGAGAGAACTGTATGACAACTGGGTGAGCAAGTTACTTAAAAGAAATGTAAGATGTAATTCTAGAATACTAAAAACTCAGGACAATTTTATTCGAGAATACCAACAACGACTATATGGTTATTACTTGAAAGGAGAATATGTGATTGTGACTGTTTTGCTTTGTTAACTGTAATCAGATCCTATATATATAATGTAATGTGTAAACATAATGGTAAGTAATACACGCTGTGTATAAATACGTAAATAAACCATTCGTATACTTTGTTTTAATGTGTTATAAGTTTATAATTTACTGCAAGATTGATAGTAATGATTTCTCAATAGAAGTCTGCGGACAGTATAACAAACAGAAATGTCTATCGTATAAAGTAACCACGTCAAAAGGCTCTCTAGCAGAATCTTTTTAAGGAACCTGAGAGCTCCTTAATGCGAAGAGGTCATATTTAGAAAATATTGGATTTGTTTTTAGAGCCCCGTTAACTTCTAGAGCAGGATCAGCCAACTCATCGACTTGTGACGGTAGAGTGCTTTTGTGATGAAAGAACATAACATATCTGACTGGCCTATCCTTTTTCCCTCACTAATTTATCCCGAGAAGCGGTAATATGAATGATGAATGTGATAAAACAACCATTCCAAGACTTTCTGGCATGGTTATTTAGAAAACTGTCAGAATTTTTTTCATTATTTGCTAATGTATGGTTTTCATTACAGATGTCGGTAACTCTGTCCGTACACTGCGACGCCGCAACCCAGAGTTGGTGACGGTGCTCCGCGTGACGATACCAGGCGAGACGCCCCTTATTAAGGCTGAACGTCGTAGCACTTTCGTATCCAGTTTGGGACGCATAGTACGTAATGCCGACCTCAATGGTATCGAGATTACGCTTGAGGCTCCTCAGCAGATCAGCAACTCCGCGCAGGCGCGAGAGGGTTTGTCTAAACTACTGAAGGTAAAACTTGTGCACTATATATATATGTAGTCCAGAGTTGAGCAGTTTATTTCTGCTAGAATGCTTAGTTTTGCACTACAAAGATAATTTCGCATAACATAATGCAAATAATCGAAGATATATTTATCAGTCATTGATCCTTCCCCCTTAAAAATGTGGTGCTTACATTAGAAGTGAACGGAGATTTTTAAAATAGCATAATTAATTACCTTGAATAATCGAACATTTAACACCTTGTTTCCGGTTACCCTAGATAAAACAAACTAAAGACTGTCAGTAAACCCCGACCTGACTATGCTGCACCGCTTCAAGCTGCACGCACCTATAGACTCCGTGTATCCTTTTTTTTTGTAAAATAATATTTATTAATACTGCTTGATGCATTACATTGCATGTAACACTACATGCAATTCTTGAACTATTTACAACTTTTTTCGGTTACAGTTTTTAGTGTAAAATTATTCAATTTTACAGCTATACAATTATAGTTTTTCAAAATCTATTTTTTTAAAGATTTTAAAAATTCTTGTAGGTAGTGCTTAACTAGACCATGATTTGTTGCCCTTTAGTCTAATGTTTTGTTAGTCTTTCACTATTCAGGAGAGTACACTCATATATTAAATGATTTACAGTTGGTTTTGCTGCTCACACTTGCAGATTGTACGTTCCACTGTTTTGAACCTGTTATAGTATTCCTTGTCTTCCCATGTCCAGTTATGATTAGGCTATTAATGGAAGGCCGTTTCAGTTTATTTAAATGGCAAAATAGGAGATTTTTGCGAGAGTAACCATTGTTTCTGCTCTTGCCACTATACATTGGTCTCACCTAATTATATCATTATTTATAGTACAGTATGACAGAAATACATTATTCTATCACTTGTTGTATGCTCGAAAGCACTAAAAGCATATACACTGCCGTTTGTGAAAATTCCAACACCAAGAAGGAAACGCATGAATTCAATGAATTTAATACCACAGGTTAGGTACATGACAAGTAACAAATGATAAACTTTTCAAATCTACGTATACATGACCTTTGGGCCCTAATATTCAGTATTTGGTGTGGCCTCCATACGCTACAATTAGAGCTGCTCTACGCTATGGCATCGAATCAAAAAGGTTCTGAATAAGTTCCTGAGGGATTTCCCTCCACGCAGTTTGTATTCGAGCCCACAAATCCGTGACACTGGTTACTGGAGGACAGTGACGCACCAGGTGCCGACCAGCCATATCCCAGACATGTTCGATGGGCGACATTTCAGGCGAACGTGCAAGCCGGGGAAGCAATGGTACCCGCCGCTCCTCGAAGAAGGCTTGTACATTCCTCGCAATATGTGGCCGGGCCTGTGGCCTGTGGAGATGTCTGCAGCAGGGAGAGTACCTCAGGCTCTACAACAACCGTTAGGTACCGGTTGCTGTTCAAAGTGCCCTCAATTCGTAGGAGACGGGATAGGTTGTTGTAACCAATGGCGCTCCAAACCATCACACCTGGTATCTGTCCGCTATGCCGCTCAACAATGCAGCCCTCCAGGTTGCGCCCACCACGGTACCGCCGGACACGTATGCGGCCATCACTGTAGGACACGTTGAAGCGGGACACGTCCGAAAAAAACACATTTTGCCACTCAGCACTCCAGTGACGATGTTCACGTGCCCATTGCAGTCGGAGGAGCTTGTGGTTTCTGGACAATGGAAGCCGACGTAATGACATGCATGCAACCAGTCCAACCTGCAGCAGACGCCGGCGAACCGTTGATGCAGACAAGTTTACCCCTGTTGCAGTGCTCCAGCGTCGAGCCAACACTGTGGATGAAACTGTACGGTCCGTTATGGCCACGCGGACAAGACGACTGTCACCCTGTGCTGTGGTCATGTTCCGTGCTCTTCGCTCCGTACGACCTTCATCTATCCACTGTTTCCACACATGCATCACTGCCGTAGCAGCATGCCCTGTACGAGCCGAAATGTCACGGTATGACAAACCCGCTTCCCGGAGACCGATCATTTTGGCCCGTTCGAACTCACTCTCATACCGATATGGCTCCCTTTGACGTCAACGAGACATACTGGTACTCACCTTATTGTTTCCACCTTGTTTGACAGCTCTGCACTGACTATATTGGGTGCAACACTGACCTTGTCGGACCGATACGAGAAGACTCTGCTCGGCCTACGTGTACCTCATCTCTCTGCAAACCTAATCACTTATTGCTTGCACACTCTTCTACACTTCCACCAAGTTTGGAGTTATTCGGGAAATTTTCACAAACGGCAGTGTATTTGTACAATATTTCTTGTGTTTTATTTTCCAGCAATTCAAAACATTCTTACATTTTATACAGAAACTCCCCTATATTTTAATTTGTTGTTGGATTTCAAAATTTCTTTTGTTACTATTACGTTTCTAATTATTATTGGCCATTTATCATGCCCGTGTTGGTGTCCTCATTCCTTAAGCATGTCTTTAATGTCCGCCTTTAATATATCCTGTTTATCTTAATCTCAATACAAATAAAAGCCACTGTGCATAGGTTGATATGTGTGTTCCACATAACCTCCCAAACCGCCGGGCCAATTCCACTTTTACTTCTTACTACTTGAGCAGAAATACTGTGGTTGTTACACACCCCTAGGGTTAGAATCTTAAAATTGAAAAATCAGCGGCAACTATTAGTTCCACTTCCCTCCTTAAACACGCAATCGATTTCAGCGAAACCTTGGCTCACTTATTACTTAATACCCAAGGTAGAAAATGTTGTGGGATTTACATCCATAGCGCAATATCTATGGGAGGGGGTGAGGGGTCAAAACCTTGAGTGATTAAGCAAACGAACATTGGTGTTGAATCTATGGGTTTTAAGGGTGCTGATTACAATTGTCATGGCTCAGGTTTAACCCTCGGATCAAGACTAAGGTATGCGAGGGGGTAAAGAATATTCTAGAAGGCTCTGACAGTTGCTACAAATTATGGAATATATGAAACAGACATAACTTTTAGAACATTCTGGAATATTCTATTTCAATCTGGAGCATTCCAAATCTTAGTGCTTTTAGGCAAGCATTGAATATAATATCTTATATAGACGTCTTAATGCAGTGTGATAACACAATTCAGGTTATTTGTGTAATTCCAGCGTTTACATTTATCTCTCTAATATTTCGAAATATTCTATAACTTTAAGAATAATTTCTTTACAGACGCTTTAAACGCGTTTATTTTGAGACTTTATTTTATCTGGTAAAGCACTGTACAGTTACCAGTCTATTTCATTGAATCTTATTTTAGATGCAGTGTTAATTTAAAGATCATTACAATTCTGATCTTATAACTCTAAGACGAACTGTTCACCGAAAATATATCAAGAATGGTTCTTTCATGTATCAAGCATTTCATAACATATATAATGATAGTTGTTAAAATGTTTTTTGAATTAAGATTTATAGTGGGATTTCCTGTTTACATCACAGAGCAGTCTTATAGCTTTTTCCCCCTTTCTTTTTTCTTCTTGTGATCTCAATATAGTGTTTACATTTGGATTGAAGTTGGAAATGAAGTAAAAGTGGAAGCGGTAACACTGGATGTCATTTTAAGTAAGAAACGATGTTGTAAATTATTTTAATTAAATAAATGTATATGCTCCGGATAGTTAAAGCGCGGTGACTATGAGGATGACATTTTGGACGTTCTGAAGATTTCTATTCATACTTTTTAAAACATACATTTTATTTATTTAAATATAAATTTATCTCAATTAATATAAACCATTCTTGTATGTACTAGCTTCGCATATATTCGTATATGTGTTGTCGTCTTGCTGTTATATACATCCGATCGCGATGAAGGATCATTGCGAAGTATTAACACGTCGGATCCTTTTAATGATTGGAATGAAGTACTCATAAACAATTTTTACTTCTTTTGGGTTATTTCTAACCTCTTTACTCACTTCCGCACTATTTTGATTAACAAAATGTTGAAAAGTTGTTTAATTTGTCTACGTACAAACAAATTGAAGGTGTTCATTACAGTAATGAAGTTTTGTGCATTAGAAGGCCTTGATAAACTGATGTAATATTATATTATGCTTAATTTAGATTAAATTAAATTCTATTCAAGACATCAACACATATGAACCATTAAAAATTAACCAATTAACTAAAACAATGAATATGAATAAATATCATGGAAAACAATAAAAACTTATAAAACACTTTAGCAGTATGCAGCAAATATACCTATAAAATTAATGTGTGTAACACACATTGTCTGGATATCCTTCTTCAGGATCATTACCCCAAAAAACAATGACATTGTGACTCAGCGGCTATGGTCCAAGGTTATCGGGAGGTAGGCCCTGGGCATTCGGAATAAACAACGATAAGTATCGTTCGCCAGCATAAGCACCCGGCTCGCTATCGGCAGATAACCAGAACCTTCTGGAAGTCTCTTCCCCTCCTCCAAAACGTGTGTAGAAATAGTTCCAGAATGTTCTGTGGAAGATTTTACTGCCGATATAAGCGAGCGTTCTTGCGAGAGCAATCAGTCGAGTTGAGTGTGAGTTGAGTTGAGTCAGTCAGTGAGCGAACGAGCGAGTTGGCGGGTGAGATTCCCGTGCGACATCAAGTGCGATTCTCCGAGCGAGCTATCGTCCTCCATGGTGTAGTGGTTACCATGCTAGCCTCTAGTTCCCGAGGCCGCGGGTTCAAACCTGGCGGAGGACAATGGATTTTTTCGGGCGTAAAAATCCTTGGTATGGCTTCCTTCGGAAGGGAAGTAAAGCCGTTGGTCCCGTGTCGTAGATTTACGGCACGTAAAAGAATCTCAAGCCTGATAAAGAGGCCCCCTGAGCAAAATTACCGGTCTTTCATGCCCAAAGTAGGATGGGACGCTAAGAACCATAGCAGTTAGAGGCGTCCATAAATAAACTCAATTTAATTTAATTTTTCCGAGCGAGCTTGTTGTGGCTGCTGTGGCATGCAACGGGTGCTGCTGCAGAGCGAGGAATTGTGAAGGTCTTGTGTTCGACTCCCCAGTGAGTGAACCATTGGAAGAGGAGCCTACATCACAAAGAAAGTGAAGTGATGGAGAATTGAACTAGTTCACCTTAGTGAAGTGACAAGAGTGAAGTGAACTCCCGGTAAAGGTTGAACCAGATCAAAACAGCGACAGTGAGAATTAGAGAAGTGACATTAAAAATCTGATGTGTTGCATCTACTCTTGTACAAACTATTTTTACAAACGGTTATTCTCCAGCTTCTTCATGCTAATCGAGATAAACATTTGCAATTATTCCGAATTTTCTTGTAGGTGCAAGGAGAATATGGTAGGCTTTAAACGATGGTCAAATCTTTAAGAGCTGGTTGCTATGTGGCGCATTCCATTCTCTTTGCATGTCCGGGACATAAAAAAAACGAATAGCGAATTCCCATTTGAGAAAAAGTATAAGTATTGGAAAATTCAAACAAATAAATATCTCAAAAATGGTTCACTCCACAAAGCAAAAAAAAAAAAAAAAAAAAAAAAAAAAACCAAACAAAACTGTATATGACATAAATTGTCCGTTTTAACGAAATCTACATGTTTTGTGTAGTAAAATTTTGTCTATCTCTTACGGTTTACTTGTTATGCAAAAGTCATTCAGAATGAAGAGGACTTTTGGGGACATTCCCAGAAAATTCAATATATACATTTCATTTGCCATGAAAATATCTAAACATAAATTTTAATCAAAATAGTTAGAGCCATTTTTGAGATACACATATCGGTATCTATTACTTAAAATATATGAATGTAAAAGTTCCAAGGCAATATGAGAGTATCCTTAAAATTTTCATTTACCCAGCAGAATATCATGGAATATGGTATCGAAAGCCTTTGTCGTAGCATAAAATATGTTACAATTGTTCTCTTCTGTTCGGTGTGCTTTACACAATTGTTGACTAAATACTTGACTGCATGTTCTGCGCTTCTACCTAATCTAAATCCATATTTTAATTTAAACGTTGCATCGGTTATTGCATATGTACATTGTAGATTTCGAATTAATGCTTGTTTTAAATTTATACCCTTTTTCATTCAAATCCGAATTTGTAATAATCAAGCTACATTTAAAAGTTTGAAATGCAACAAAAAAACATGGAAAGCGTGTTTATGCTTGTGGATTGGATTGGCTACGGAGGGGACTCAGCACGGATCCATAAAGGGGGTATTGTACCTACGCCAAGCAAGGGGGCGTCCCCGGGAGGAAGGATGAGGCGAGAGGAGAAACCGGGCGGCCGGAACCAGGAGTAACGGCACAGGAATGACAGGGTTCCTAAATATCCAGATGAGACTCCCCCGCAGGCGGACAGGCAGACCACGGACCCCGCCCCGCATAGAGGGAGCCCAACGCCCATTCAAGGAGGTTCGGGCACTCCCGACAGCCAGCCCCCACTCAAGAGTTGATTGGCCTCAAAATTAAATCCTAACTAAAGAAATTTATAAACAAACACACACCAGGGTGCTAAGGGTCACT
Source organism: Deroplatys truncata (assembly GCA_030765065.1). Lineage (NCBI taxonomy): Eukaryota > Metazoa > Arthropoda > Insecta > Mantodea > Mantidae > Deroplatys > Deroplatys truncata. Next base: position 137,865,894 of record CM060984.1, on the reverse strand, counting down.
GCATCCTAACAGGCAGTTCGAGGAGCTATATGCTTCTTCCCTTCTTTCTTACAACCTAAACACAAACCGTCTTCCTGAAACATCATTTCAAGCTGAAATACCCATTCTGTGGTTAAACCCTGAGAGGGTGAGCACACAGCAAAAACTCACTCGGGCTAAAACTTAGCCTGCCAGCAGCTCGTTGTCGACAGCCAGCCGAGGGACGGAGAGAGTCACAAAGAGCATCCTTTTCCCCTACACACTGTACCGAAATACCATCGCTGGCACTTCCAATCCTGAAAGAGATCAACGGATGAAAGATGAAGTGAAATGAGAATGGAGATGAAATGGAAGGACAGGGAATTCGGGGGATGTGAGAATCTTTTCCTAGCATTCGCCTGGCGACCCGGGAAAACACCCTAAAAAAAACCATGGGTCAGGAAGGTCGGCCACGGGAATCGAACCCACGACCTCCCGATGCGGGCCACAGACGAAACTGCCTGAGCTATCCCGCTGACAATTAATAAAGAATTATGAAGAAACTATGACATTTCGCACAGAGAAACGTTTCATTCAATACTAGACAATGATTCATACAGAGTCCATTCATAAGCCATGTGTATCTATACAGAAAAACCGATATATAAAACCAGAGCTATTTATATGTACTTTTAGAATAAATGAAAAATTGCGTTTCGGTAGAAACACACACAGAGACTGTATAATCACATGCATACTGTATAAACATAGCAACAGAGAATAGCGCTTTTGAAGTCATGTTTGCGTATATTCTCCTACACTTTTATTGTTGCTTTCAAATATGCAGCATGATACTAACTAGTGCTAACAGAGAACATTACATTTGTGACTCCGCATTAATGTGTGTTTTATTTACAGCTGCTCCGAAAGGAGTTGGGCGTTCAGAAATCCCACAGGAGCAGACGTGACTATTCCGTCTTCGAGACCATTGAAGATGATGTCAGTACAGAAGCATATTTACCATTCAGGTAACCAACTCAAAATTGTTTCACATCTTAGATATACTGATAGATAACGAAAACTAATTGTTGTATGTGTTCCTTAGTGATTTGCAAACATTGGAAAATAGAACCCTATGTAAAATTACGTTATCATTATTGTATAGTCAAAAATATAGACATCAATGACAGCAATGGTTGATGCTGGTACAAAGCTCCTGAATTCAATTCTCTTCACTGCGCTATCACCACTTTACGAAAGCGGAGGATCTAGAAATAAGTGAGCAGTCCAATAGCAGCCGGCCCTCGTAGCCGTGGTCGCTGGAGTGTATAGCTCGGCGCTCCACCAAGCTGAGGGTCGCGGGTTCGAGTACCGCCATTGGCATGGGTGTTTGTGTGTGTGTGTGTTGCGGTAATAAGTGGTAACGAAAAACAGTAAAACACAGTATCATAAACTGGGTAAAACAAGGGAACTTAAAAAATAATTATTGTTGTTTTTGTAAAAAAAAATAATTAAATTAAAAAAATTAGCATAATGCTAGATAGATTTCCTTCTTACTTTACAATTAAGTCTGAAAAGATCGTCAGTTACAACAGAAAAAAACATAGTTTTTATATTTTGAAAACAGGTAACTCATGCCTAGGAATTAACACTTTTCAAACACATAGTGTATAACTGTAACAACTTATATTATTTAGAACATCTAAAGCTTCCTTTGAGGAGCTGCTCTGGATTTAGTAACATTTTAAATATAAATAAAAAGCACAATGAGCTCAAAAGAATTTTATTTCATGAACTGTTGCTTTCAAAAAGTATGTTAGCTTCAAAAAGAAAACTTCCGAAGATTTATGAAACTAAAGTTATAGGTATGTATGTTTTTCTTAAAATATCTTGAAAAGTTTTAATACATGTATGTATGTATGTATGTATATATGTGAGTATATATGTGTGTGTGTGTGTGTAATGCTGCATGAGGTAATATATAAATAAACAAACAGGCATTACACAAACTCAGCTTCTTGCCACTTTAAAATTCATATGTACATTATCTTTCATGGATTAGCTTTTAGAACGCAAGCGGTGCAACTGCCATTTTATGTACCAGGATCTACCGTATACTCGCTATTTCCATGTCCCTATGTGGACACAAGAAATCACAAAAGGGTAACCGGAGGTTTCCTCACCATACAACTTTACTGCCGCGGAGTCTGAAACTACGTGAACAAGAATGTAGGCATGCTGGTAATAGCAGCAGCCTTGTGGTACTGCTCGTTCGGAATGATATGACACCAGCAGACAGCTAATAGCCGTGAGGATACTGAGTTTTGTTCACCCCCAACCTCTTCCTCTGGGGGCTGGAGGAATTCTCTTCCATTTAGTCTATTGTGCATCGTAAAACCGTGTGTCATGTCGTTCCGAACGACCAGTACCTACTTTAAGAGTGCACTGTGTTGCGTGCGCTATGCGAGTCATGGTCAAAGTGCACCAGTAATTATACTTAGCTCCTTTGGCAGACGTCCTACGCAATCCCCTCATTTGCTTCCCAATCCTTACCATCATGGCATGATATAGATATACTAGGCCAACGAACTCATCAAGTCACAATAAAACCAGAAGGATCTAATATCCGTGTCTGGGAACGAGAATGAAAAAGTTAAAATTTGACCAAGTTTTCTTTCCCGTTCCCGGGACGAAAGTGAAGTGTTGCAGAATGTCTTGCTCCTTGTAAGATCAGTACATGAACGCCAATCTCGTTGCAGAAAATCAAGCACTCGAGGAACACGAACTACGGCAGAGGCATCTGTCACATCGCCTCGTCACAAGACCATCCTGAGAAGTGCGCGCACTGATGACGACAGTAAATCCCGAGAGGCACTCCGAGATACCCTCCTAGCACTAGAGAAACTCACTCCCAAGGAGCGAGTAATACTGCTAAATCTCCCTGCACAACCAGAACTTCTAGTCAAACGTTACGACCTTAAGGTCCTTGGCAAGTAAGTACTACTAATCAGGAAGTGTTTTCGGGTATTTTTGTTTTTGTACTTGTTTATTTACCGTTTTTAGTACTTGTGTAAAATGCAGTTCATGTACTATGGTGGAGTTCTTCACCTCTTGTGTGAAGATGATATTCTTGTACCTTTTCATTGGTTTCTTTGCTGCATTCCTATCTCTTTTAGATTTAATTCCACTGCTTATATCCTTTGCTTTCTCCGTTTCGTGTTAATGTAATCAGTGATGTCCCTTTTCGCTGTTCACGCCTTCTTAATCAAGTGACATTCGTTCATTTTTCATTGGAGGTTCAACTTTCGCCTTTCATTTACAGTTTGCCATATTTTCTTTCCTGTTTGTTTTAGCTACTAGTCTCAGCCAGAACGAGCGTATTTTCTTTTCTCTAAGAATTTTTGTAATCTTCTATCCTCTACTTTCTAATTGACTTTTCTAGATTATAGCATTTTCGTATTTTTCGTCCCCTTTTTGTTCTTTAGAAAGGATCTCAGAAATGCCAATAGCCAAATGCAAAAGAAGCACTGCACCATAGCAAGCGGAAAGAAATCATTCACATGTTCCAAATTACAGTTTTATAGTTTTAAGTTTCCAGCGAGGAGGCGGTAATGTCTGTGGCCCGCATTCGATCCCGCGACGGCCCACTCAGATCCATGGGGTTTTTTTTCGGGACTTTTCCGGGTCGTTAGGCGAATGCTGGAATTCCCTCTCTCTCCATTTCGTTTCAATAATAGTTTCATTCATCCTTCACCCGTTAGGTCTATTTCAGGGTGTTTCGGTGCAGCGTGGCAGGGAAAAAGGGTGCTCTTTGTGAACTTTCTCCTCCCTCGGCCTTCGACTGGTTGCCGATGTACAAGGACCGCCCCCACGGGGGTCGTTGGACCCTATGCGGGGCGTGGTCCTCGGTCTACCTGTCCGACTACCGGGGCGTCTATATCTGGAAACTGTAGAGACTCTGTCATTGCAGTGTCGTCACTCCTGGTTCCGGCCGCCCGTTGTCTCCTCTCACCTCATTCTTCCCTTCCGGGGCGCCCCTTCGTGGGACATAGGTACAATATCCGCATTCCCTGGATCGGTACCGAGTCCCCTCTTACACGCATTCCATTCCATTCTCTTGTGGATAAAAAGTAGTTAAGATGTCAGACAGCCTATTTTGTAAGTGGATGTTAAGGTATGTATGTTTATAGCAAGCGGTTCAGGTGAAAGAAACATTAAAATACAACAAAACCATATTTAGCCACGATAGTATGCGTTATTTATCCAAAATTGAACTTTATCAGAAAAATTATTATATATGTTAATTGTTACATTTATCAATTCTTCACAGATATGCGGACCTTTTTGTTTTGCCATCCCACAATTTGACAGATACAACTGAAAACGGACTCACATATCATCCAAGTCGACTGATGGGACTCTCCGATCTTCTAAACACGGTAAGTTACCTTTTACCCAGCATTTATAACAGAAATAAATAATGTCTTTCTGCATGCATTAATATTAACACTATAAAAAGTCTTATGCGTTACATTCACACGACATTCTCTAGACACCTACGTTTACCTGTATATTCCTTCTGCAAACTATTCATGCAAACGCTTATTTTGTTTCTGCAACTTCATGTTAATCGAGATAAAGGTTTGCTGAAATAGTTTCATTACATATTTCGTTATAGGTACAAGGGGGATAGAGGAAACCGAAGCGATAGTCAACTGCTTAAAAGCGGTTCGATATACTCTGTATTTGAAATACCACACTCCTTGCATAACATCGCGAGAAACCCTGAATGAAGATAGTACTTCAAAAAATGACAAAATATTAAAAAATTCTAACCAGTAATAGCGTATTTCACCTAAATAACTGATTCCATTTATTTGGGGGGGATTGTGTGTTTTAAGGCGATCTACATTTTTGCGTGGCAACTTCTGTAAATCTCTTATGAAATATCCGTTATGCAAAATTAAATACAATTAATTATAAAGACGAATTCAGAGGCTATTCCAGCAAAATTCAAAATGTATGTATTAGTGGTCGTGCAAATATCGTAAACATGCAGTATTTTAATCCGAATCGTTAGATCCATTTGAGAAAATAAAAAATGACAAAACGTTTTCCACGTAATGGGTAATTTGGGTTTGGGAATGTTCTTGGAAATACCTTTGTCGTATCTTTAGAAGATACTGAACTTAAATACTACGTTCGTTATTTACCCTACTTTTTATTTTTGAGTTATGCTGTTCACAGAGACTACACGCACATTTATATAAAATGTTTTTTTCATTCAAGGGAGCTCAAAACATGAAATCTCCATGTATAATTGTTTTATGGAATTCTATTCTAGAATGTGGTTTTTATGTTCGTATTATGTATTTGTTTCCATGTTCATGTAAGCTCCGAAACTACTCAAACGCTTTTGGTAACTGGAAAGTGGAAAAGTTAACTCCTTGCATTCATTTCCCCCGTAGTCATATTCTTGTACTAGGCTCACAATTCTGCTTAAAGATCAGCCCATTCTGTTTGCTGAAAAAATATCTCTTAGTTTTGTGGGCGTCTCTTCATCATTGGTGTAAAGAGTTAAACTTTGCAGACATTTGGTGATTTCTATAAAAAGAATAATTATGAAAAACAGGTATAGGGTAGTTTCTGAGCTTCATTTACACATGAAAGAAAGAATAATTAAATAAAATATTTATTCTTACTGACTAATACCTTATTCTTATAACACTCTAAAGCAAAACCCCAGCTTCAACAATGATACATTCTAAAACAGTACAACTTAGAATTGTAATTGCGGCGAATAAACCCTGCGGAAAAAACAGTAGTTACCAGATATTTTATTTTTCTCCTTAACATAAAATGTTTGCAACTATGAAGTATTACATGTGCTAAAGTACCTTTCATATTACCTTGCCTACAACTCTTTATACAAAAAGAAAAAAACGTAGTTTTTTGCTCTTCCTGCAAAATTTGAAACGACATTTTAAAAGTTTGCCTTTTACGCTCTTCGATGTTTTCATCGCATAAGAAACTTATTTCTTTCCATTAACGACAAGCGAGAAAGGTTCAGCATTATAAAACTATAACTTAGCTTTTAAAAAGCTCTTTCACCACTGAAAAGCTAATTTCGCATATACAGAGTGGATCATTTAAGTTGAGACTGCGCAATATCTCAAAAACTAATCATTGTAGAAAGAAATGTCTTGAATAAAATTTGCTTGATATTATGGGGGAAAGTAAATGCCATTAGTCGTGTTTTGTTTGGAGGACATTATGATGGTCATTTTAGGGCCATCACAACATTCTCCAAATAAAACATGACTAATGACATTTACTTTCCCCCATAATATCAAGCAAATTTTATACAAGACATTTCTTTCTACAACGCTTAGTTTTGGAGATACTGCGCAGACTCAACTTAAATGGTCCACTCTGTATATGCGACATGAAAAAGAGTTCTTTCTCTAAGTGAATTCTGGCAATTCTACTGCAATGTTTTTTTCTGTTTCAGGATTCTCTAGTGGATTTGGTGACTGGTCTGGGAGCACCCAGAGATAAGCTGATCGTCAGTATCCCGTCACAAGCCGTTCAGTTCACTCTGAAGAACATTACTCGCAACACTCCGCGCTCCCCCGTCGCTTCTGATCCCAAGTATCTCACGCAAAGTCAGGTGGGTACTATTGGGTGGACCTCTTGGTTCAAATCTGCTTTCAAATCAAACGTCTCCTTTACTCACTTTTCAGAATATGAAAAATTTCGAAAAGTACAAAAAATATTTCTTTAAAATTTTATAAGATCTTGAAACTATTATTCAGCGCTGCATTTAAGCCACTAAAAGCTAGAATATACATAGCTTGAAGTATGACGTCCTTTAACCCGGTAGCTCATATCGGACCAATGAATGAAATGGGTGAAATCATGTTCAAATGAGCTCGGGGTCCTTAGAGCATAGAGTTACTCGACTTTCGTTTTCTCAGATTAAGAGGAAACCCCCCCCCCAAAAAACCTTATTCGGGTAACGCACCTTAACCGAGATTCAAACTCAGGACTTCTTGAATGTGAGGCAGACATACTACCTCTACACCGCAGAGGTGGGCTACTAGAATACTGTTTTAGAAAAACAGAGCACCTTGAATGTTCAATTACACACGCTATGCTGCAACAGGAGTTTTGCCCAGTTTGGCCTGTTCTGAAATTTCTCATAGGTTCGCCGAATTTATTATTAAAGTGCTAAGTATGTACAAAATTATAGCTAGGCCGCAACTCTATAGTTGGTATCTAAGCAATATTATTCTCAGTAATACAATACAAACATGATGTAAAGTTTAACACCTATGGTGAAGATGTTCTTTGTTTAATATGGCTGATGGTAGAAGAAATTCAGACCAAAGTTTATGAAGGCTTTTCTCCGATTTCAAAGACTAAAAAAGGTCCACGCAAAAATTAATAATGGCCCAAGTTAATAAATTACTGAAAAAAATTGGTGTTACATTAACAAGACTCTCTCTATCCACTATCGTTTATTTTTATGCAGCTTCTATAAACTATTCTTACGAAAGCTTATTTTTACTAATTCATGTTAACCGAGATAAACCATTGCAGAAATGGTTTCGTTACACATTTAGTTGAAGGTATAAGAAAGAGGAAAACCGAATCGTTAGTCAGATGTCGTTAAATGCTCTTTCCATGACATTGGGAGAAACAATTAAATAGCGACAGTACCTACTTTAAAAGTGACAAACTATTGACAAATTCAAATCAGTAATAGAGGATTCTCGGAAACTGCTGATACCACAAAACGTTATTTGAAATAAATTGTGTGTTTTTGAGATTTCTACCTTTTTTTAGCACTAGGTACGTTTTTGTCTATCTCTTATGGTTTACCTGTTAAAAAATCTTCCCGAATAAAGAGGACTTCAGGCCTATTCGCAGAAAATTCAGCATATACATTTTATTTATCATGTAAATACCTTAAATGTGTAGTACGTTAATCAAAGCTGTTAGAGCAGCTTTTTGAGAAAATAAAAAATATCGAAACATTTTCGATATGAAGGGTAGTTTGGAGGTGGGGATTTTCTTGAAAATATTCGTGTTGTATCTTTGTAAGATACCGAACTTAAACCTACAGGGCTTTAGTTTTATGTCAGGACCGTCACGCGGTGATTTTTCCTCGGCTGTTACCTGTGCATCGGCCGGCCGCCCCGCTGCTATAACTCCCCTTACTAAACTACCTATTGCTGCTTTATCTCTCTCACATATTGTTAATGCCTTATGTACAAAACTTACCTTATATGAGGTGCTGGAATTGATGTGCTCCCGAGGCATCGTAGCGAGAAAACACATTTCGATTCATACGATTAAGTTCGGCCATTGAAGTGTTTCAGACTTCGTGTGTTATGTTTTCCATCAGTTCTTCCAGTGTGTGAGGATTTGTTTTATAAACTTTCTCTTTCAGGTTACTCCACAAGTAAAAGTCGCGCACTGTTAAGTCTGGCGAACAAGAGGATCATACCCAGCAGTACTCTATCTTCAAACACTTCACTAATTTTATTCATGGAGAGCGCTGCTGTATGAGCGGTTGCCGGATCTTGTTGAAACTATTCATAAGTTTACTCTTCTTCTGTGAACTGGCTTGAGAACGGAGTATACATGTTATCTCGGTATCTCTTGGCATTGGCTGCTCGAAGAGGATCGGACTGATTAATCTCTTTTTGCGCTAATAGCACAGCAAACTCCAATTTACCTATCGTAATGAGGGATTTCATTAATGCGATTCAGATTTTCAAAACACCAATAGTGAGTATTCTCAGTATTTACATGCCATTTAGGTGGAACCACGCCTCGTCGGAAAAGAACACTACCTGAGGACCGATTAATCCTTCCGTCACTGACGAAAGAAACCATTCATAATAATGTGAGAGGAGGGGTAGCGATGCAGCTAATGGCCGAGTGGAAAATCGTCGCGGTCCTGACATAGAGATAAAGTTTAAATAGTTATTTTAACAATGGGAGTTATAGAATGGCGCGGCCAGCCGCAGTACACGTAACAGCCAAGTGGAAAATTCCCGCGTGACGGTCCTGACATAAAACTAAAGCCCTATAAATTTCTTATTTGTCATTGTTTTTTATAAAAAGAAATGCAAAGTTCAATTGAAGAATTGGTTTTCTTTAAATTAAACTAAAATGTTAGGTTTCAAAGCTTAAAATATTCGTAAAATATCCTGTGGTTAGAAAAATAGCATTAAATTATGATGCAAACTCTGTATGTTGCTACAGTTTAAAGTATGAGCAAATTTTATTCCCCATCTGCACATATTCATATAATAGTCCTCTTAAATAACTCACTTTTACCGGGATACACCAATGACCAAAATTGTACATCCAGCTGTGTGGCAAATTATTTAATGATTGATTTATAATTCTGAAGATTTCACTATGCACATTTCATCCTCTTACCGGATAAGGTTATCTGACGATGAATCGATGCATAGAATGAATGCTCAAATGCGCCCTGGATTCACACAATTGACAGTTATATGACATTTTTCTTCTCAGGATAAGAGAACCCCTTGGAAAATCACAAATGAGATTCGAACACCGACACTCCAGAGACCGTTAATTATGTTTATTCAATTATAAACGTTCTGCATTCATTCTTACCAGACTAACTAATTTAAGAAAAATGCTTAGTCCCAATCAGGAATAGAGTTCGACCTCTGGGTTTTAAAGCCAAAATGTTGACATAGTCTTGTATTGCTTTGCATGTGCTTATTTGGAAAGCAACAAAGGGAAATATTTCCTTCGGAGGTGGAATCTTAATAAGTCATTTCTGTTGCAGCTGTGTGGTTTGATGGAGGAGGGAGGCTGGACTATAGAACGTGATGAAGATCTCACCGCACCCTACGCGTTCAGGAACAAAACGTGGCTAGCATTTGACGACAGCATCAGCGTTGGCATCAAGGTAAGTGACCCTGAAATGTCTCCTAAGTTAAAAGATCCATTTTCTTTCACATTTATCACTGCTAAATCAACTCTACTTTAAACAAATAAAAGCGTATAAAATGGTTGCAGAAATCGACGGACCTATCATTAGATACAATTAAGTCTCAGATTGTTGTGGTTAAAAACACAAGAAGCATCGAAACTGCATGCTCTTAGATGACATTTTAGGATAACGATGAGATATGTAACACAGCTTATCTTGATTACGCTTAAATTATGTTATAAAACAATTACCATTTTACCTCATATGAAAATTAGTTAACTACGATGCAAGATCGGGTTATGCAACTTAATATGCGAAAACGGAAGTTAATTATCTAAACTTGATAGCGCTCTTGATTGATAGTTCGCGACCGGCTTTCAGCAGAATTTTTTTAAGTATAGTAAAATAATTGCACATAAAATAATTAATATATATATATATACGGTACCATGACTTCCTCAATAATTATTAGAACGGAATGGCACCTAATTTTTACACTTACCTGGAAAAAATCCTATTAAAGAATGTTTACAGTTCAAAATACTATTTAACGTCCTTAAGTAAATCCGTTTTTGTTCTCTCCCCTGCCATAAGAATTACAACATACAAGATAGTTCAAATATTATTATAATCCATATTGTTACCTTGCAGAAATAGACAGGGTGTTTCTGCAACCATCGTACTTTTTTAGCTACCATAAAATGCTACTCTCATTCTCTCTCAAAATTAAATGGAAATTATTTGTACCAAAAATAGACAAAAAGCCTGGTGATGTTTGCAGTTACATTTTTTAGAGTACATTATACGATATTACTTGCACTCCAGACAAATCAAGTCTTAAAGAGTTTATTAAATTGTGCTTAGGATAGGTACATAAATACTACTTTATACTTCACGTAGAATTCCATAGGATGTGCCATAAAACTCTGAAATAACTTGTACTTCTTTGCCCCTTCCTCCACAGAGCAAATACGTTCTGCTGAGAGATTTGGCAGGAGCAGCAATTTCCCCCCTGGATGCCATAGACTGGCAGGGATCGTGTCATCAAGAGGATAACAAAACATCCTCTGCACGACTTTTGAAGGAGCTTCATTCTGCTTTCACCACCCTCGCCCGTAAATCTCGAGGCGCTGTGCTGCAGACGCTTCAGGAAGACATTCACACATCTTCTCTCCTGACTTTCTCAGGTGAGATTATTATAAAAGGCAATAGAAATAAACTAAATCTCACAAATGCAAATATTGACACTAGAAATTTGTTCTAGGTGAGGTGCATCTTTCGCCCTATCGCATCGTGCGTGTGATAGATAACCAAGGAGCTGTCCATGTCGTGAGGAAGGATGCAAGGACACAATTTGAATGTTCCCGTCAAGGTTACTTTCGCCATCCCCTTGGCTGCAATAGGTAGGCTATTTCTAGTGGTTACCATGCTAGCCTCTAGTTTCCGAGGTCGCGGGTTCAAACCGGGCGGAGGACGATGAATTTTTCGGGCGTAAAAATCCTTAGCACGGCTTTCTTCGGAAGGGAAGTAAAGCCGGTGGTCCCGTGTCGTAGATTTACGGCACGTAAAAGAACTTCAAGCCTGATAAAGAGACCTCTGAGCAAAATTTCCTGTCTTTCACGCTCAATATAGAATGGGACGCTAAGGACCATAGTAGTTAAAGAGCGTCCATAAATAAAACTGAATTTAATTTCAATTTTATACCTACTGTTCTGTTTACCTACTTCACAACAGGTTATTTCATAAGTGAGGAATAATGTAATAAAACCAATATTAACTAATTTTTTAAAAAATGCTCGGACACGTAAATTTTAATACTTTGAAAGAAAAATTGTACACAAAAAAAAGTTCAGCCTTTAGGGTGTGACAGTGACAAATATTTTAAATCGAACATATTATTTTTTCGTTTCTTATTTTCTCTATCACATACATTGTGGTAGAAATACATGTTTGATACCCCTGAATAAAAACAAACATTTTTTAGAGAATGTCCGTCTTTGTGCGTATGTGTGTGTGAGTGTGAGAGAGAGAGAGAGAGAGAGAGAGAGAGAGAGAGAGAGAGAGAGAGAGACACTGTGAACAGCATCACTCAAAAATGAAATTTCGGATAATACCAAATTTGGTATTTAAGTTCAGTAGCTTCCAAAGATGCGGCACGAAGGTTTTCAAGAAAATATCCCACCCCAAACTACCCTTTACATGGAACATTTTTAGATTTATTTCTTTTTATTTTCTGAAAAATAGCTATGACGACTTTAACATACCATATATCAACGATATTTGCATAACAAATAAAATGTATCACTTTGATATTTTGGTATAGGTGTGAAGTGCCTCTTAATTCGGAAGTAAATGTATATAAGCTTACATAAATGGTAAACGATAAGCGATAGACGAAAACGTACTATACAAATACGTATATATCTTTAAAACATTTTTTTTTCAAATGACTTTTGTGTGGCATCAACCATTTTCGAGATATCCGTTATTAATGGTTCAGATTGTTCAATACTTTGTCATTTTTTGAAAGTCCTGTCGATTTTCAGCTGTTTCTCGCAATAACATGGAAAGAATATGGAATTTTAAGGCTAGCATATAGTGTCCAGTTCTAAAAGATGTGACTATTGCTGTTCTCTTTGTAGCTATAACGAAATGTGTAATGCAGTATTTTCGGAAAGATTTGTCTTCATTAAAATGAAGTAAATAGAAAAATAAACTGTCGGAAGAATAATTTCTGTACCCACTAATAAACGATAAAGGATAGAGAAACTGATGCAAATATACTTTTAGTATACTGTCAGTTTAACAACTTTCCCTACAATTTAAATAACTACTGAAACAAATTAAATTCTAATTATTTAATAAGGTATTCAAAATGCTTCTTATTAACACTCTGACAGTGGCTAACTTCACGCGTGAATTTTTGTTGAACATTTTCAATCAATGATGGTGATACATCTCCGCATTCGTTCCTGACCCTCATTTCCAGCTCTTCTATATTAGCACATCTGATAATGCGGCAGTTTAGTTTTTATTTATTTATTTGTGTTCTGCCCCACGTTTGGGAGCCAATTATGCGGCGGTATCTGTTTATTTAAGTTTGTTAGCTCCACATTGTGGTAGCCAATTTGCGATGGTATTAGTGTTTGTTTGAAAAAATGCTACTGTTTATCTGCCGCACGTATTGAATACAATTTATCGCGGTCACTTCGTGTTATCTTTTACTGAGCGCCTGTTATTTTATTTAATTTTGGGTTCACTGTCCTCCGGCTAGCTATGATCCTTTTGGTCGAGCACTTATCTTATACAGGTGTGTAAACGGAAAGGAGTCTTTTATCCAAAGATAACACTGATGAAGAATTTGTTTTACAGTTTTATTGTCGTAACATATTATGCACTTTCACATATTAATCTTGACACTCGCCAAACTGAAACTGTTATAAGAACTTATTTACTGCTCATTCTTAATTCGCGTACTTCAACTTTTTGTGTAATTAACTTTACAACACTTGAGATTTTTCATAACATTACTACGCGTAACCTGCGAATCGATAAACTGTGCGATGTATTCACCATGACCTTTTCTGTGAACTCGACGACGTGTAATGCACAAATGTTTCCGATAGACTGAACGAATTTGACTCTGACCTAGCCCTTTTTATACTCCTACACCCCGATATGCCTAAAGATTATAACCGAGCTGCTATTGGTTAATAAAACGCGCCAACATTAGCGTCCATTTTTATATCCAATGAAAATTACGAAAACATATGCTCTAGGGAAAAATGTTCCAGCAAATTCTAAGAAAAACGCGCCAATATTACGTCATTTGCTCGTCTCTAATAATGATAAACAGCTCACCCCCTCGCTACATTATTGCACGCTATTATTGTCAGTTTCAGTAAGGCCGTATAAACCCACTTCTCGACAATACTTACAATCAACAAACATCTCAAATCAATGTCACACAATAATGCATATTCACACTACAATCACTCTGACATTTACATAATTTGTGATACAAATTACTGCGTCAATAACAAAAACTGAATTTCAAATAACCCCCAAAAAAGTAATCAAGTTGAAAGAGATCTGTTCTCATAGCAACCAAATCTTTTGTATGAGACAAATGAAATTGTTCATCCAACTACTAAATAAGATTACTACCTTTCAGGGGGGCCATGAAAAATATGTTGCCGTTTAAATTTTTGTCGATGACGTCACACATGTACAATAGTGGCTGAAGGGTGTTTTTATGTAAAATTTACTCCCAAAATATTAAATTTGAGTGTCCGCGCATTGTTTAAAAAAATAAAAGCTTACTTTTATTTACATTATTCCTTATGAAAGATTCTGTGTATTTCCTCTGCAGTAATAAAATACGACTAGCTAGCAATTTAAATGCAGGATTACTCTCTTGACAATGAACAATTTTCTCATGGCTATAACATTATTACGAATCTTTGGCCAGCTATGAATAGAGTGATTCCTTAGGGAAACAGAACCTAAAAGCTCCAGGAATAAAATGAGAGCTAGTGGTGTACTGAGTAGATCAACTCTTTCATAATCACATGCTTTAAATACTAGATTACAATAGCAAGTCTCTATTGCAGTGTTTCCATGCTTCAGACACATTTTTTCTATACATATCAGATAATACTTGCTTAAACATGCAAGTTCACTCAGACAATTTTAGTTATGTACATATGCTGATTACGTTGTGTGCTAATTCTGCTTCTCTCCCTAGATTCTATCGGTGTGTCAAATTCAATCAATATTCTTCCGACTTCACTGTGTTCGAATACGACTGTCCTGCTGGCTTGGCATTTGACGAACGCTGGGAAGTTTGCGTGTGGCCCGGATCACTACCAGAGGGAGCTTGTCATGGCTCAAGTGAAATAGCTCCGGTACCAAGAGCGCGCTACGCCTGTCCTGCCATTGAAGGCTACTACGCCGACCCAGAGAATTGCCGATGGTTCTTTGCCTGTCTGGATCATGCACGAGATGGAGCAAGTCCTCTAACTGCATACGAGTTCCGCTGTCCGTTTGGTTTGGTGTTCGATCAAAGGAATCTCGTTTGCCAATGGCCCTGGCTTGTTGACGGTTGCGGCAACATTGGAGCATACCTAGGATTTTATTCCGGCTCCATTGCTCTCGATAGCAGCGCAGGTAGAGGTTTTGCTGTCACAGCAGGAAATCGTGGAGCAGGACATGCTGGAAAGAGTACCATTGTATATGAGACTGGCCCTGTCGCGGTTCAAGATATTTTTGGATCGAGCGGTATTGTTGGCCAAGTAGCTGCATCGTACATTTCTGGAGGCTCTGCATCTGGCGGAGAAGGCAGGCAGATTGAATCCTATGCCTCTTTCCCCGATTATCTTGTATCCGGCGGGCGTATTGATAAGTCTGGTGGAGTGATTTTGGAAGGAAACCTTGCTTTATCAGGTGTGGACAGAGGTCAGCTGCGCTACTCCGCTGGAAGAGGAACCTATCAAGGAGGCGGAGCAGCTTACCAAGCAGGTAATATCGGATCTGGTGGATATGTTGTCGCAGCTGGTGCGGTCGGCACAGAAAACGGGGTGCATGGCAGTTCTGGTGGCGTTGCCGGCGCTTATGGTTCAAGAGGAGGAATTGCTGCAGCTCTCGGAGGCCAAAGAGGAGCTGCGGGTTCCCTAGCAGCTGGAGGAGCAGCATATGAAGTCCATGGAGTAGAAACTGGAGGTACGCTAGGAACTGGGTCTAGTGCATACCTTGCCACAGGAACAGGCAATGTAGCAGATGGAGCACATAGCACCTCATTTAGAGTAGATGGCACTTCGGGCAACTATGGTACAAGGGCAGGAACTGGAAGCCGAGGAGCTGCCGGCACACCAGTGTCTGGAGGAGTGGCTTATGAAACGCACGGAATAGGAGCAGGAGCTGCATTAAATGCTGGATCTGGTGCTTATGTAGTCACAGGAGCAGATGGTGCAGGAGCCGGAGTACATAGTAATACTTTTAGAGTAGATGGCTCTGCCGGTGTCTATGGTGCAAGGGCAGGTGCCAGAAATCGGGGAGGAGCTGCAGGCACTGTAGCTACTGGAGGAGTGGCTTATGGAACTCTAGGAAGTGGTGCTACGCTAGTGGCCGGTGAAGCCTTAGGAAGAGGAGTGGCTTATGGAGCTCATGGAATAGAAAGCGAAACAGCTCTAACAGGAAGCGAAGCTCTTGGAAGTCGGGGCGGAGCTGGAGTGGCTTATGGATCTCATGTTCAGACGTTTGGTGCTCAGAGTGGCTCTACGCTTGCAGCCGGAGAAGCCCTTGGAGGCCGCACAGGAGCTGGAGTGGCTTATGGAACACGAGTTGAAGCCTTTGGAACGCGTAGTAACGCTGCGTTGGCAGCCGGTCTTGGAGGCCGAAGTGGAGTTACCGGTGCTCTAGGATCCGGAATAGCTTATGGAAGCGAAGGTGGTGCTACACTCATAACGGGAGAACCACTTGGAAGTCGAAGTGGAACAGGCGCACTGGGAAGCGGAGTCTCTTATGGAACCCGCGTGGAGACCACAGAGATTCATGGAAACCATGGTGCAGCCGCAGTTGACTTGGGAGCAGGTCTGGTTTATGGAACCCGCATCGATACTTCTGGGGAAGGTGATCTTAGAAGTGGCAGTGGGGTAGCTCTTGGTCAAGGAGGAGCAGTAACTTATGGAGCTCAAACTGTTGGAGTCCAAGATGGTGCCTATAATGTAGCAGGTGGGGCTATAGTTACGCCAATAGCGGGAGGAGTAACATTTGGAACTCGCGTTGGGGCTTCTGGAGTACAAGGAACTAGTCAGGCCTTTGGAGGTAAACCTGCAACTTACCAGCCCCAAGGCGAAGTTTATCAGTCAGCAGTATATGAGGCAAATAAAATCACTTCTGGGGTTCCTGTTGTGGCAGTACAAGATACTATAGGCACTTATCAACAAACGGTAGTGCCAAAAGTAGAAGTTGAAGCAGTGCAACCAGTCGTTCCTCTAGCAACAGTTCAGAAAACTGTCCTTCCTAAGGTGCGTCTTCAACCAGCAGTTGCAACCTATAAAGAAAGTATCGTACCGCAATTGCCAGTTGCAACTATTCAACCAGCAATTCCCATTACCTCTTACCAGCAAAATGTTGTATCCAAAGTAGAGGTACAGCCAGCGGTAACCACTTATCAGCAAGTTCCTAAAGTTTCATCCATTAAAACCGTTCCAGTAACGAGCTATCAGCAGACGGTTGTACCTAAAGTACAAGTACAACCAGCTGTTGTAGCTTTCCAAGAAACTACAGGTCCTAAGATTGCTTTTGCCCAACCTGTCGCAACTTATCAGCAAACCGTTGTTCCCAAAGTGCAAGTTCAACCAGCTGTAGCAACATATCAACAAACCATTGTGCCCAAAGCCAGGGTCAAGCCAACTGTTACAACGTATCAACAAAATATCGCATCAGGCTTTCCTATACAACCTGCTGTTACCACATATCAGGAAGCAGTATTTCCTAAGGTCGAAAGCGCAACGATAAGACCGGTTCCCATTGAAACTTATCAAGGAGTAGCTCAACCAAATATACAGTTAACATCTGTGAACACTGCTGTACCCGTTGCTACCTATCAAGAAACGCTCACACCTAAAATTTCGGTTTCAACTCCACCCAATGCGGTACCTGTGGTGACTTACCAGCAAACAGCTGTCCCAAGAATCAGAGTAAGACCTACGCAACCATCTATAGCAGTTTCTACGTATCAACAAGCGCAGCAACCTGAAATACAAGTATCGGCAGTGCATCCAACCGTCTCAACTGTCTTGCAGACATCTAGGCCGAGAGTTTCATTCGCTCGCATTCAACCAACCACTCCAGCAATAACCTATCAACAGGCTCTTATTCCTCAAGTATCAGTCAGCACTCCAGCACCAATTGTAAGCGTAGAACAAAATGTACAACCTGGAGTTTCCATCCAGACGACGTATACCGGCAGCCGAGGATATTCTAGAGCTCGACCATCTGTTTCTGTCGAAACGTCAGGATCTGCTGGATACGTTTCCCCGGGTAGTGCGGTATTCACTACCTCAGCCCCAGCTGTCACTCTGCCTTCCGCTTCATATTCCTATTCTTCGACTCCAGCCTCTGTCCCTGTAGGCGTAAGTGTAGAACAAAATGTACAACCTGGAGTTTCGTTCCAGACCACGTATACCGGCAGCCGAGGATTTTCTAGAGCTCGACTACCTGTTTCTGTGGAAACTTCAGGGCCTGCTGGATACGTTTCACCGGGTAGTGCGGTGTTCACTAACTCAGCCCCAGCTGTCACTCTGCCTTCTGCTTCATATGCATATTCTTCGACTCCAGCTCCTGCTCCTATAGGTGTAAGCGTAGAACAAAATGTACAACCCGGAGTTTCGTTCCAGACCACGTACACCGGCAGTCGAGGATATTCTAGAGCTCGACCATCTGTTTCTGTCGAAACTTCAGGACCTGCTGGATACGTTTCACCGGGTAGTGCGGTGTTCACTACCTCAGCCCCAGCTGTCAATCTGCCTTCTGCTTCATATGCCTATTCTTCGACTCCAGCCCCTGCTCCTATAGCTGTAAGCGTAGAACAAAGTTTACAACCTGGCGTTTCGTTCCAGACCACGTATACTGGCAGTCGAGGATATTCTAGAGCTCGACCATCTGTTTCTGTCCAAACATCAGGACCTGCTGGATATGTTTCCCCGGGTAGTGCGGTGTTCACTACCTCAGGCCCCGCTGTCACTCTGCCTTCCGCTTCATATGCCTATTCTTCGACTCCAGCTCCTGCTCCTATAGGTGTAAGCGTAGAACAAAATATACAACCCGGAGTTTCGTTCCAGACCACGTACACCGGTAGTCGAGGATATTCTAGAGCTCGACCATCTGTTTCTGTCGAAACATCAGGACCTGCTGGATACGTTTCCCCGGGTAGTGCGGTGTTCACTACCTCAGCCCCAGTTGTCACTCAGCCTTCCGCTTCATATTCCTATTCTTCGACTCCAGCGCCTGCTCCTGGAGGGTTTTCTTATGCCACACCCGCAGTTCAGTTTCTTACTGGAGTTGTCTCTTCCACTCCTGTTCCTGCAGTGCAGGGTTATTCTCGTACTTCATCTAAAACTAGTTTCCATACTAGTCCTGCCGTTCAAGTCCGTTATCAGAAAACTCCCGTAGTCATTTCGACCACTGCTGCGCCTATTGTTCAAGGATACTCAGCCGGCTATTCCGTTTCATCCGGTGACAGCGCTTCCACTTTTATTTCAGGAATTCCGTCAAGCACTCCTTCACCAATAGCCACCGGCTATTCATATAGAAGACCTTCAGTTCCTGCTGTACCTGCAGCTCCAGTTGTAGTTTCGACTCCGAGACCAGCTGCAGGATATGTATACTCCAATCCTTCAGTTTCTATAACTAGCGGAGATGCATCATCTTCAAGGTTCCGAACGCCAATATCTACTCCTTCTGTTGGCGTAGATTATTCATACTCCAAACCTATCGCTTCTGGTAGAGGCCGCATATATTCCACCACTACATCATCAGTTCCCACATTTATTGAATCCTCTACACCCGAAGCAGTAGCTGTGGATTACTCTGTTCCTTTTACATCCGGCGCTGTAACGAACTCTAGGCCTGCGTTAGTATCCAATGAATATTCTTACCAGAAATCATCCATTTCAGCAGGAAGAGGTAGACAACCGAAGCCTACAGAATCACCCGATGACGTTGCAGCCAGACTTGGAATAGGCCTAGAACCTGCTACACCTTCCCCAGCTCTTTTCAATCTTCCTACTTTTGATAACGTTGAAGTAGGCAACTACGGAGCTAAGTTCCAGCCTATCAAATACTCCACACCTGCACCTACTTTTGTATCAGTGACACCAACAGTATTGTCCGTACCCAATTGCACGGCTGCATCGCCCAATTTAAGAGTGAGCAATATTGGCTACAGAGGACAA
Source organism: Deroplatys truncata (assembly GCA_030765065.1). NCBI lineage: Eukaryota > Metazoa > Arthropoda > Insecta > Mantodea > Mantidae > Deroplatys > Deroplatys truncata. Next base: position 137,845,992 of record CM060984.1, on the reverse strand, counting down.
TATGATTTTGGTTCGCGATCCACTGGATTTGTTTCTACGACTAACATTCCTACAGTTACTTATTCTACCACTGCAGCACCTTCTACTACAGCACGAGTGTCGCTCCCAGCTCAATCATACCGAGAAAATAACGCTGCAGGTCGTCGTCGTGGTGGAGCGAAAACTAAAATAAGTTATGAGGACGGCAACGTAGAAGCTCTTTTGGACAAATATTCTGGCAATTTTGGTGGACTTTTTAACAACGGAAAGCAAGAATTTATCGATGAAGTTGTGTCCACTGGAAGCAGAGGTCGCCAATATTCATCCACTCCTGCTGGCTACAGCACCACTACTGCTATTCCATATAGAACCTCTACTGCTACTCCATACAGCACCTCTACTGCAACTCCGTACAGCACTTCTACTTCTGCTCCAAGAGGAAAAGCAAGATTTGGAAACACAGAAGGAGATCAGAGAGTTGTTGTTGTAACCCGTCTCAGTGATATAAACCCACTCTTAGTGGCTAAACTTGGAGCACAGTGTACTTGCAGACCAGAATCACCTGTGCTGAGATTAAAGCCTGATGACTATGAAGCTACTGCCTATGCTGCAGATTTGGCATCTCCAAGAGGATATGCATCAACCACACCAGAGCATGTACCTTCTGCACCATTACCAGGATCTGGCCTGGTAACTGGCAGTGAACTTTCTCCAGATGATAATCTTGGAGTACGAATTTCTTCTGGCATTCCACTATCCTCTTCTACCACACCTCGAACTGTCCTTATAACAACCTCAAGGCCTCGTGCACGATCCCGTAATCAATATTACACATCTTCTGCCCCACTTTTTGCCTCCACTACCACATCTCCTAGTTTTGCCTTTACAGATGAGTATTCTGGAACTCGTTCCAGATCAAGGCCGGTAACCAGCACTTATGCACCTGTGCAGGCCTCTGCCTCACAATCACATGGAAGGCCTCTGGATATAATATCCAGCACTGCTGCACCAATTCTCTCAGACAATTCTGAGGAAGTTGAAATCAATTCAAGGGATCAGTCAGAAGCTGGAGTGGGTGGAGGACGTGCTTTTGATCGTTACGGACCTGGAGGCTGGAGAGGTGTCGATGAAACATTGCAGGGATCTGTGGACTGTCAGAGGCCTGGACTCTTCCGGCATCCAAAATACTGTAACAAATTCTATGCTTGTCATTGGGATCAATGGAAGGGTCGGTACACTCTTCATGTCTTCAACTGCCCAGTTCACCTTGCCTATGATAACAGCCTGGGAGCTTGCAACTGGCCATCTAAGGGTCCTGCTTGTACAGATGATAATCTTCTTGTCTAATTTCATACTTACTGTTCCTGTAAAACTATACTGAACTACTTAAGGCAATATCCCCTTTTGAGTTTTAGGTGTTATTTAAACAGGACTGCTGGAAATTAAATTAAGGAGAGCATAACTTCTAATAATAGTACTTCCTCCATAACAGAAATGAGTTATTTTCTCTAAGTAACTGTTTCTTAATCATCTAAGGAGGTAAAGAAATAGCCAGCTTAAATTCATTGCTTTTAACTTTAATCAGTGCTGGCGAAGGAAAATTTGTATCTTTTTATATTTATAGTATTGTTCCAAACAAAGCAAAGTAATGTGATGAGAAGAAAACCATATACTGTATTTTGCCTATGCATAGAAGTGCCAACTGTATGTAGATATGGACTTCATATGATATATTTATTACATCATATGAAGTCTATTTATTTTCCCTGTTAGAAGGATTCCAAGCAATGTTTTCAAGTAGCCTAAAATCTGATTACAGGTTATGCTTCAATAAGATGCAGTTATTTATAAGCAAAGCTCATGATTTTAAAGTAGTTACACCATCAAATTCTAGAAGTTAAATATTAAATGTTTAATAAATTGCCATAATTTATTTTGCAACTGATTAGTTTCTTCCAAGTGCCAATTATTAGCAATGAATCCAAATCTATGTATTGTGTAAAAATTCAGTCAGTGCCATCTTGTAGTATAACAGCATTAAGTTCAGTAACTTGGCATTTAGAACTGGGAGTTTGATAAAAACATTCAAAATACACCTGGTAATAACCAGAATACATCTAAAATAAATGCTCTAAGAATAAAATAAAGTTATCATTACCACCTTTATCATTATGTTTAAATTCCAATTCAACTTAGAAATATGAAAATTGTACAAACATCTGTAAAAAAACAAATTACTGAGAACGTGTGTACAAATAAAATAATTGGATAACAGTAAATGGAGCTCTTGTAATATATTGCACTTTGCAGAGACATTAAATCAACACAGACTGTAATAGTACTAGGTGATGTGTCCATTTTTCTTTGTGCACCTCAGAGTACCAAAACTACTCACTACTCCAGGTGTCTTTTTTCTAGATTCAACATTTCAGTCTACTCTATAAATACTCATATAGTTAGAGAAGAAGGCTAGAATTGTTTATGTGAGAACATAAAACATTAATTTTATAATATAAGCAATGTGTTGTATGTAATAAAGTAACATTTTTATAAATGTGTATTGTTAAGGTGAAATCTGTACATTTATTAGAGGGCAAGCAAAGTTGTATATTTGAGTTTCATCATATTTATTGTATAATATTTATTTTTATATGCAAAGCCAAGAGGTGTGATCTCTGTGTTTTTTAAGTAAATGTATGTTAAGGATGAGAAATAAATTATTTTAGCAGTACTACTTCTGTCATTTAATATCCAAGTTAAAAATGTATTAAAGAATTTTTTTAATATTTATGTATAATTTTCTTATGGTTTGCTTTCATACAGATTATTCCCTTTCTCCCATGCTATTCTGGATACTGAGCACTGTTAATTGTATAAGAGATATTAAATTCTAAATTTATCTAGCGACTTTAACTGCTTCCCCCCAACCAAAAAAAGTCACATTAGCCACCACGTGGGTTTTAAATCCAGGAGCTTCCAAATACAAGCTCCAGTTATTAAAGCCTGGGCTGTTGCAATTGTTATCACTCCTTAACAGAACTGATTATCAGGCATGCCTTTCTGAATGCATGCAAATGAAGTTGATTTTCAATTGATTGTGTTTTACTTTGCTCTTTCTAAAAAAATATTAGCTCTGTTTTCCAAAGTGAGTTTCGGATCCTAAGGGGCTGTAAAAAATAGTGGGGCTGTGTCAGTTATTCAGCAGCATGGCATGGTGATCCTGATATTAATTTCTTTTTTTAGAAGTATGCTTATACTATAAATTTGTATTCTTATAGGATTAAAGTGCAAACTAATACCCCAAAAATTAAACTGGAAAGGAAAAATATAATTGTTTTTGAATACTAAAGAGTAACAGTATTTTGTATGTTATATAAACAAATTTATATTTTCACAAATCATTAAGAGCTTAATTTGTACTTTTCTTCCTTGTTTTACTCTGTAAGCAGCAAACCAGCTTTGCTTAAGAAAACCAAACAGTACCATAGATTGTTAATCCTGTTTCTTGCATAGACCTACCTAACCATTCATGTGCTCAATCAATGTTTGCTATTTTTGACAATTCACAACATTTAAGACCAATGGCTCTTCTATTCCAAATGCAAATAGAAATGGACTAAAAGATGAACACTGTGTAGAAACTGTGATACTGCTTGCCTTTAATATAACAGAATGCAGAGGACATTTTTCAAGCTTAAATACTTGCTGTCTTAGCTAGTATGTGGGAGAGTATCAGAAATGGCTCTAAAGATAGATGTGTACATACATTCTCTGATAGTCAAGTATGCCTGAAGGCCCTTGGCAGTCTTTTGATCATGTCCAAATTGGTCTTGAAGTGCTATGAGTCCCTCATGACCAGGCAGAGCGGATTTAGTAAGTAAACCATCAAGTTAGGAATGCACAGAGGGTTGGTGGTGAGGGAAGGTGGAAGCGCTTATCACCTTGCAGTGTTCTCTGTAAACAAATATGATGAACAGTTAAAGGCATTACACCCTGCTTTGAAAGCAGGTAAATCAGGATTAGGAATTATTAGAAGAAAGCAATGCATGTTTAGCTATTGATAGTGTGCAATTAGTTTATGAAAGCTATGAAACAAAAAAGCTGTACATTTTTTAAAGCAATATCAGCTCTTATTAGTGTATGACAAAGATCTGCAGTTTGGTGCTGAGAAGGTTAAAGATCCACTTTCCTCATTGATCCTTACTAATAATGTCATATGTTCCTTGTGTTTCGGCATTTGTGCTGAAATGTTCCCTGCCACATTCCGACACAAATTATGCTAATATTGATGTATAAACTCTTCTTTGCTTTAGTTATATTGCCACAGTTCACCCACTGGTGTATATTATGCTGCGAATAATTGGAACAGTTGCCATAAAACCAGCTGTTGGGGAGGGGAGGAAAGTGTCTGTCACAGTAGCTGACATCACCTATATACCGTCCGGTAGCAGGTTGCTCTGTTTACTTACTAAAAATCCCTCTGCCTGCTCATGACACTGTTGAACATAATTCAGTTCAAGTGAAATGTGTAGCAGCAACTATTGGAATTCTAGGTATTGAAAGAGAAAGAAGAAAATGAGATATTAACTTATTGGACCTGTACCAGCATTGGGTTTCTCCAATAGATTTGTTAAGCTGGCTATCAGAGGACACACAAAGTACTGTAATCCACAGAGCTTTCAGGTATTGTAAATCTCTAATATGTGTGGTTTATAAAAGCAGTTCTCAAGAACTGCTAAAATTATATAGGAAAAAAACTCTAATCTGGGCAGATCTACTTATTGGTTGCTGCACTCTTAGAAGGTACCTGAATAAAATGGGACATATCGATCACACCAGTGCAAAGTGTCAGCATGGGGTTGAGAGTGCTGCTATTCTATGGTAATAATTAGCACCACTCATTAGGGTGCTCTCATTTGCAGCAGACAATTTCCAAAACTTGAAGAGCTACCAGCCACCACAATCCACAGTTTGATTCAGTTCATGATGGACAGTAGGTCAAGTAGTGCAAGAGTTCTGAAAAAATCTGATGTGTTATATTCACATGACTTTTTCTACTCTTGTACAAACCATTTTTACAAACGCTTATTCTCCATATGCTTCATGTTAATCGAGATATCGAGATGTTAATCTTCTTGTAGATGCAAGGGGAATTGCTGGACTTTAAGCTATAGTCAAATATTTTAAGAGCTGGTTGCTATGTGGAGTATTCCACTCTCTTTGCATTACCAGGACAAAAAAAATGAATAACGAATTTGAGAAAAGGGTATAAGTATTGGAAAATTTAAGGGAATAACAAGCAATATCTCGAAAATGGCTCACTCAACAAATAAAATGTATATGACATAAATTGTGTATTTTAATGCGTAATACATTTTTTGTGCAGTAAAATTTGGTCTATCTCTTATGGTTTACCAGTTAGGCAAAAGTGGTTCACAATGAAGAATACTTTTGGAGACATTCCTAGAAAATTCGAGATATACATTTCATTTCTCGAAAATATCTTAAACATATGATATTTTAATCAAAATTGTTAGAGCCATTTTTGAGAAAATTAAAATTTTCGAAAAATGTTCCATGTAAAGGGTAATCTGGGGTGGGAGGATTTTCTTGAAAACCTTCCTGTCGCATTTCTGGAAGATACTGAACCTAAATACCAAGTTTGGTGTTTATCCAACAGTTCATTTCTGAGTTATGCTGTTCACAGACACACATGCATGTTTCCAAAAATGCTTTTTTTGGATTTAGGGGGTCTCAAAACATGTATTTTCGGTGAAATCTCCGTATCGAATTTTTGGGTGGAATACAATACTTTCCCTACTTACTATATGTAGTAGAGAAAGTAAAAATTGTAATACAGCGCAGTTACATGCCCCCTGTGTTAAATTCAACTCAACTCATGAGAATATATAGAAGAAAACATTTTCAACAACAGTCCTCCTAGGTGTCACACTGATGATGCAGAAGTAACACTTTTGCCTTTGAGCTTCAGTCTAGGTTGGAATCTTGGCTGGGTCAAGCTGCCAGACTGAGAATTTTATTTGGAATGAACATGAGTTAGTTTCAGGTGCATCCTTAGATATTCACTTCATTCTTTCACCATCCTCTTAGTACCCACCCAGTTACATTAGCAAAAGGTTTCTCTTAGGGTGGAGGGCTTTTCTTTGAATATAATAATCTGTGTCAGTCATGTCTAGAGTTGAAAGATGGAGTAAATGTGAGCAGGCTTCAAAATTGGTGACCAAAGCATTTTACCAAATAACTGAAATAAACTATAATTGTTGCTATTAAAGTTGTAAAAAAATAACTGAGAACTAAACTAAAAGTGTTTTTATGAATGGAACATAATAATACCTGCCCACTTATGTGGTATGTATACTCCATAGTTTTTTTTATACGCCCAAAAGATCCTTAGCATGGGAACTTCAGAAGGGAAGTACAGCTAAGGGTCCCGTGTTGTAGATTTAAGGCACATAAAAGAACCTCAAGCCTGATAAAAAGGCCTCTGGGCAAAATTTCCGGTCTTTCATGCCAATATAGAATAGAATGTTAAGAACCATAACACTTAAAGAGTGTCCATAAATGAAACTCAACTTTCCCACAGTTGGTTGGGGTGGGTTTCCTGAATAAGGTTTCTTCCGGTGTTTCTCATTACCCTTAGAGGGTGAATATTGGGTAATTCTAAGCTATGTGAACTCTGGGTTCATTTGAGTCTAATTGCATTTCTTCCATTATCATATTAAGCACAAAATCTCTGCTTAGATGGATTTTCTCTGTTGTTGAAGAGAATCTGTGCAACAGATACTTAGCATAAAAGATAATAATGGATTCATAATGTAAAAGTACAAACTGAAAGAAAAAACTGTAAAATAAATAAATAAATTCAGCCTCTATTAGCACAGAAAGCATAACTGTTATGTTTGCACAATTGCTCATGACAGTGGTGGCAAAATGAATGTTAGCAACAAAATTTACAGCAGGGTTGAGCAGCAACTCCAGTGCACTACTTTCAAAACAAAACTGGTCATAACAGTAGATATATTGCCTCAATCAGCTCTGTATTTGCCACCACACACTAAGTATTTGTGGTTGTATTTTGTGTGACCAGCCAGTGTGTTAGGGTGGACATTCTCATTCCAAATGGGGTAGAGCAGGTATAGAGTGGGATGAAAATGATGAAAACTTTGTGGGAGTCATACGCAAATATTCCACGTTGCTTCCAGAAATAGTGCCACGTAGTGGACTTGGTACATACCAAGTGGATAATTATCTATTTTTTTAAAAATGTAAAATAATGTATTGCTTAAAATAATGCATAATAATGACAAGGCAGTGTAATTAATTTTCCAAGAGTGGGACACTATTAAGCACTCATTTCTACAGAAAAAATATTGTAATTACAGTCCAGCTTGCCTGACTAGGAAAGCAGAAAAAATATGCAGGAAGAGTATCTTAGGCTTTATTTGCTTTGTTGAGGAGTTTCACTTGATGGTTCATAATTTGTTCAAAACAGCAGTAGCTGTAACATTCCTGCTTATAAAGCGTCAGGTGAGAAACAATATTTTACTTTATGAAGCTTGTAAAGCTGGGAAACAAAATATGTAAGATTATCTCTGCGATCTTGTTGCTATTGTAGTGGAGAAGTCATCAGCTAAAATAATAAATGTTGAGGCCCTCATAGATGATTTCAGCTTCTCCCACAACAACAATTACAGCATGAAATTTCACTCAGATAATTGGTTAATTTTCTTGCATTATATCATTCCATCAGTTGTTAACTCGACAGTGCAGTAATATATTAATTATTTAGAATATAACAGCATTAACAAAATCTGCATTTTAATTTCCTGAGAAGATTCATTTAATCCAAAGCCCCTAGTGCTAAAAAAATAAAAGCTAATATATACAATCACTTGGTTGCACAGTGTAGATTAAAGTAGCACATCTTTGTCCAAAAACTAATAATATCTGATGTAGGTAGTTTCTGCCCCACATATGGAGGCCAATTTGAAGAAGGAGAATTTTAGGAAGAGTTCTATTGTATTTCAACTGTTGGGGAGCCAAACTTGAAGTAGTTGCAACTGCACGTATGGTACCCTGTAGCCTTCGGCCCAAGTTTAAAAATATTAACTTTGTATTTTTACTGTTTCTTTAAATATTATATATTTATGTTTGCCTCGGCTGCATCAGTATTAATTTGTAGAGACATGAATATCTTAACAAGGCGTGGTGCGGCTGAAGAATGTAGGCTTACACAGATTATAGTATTTACTTCACTACATTTATTAAACCTTGACACGATTTAAATAACACTTCACTGATATAGAGAGCTGTGAGATAATTTATTAATTACTTGCACTTTATAACTTGTAAGCTATTTTTGTCTCACACTGAATACGTATTAAACTTCTCAAGGACGCGTTTCGCGTCTGGTTAGTAACCTGTCTGCTAGCAACTGACTTCTGAATTTGTACAATTTGCCGTATTTCAGTTTCTGATTGGCTAATTCTACTCCAATAGAATACTTTCATTTAACTTAAGCTTTTTTCTGGTTGTTGATTGGCTATTTATGAACTGTCTCAAAAATTACATTATTGTTGCTCCAAGAATTACTAGTAGCATTATTAAACCATCTAATTCATTATTGCCTCAAGGCTACCTCATTGTTATCTCATTGTTAGCAACTTTTAACCTATTATTCTCACAGGTCCTACATGATTAAATTACGTAATACATTCATATAACATTATTGAACGTGTACATAATAATATAAACATTAATAGAATGACTGTTACATGCATTTTATATATTATATTACACACCTATTGTTTTAAGGTGGGCTGTTATTATATTTTATATTATATAATTTAACTGAAATCATTTAAGTGTTAAAAATACTGCCTCAAATTGCCCCCTTTTAGACATATTTAAAAATTATGCTCTTTTGGTTTTGTCTTTTTTTTTAAATTTTTTTAAAAATATTTTCTGAAAGTCTCCTTAAAAAAAAGAAAGATAACTTTTTTTATTATTTTAACACTTGCTATTTCTCACTGTCACTTTTATTTAACACTCACTGGTTTTTCACTGCACTCGTGTATAGCAGAATAATTTATTTTCTTCTTCCACTTTAAGGTCAATGATCCAGTGTTCAATGACCTGAGTGAAGTTTGTTCATTCACTAACACAGCCACTATTAAGGATTTTATTTGCTAGACATTTAATATTTAATTAGGCATATTAACACTTGTTACAACTTATTTCTAAAACATATTTATATTTCTTACAATTTCTATCAATTTATACCTTATACAATATAAATGCAGTTGCTATTCAGATTTCTTATGCTTTTCTTACTAACAATGGATTTTCTATTACATCTTTTTATCTAAACTCTCTTTTGTTATATGGACAATTTGTTATATTTAGTAACATATTATACTACTTTTTTTTTAAATTACATTGCTTTGCCCTTTTATGTTCCAGATACTTTATTTTCATTTTCTTTTTCCTCTTGTATTACAGACTGTTTACATTTATACGGCTTTAACATTTGTTTGTGGAATCTTCCAATTATTTTATTTGTTTTCCATGATGAAGTTCTACTCGTTTAAATCCTGTTACTGTATTTATGGATTGATTTAGTAGATTTTGAATAATATTGATGTATGAGTACCAACTGCTCTGCTTGTTATGACATACTACACGTAGATAATTTGAAATTTCTTTTATCACTCTTTCTACTGGATTGGCATTAGGTCTGTATCTTGATGAGAAATACTGTTTAACTCCCAAATCTTTAATTCCATTCATAAATTTAGAACTGGTAAACACAGATGCATTATCACAAAGTATGGCCTGAACTATTCCTTCCTCTGGGAAATATGATTTTGTTAATTTGTTTAAACATGTTGTGCTGGTTGCATTCTTGAGTGCATATATTCGTACATATTTGCGAAATACGTCATAGCATACAAATAAAAATTTGTATCCAAATGTACTTACAGACATGGACCATGCAAATATAAACTTAATAAACATCTTGGTTTATCTCTAAGTACTGAGTTTGTTGTATATTCATAAGCTACATTAATTTGTTTTGCTTTCTGACAAAGATCGCAACATGATATATATTTTCTTACCTTATGTCCTAGTTTAGACATATATAAGTTCTCCAAAATAGTTAGGGTTGTCTTCTCTGTACCTGCATGTATTAATCCTAAATGATATTGTTCTATTATTTTTAATTCCATACTTCTTGGAATATATGTTTTCCACCTCTTTATCTCCTTTCCATGTATCTTATATAATATACCATTTTTAACAGCAATTGTACCATTCTTTGCCTCTTCTATCTTCGGAGCTTTTTCTTTCAAACTTGCTAATTTAATGTCTTTGTCTAGCTCTTCTTTAATATTTTTAAATTGGTTCTTCAATTCTTTCTTCATTGGAATGTCTATCGTAAGCACTTTAATTTCGATTGTTGTCTAGAACAGCTTTCAGGAAATTGTTTGTTGTGACTGATTGTTGATATTAAATCACTGAATGTATTTTGTTTGCCTGGAATATGTATAATTTCTACATCAAATTCCATTATAGCAAGAATCATTCTAGCTAACTTGCCACTATATAACTTATATTTCTGAATGAAAGTCAAGCTAATATGATCTGTATATATTTTCACTTTCTTCTGAAATATATATGTCTTAAATCTAAGTAATGAAAAATACAGTGCTCCAATTTCTAACATTGTTACTGATCCATTTCTTTCAACATTGGTTAAGCACGTGAAGCAGTATTTATTACATGAAATGTGTTGTCATGTTCTCTTTGCCCTAGTATTCCTGCATATCCCTGACAAGATGCATTCACATACAACTATAATCTAATTCATCCCTTGGACATTCCAGCAATATTGCATTTGCAAACAACTTTCTTACATTTTCAAAACATTTTTGTAGCTCTGCTGTCCACTTCCATTTATTTGTTTTCTTTAGAAGTTGTATTAAAGGTTCTACTTCTATAGCATATCTTGGTAAAAATTTACTTTCATAATTCCAAATAAACGTCATAGCTGTTGAATATTTTTAGGTGGTGGTATTTTTAATATGGCTTCTATTCTTTCTTCATCTGGTCGAATGCTTACTTCATTAATTACATATCCTAGGAATTTGATTTCAGGCACACAAAATTTTGACTTTTTAATATTTACGGTCATGCCATGTTTATATAATTTATTTAATACATAATTTACATTCTCTAAATGTTCCTCAAAGGTTTGACTTATTATTAGAAAATCATCAGTGTATCTGATTAAGAAATCATCTGCTGTGTCACCAAAGATACTATGTATTGCTCTCAGGGAACCACTAGCACTATTCTTTAATCCATATGTGTTTACACAATACCTATATTGTAATCCAAAAACTTGAAAGGCTGTGTAATCACGTACTTTAGGATCTAGCTCGACTTGCCAAAATGAAGCTGTAAGATCTATAGAAGAAATATATTTGCCACATGATAACTTTGCAATTGTTTGTTCTATACTTTCATTTTAAAAGTGCTCTGGTAGCATGAATTTATTTAAATATCTTCCATCTATAGTGATTCTTAAACTATTATCTTTCTTTACCATCCAACCAACACTATTTATATATTGTGAATTGCTAAGCTGAATGATGTTATTTTCTAGCATACTGGCTATTAATTTTTTAGCTTCGTTTCATAGGTTTACTGTTAGGTTATTATATTTTCTTCTAAATTATGGTACATTTTCTACTGTGAATGTGTGGATATATGATGTACACCATCCTGGAATTTCATTGAATACATGCTTATTATCTTCCAATACCTTTTCCATTATTATCTTTTCACGGTCAGTCAGTATTTGTCATCAGTGTATCTGTGTGTATTTTCTTGTCTTCTATCTCTGTTGCATAACTATTTTCTACCTGCTCTAGTATATTTTCTTCTGCCATAGATTTCTTTGTATAAGGGTTCCATTTGGTAAGGTCAGTGTTCTATTCTTCGAAGTTAATGGTCAATAACCTTTCATTGTTTTCCCTGCTTGCTTGGACATTTACTATTTGTATGAAGCATTCTTCTTCATATACTGCATTTTCTTGTTCCATTCTTTGTACTTTACATGCTTTATCTTTTATAAAACGCACTTATATATTCTTTTCTTCTTTATTTAATACAAGTCTGTCCTTCTTAAAATCAACTATCGCAGAGAATTCTATTAATACATCACACCCAATTATAACTTCGCATATTAAGTTTGGAACTATTAAAAAACATGACCTCCAATGTAATATCTGCTATTTGTATAGGTATTAATGCTTGAGATTTAATAGTTTGGGTAATTGTACCTATGGCTACCCTACATACAACATTACTTATAGGGGCTGACATAAGTTTTATCCCTTCATTTAACAGTTGTTCATAAAATTTCTTTGAGCAGATAGAGCTTGATGATCCTGAATCTATTGCAACATTTACTTCCCTGCCTGCTATAATAGTTTGTATACGCGGTGATTCATATTTGTTTTCACAATTCCCTGTGTTTGTATTTAGACCGTAACAATCAAAGTGTGTAGATATTTTATTCTTGCCACTTAGAGCAGAAGGTACTGTATTACCAAAATCTACGCCAGGCAATACATAATTTAGTTTTCCTGGTGAGTACTTTCAGTATTTACAGGATTGCCATTTTGTACCGCAGTTACTATTATTTCATTATCATTAACATTTGTGTATGAGCCGCGCCCCCTAGCTCTTGTTCTCCCACTATAATTACTATGTCCTCTACGTGTATATATTTCTGTATTTGTATTGTCTGTATGATTATAGTTGTGGAAGTTTCCCCTGTTTTGCATACTTCCTCTATGCTGAAATCGATTATTACCCCTAGGCGAAGTAGAATTTTGCTGATTCATCCTTTCTATTCTTACATAATTTATGTGTTTTTGTCTTCCTTGTTGTCTTGAATCTCTGATATTTTGTGTATTGTAATTGAATCTGTTTTGGCCCTGAAATTCCTTATTTCTCCTATTTTCCTGGTGATAACGTGTATTGTAAGGCATATCATTACGCCTATCGCATCTGATTTGTCTGTCTTGTCTGTGTGGACTCCAAATTTCGTTACTATTACTATTTCCTTGCTGTGCTAATGATGGTATTAGCTCTGTCATCTCATAAATAGTTTTAGATCTTGCAATTAAGATGTAGTTTTGTATGTGTAGAGGGTAGTGTCTGGTAATTAAACTAATAAAATCTTCCTCATGCATGGCTGGAGTTAAATATCTTACATATTCTGCATATTTTATAAGATAATCTGACATTGATAAGTTGTCATCTCTACTGTACTGTGAATAACTTAGGCTTGCCCTAATCTTATGTTGCACGGTGGTATTCCAAAACGTATTAATGAATAAAACTTTAAATGTTTCAAAATTCATTTCACTGTCTGCTAGCATATGTAACCATACTAAGGTTTTGTTATCCAAGCATTTCTTAACAAGTATCATTTTTAATGCTTCAGACACATTTTTCAATTTAAAATATTCTACTAGATCATGTATAAATTGTACTGGACTTGAAGCATTAAAATAAGGTAAAAGTAATTCATTAAGCACAGAATGATAGTTTGACATTTGATTTGTTACATGCACATGTGTGTCATCATTATTGTTTTGTGTTTGAGAGGCTGATGCTATAGAAACAGCAGTAGTGTCTCTTATTATTATTAGTTGGTAACAAAGGTGATACTCTTCTTTCTGCACTTGTATTATTGTTATGCATTTAGTTAGCATTTACAGAACTAGTTACATTTGCATTTACCTTTGCTACACTGGTACTTAAATTTTCCAAACTATTTCTACGTTTATCAATTTCTTTGCAACTTTCCTGTACTTTATCTTTAATTTCATCTATCATTCACATTACTTGTCCTTGCCCTGTATTTGCTTCTTTTATTGCATCTGCATTTAGTTTAGCCATTTCATGCATTTTATTTATTTCCCCTGTTAAATCTATTTGTACTTGTACAAGATCTGCATTTGTATTTTCTACCATTGTTTTTAATTCTTCACCCTGTTTAGTATTAGTAAGTTTCAACTCCATTTCAGTTATATTTTTATCAATATGACTTGACAATTTCTGTTCTAGCTGTTTACAACCTTTATTTACTTTTAAATCTATATCTTTTAGAAGTGCTTTAGAAAATTGTTCTATTTTTATTTCTAACCTCTTGCTTTCAGCTTTGCTTTCTTTCATACAATTTTCTATTTGCTTAGCTAGATCTTTTTTTATACTAGATAGCTCTGTATTAGTTTCAGTTAACTTATTACTTAACTCTGTATTAGTTTCAGTTATCTTATTACTTAACTCTACCCTCAGCTCTGTACTAGTTTCTTTTAACTCTCCTCTCATTTCAGCTATTGCTTTTAGAAGGCACATAATTTGTTGTGATAAGTTTTCTTGCTCTTATTTCCCAGATGTGTGAGGGATAGTATCTCTTTCTATACCTAACTGTGAATTTACAGATGACTGTTCTTCTACATCTAACCTATTTGTTTCCTCTAGCTCTGATTCTAAATTAACATTGTAATCTGTAATGGCTGATCTATCCTCTCCTACTTCCATATTTTCATTGTTTTCTGTTTCCATTTTGTTTTGCATATTTTCTTTTGTTATATTTGGTTTAGAATTGCTCAATTTTAATTTACCACTTCTTAATAGCATGAAATTATCTTAATAACAATATATTTTCTTAACTATTTTGACAATCATATACGTATAAAGTACAGAATTTTCTGACCTTTTGTTCTGGCAGTTTTTAGTAAACATTTTTATTCTGATGTTCCCTCACAGATTGTAGTTGAATTGTTGACTGCATGTCCCGTACTCCTGAAAGAATTGTTGCTGCCCTTGGATGATGTTGATGATTTTGAAGTTCTCTGAAGTGAAGTCTTGTAGTTTCGTCGGTTCTGGTAGTTCTATATTGTTTGGTGATCTCTTCTTTTCAGTTATTTCTGACAATTTTCACCTGTTCTGGCCCCACGCAGCTGAGCGTCAATTTGATGAAGGTAGTTTCTGCCCCACGTATGGAAGCCAATTTGAAGAAGGAGAATTTTAGGAGGAGTTGTATTGTATTTAGACTGTTGGGGAGCCAAACTTGAAGTAGTTGCAACCGCATGTATGGTACCCGGTAGCCTTCGCCCCAAGTTTAAAAATATTAACTTTGTATTTTTACTGTTTCTTTAAATATTATATATTTATGTTTGCCTCGGCTGCATCAGTATTAATTTGTAGAAACATGAATATCTTAACAAGGCGTGGTGCAGCTGAAGAATGTAGGCTTACACAGATTATAATTTTTACTTCACTACATTTATTAATCCTTGACACGATTTAAATAACACTTCCTGATATAGAGAGCTGTGAGATTATTTATTAATTACTTGCACTTTATAACTTGTAAACTATTTTTGTCTCACACTGAATACGTATTAAACTTCTCAAGGACGCGTTTCGCGTCTGGTTAGTAACACTGTCTGCTAGCAACTGACTTCTGAATTTGTACAATTTGCCGTATTTCAGTTTCTGATTGGCTAATTCTACTCCAATAGAATACTTTCATTTAACTTAAGCTTTTTTCTGGTTGTTGATTGGCTATTTATAAACTGTCTCAAAAATTACATTATTGTTGCTCCAAGAATTACTAGTAGCATTATTAAACCTTTTAATTCATTATTGCCTCAAGGCTACCTCATTGTTCTCATTGTTAGCAACTTTTAACCTATTATTCTCACAGCTCCTACATTATTAAATTATGTAATACATTCACATAACATTATTGAACATGTACATAATAATATAAACATTAATACAATGACTGTTACATGCATTTTATATATTATATTATACACCTATTGTTTCAAGGTGGGCTGCTATTACATTTTATATTATATAATTTAACTGAAATCATTTAAGTGTTAAAAATACTGCCTCACATCTGCTTTCATTAACATTGGCCCCCTCTCCTTACTTTTCTTGTACACACCCCAGAAGACACTATGCCTGATTGTTTCCTTTAGTTTGGTCGTATGGCAATCATAATAAATACAATTTCATTTCAAAAGAGTAGAAATCCCAAAGAGGAGATTTTTCTAAACATTCCGATTTTTATTTATTACCAATAATATAAAACCACTGCATCTATTTTGATTACATTTTTCAGATATCCTACTTAAGATCCAGAACTATCATAGACCAGACAGTTTGTACATAAACATAAGTTACGTAAGCAAGTTTTACTCAATGTAGAAGAATCTGAAGTATTGCACTCATTGTTATCTCATTGTTAGCTATCTACTTCTTGTTAATCCAAATAAACCTTCAATATATACATTTACACATTTTGTTGTAGGATATAATAGATAAAGCAATAGCCAGAGCTTTAAACAGTATGTTGCTATGTGGTAGTTGAAATTCCATGCTCTTAAAAAACAAACAAAAAACAAAAACAAAACAAACAAACAAAAAAAGGTTACTTGTCAGCTAAGAAAAGTACACGTATTTGAAAATTCAAACCAATAACAAAATATCAAAATCGTTAACTTCACAATAATATGTTATTTGATGTAAATTGTGTGCTTTAACTAGTTCTAAATTTTTTGTGTAGTAAAACTTTGCCTATCTCTTACGATTTAACAATGATACCAAAGTCATACAGAATGACGAGGACTTCAGATTATTCCTAGAAAATTCAAGATATCATTTTGTCATGCAAATATCTTAAACACATGGTATTTTAATCAAAATCATTAGAACTATCTTTATGAAAATAAAAAAATAATGACAATTTTTACATGTAAAGGGTGTTTTGGGGTTGGGGGATTTTTTTGAAAATCCATCTTTGGAAGATACTGTACCAAGTTTAATATTTAACCAACTTTTCAATTTTTAATTATGCTGTTCAGTCACACACATGGACCTTTTTCTAGAAATGATTTTTTGGGATTCAAGGAGCCTCAAAACATGTAATTCTGGTGAAATCTCAATACCAAATTTTTGGCTAGAATAAAATACCTTCTCTACCTACGAGGTACATGGTAGAAAATGTTAAAATAATACAGCTCCTCAGATCATGATTTTCTTCAATATTTTAAAATAAAAGATGAAAGGGAAACAAATTTCAACATTGTTTCCATCAGTCATTGTGGTCAACTACAGGCATGGGTTTCCACTTTGGCTTAAAGCTTAACAGCAAGGGACCTTTCTTAGCACTGTATGCAGATAATTAATCTATAAGAAGTGCTAGGGGTGATATACAGAGATGCTCTAGATGGTAATGAAACTCCTATGTACATGCTTTTGAACAAATTAATTCCTTTAGTCCCAAAAACCCACCAGCAACCATATTTAGTTAACACTTACCTTACTAAATAACTTTCAGAACGCACTAGTCCACAATTTGTGCATTCATAAGTGTCCTGTCCCTCTGTATTATTGTTCCAACAGGTCAATTCCTTGCCTTCATGGTGAGTATGCATGTCAGAACACTGCATGATGCTACGGATTCTGCATAATGTTGGAAAGTCATACAGTCTTCCAGTGAATGCAAATTCAAAATCAGTTTATTCGCCCAGTTTTATCTTCACACAGATATGAAACACATCAGAATACAAAATAGTAATGAAAGAACAATTGAATAATAATGCAATAAACATGTTTAAACACATAACATGCAATAACTTTAAGGAATATGTAACTACAACTGTGTAATAAAATTAATTCTGTACAGAATATATTTTTCTATCCATTACTTGTGAAGACATTTTTTACGCTTTATCCATGGACTGTAGTTCTCTTATGTGATAAGCTTATTACTGTACATTGGTATACCATTATACATAAGGGAATAATTATTTTTTTACCCCATGGCACTGCAGCCCAAGAAGGGCCTTGACCTACCACCAGACTGCTGGCCTCACACCCATGTATACACAGCAGATGTGGGAATCATCCAACTGATATGGGAGAGGTGATGTGGCCAGCATTATGCATCTCCCAGCATCACTGCCTATCACAGCTTCTCACTTTCCTCAGGATGCTGAATGGGCACCATCGTATACCTGGGACATAAAATCTGCATCCCCATGGGTGGGCTCCAACCTTGACACATTCTGTGGCCAGAAACCAGAGCACCATGCTGTAGCCCACAGCGCAGGACATAAGGGAGTATTTACAGAATGAAATTTTGTGATTAAGAATTATAGTTAATTGTGAACTGCCTTCTATATTGTAATCATGAATCAATGAATTGAATAAGTATCAGCACAATTTATAAAAAAACACATGAACTCCACATATGTCAAGTAGTTAAAATGCATTTTGAGAAGCAAGCTCCTCATCAGTTTGTCGACTGGAGCTTGCAGCTGGAAAATCCTCAGCCAAGTCATGTCTGTGCTGCCCTCTGTGACCTTTGGCTACTCAGATGATATTGTCAACTGGCAGGGTATCAAAATTCATAACACCAGGCTTGTTCTTGGTGATTAAAATTCTTTCCCATGTATCAAGTGCTAAGGGTGTCTTGATGTGCTTGAGCAATGTGATTTACCATTTTATTTCATGCTTAAAGTTCCAAAAATGGGATGAAATTGCAGACTTGTCCACTTGTTTAAATTTTGTTCCTTAACTGTTCCTTCATTCTAATTTCTAGGCTCTGTTTTGTTTTTCCAATGTAAATTTTATCACACTCTAAACATTTTATTTTATATATTCCAGTCATCTTATTTTTAGGTAAACTGTTTTTTTAAAGGATGATTCAGTAGATTTCTTAAATTATATCTATTTTGTGGTGCCAACTTTATATTTAATTCTTTAAACATCTTTTCAAATTTGTAAAACAATTTAGGAGGAAAGGTTAATTTACTATAGCTAGGAGTGGACAGAATAGTAGTTTCTTTCAATATGTTCTGTTGGTTATGTTTTACAATCATCTTATCTATGAAATGGGTTTGAATCCACTCTGTATAGCTATTTCATGTATGCGGTCATATTCATTTTGATATTCAACTTTTGTTAGAGGTATATGGGTGAGCCTATGAATTAAGCTGTGAAAAATGGCATATTGATGAGGTTTTGGATTGTGATGATTAAATTTTATATAATTGTTAACATATGTGGATTTCCTATAAATTCTAAAGGACATCCCCTTATTATTTCTGATAATCTTCAGATCTAAAAAAGGCAACCACCCATCTTTTTCTACCTCCAAAGTAAATTTTATAGACGGATCCTGAAGATTCAATAGTATGAGAGCATCACTGATAAACTTTGCAGGAACGATGGCAAAAATATCATCCACATATGTATACCATTTCTTAAAGATGTATGGAAAAGAACTTGTAACATGTACTTCTAAATGACTCATATATAGTTCAGCAAGTACAGGTGAAAATGGGTTGCCCATAGCCAAGCCTTTTGTTTGTTGGTAGCACTTGTGGTTAAAAATAACGCTATTTTGTTTTATGAACATCTGTATAAGTTCAATATATTCATTAATCATATCATTAGAAATCTTCCATTTAAAAATCCACTGCTTGATCAGTCTGTATAAATTTTCTATTGGTATACTAGTAAACAATGCACTGACATTGAAGGATATCAAGAGTTCATTGCTATCTATGCATAGATCTTTAATTTTGCCCACTAATTCCACAGAATTAGGTTGGAAATTTTCTAAAAGTATTAAGTTGATCAACTAGCCATTTGGCCAATTTCTAAGTCAGAGCATCAATATTGTTGATAATTGGACAAATGCTATCGTCGTTCTTATGAATCTTTGGCAAACAATATAATCTTGGATGTCGGATTATCCACTATTAAGTAATTTTTGGCATTTTTGGAATGATTACACTGTCATGTATGGCTTTTCTTGTAGAGTCGGCAAACGTTTTAATAGGATCCTTGATTAACCTGGTTCAGGTGAAATTGAATTAATTCAATTTACTGAATTGAGTTCCTAAATTCCTTTTGTAATCTCAATACATTTTGAGACATGTTTGAACTACCCCAAAATGTCATATTTTAGAAGCAAATGAAAGTAAACAAACAACTTTCAATTTACAAACCCGTCTAAACTTTGGTTTACTGATAACGAACCCTAAAACTTTTGTGTTATTTCACTTTAGATTTCAAACTGATGGTCAGTTTTTACATTGATGTGTTCTATTTGATTTAGAATGATAGGAACATCATGAATGTGAATGCTCACCTTTACATCACCAATACATGTAATGAGTAATGACACTACAATATTGCTTGCTTTCAGTAAAGGGCTGAAAATGAAAGAATAATTTATTCTAGGCATTAAAGCTAGTAAGAATATATAAAGTAAACCACAAATAAAGATGATATGATATCCTACATTGAAATTTTTACGAGGTACCCTGTGTATTTATTTAGTTAAACATGGGTTTTTGCACTGATGAAATCACCTTCTACAGTGAATTTGAACCTAAAGCTTTTCTAGAGGAGAACATTTATAAATAATAATTTTTCACAGACAGAAACTTTTGATCTTTCAGCTTCCAATGGGTTTAAGTTCAGCAGAAGTAAAAATATACATAAATGAGTGTTACAAGCCTATCTGACTTAGAGCTCTCAGGGCAGCAACAGAAACAAAGGTAGAGATAATGTAATTGATAAATAAGTTTCAACCTACAGCATGTGTTCTTAGAACAGCAACAGCGGCAGCAGAAGTAAAGGTACATACAGTGACTCTAAAATGCATTCGTACTAATACGCGAGCTTATGTTTAAGGGTGTATAGATAGTGGATACTAGAATGAAGTACAGCAGGGACAGAGACTTGTTTATTAATCAATGAAAAAGAGAATACAATAAATAAACACAGATTTCTATTTCCAGAAATATAATTAAAAAACCAAAAGTAAAGATAGGCAATTTAGGATGCAAAATAAGTATTTGTCTACAATATTTGAAATGAAACTCTGAACATTATTTGTTATGATTAGTACATAGTAGGTCATCCTTTACTCTTTATAACCTCTTGCATCTCCTTGGCATGGATTTCATCAGAGATTCTGTTGTTCACACTGTTATTTACCCCATTCCTGCATTAAAGCATTCTTTAGATAGCTGATGATTCCTCTTTTTGTTTTGTTTTTTGGAGTGCATTCCACAAATCCTCTATTGGATTAATGTCTGGGGATTACAGTGATATCAGCATCCAGCAGAGTGTTATGCAACAGGTATCTAATGTATGTTTGGGACCATTATCTTGTGTGAAGATATAATCGCCAGAAAGATCCATATTATTCACACTTCTGGATAATGTGTTTTTAGGATGTTAATGCAAACTTTGTGGTCCACAATTCCATCAGTAAAACACAAATCTCCCGTGCCATTTGCACTCATGTAGACCCATACAAGTACTGAACCTCATCCACGTTTAACCAAGCTGTGATACTTCTCTCTTCGTTCATAATTCTTTTTTTCTCCACAGTTTCTTGCCCATTTGACTTAAACAGCTCAAATTTGCTCTCGTCAATAAATACAACCTTCTTCCAGAAATCAAACCCATCATATTTAGGTTCTCTTGTATATACAACTTACTGCTTTCTGTTGATTTTACTGATGTATGGTTTTCTACAGGCTGTTTGGCCTCCATACTTCAGTCTCTGCTGAAACAGACTTTCTTATATTCATTTAAACTGTAACAGCAAGTTTTGGAGCACTTCTTTAACTAGCCACCTTTTTTCTGTCTTGGATAGAACTACAGATCAACCACACTTGGTTAGTTTTCACAAGTTTTGTATTAATTGAAACTGTATATAATAGTCTTCGCTGTACTGGTAGGTCTAACAATGGTTTCTCCAATTTCTTGAAAAGATGTTCCTTTTTGAAACAACTTGAAGGTGATTTCTCCCTCTTCTTTTGTAGTTTCACTACATTTTTTCCCCATATTACTTAAATTATCACTCAATGACTTTGAAAACAGAAAAGGAAATATGAAATGCAGTAGATGAAACACAACTGCATAAGGAAAGAGAGAGGGGTATGAGTCAGTGAGGCATCATATCTCAGATTTAACTAGACGAATACTTGTTTGACATCAAATGGGGCATGCTTTTAAAAAACACAGATTTGTTCACAAATTAAGAAATATTCAACCCAAATAGCATTTTATTGAAAATGAAAATCAACAGCTGACAATGAGAGCAAAGGACTCTCGAAACATGTCCGGGTAATTTTACTTAAGTGAAGAGCGTAAATGAGATTTCCTGCTCCTCATTTATTTTCATTTGAAATACTTCACTATCAACCGCTTCTACATTATTACTATAATCAGCATTTTATTTCTAAATGTAGATATTAACCAGCAGAAAGAAATAGTTATTGTTCATTTCTTAGCTATATTTTATGATTTTGCTTGTTATATTCCATGAGCTATAGTCAGATGAAAACTCACTGGAGTAACTGTAGGTAATTTGTCTACAACACTCTTTGACTTAGAGCATGTGTTCTCAGTAGTCACAGAAGCAAAAGTACTTAGGTAATTGATTTGCAAGACTGTCTATCTTGGAGCATAACTAAAATCGATATAGATTTTAGCGTTTACAGTTTTTATATCCAGCCACAATGACAGAAAACTTCAGCACAAATACAGAATTATTTCAGTAAACTACTTGCTGTTTATAATAGATGTAAAATACCAAATTATTCATAAACAAGCAGTGAATGTGAAGCAACTGTAAAGTACCTATATTAAGAGAAAAATGCAAAGAAAAGAATTTTGTTTCTGTTGTTTGGCATAAATGGCCTGTAACAAAGAGCTGTCACCTCAACGAATAAGATGAAATGCAATGCTAAGTGCATGAATGCTTTGAGAAGATTCCCACAATATATCGTGCAGCTGTAAGGGAACAACATTATTATTCATTCATTCATTATCTGTTTACCCTCCTCTTATGTAGGACTTACACCCCCCAGGACTTACACCCCCCAGGACTTACAAGCGGGTGCCTGGGGTCAGAGGCCCGTTGAGGAGCAGACACTCATGGATCAGACAGAGCATCCAAGATGGGTGATCAGCCCGATGCCTTGTATGGGATGAAGGAAGTAGATGAAACGAAATGGTGGTGAAATGGATGAAAGGAAAGGTGATAATGGAGCAGGTGGTGGAATGAATGGCGGGGGAAACCGGAGAACCCGGAGAAACCCCACCCAGATGCCGCTTCATCCACCACAACATTATTATTAATGAAGAAAAAGAAAATCAAAGAGTAAGCACAGTCTTATTTCTGTTTCTTACTGATGACCCATTTGAATACTGTTTTCTTTGATGAGAGAGCAAAAATTAAAGAGAGAGTGTAGGAAGAGAAAGAAATGCACTTTATTTTAGTCACTTTAATATACCTAACATAGACATTTTGTTTCCTTCACTAAGGTGCATCCGTTTAGTAGAAATAATGAAAACATTTCTCCTCTAATCATATGGAGCAGTGGACACAAAATGTCATTGAAGGGTAAAAGGAACATAAGCTTGGAATATTTTCCTTTCAAGGTCTTTGTCACACCTCCAGGCACCTGTAGTTGAAAATCATCAAATCAACTTTAATCAGTGATGAACTGGATGTAGGGTTGGTTGCCAACTATTGGAAATGAAAATAAGGGATAGGTCAGTAAGTGCTCTAACGCATTCTGTGAAAAGCCATTTTTTACCAAACATTTATTACAGTAAAGATTTATTTCTGTTATTAAGTTGCATTATATACTGCCATCTTAACATCAATACATCACTTATCAACAAAACATGCCTCTTTTTCTATTGCTTCATCAGCTTTTACAGCAATAATAATAATAATAATAATAATAATAATAATAATAATAATAATAATAATAATAATAATAATAATGAAAATAATAACAATTCAGTGGTGCTACAGCACATGAAGGGCCTATTCATGCCAACCCAACTACCAGCCTCAAGCCCATGTACAGATGGCAAAAGTAGGCGATCATCCAACCGATGCAGAGAGGTGATGTGACTAGCATCACCCATCCCCCAGCCAAAATGTTAGCCTTTTGTGGCCGGGATTGCTGCCTATTGCAGCTCCCCACTTTCCTCATGATGCTGAGTGGGCACCAATCCTATAACAGGGACTTAAATCTGCAACCTCTGGGTAGCAAACCCAAGTGCATTCCATGGCCAGGAACCAGTGCTCCACACTCTAGCCCAGAGTGCCATGGTGCAGGGCTTCACCTGCTTTTACAAAAGTAAAAAATCTCCTTACATGAATAAATAAAATTTGAAACTCTGCTTTTGTGAGATCTACACTGACTCTCTTACATGTCTCAATTCACTTATTGTTCATTAGAGTAAACATTCTTTCTGTTCCTGATCTTGACATACTAAGTACTAATCTGACTACCTTAAACAAATTATTTACACATACACATTTCTTTTTTACAAAACACTGAAAATCTTGACCCAGTTTTCTGATGCATTCTCTTCCTGAGATATAACATCTGGCACTGAATAAGCTTAAGAAGGTTCTGAAGTTGTTTAAACTGAAAGTCTGATTTTAAAGTTAGGGTCATCCAAGATTCTGTTGAAAAGTTTTCTTCAAATCTGAAGTGCTGGTTTGAATATGCAACCAAGCTCACGTAAAGTTTCTTAAAGATTTCTTCAGTTAGACTCATGATCATGGAATATTAACTTACTTAAACATACAAATATGTTACACAAAAAGTTAGAACTAATAATTCAAATGAGAAATACAGGATAAATGCTACAAAATATGGGACCCGGGATTTGGATCCAAATAAATGTTAAAATATGGGATTACCTGGGAAATACGGGATAGTTGGCAACTCTAAGCAAAGGGAGGTATACAGAATTTTATTTGGGGGAGGAGCCAAGTGACTAAGCTGCATAAAATTAAAAATTTGGAACACTTGCAAATGAGGCACAGCCATAAAAATGCAATTGTGTGATATACACACATATTTGTCATTAGTTATTATTTCAAACAAGTATACTTTTTGGGTTCTGAGGCAAAAATCTCCATTTTTGAGTGGTTTTTTTTTGTATAAATATTGTGATTCCTACAAAGTGGATTGTACAACATTTTTCACAAGTTAACATGTTCCATTTAAAATTTTATAAAAAAATTGAAAGCACAAACATGTTCCTAATACAAATTCAAGTTTCCTTAAAACACTTAACAAATTTATCTACAAGTTCATCATTAGATGCATGAATATCACAGTGAATTAACAGCAAGGCAAGTCCATTTAATCATAATTCATATTTTGTGCTTCTAAGTATCTCTTTAATAGTCTTGGTGTGGAAAAGTTTTTTCTGCAGAAGCAGTGGAAACTGGCAAAATGATTAGTATCTTGAGAAAAGCATAAATATTGGGGAAATATTGTTCATCGTATTTAGACATCACATTTACTGCTGTTTTAGGAATGTCTGTTTCGCAGGACCAGTTTTCTCACCATAATGAACATTCACTTTCAATCACTTTTTCATAACATAAGTCTTTTTCAAAGAACTTCACAGTAGGAACAGTAGATTGAAAATCATCATTAACACAAAGTTCAGGAAGAAAATTGAAATTGTTAATTTAAAGCACTGGAAAATTAATCTAAATAAGGAATACATATTGCTTGGTAATAGTACTCTTCTGTGTAGAATAAGGCACATTTTAAAGTGTGTTTTGTAATTTGCAGATTCGAGAAACTTCTTCTACCGAATTAATGGCTTCTGCAAATACTTTCACAGCGTATATATGTCTCCAAATTATTTTTCTGGCTCATTTCTATTGACAGTTAAAAGTTTTGTGACATTAGATATCTTCCGTAGAGATGCAGATAAATTGATATCTTTACTTTTGCAAAACCTTGGGCAGGCGGCAAATTATAGTCCGCATTTTGTAATACAAAAGTGGTTACAATAAACTGAAATTTGCATATAGAATTGATCAGGTTATGGGCCTTAACTGAACTTTCAGTGCATTGTTGATCTATAACCATTAGTACAGAAGTAATTGAGGCATTTCTTTGAACATTAACACTACATGTCACTGCATCGAGTATATTTCACTTAGAGTGATTATTTTTGTCTTCTTTGACTCGGGACACAATTTATTAATTCATCTTTAAAGATGCGAGATTGTATGGGAGACAGAAAAAAAGGAGGAATATACTTGCAAGATCATGCCCATGCAGTTTCTAATGATGGAGGTTTTGATAGCAGCAGATAAACAAAAATTTAACGAGCATACAACACAGTGGGTATTAGTACTATAGGAACTTTTTCTCTGATGTAGCCTATGAAATTCTTCGCCCATGGAAGCTGCTACATCATACCCTTGCCCTCACATTGCATTTAAATTTAGCCTCTATTTTTGTTAACTGTTCAGTCATAGTATGACTAGAACCGAACCTGACATGTCATATACTGGCACAAAAACAAGGAAACCTTCCCTTAATGACTTGATTCCTCTTCAACATATTGAACACATAAGGCAAACTGTTCAGTTTGAGTGATACCAGTTGTTTCATCTGCCAAAATGGAATAAATTACTGATGTTTTAACATTTGAAACTATCTTGTCTTGAATCAAGTCACTCTGAATTGTGGGATTGGGGCACATACTTTTTCTACACATTGTTCCAAGGGTTCCTTCAGAATTACAACACCACTATTAAACTCAAATCAGAATAGCATTCAAAAATTTCTATCATTGAGAGGCTCATCCTCCCAGAATACTGCTTCCCCCTTAATGAAATCTGTGGTCTGTCACAAATGATTGTCTATATTGGTATAAACTTTTTTTCTATTTTGAAGAATACCTCTCTTTCATTTGGTATCAAGTTGCATTATTATATTGTCTTGTTTCTTCTTTAAGATAGATATAGCAACAAGCATCTTTATATTTTGAGTTCCCATGGTCTTTCAAATATTTTGCAGCCATTTTTAAGGAAAGAACTAAAGAACCTAATGCTACAAGCTGACCTTTGCCAACACTATCTTTAATTAAAAATAAAACACATTATTTACAAATGGTACCTTCTTTCATTTCAGAGTAAATTAACCACTTCAATTCATCAAGTTCTTGACTCTGAAGAGATCCTGAGTGAGTTTGATGTAAATTAGTTATTTTAGGAAAGAAATAATTTGGCCCAGCTCTCTAGATGTAAATAAGAGAAAAAGGAACCTTCTTTTCATTGCTTAGCAAACTGAATGCACTGTCATTACTAGCATAATAACCTATTTCATTCAAGTTCTAGCGCTTATTGAAGTACCAACATCACAACTGTATTTTCGTTGAATACCAGCCGCTACCAACGTATATATAACATCATTGCTAGACGTTAAACAAGCAGGGAACACCCAGGTGAAATGTACGCATTATGAATTTGATATTTTGTACACGCGTAAAATAAGTAATGCATGTTTTCTAAAGGGTAAATAAAAAGTGAAATATGCACAAACATGGGTGTAACGCACAGAAATATGCGCGGATTGTGTCCGAAAACACAAAAATGAAACGCAATAATCCTAATACAAAACACGTAGATGAAAACTTGAAGATGAATTAAAATAATATTTAAAGCAAAGCATACGCTAATTCTGGCAAGAAAAATAAAAAATTTCGATTCTTTTTCCATTTATTTTTACTTATTCTACTGCGTAGGTATGTCTTAGGTAGAGGTATTGCATTCCACATAAAGATATCACCGGAAATACATATTTTAAGGCCTCTAAATAGAAAAAGCACTTTTACTTATTCTACCGCGTGCCTAAAAAGGTAGAGGAGGTATTGCGCTCCATGCAAAAATTTGGCACGAGATTTCACCGGAAATACATGATTTTGAGGCCCCCTGAATGAAAAGAAAAATAACTTTTACTTATTCTGCCACGAACCTAGTAGACAGAGGAGGTATTGCATTCCCCCCAAAACTTCGATACCGAGATTTCATTGGAAATACATTTTTGAGGTCCCTGAATAAAAAAGCACTTTTACTTGTTCTACCACGCACCTAAAACAGGCAAAGGAAATATTGTATACTTCACAAAAATTTGATACCAAGATGTTTTGAGGCCCTCTGAACCCCCCAAAAAAAGGAGTTTTACCTTTTCTATCACGTACCTAGTAGGTAGAGAAGGCATTCGTCAGTTTTGTTTTACAAGCTGCAGCCGCTGAAACTCGAATCAGGAGTGTCACGCGGCCACAGACTGGGCAAATTTTTGTCGAGAGGAATGCCAAACTCACTTGGTGTGTCACGCTGCTCCCATAGGAGGTTTAAGTGAGAATGGTCATCCTCTAATCGTCGAGATAGACGAATGCAAATTCTTCCATCGGAAGTATCATCGATGAGAATGGCGAGATCACTGGATCTTCGGAGCGTTGAAAGGCGAAGTGGAAGGAGCTTCCTGGTGAGGTACCTGGCAGAACGGTCGCTACGCTGGAGCAACTGATCCTGCAGTATATTCTGACCAGGATCGCACATCGTTTCCAATGGCTGGGCTGCTTATGGCAACATCGAGCAACTCAACGATGGTATCTACGTCCACTCAGTAGTGAATCATAGTGAAAACTTTGTGAATCCTTACGACGCTGACATTCACACCCAGTGCGCAGAAAATTTATGGATGCGCTGCAAGAGGAAGCTGAGGAGAGAGTTCGGGACGCGACGGGAGCTGTTCGAGTCCTACCTCCACGAATGTATGTACAGAAACCTCGTGCCAAGAAAATGGGGTTTTCCCAACTTGTTGGCCACATTGTCTGAAAATTATGGCAATTGAGCTATAAGGAAGGAAACGACCCTTTTTAGGGCCATCATTTCCTTCACTTAAGAGCGGATGGTCACGCATCTGCATGATACATTTTGCTTATTTTATTTTACTGATTTATTTTGCATGCATACTGCATTTTGAAGTTGTTTGCTATGTGTTTATTTAGTTTCAGGTACTTTTACCTTCCACCTTCATAATTTATTTAGGTACTGTTTACAGGTATGTATTTTTGTTTGCTTTCTTTTACAGTATTCTTGCATTTTATATTTATGTTTTCAGAATTATGTTTTGTTTTCAGAACAAACTACTACTGTTTGTTTCCATTTGTTTTGTGTTGTTTTGTTTTACGACATCATTGCACTTCAATTTTGTATTTTTGCACACAATCGGTGCATATTTATTTGTGCTCTACGCTTTAAAATTCATGTTCTTCACATTATGCTTGTCATATATCCCATGCGTATTTATTGTAAGTTTAATGTTTATTTGGTTTCCAGTGTTCTTACATTTCACAAGTTCCCCTATATAGAACTTACGTATTTACTAATGATATACTTATTACTTTCTCTACGATATACTTACAGTAAGCAGAGAAAGTATTTCTATTCCACCCAAAAGTTTGGTGCCGAGATTTCACCAGAAAATGCATGTTTTGAGGCCCTAAAATCCAAGAAATGCATTTTTAGGAAACAAAACTGACGAATACCTTTTCTACCTACTAGGTACCTGGTAGAAAAAAAGTAAAAATGCTTTCTTTGGTTCATGGGGCCTCAAAACATGTATTTGCGGTAGAATCTGGGTATCCAATTTTTGTGTGATATACAATACCTTCTCTACCCTTTTTAGGTGCGTGCTAGAATAAGTAAACGTACTTTTATGTTCAGGGGCCCCAAAACATGTTTTTCCGGTGAAATCTCGGTATCGAATTTTTGTATGGAATGCAATACCTCCTCTACCGTGTTAGATACGTGGTAGAATAAGTAAACGTGATTTTTTATTTAGGGGCCTCAAAACATGTATTTCCGGTGAAATCTTTATGTGGCTTGCAATACTTCCTCTACCTAAGAGGTACGTGGCAGAATATGTAAAAATAAATGAACAAAAAAACAAAGAGAATTTTCGATCTTTCTAGCCAGACTTAACATATACTTCATGCTATACCAAACATTCGTGCATATTTATTGCGTAGTTTACGTGTGCTTTGCTATAAACATTATGTTTGGCTTCATCTACGTGTTTTGTTTTACGGGTAATGCCTTTTCGTTTTTGTGTTTTCGCATACAATCCGCGCATATATTTGTGCGTTATACCCATGTTTATGCATATTTCACTTCTTATTTATCCTTATAGAAAACATGCATTACTTATTTTACGCGTGTAAAATACCGAATACAAAATACGCACATTTCAACATTACCTGTGTGTTCCCTGCTTGTTTAACGTCTAGCAATGTTGTTGCATATTACGTTGGTAGCGGCTGGTATCCAGCGAAAACACAGTTGTGATGTTGGCACTTCAATAAGCGCCGCGTTAGGCCGTCATAGTAAATAGAGTCGTCGCACAGAATTATTGCCACCTCTTAACACCTACAGAAGAAGCGTACTAATGAATAAGACAATTCAGATGTGGCCATATACAATGCGCCAATAAGCGCGTTGTCTAAAATTTGAAGTAACGCGAGACCCTAATATATTTGCGCTGTATGAAGATCGGCTCATTAAACCCTAAATTTATATAGCTGATTATGTTATATTCCATGCTGTTTCGTTTGAATTAGAGCGCCATTCGTCTTCTTCCGTGGATTAGATATTAACAGAATTGACCGAAAGATGGTACCAGTTGTCTGGATATCAAATTAACTAGCACCGTTTTTACAATACTAGCGCAGTATTGTACACAGAACACCAAAGTATTGTAGTCAGGGTGTTCAGCGAGTTAGTGAAACCTTCGGAGTTTAACAGAACCCTCTGGTTGTTTCTAGACGGTCCTGAGTTCAATCTCCACTTCCATCTAGACGCAAGGAGATATGTTGCTGCTGAGAATAAGAATCAATTTGAAATTGATTATCTTTTTCTACGTGCTTAGTCATTGTTAGGTCCCTGCTCGTTTCTGTCGATCATTTCTGAACGTCTATCGGTTTGCTAGTATGTTGCCAATATTTAACGCCCGTTCTTACCGCATACGGCACCACAGGCGGTGGACACTGATGATACATGATATGAAATGATTATTGGGACAAGAAATTTGGTAAGGAAACGTTCCACACTTAAGGTGTCTCCCCAGCATTTGCCAGATATGAGGACTGAGGAAAACCTGGAAAAGCCTGAGTCAGGCAGGACGCTCCCGGCTCCGTGCTTTTACGAGCTCGGACCCCCTTGGCGACTGAAACAGTCTAGGGTTGTCAGATCTCTGGGTTTGGAATGAATTCTCCGGGTATATGGACTATTGACTTTAATCTACCGGTTTGAATGTGACCTTACTCTTTAATCATTTTGAATTATTTTGCTCGAATGTTAATTGCTTATTGTAACAAAACGCTACATTTCTATTTTTATTCTGACAATCTTTTATTGTTACATCTGTAATATTCGGCTTGCAAATTATTAAAGATACACTGGCAAGTCGCGGCAACGTGTCAACTGGCATCGTCAATTTTTTGGGGGCGTTCATTCATTATCAGTTATCAGTTTACCGCAATTGTTGGAACGCTCGGATCGTGCGTGAATAGACTAGCTTTCATAATTCCGAATAATGAGTAATAACAGTAAAATGAAGAGGCGATATCTAATTTCGTTCCGTGAAGAATGGCTGCAGGACGAACATTGTAAAGGCTGGTTGCAAAAAGTTGGTGATGGGTGTATGTGTAACTAGAATATGCAGTATCTCATTTACTGTTAAATATGACGGCATGAAGGCCGTAAATTAAAATTTACAATCAAAAAGACACAAAGCTAATATTACCACACAAAAGAAAAGTAAATCTCTTCTTAAATTCTTGCCAAAACAATTTTCTGCAGAAGACGGCAAAATCACTGCGACGGAATTAACTTTGACTTATCACGGTATGAAACATTCACCACCATTCTTACAATTCTCAGGGTTGTGTTTTCAGAGACTCCTCTGTAGCAACGAAAGTAAGATGCGGTCAAACTAAGAATTAGGCGTTAATAAGAAAAAATGCTTCTGCCTTATGCTAACGAAAGGCTACTAAGCCAATTAAAGCAAATGGTTCCGTTTTCATTAAGTTCAGACGCTTCAAAAAAGGGCAATAAAAACATTACCGGATAGTTGCAACGTATTTTTCCAAAGATAAGGGAAAATGTAACGAAGTTCTTGATTTCTATGAAGATGTAAACGAATCTGCAGAAGGCATTTCAAATAAACTAAAATCTAGTTTATTGGAAATGGTTGAACACTAAACGTAGTTTCTTATTCAACCTACAATGCTTCAGTTAATTTCGGTAAACACAACTCTCACTTTACTAGATTAAAATAAGGAGATACAAACTTGATCAAAGCCAATTGTCATATAACATAATTGTGCTAAATTTGGATTCAAGCTTCTAAAATATGACGTAGAAAGTCTAGTTCTTAAAATAATTCAGGCTTTTCTTCATCATCAAAAAATTCCCGAACTAATAATATTTTGCGAGTTTCTTCAGCATGACTATAGCGTAATATTGCGACACATTGTTGTGCGATGGTTGTCTTTGCAGTCAGCTGTGGAGCGTCTTGTTAAGATGTGGCGAGTTTTAAAGATGTAATATGTAGAAAGGGGCGAAAAAAAACCCACCCTCTAATTGGGAAATTTATTAGTTTACAAGACGAAATAAACAAGCATTCACTAACGCTACCAGAGTGTTTTCTGTATTTTTTGTATGGAATTTGACCTGTATTTTCCAAATCAATTAGATTTTTGGAAAAAGAGGTGACACTTTCCACAGATATTCACGAGGTTATGTTGGAAGTGAAGAAACAAATAGAGGGTCGTAAAGAGGGTAAGTTTTATGGATATTAAGTTAATATGTCTTTAGAACACCTTGCAGAAGAAAAAACAAATATTCTAGTAAAAGAGTTGTTTACGACGTATTATTAAACTATCTTAATACATGGTGCAACTTTAGTGAGAATCATAATGTGTACAAAATTATGTCCGTGCTAGATTTATGTCAACCAAAACTATTTTCATTTAATGACTTGGCCGAAGTGGGAAAGAAATTGAAAATTAGTTTCGACGGAAACGAACTGTATCATGAGTTTTCGGTTTTGAAATCGACAGCATCAAATCTTGATAGGAAGGATAATAATTGTAAAGTGTGGAGTGATAAAGCAGATGCACCAAATCTGTTCAAAATAATGCAGCATATCCTCGCAATTCCTGTCAGAAACGCGCACGTTGAATGACTGTTTAGTGTAATGAGTACGTTATGGTCGGATGCTAGAAACAGAATGTCAACGGAACTTGTCAAGGCCAGAATTATGTTCAGATGAATTTTAAAAAAACATGTGAAGATTTCTATAGCGTGGTTCTTAAAAACAAAACTCTTCTAAATGCAGCGAGATCCTAAAAAAAATTGAATAATAAGGTACGCGTTTATTACAGTAATTATTTACTACCGTTACTTTTATTTGGTTTGGTATAGGTTCGGTTAGTGGTAATGGCATTAGTAGGTGGAGAGTCGTCGTCGCCCTAGCAGTAGCAGTAGTCGCCGTAGTCGGGTCGTCGTCGTCGTCGTAGTAGTAGTAGCTAATTTATTGTTAGTGAAAATTGTGGTGACCGTAATAATACACAAAAATGCGTTTAACAATTTCTGTCCCCAATTACACAAATGTCTGTGGCGCGTTGATTGGTCTTCGGGCCTGCCTCGAGTTCATTCTGGCAACCCTATGAAGCGCTCCTTCAAAGGCGTCATCTCTTAAAGCAGTGAGGGATAAAATAGTTTTATCAGCATTATTATTTAGAAAAATAAGGCAGAAACAATTATAAGAATGTCTCGTCCTACTGCCTTAAAAGTTTAACACGCGCACGCACGCATTCACACACATAACACAAAACTTTTTTTTTTTTTTTTTTTTTTTTTTGCGGGGGAGGGATTCAGCCTCTAACCAAATAGTGTTTATGCACTTTGTTACTCACAAGAGACTGAGACAGCATTCAGTTTTTTTACTTTTTCTAGCTTCTGCTTAGGTATTCCACCCAAAAATTCGATATCGAGATTTCCCCGGAAATACATGTTTTGAGGTACCCATAAAAAATATCATTTTTACAAAACGGACTGTGGGTTAGAAAATGTGTGTAAGAGAGAGGGGGGGGAGAACAGCATAACCCAAAAATTAAAAGACGGGTAAATACCAGACCTGGTATTTAAATACGACAAGAACATTTTCAAGAAAATTCTCCTCCACACCAAACCCCTGTTTTACGTAAAAAGCTTAGCCAGTTCCGTTTTCTCAGAAATGACTAATAATTTTGATTAAAATACGATAGGTTCGAGAATTTACATGACTAATAAAGTATATAATTATATTTTCTGCGAATAGTCTATTCATTCAGAATGATTTGTCAAATTTTGTACAACTAGTAAACCGTAAGAGATAGACAAAAACTTAGAACAATTTCAAACAACGTTTTTGTGACATCAGTAATTTCCGAGGTATTTCTTCTTGTTGATTTGAAGATTTCAATACTTTTTTCATTTTTTAAAGTGATCACCACTCAGTTTTTTCTCGTGATGTCATGAAAAGAGTATGGAATTTCAAAGCCACCATTCAGCGACCAGCGTGTTACAGTTTTGTTTGTCGCTTCAGCCTACTGTGTCCCTCTTGTATCTACAACTAAATGTGAAATGATACTATTTCTACAAACGTGTATCTCGATTAAAATGAATTAAATAGAAAAACAACTTTTTGTAAGAATTGCTTTTAGAAGCTATGTAGGAAAAGGGATGTGAATGTAATATTGACTTGTTGCATATTGTATGAAATAAGTCGATAAAGTGTTAGTACTGAACTCGTAAGAAACAAGAGATGAATTCGTAGCCTTTCAAAACTGCAATGCTTAAAATCTGAGAAAATTTAAAGTTACAACAATGAATATTTTAGATATGGTTAATGGCACAAGTTATTTTACAAAACCTATATATTTTATAATATAAACATCTTTTAGTAGAATTTATTACAAAATGTAATGCATGCACGTTACTTATGTCACTAACTTATATAGGAGAGAGCAGGAACATTGATTTGCGTTTATATGTGAAAGGATAGGGAAAAGGAGGGTTGATGCGAGGTTCACTGAGGAAAATGCGTTTATATGGGAGAGATAAGGAACACGAGGTCTGATGCTAGGCTAGACAGGTTGAATAGAGGAAATGCGTTTATATGGGAGAAATAGGAAACACGGTGTCGATGCTAGGCTAGACAGCGGTAGAAGGAGGGGAATGCGCTTTGTATGGGACAGATAGGGAATACGGGGGCTGATGCTAGGCTAGACAGTGGTAGAAGGAGGGAAATGCGCGTTATATGAGAGATAGGGAATACGTGGAGACGTGCTAGGCTAGACAGATGCTGAAGGAGGGAATATAGGCTTATACTGGAGAGATAGGGAAAGCGAGAGAGGTGCTAAGATAGATGTTAAAGCTGGTATGCGTTTATATGAGAGAGCTAGGAAATCGAGGAGAGGTATTAGGCTAACAAGGGTTGAATGACAGAGTATGCGTGTATATGGAAGAGACGAGGAAAACGGGGAGAGAGATCCTATGCTAGGAGATAGTTGAAGGAGGGGTAAATGTGTTTATATGGGAGAGGTGGGGAAAACGACGATAGCTCTTAGAGATTGTAGTTAAAACTGCTACAAAAAGGACCGCATAATTCAAGAACTTTAGCAATAAAAGATCTAAGTATAGATCATTTGTACGCTATTCGAGGAGGGGTCTTTAGTGGAAAAACCCCTAAGTCAGTAGGAGGCAAATGAGGATTCCAGATCACTTAATATGCAGTAATGTGTAATTAATATGCTAATTAGGCCTCCCCCTCCAGTTGCCCACGCCCCCTGGGACCTTTTTGATTGCAGCTGAGGTCATAAATTTTGTGAAGTATTATGCAAAGGTTGACAGGTAAGCAATTAAGGTTGTCCATCACCTGTCAAAATGAACAACAGTGTAATAAATTATGCGTTGTAACAAAGGAGCAGATGCTATTCTCCCCATTCCATTCTTCAGCGCAAGTGTGCGTTAGGAAGGCCACACCTGTAGCAACCCCCTCCACCGCTGTATTCTATTCTCTCTCCAAACACGCGCACCCGGGCAATATAAAAAATACCGTATCTTTTTCCTGTCAAAATGAACAATGGTGTAATAAATTATGCTTTGCGACAAAGGGCAGACGCTATTCTCCCCATCCCATTTCCTGCACACGATAACAAAAGACCAGACTTGTGCAGCGGTAACAAAAGAAGCTAACAAAAGAGCAAGCGCTATTGTCTCCATTCCATTTTCCCGCACAAGTGTTCGTTAGGAAGGCCACCCATGTACCAACTCTGTCCACCGCTGCATTCTATTCTCTCTCCAAACATGCGCACCTGGCATATATAACAAAAGATGAGGCTGGTGCCCACGCTGACAAAAGAACTCTTGGAGCTTGTGCTATTATACCTGGAGTGTCCTTGTTTGACGTTCCCACGAGGCAAGTTTCCATTCATTATATACGGCGACATGATGGCACCGGCTTTGCCCTTGGGCAACATTCATTATATCGCGGGTAGTACTCTCCGAGAGCACCCGAACCTGCACGAAGACCTACGAGAATCCCTGAGCTTAGTTATACATGATCAACTCTCTGTTTTTACGCATATTGTCTCTTTCAAACAGCGATATCAAAAACGTTTTAACATATATCATTGCCTATATTAAACTCCTGTGTATACTCAGATATCCTTATGTCTATGTTCGAATCTTGCTGCAGGCAGAAGTTTAATGTTTTAGTTGCTAATGAAAAATTGATACTTTGATATGGTAAAACATTATTACATCATTAGCTGATTAATGAAAGACGTTCGCGGGTATCCAGTGGTCAGAGTTCGCGTCTTAGTGTAGTGAAACATTAATGCTTAACAACTAATAAATTAAGTAACATATAGTACGAGCAAATCATATTAATTTTTATATATCATTACGGTGCGTAATGTAGGATATTCTTAGGTACCCAGAGGTCCTAGTTCGTATCTTACCCTGCGAAAGTCTAATGCTTAATAAATATTAAACTATGGAAGTATGCACAGTCAGATTAAAATGTATTTAACAAATATAATTATTTATATTATACCCTGGTGTATACTTAGGTATCCCGATGCCTAGACATGCTTATTTATTTTCTTTCTTCTTCTCTCTTTTTCTTTCTTTTCCCCTTTTCTTTCTATCTCTTTCTTTCTTTTTGACTTGCATACCACAGGCATTCATATATACACGAGCACATACACACAGCCATTACACATACATATACATACATACACAGAGCCCTTACACACGCACACATATATATATATATACACACATACATCAGTGCACGCACACACACACGTACACCTACATATGTATATATACAGTAGTACACTTACACACGTACACACACATACACCAGTGCACGCACACACACTAGCATTGGAAAAACTTACTTTGAGCACCCAAACCTTCACGAAAACCGACTAACATACCCGAACACCCGTGTAAACACGCATTTTAATATAAGAGATCGCAATTAATCACCGTTTTATTATTAAAAATTCAGTATATGATTGTTCTAAAAAGGTCCGTGTCACCTCTACAATTAGGAAACCTTTAGTCACTAGTTTTCATTGTGCTAATGAGTCTACGTATACATACACCAGTACACTTACACACACATATACACATGTTAGCGTTGGAAATTATTGTCTTTACAGAATTCAAAAATCTCTGCTTTATTTCCCTGAAACCTACCAAAATGCAATTCTTTTCAGGCTACCACATTCGCATGACTTTCATCCCCACACATTTTATAGCTCGTGTAAAGACATTATAGAGGTATTCTCTGAGAGGGAGAGTGAGAGAGAGGGGGGAATTGAATCAAGTAGGGATAGAAGTGCTGAGAGTCTCTGTGCATGCGCAGCCGGTGATAATTCAATTGGGTGCAATAATCACGTGACGTGTTAACATCCCCCATCACGTGCTGACATCGCCTGGGGGCTTTAGATCTCTATAGAAACAGCTAACGACGCGTACTAAAACCACTGTGAGCTTATTAACTCTACATTTAAATTTTAAAGAACTTCAAAAATAGCAACGCGAGATATTTTTTTAATTTAAGAAGAGGAGTGAGTCTTCGTTTTTACACGCGCAGCATTCATCAACACGAAAGTATGCAAGGTGAGCGAGTTGTACATAACTATACAAATTAGCGTTGGCTTTTTACGATGCATTTAATTTTGTTTAAACGATGCAGCGCATGAAAGACGAATCGTTGCAAGAGTATCATATTTTTTATTTTGAAATTTACACTCGCATGGATTTCTCGGCGCCCTCTTCTTTCATTAACCTTCACACGATTTTCTCTACTCGTTCTTTGTTTCTCTACACATTCATCCTCCATTAACATTCACACGATATTTTCTACTCATTCTTTGTTTCTGTACACATTCTTTTTCCATTCACATGATTTTCTCCACTCTCTCATTGTTTCACTATCACCTGGATTTCTACATCCGCT
The DNA here is from genome assembly GCA_030765065.1 of Deroplatys truncata. Taxonomy (NCBI): domain Eukaryota; kingdom Metazoa; phylum Arthropoda; class Insecta; order Mantodea; family Mantidae; genus Deroplatys; species Deroplatys truncata. The sequence goes on along the minus strand of CM060984.1, from coordinate 137,807,431 downwards.
CTTCTTCCATTCACATTCACACGACTCTCTCTCTACTCTCTCTTTGTTTCACCGTCACATGAATTTCTACACATGCACTTCTTCCATTCACCATCACACAGATTTCACCACCTACATGATCGTCAGAAACTAACACTTCCACCAAGCACCCGAGCCTGTACGAAGACCTACGTGTATACCCAAACATAGGGATGCATAAATATACTTACAACCCCTGCTTTTTACAAAACTAGCGCTTCTATCAAGCACCCAAACCTGCACGAAGACCTACGGATATACCCGAACACAAACATTCATAAACATACTTACAAGAAAACTGCAGTCATGTAGCACAACACACACTTTAGTTCTAATATAAAGAAGTGAATAACTTGTCCTTCCATCTGAATAATACATTGAAAAAATAATGCATAATCAATGTCTGTTACAGAGTGTTTAGCAGATGGACTTAACAAGATGGCTGAAGAGCGCAGTTTCCTACTGACTCGGCGAGTTCAAGATCTCGAAATATGAGATAAAGGCCTTAAAGAGAGCTCAAACAAGATACGGTACCAGGATCGTATCTTCACTGGAGGATTGCCACGTGTTCTTGCCTGAACTACATAATTCGCTAACAGACGAAGAGCTTGCAGAGATGCCGGGAAAATTATATCTGGAATATAAGGCCATGACAGAGATGGGGAACCTTAAGGCATGTAATTTGTCTTTTGTACCCTCAACAAAGGTATGTAGAAATACCAAAACTTATGTATTTAATGTTCTCCTATTTTACTATGAAAAAATTCATAAATAAAACAGCTGACTCATTGATATTACATATAAAGATACAGAAGATACATGCTATAGTATATCTATCAGTTTGAAATAACGCCTGATATCCGAATGTTTATACAAATCTTTTGTGTTTCATTTTCCATGCATCCTAACAAAAAATGTAATAATTTTCAGGTTACCTTCATTTCCAAAAGCATGTTTTCTAAAACTTTCATTATGCAATGTTTCGGATGGAATAAGAGGAAGAAGAAGAACAGATTTGCAGCTCAGGAAAGGAGGCTGACGCTCTTGGAGGATAGAATAACCAGCATAGACACCCCCTAGAAACATGCCGGTAAGAAGCGTATACCGAGACGCTTACATCTCGAGAAGGCACAATGTTAATATAGGATTCCTCTACGATCTTCCAGTGCTTATAGTGAAAAACACAGACAAATTTGTATACACGACAATGCAAGATTGGGGGATAATTCGAGAGAGCCTCCCTATATTCAAAGCATTCCTCCAATCGAGAAAGTGCCCGCGAGTGGAATATTGTGAAAATATTGTTTTCTCTTATAATGTCAATGCTTATATGGTAGAGGCCAATATACAATTTTTGAACACTAATTTAAATGATTGTGAAATACTTTTAAATAGTGATGAAATCTGCACCCTAAAAAGACTTGAATCGCTTATAGATCACTACTTAGATAAGTTATCTGTTGCAAGTGTAGCAGCATATGCTGGAACGAGGAGATGGAGGAGGAAATTGCTGGAATCGTATGAGAAAAATAATAAAAAGAATGAAGGTATGCTTTTACATCATGTTTTTTTCATTAAAAATCCTTACATTCCTAATGAATAAAAGAAATCCTTACATTAAAATGATTAGTTTAAAATATAAGCTGCATCACACGAGTCAGAGGCTTGTATGTAAATACTATATCATGAATTATTAAACAATACAATGAGGTCTGTGCACGGATATTTCCAATAGCTTGAATTTCTATTCTGATGTTGACACCACCATTTACAACTTCCTCTGGTTGATGCGAGCAACCTACAACAAATATAGGAGCAAATTTAATAAAATCTTTGCTGTTCAATAAAGGATAATTCTCTTTTTCATAATAAGAGTTTTGAAACTTTGAGTACATATCATACAATGATGCAAATCTCGAATTTCCAAAGTTCAAATTCATGTCATGGTAGGGATAACATTCACTATTAAGATAAAGTCTCAAATTAGTTATGTTACAATGCTCAAAAAAGGAAGAGTCTTTAGATGCATTACTCGATCTTAAAGTCTGAGTACCCAAAATGACAAATCTCGGCTTCCCCATTTTTGATGTGGTGGCAACATTCCAGATGAATGATTTAGTTTGCGGCACAGCAGGCTGAGTATGCAGATCCATAGTCCTAAATGGAAGATACAGCGCCTTGTCCGACTTGACAATCTTGAGGATTTCAAACGTTTGAGCACCAGAAATTCGAATCACAGGCATTCCCCATTCGTACAAATTTAACAGTGACATTCTCTTCACCCTGAGGCGCTATAATACAGTTTTTAGAGTCCTTGGATCAAATCAGCACCAACTCAAACTTGCTATTGTGTATGAGTTCCTTGTTGCCGTCAGCAAATCCCAAACGCATCGAAAGCGGCACAATAGCATTGAAGGCAGCATTTGCTGCATGCACAATGTCCATGTCTTCTCCAGGATAGCACCATCCAGCATTCAGCAGATGATCAGATTCCATGGGGTTGAGAGCAGCATACTTGCATAAAGTTGATGGGATCTCGGGGTTTCTGGTTCGATCAATAGTTGAGCCGTTCATATCCAGTCGAACCTCCTCAAACATGAATGCAATAGCGTTATTGATAAGCTTTGCAGTAGTAGCTGCTCCATTAGATTTAGTAATACTCCCCTCGATGTATAGATAACTTCGATTAGGTAATGTATATAAATCCTCAGCTTGGCAAGGAATTCTAGTCTCGTCATTAGAGTCCAGAACTGATGTATTATACGGCAAAAACACATGTTTCTCTTCTTTAGCATTCTTGTCGTCGAATCTCGGTGTCTCAGTAACATTGAAGATGTCCATGATTATAGGATTCTGAAGCTCAATGCCTGGAGGAACTGATGATTGCGCGATGTTAACCCGCTGGGTGTCAAAGGCAAAGTATGACGCGGGCGTCGAATCACTCCATTATTATATTATCGACGTCACTGACTTCTTCTAAAATTTATTGCCATTGCAACGGATGTGAAGTCCTATGCTTATATCTTTGTTTCTAAATTCAGTGATATTACCATTCTGGTCCACTACACGAAGACTAATTTGCTCTATGACATTGGAAGATAAATTGGATTTGATGGCTCCTGAGAAATATGATATCCAGGCGGAATAGACGGGAAAATCTCATCGATCGAGTGTCCACTTTTACCGTCGATGAAAGAGCCTGCTGCAATACTGCACTCGATTCGTATGATGCTCACCTTAAATATATTCACCAGGAAATCAGATTCAGCCAGCTGATTAGCTGGAATAACTTTGTCACTGAAACCCAAGAGCGATCCTATAGAACTATTTTTTCTTCATTCATTATCTGTTTACCCTCCTCTTATGTAGGAATTACACCCCCAGGACTTACAAGCGGTTGCCTGAGGTCAGAGGCCCGTCGAGGAGCAGACACTCATGGATCAGACAGAGCATCCAGGATGGGTGATCAGCCCGATGCCTGATATGGGGTGAAGGAAGTAGATGAAACGAAATGTTGGTGAAAATGGATGAACGCAAAGGCGATGATGGAGCAGTTGGTGGAATGAGTGGCGGGGGAAACCGGAGAACCCGGAGAAAACCCGCCCAGACGCCGCTTCGTCCACCACAAATCCCACATGCAGGTCCCTGGGATTGAACCCGGGCTGCCTCGATGGGAGGCGAGCGGTCTAACCACTCGGCCACGGCGCCGCCCATCCTATAGAACTATCATTGGAAAAATCAACGGTGAAAGGACATTTAACTTCAGCCTTCATTGTGTTATTATTAGGTCTAATAAAGAAGACATTCTCATTCACCCCTAGCTTATCTCTGATGTATTGATGTGTTAATTAATATCAGCAATCTGGTAAGTTCAATTGTGTATATCAATGGTCTTAATTTCATCATTGTGAATGTAATGAAATTGATTATTACTCTGATCAACATTAGGAATGGAATAGATGGTTTCAAAATTCAATAGAGAAATCTCACAATGCCCCTTCGGATCTATCTGAAGAGGGGAATTCAGGTATGTAGTAAGAACAGATTCGTTGCCCCTAGCAGCAAAAGTGTAACTCATTGCGATAGAAATTACAAACACAAATGCCCGCAGGTGACTGAGCTGAAACTCTGAAACCTCTTAGTTTTATACAGCACCTTAGCACCTCTGGGGCACCTTTCAATCTGTTTTGAAGGCTTCAAGTTTCCAAAGCTATCGAAATAAAATGACACTTTACCCTCCTTTATAGAAACCCAATGAGTCCCGTCATTCTCTGAAGTATCGAGATTGACGACAATTCTCTCTCTGTAACGAGGTCTTGAAGGTAGCTGATCGATCATTTATACACCTCTAAAATGAGGAATCTTTAAACGTCGGGCATACAAGTCGAGGTCTATGTTACTTAAGGCTTTTTCCGGGACAAGTATAGCTCTCTGCTGGAGTTTTTTTAATTCCCTTTCTTGCTCTGCCTCCTCTTCGTTTCAGTGTTCCTCGCCTTATTCTTCTTCACTCGAACGCCTTTCCTTCTTGCTTCAATTTCTCTGTTATGTCTAATCATTTCAGCAAGATGTTTATCTGCAGCCTTTTTCTTATTTACGGCTGTAGCTGTTTGTGATGCTCCTCTAGTGCAGCACTTAGAGCTGCTATAATTGGTAAGAGAGGTAGATATCCTCCACGTATCTTCTTTTTGGATCCAGCACCAATAAACATCTTTCACTCAATTTCTCTGTTATTCCTCCTCGTTTCGACAAGTTGCTTCTTTTTCTTATTTACGGCTGTAACAATTTGTGCTGCACCTCCAGCGGCAGCACCTAGACCTGCAATGATTGGTATGAAAGGTAAAAATCCACCTAGTTTCTTCTTCTTATATCCAGCACCAACAGCCACATTTCCTTGCTGTTACTAGTCACGCTGCCAACTTTTCGCCTAATGTCGCATCAGATGATTGCACTCTTTTCCACGCCTTTTCAGCCAATATCTTGTGTGCAATGATTTTCGAAGCAGAGTCCTTATGCTGAGCGTAGGCAATGTCGTGCAGTTAGCACACCTCGTCTAATGGGTTGATTCCGAAGTCTCCTCTCTTTATATTTGTTCTAGCTTTGTCCTAGGTCCGCAGTATCTGTATCCAGGCAAATGCGCTTCAAATGGCAGCCGGTTAATGAGAGTTAATTAAACCGGAACCTCTTGCGATCTTAACCTCGTTAGCTCTCATAGTATACTAATTGACTTTTATTAGTGCATTGTTCCTTTATACTCTGTCATTGCTTACGAGCATTAGCATATATACATTAAACAGGATTTATTTTATTTTTAGCTGTTACGATGAGCTGGTGAAGCAAGATTTTTCGTTGGTCTATTCAGGTACTAGACTTTGAAAGCGAATTTAAGCTGTTTCCTGGAAATGTTAGTTGTTTCATGGTATTTAAAACAAATAGGGTAGTATCACAGATGCTCAGGATAATTTCAATCAGTGATTTTTATATAGTTATTTATTGTAATTTCAGCTGATTCATGTAGTATCAAAGGTATTCGAGCCCATTTTTTTTAAAAAAATGTAATTCAGTTTCATAGATGTGGCTACTGAATCTGCAACTGGTGGATTAGCTGTTGCTGCTGCCTTGCGACGTCATGTTGCTACTGCAGCTAGTGTTGTGGCCGCGGCTGATGTTGCTGCAACTGTTGGATGTGTTGTTGCTATTGTTGTAGCTGCTGTTGCTGCAGCTGCTATATCTGCTACTGCAGCTTTCGTATTTTGCTGATGTCATTGCTGTGATATTTGTTGTTGCTACAGCCGCTATGTAACCACTTGTTGTTGTTGCTATTGTTGTAGCAGATGTTGCTGCAGCTGCAGGATCTGTTACAGCTATTTGTGTACAGCTGCTGTATCTGATGCGGTAGCTGTTGTATTTGCTTCTGCTACAGCTATTGTGCTGACTGTGCCTGATGTTGCTGCAGCTGCTGTTGTTGCAGGTGCTGTATCTGCTACTCAGCTGTCGTATTTGTTTTTGCTATTGTCGTGATGACTGCTGTTGCTGGGGTGGGTGAATCTACAGCTGTTGGATTAGCTGATGTTGCTACAGCTGCTGTGTAGCCTGTTGTTGCTGCTGTACTATAGTTGCAATGGATGTTGCTGCAGCTGTAGGATTTGTTGTCACAACTCGTGCTTGAACCAATCACGAAGGATTATTACTGAAAATTATCGAAATGAAACTTTATTATAACAGATAATTCATATAGTATCACATGTTACAACGCCTTTATATACTTTTTCTAAAGTCTTACAAACTTTTGTATGTTAAACAGCCAGTGTGTGAGACGGTGAGGGTGAAACAGTGAGGGTATATAGAAGTAGCATAAACTAGGGCACCCGCATGGTTGTGGTGATATTATAACGCCTTTAGTCAGCTTTACTGTTTTATAAGCTTACATTTTTTGTCCAAGTGTAGCAGCTTTATCAGTTAAATCATTGCTTCATTAGACAGCGATTGTAAGGGTAGACGTCTCTCCCCTTTATCTAACCTTGAGACTAACACTAGGACTTGCTCCTAATGGCAGGGTTTCAGCCTCCCCTTCCGTCTTCTCTTTTCTTCACCAGTTGTCTGCTACGTGTATACACAGCACATGAGTAAACTTCAATTTGATTGTAGACTCGTGGAGAAAATCTTCATCTTCTGGTTACATTCTCTTAAGCACTGTTTGTAATGCTGCAATGTCCATATGCATAGGTGGTTATTCCATCCTCGGCAATAACTCCTTTATCATAAAAGGTATTCAGTGTAATTTTATTCACTTGCACTATGGTAACAGCGTGCTCTCGTGATAGGATTAGATTCATGGGCGTTCTGATGAATTCACAGGTTTTAAGACAGTCTGCATAGCTGTCAAAGGTGATGCACTGCTTAATAGCGCTACGTTTTATACCTTTAATCTTTTTACCATCGATCCCTGAATGTCTAAGGTATACATCTTAGGTCGTAGTCAACAAAGCACAGGATGATTTTGCTATTAGCCTCATCTTTAAATTTTCCCAACACCTTTTTATTCTGAGTAGAGCGCCATATATGATTGACAGGGTAATCAGCTGTATCCGGATGCTCAAGAAAACGTAGCTTGTCCTGGTACACATCTTCGGTTGTTACACGGTGAATGAATGAATCAGTATCCATATACATGAGCTTCAGGTTTTCAGCTCCATAATATGGTAACAACACATCATAATGATACATTAATGTCTTCTAGATGTCCAAAACAGTCATACCGATGTATATAGGCTTGTTGAATACAATCTGACGACAGGCCAAATGTACAGCAGCTAGATTAGCAGCATATATTGTCCTGTCGATGAACGTAGGCTTGGCGATCAATTTCTCCAGTCTTCTCATTTGTTACTAGTCGTATATCCATACAGTTGCGCAGGTTCTCCATAGTTTTTACGAACACGGCATTTTTGAACAGTTTGTAGATATCCTTCTCGAAAGCATTTGCAGCTTGTTGTCGTAGCCTGTTGTTAAATTCAACATAAGGTTTTAACCACTGAGACTGTCGGAGTTGTAGCACACGGTGGGTTCTTGTTAGCCGTAACCCATGATTAAGAGCTTGCTTCAAATTCATGAAATGTACTACATACTTCTTTCAGGATCCTAGATGAGGTATCAGTTTCTTTGTACTCGAGTCCTTGGGCTTCATACACTCAGACAGGAAAGGTAGATTCTGCAGGATATTCGATGTCAACTTCGAATATGTACCCCTGAGGATCATCTTCTTGTAGTGTTTCTAAGTCAATTTCTTCAGGTGAAACCCATTCAAATCCGCAGTAAGGGAGGGCGTGGTATATTGCCTAACCATATTGGTTATTGGCGTCCTCATATGTAATAAATTGGGTTGGTATCGACGGATCATACTTATCCATATAAGTGTTGCTAGCCTCTGTATACGATGGGAAACTTGCATAAACCTCATCTTATACCTGATTCCACCATGAGTAGTTGATCATAATCTTCTAACAGTTCCAAGTGAATTCCATTATACAGTAGTATAGCATCCCATGTAAGTCCTGGAGTGGTGAAATAAAGAGCGGGGTCGACTTTGTGTGTTTTGAGGGTTTGATTTCTAAATGACTCAAAGACATCAACTAGAAGAAGAACATCTGAGGTTAAGTAGAGATCGCTGTGTTCACTCAGGTTTCTCACATTAAACAGTTCCCATACATGTCTAGCATGATTGTAGTCAGTATCAGTAATTTCTTCTTCATTTAATCTATCTTAGGAGGCAAGCAGGTCTCGTTTTCTAAACATCCCATGACGTGACGTAATCATAGGGAAATACTCCTTTACGAGTCATCAACTTCAATTTGCATTCCCCGAAGTACTTTAGAGTTTCATGATATGAGGTTAAATTATTTACCAACTTATCCAAGCTTGCACCGAGGAATCGAAAGCTATCCACAAATCGAAGCGTTATATCTCCTACATACTTGGTGAATGAGATATAGCTTTCTTTAGAGTTAGGAAGTATCTCCACCCGCTCACTGGTACAACCCAGCTCCTTGACAATGAAATGTGAGTCACACCCGCTGAGGTTGTGCATGAAGACTGGAATATGTTTAGGTGTTTTGCAGGCTAAATTACATTCATTATGCAGACTTCCACTGATGTGAGCATTGTCGCGTACTTTGTAGCTTTTTTCAGTAAAGGTTTTTTCACACAAGTAGCATACCGCAAAGAGTCGAAATTCTTCTGCTGCTGATCTGTAAGTTTCAGAGGCTTGACATATGTGTATATATTATCAATCTTTTTTGCAAGAGATGTCAGGTATAGCATAAACTTCTAAGCAGCATCATAACCACGATATACATAGGGATGCTTAGGAAGACCAGTTTCGAGGTGTCCAACACTGGATGATGGTTTCACGTAACCACAGAGGTTCATTGGTGTGTGCTCTTGATAAGAGGTTGTATAGGAAGTTTCAGGATTGGGTATACACTTATGGCATGGAGTGAAAATACTCTCAAAATCCGCATAGAACACATAAGGTAGTTTCAACATCCTCTCAACATTTTTAAACTGTACAATCGATTTCTCCTTTGCAGACATAACTACAATTGCAATGTTAAATACAGATGGATGTATGTTCTTGTAGCTTTTCCAACCCGCTTTGTCCATATCGATCATCAAAATGTGTAAAACAGTGCTTACACGTATAAACACCTGCATTACATTTACTTTTCTGGCGTCCAATGCGGTTCTCAAAATTCTTTATATACATAGTGATGTTTTCCACAACTGTCACAGTGCAGCAGATCACGGTGTTCAGGTAGTTCAGTCTCAACAACATTTACTGGATACACTTCATGCTTCCCATCCAGCCCGAAAATCTTGATAGATATCTTGTTAAGCTTATCAAATTTAGGTATTTGAGAATGTTGAGTAGGGTAAGAAACACAGCTGAAGTCGTAGTTATCTTGAAGTTGCTCGTATTTGCTCGCATGATGTGCATTCTTCCCTATAAATTTAGCTAATACAGAATGTGAATCATTTCTCGTCGGTTTAGTTCTGGATGTTTATGCAGGCTTCTTTAGATCCAACAGACGGAAATAGTGGTATGTAGCTACTATCTCGTAACGGATTATACTTATTGATACGAAGTTGAACTCCTTTCACAGGAAGCATGGCCCAGTTGCTACCCTTAAGCTGCGACTCCTCCATTTCACTGACGAATTTATCGTATTTTGCTTACAACGCTGCTTCCAGATCCATTTCTAGAAACACAGCCTGATTCCGTGTTTTAAATGTTTTGTTACAGGTTTCTCCGATGTTGTTTACAAATCTGCACTCAGCCAGCAGATTAATTTTCACACTCTTGTGAATGCTAAGCTCTTTATGCACAGCCTGGATTATCCGTTATTTTGACTCATGTAGGTACATATTCAGGTCCTTAGATGTATCGCATCGTATAAAATACGATTCCGATCGTCCTTCGAACGATGTCTCGTATTCTTCCATATCACAGTCCTCCGTTGTTGATAATAACTGATGTTTAGTAGGCTCAAATCTGCTTTTCTTCAGAGGGCTGCTTATTTCACATACATCTACGTGCCGATGCCCCTTATAACCATCATTGAAGGTTACATTACAATGTTTGCATTTGAAGAGCTTCTTACAGCTCATCTGATGCCTTCTCTTGTCATAACCTCGGAGGAAGTTATTCCTGCATTTACTACAAGAGTATCCTGATGCACTAGGAGTTATATCCTTATATACAGAGTTATTCATTCTTATTCTGGAGGTAATAACGTACTAATCCTTCTTCAAGGAAACGTAGGCCTCTTCACCTTGATACCAATTTAGAAAGCTGGCTATTCTTGGAGAGGATAGTTTGTTAATACATCTAGACACAGTAGCATAATAAAGACTAGTGACAAGGTTCCCTAATTATAGAGATGACTCGGACCTTTTTAGAACAATTATTTATTGAATTTTTAATAATAAAACGGTGATTAATTGCGATATCTCTTACATTGAAATACTTGTTTACACGGGTGTTCGGGTATGTTCGCAGGTTTTTGTGATGGTTGGGTGCTCAGAGCAAGTGTTTCCAATTGCTACTGTGTGTATGTGCGTGTACTGATGTATGTGTGTCTGTGTGTGCGTGTGTAAGTATACTGGTGTATGTATACATATGTAGGTGTACGTGTGTGTGTGAGCGTGCACTGGTGTATATATATGTGTGTAAGGGCTCTGTGTATGTGTGTATATGTATGTGTAATGGCTCTGTGCATGTGCTTGTGTATATATGAATGCCTGTGGTATGCAAGTCAAGAAGAAAGAAAGAGATAGAAAGAAAAAGGGAAAAGAAAGAAAAAGAGATAATAAGAAGGAAAGTAAACAAGCGTGTCAAGGCCTCGGGATACCTAAGTATACACCAGGGTATAATATAAATACTTATATTTGTTAAATACATTTTAATCTGACTGTGCATACTCCCATAGTTTAATATTTATTAAGCATTAGACTTTCGCAGGTTAAGATATTAACTAGGACCTCTGGGTACCTAAGAATATCCTACATTAAGCACCGTAATGATATATAAAAATTAATAATAAAAATGATTTGCTCGTACTCGTCTATAGACGATTACTTAATTGATTAGTTGTTAAGCATTAATGTTTCACTACACCAAAGCGCGAACTCTGACCACTGGATACCCGCGAACGTCTTTCATTAATCAGGTAATGATATAATACTGTTTTACCCTATCAAAGTATCAATTTTTTATTAGCAATTAAAACGTTAAATTTTTGCCTGCAGTAAGATTCGAACATAGACATAAGGATATCTAAGTATACACAGGAGTTTAATATAGGCAATGATATATGTTAAAAACGTTTTTGATATCGCTGTTTAAAAGAGACAATATGCGTAAAAACAGAGAGTTGATCATGTATAACTAAGCTCAGGGATTCTCGTAGGTCTTCGTGCAAGTTCGGGTGCTCTCGGAGAGAACTACCCGCGATATAATGAATGTTGCCCAAGGGCAAAGCCGGTGCCATCATGTCGCCGTATATAATGAATGGAAGCTTGCCTCGTGGGAACGTCAAACAAGGACACTCCAGGTATAATAGCACAAGCTCCAAGAGTTCTTTTGTCAGCGTGGGCACCAGCCTGATCTTTTGTTATATATGCCAGGTGCGCGTGTTTGGAGAGAGAATAGAATGCAGCGGTGGACAGAGTTGGTACATGGGTGGCCTTCCTAACGAACACTTGTGCGGGAAAATGGAATGGACACAATAGCGCTTGCTCTTTTGTTAGCTTCTTTTGTTACCGCTGCACAAATCTGGTCTTTTTGTTATTATGTGCAGGAAATGGGATGAGGAGAATAGCGTCTGCCCTTTGTCGCAAAGCATAATTCATTACACCATTGTTCATTTTGACAGGAAAAGGTACGGTCTTTTTTATATTGCCCGGGTGCGCATGTTTGGAGAGAGAATAGAATGCAGCGGTGGAGGGGGTTGCTACAGGTGTGGCATTCCTAACGAACACTTGTGCTGAAGAATGAAATGGGGAGAATAGCATCTGCTCCTTTGTTACAACGCATAATTTATTACACCTTGTTCATTATGACAGGTGATTGGACAACTTTAATTGCTTGCCTGGCAACCTTTGCATTATACTTCACAAAATTTATGACTTCAGCTGCAACCACAAAGGTCCCAGGGGGCGTGGCAACTGGAGGGGGAGGCCTAATTAGCCTATTAATTAAACATTACTGCATATTAAGTGATCTGGAATCCCCATTTGGCTCCTACTGACTTTTTTTTACTAAAGACCCCTCCTCGAATATCGTACTAATGTTCTGTAACTAAATCTTTTATTGCATGAATAATTCGGTTGTTTGTGTAGCAGTTTTAATCACAATCCCTAAGACCTATCATAGTTTTCCCCACCTCTCCCATATAAACACATTACCCCTCCTTCAAGTACCTCCTAGCATAGGATCTCTCTCTCTCTGTCTCTCTCCGTTCTCCTCGTCTCTTCCATATAAACGCATACTCTGTCATTCAACCCTTGCTAGCCTAATACCTCTCCTCGGTTTCCTAGCTCTCTCATATAAACGCATACCAGCTTTAACATCTATCTTAGCACCTTCTTCGCATTCCCTACCTCTCCAGTATAAGTCTACACTCCCTACTTCAGCATCTGTCTAGCCTAGTACCTCTCCACGTATTCACTATCTCTCTCATATAAATCACATTCCCCTCCATCTACCACTGTCTAGCCTAACATTCAGCCCCCGCATTCCCTATCTGTCCCATACAACGCGCATTCCCCTCCTTCTACCGCTGTCTCGTCTAGCATCGACACCGTATTCCCTATCTCTCCCATATAAACGCATTTCCCCTGTTCAACCTGTCTAACTAGCATCAGCCCTCCTTTCCCCTATCCTTTCCCATATAAACTCAAAACAGTGATCTCGCTCTCTTTTATATAAGCTACTTATGCCATTACTTGTAATGCACAATAACAATCAAATTCATTAAAATTTTAAGAAAATAAAAGATTATGAAACATTCGCTAGTAAGGGACAGTAAGGGCCGGAAATTTCCCAAAATCCATAGATTTGCATCCTGGAATATGCCAAATTTAAAAGTAACATTTGGAATCTGTACGACTTTTTGTTTGCTTGCTATGCTGTTTACCGAGGGACGCACAAACAATACACGAATACAAATGCAGCACGTACAAATACGCAGAACTTGTCTTTTCGCTTCTATTTTAACTTCGCGAAGTCAAAATATGTATCTCCTGTAAAATTTCCAAGCTGCTGTCCTTTTATGCGGTTATTTATCCTGAGCTTAAGAGTTAAAAGATAGAGCTTAAGCTAAAAGTTGTAGGCATTGCGCAAACTAATGAAAAAAATTGCAGACAGACCTATATAGTTTAGATTATATTATATGTATACTATATAATATATTGCTTATTATATAGTGTAATCTATATAAGTTTGTTACTGAAACTTACATACTTGGCAACCAGCAGACATGGCCAGTATGCAAGGTATATATATTTTACGAGCCGAAATGTATAGTATGGCTGAAACAGACTTCCGAATAAAGCTATTGATTCCTTTTTTCGATATGCGGATTGTTTTCTCTAAAAGGTAAAGTTCGCTCATACACCTACTCGTATGTGTCTGTAGAACGTATCTACAATAACTTATCCTGCGTGTTAGACTGCCATTTACACTTGTGTGCTGTGCAGAAGCAGATAAAATCTACTTCCTTCATCGTTGCAGTTCATAGTCATGCCTTGCTACCGCCAAAGCAGTACAAAACATAATTTCGTATAACGTAATACAAAAATATTAGGGTAAAGTACATGATGCGGCGACTTTTAAGGTTGTAAGCATATCCTCTGTGTCATGTGCATTGTGGCCCGTAGCTCTAGCTATGATTTGCACGATGAATTAGAAAAATGTGTATCGAAACTGTTATTACACTGCTGTTATTATGAGCTCCTAAGCGGATTCCTTTTATGCTAATGTAGTTGGAATGAGTTACTATTAATAACTGGCATGGAAATGACTATTCAACAGAGTCATTCCGGAGTTAATGGAAGTACTTTATTTTATTACGTATACAGGATATAACAAAAACGCTGGGACGAACTGCGGCGTTAACTTTCTTAGTCTTAACTTAGACCAAAACAAAGATAATTCATATTAATATTATATTGTAGCGGACCAGGTTGAGCGCCGAGGATTACATCATATGAGGTAACCAAGCAAAAGTGTCGAAACGAGGTTACCTCAACACGATCGCGCTAAGGAATGCGGAGTCAGCTCTTCTGTATGTATTTGTACTACGGGGGTCTGGCTCGAAGGGGATCAATTTTCGGGATCATTGCCTGAATGATTATCTGAATCATTGTGGGAATCGACGTAGTAATCAGATGAAGGGGGAGTTGTATCATCAACGACCTGAGGTCCGCTTACCTTACACGAGTAGCCAACGCAACACCAGTCGAACAGGTAAGGGTGTATCTACTTTAAGATCTGCTGTGCTTACTCGGGCTTCACCCAGTCTGAGTGGCCCACCTACGGGCCCTAATGTACTCACACTAAAGCAATAATACAATTTATTGGATCAATGCATCCCCTGTGCATTAATTAAATACTCCTATCCTGGAACGCCATCCCGGCCTAGCTACTACCCCAGTGCCGACGCATCCCCCTACCCTGAGCTATCACCCCCCTAGTGTAACCAACTACTGCGGGGCGACCACCCCCGGTAGGGGTATTAAATATATAGAGGAAATTTTACATAAAGTGGTCGCAGGCAACGTTTCCCCAGTCGGCTACAAAGCGAACGGAAAGCTTTGAAGCCTGACCATAAACCCATCAGTAAAGGATTAGTAGGGTCTTCCCATCCCTCAACTACAATACGTGGTCCTTTCTTTAGCTCCACCAAAGCAAAGCGTTGTTGCAATGTCATTTCTGTTGTTCTTCGGTTTTAGCGGCTGTGACTGTTCGCACGTGCTTTTCTTCCGTCTTTTAGTTAAGCTTATATCTTACATCTTCAGAGAAGTTATATAGTGTTTTACTTAGTGCAGTTGTGTAACTTTAGCAATGTGTAATAGTTATTAGCGTTTAGTAGCTTAATTAAGATGTGGAGGCCTTGGGAAATGAACCAAGCTGCTGCCCCTTCGGCCGCACCAGCAAATGTCCCTCTGCCAAGTACCAGTAGTGCCAACACCACGAAGGAAAGGGCTACAAAAACTTTGAATAAGCAAAGCCAGATTTTGGTGTGTAACGTTCACGAAGATATAGAAAATAACCCTTCAGGAAAAATGTTTGTTATTGTTTTGAATTTCTCAAAAACAGCTATAACGATTTTTAGTAAAATATCGCATGTTTAAAATATTTGCATGAAAAATAAACATTTGTGTCTTGAATTTTATGTTCTGGGAATAATTGTAAATTCCTCCTTGTTCTCAACTTTTTGTATAACTGGTAAACCGTAAGAGATAGACAAAATCTTACTGTGCGTAAAATGCAATCTCGGTAAAGGACACATTTTAGGCACATTGTGTTAACCATTTCCGAGAAATTCTTTGTTATTGGTTTGAGTTTTGAAATAGAAGTTGGAAGTCCCTATCTGTATTTTCCGCGTGGTCATGCTAAAAGCATGGGATTTCAAAGTCATCATATAGTCATCTGGTTTTTAAAAATCTGACTATCGCTTTAGCCTACGCATCCCTATATTTACAACGAAATGTGCAATGAAATTTTATCTCATTTAAGAAGAAGCAGATAGAAGAATAAGCTTTTGCAAAAGTAGTTTGTAGAAGAGTGAGTAGAGATAATCATGTGAATCTAACTCATAAGATTTCTTTTTTATTTCCTTTCTTTTGCCTTCCGTATTTTTACTTATCCTGCATTTTATAATAAAGCTATTCATTTAAGTAAACAGAACCTGTCATGCTTAAAAATCTTACATCTTAAATAATACACAACTACTTGTATTAGCTTTATATTAATAAAATCATTGTGAAGAAAACTTATTATCTTTTCAAAACTACCAATAAAGCACCTCCTCCCAAGGGTGATACAAAGACTTGCGTTCGCTTTACTTTTTTCACCTGCTTCTTCTTCTTCTTTTTAATTTTACATATTTACTGTTTTTGTTTACATCTTCTGGAACTTGGTTTTTCTACATTTTGTGGTTGCAGGACAAACAAAATAAAGAATAATTTCTGCATAGAAGCTATGTAATAGCACAGTAATAATTGCAGTGAGCAAAACTGCAAACATGCAACCCTTATTTATAATTTAATGATAGTCCAACAATGTGTAGTTTATTCGGGACATGTTTCTAAGTTTCTCTCGGATATATTAACATGCATTTCCATTCTTGTAGCGTAGTATATTAGTTCAGATCATTCTCAGTTATATTTTAAAGCGTTTGTAACATAAATATAATTATTATACGATGCATAGTTGTTTGCTGCATTTGTGTGTAAAGCAAGCAGACAAACTGCATGATTGTATTCTGTACATGTGGAAATCAGCTGCAAAGTTTTGCTTTTAAAACCTAATTTTAACTTTGGCAACAACGCACACGTGCACATGAATGTCACTAAAATGTTTATGGTGGTTAGGGAGGGTAGGGAACAAGTGTTTGGCTACTGTACAAAGGCCGCCGGTGGGGATCCATAGACTGCGATGATCATACCTAAGTATGTACGAGTATGTGTTTTTTAATTTATTGATATAAATATCAGCATACTTCATTACAACGAGTAATACTACACGCTTTAAACTCTTTTTACGTACAATGAATTAGACACTCACAGAAGTTAATTTTACTTGCAGTCAATTGATTTTACAGCGACAACTACTCACACTAGATTTAATAATAAATGATATTAATTGTATAGCTTTTAATGTTCCTTTCTATGATGTACATACTTAAAGTGTCTACTGTGTAAGAATAAGTATATGTTTCACCAAATTACATGGTGCTAAAACTCTATTATTGCTATAAATTTTTTGAGGATACTTGGTTGTTAACTGGGCGAGCGGTGAGGACCAGGCTTAACCTGTACATATTGCTGTTTGAGGGTTATTTATTTCTTTATCTAGCTTTGTATTCTTTAGTATGCTGTGGTTTATTGTCTATTCTTGTTGTAAATTGCAAGTACATGTCGAATTTGGTACAATATTGAATCTGTGGAGATACGACCTTGTCAATCCATCTCCTGAAACAATGGCAGTAAATTCGCTCCTAGACAGCTTTAATTTTAGCCTTTCTTCAACTGGCGGAAAGAATAACTTGCTAATTGCACCTTTTGATGTAGCAGTCCACTATTCTTGTCACTGCTTTATGCTCTTTCTTTCTCATCTGTTATTATTGTCCCTCTCGATATTTTACTATAGATTATTTCCCCTTGGTCATCTGTGATCGCTTGCTCAGCAAGACGGGCTGCCATTTCATTTCCTGATTTTCGGACATAGCCTTTACCTAATTAAAGTGAACTGAACACTGCTGCTCTGCTAACTTCCGTAGCTCTATTCTCATATGTTATATGTAGCGTTGTGCTTGTTTTTGTTTTGCAGTGTGTCCAGAGTTACTAGGCTATCGGTGTTAACCAGGCACTATCTTCTCATTCTCCTCTGTTACCCCAAGAGTTCCTATTTTCTCTAACGTTTTTAAAATTGCTATCTGCTCTGTGTGGTTATTAGAACATCTCATGTGAAATTTAGATTTATAGATGGTCCTGACTCCTTTGATTATGACCGCAGTAGCTCCAACGTTTCCTCATCTTACTTCCATCTGTGAATATATTAAATATGTCGCGCCTTTCTTCTGTCTTATGAGAGCTGGATGTGGCCATTGGTGTACTTAAGGTGTGCGTCGTGCTCAATACTGTGCTTTGCTCTGTAAATAATAAATTTTCTTCAACAATAGGGGCAGTACCTGTCAATACAAGACGGTTCATATGACAGTGTTCTGAAGGCTTTAACTATCTTTATATTCATCAATCTTTGTACACGTTGGAATTTCTTAAGATTACTGTTTGACCTTAAAGCTTGCTCCCACACTGGTGCACGCATGCCAGTATGGTTTCAATAGCTCCTTTGTAAATGGTTTTTAGTGCTGAATGCTTCAGACCCCATTTGAGTTTTGCTGATTTCGCCAACATATTAGTAATGGGAATATACTCCCCTCAATGCAGTCTATATGCTTATGGAAGTGTTTGGTATGTATGTGTACGTATGTATGTATTTATGTGTGTATGTATGTATGTGTGTGTACATATGTATGTATGGCAGGGTAGAGTAGGGATAGAGTAATCTCAAAACCCACTCACCGAATTTTAATAAATCTGCATCATTAAAAGGCCCCATTCTTATTTAAGGTCATGGGGTATAACACTTTCTAATTACATTTCATTTCATAAATTATTAAAAGACAAAATGAAATTTAGTTTTATTTATGGACGCTCTTTAATTAATGTGGTTCTTAGCGTCCCATTCTATACTGGACGTGAAAGACAAAAAATTTTGCCCAGAGGCTTCTTTATCAGGCTTGAGGTTTTTTTACGCGTCGTAAATCTACGACACGGGACCACCGGCTTTACTTCCCTTGCGAAGGAAACCATGCTAAGGTCTTTTTACGCCCGAAAAAAATTCATCGCTTTCAGCCAGATTTGAACCCGCGAACTCGAGAACTACAGGCTATCATTGTATTCCTAGACCACGGAGGACGATATATTACTACTACTAAAAGACGAAAAAGGATTTGCATATATGTCTGTAAATAATACCTGTAAATAATGTCTGTAATAATAAAAATGTATTTTAATTAACTTATATATAGACGAATTTATTAACAGACTCATATTGAAAATATCAATCTTAAAACAGTAACAATCAATAAAGGGAATTACACTTTAAAGTCTATTACCGGTGAAACATCTGAAATCAGATGTTTTTTCGGTAGAATACAATACTTCCTGTGTCAACTATAAGTAGGCAGTAAAAATAGAGTTAATAGATATTAAATTATAATCGTTTAAGATATGGTATACTGTTAAGGCTTCAGAAACAAGACACACGATTTAGAATATTTGTTGAACGACTGGAACAAAAGAAATAGGATCAGATACAGTATCTTAAGTATTGATATTACTTGCCCCTTATATGCGCTGGAGAACTGAGTCATAAATAGGAAACATGAATGTAAATTACTTGATTTGAAGTTGAAGGGATTTAAAGCAGTTATCCCTTCTTAGAAAACTTATAGAACAATAATAATATAATAATTATTTGAGGCATGCTTACTGAGAATTTTTCATAACATAGCAAATCATGGAATTCATAATTGGTGACTATATCCATAAAATATTTAGAGAAAATGGTGGATACTAGGCATATTATCGGCTCATTTTACAATGTTCACTGCCGTGCCACTGTTTCAGAAAATATCCTCCTGGTTGTGTGGGTAGTGCGTTTATAGCCTTTTAGTCATTACTAAACATAATTTAAGCATTTTTCTTTCATTAGAAACAATTATTTCTTGGCAGCGTCGAATGTAACGTCATTCAAATTCAACCAGTGGTTAGAGAGCTTGCTTTGAATAGCTAACAGATCCCCAAGGCATACCACCAGTGGGGTCATTAGATTTAGCTACATTATAAAAATTGGTTCAATGCCAATCCTTTTTATTGGTCCAGTGCCAATCCTTTTGTTGGAATTCATGAGTATTTTACATAATTTCATATATATAATATATATAATATTCATGAACATATTCTAATCTGTATTTTAATGTATATTATTTTCCATGTATATATAACTAACTCCTGTAAAACATTGTTTAGACTGTGACTAAAAGTACAGTTTTTTAACAAAGGACATTGGTAATTCAGTTATTGATTGTTTGAAAAAGGAATGAAACAAGGGTAAAAAACATCCAACCAGGATGTCTTCAGTTCATTATCCAGCTGTGTATTAGAGTCCTATCCACATAAGTGAGATGCTGGTAGATCAAGGTATTACTAGGTTGCTGATATTTAAATATATGTCCAGTACCTTGATACAAATGATGAAGATAATAACAGAGGTAGATGTTACAAGAATGTTTTACAGGCCACTTATGTTAAACCAAATATGGAGGAAATTACGAACAAGCTGCATTATTTAGGTATTTTTTGACATCTGAAAGCAAAATTTCAGCCCCCTTAACAGCTTGTTCCTCTTCTATTACACGTCAGTTTTTTCTTAAAGATTATCACATGTGATGATATAGTTGGATTCTGAAACGATACTTTTTTTGGTTGCTTATATATCATATTATTATTTTTATGCAATCCTACATTATAAACAGGTTGTTACTGTATTCAATATCGGTCATAATTAGCTATTATGGCACGCCAGTAATAGTAATGACGTATTTCCTGTAGCAATGACGTAATACCGGTATTCCAAGTTGCCTTGGCTCGGTTTATAGTGAAGATGAAACCATTATGTCATGTTATTTTCTCTGAGTAAAGAAGTTGCATTATTAAACACAGAATAATTAATATATTAAATTATAATTACTTACCTTGCTGTGCTGATAGTAGGCTACATCACAATCCGCAACATCTAATCACTTCTCTCCCAGAAAGGGAATGCATGCAAGTGCCTGGCTTGTTTATCGCTTCAACACGCCAGGTAATAACAAATAAAAGCAGGGAGAGAACCTATGAAGACGCTCTCACTTATGTAAGCTATGGATACCGAATTGTTTCATAATTTATTTCTAACAATTTATAATGGTAAGATTGCATAAAAGGTTTATCCAACTAGTGGATAATCTTAATACGACACTCGTGAAAATTGTCGAACGAACAATAGTGAGTACGACAAAAATTCACTCATACCATAATCATCAAGATTATCAGCTTGTTGCATAAATTACCACTATTATATAATTTACTGCTTAGAAATTATTCTCCTTGCGGGATCACAATTTTTAATTTCTCTACTACGTATAGTCAGTAGAAGTATTGTATTCCACCCAAAAATTAGATATCGAGATGTCACCGGAAATACATGTTTGGAGGTCCCCTAAATAAAAAAACATTTTAGAAAAAGGTCGGTGTGGTGTGTGTGTGTGTGTGTGTCCGAACAGTATAACTCAAAAATGAAAAGTCGGATAAATACCAAACTTGGCATTTAGGTTTAATATCTTCCAAAGATGCGACACGAAGATTTCCAAGAAAATCCCCCCTATCTTTACATGAAGATTTTTCGAAATTTTTTATTTTCTAAAAAATGGCTGTAACGATTTTGATTGAAATACTGCATGTTAAAGATGTTTACATGACAAATAAAATGTATATCTTGAATTTTCTGGGAGTAACCTGTGATTTGGAAGAAATTTTGTATTATCTTGTATAGCTGGTAAACATTAAGCGACAGATGAAAACGTACTACACAAAAAATGTAGATCTCTTTAAAACACAATTTATTTAAATTGAGCTTTTTTGGTGTGGTATAAGCCGTTTCGGAGATATCCGTTATTAAAGGTTCGAATTGTTCATTTTTCTTGGTCATTCTCTTAAAAGTCCTTTCAAGATTCAGTTGTTTCTCACGATTGAATGGAAACAGTATGGAATTTTAAGACTAGCACATAGCGTCCAGGTCTTAAACATCTGACTATCACTGTTCTCTTTGTATCTATGACAAAATGTGTAATGTAAGCTATTTCTGCAAAGGTTTATTTGGATTAAAATATAGCAGATAGAAAAATAAGATTGTGTAAGAATAATTTGTATAGCCACTAATAAACGATAGAGGGTACAGAAAGCCACGTGAATGAATCACATAAAACTTTTTCTTGATATCGTGTGATAATGTAGGAAAACACTTCGTTTCTGATCATGCAAAGAAGCTACAGCTTTCTTAACCGAAGAGCGCATACTAGGTCTGAGATTACTACAAGGCGTATAACAAAACTAAGGTCCGGTGCACAATATTTAAGGATGGTAGGCCTGAATGGCGTTTCACGTCTGCAGCGCTGTCTACCGACTCCTGAGGAACCCACCGCAGTGTTGGGTGACGCAGTAGGCTTTGCCAGTCGGTGAGAGCAGATCGCAATGGCTTGGACAATCGTAGATCCCGCCAGTTGTGAAGTACGCAGTGTGGTTAGATTTTTGCTGGCAAAAGGATCGTCAGCTGCGGACATTCTTTGTGAGTTATGCCTCGTGTATGAACCGGACATAATGAGTGACAAACAGGTTCGACACTGGTGTCGAGAATTTCGAAATGGCCACACAAATGTGCACGAAGCACAGCGGAGTAGGCCCAGTATTCGGACCGACGACATCGTTGAGCAAGTGAACCAAAAACTTCAAAGTGATCGGTGTTTGACGATTAGTGATCTGGCTGATGACTTCCCAAATGTTGCTCGAACCTCACTTTACAGGATTGGCATTAAACAGCTTGGATATCGGAAACTGTGCGAGGTGGATGCCAAAACTGCTCACCGGTCAGCACAAAGAGCAACGAATGCGTAGTGCACGGCAGTTTTTGAAGCGCTATAGACAAGATGGAGATGGTTTGTTTTCCCACATTGTTACGGGCGACGAGACAAGGATAGCGTACACCAACGCAGAATCGAAACAAGTAAATGCAGTGGCGCCGTTCCGGTTCACCCAAACCAACAAAGTGTAAGCAATCGCCGTACAGAACCGCAAAATGATGTCTACCGTGTTTTGGGACGAAAAGGATTGATTTCATGGACCGTGGGTCAACAATTACAGCTGACATGTACTGTGCAACGCTTACCAAACTGAGACATGCGATCCAAAATCGACGCCGCGGGAAACTATCGTCTGGCATCATCGTCCTGCACGTCGTCCTCCGTGGTGTAGTGGTTACCATGCTAGCCTCTAGTTCCCGAAGTCGCGGGTTCAAACCCGGCGGAGGGCGATGGATTTTTTCGGGCTTAAAAATCCTTAGCCTGGCTTCCTTCGGAAGGAAAGTAAAGCCGATGCTCCCGTGTCGTAGATTTACGCACGTAAAAGAACCTCAAGCGTGATAAAGAGGTCTCTGAGCAAAATTACAGGTCTTTCGCGCCCAATATGGGATGGGACCCTAAGGACCACAGCAGTTAAAGAGCGTCCATAAATAAAAAAATTCCTCCTGCACGCAACGCACACCCGCACACCGCTGCCAAAACCAAAGAGAAGATTAAAGAGTTCCGTTGAGAACTCTTTGACCACCCCCTGTACAGTCCCGGCCTGGCACCAAACGACTATTTCCTCTTCTTGCATTTGAAATGGTGGCTGGGTGGGCAGCGATTTCAAACCGACGATGAACTTAAGACGAGCGTTACCAGTCGGCAGACTTCTATGCCGCGAGGTTAAAGAAGCTGGTGCAGCGTTACAGCAAATGTATAGACGTGAACGGCGATTATGTGGAAAAGTAAACTATATATATTATATATAGGCATATATTACTGTCAATAAAAACCTTGTCTCATGAGCGATATTGTTATTATGACCAAACGGACCTTAGTTTTGAATACGCCTCGTAATAAATGCTAAGATGTGTACTTTTTGGAGGCTCCACTGCTCGTCTATAAAGGCACGTAATGAGGTCTCAGTGCAATAACATACAAAGAAAGACGAGATATTGACTCTCATGCTTTCCTATTTTCGTTCGTGTGATAGAACATTGAGGTTACTTGCGAACACTACCAAGCTCCAGAAAAATTTTTCTTAAATGAAAGAATAGTCTATTAAAACCAGTTTCTCCATTCTAGCTTCTGCTTTTTAACATTTATTTGTGCGATTTAATTTTAAAAAAATTATGTGTTCATATGAATTTCCCTACACTCTTATCACTTCTTAGTAGGTACACAAATTATTCTTACGAAAGATTATTTTCCTTCCTATTCATTTTAATCGAGATAAACCTTTGCAGAAATAGCTGCATTACACATTTCGTTATACATAAAAAGGAAATAGCGATATTCAGATGTTTAAGAACTGAATGCTATATAGGCCTTAAAATTCCGTACTCTTTCCATGACATCGCGAGAAACAACAGAAAATTGATAGGAGTTTAAGAAAGACTAAGTATTGAACAATTCGAACCATTAATAACAGATATCTCGGAAATGACTGAAGATACAAAAAAGTTGTTGGAAATAAATTGTGTGTTTTATAAAGATCTACATGTTTTGTGTAGTACGTTTTCGTCTATTGCTTAACTTTACCAGTTATACAAGATCATAACCAAGCGGAATGGCTCAGGCGGTAACGTCTATGGCCCGCATTCGGGAGGTTCCAGCGACCGCTTAACCTGCCCCAATGACTTTTCGTGGTTTCCTTGGGTCGACAGGCGAATGCTGGGGTGGTTCATATTCTACCACGACTCTCCTCTCTCTCATTTCCTGTACCTATCATCTTCTTTGTCATCTGTCTCAGGGTTGTAGGACCAGACGACGGAGTTCGGCAGGTTGCGGCTTGCGATCTGTAAAGGTTTCTTTCCTGGTGCCGCTGCGATACCGTTCAGTTAGGTCTCTCCTGCGAGTGGACTCTGCCCCATGGATCCTGGAGGCTGGTGGCTTGTGGGCAGGGACCTAGCGGTGTCGGATGCGTTCTTCTGGAAATGTTAGGGACCCTATCTAACTTGCGCCCGTCGGCATCCATATCTGGTCGCCCTTCGGATCTCTGCACTCATCCCTCCCTCCTAGGGGTCACGATGGAAGCCAAAAGGACCGTTACGGCCTACTTGAGGCGCTGTGCCCCGGTTCCGGGGTCCCTCCTTGATATGTACCATTACCTATATACAAGATTATACAAAATTCCTTCCGAATAAAGGGACTAAATAGGCTATTCCCAGAAAATTCAAGGTTTACGTTGATTAGTCATGTAAATATCGTTAATATATGACATTTTAATCAAAATCGTTAGAGCCAGTTTTTAGAAAACAAACATTTTCGAAAATTATCCTATGCAAAGGGTAGTTTGGAGTGGGACGATTTTTTTTAAATCTTCGTACCAAATCTTTAGAAGATATTTAACCTAAATACTAAGTTTGGTATTTATCCGGCTTCGTTTTTGAGTTATGCTGTTCACATACACATATCGGAGCTTTTTCTAAAAGTGTTTTTGGCCTCAAAACATATGTTTCGGTGAAATGTTGACATAGAATTTGGAGTGGAATACAATACTTCCTCTACTTACTATACGTAGTAGAGAAAGTAAATATGGCGGAATATTTAATACTAGTATTTTATGCTGAAATAAATGCAAATAAGTTGTCTTTTATTTAAAGACGAACAATCTATTGTAGCTTGGTGGAAAAACTAGTTATGCATATAACAGTTATTAAATGTGGTAAAAATAACTAATCTTTTATTTAAAGTTATAAAGTAACAACAATACCTACTCATGGTCTTTTACTGAAAGCATCATAATGGCAGAAAAATTGTGCTTGAATCGGAGATAAGTGAACAGCGATCTATTTAAAGTATTTGGGAAGCATGACATTATATTGACATAATATGGAATGGAAACTAAATTAGGAAGATTCCATATAATTTACGGCACAATAAGAAATTGGTTATAAAATCGAGCAATGTGAGTAACAAAATTGGAATTTTATAAAACCATGGCAGTTCCGATACCGACAGATACATCCAAGACACAATCTTTAACCACACGAAGTGAAACACAAGTAATGCATTTTTCAGAGAGATGCCTGGAGACTTATCATACCATGAAGTGAGCAAGAGTAATCATGTTAAGCTAAAAAAGTGCAATTGAAATGAAAACTTAGAGAAAAATTAAATACAGCTGGCTTTATCACAAAGTAATTGTAAGTGATAATAACGTTTCAAAATTGATGCTTCATTACACATACAGTTTTGTAGTCGACGAAACGTGAGAACACCATTAATATCTATTGAAGTATCATTTCGCTGGCAAGCAGAATAGTTAAATATTCCAAGCCTTGTGGATGGCCACAGTTGTGTTAATGATATATGTAATAATGTCGGTGTTAGCGTTTGAGATAAATGTGACATGGTGGTGGTGGTGGTGGTGGTGGTGGTGGTGGTGGTGGTGGTGGTGGTGGTGGTGGTGGTGGTGGTGGTGGTGGTGGTGATGGTGGTGGTGATGGTGGTGGTGGTGGTGGTGGTGGTGGTGGTGGTGATGGTGGTGGTGGTGATTCGCGACATAGTGGTTGGTGACCCGGTATTAACGTTGATGGTAATGACTGATATGATTAAAATAAATCTTTTCTTTGTCAATGACGCTGTCAATTGCCAGAATCATGGTGGCAATGATGACTGATTTGATGATATGATAAATTGGTTTATGATGTGATGGTGGTAATGATTGATAGGTGATATTATGGTGGTGATAACTGATAATATGATGATGGTGCTGGTGATGATGGTAGTAGTAGCAGTAATTACTATGATAATGGTTTTACTGATTATTATTTCATGGTAGAGGTGATGATTGATATGACTGTGATGAATACGATGGAATTAATGATATATGATGTGATGTTGGTGAAGATGATGATTTAATATATGATAGTAGGTGCTGAATGAAGATGTGATGGTGGTGGTGATTTAAGTTATGAGGATAGTGATGACTGATGATTAATGGGATATGATGATGAAGGTAGTAGTAATGATTGATGATACTGCTATTATGGTTATTACTATTGCTATATTTTCAAAAGGAATACTTACCCAAATATAAGTCACTGAAGCATTACAGGTAATTATTTCAGATTTAAGCTACCTAGGATTAGTACTGAAGAACTTAGAAGTTATTTATAATGTGACTCTATAATAACAACGAATACAATTAATTTTTAAAGTACAACTAATAAGAATATGCTTATAAATAATGGGACTCAGTGGTTTACACTTAATTCAAGCAGCGTTCACTTCCTGCTTGAAAATGAAGGTGAGAAATTTCCAAAGTAGTCTAACCTCTGGCCCCTGAGCCAAAAGCTGCGTAGGCCAGTGACAAGAAGTTTGCAGCAGTCAGTGATCCGTGAGGGAGGACACAACAATACAAAAATTACATTTGCAAGAACAAGAGATTGATGGTGGGGAGGTTTGGTATATAAAGCTGTGCACCGCCTTATAACGGAGACTGTCCACCGGCAGCCAGCATCCAGCTCTGCTACCCGGCCTTCCTCTTCTCTTGGTTCATGTAAGTACTCCCTCCGGATGTCCTTGAGTTCCGTTACTCTTATTAACGTTCTACATAAAAGATTCGGTCGAACAGGTTTTGCTTAGGAATTGCTATTTTCAGCAGAAATTTGGTTTATACACCTACACAAAAAAAGTAAACTTGTTGGTGATTGTTTATAATATTACATTTTTTGTAACCAAATCTTAAAAATAGGCGTCGACATTATTGTGTCATATTTTTTATGAGTAAATATTATTGTAATTTATTTAACATTTTTGTTGCTAAGTTACTAATATAAATACCATGATGTAAACAAAGCTATAAACTTGCATAAATGAAAGTCAGTATTTTTTCGAATACACTAATTTTTACAAGAAAGAAAATATAAATACTAGCAGATAATATACTGATTATACTGATCAGTAAGCGCAGATGTTAAATCTATCTCCATGTCTCACAAAACTTCTGCAGTTGACAATAATGCTCAAATATGCTATACTTGAAATAAAGAAAACCTGCATACATACATCGCGGTTTCAGATATGACAAGGTCGTACTTGTACTTCGTGAATTTTACATGAGAATATTTCAAAAGTTTGTTTAGTTGTAGAGTCAAAGACAAGTGGGATTATTAACACTAATTTTGTGATGGCATGGCAATATCTACAGAACTCTGTCATTCTGAACCCGCGACATGTTTTAAATGGTAAGAAACTTAAGATTCAGAAAGTATATGCTTTATTATGTTGCAATTAGAATAAAACAAAATGTAAATGTGTGTGTAGTGTTAATTTTCTGGGGAATTAATGCAGTAGCACTGATAAAAACTTTTTAAATTGTAAAATTATTGGAGACTCTCCTTACAAATTCCGCTTAAGTTTGTAATAACTTCAAACAAATTTTAAAAATATCCACAAATATTCTACTTATTTTAGTGGTGTTTAACGCCAATTTTACTCCATACGTCGCCAAAGACGCTGGAACTAGTGATACATGAAATGAAATGATAAATGGTAAAGGGAATTTGGGAAGGAAACGTTCCAGGCGTAAGTTTAAGGTACATCCGCGGCATTTGCCAGTTATGTGGACTGAGGAAAACCTGGAAAACCCCTCAAGAAGGACGGTTCTGGCGGGATTTTAAAGGCAGATCTCCCATTCACGAGTCCGAGCCCTAACGACCTAGGCTACCCATGTCAGTCAACAAAACAAATATTCTACAAACTTCTTTTTATATAATATATAACATTATATACATATACATATAAGAGAGAGAGAGAGAGAGAGAGAGAGAGACATCCACACACACACACATACATAAAAGTTTAATTCCACATGTGCAGCAGTTTGTGAATTCTTTCATGCGAATAGTCGATAGAGACACGGAAAACTAACGGTACTATGTGGTCCGCAATAGCGAACGATCCTAAAATGGCAAATCTATTGGCAAGATAATTTACACAGGTTTTGAAGTAATTAGTGAATATTAAACACTAAAAGAATAGTTGTCAGATCCCTCTATTTGTTGTATATAATAATTTCACTGAAAATGACTGCTAGCGAATCAACAAAACATCTGACATCTCGCTTTTTTAACATAATTTCTTTTGTTTCAAGAACGCGTTCTAAACTTGATCTCTGTTAGTTTCGGGAATAAATATAATGTTATTGGTTTTTTAAAAAATCGAGCGCTGTCCAAAAATAGTAGGATATGCCATACATGTTAAACGTGGTTTTATTTTGATCATAGGATTGCGAAACTCGATCTACTCCTTCGTTTTGCAAACATTCCTACTCGCAAAATAAAACCCTTGTTTTACCCCTTGTACCATAACCTATTATTAAATGGACCTTTATTCATTGGATATCGTCCGTTATTTGTTTCCAGTTGTGAAAGATTCAACTTGAAGCGTCATATATTTAATTAGTTTGTTTTAACTTTTTACTTTCTCTACTACGTATAGTAAGTAGGGGAAGTATTGCATTCCACCCAAAAATTCGATACCGAGATTTCAGCGGAAATACACGTTTTGAGACCTCCTGAATCCAAAAAAAGCATTTTTAGAAACATGTCCGTGTGTGTGTCTGTGTGTGTGTCTGTGTGTGTGTGTGTCTGTGTGTGTGTGTGTCTGTGAACAGCATAACTCAAAAACGAACAATCGGATAAGCACCAAACTTGGTATTTAGGTTCAGTATCTTCCAGAGATGCGACACGAAGGTTTTCAAGAAAATCCCCCCACCCCAGACTACCCTTTACATGGAACATTTTTCGAAAATTTTAATTTTCTCAAAAACGGCTCTAACGATTTTGATTAAAATATCATATGTTTAAGATATTGTCATGACAAATAAAATGTATATCTCGAATTTTCTGGGAATGTCTCCAAAAGTATTCTTCATTATGAACGACTTTTTCATAACTGGTAAACCATAAGAGATAGACAAAATTTTACTACACGAAAAATGTAGATCGCGTTAAAATACACAATTTATGTCATATACATTTCTTTTGTTGAGTGAACCGTTTGCGAGATATTGCTTGTTATTCCCTTAAATTTTCCAATACTTATACTTTTTCTCAAATTCGTTATTCATTTTTTTATGTTCTGGACATGCAAAGAGAATGGAATGCCCCACATAGCAACCAGCGTTAAAATATTTGACTATCGCTTAAAAGCTACCATATTCCCCTTGCATCTACAAGAAAATTATCAATAAGATTGACATCTCGATATCTCGATTAACATGAAGCATATGGAGAATAGGCGTTTGTAAAATTAGGTTGTACAAGAGTAGAGAAAGTTATGTGAGTGTAACACATCAGATTTTTTCAGAGGGTTTGCATATCTATTCTGTTGATGTAACATTTTTCCTTTACTTTGACACTAGGCAATGCTTCATAATTCAGCAATTGATACTTAAGGCACAGTACGCTATAATGTGATTTGTTTTGAACACAACATAACTTTTATTATGCATATTTTATGAAGATAATTGCATTATTTACATCCATTTTGTGCTTGACATAATCATAATAAATAGAGTTTGAGCTTAATTAGATAAGTTTGTCGTTCGATAATATCAAAACCTCTTGTCACATTATCGTAGTTAATTATTATCTATTGTAGTATTTTACTTTCTAAGAAGTTATACTCAAAGACATTTGGGTGAGGAGAGGGGGCTTTAGATTACGTTTAAAGAGAAAGTAAACGTTGCTCAAAATATTTCTTCATCAGTCTCTGCGGTTTCACTTCACCACAATTTTTTACTCTTGTTTACAAGCAATAGCTGTAATTAATTATCTTCCATTTCCCTGCGTATAACGGCGTATGCTTAGGATTAAGAAATAATGCACTTGTATGTTTTCCGATACGATTACATGGGTCATAGGGCCGCAGGCACGATTATGCTTCTTGACTAGTTTATGGGTTGTTAGTTGGTCGACTTTTCAGATGAAGAACTAGGTACATGAATACCAATAACTAAAATATTTCTACTTTCTCTACCTCCTATGTGTAGAGGCAGAGGAAGTATTATATTCTAAGAAGCATTTTTAGAAAAAGGTCCATGTATGTTTGTGTCTGTCTGTGAACGACATAACTCATAAACGAAAAGTCTGATGTACTCCAAAAGTCCTACTTGGGTTAGACACGTTTAAGTACGCCAGGCGAAGAGTTTCAAGAAAATTCCCCAACCCCAAACTACCTTTTACTTAAACAAAGTAGCTATTTTTAATTTCTTTCAAAAATGGCTGCAGCAATTGTGATTGAACTGTTAAGCTGACAAATTAATATCTTGTAAAACCCTCCTTATACTGACTGAATTTTTTACAATGTTCAACTGGGAAATAATAAGAGATAGACAAAACCTTATGCAGGAAACAAGTAGATCTCATTAAAATAAACAATTTATTATTATTATTATTATTATTACTACTATTATTATTATATTATGTTTTTCTAGTGTTAAGCGTTTTTGAAATATTCAGTGTTGCATGTTTACACTTTCCCAAGTACGTCATCGATGGACATGCATGAAAGTTTGTATTCTTTATTTTTTCCGTCGTAAGAACTCGTTACACCGAGCGAGATGGCAACGCGGTAATGTGAGCGGCTCGCATTCGGGAGGTTCCGGGTTCAAACCCGAGGGGCCGACCAATCTGACCGAAGGCTTTTTTCCCCGGTTTTCTTCGGTCGCTAGAGAATACTGGGTTGTATAATTTGATCCCGAATTTTCCTATCTCTTTCATCACTACATTTCATTTCCTTATTCTTCACCGCCATATCAGACATTGGGCTGATCATCCATCCTAGATATGCTATGATCCAGAGTTTGCCTTCTCCTCGACAGGCTATTGATCCAAGAAATTGGCTTGTAATTCCTTGGGGGTGTAAGTCCTCCAAAGAGGAGGTAAATCCGAAGAAGAAGAAGAAGAACTCGTTACCATGGCTAACGTTTTATTGCTGATTCTGCGAAATGTAACTATACTCTTATTGCTTAGTTTAAAATCATTCCTAGTTAAAAGTATATCGTAAATAACATCGTGGAGAGAAGAATCTCTTTCTATGGATATTGTATTACTCCCACAAAGAGTGTATGTGAATTTGTCATGGATAGACAAAGTCATGTGAGTGTTCGCATCTGATTTTTATTTTGTTTTTTATACGTAGATTATGAGATAACGCGCTAGGACGTCAATGGATATTTTTAAAATCATTGATTAAACTATTCCAAATTTATAATCTATTTCTTAGGAACTATACCATATTGGTGTGGTGTGCGAACCCAATGAAACGTTACTTTATTGTGTTACAATTTAAATAAATAACGGATTAAAATCATAGTTGCTTGCACGTACACATACTGTATCGTTTAAGACAGTTTATTTTACTTTCACCCAAAATTACATTTACAAATACAGAAAGTCCAAAATGTTTATCTAGAAGTAATGCATTTGGAGAAATAAAGGCTGATACCTTGAGAAACTCTCGGATCCCCTAAAGGATCCCACATTCAAGGGTGTTCACCTATTATTATGGCAAACACAATTTTTGTTAGCTATGTTACTTCTCTAGTAATATCAGATTACCCATTAGTATTTCTAACCTGGAATTCCGTGGTTTAACTGTTCAAAGAGATGGAATAATTGAAACTTCAATAATCTTGTTAAGTTCACAAAAATAGTAGCTTATCTCTTATCCAAATAAGGATAGGACAAATTTAGATCATTAAGAATATTAAGACAGCTTTTGTTTACCGGTCGATATAATATACCCGCGAGATACTCAGTATTTTGGAAGATAATTTCTTGCACGTCTTTTACAGGTATTCCTATTTTATTGCAGAAATGTCAAATATTCTTGTAGATATATACTCGTGGCTCCCACCAAAGCAGTCTCTCTGCGGTAGTGTATTCAACTTCCTGCTGTAGAGCTCTGATCATAGTTTCTTAAAGTTACCTTCGTTCCATTTTCATGAGAAATGACACGGAAACCAAATCCTGGTGGGATTCAAATATATAATTCTTTATGTAATTTAATAACATTCAATTACAACAAAATTATTTTAAATGTTTGACGTTTGCTGCTTGCCACGATGGACTGGTTACTCTGTACTTGCTTAATACATCAGAATTCTGAAAAGATCTGAACTATCTCATAGCTCAAGCGTAACTCTCGGGTTTACGTAAAACACTGAGTAATACCAGTTTGCGTCTTCAAAATATAGTTTAATTCGCCCAAAACCAGCTTGAACATCTTACTGCTGTAATCATAAGCACCAAAGAAGAGATCAACCGCTAGAGAAATCTATAATGAAAGAAAATTTAAAAATAAAAATGATGTGTGAATTTAGAAAGCAGGCTCTCGAGGCCATTGTCCATAATTAAGCGTTTGCGGTTATTGCTACCTCAATATTACTAAGTTCCGACGTTTCGAAGACTTTGTACTTAAGAACATTAACGTGGCAACAATTCAAAATGTTTGAAATGCAGGCAATAACAATGGTAACTGTACCTATTCGCCAATTTAAAAAAAGAAAAAAAACTTGAATGCCAATATAAGAAGCAGTTTGAGTAGATATTGAAAAGAGAAAGGTTTTTCATTATGGCTGTCCTTTACTCACAATTCATAATGCACTGCTTATTTTAAAGCTCACAGTAAAAATAACAAACCATATATTTATATAAACATAGATGATTTTTCATGCTGTAATTATTGAGAATACTAGAAGAGCAGAAATTTTGAAAAGCTACTTATGAATGAAGTTAGCGATGCAACTTCATAATTAAATTATACTAATTATCTCCGGCGCCAAAACATAGAATTGTGAAATATGAAAGTTGTAATTTGTGATGGCATTTTCATACATCTTTATCCGTAACAAATCGGTTTAATCCTCTCTCCTTGAACTATATACACCCTGATTTGTACGATAATAAATGTTACACCTTCCAGTTTCTATGAACCTAAGTATAAACCATGTTGCAGAGGATTGAAATATACCATAACTTTTGAGCAGATATTTATTCCTATTTCCAAATAATTTCTATTTCAATTTTTATACATTACCTTTTAATGTATATTCTTAACCAATTATTTTCCATCTATATTGTAACTTTATCATTAATCCGCTCATAAATGTAAACGTTTAAGGTTTCTAAATGAATGTGTGTTATATAAACAACGATGTTTAAAATAACGTATATAAGCTAATTAGTAAATAAAGACGACGCACCGATGCTAACAATATTTCTATCTACAAATATACTGCTTTCATATTAATTATTTATGAAGTGAGTTAATCCTGACACCATCTAAATGTCTTGCAATGTAAAATATCGTCGGATATACAACTTTATTTGCGCTTGTACACCACTGCAAAGTTCACAGCCCTGGATATAACTTTTCCAATTGTATACTAATTATTCAGCGCGAAGAACTCCTCAAGTGCACAACAGAAGCCGTGAAATAAAACTGTGTATCCCTCTGCACTGTTGTTAACAATTTAGGTAAATTTCTGCAGTTAAATTGCTTTTCATTTTCTTAAGGAAGCTGAAGAACTTAAATCTATAGAAGTGGAAGAGCATTACGTAGTGATCAGTATCCTGGCTTCTCAACTCAGAGATCTCGGCTTCGATTCCTGGCTGGGGGATTTTTCTTTGATTAAAATGATTTCTTACCCTCCACAGACTCTAGAAATCTGAATATGAAGGTGTTAAATGAATAAAACTCCAACGATACTTGCAGTTCAATTAGATACAAAAAGTTCTTGCTCAAGTCAAAGACCCGGTTGAAGCAGAAGTTACAAAAATAAGAAAGAAAAGAAAAAGTATAGTATCTTTTACACAGGAATATAGGTATCTAGTCTGAATATGCGGGTTCCCAATCATGTGTTTTAAACTATAACTCGGA
Source organism: Deroplatys truncata (assembly GCA_030765065.1). Lineage (NCBI taxonomy): Eukaryota > Metazoa > Arthropoda > Insecta > Mantodea > Mantidae > Deroplatys > Deroplatys truncata. The sequence continues at coordinate 137,772,791 of CM060984.1, read as the reverse complement.
AAGGTGAACTCCATATGGTATTTACACAAAACTTGAAGAATAAGATACGTTTAAAGTAAGGTACCAAAGATTCAAAACTTCTACACATATGTACCAATACATAGGGGCTTGTGTATTATCTTTTCAAAATATAAATTTTAGTTAAATGGAAGCAACATTTAGTTATTAACCAAAATGTATTATGCAATATTATCTATACAAACAATATTCTTTGGTATAGAGTAAATATAATGGCAATTATGATAAATCTCACTCAGTCGCCACAATTACGAAACGTTAAAATAATGGCAAAACTCAAATTCTTCACAAATCCAAGTCAAAACACAAGATGCAGGCTCTAATCCATTTCATCCTGTGCAGTCTCCCCTTCTCTTGGACCAGTTACGTGCAGATAACATCTCACTCTCGCTTAGAAAGTTCACCTTGTTACGCAACACAGCTGGAGTTAAACCTCACGATGTCTGCAGCCAGATGAAAAACTGGGAGCGTTTGGTATCTTGCCGTAACAACGTGAGCATTTGCTTTCTTCCTCATCCTCTTTGTGTTTCGATCTCACATAATCTCTACGGTCACTTTCTTAAAAATGTATTTCTTTCGCAGCAAATTGTTTTCTGAGTATTATACTTAATTCATGAAAAGCTTTTCAAATTGTCATTCAGAATATTACTTGCATAGATGTTAACAACTTCCGAAAGATCATTACTTTAAACTAAGGGTATATTTTCCTTCACTATCTTTATCCTCTGTTTTATGTGCACAACTCAGATGTATGTTGCTGCTTTGTACAGGATGGTCCATTTAAGTTGAGACTATACAATATCTCCAAAACTAAGCGTTGTAGAAAGAAATGTCTTGAATAAAAGTTGCTTGATATTATGGGGGAAAGTAAATACCATTAGCCGTGTTTTATTTGTAGGACGTTGTGATGGTCATTTTAGAGTCAATTTAATTTGACCCTAACTGTAGGTTCCCATTTAAAAAAATGACCATCACAACGTCCTCCAAATAAAACACGACTAATGGCATTTGCTTTCTCCCATAATATCCAGCAACGTTTATTCAAGACATTTCTTTCTACAACGCTTAGTTTTGGAGATATTGTACAGTCACAACTTAAATGGACCATCCTGTACACACACACACACACACACACACACACACACACACACACACACACAGAGTGAGCCAAAAACTACGAACCGGCTGCGCGGCGTTTTTCCTGTCCGCGTTTTTGGCGCTCGTTGCCGTCTGCCGCTATCATAGAAGGGCGCGGATGAAACCACATAACATTTTTAAAACTACTTTTAAAGGCTTTACTTACCAACTTTACGAAAGGAGATGCTGAAACTGGCCACCGTCGTTGTCCAAACAAAATATCTGTCAGGAAATTGCCAGCATTTCTCGACGTGAGCTACGGCGAGTGATGGATAGTTTCCTAAAAAGGTGCCAAAAATGTATGGACAGTGGCCAGTTTCAGCATTTCCTTTCATAAAGTTTATAAGTAAAGCCTTTAAAAACAGCTGGCAGACGGCAACGAGCGCCGAGGACGCGGAAAGGAAAAACACCGCGCAGTCGGTTCGTAGTTTTTTGGCTCAACCTGTATATATAACCTAATCACCTTTGTAACAGTGAAGTTTGTAATACGAATGTTTAACTTCTCGTAGTCGTTTTCGTGATTTGCAACTTATTTTTTTTTTAAATGTTGACATTTTAAAATCATATTTCTCACAAATTAAGAAGCGATTCTTATGTTCTTTATGCCTAATACGTCTAGAATGTAACAAATACATTTCGCATGTGTTTTGTGATATCAATAAAATAAATTTTAAAGGCACATCTATGTCTAATTATGGCAACAAAGGGCTTATCATACAGATTAATATAAGCAACTTAAGTTGCCAAATTTCCCTTACGTGCTCGCAGAAACCAGCAAAGTATTTTCAGCTCCACAGTGCAAAGCAGATTATTCAGTCTAGTTTTACATTTTGCACTACAGAACTGTGGTTCGTAGTCGACGTGCTTTGCTGGTTGCAGCCAGGACATTTCAAATCCTTGTTGTAAGCTTCCCTCGGTTGTCACAGCCTTTCGGTAAGATGGAAGGGGTTTCTGGCCTTATCCGGTATATCATTTCTGGAGCATAGCTAACAGAAATCTAGAAAACTAACCTAGAGTAGAGTCCCGGTCCGCAAGTAAGTAACAAACATATCAGATATATTTACGAATGTAAATGATGGACAGTTATTCTGTATACATTTTATGATTATTCTTAAAAAATAATTACATTATGTAACACTTAAGTTGTCTTATAGATCTTCAAAATTATGAAGATGCAGATATTGAAGAGGCGTGGAAAATTAGGCGTGCCTCACTGATTACTAAAAAATCTAGAATGAGGTATACAATGTTCGTTCACATTTAGTTATAGTTAATCAGTTTCAATAATATTTGAAATAACATAGTCCTTCTGTAAAAAAATAAATGAAAGAATGAATGAAAGAAGAGAAAATAACTAAATTTATATTGGAAATAAAAAATAAAATTACGAAAAATGATTTATCACTTGTTAAAACACACTTCATACTACTTTAGAAACGCTTTTATGTCATTTCTAGCATCATTAAATGCCTTATAATATCTATGCTATTTTTTTGACTGCGTTGTTCTTTACTGTACCCCTTCTTTGTTGTGTAAATATGAATTATTACGCACGTAAGCATTTATACAGCTAACGCTTGACGCAAATGTTTTCTAAATGCACTTTTAAAACAATGTGCTATGACGTCTCTGGCCTTGTAGCCAATCGTAAACCGTGAACGCACGGCCTGGGGCGGCGGAACTGCAATTTATTTTCCACCCCAACTCCGCCGGCAAATCAGCTATCTGCTTCGTGTTGTCCATTAGTTAACAATTACAACCGTGCGGAAATGATGTCATTGTCGTATTCAAGGTTAACGTAATTTACTTCACATCACCGCCTACTCCTAACTTTTCAGAAACGGGTTAATGTTTGTTTTTGTTCAACGAAGTTATAATTCTGAAGCAGAAACTAAAATAAGGATGAGCACATTTCCGTGCATTAAAATCTTTTTTCTAGTCCACAGGATATTCCTTTGTTTCTACTATCCATTCAGTGCTCTAAGGAAGCGAGAATGAACAATAATTGTAATTACATGGTGTGTATTGAAATCGATTTAAATTTATCTCCCGTATTCATTATGATACAAGATCTATTTCTATTCCTTCTACATCATTTCGCTGTTGTATCATTTTAATTTAGCAACTTGTACAGAGGCATAGCTAGGCGGGATTGGGGGTTGGAACGCCCCCTTTACTAAAAACAATTTAAAAATTAATAGCAAAAGTAGTTTCATTAAAATAATAGCAGCTGTCTAGGTTGGTGGGAACGAGATACTTCCTAATCGCATCACTGGTAACGCTATATTTACACCGCATGTCTTGAGAAAAAATGTTTAAAAAATGGATCCCAATACATAAACCCCCCTCCCCCTTGATATTTTTCTCGCTACGCTGCTGCTTACTTATAGACACAATTAGACGATCCAGCATTTATTCTCACTATATGCGGTTTCAACACGATTTCAGATGATTCGCCTTTACATACCGATATATCATAACTTGATCCGACCCTATTCTTTAGCAGGATAGAATTTGGGATTCACTCCTAACTTAATACCCGAATACTGTCCTACTGAGCAATAAAAGTGGACTGAAGTTCACAAAGAAAAGTATGCCATTTACGAGCCATATATAAAATCTTGCTTCAATTGACGTTACTGATTTACTAGTTGGAGCCATGGGCACTATCCCATGCACTTTTGTAACGTTTAGCAGAAAATATAAATTAAAGAACTCATTTATTACAGCAGAGGCCCTGAGTGTTCTTAAAGGGTTACTAGCTATGCTGAAAAATCATTTGTATTATACGTAAACTGATTAATCTTATATACATATTTGTTTTAGATAAGTGCAATTTCCACATATATTTGCGGATTATATTTTCAGATAATGTTTTATTAGTTGCAACTTTATTAACATATGTTTGCGTTTTTTTACAATTTCAGTTATTATTCATATCGTTTTGCTGTTTAGTATGCTCTGTTTATGGTAGCCTCTAATGGGGGAAGGTGAATTTGCTAATAAATTCTGTAAACAAAGCGGTTCCAGTACAAAATATGTAACTATGTAGTTGGTAAGTAAGTTTCACAGAACAGAGGAACAGATTTTAAAACAGTTCATAAACGTATTTATAATAATTGTGCAAGGTCGTACGTTTTATACCACATATTTAAATAAAACTGACCTGAATTAATGGAAACAGCTGAATGCCGAAAATACTCCGTTGACAGTGCAAAACTGACAGCTGAGTCAATCGAGTGGAGTCATTCCTAAGCCACAGTAATTAGCGTCAGCATACACAGAAGACACAGATTTTGCTTACAACGCATGAAATATAATTTACAGCAAGGTTGTGTAAGTTGGTAGCCCTGGATTTTAAATAGAAGGTGTAAAATGTACTACCACTGTAGGAGTTCGTAATCTGTAAGAGCAAGAAAACCACCATCACGAAAAGAGAGAGAGAGAGAGAGAGAGAGAGAGAGAGAGAGAGAGAAAGGAATCATTTAGTTTGAAAAATATATCATACTAAGGCAATTTCATAGTATTTTCTATACGTTCTATTAGTGATTCCACGTGACTGGTTTTCTTGCTCTTTATTTTATTTTGTTTCCATGTAGTTGTTTTCTTGCCATACTCTTTCTTTCATTGCGCCTCGATTTCTTCAATTGCGTTTTTTAAATATCTCATATATTCATTTACACGTTGCTAAGTTTTCCATCTTTTTCCTTCTGCCCTTCTTCTCCGACAATTTGGTGTTCTTTCGTTTTATTAAACATTCCTTTTAGCACGATCACTTAATCTTCCCTCTTAATCATTTTTATTATTTAACTTTTTCCCTTGTATGCTTTTTTTTGAGACTTTACATTCAGAATCTTCTTCTTTGCTCTTCAGTTGTCATTTTAAATCCCCTGACTTGCATTTCCTTAGTTGATATTTCGACTCCATCGCCCGCAATTAACTCTATTGCAAAAGCAAGTGACCTTTTGAAGAGGCTTTCCGTCTATGCACAAAATACGTGGGTAGCCTCTGACATTCATCATCGCACTTTCACTGCGGCCGTCACGATCGAAAGGAAGATGAGCAAGGTTCGAACTCAGCAACACCGCTCAACTTCTTGGAACCATTCGTAAAGCTTTCATTATTTATGCAGTCCTTTCCACTCCTAAAGACTGAAGGTAATCGCAATTGCTTTATTAGACATTCACACTTTATAATACCTACCCTTGTATTCTTGGTTGATGTTTTTCAATTCAATGGGAGTAAATCTGTTGCAATTAGATGACAGCACACCTCAGTCTGATCGAAGCAGATAACAGGAGTCATAGCAGAAACCTAATTTTGCTCGTTTTAAATAACTGTTTAGAGTAAACAGGTCCGAATTAATATAGATGTGGATAATAGTGATGACGATTCTTGCCCTAAGGATTCTAATTTATAAGAAAATGATAATTTTCAGCATTTAGCGATCTTTATTGATGTCAGTTCACGTTGAGAGATAATCTCCTTTATAGTTACATGCTGAATGTATTTTCAGTACTGTGCTAAGCCTGAGAAATGTGTAGCTACCTACTGTTTTTGCACTGTAAATATAAGAATGGGGTCTCTAGTATTTAATGTTATGACTAAATATTTCTTAACTCGCTTTCTCGTTACCATTCCTCTTTGAAATGAATAAAGTATGATAAAAATGAATTTAATAGTAAATAATGTTAAATTTCATAACACAGTTATGGTAAATATAAAATGTAGATTCAAAAACAAAATGCAAGTGTTAATAGCAACCTTTCGCTAGTTTTTGCAAATTATTATGAATGCATTTTAGGGATTGTGATAATAAAGGTATTTATCAACGTGTAAAAATCTGCATTTTCCTGTAGAGTGCACTAGGTTTCGAAAATTCCATAGAGAAATATTCCTTAAATATAACGAAGCGAACTACTTTCACATTTCATTTCCGCACAATTTTAAACTATTTAAAAAAATGTGATGGTGAATAACTGTCAGTGGCTGCTTACCTAAACTAAATTAGCTTAAAAATTATTTTGGAATATCCCTACTTTTCATACATCATGTTATTACCTATCACAAAGAATCTTGTTAAATAAGTACCTGTATATAAATAAACAGTATTCTGGCGGTAATTTCTAATAATTATTTTTAAATAGCTTTCTTGTAATAACTAATTCGGGAAAACAATCATAGAGTTATGAAGCTTCTTGGGAGGTCCTAAAGTACTAAACATAAAGCTTTTCTGGGGTAGCTCCACGTAAAACAGTTATTTGAAATGTCTTAACAATTCAAAATTATATATATATACATATATATAAAACTTACATTTAAAAGAGGTTTCCATGCCATATATAGGGTGGACCGTTTAAGTTGAGACTGTACAATATCTCCAAAACTAAGCGTTGTAGAAAGAAATGTCTTTAATAAAAGTTGCTTGATATTATGGGGGAAAGTAAGTGCCATTAGTTGTGTTTTACTTGGAGGACGGTGGTCATTTTAGAATCAATTTAATCTTTTTTTAAATGGGGACCTACCTTTTTTATGCTGTTTTATCACTCCTCATAAAAAGCTAAACAACATTTGCAATTTGCAATTGTTCTTACACCAACGTAAATAACAACGAAAATTCTGAATGGTTGTGTACGAAGAGCGCAATGAATGTTTGGATGGTCATTTGAGGGTCAAGTTACGGTTCGTAATTGGGAACCAACATTTTTTATTTTGTTTTCTTATTCCTCAACACAAAATAAATAGCTTTTTATAAACCATATTCTAATGAGAAAACAACATACAAAATGTAGGTTCCCATTTAAAAAATTTAAATTGACCCTAAAATGGCCATCATAACGTCCTTCAAACAAAACACGACTAATGACTTTTACTTTCTCCCATAATATCAAACAACTTTTATCAAAGGCATTTATTTCTACAACGAGGCGGCGCCGTGGCCGAGTGGTTAGACCGCTCGCCTCCCACCGAGGCGACCCGGGTTCAATCCCAGGGATTGCATGTGGGATTTGTGGTGGACGAAGCGGCGTCTGGGCGGGTTTTCTCCGGGTTCTCCGGTTTCCCCCGCCATTCATTCCACCAACTGCTCCATCATCACCTTTCCTTTCATCCATTTCACCAACATTCCGTTTCATCTACTTCCTTCATCCCATACCAGGCATCGGGCTGATCACCCATCCTGGATGCTCTGTCTGATCCATGAGTGTCTGCTCCTCGACGGGCCTCTGACCCCAGGCACCCGCTTGTAAGTCCTGGGGGGTGTAAGTCCTACATAAGAGGAGGGTAAACAGATAATGAATGAATGAATTTATTTCTACAACGCTTAGTTTTGGAGATATTGTACAGTCTCAAATTAAATAGTCCACTCTGTATATGACTTGCAACATGGTATAAACAAATTAGGCTAAATTGTTGGTGATTTGACCATCTGTAATGACAGTTTGGATTTTAAATATTATTGTACAGAAGGGTTCTTTATATATTTTATGGCAACGGTGAAACAGTAAGTATATTTTGAAGGTTACATTATGAAGATTAATAAACGGATTATAAGGTTTCATTATGAAGATTGACAAACGGATTATAAACACAACGAAACCTGGAACATTTGAAAAGTAATTAAGGTGTAAGTTAAACGCACATTTTAAAATGCAACCTTTTATTTCAATGAACAAGTGAAATTTTACCATATGGACTCCGTTTTATAAACTCAGTGTTTTATGACGGAGAGCTGAAAATTAAACCAGTGACAAAGCATAAACAAATAAATGCGGAGAGAAGCAGCACAGGTCTTATTTTGGACGGATCGTATTCCAGGATCGATCTTCATATTGATAAATCTAGAGGGGATCAAAAAGTGAGCTTTCTTCTTAAGTTTTTCCATAACAGAAATTCATTTCATAAGAATTTGCTCACTCAAAAAATCCCAAAAGAATTCCTTGTAGTCAAGAATGAGCCGTTAGTATCCTCCTTGTATGGTATCCACCATTGGCACTTGTTTTTCCATGACTGATGCCAAACAATGTCATTCTGCGAACAGATGAAAGTTCTATTCAGGATACAAAACTTGGACAAAGTCTTTTTGTAGCATACCAACCAGTGCTCCGTTATTAAAATAATGTCTTTTTTGAATTTCCTGTTTCACATATGATGAAAGAGAAGCATTCCAATGTTGTGCATTATGAACAATATTTTCAATTACCCACAGAGTGGTATTTGTAAAGCTCGCCATATTTTTAACATCGAGCCCCTCCCCCTCATACTGGTTGTTCAATAAAAATTATTTAACTTAAGTCCGTCTTTAGTATCCTAAAAAAATATTTAGGAATAAGACTTTCTTGAAACTCAGAATAATTCTAATTTATTTTTAATCTATCCCCTCTTAGAATAATTAGTAGAGACACGTACAAGTGTTTACTGTGCAACTATACAGAACATCCCAATTGGGCCCTCATACTTTATTTCCGAAATGTTATACAGGGCGTCCCACTTAGTTAAGTTTGGCATTAAAATCAGCATTATTACAAGCAAAATGTGAGTTTTATAGACGAAACATGAGAAGCGAAAACCATAATTTGGACTTGAGATTTAATGTTTTCTGAAACGAAAATTAATAAGGCGAGTGACTCACACTAAATAACCAGCATTTTAATTTCATACAAGATTAAAGATAATGGTGTTCCCAACAATCTGTTGACGCTCTTAATGAACCACATTTACGTAATATTCTACAATTTATAAAAAATGCTAATTTATACAACTGTTTGTAATTGAATGTTCATAACAACACTATAAAATCTATGTATATTTTGTAGTCGCGATATGACCTCTGGTTAAAGTGAATTTAATAAATAAATAAATAAATAATAAGATTAAATATAGCAAAGAAATAAAGCAGCACATAAGCATTTTTTTGTGTTTTTTTTTTTTTTTTTTGCAAGTTAAAGAATATTTTGCATCGTAAACGAAATCGGAATAACGTCCATCGCAGAAACTCTATATTCAGATAACCCAAGAGCATAAGGGATCCTCTAAGATTTTGTTTCTTGTTTGCGAATAAACATTTAATCCAGTCGCTGAAACCTGTTGCGGTGGACTTAACCGGGTTACCAGGTAACAGATCTTGTTGCTACACACAACAGCCACTTGTGGCTTGCTTCATTTGTTTTTTTATGTCTCGAGGCAGTGGAAATGGAGCGAGATACAAGTGGGGGTGGAACACACGCCTGACCGAACATTCAGATTAGTTAGCCGCCTTTCACTTTCTTGTCGACCACTCCCACAGTATAACCTCTATCTGTCGGAAGACCCGCGGAATGGCCTTATAACGGGAATGCACAACTTCCCGCTTTGATGCAGACCATGCAGTTGCGTTCCTGATAACGGCATGTATTAATAGCGTATGCCAGCAAGAAGTAGAAAGTTAAATAAAGAATTAAATAAATGTGTTATTGATGAAAATGCGGCGTGGTGGTTCAAATATCCTTCAGCATCCCGGGTTAGAAGCCGTGTTACAGCAAATCTGTGAAATTTACACACAGCGTAATTTCTAAAATACGCCTTTTGGCGAATTTAAGCTGCATTTGCTTAATTGTTATTTTATCCGTCTATCATTTATTTATTTATTCATTCAGGTACAGTTATTTTGGAATTTTCTTCTCTCACACGTCACGTTTATTGTGGTTAAGGCAACTCTGTATTGGAACACACTTGATCTGGTCTTCACCGTTAGCTGTTGCGTAACAACTCGCACCGCACCCACCATTCACATTTTCATCTACATCATCCAAATTATGTTTTGAATCATCGAAAATGTTCTATATTGCACTGTCTGAAGTATAAACGGGAAGAGCACGAAAACAATACAGAACATCGAGCCTTACCAATCACAATGCAACTGATGCCTCTAGTAGCTAATTTACTATTTAAGCGGTTGGTCCATCTCTCCCGGAATTACCTTCTTTTGGTTCTGCTTCCTTTCCTCTTTGTTTGTAAGCTTGCTTAATCATTAATTTTTTAGCATTCATTAATAAAAAAACTACTTGTAATCAGGGTTTGGACTCTGATGACATATCATCCTTTAATTGTTGCATCACAGGCATTGCTAACGTGTACATAAACCCTTATTGTGGGTCCCAGGTTATGAAAATGCATATTTATTAAGTAATTTTGGCTCATTTTGTGCCATTTTTAGAGCATTTTTTTCGATTTTGCGTCATTATTTTGTCATTCTCTTGTTCTTTGCGTCTTTATTTAGTCATTTTCCTGCATTTACATTGAGTATATAAAGAGTTTTATATTACTGACATTTTACATAAGGATTTCACTATTCAACTGAGAAATAAAAGTAACTTTGTACATCCTTTACTCGGATTCTTGGAAAAAATCATACTTATTTCGATTTAATGTTAGTCTGGAAAGGACTGCCTATGGTGGAGGAGTGGGTGTAGTCAGGGGAGCAGGTATAATCACTTATGAATTTGTATCCCAAACTAGGGACGAGACAGGTAAGTTTTCCACTTTTTGCGTTAATGAGTTCGCACAGTCAGGTTGCTATTGTCTTTGCCTTTGTGTCGTGTCATGTTGTAGGTGTGAAGACCTTCATTCGCAAGAATATTGTGAGACCTGAGAACTCAAGAGAGTTGATTTACAGTTAATGTTGCTTCAAAACAATTTTCTTCTCAGATTATTCAAACAAAAACATGAGCAAACATATTTTAATTAATTTTCTGAACCTCATAATTACTCTTATACCGACTTTTTTCTACCCGTTTAGCAATTATCCCTACGTATACATCAATTTATAAGCTTCTGTACACTAATTTTACTAAATTAAACAAATCCCAGTTTTTGTGATTATTATGTCATTTAGAAAATCAGTAATTTTTCAAACATGTTTAGATCATCAAAATCCGGGCCATGCTTATAATTGACAGCAATGTTAAAGGCAGTATAGTGTTCGCTTCCCTCTGGGAGACCCTACTTTGACGATCGATCAGTATCTGTGCTAGATTGCCCGCTGAAGTTTCTTTCCGAAGTTTTCCCGTGGACACCAATAAAGGTCTCTGATATCACTTGAGAAGACCTGCTGAAACAATGACGTCAAACATCGCTTGTATCTACACATGGAAGGCATACAGTGGAATATATAAAACTCGACCTATTGCCGGTTTCCCTGAAAGGGACTTTTACCGTCCTGTCCCAATGATCCCAGTGTTTTCAAACATACAGCTTCACAGTTTATGAATATTCCATTCATACAATTTAACACCTCAAGGGCACCGAGGATCCCGGTAAAAAATATTTTGGACAAGTAGAAACAATTGACGATTTCTTCTTCTTCTTCTTCTTCTTCTTCTTCTTCTTCTTCTTCTTCTCCTCCTCCTCTTCTTCTTCTACGGATAGTACGACAACAACAATAATATAAGGCTTTTTGCGTTTTTTTAGCCTTGTACAAAATTACTGGTCACTCACTCACAGGAACTGGATTTTACAGCCCACATAGGAGACCTACATTTGCCAAGTGCATGATGACTATTTGCGATGGAGTTAAATAAAGCTACTGTCTTCTGTTAATGCTACAATGAAACTATCATATTAATGTACGTTGGTAACGCAGTCTTTATATTGTTCAGCTATTTCCATTACTCCAGATTAATTTTAGTGGCAATAATTAATGAACAGCATATGCAAAAAAATTAATTGGTTTGTTTTCTGCTAACTTCGGTCACATATCGGCAATAGACTCTCATTTCTTTAAGTTTAGTGAAAAAATAACCTGGATAGGTACAGTCCATATCTGTAGCCTGTTAAAATGTATTACATTTATGGTAAAGCAAATATTACCTTTTTGTCAGTGGCGACCGCTTAGGCACTGTATTGGTGGTGGCCCCCCCCAGAAAAAAGAGAAAACAAATTTCTCAAATATATGCTTGCCAACTTCTTGCACTAGCCTCAAACGTATTCGGCAACTGACAAGAAATGAATGTAATTTAGACCATATCTATATGCCCAATATAATTTATTTTAATCTTACCTAATGGACATTTCCCCCAAATTAAACGCAAGGGGGAAAAAGAGCACCGTTTTCCTCACAGCCGCAAATCATTCGTTCTTTTGGTAAATTTCCGGATTGAACTTGGGACATCGACTTTTGTTTGCTGCTGAAGAATGGCCTACCCAATGCCTTTATTTGATTTTTTTTCACTGAGAGTTGCTATATTGAGTTTTGAATAATTGGCTTACTTTGCTCATGTTTGTAACTTCCACACACAACTCAATATTCTTTTAAAGAACATTCTATACGCAGCTACACTGTTTTAGACTTCACGGTGAACTACAACGTCTTTGGACTGAACTGTTACTACACAAACATAAATAGAAATCCTTTACTGTTTTTATTTATTTATAGGCATCTTTAGAATGTCATAATTTCCATTTAGTGTCTGATTATCGACCAATTTTCTTTCTTACACAACCTGAAGTATTGCTTTGTCGTCTAACTCAGCAATATCTTATTATTCAACATATATAGATTATTCTTCATTTATTCAATTATTTATTATCCATCTAATTTTCTGCCACTTCAATCACATAAATTATTATCCTTCTTCATTCATTTTACCAGTTCTTCATCATTATAAACCGAGGTATAAATATTCTTATACACACATTTTATCTTTTCATTGTTATCGATGCCTTTTGTTTCATTTGTCTTAAATGGGCTGAGTACTTCATTAGATATATTTTCACTTTTCTTAAAAAGCTTCACTTCAACCATCAATGATCTTATCACCTCCAAGTATTCTCACTATATATTTGCTTTAGTTAATAACGGTCACTGAAATGAAAATAATGCCTATTTTTTAATCAAGAAATTTCTTGCTCTTCCTCCTTGCAAACAATCCCGTAGTTTTATGAAGACAAATTCTATTTTGTTAGTTTTCACACAACTTTGACATTTTTTGTTTTAATTTTAAAATTTTGATCCATTCTTCTTAATATTTGAACATGCTATTTAGTTAATTAGTTATTTTTGATAGTTAAATAATCACACCTAACTCGCCATTTTTCTACTGGAACTTGAAATACTTTACTATTGTTTCGAAAACAGGTACTCAACACATGGTGAATACGTTAGTTTTTGTCTTGTGGTGGATAAGATACCACGTTCAGTCTTTACCCATAACCCTGACCCAGTGAAATATAAAAATATTGAAGTAATGCCTCTTAGTTTCAAAACCTAACAAACAATTATATTCAGAGCCTAGTATTGTTATATATGAGGATATTTTGGTGTTTTATTTCTGCATTCGATTTCATTAAGCATTAATCTGCGTTTCCAAATGCGTTAGCACTAACTTCCAACAAGATGGCAACACCCCATTAAAGGAAGGTTGAGCGCGGAATGTGTATTCTGCCATTGTCGCTAGGCTCTGTGCTTTACGGATGGAACGTAAGCTTTGAGTCAGACCAATCTTGGGTGGTTCATCTTCTACCACGCCTTTCCTCCCTCTCATATCCTGTACCCATCACCTTCCTTGCCATTTGTTTCAGGGTTGTAGGAGCAGGCGACGGTGTTCGGCGGGTTGCGGCTGGACGTGGCTGTGCGTTCTGTAGAGGTTTCTTCCCTGGCGTCGCTGCGGAGACTGCTCAGTTAGGTCTCTCCTCTAACTGGGCTCCGCCCCGGGGGGACTGCCAAGGGTTCGGTGACTTGTGGGCAGGACCGGGCGGCATCGGATGCGTTCAATTTGGAAACTTAGGGATCCCCTTTGTGCTTGTGCACGTCGACATCCGGATCTGGTCGCCCTTCGGATCTCTCCCATCACCCCTCCCTCCTGGGGGTCACAGGTAGAAGTACAAGGGGCCGACTGGGCTGCGTACGGTGCTCTGCCCCGGTTTTGGTGCCCCCCTGTGGTCGTTCGTACCCTTACCTTTACAGTGCAGATGGCGACAGAGCTAGCAATAGTATGTACCCAACGGAAGCCAGCCCTAGTGCCGTTTCGTCCGTCACAAATCCCATCTGGCACCATTGGCGTCAAACCCTGGTGGCCGTGGTAAGACGCTTGGTCTAGCCACTTGGCTACGGTGTCTCCAACTTTTTTCTAGCATTAGCTACTTGCAAAGTATTTCTTGTTTTACGTTCACGTATTTCCAAATTGAAAAATTACTGTACCCAGAAAATCATGTATCGCTTCTATAAACAGATTACTGTAAGACCTTAATAAACCTTACATCACTGAAACTATTATATGTGCGGTTGTCTATGTTTCTACGAATACCCGGTGGGTTCCGTGTGAAATTGCACTGGCTAGAAAAATCCATATGATCGATGCATAGAGATATTCATTACGCGATTTTACTTCTAGTTTAGTTTTTCACATAAATCTTAGAATATATCAGAAATTCAGATAGTTCTAGGGAAATAAAGCTATAACGTTTTTATACATCACTTGTCGCTGAAGTGCCTATTAGTAAAGTAGGTATGTATTATCAATCGTAAACAATCAAGAATCACCAATTGTACTCACTTCTTAAGCAAGAAAACAGTACTGTTGTATTATCTGCAATGTTTGTTTTGCGTTAATCATAAACCTCGACAAGATCCAAATGGCAACAGTTTTGTTGGCAATTCTTTACAATTGTGAAACGGTGAGAACGCGGATAAGAAGAGAAATAGTTATCGATGGGCAGTAAGGCACAATAGGATGCTAAGGAGAAAGTACTGATACCTACTTTCTGACGTTTCTCATCTCCCTGGTGTACTGGCTTACTTATTCACTCTTTTCACATTCAGCTTATAGATTATCTATTTTTTGGAAAATTTTCGCTAAAAGTCTCCCTTTGAAATGCCTGTCGGTGGATCCCATAGAAATCTCTTCTGTTTGTGTGAGAAATAGAGAACTATTCCCCCAAAGTGATGCACACATTACACAAACTATGAACATAATGATGTAGTCTAGTCTTCCCGTGAAGCTCATCCTACATGTAATATCCACTCCCAACATTGAAATATTTTAAATTATTTTCTTTTCGTTGTCAAAGCACATTTATTGTTGCAAACTGTTGTAAGCATGCTTTACTAGACGGAAATGTTAAAAATAATACAGGCTAATTCAAAATTCAGAAAGAGAATACTGCTGTAATTATTATAATGAATTTATTTCACAAATGTAAACATAACATGAAAGGTTAACTCTCTAAGCTCCGGTTGGCAACACTGAAAACTCGTCGATGCTCGTTATAGGCGATATTAATCAAAATGGCTTCAAAAGTAATATTGTGTCCAAGAATACGCATTGATAACCTTTCTCGACAAAATCCCAGTGATTGTTACCCCAGTGAGAAGAAAAAGTACCGAACTTCATTTTGCAGCAAGGCGGTGTCCAGTCACAATTACATGTAAAGCCGGTGGTCCGTGTCGTAGATTTACGGCACGTAAAAGAACCTCAAGCCTGATAAGAGGCCTCGGAGCAAAAGTACCGATCTTTTACGCCCAATACAGAATGGGACACTAAGGACCATAATAGTTAAAGAGCGAGTTGAATAGAATGTCATTGGTGTTGTGGCTCCCTAGGTCAACCGACCGTGCGCTATGCGATTTTTCCCTTTCGGGGCATGCGAAGGGCAAGGTGTACACGCCCCCCCCCCGTTTCCCCAATACTTACAGCAGCTGATAGTCGGCGCGGTTAACTCAGTTGATCAGACTATGTTGGAACGGGTCTCCCGTGTCACAAATCGAGCCCACATCGAATATCTGTGAATGTCTATGGATACTTGTAGAGTCAACCTTCTAGGTTATATTTGTATTTGTGAAATACATTTATTGCAATAGTCAGAGCAATATTCTCTTTCTGTACCTATAATTTTGAATTACCCTGTATTTGTTGATGTTTATTGTAAGGGTAAAGGCATCTTTAGAGTATCCTATACTACTTAGTTGAAGTAATTAGTTGCCCTAAGCGCTGTCTCAAAAGACCCAAACATCTGTCTGACTGGGCACGTACTTTCATTAACTAATTACTTTCTCTACCAATATAGTAGATAGAAAGAAGTATTGAATCCATTCAAAAATTCGATATAGCGGTTTTACCGGAAATAAACGTTTTGAGGTCCACTTATAAAGAAACACATTCTAAAATATTTTCTTCAGGGGACCTCAAAACATGTATCTCCGCTGAAATCTCTGTATCGAATTTTTGGGTGGAATGCAATACTTGTACTTATATGGGTAAGTAGTACAGATAAAACTTTACTTGCGCTTGGGATTCGTATTCAAACAGTTATATTTTGTTTTTCGTATGCAACTAAATTTATGTTGCTTAATTTGAGGAGGTTATTTGTTGTGAACGGCGTAATGTGAATAGATGTCACTTTTTATAAGAACGCTACGTAATGAACGGTTTGTAAGAAGCTGTGGTGTATAGAGAAAGTTGTACAAGTGTGACGCATCAGATCTTACTTTGTGTGTGTGCGTGCGCGCGCGCGTGTATTTGAACAGTTATGAATAATGAAGAAACGCACTTGAAAAGTATGAGCTTATGCTTTAAAAAATGATTTGTTGGAAAGTGAATTTTCTTATGGAAACCAACCACGCACTGGGAGGATGATATAACGGGAATTTGAAAACCTCTTGTTGCTTATAAGTAAGCGAAGAAACACAACTTGTCTGCTCAAGGAGCCGGTTTGAAGTCACTTTCGCGTCCGTACCATATTTGGAGAACTGCGCGCTCATGACCAATCAGATATTGAGGACTGACAGACTTGATGCAAATGGATGTTTCCTCATTTGCAAGTTTCCTCTTTTGGAAGTGATCTGCGCAAATCACCCTATGGCCACTGTTGGCAGGTATATAATGATTATATTGTTCCTTGCATCATTGAAACAATATGTGAATGATTAAAATCATGCTAGAAAATTTACGTCTCAGCGCGTGTCTTTTGGTTGATATGCTTATTTGGGAGCATTTCACCGCAAGGTCAACAGGTGCAACTTTTAAAATTTCAGCTGTTGGCAAAGAAGTAAACATTTGCTTAAGTTCTGATATAGGCACTGATGATGGTGTTTATTAGATATCACAAACCATTGCAGCTCTTTCAAATTATACCCAGCTGTTTTGTTTACAGTTTATACTCGTAGTGAAAGCATAGTGAATCTTATATACTTTATATGTGCGTGAAAGTTTTAAATTTGCCAACCACTGTATTTTAAAGTATTAGAAATTGAAGGACCTATAAAATGAAATGAATTTAAGAATAAAATATGCGAAATGGGTTTACAAGAAAAAAGTTGTTTAATAATAAAATAGTGATGTATTCCATTTCAATTCTTCTAACAAAGTATAGGGGAGGGAAGGATAAAGTAAAAACTCGGGGCAAAGCGAAAGATATGTAGTTTTTTTCCAGAGTTAAAAGAGCTTAGCACTGACCAGTACATGTTCTTGAAGTATCGACGCTCCCTGTCTAACAGACTGAAGCTTCTTCATTTTGTGCAGATAATTATTAGTATGCGGACGTTTAATTGTTTTAGTGAATTCCTACACAATTTGAAACGCAAACAATATATCAATCACTACAAATGTAGGTGATTAACAATTGTGTTAAATATAAGTATAATCTTTAGAACAGCGCCTATTTTATAAAGTGACTGTTTTGCATTTTGTTTTATTAGATTAGACATAACCTTCAGTTTCAAATCGAAAATGCTCTAGGGCAACGTGGAAAATTCGTGTAGAGGGCAAAGAAGAAACCTTAGCTCTCAACATTTTCATATTTCCTTTTGATTGGGATGTATTTTCGGATGCAGACTTTGCTTCTGTGGAAGTGCACTGGGCTGGTAACACAGCAACAGTACTTGAGTTGAGCAAGAATATCACCTCAGCTGAGAATCCAATATTACAAATGATTCCGTACCTGCACGAATGATGATTCCATTCCTACCTGTGGGGTCAAACCCGAGATAAAGACAACCACATTTTACCACAAATGAAAACCAAAAATATCAAGAATCCTCAACGTGCGCGTGCGTGTGTGGGGGAAACGAACTATGTTCAGAAGTTGACGGGTTCTTTGATGATGGAAATCACTGGGTATTGAAAATATTTATGTTGTCGGTAACGCTAAATTCTTCTTTTAATTATTATAAGTTGTTATTGAAATATAAACAAATCAAGTCTTAATAAAATTGTAACTCTCAAATCCACTTTAAATTGAGTTTTCACTAGTTACCTTATCTTACTTTCGACTTTGCCCTGGTCTTAAGGGCAAAGTGGAAAAATACATGCTTCTATATACATTTACATTTGGCGTATTTACCATCTCTTAATCAAAATACAGGTTTTTAATTTTACACAGAAGTCATTATTTAATGTTCTTCGTTTTTTCAATTTGAGTTTTTCTGTTAAAATTAATTAATCCCCTTAACATTTTCACTTTGCCTTTCTTTCCTTATTCAAGATACACAATTACTCTGTGTCTAATTACAACCAAATGAGTACTAAAACACTGAAGCAAACATAAATAAAAACAACCAGTTTCAATATTACTATCTTCTGCGTGTCACATTTTTCGGTCAGAATAGATCATTTTTGTCACTTGTTGATTAGAGAAGTAGGCAACACGAACGTGGAACCCTTTCTGACGAAAGACAATGGGTGCTTTAGCTATTGGGAAATTACATCCGCTTCACACCTTGTTTGACATTTGCTCTTGTCATATCCTTGAACTGAGCCACGCCCAAGGACTGGTTTTCATAACGGTCACGTGTCAAAGGCCCTGTCTCGACAAAATGGCCTCCGCAATACCTGGTAAAATGGCACGCTTTAAACAATCTCCAGGGATAAAGTACACTGACTAATGGTGATTTTGTGATCAGTCTCCATTAAAAAAATCTCTCTGGTTTTAAAGGACATGCATAATGCAAACCTAATTCAAAGTTAAAAACAGAACGCATGCATTATTATCAATTTCGACTAAGACTGCTCTTGAAGTACACAATACCAGAGACAGCTGAAGTTTACTTTAAAGCCTTTAATTATATGCACATTCGTAAGCGTCACATTATAAATCCCCGGTGTCACTCTGTGGTTTAGACTTATTTCAACCTCTTTCTCATACCATAAATAACCATTAGTGTAAGTTTACAGTGAGTCATTAAGAACGCTGCTGTAAATTCTTGCTCTATAGACGGTATTGTTTTCAGCTGTTGCCTCGGAGGTTTGATGTGAGTACATATTTAACGTTTAATTAGTTTTCTCATCGGCACAATAACCCTGATATGTCGATGTCTACCAGTTACCTATGATAGGTAAAGGAAGAATGAGAACCCAAGCAAAACAATTCATATCCGATTTCACCAGAAATATGCGTTTTGAGGTCTTCCGAAAAAGAATTTGTGTGCATGTGTGTGAGTGCGCGCGCGTGTTTTGAACAGCATAATTAAAAAAAAGACACAAATAGATAGAAAGCTTCATATTAAAAGCTGGCACTTTTCAAGGATACTAAGTGAAGATTTCCACAAAATTTCCCTGGCTCTAAACAGCCTTTCATATGGAGAAAAACAGTTTTCATTTTCTCAAAAATGTCTCCAGCAAGTGCGAGATATTAGTATAAGAACTAAATAACCCCCGATTATCTTCATTTTCCTAAGAAAATTATTAGAGAAAGACAAACTGTAATACAGCGAAAAATGTCGGACTCATTAAAATATAGTACAGTTCGTATTTTATGCCGTAGAATTAGCCGTTTTCGTAATATTTGTTAATGAATGTTTTAAGCTTGTACTATTTGTGCTGTAATATGTTTGTAAATTGCGATTCTTCTCTTATTTTCTTTTGACTTGTGATATAAATTACTGAGCTGAGTGTTGTTTCCTCATGCTACATATAACTAAGTCCATGTTACTTAGTTCGAAAGCATTTCTAGGCAAACATTTATCGTTATTAATGTAACGTGGATAGAGGAAAACTTTTTATTTGAATAGTGAGTTTGTAATGAGTAGAGAAAGTCAACGCGTTATATTCAGTGGTTAAAATGGAAGGAAACTGAAGACGATACCATTTTGTAAAAGAATGACACTTTTCGAAATAAAAGATTAAATCCAAATCCAGAGGTCCTGATTTCGATTCCTGGCTGGAGGTTGGGAATGTTGTTTTAGCCAGGATTGCATCCTATCCTCCCTAGAGTATGGAAGTATGAAAGCGAGTCTGAATGCGTGTGTGAATTTAAAGATAACTCAATGATTAACACAGATACTAAGACGAATGATCACATGTGCCATGAGCATTAATCGTTCCAAAGGCAAAAGCCGTCGATATGCCCTAAGAAGCTAAAGGCGATATATAAATGAAAGACAAAATAAATATATAAAATAAAATAAAACAAGCAAAATCACACAGTGAAGCAATATTTCGTGTTTTGCCCTTAATCAGGAGGGTAACAAGCATGGATATATTTCAGGTGTAAAGAGACAACGAATGAAGTGACTGCGGCTGTGCGTACACTTAAACATATCCCAGCACTGCGTGTTATCTGACGATCTTTGCGGGACAAGGAAGCATCCGGAGAGAGCCTTATGCAGGCAACTCATCCCAACCAAGATTGTAATACAGGTCCTCTGAATTACTAGACAGACCACAACCTGTTGCAACACAGTGGAATTTGTATACGGGCAAAAGTAGGTCCAAGCTTGATGTACATACAACCTGCATGTCTTTATTATAATCCACTTTAAATTCCACTTAGCCACTGGTTTCCAAACTAGTTATTTTCCCCAATGAACGTCGCTATTGTCTTCAAATGAAGATTCAATCTCAAGTTCAACGCAACGCTTCTCACGGTTAATACGATCTAAACAAGTCTGTGCTTCAAATAGGAATGAAACGAATTAGTAACTTAGCGTAAAAAGAGAAACTGATGATCATGGTTGGATGATTTCCAATTCCAGTCAGATACCACGGAGGTCATTCCTATCTCTATACTGATGGAACCTGCAATACCGGTAATGACTCAGTAATTACCATTAGCATAAAAATAAAAGCAAGCTAGAAGCAGTCATAATAAGGACACACTTATGCTGATTGTGCCAAGCTATGACGACGTCTTTGCTAGAGATAGATATCCAAGGATGGTGTTGTGAAATGCTTAAAAATCTCTGCAGTTTTATTGCAATGGTTGAAAAACTTTCGCAGCAGACGTCTCTCTTTGTAGGCTCTGCAGTTCCCATGTCCCCACATTTAGTTACAAGCTTTTTTCGAAAACGTTTACATTAATTGATAATATGTCGAATAAAATGAGAGGGTTTCAATATTAGCAATAGTAAAGTAATAAATTTCAATATAAAGCCACACTATTTATAGCTGAAAAAAGAATGCAAACTGAAATATATAGGAATAACCATATTGCTATAAATTTTAAAATACAAATCTGTTTCTTCAAATCCAAACTGTCGGTTTGATGTGGTGCTAAACGTGTGACTAAATTAATTAGTTCCACCCTCATTAATTTACACACATATAGGTATATTTTAACTATCTAAACTCAAACGCACAGGAACAATCATTTGTATTTTTTAAACCACATTCTCTTAACAAAAATCAATAATGTGAAATTCATCCATCTGATACCGAAAGTAAACATTATTTCCATATTGAAGCCTTAAGAACCAAGGCAGTTCAATAAATCAGCTTCAGATATGAGCCAAAGAATGAAATATTTTTAAAAACATAATTAAAATAACATACTTTCATGCCTTAATTTCTATACGTTTATAATTAATGTGTATTTCTAAAATAATTTAAAGTGATTTATACACAAAACTTGTATCAAAGCTATTATTTACAATGAAATTATTATCACATCGTGATTATTATCATTATTGAATTCTGCCTATATCATATTACAGGTTCTTTTGAGTAAATCGTCTGTGTCTCCCTTCTGAATCTCTCGCCCAACCCCGCACCCACGGTTTGGGAACGATTATTCTAGTACAACATTAAAAATTAAATGGTGTTGCAAAAATCTGTACTGTACGAATCAGAGTTCAACAATCTTTTTGATATATTCCCTTCCCGGGTGCAAATGCACCAAATAAATACATTTCCATACATCCTATTAATTCAATAACTATGGTACCATAATTAGAGGATCTTATAAAAATTTGCAACATTTATTAAAAAAAATGTTTCATATCTTTGTACATAGTATAAAAAGGCTACGCATTTAAGTCGGCGAACTAAGGACCAATCTGAACATGTTTTGTTAATAGCATTTTTGTTTACATAGTGTAATATTATATGAATAAAATCGCATTTATTCAGGATCAGAGCGGTGTCAGTCGTCCAGCATTCAGCCACGCCTTGTTTTTGCTTCCCCCATCTAAAGAAGCATGCTCTTAAAAATCATTAAGTAATAGCAAATTATATTAAGATAATTTGATTTGAATTATCTCGTCTTTATATGAGTTAAATTCTGAATTTGTTTCGTTTGTTCCTTGAAGATGACAGATTCTTTTTCTGTGGTAGACAATTAGAGGCTCGGATGCGAACCATTCGGAATCCATTAAATAATTGAAACTCCAGTAACTTTAAGGGTAAACGATAAGCATAATTTACAGCCCATTGCATTGCACGTTATGGGGTTTTGGTTCAAACTATTCCTTTTTTTCATTTAGGAAATGAGTTTTTATTGTTACAAAAGCATTCTTTAGGAGTCCAGCTGAGCATTTGTATTCACAATAGCTTGAATTATGCATTGCGGTTTATTTATTGAAAAAGTGCTTTGTTTATGGAAGTGATGATCTAAGAAGGATTTTGACCTATTGTATACGCGAGAATTCAGGTTAAGAATGGAGCATTCCTCTATTTGTAAAAAATATTACTGTAATTTCCACTGTAATAAGCACGGTGCAGAGTAAAGCACTAATAACAGTGATGCACAATGGAGGTTAGTGTGTGAGTGCAGCCTCCAGTTCTAGAGAACCCAATTTACCGTTACACAAAGCAGAAAGGGAAACTCTTTCCTTTTATGGAACTCTCCAGCCCGTTTCTCCATACTAGGCAGTTACCGTACAACAAAGATCAGAGGTCGGGCCCAGCATGCAACAATCCATCTTTATCTTGTCGGCTCATCTTTACATGGGCAAATGCTCAAAATGCCTCGTCTGATGTCAAGTCTTTTTTTATTTACCCATATACAGCTTATGTTGCAAATGCATAATCACATTTAGTGGAGGTGACTCTACATACTACCTGAGGATCTTAGGCATGCTAGAAAACTATAGCTTCTTTCTTTCTTTCTTTCTTTCTTCTTCTTCTTAGAAAGCATGGAGTAGGCCTTCTGGCCTGTTCCGTCTCCAAATTAACAT
Organism: Deroplatys truncata; assembly: GCA_030765065.1. Lineage (NCBI taxonomy): Eukaryota > Metazoa > Arthropoda > Insecta > Mantodea > Mantidae > Deroplatys > Deroplatys truncata. The sequence goes on along the minus strand of CM060984.1, from coordinate 137,749,276 downwards.
TTATAATGTTTCAATTTTTTTATATAGAAGATTAAAATCGGTCGATCCAATGTTTACTTCGCTGCCGATACTTCTTCGATCTCCTGATGTGTACCTACTGGATTGCTTTTAAGGGTATTCTATCTTAATTATCCTAAACGCATGCTCTTACCATTTATTTCTATATTCATATATAGTGTCTAAGACACTGTGTTTATTTCAGCTCTAATTTCTTCATTCATACTATGATCTAAGAGTGAATATCTTCCTAGTGGCCTTAGTAATTTCATTTCTGCAGCTTCTATTCTCAGCTTCTGCTGAGCTGTCATTGTCCATATTTCTGACCCTTACAATAGTGTTGGGAGCGCCATTGAGCGCCACAACCGTATAAAATTTCAGGACTGTCTCTTGTCTGATTCTTTTCAGAAGAGTTGTCTTTATTGTATCCAAGAGTTGTTTGGGATTTAGCAAGCTTCGATTCAATGTCTGCTTTTACCGTGAGATAAATTACAGCCTAATTAGGTATTTAAATTCAGTAACTTGTAATTAATAATAATATTATGTGCTCTAAACAGAATCTAATCCATGGTAAGCGAGAGCTTTTGTTTTAGGAGTTGATATTTTAAGATTGCGCTGCTCTGCTATAATGCCCAACATATAAACTGATCTTGTAATTTGTCTTTCGAGCTTGCGAATATTGCTTGATCATCGGCAAAAATATTATATTTAAGGGATACTAGCCTAAGGTATAGTTACATGTCAAATTGAACTGCCATTCTCTAATGTCTTCATCCAAATATAAATTAAACAAAACGGGTGATAGGGGACACCCCTTATCTTACTCCTTTCTAGACACTTCACTACATCCCTTTACCGTTTTAACTTTTATGGCGTTATTATCATATAAGCTTTACATTACTTTCACTAGGTGACTCGGTATTCCTTTCTTTAAAAATATTCTCCACGGTTTCTCTCGAATTATTGAATAACTGTTTTCTCTAAAAGTGTTTGGTGACATACCTGCTTTCTCTAAACCGGTTACAGCGATAAAACACGTGAATCGTGTTATGTTCGTAGATGACTTACGATGTAATTCTGCTACCGAAACCGTTTAAAGAAGTTTTTATTGCATATGTATCTTAAGAAACCAAAATGGCAAGCACAAATTTTAGCATCAACTTCCAATGTATTACTTAGATGGTATCTTGTATTAGATGTCACGGAACAACTCGGCAGATGAGAGATGTCATTACCTGGTGTGTATATATACATACAAATGTTAGAGCCAGTGTAGTGTTTTAGGCTGCGTAGTGTCTATCTGTAGCACTCGATAAAATACTTAATGCATACCGACCATTCTATTGCTCGACACTGTAGACCTAGCTGAAAGCTAAACCAGAAAATTGTAAGTGACCTGTCTCATCTTAGCAGTTCTAAAGAATGTGAGTAGTAAAAATTCTTAAAATTTCTAATGCAAATTAAAATATAGAATTTTTTGTAGCCAATACTTAAGTTTTCTCAAATACTTCAAATAATATTAATAAATATATAATAAAATCCCCCGCGTCATTTGTCCTTGGTTCCGAATAAACAAATAATTAAATTATGAACATAGGAAGGAATACCCTTAGCTATATTGCAAAGAAGCTCCAGTTATTCCTATTTGCTAGTATGTCAAGAATCGGGTATTAATTATGCATACATCTGTTCCACATTACTATAAGTTCTTTAATATTCATGTAAAACTTTCTCAATTTCAAATATATTAGACATGCGTGGTTAACTCATGTTCAAGGTTTGTCCAACCTATCTACATATTTTCACTGTATATTGTTCATGCCACAAAGCTGTATAAAATATCTACTCTAGTTACAATAAAGTGTATTTTTATTTCACACTGAGGTTCCAAAGCTACAGATATTCGTTTTATTACTCAGAAAATCTGACTTATGGTCCCATAACCGTGATGCTCCTTACGGCCAGCTTATTCAGTATTCGTCCTGAAAATGTAAAATATATTTTCCAAGGTTTACAGGTTGTGTACCTATGATTATACTATATTGTTGCTAATTATGTTACACTCCAAAGGATCCTTGGTACCAAGGTCGAAACAACCATTTTTATGTGTTCCAGTGCCGTAAATAAGTCTTCGTCTTAGAGATTTTCTTTCGTTTTACAGTAAGACAACGTTAATTTCAATCAAAAGCTATCGTTTATTTTTCAAATATTGACAATATACCAATGGAAATAGACTCAGGATGTGTGATAATCTTATTTTATTGTGATTAAAAGTACGCGGTGTCTGTTTTCCAATCACATATTTACAAGGGCATAGAACCGAGGAAGCAAATCTGTAGACATTTTTTCTGACCCTCAATTTAAGATACACTTGAACGTGAGTGTTGCAACTGCAAAAAGAAACCTTCTGTGTAAAAGTTATTATTTTTTTAATGTGGTGAGTCTGTGGTTTGCAGAAGAAGTGTGAAGACAATGTTCCGCTTTCGAAAACTCCATTCGTGCATAGCTCGAGACTGTGACTGAGGTTACGAAGTAGGTCACCAGCTAGCTGTACACTTATTTCTATCTTTTGTTTGCCCTCATTTCATGCTCTTATTCTTTGGTTTGCATTTTTTATATCTTACAAAAGTTCTAATATATCACGGCACAATTTGCTTCCTTATTTATACTCTTTTTCTGTAAACCCCCCCCCCCCAAAACTGTTAAACAAATCTCGTTGACTTAACTTCCATTTGTATTTTGCATGTTGCTACACACACTACTTGCTCCGCTCACAGATTAATAATTCCAATTTTTATCGTCTGGAAGATAAACATTGCCACGGAGGAAGAAAAAAGGAAATTCAAGGAAGATTTTGATTCACCAATGACAATCGCAATAATTTGATAATCAATAGTATGCTGCTTAAAAACTGTGATAGTCTTTCTCCTGAGTTCATTTATGTTATTCCCAACATCTTTATTTCGACTGCAGAGCGAAAAAGCAGGTATTTCTCGTATTGATGTATTTTATGTTGTTATAATCTCAATTTTAGTTTAATTTCACACATTTATCTGGTTCATCTTGGAATACAAGCTAAGAAAATCATATGTTTTGCAAAATAAAAAATAAAAAAATAAATAAATAAATTAAACAGGTAGGTCACTGCTATGACGATCACGATTATACAGTAAATGTCGAAGCAAAAGCGGACTTTCTCCCACTGTGATAATTATCTTACTTACAACTCGTAACTTAGCCTCTAGTTCCCGAGGTCGCGGGTTCAATGCCGGCGGAGGTTGATGGATTTTTTCGGACGTAAAGATCCTTAGCGTGGCTTCCTTCGGAAGGGAAGTAAAGCCGATGGTCCCGTGTCATAGATTTACGGCACGTAAAAGAACCTCAAGCCTGATAAAGAGGCCTCTGAGCAAAATTACCGGTCTTTCACGCCCAATATAGAATGAGACGCTAAGGACCATAACAGTTAAAGGGCGTCCATAAATAAAACTCAATTTAATTTAATTTTCAACTCGCAAAAGCAGTTGGTAACTTCTTAACCTATATCGTGATCGTGCTACAACTTTGGAATATTTCCAATCGGATTCAGTGAATAATTCATGGTTTCGTTTAGGTAGTACTCTAAACAAACGAAAATACTATAATTTTTGGATGAAATATTTTCTTTTCTTGAACATTTTTAACTTTCAAATAGGACTTTATTAAGAATACCCCTCACTTTCCCTTTAATAAAACATTAGTATTTTCACGGTATTCTACAGTTCAGAATTAAGGGTTATAACAACGAAGTCCTTTAGTTTTCAGGCGACAACGGCGAGAGAAATCGTTGTACCATGAAACAACGAACACCGAGATTAGTCTTATAAACTGGTGTTAATGAACTTAACCGATATCAAGATTCTGTAATCGTTGCGAAACCTCTCCTTTTGTAGATAGTTGTTCCCGCCTAATAATAATCAATGATCTATTGATAAATAGTAGGGAATTTCATAACAAAACGTGCAGGGTGTGTGAATAACTCTTGTTTTGAGTTGTGTGGGCCCCGGAATTCTTGTTATGAACTCGCAGCCCACGGTGGGAAGGTGCGAATAAAAATTGAAAGTTCTTCGACCCTGCTACTCTAAAATGCTGCCTACGCCATTTCGGTCGTTTACCCTACAAGGGGAAGGGGTTGTACTCGAGCCTTCCCACCTGCCAACCTGTTAGCAGTCTGAAACAGATTACCCGCGCTTGCACTGGCATTCAGACTCAAGGAAGGCTAGTGCTCCCGATTTAAATGACGTTCACAAACATCCAAACAGCATACACCTGTTCAAAATCAGTGATATAACAACAAAGTTATGTTGTAAAAATATTATTTAAATGCTGTTTTGAGTAAACTGTAAATAGCAATTTAGGATTATCTTAGGCACATACATTATAACATTGCATTAATTTAACGTAGCTTATGTATCTGAATGCAGAATTAATTGTACTTTAAATGTGTTATTTGGAATTACATACTCTTTTAATAAAAATTATAGTCACAAACGCTGTGATTAAGTATGTAATGTTTGCAAACTTACTGCAAATAGTTAAACATAGCTTTAAATTAAATAAAAACTCACAGCACGAATGTGGACAAACTGCTTGCTAATAATTTCATATACACCAGAGTTTAAATCATAAAGATACGTATACTTCTATAAAAATTACGTATTACACCTAAGATGAGTGAACTAAACATCCTAGACTAGATTTAGTATTTTACTTAGAATGTACTTTTTATCACTTAGAAGTTAGTGATGCAGGCATTGAAACAATTTTGTATATCTATTACTATTTAGTAGTAGGCACACGAAAACCCCTAGGAATTCACAAAACATACTGATTTCCTTCAGGAAACCTCAGCCTTGATTTAAGATCGTATGAACTAAAAGTATTTAATATTATTTTATTATTACATTATTTAATAAAGATTTGGACCTGCTCACATTTGCAAAACACAGGAATTCATATAAAATATTGTGAGGACATAAGGAATAAAACACAATGAAGAGATTATATTAATTTCTACTAAATTCCTCGCTTACATTATAGGATTTGTTTATAACGTTAATTAAAATGATATATTTTTTTCTTAGAGCATTTACAATTATTTTCTTTTCCAAAACTGAAAAGTGCAAATTAAAATGCATGAAATTAAATCAGTACACACATGGTTTCGAAACAAACCTTAGCAATAACAAGAAGTTCCCTTGAAAATTGATTATTGTTTTATAAGAAGGTGGAATTTGCTGGGTAATATTAGTAAAACGCTCCAATCAACGTTCAACTGTCTGATTTAGACCAACCACAAGCCTTGCTTCACTGAACATTTATCAAAATTTCGCAATCATACCTTATTAAAAACAATAATGAAGTTCTTTCCTAAAACTCTAGCCTGCTGGGAGATTCTTCCTGCAATAATTTTAAATAATAATAATAATAATAATAATAACCATCGTGTACTATTTACGGCAGTAGGTATGAAATAAAAACGGCGAGCAAAAGTACTAGTCCATATTCTTACATAGAACAAGCATGTATCTGTCTGAAAATATAGTTCTTTCAAAGCATTTGTACTTTATTATCTTATTGTAGAATTATAGTTTCTCTTACTGTTGAAGTTACTCTTGGCTTCAGCACCTCGTGATGGTAGTGGTTTCTTTTTAAACAGAAAACCAATTCGTGATTTGAACCTCTTTAGGTAAATTCCAAATTACCTATGACGTAGCATACAGTAATGTTAAATGAAAGCGTAACTAAAGAAATATATTATGAACAATTCTTAAATTTTGGTTTTCGTACAAGACATTTTAGAATCGTTAAAGTTACAAAATATCACTGCTACTTTCAGAATGATATTCTTGAGATTATTAAGGATTTGAATAACTCTATAGCTGTAGTTTCCGGAAGTACATGCAACTATTCATTTACATTTTTCTCAGTAACGCGGGGTTTTTTGCAAAATCAATAGAGGCAAAAAAACAAAACAAAATTGTTTTATTACGGTAATGTACATTTTGACACAGCGTCCATTTATTCATAACATGGTATGACGAAAAAACATGCAATATCATTGCAAAGAAAACAGAAGCCTGAAATATGACATGTTTTACAAAAACCATTATCATGAGAATGAGTAACAAAATCAAAGGAATCTCGAGAGGCTCTGCAACAAAAACAGCCAATATAATATGTGATTATGGTTGTTTCTGCCGAAATATATTTATAGTTTCATTATCGTTACTTACCGGGTGTAAGATTTTGTTTCTTGAAACAAAATATATATCATAATAGTATTTAGTGCATGTATATTATTTAATTATGGATCATCGTTAGACAAGCTTCGACTGACATAAACTGTTAAGTGGTACAGAATACCTCTATGCGATAGGAAAGTACATTTTCACATAAATATAACAGTGTGAGGGCCTTGCCTTGTTCAAAAGTATGAATTCACGGCATTGGCTGTTTTTTGCAACAAACTGCTCAACTAGTCCAAGGACTCACGCTGTTCGCTTTTCAGATGATCATAATGATTAACCCCTATCAGCTTCTATTATATTACTATTGTCAATTCTGCGATCAATATCTCCCTTTCATGAGAGTAAAACGCGGCTTTCAACATTTGTCCATAATTGAAATGAAAGGAATCAGAGCAACAACCGATGGCCTTGAAGGATGCAAGGGCGTCTCCTGTTTTAGATAACGGTTTCCATTTACTCCCGAGAGCTGTTGTCTGCTTACACAAACAGCAGAAGGTCGTCCTTCGTTCCTCACCCGTGATGTGGTATTTGATCTCTAATAATTGCTAGCTGTGCAACCCCCTTTCTCTAAGCCAAGGAATCCCAATGCCTCGTTTGTCAATACGATTACTACTCCTTAAGACTTTTAGAAGGGACTTATAATATTTTCTTCAAATTCATCCGTTAATGTTCTATAACATACCTTACTTTAAATTAAGAAATTGAAAGAAAAATTGACGAATTCTTTCTTTCTTTCTTTCTCCTTCGCATTTTCCCCTTATTTTGAAGTAATACAAAGAGCATGTAAGCACATACGAAAGTATCATCGGGAAGAAGAACATTTCACCCGACCTATCCCCGTGGTCAGGATATAATCTGCCTCGCGTTCAAATGGTCCTGGATTCAAATCTGGTTGGGGTGAATTATTTAGTTAAGGTTCCTCTCTTGGTGTGTCCTCTTATCTTCAGAAGGGTAACTCTACGCCCAATGAACCCTGGGCTCAAAAAAAACTGACCTATAGCAAGTAACTATCTTCCTACTTTACTAAAGAATGAACAATTATTTACATTATTACACTGCAATGTTTACGTCATTGTAGAACCAGGGCAGATGAAGCAGATTTTCATTTTGTAAAATTATGTAATCTATGATATTAGTAAACAAACGTCTTCAAGCAACTGCGTGCACCAATTTTTATTTTCCTACACTTGTTCACATCGTGTGTAGCTTGTACGAATAATGCCGCCACTGTTTGTTATCTGCTAAACGAAGAATAAGTTTCATTTATACCTTTTGTACGAAAACTGCTTTGCTAAAATGTACATTTAAATTCATAATATCTACTACGCTACCAACATAACGAGTAACGATGTATTATATTTTTGGGCACCTTTCATTTAAGGTAATCTGTATTACAATGAGCCTTACTTTTTTTTAACATTTATTTTCTCATTTGTTTTCTTTACGTCTCTTTTTCAGTTTTAATATAAAATGAAAAACTGAATAAATGCTTTTCGATACAGCTACTCGTTTATGCAGCTTATTATTAATATATATATATATATATATATATTTATTAGTACATTCCCAACTTTCTCCACCATTTCAGAAAGTGCTGAACACAACCCATCACTTACGCCAGGAATTTTAAATTTGACATCCATAGATAAATCGCAGTACTACAAAACACTAAACTTCATTTACATTTGTAGCCATGGCGATAGTATTTTGTTCACCACTGTTTTATACGCTGTTCATAGTTCTACATTGTCAATATTACTACACTCCAACATTTACAAATAAGTGCATAGACTTTCTACTAGTTACGTCGAAGAAAAAACAGCTTATACAATAATTATCATATACAAGTATTTACTCACTCTTTCGAAGTTTACAATGCTCGCTTCGTAACTTATATCGAACTCGTGTGTTAATATCGATCATTACAAGACCTATGTACAACGTGTCACTGATGAGCTGAATATGCAAACAAGCCATAAATATTGAAAGTTATATTGCATTCCACTTTTAAGAGTAGGAGAAGCTTCCAAAATCGAAGATTGGGATTTGCAGTGAGAGACGCTAACTGCAACATCATCTGGCTCTGAATTCTGTGCTCAAGATGATCCCCTATTTGTGCACTGCTGATGCTGGATAAATATCTCGAAAATGAACTACCTTAGCAGTTCTTAAAAACCGCCTGCCTTTCCAACATTGGAAGATCGCAATATATGCACCTCAGTGCAAACATAAACGTTTCTTGACTGCAGGAAATGGTCGTGTGGCAGGCCTGTGTCACTCCAACGGGTTAGAATAGACTTGACTCTCAATTATTTAAGTGTGGGTTTATTGATAATTCCTGTTCAGAGGAGAAATACGAAACTAACTCAAAACATTTAACATATTTGGTTATGTTGCTTTTCATCACATAATTTTAAAGTATTTAAATGCACAAGAAGATTTAAAATGCTATATCTGCTTTAGGATTTGTCTAGTGAAAGTGTTTCTCCGTTCGTTGATATTGGGCAGCAGTAAGAAGTTAGACACTAAAAAATGTACGGCGTGTTATAAGTTAATTTGTAAATAATAATAATAATAATAATAATAATAATAATAATAATATTATTATTATTATTATTATTATTATTATTATTATATTTTCTAGAGCTTATATGAAAACGTAAACAATTAATGACGAAAGTTGTTAATATCCTTAGATCTGTTTCTTGTAACTATTACTGCCGTCTCTCGTACCTGTGATCGCTAGAGCCTATAGCTTCGGCGCTCCGTCAAGCTGAGGGTCGCGGGTTCGAGTCCCCGATGGGCATGGGTACTTGCGTGTCTGTGTGTATATGTGTAATAGTAATTGCAGTGAAAAGTAAAACAGAAATACGGTAACAATAAACCGGGAAAAATAGGAAAAAAATTACTATACACTTCGAAAGCTCCTCTTCAATCCAGCGTAGAATTCAGCGTTCATATTACACATCGTATCAATCGTAATTTTATTCCCAAATCAGATCTTTCCAGCCTTCTTTATTCTTCCTTATTTTCTGCTTTCCTCTTCCTCTCCGTATATGAACACTTGTATCTCAATGTTGTCTATCATTTGTCACTTTCTTCTGCTCGAAATCTTCTTACCAATCACTATTGCTTTCAGCGCATCTCCTACCAAACAGTTTCTTCTCTCCAACGTTCTAGCCAATTGTTTTACTTTCCTGCTGATCAGTTTCAGTGTTTTTTCTCCTTCGTCTGATCTTGCTGAGGCAGCTTCATTACTTATCTGTGTGTATATTTTGCACGGTCCACTCTTCCCAAAATTCCAAATCTTTCAGCAGTTTTGCCTCACTTCGTCGCAACGTCAATACTTTGGCACTGCACAAAGTACTTTACTGATCTCTTCTTTAGTTTTTTCTTCAAGGATCTATAGAAACTGTCCTTTTCTATTAAAAGCTGTTTTTGTCAATGTTATCCTATGTTTAATTTCTTGACAATAGCTCTGCTACTACTTATGGCGCATCTAAAACATCTGAAGCTGTCCACTTCACTGCATCTCGAATTTCCAAGCGTATCACAGACATTTAGATATCTTTATTCCGTACTTCTCACTGTTAGCCTTTTGCTCCGTTGGCGTGTTTAAGTACTTTTGTATCTTCTGCTAGCAGTGTCACATCATTACCAAATCTTACCCCAATTTATTATTATTCCTTCTCTATCATTCTTCACGTGTTCTGGAAATAGTGGTTCATAAAATACATAATTTCATATATATTGTTTATATATATATTTGATATACAGTGCGACTATCAGCACATTTTCATCCATACATACTAACCAGTAACCATTTTTGGGGGGTCCTTCTTGGTTTTGTTGCTGTTTCACGGTAACAAGCAGCCATACCAGTGAGAACGCTGCCCCGTCTCAGGTTTTGCACATAATGTACGACTTTAGCATCACTCCAGCTGTTGTGGAGAACATTTGAACAGTCGTTGCTATACTTATAAAGCGTTACATGAGTTCTTAGAGGTAATCATCTGTCCAGGATCGTCGGGGCGTATCTACAGATGATTTTTAAACGAAGGTTGCGGATAAAAGGTATTAGAATTCATTATAAAGCTTTTATATTTGCATATTTCAGGCCAGTGGAGTTTTATAAGAGCATAGCTATGTGGGAGTACTTATTTGCATTGTTGAATCATTTTTATAAGCTTGGAAAGGTTTTTATTTTCCAACCACAAAAAAGCAGCTATGTCCGCCCATTTGAACCTAAGTAAGCGAAGTATTATTAACCTTTTGCTGTAAATTTTATAATGTCTCTATGTAAGCACATAGTAAACGAATAGTAACTTAATGCATGATCCGTATGTGAAATAAATGTCTTGCAGGAAAGTTACAGGGCGACTTTTTAACGAAATGTCATATTTTGCAAAAAAAAAATTTCAACAAATTTAGGATTTTCGATTTTAAAAAAGCGCAAAATAAATAAGTCTGGGCTTAAATGCTTAAACATGCTTGATGAAATAGGAGAGTAAACCTCCGCGCTTTAGAGGAATTGAAAGAAAACATCATCGTGAAAATTTGGCATCACTCAAGAGGGCGAACTGCTATGCAAAATGACATCCAAAATGTGTGCATGTAGCAGGACTTGATTTTCAGCATACCCTCTCGTGAGCTCCGGGCATATTTTCGTTGTAATTAGAGTTGCATGTTATGCGCTGCGCGGGATTACCTACCGTTCAGAAGCGGGAGAGAACATTAACCCGTACTTGGATCCTCCCCATCCAAAACCGCAAATCCTAATAACACTGCAATGACAAGATTCGAAGGGGTATTTTCGAAGATTAAAACTCTAGCCAACTGCAGTTTTTAGAGGTAGACAGCTGTTTTACTTGCTCATCACCATTCTATTATAAGCAGAGGAAACAGTATTCCGCCTAAAACTCTATATCAAGATTTCAACGGAAATACTCGTTTTGGTGTAACTATTCACTTGGGTTTTTAAGGTCAGAATATGATACGAAGATGTTCATGAAAATATCCCGACTACCAACTACTCTTTACATGCAAACTTTGTCGTTATTTTTTATTTTTTTTAAAAATGACTCTAACGGTTATTATTATTATTATTATTATTATTATTATTAAAATAACATGTTTAAGATATTTGGATGCTAATAATTCATACATTTTAATTTTCTGCAAAAGTCTTTTTCATTCTGAACCAATCTTGTATACTTTTGTAAAACTGGTAAATCATAAGAGATTGAACAAAGCTCACTGCATGGAAATTGTAGATATTAACACACAATTTATGTCAAATGCACTTTTGTGGTGATAAACTACTTCAAGATATTCCTTGTTTTTTGTTTGAATTTTTCAATACGTACTTGAAGTATTAAGAGTTGTAAAATTACTGTATAATAAAAAATGCATTCTACACTGGTGTGCAAAACCTAAGGACGAAAGTAATCTTTGCATGCTGTGACACTGCCAAGTAACATAGCTCAATGAAACTTGAATCATACATAGAGGGAACTGCTACGGTATGCTACAGTAGGCAACTAAACGAAATATGCAATGAGACGAACAGAAATGCCACTTTTATTCATAGACCATAAGCTACACTAAAGTCAATACGACATATGATGGCTCTCTAGATTTACAGAAACAGTTACATGGACTTAAAAGGGTGTATGATCACAATGGGCAGCAATGCATGCTCTGCATCGTGCTCCCATGCTGGCCACAAGGTTGGTAAGCAGTTCTTGTGGTAGGACGTTCCATTCCTCTACCAGCGCTGTTGACAACTGTTGGATGGTCGTTGGTGCATGTGGATGTGCTGCAATCCGCATCCCCAAAGCATCCCACAGGTGTTCGATAGGATTTAAATCGGGGGAACGGGCAGGCCAGTCCATTCGCCGAATACCCTCTCGTTCCAAGAGATCCTCCACTTGCGCTATTTGTTGCGGTCGCGCATCGTCATACATAAAAATGAAGTGAGGGCCGACTGCACCCCTGAAAAGACGCACATTTGGAAGGAGTACAGTATCACATTAACGTTGACCAGTGAGCGTACCGTGTTCAAAGATTTGGAGGTCGGTGCGCCCATGCAACATTATGCCTCCCCAAACCATAACATCCGGACCATCAAAACGATCATGTTCAAGGATGTTCCTGGGTTCATTACGTGTTCCCACCTCTCGCCAGATGAGGGTACGTCGAGAATCACTGCTTAGGCTGAATCTGCTCTTATCCGAGAAGAGCACGCGACCCCATTTCTCGTTGGTCCAATTTTGATGCTCTTGGGGCCATCGCAAACGGTGCCGCCGATGTGCGGATGTCAATGGAACACAACGTACTGGCCGTCGGGCAAAGAGGCCACCTCTGTGTGGTCGCCGTGCCACTGTGTATCGTGAGATTGCGTGCCTAGCTGTCCTGTTAAATGTGGTTGCAATTGCACCCCCTGTTTGGCGTGGATCCCTTCTTGCCTGTTGCACAATGTAGCGGTTATCTGCTACTGTAGTTGAACGTGGCCAACCACCACCTCTCCTTGAGACAGCAGTGCCTGCGGTTTGGAAGGTTCCCCATGCACGTGAAACAATGCCGTGTGCAATTCCAAACTCCTGAGCAACAGTCGTCACACTTCGCCCTTCTTCCAGTTTCCCGATGATTCTTCCCCGTGTGAAGTCATCCAAATGGTGTCTACGGGCCATGTTGCAATGAAGAACACACTACAGTGCACCGTAATAGCTCACTAATTGCCACACACCGTCTTGTCCTTTTTCGTCAACTCCCCTGTTGCGGGACCAGACCCATTTGGCACTATAGGCTCGCTACACTCACGCCATGTGACGTCCAGCTTTCTGTGTACGTGTGAGAGACCTCTGGCAACATGCTCCCGCACCTTCATCTACTTCCACTAAGTAGTTCATTTGTTATGTTACTTTACCCATCTCGTCCTTAGATTTTGCATACCAATGTATAATACTGCTTTAATCATTGTACAATACGTATAATATACTCAGCCTTCACTACCACAACGATTCCCGTTGTACATAATCACCAGGCGACTTGTCCAAACTTGATTAAAGATAAAGAAGGAGTTTTCAATTTATACAAAATGAAAAGAACCTCACAGGTTATTCGCAGAAAATTTAAGAGGTAGGTTTTAATTACCGTGCAGATATCTTAAGCATAGGTGCTTTTAATCAAAATCGTTAGAGTAATTTTTGAGAAAAGCAAAAACAACGAACATTTTTCCATGTAAAGGGTAGTCTGGAGTGGAAGGATTTTTTCTCGAAAATCTTCGTGTCGCATCCTTGTAAGACGCTGAACTTAATTACCAACTTTTTCGTTTTTGAGTTATGCTGTTCACACACACACACACACACACGCACACACACACGCATATGTATATACAAACACACAGGAGCTTTTCTAAAAATGCCTTTTTGGATTTAGGGAGCTTCAAAACGTGTACTTCCGGTGAAATCTCGCTATCAAAATTTTGATTGAATACAATCTTACTCTGTTTACTATAGTTAAGAAGTAAAGAAAGTAAAAATCGGTATTGTTACATACACACGACTTTCTCAATCCAATGGCGTTTATTTTAATATCTCTTAAAACTAATCTTACAAGTTTATTTTTCATGTTATTCGAGATTAGAGTTGTGGCATCCTTTAAAACCAGAGCTGTATGTTTTATATAATGCCAAATCGAGGTGTTATACATCATAATACGTGATGTCATTGTTAAGATTTGTTGGGTTGGTGGCACGAATGTTTTTAAGGAATGTGAACAATTTTTTTTAAAAATGATGTTAATTTCTTCACGCCATTATTGCTTTATCATACATACACACCAAGGAAATATAAATAAATTATTATTTGCCACTAAATTAAATATACAAGTAGCAATATTAACAGAACCAAAGTCAAAATAAAATGACTATTGCAATATTCTGCATGACAATAACTTGCCTTACCTATGCTTTAATGGAAACTAACTGCACTCATTCTTGCAAAAGAAAGCAAAAATATCATTAAATGATCTAAACTAGAACATTTTATGCCAGAATTGTGATGTTTTTATTAACAGCTGCAACAATTAATCGACCACTTCATCAGACAATTGCAGTTATTGCTTCTCAACTGGTTTTGGTGCATCTGCATGGTTAACCTTGTATCAGAGATTCCATTGTTCCGAAACCAGCTTTGATATCAGCGAACTTAACATTGTTTGACACACAATCCTCTCTCCACCAGTTCAAAGGTGAGACAAGTTAGTTGAGCAACAGTGCACAAAGTTTCTCGAGAATAATAATTATTGGCATCACTAGGTTTAAATTCGATTAAGTTAGCCACAATTATTCCACTGTCGTGCCCTAGCACGTTATAAGGCCAAAGGCCTCGGACCGAGACTTTAAAGGCAGTCAATTTTGTCAGGCTATGATAACGATTTATATTAATACAAGCACATCATGCCTATTTGTAAAACACGATTAATTAGTTACATCACGTTCAGTTACTTCTTGCATCACATATAACCAGGAAGTTTCTTCGTGTCGGCGATAAAAACCACAGTAATGGCTAATTTGATGCTATGTGATGAAGTGCCAATGGAAAAAATAATAAAATGCACGCCTATTTTTCCTATAGAATATATTATAATATGTTTTGATATTAGAAAGTTTCTTGTGTAATAAAGTAAGACAACATTTGGTCCGACACATGGAAACGATCTGGGCGGGCATGGTCATTAGCTCGAGTGTTGCGACAGGTAACAATGCTTGTAGGCTGGACGGGGATACGCACCATCGTGATGAGATGATGGGCCCACGCACCCTACCCACACGATGCAAGGTCAAGATCAGAGTTTTCTTCCTGTTCCATGTCACTGCCCTCTCCATCAGGCTCGTGAATCACCCTGTTTTCTTATGGCAAAGACAGGTTGTTGCAAACAGAGCTTCTGGCAATGAGGATGTTTTGGTCAGTGCCTTCTCTTCCTCTTGCGTCATGTATCTAGCTAGGTATTCTTCCTTCATTTGGTTATAGGCGCTTGGCCACTTCTGATACTTTAGGTCTTTCCAAAGCCCGTGCTGTAGTATATGTAGACATGTAGGCTTTTGATCCTTAATGTCAAAATTAGTGACATTTCTTGAGCTGCATCGTCGTAAATATACTTAATAGACGTCACCAGTTAGCATCTCTGTTAGCCCTGACCAGAGAAGTTCAGAAAATTGTCACCTCCAGTCTCGTAATGGTCCAACAGGTCCAGACAAACTTCCATTCGATGAGTTTTTTGGTTTGTAAAAGCATCCGCGGGATTAATCTGGCACACGCTTGCGATAATTAAAGTTGCGTAACATCTTGTCTAAGGCATTACAGCTGACATTCAGCTCTACACACAGTTCTTTGGTCGTAATCCGCCGATCATTACGGATGACTTGATCGAGACGCTGTTCATTATTTGATATGACAACTGAGCACGGTCGACCACGGCGTGGCTTGTCCTGCACATCCTTTTCACCACTTTTGAAACGGTGTACCCACCACCTCACATTACTCACATTTACTGTATCGTCTCCATACACCTTTAGCAAGCGTCGATGGATTTCAATTGGCGCAATTTGTTCGGCGATAAGGAATTCAAGCACACATCTCTGTTTTGTACACACCTCGATGTCAGTAGCCATTTTGGAACTCTCCCCTGCTGCTGCTATCTGTCGCAGGACAACGAAACTAACAGGACAGCAGCGAGAAAGTTCTGCAATTAATACTATACCAACTTAATCTGGCTCGGACACTAAACGGCAACACAAAAAAATGGGAGGCATTTCTTTCAGATTGACCCTCGTAGATAATAATAGTTTGTTGAAGAATGGGTATAAAGTCATGTGAATGTAACAGATCTTTCTTACTCCGTGTGTTTCAGTAGACTTTGTAAGTATATTATGTCTTTACGCCAGTTATTAAAGCTTTGTTGATTTGACAGTTCGGCTTAATCTGACGTTTTGCGGCATTGACAATCAAGAGAAATGTACTACATTTATTCCACTTTGGTTATGCATTTTATGTAAATATGATCCGTCTTTACGTGAAAAAAATCGATACCTTACCCTTTGGAGTATTAGTTTTGGAATTCATTTCGAACCGAATCTTCATTTACGCCTTGTAGGTACTGAGTACGTAATCTGGAGACAAATCAATTTCAATATCCCATGTAAACACACTAAAATCTATAGCATTTATTTACTACAACTCTTATGAAACCAAGGAAATTTGTCATTTGGATCACGGATTTGGTAAAGTTAAAGTGAGGTGCACTTTCTTTGTATGATCCTCGAAAAAGGGAGTTGCTAAGGTTCAATCCAAAATTGTTGCCACTGTAATCTTTCTTAAGACTTCTGCAGTGACATTTGATCTCCTTAAAGAAAAAATTAGGAAACTTCTGTCGTCCATACTTTAGTACAAAACTACACTTTTTTGTCATATTCTTCAGTTTCAGTTTCGCACTTTAAGTAATTAATTGATAACTTGAGTATTTTATATTTATAAAAATACTGTAATAACCAAAGCGTAAATAAATTAAAATGCAGCTAGACTCTTAAATGCACATCTAAATACCGACATATGCATTTTATATTATAATCTTATTTCAGTGACAATAGTAATAATAATAATATTTAGCTATTTATTTTTTTTACCTAGTTCATATTTTCTTCAGAACACGATGAGAAATTTACAGTGAGGTCGTTTTATGTTGGAATCACGGATCGCATGTATGCGTGCTCCGCACATTGTCTATTACACTGGGGATTTTTAGTCCCGTAACTCACGCATTACTTGCGAGTAATAGTAATATGCACTACAATGAGTACTAACCTTGTTATAAGTGGTGTATTAGCGCATATAGCCAGTCTGTGACCTTACGTTAAAACGACCGCACTGTACAAGATGATAACAGCACGTGTCGGTTTCCTTATTACACATTCAAGAACATCTGTAATAAATTTCCAACCATTACTCCAGGATTTTTGTTTCGTACTATGCTGAAGCTGAAATGTATTTGTTTTCACAGTTAGAACAGTATAGGAAAGTTAAGTGTTCGCTTCGGTAGTTATTTTTCATACAGAAGTAAAAGTCTGGAATGGATATATCTGTTTATAACCGGATAATGCCTCACAATGATATAAACTTGGAGAAAAGTATGTGTGTCATACTAATTTATACACAATAAAATACTAATTTATGACACTAATTTAGCATACCTACAGTAAAATACAACCGAGCGAGATGGCTCCGCAGTAACGTACGAGGCTCGCATTCGGGAGGTCCTGGGTTCGATTCATAGGGCCGAACACTCTGACCATGGTTTTGCGTGGTTTTCCCTGGTTGGCAGTGGTTTGTCTTCTACCATGACTTTCCTTTCCCTCATTTCCAACCATTTCACTTTCCCTTTTTCAGGTTTCAAGTAGGCTTAGGGGCTGTTCAGTGTCGGTTAGTGGCGAACGAATGGCACAGATGCTTACTCGTAAAGTTTTTCTCGGCCGTGCCAGATGTTAGCCTACTCTGAACCGCCTCAGGTGGGTCGAGTACTCCATGATTCCGCCGGAGGGACCGAGTCACCAAGCTTGGAATCTTTAGGGACACCTACGCGTCTCTGTCGGCCTTTCTGCGATACCTTCACCTCACCCGTTCTTCCTGGGAATGGTAATCAAAGTAGACCCGCGTTGGGTCGAGGTGTTCCCTTCTTTCCCTGGTCATAACACATAGCACATATTAAAATACACACTTGAGTATACATATAAGTATACAAATTTAAGTATTTTACAATTTATGGAATAATTGAATAAAGACGAAATTTTCGATAGAAAATTTAAATTAGTATACCTAATTTAATACTCAAAGTTATCTAAACCTAACCCCTAAAAACTTAAACAGCGTAAAATTCAGATGCCCATATTATCGTGTAATGAATGGTACGCTTGCCTACGACTTCAAAATTACTCTAACATTTAACCAAAATTATGTAATTTTGACATAGTGTGGAACAAGATACGTTGCGCAGTTCCTGAAAAGTGTCATTTCCATACTCGTTTCATAATTCGATCTCGCCTATAGCTTAGTGGTAAACATATCTCCCGTAAGCAAACATATCACTTTCTATAGCAGCTGCCTAAGTAACCATCACACATTATGCGTTGTAATAAATATCAACGAAACTTTTAAATGCAATAAAACAGCGAACAAAACGAAACAGGGCTTGTTTTACTCTGCTCTCCTAGATATTAAAATGATCACACAAGGATATCTTAATAGTCATGTTAGAGGAGGGGATCTCATGTTACAATCTTACGGTTTTCTCTACCCCTATCCCTTATTTTAATATCTACTCTACAAAATACGATACAAAAGATTGCTTTTCTATATACTTTATGAAAGTCATTATAAATGTTAGTAGAAATAGTTTCAATTCTTTTGTACTAGGTACAAAGGGCATATAGGCTGATACGACAATGCTTTGTTTGCCTGCCTTAATATTACATACTCTTTCCATGAGCTCAGAAGAAACGAAAGAACGACACTTGAAGGTTACTTACAATATCAGGAAATTCAAAGAAATAATAGCAAATATCCCGAAATGGCTAATGCTAAGAGAAAATGTATTTAACACAAGTGTATATTTTAACGAGCTCTACATTTTTATAGTAGTTACTATCTTTTATATATATCCGGCTTTACAATGCACGAACATTTTTCCGGCATCCAAGATTACAGTTTTTACCAACTTATCATTTTTCTCCATTCTTGCCTATTGGACCATAAATCTTCCCCAATCTATTATTGCCCCTCTAATTCCTTGAATCCACATGCTATGCGGTCTTTCTTTTCTCCTTCTTCCTGGTGGCATCACTCCATTATTCTTTTGAGTAATTTTTCATCTTCCATTCTTTTAGCATGCCATACCATTCTAATTGTTTTTGTTAAATAAAATCTAAAACTGAATTTTGAACATTCATATTTCTTTTATAATATCATTGCTAATTTTTTCTCTTTTAGATATCCTAGTAGATCTCCTCCAATAATCCATTTCTGTTGCCAATAATTTTCTTTTTAATTGATAGCTCAGGGTCCACACGTCGGAGCCATAGGTTATAATACTTCTAACTATTGTTTTAAGAATTGTAGTTTGTTTCTTTTGAGACCTGTTTATCCCGTAATATAGCGTTCACAGTAGATATAGCATACTTTCCTAAGTTTATCTTTCATCTTATTTCCTTTTTTTGTTTCTCATCCTATGTAATCTTTATTCCCTGGTATTTATATTCCCCTGTGTATTTAATTATCCCCATATCCTCTTCCAGTACCAAATCTTGATGAACATTCCAATGGCCATATATTTAGATTTATTCATATTTACCTTTAGGCCCCATTTGTTGTATTCTTGAATCAATTTCCTTGTAACATATTCTACGTCTTCATATTGTTGGGCAAGAATTAACTGATCATCCGCAAATTGCAGGGAGTATTTTGCTGAGTCATCATACATTGGAATGCCCATATTTTTGCTCTTATTTTTCCAACCTTCTATAGTTTTTTCTGTGTAAATTTTATATAATACAGGCGATACACAACATCCCCAGCGTAATCCTTTATTAATATGAAATCCTCTTGACAAGTATTTTTCCATTATTACTTTTACATATGCATTGTTATATACATTTTGAATTGCTCTTATCAAAATAGGTCTATTTTAAAGCTAACCATAATTGTGATAATGACACATTATCATAGGCTTTTTCTATATCAATGAACACCAAATGGCGGGATTGTATTCTAGTTGTTTTATTTTCTATTATCTCTTGTAGACAAAATATATGATCAATAGTTGATCTGCCTGCTCTAAAGCCTGGCTGTTCTTCTGCTTCCAAATCCTTGTATAGTAGCTCTAGGAAATGCTTAATTATTTTACCATATAGCTCACTTGTGCTATTTATTGTAATGCCTCTATAGCTTTTGCTTTCATATTTTCTCCCTTTATTATTTATTGTGGAAATATATCATATTTTCCAATCTTCCGGCACACCCTCACCATTCAGACATTTTTCAAATAAATCTCTCAGTTCGTGTAGTTTATCTGTCCCATGCTTTAGCAATTCAGCCGGGATACCTCCAAACCCTGGTGTTTTTCCACATTTTAACGATTTTATTGCTTCCGTTACTATTTCTAATTCTAAGTGCACATATTCGATTTTTCATTAACTTCTTCCTCCATTGTTCTCTGTTTTCTATTAGTAAGTCCTTAAAATACGTTTCCCATGATTGAAAATTAATATATTTGCAAGACTTCTTTATCATTCCTTCCAATATTTTTTTCAAGTCTTCAAAGCTTCTGTTCTCATTTTCCTCCAATGAACGTTTCTATCTTTTGTAGTTTTCCAATTATGTACAATTATATAAATTGAATAAGAATGAAGGGGACTTCACAGACGATTCACAAAAAAAAAAAAAAAATACATTTAACATCTTAACATCTAATCACATGATGCTTTAATCAAAATCATTAGAGCAATTTTTTAGAAAACAAAAAATAAAAAAAGTGTTTTCATGAAATCCTTAAACGATATCTAAATAATGTATGAAATTTGGTATTCATACAACTTTTCGTTTTTGAATAAGGTGTTTACAGATGAACTAGAGAGAGCGCGCACGAGCGCGCACACACACACACACACACACACACACACACACACACACACGTACACGCACAACGATTTTTAATAATACTTTGTGTTTCAGGCACCCAAAACGCATTTCCGGTGTGATAACTATATACAATTTTAAGTTAGAATTCTACCTACATACGTAGGCGGTAGAGAGAGAGAGAGAGAGAGAGAGAGAGAGAGAGAGAGAGAGAGAGAGAAGAAAGAGAAAAGAAGATACTTTTCCGGAAAGTTATTGCCTAGAAATTAATGCTAAAAGAAAAGACAAGAAAGTGGGTATTTTTATCTTTCCGCCCCCCTCCCACCGTTTTCTAGGCGTAACTGTTCCAAGTACAAATGCACGAGAAAGCGTAGCAGACTCAATACTCATGGAACGATAAAATGAACTATTCTGTACGGTCCTCTGAGCAAGCGATATTATAATTTAAATCAGATGGTGTGCGTTAACAAAAAAATAGTCCCATGTGCTGCCAGGAACGGTTGGTTACAACATCTCGACGTCACTTTCTCTATGTCTACGTGCAGCGGTCGACAACTTTCCCGGAGGCCATGAGCATTTTTTCCCTTCCTTTTTATGCGTCGTTTTATGCTTGAACGCTAAAATCGCACTATATCACGTGTCCACCATGCGACCTCTTTTGCTTTAACTTCTTTCACTTTGATGCATTTACCGCGTATGGATTTCGATGCCTTCGAAATATATATATCTTGAATTTTCGTAAATAGTTTGTGAAGTCCGTTTTATTTAGATTGCATTTTGTATAATTTTGCACAACTGTGAAACTATATGAGATACACAAACGTTTACTCAGGAAAAACTGTAGAGCTCATTAAAATATACAATTAGCGTCCTTAATAGTTTTTTGTAGCTTCAGACTTTTACGAGATATTTCCTGCTGTTCACTTGAATGCTCTTATATTTTAAGCAATATTTTTTAATGTTGTCTATTCTGTTAGTTCCCTTCAGCCCATGCAATGCGTATACAGTATCAACATCAAAGATGTATAGCGACCTGTCATAGAGGAATAATTTATTTATATGCAGTGCCCCGGCCGCTACATCTCGCACTCCCGTGAAAACAGATAGCTCCAACCGCCTCACGTTCTCATATTTACAGTTACAATTACAATGACAATAAGCATATACCTTGTCATAAGAGATGTTAAACATGTTGTCTTTATCTACCCACACATTTCTGGCATCTTTTCAGAAAATTTTCATTTATACTCCGGAGATCAATATCTGAAATTAGTGAATTTCTCGCCAATATTTACTTCCCAAGTTCTTCCAAAGTATGGGGTTTGTTGCATACACTTTATTCTTTACGTGATCATCAGAATCGGGTAAACCTCTCTAATTCGATTTTGCGAAATTCAAATGATAGAGTAGGTAATTGGCCCACGCTTAATATTCTTTTCTGACAAAGCACGGTTCCATTTACATGGTTATTTCCGTCGTAAAATAACATCTGAAGCACAGAGAAGCCGGATTTTACACACTAGATTCCTTGTATGAGACGAAAATTGGTGTGCGATGTACGATAAATGCATACAGAATAATAGGACCTATATTTTCTGAACAAACAATAAATGCAGAGGGGCACAGGAATGACTGAACACTATTTTTTCAACTGCTGACGACACGAAATGTTAGTCTGGATTTTTCCAACAAGGTTTCGCTACCATGCTTACAGCTGATGAGTCATTAAGTTAAGTTTAGGAAGTTTTTGAGGATAGGGTAGTTAGTAAAGGATTAAGGCCCTCAAGATCCCCTGATTTAACCATATGCGATTTTCATCTTGGAGTGAACTTGAAAAATAAAGTGTATGGAAAAAAATGCATTGAAAGCACTAAATGAAAACATCAGGCGATAAATTCACTCAGTTTTGATTTTGAACTCTCAAATGTGAATGAAAATTTCCTGAGAAGAGGCCAGAAATAGAGAAGGAGAACATCTCTTTCCAACATCTCTTATGATAAGGTATGTGCTTATTATCATTGTAATTGTAACTGTAAATATGAGAAACGTGAGGTGGTTACGCGGATATTATAACTGTTTCGGCGGGAGTCCGAGCAGCGGCGGCCAGCTCCCGAGTCGCCGTGCGGTGGCCACAGTGTGAAAGAACTATGAGAACTATGCATAAATGTTAAACAAATTCAGAGAACCAATCAAACAGACGCAATTAGAACATTCTAATCACAGTAGATAAAATCATATGGTTCAGACATTTTAGTGAAGGTTTTCAGCACATGCGAAGAATGTTCTAGCTCTTAAAAAGACGGCTCTCAAATTTATTTAGTGCAAATGTAATTCATTCATTTTAGTTTGCTTAGCACTGTGCAGTGAAGGCAACGTGGTTGTCCTTAAAGTTATTTATTATTGGAAAGTAAAAAATTAGGTTAAAAACATAATTTAATAAAACCAGCATTCCAATTAAAACAGAAAAGTAAATGATTTTTTTATACGAATTCAGTTGACAATATTAAACCTAAAATAACTGCGTCTAAGGTTTCTTACAAAGAATTACTTAATAACTTAAGTGTTTGCAAAGCCTTATTTGGAACGAAGTCACAATCTATCATGTAATAAAAACATGATCAAATTTAAAAGTATCTCATAACAATGATATTTGTGGCTTTTGCAGTAGTCTTTAAAGCGAATTATTGATAACATTGCATTTCCTCTTACAGTTTGTAAATGGATGTTTAATGGAAGGAATATTTCCAAATTGTTTAACAATTTGAAAAAAAAAAGGCACTTCGGCATATAAAAGAGATCCTATTCAAGACGCTTCTAGTCAACGACCTACTTCAATTATTCAGTGTTTGGTATGGTAATTGAGTGTGTGGTATATAATCAACTATATGAATATTGAGAGCTTTAATCTTTTATCTGACAATCAATACGGTTTCCGTAAAAGTAAACCTACAGTATGTGCAATTGAAATTATATATGAAGAGTGTCTACAGAATTTTGAAAATTATGATTATACTTGCGGAGTATTTTGTGACCTAAGCAAAGCGTTTGATAGTATTAATCAGAAAGTCTTTATTGCTAAACTGAATTTTATGGCATTTGTGGTAAACAATTACGTTTTTCTATATCTTATTTGTCTAATTAAACACTGCGTTCATGTTAATAATGAAATATCATCTCTAAAGATAGTAAAAATAGGTGTTCCTCAAGGCTCCGTACTACTAGGACTTTTGTTTATTGCAATAAACGATTTACCATATAATATAGTTAATAAAACTATTATGTGTACAGATGACACGACTTTTTTCATGGCTAATAATAATTTAGATCGTTTAGTTACAGAATGTGGATACCATCATCATGAAACAGCATTGGAATGGTTTAAAGCTAACGGTCTATTATTAAATGAAAACAAAACGATTCGAATGATTTTTAGTTTAAAAATCACCACTAGCTAATTGGCAGTTTAATATAGAAACTTGTCCTAAATTTGTAGATCTATATATAGATAGATAATAATTTGGGAAATGCATATTGGTAAATTTCCGGTCAAAATGTGTACGGTTGTATATTTATTTAGAAATTTAAGAAATTCTTATCCTTCCAGTATTTGAAAACAACTTACTTTTCTGTGTTTGAATCTGTGATTAGATATGGTATAATTGTATGGAATGGAAGTAAAAGAACCAAAGATATTTTGTTATTTCAAAAGAAGGTTTTACAAATTATTAAATACCATCATGAAAAAAAACTTTTCATAGACTTGGGTATTTTAACTATACATAATTTGTGTATTTTAAGTATTTTAGGTCATATGCATAAATCGTCAAGGAATTACCTATTAAGAGGTGATAAACATTATCACGAGACAAGACAGAGAAATTATATTGTTGTACCTTTTCTAAGATTAAGCAAAACGGAAAGTAGTTATACTTATTTGGGACCAAAAATGTAAAGTACGTTATCAATGCATATAAAATAAATAAATATAAGAAATTTAATTCTAGTTTATGTGCAAATGATTATCAGGCAATCCATATTATTCTCTTGACGAATTTGTAAATATAAGGATAACTGACATATGATATTTTATAATGCATCTTGGCAATGTCTATTACCTGCATTATGCTAATGACAAAGCTGTTATCATAATTATAATAATAATGATTATATCATTCTGAAGGCCTAAGGAATAGGTACATTTAAGTTAAGCAACCAAAATTATCTGAAGTGTTAAAAAACACAACTTAAAGGAAAATAATAATTTCATGCTTTATCATAAATTTATTATTGGTGGCTGGACGGCCTCGGGAACGTGCTTGAAACGGGAGACTACGGTTGTGCTGTTTCGTTGTATCATCTTTGCCTGTTAACTTGTTCTGGAACCCCGACCTCTTCCCTCCCACATAGAAATAAGTACAAACCAAACCCCCCTCCCATGTTGAACTGAACCTACGGTTTTCTCGTGCAGGATGCTGCTGTTGGTGGTGGGTCTGGCAGCGCTGACTCAGGCCGCAGTACCAGATGACGGTGGCACCACGACGGTCGGAGTACGCAAGTTCGCCACCAACCTCCGCGACTGTAATGGACCGGTGGCTTTCTCCAGTGCAGGAGCCGCAGAACTTGGCGGAGAACACAAATTGGGATATCGTCGCGTGCTGGCCGACAAGAGCGTCGGCTGGGGTCGCGAGAATGGAGACTTCACCTGCTACTGCCCAGGACTCTACCATTTCACCTTCGCCGGCTCCACCAAGAGCGCAGATGCAAGGCAAGACCAAGCTATAAATTGTTTCACACCCTTCTTCTTCTTCTTTTTACTTTAAATACAAACATTTACTAAGAGTCCTCATTAATTCCACTAAGGATTTGGTTAAAAACTTTACTGATTGAATATAACCCAATTTTTGGTTCAGCACTGATGGACCCAGTACTATACTCTGATATTTGTTACATTTTGAAACACAATGATTTATGGATTTTGTCAGTTCTTTTCTTCTAAATTCATCCTGCAATACATATAAATCTAAACAAGTCTGCTTTTCCTTGCTGAGGATTTCATTGCTAGAAGTAGCTAACTCACATCAGAAGACAGTTTTCTTTCTTAAATCTTTTATTACCTACCAAACCATCATTCACTTTTGCTTCCATTAATAACAAAATTATAAACTATTTTTTGTTGTTATAATTTTTATATTTCTCGTTTAAAAGTATTTCTTCCTATTAACATTATTTATTTAAATACATGATCTTCAGAGCAACAATAGTAGTATAAATTGTTTCAGCTTTTATTTTTTGTGGAACAGCTCCCTCTGGCACTATAGTTTTAAAGTAGGTTTTAGTTCACAATGATAAGAAATGAGGATAGTATTGTTGATATTTACTTTCTGATTTTCAATAATATAATTAATTATTGATTTACTGATCATATTATTTTACACTGCTGTTTTAGAATTATTTTCCTTAAAGTACTTGAACATTTAAAATCACAATAATTGCATTTTACATTTGGTTAAAATAATTCTCAACAATTCTGAATACAAAATCCATCTCGATAATGTGCACAATTTGGAATACAACTGCATCTTTTTCATGAAATTAAACTAAAATTTCTACATTTTTCTTAAATGTTACTTTTGTGATATTAAGCTGTAAGTAATGCTTCAACTTTTATAGCACCATTATCTTAAAGCATGGATCATTAATTACACACCAAATAAAATGTTTTTCTCTATTAAATTAATGTAAAAATTCAATATTGCAAAATTATTCATATGCATGCATGAAGAATACAAAATAATGTTTCATAACAACAAACATCACTTTCTCTGGCTAGATCTTGTATGGTTGCTATAAAATAATTGAGGGCACAGTGAAAGATGAGTACTCAATGAAACTGATTTAGTTAACTGCGTATCATAGCAAATACAAGAAGCTTCTGAAGCTTTTAAAAGTTGCCCTTAGTGCAGCCTGCAAAATCAAGAGGATTGCACCTTTACTCTTGCTTTCTTCTTCACCCCCTCTCTCTTTAAAATGCTATTGCCAAAAGTCCCTATTTGTCTTTACAAACCTTTCCCTTTTTTTTAATTTACCTTTCTTCTCATCACAGGTTTAACAGACTTAAATGTTCATAATTATAATTTTATATTTTATCCTTGAATTATACAAGAAAAAGAAATCTGAAGTTTAGATATTTATAAATTCCATATTTCCACATGAACAAAACGTTATCCTCCATAGTCTAGGGATAACATACTGGCTCTAATTCCCAGGTCGCGGGTCCAAACCCGGCGGAGGGTGATGGATTTTTTTCTGACATAAAGATCCTCAACATGGCTTCCTTCAGAAGGGAAGTAAAGTCGCTGGTCCTGTGTCATAGATTTATGGCACTTAAAAAAGAACCTCAAGCCTGGTAAAGAGCCCTCTGAGCAAAATTTCCGGTCTTTCATGCCCAATATAGAATGGGATGCTAAGAACCATAGTATTTAAAGAGCATCCATAAATAAAATTCAATTTAATTTTTAACATGAACAAAAATGTTGCAATAAGAGAATTTCCATATATACATAATACGTTTTCATCCTATACCCGAGAGAAACATGCCCTTAAGCCTTAAGGTACTGAAATAGATTAGTGCTATGTAATAATAATAATAATAATAATAATAATAATAATAATAATAATAATAATAATAATAATAATAATAATAATAATTTTATTATTATTGCCAGAGGAGCTGTGCACAGCTATCTGATATAATCCAGTTACAATGTTATACCTTACATTATAAATTTCAACATTGCATTATAGATTATACATATGCAAGCGCGTGCGCATGCACACACATGCGCGCGCGCACGCACACACATGCGCGCGCGCACACACACACACACACACACACACACACACACACACACACACAGAGTTACAGTATTATTTGCAAAACTGATAGTCATTCATTGTGTTTTTTGTTCTATACAATATAAAAGTAGAAACAAAGGCTATGAATTCAGTTTTAAAATAATTATTTCAGAGATTCCAATCTTTTGCTCTGCCTAACTCTTCCCCTAGATTCTTCAATAGTGACTTTACAGGTGGATCACTAATAAGTACTTTTATAATGATAGAAATCTTTTTATTATCATGTTACAAATTCTATGTAGGCTTGTGTTGAAGAAGAAGGCTGCTGCTGCAGGATCTGAATGGGAATCCATTATTTCTACTCCTGGAGGTGGAGGGTCAAACTCGGCACTTTTGGACATGGAAGTTGGTGACACTGCTGCCATTTGGCTGGAAGGAGGTGGTGTACTTGCTCCAGAGGCTGATTCTGCTGCCCCCAGCACAACCTTCAGTGCTGTCCGCATTGCCAAGAAGCAATGAACAACTACCAGCTCCTAT
The DNA here is from genome assembly GCA_030765065.1 of Deroplatys truncata. Classification (NCBI taxonomy): domain Eukaryota; kingdom Metazoa; phylum Arthropoda; class Insecta; order Mantodea; family Mantidae; genus Deroplatys; species Deroplatys truncata. Next base: position 137,720,913 of record CM060984.1, on the reverse strand, counting down.
TTAAGCATCTTGCAGAAGCTATACACTTGCTATTCTGAGGAATGAACCTTGTGGTATTTACATTGGCAATGTTTAGTCCACTCTGGAATGCTGCTTCAACTGCTGTTTTCTTGCTACAAATAACTGCTTTCTAAATACTTTGAAACCAGAATTCAGCTTCTGTATGAAAACTTTTCAGGATCCTTTATCATCAGTGGCTGCTTCATTTAAATATCTTTCATTTGCTACAGGCAGATGTACTTTCATAGAAAGATAATTTTCTCAGGTTTATATGTATTTTCTTAGTACAGTTGAGAATTTTGAGAATATTTGAATGGGGATTTTATGATCTCTAATCCTGAAAATTACACATTGACACTTCATATCAGTTCAAACTTCATCTCAGAAATGTTTTGAAAGGCTTGTGTTAAATGTTTAATTTTAAAATTACTTTTAGACACAAGTATGAATTGGGATTATAAGTATTTACTCCTAGTCTTTTAATAACATAAAAAATATAACTAAGCTTCATCCAGAGTGAAATGCTGGCACCAATACTGAAGAATTTGACTTCTTTTCATCTTCTTCAAGACCTCTATAGTGCAAATATGGAACTGTATATGGAAGCTCATCACACTATGATTGGCTATGCCTTTTTTACCATTTCTAGACTGTGATAGATCAAAGTATCATTACACAAGTTGTTCCTGAGCAAAGAACTTTTCCTCGCTGGGATATTCTCTGTACTTAAGGGAAGTCAGTTTTCAGGTTTTTAATGCTACACTCTTCTTTCTGCAAATAACTGATCTTTACTACATCAACCTGAAGGACTTATTGGCAGGAACCTGAATTTGAACTCCCACCATCAAGATAGATCACACATTTAGCATACCTATATAATAAACTTAAAGCATCTAGTCTGAATACTGTGCAGTTCTGCACAAAAACTGTATTATTTCAACTTAAGCATAAATATCTCCTATTGTGCCTATGAATAATGCAGTCACAGCTATCTGTAATTACTTCATTCTGAAGGCAATTTATATTTTCAGTTTATGACAACCAACCAAAAATGCACATAAAAATATAAGTAAGGAAAATTACAACATTTACTAATACTGCCATAGAAAGAAGCATTTTTATTTATTTTAGCTTTATGCCAATATCTAAAAAGGTAATCCTCTCTGGCTTTAAAAATTTTTGAAGGACATAGATGCAAGACTGGAAAAATAAAGTTACCCTGGCTTTTAAGGCTCTCTTATAAACAAACTTGGGTGATGAGTAATAATTCATAATCAGCAGGTATATTTACTGAAATAACAAGCTTTTTTTTGCATTCACATGCAAAATATTATCTTTATAACTAACTTCAGTCAGCAATTTTGATTCAAATAATATCAGAAAAGATTCACATATCTCCAAAACAGTTTGTTGTCAAAAACTGAACATATTGATGAAAATAAGCATGTTTCATGCATTAGGAAACTATTAATACTTGTAACAATATTCATGGCGCAGATAGGGCTTACAAATATTTTTGTATTCTATTTCCTTGTAGATCTGTCTTTTGCATGCAATAATCAGTGATTGTTCTTGTTTGTTAAACAACTGCTCTATCATAAAACTTGCACGTTGAGCAGTAACATGAAAAATCAAGCAAATTCATTCAAATATAAACAAATACATATTTCCAATAGAAAATTCTGGATCCCAGATTGCGTCTGCAATAATGAGAGGAGCTTTGTAGTACTTCTATGGTGAAAAGGAAGCATGTTCTTTCAAAATATATATAAAAAAATACAATTACTAAAAATACATTTCTCTCTTCTATGGTTCTAAAATGTAAAGTGACAAATAAGTCTGAAGCTTTATTATGAATATTCAATATAAGAATGATCACTGATTCTAAACATTTCTACTTTTTGGGGTACTTTGTCTTCCCCTGTTATACTTTCCTGTTCATTTTTTCATACAAGGTTTTGAAAAATGAAAATATACTGTAATATAATAAAACAAAGCTCTTACCTTATAAAACTAACATTCTTGTAGAAGTTGTTGTTCATTTATACCCTTCTTCCTCTTCCTCAATTGCTTGCCAAATATAGTATCTTGTATGGCTGTGCTGATCTTCTTTCTCTGTTAATTTCACAGCTTTGGGTGAAGGTTCCTGGAAAGAAAACAATGGAAATAAATCTCTTGAGTAGTAGGTACCCTTGACAGCACACAGCATCTAAATCACATCAGTCATGTTACCTGGGACAGAAGAATTCTGTATTAATTGATGTATAGTTTTATACGTTCCAAAAAAGTGCTGCAATTGTTGCTGTTCCTTCTACTTTTAAATGAATTTTCTAGCCTCACCTTTTATTGTGATTTGCACTTGTTACCAGAGAACTTTTTTGACAGTAAACGGCCTAATTAGACAGTATAAAATAAGTTAGTGAACTATTAATAAATTTTCATCTGCATTTACTCATATTTATAATACAGGCATATATATTTTATTTTTTATTTTCTCTCTTTCTCTTTCTAAACATATCATTTAAGCTTTCCTATTGCCACTTAATAAGAAATACAACAGATTTAGAAGTACATAGGATATCTTTTGACAAACTCTCTTGAAAAATGTATGTAAAGTACAGTGAAATTCAAAATGTAAAACTTTAATACATAGTTTTATAAAAGAAACTTACTTCTATGTAATGCACACTCCTCCAGAAACAAATTCTGGAATTATACTTACAAATTAGGATAATTGTTTAGAGCCACTCATCATTTTCCAGTTCATAGGCTTCTTAAAGCTGTTTTGTAGCTTGTCTCTGTTTCACCTTAGGTACTCATTTTGAAGATGTCTTGTTTTATCATTAATTTATTTACAAGTTATGAACTTTTCTGAAAATGTTCTTGCTTTTCCAATAAGATATCTTTCTATATTTCTGTGTACTTTTACTGTATACATGTAGCTTTTGTGCTTTGTCACAAACACAAATTTTCATTTCTTCACATTTTGTGTACTTCCACTTTTCCCATCCACTTACTTCACCCTTTTTTCTTTTTATCTTTCTTTCTTTCTTTCTTTCTTTCTTTCTTTCTTTCTTTCTTTCTTTCTTTCTTTCTTTCTTTCTTTCTTTCTTTCTTTCTTTCTTTCTTTCTTTCTTTCTTTCTTTCTTTCTTTCTTTCTTTCTTTCTTTCTTTCTTTCTTTATTCTTTTATACATTACCTCTTCTCTTTTAATGTAGCTTTTCTGAATGACACAGACTGTATAAGTAATTAATTCTTTTCCCCATGGTTTTTTCCTTTATGCATATCACTTGCCTTGTTTCCACTGGTCTTTATATTAAATCTGTGTTTCTGTAATCTTATGTCAATTATTTATAAAATAGTTTGTTTGATTAGTGTACTATTAGCTCTATTACTGAATCTGTTCCTTTTCTCCATGTTCTATTGAAATAGTCACTAAATAAAACTACTGCATACTTGATTTACTTTTAATAGCAGTACCTATAATCTATCAATGTTCTTCTTTTTAATGTCTGCACATACTTTGTCTTTCATTGCTTTCTGAGACTCAGTCCCAGGTTCAGCAATAAGAGTGTACATTTTCCATTGCTGTTTTATTTCTATACTATTTTATTTAAATTGTTGTTTTTCTTTGGTTTTCTTTAAAACACTTATTTTTATGTGTAAGCATAATGTTTGCAATATTTTGCGTAATTCTGTTCTTCAATTCAATTCAGTTCTCCATGAAATCTGTGGTAGGTACCTCTTCTCTATTTGCATGATTTTTAATTTACTTCTTTCATTTTTGTCTATCTAGGTTATATTACCAAATCCCTACATTTCTTCTAAATATTCCATTTGTCTCAATACCTGATTTTTCTTTTAGTTTTACTTAACTTTATTTTTACATTCTTTTTAATTATTTATTTTTGTTTGTTTGCCTTATAGTTAAATTTCTTTATAGGCCAAAGGTAAGCATAGGTGGTTTTCACCATTGCTTAATTATAATCACACTGCTCACACAGTTTTTGCTATTCTTAATGTCCTCTTAAATAATTACATACAATATTGTCTTATCAGATGAGAGTGCTCTGAAAATTTTCATGATGCAGATTGTTAGGGGAAAAAGAAAGGAATGCAATGTGAATGTGTATTGATGGTCATTGAGCTTGTCCGGTTTTCTTATAAAAATAATGAAACATGTCTGATACCCCCCTTGTTGATAGCATATTTTTGTTACAGCTTTATCATTCTTTCTTTGCTCATTTATTGTTTTAACATTTCTGTCATACCTCCTTCTTTACCTTCACAATAAATACTTATTTATAAAATCTCTTTTCTGATTCTTTGTTCTCTTTTCATTTCTTTTCATATTTTTTCCCCTCCATTTCTCCACACATGGTTGTCTGACTTCTTCTTTTAATTTTCTCTTTGCCTAGATTTAATTCTTAATGCATGAGCTTATTTCACGTTTCTTACTTACTCATCTATACAAACTTAGTTTTATAATTGGTTTTCTAAACTTTCTTATGTTATTTTGTTTATTATACCTTACCCACATTTGTTTTTCCCCAGAGATTTCACTCCAGCACTACATTGCTTTTCTGTGTTTTCTTTTCCATCACCTGCTCCTTTTTCTCCACAAAGTTCTTTAATTCTCCTTTTCCTTAATTTCTCTCTCTTCTTCTTCTGCTTCCTTAGCTTCTCCTCTTCCTCTATTCTTCCTTTCTTTTCTCTTCTTCTAACATCACCTCATTATTATTATTATTATTATTATTATTATTATTATTATTATTATTATTATTATTATTATTATTATTATTATTATTATTATTATTAGTATTCATCTTCTTTCTTTTTTTCCTCCACCTTCACTTTGGACACTACATCTAATTCCTTTATGCCAGCAGCAAGGCTAATTTTTTTTCTCAGAAGTTCAAAATCCCTCTTCCTTCTGGTTTGTGCATCCATGCTTATCATGAGTAACAAATATGGATATATAGCTGGGCTGTCCAATCTCAAAGGATATTGTAAAATGAGAATGGAGAGTTTGCAGTCATAATGAAATTAATCCTGGAAAGGAAAATCTTTAACACACTATTCTAGAACGGGAATTACTTAATTGCAACCACTCATATACAACTTACAGTTGCCCAATTATCTTATAATGCTAACCAGATAACCCAATACACCGTTCTGTGATGTAAGAATTTGTTTGCTTCTTTTTCCTTTTTATCACTCTATACCTCTATGGTACTATTGTTTTCTATTAATATGATTACTTGGTTGTCTTTCGATCCATCTCTCCTAGTTTAAACTCCACATATGTTCCTTTCATTATCTGTCTCCAGATTAAATTTGCTTCTCCTAACATTACTCTGTTCTTTCATGTTTTCCTCTTTTCTCTAAGCTGAGATGTTGCATTGTTTCTTTTATATACTTTTTTTATATGATTCTTCCTACATTTTCTCCTCTTTGCACAATATTATTATTTTGTGTTCTCCCAATTGTCTTTCTTTCATTTACTCTTTATAGATATTACATATTTTCTGTTCTACCAGAAATTTACATTCTTTCTTTGTGGTATTACTCCTTTTTCCAGTCATGGTCCATGCACAAAATGTCATCATTAGTCTTCCTCCATTCAGCTCTCTCTATGATATAACTTTTCGCTGCTAAATGTTATTCTCTTCATATTATCTCCATATGACTTGTTATACTTTCTTATTCTTTCTTTTATTTCTTTCTGCCTATCTAAAACTTTTAAATTCATAAATAGTTTGAATTTCTTTGTTCAAAATGTATTATACAACATATCTTTCAGCAACCATTTCTCCTTTCCCCTAAGACTATGCATGAATCATCTATTATTTAATTTTCTTGTGTACGATATCCTTTTCTTTCTTACTTCTCTATTCACTTGAAATTGTTGTATTACTCTTTTTAAATGTTTTTCTATACTAAAATCCCACTCCTTACAGTCTCTCTATATACCATCATGCAGTATTTGCTTGTTCCTTCATTTTCATTTTTTATTTATACATTTGTGCCTGATATTGTCACACTATAGCTTATCGTTTTCATTTAAATAAATTCTTTCTGGCATTCACCATCCTTTGCACAAATTTCTAAAGGTTCCTCTTATTTACATTCTTCTCTGATTAAATTTCTCACAAGTTACATCTTATTGTACAATTTACTCTCCTTGTTAGTCCCCCCCCTTTTGTTTCTTTGTTTCAGCATTAGTATCTAATTTCTCTTTCCTAGTCTTTCTCTACCCTTCTCTTCTTCCTTTGTCATTAACCTTTTATATTTCCTTCTTTTGTATCGATATTTGATGATTATATTTTATGCTGATGCCATAATTATTCTTTGTTTTCTTTACCTATCACATTTCATTTTCTAAGCCATGTGTAATTTTTTTATATTTTTCTTTTCTATACTGCATGCGTTATAACTCCTCATATGCATGGTCTTCTTTTAGATGTTTTTTAAATTACTTATTTCTTCATGCATGAAACTGCTGTCAGTACTGCATTATTATTACTTTTAGCAGTCTCTTCCTTTCTCTGCCAATTTTTTTTTCTTTCTCTGTCTTGCTCTCCCTGCATTTATTTCTCTCTCTCTCTCTCTCTCTCTCTCTCTCTTGATTTCTCTTTATCTCTTTGCTATTACTCCTATTCTTTACATCTCATTCTCTATATCCTATTCTTTATTTCCCTCATTCTGCTGTCTCTCACTCCCTTTATTTCCCCTGCTCTCTCCCTCTCTCTCTCAACTTTTATACCTTGCAATCCACTTGCTTTAAACCCTTTTGCTATCCCCACTCCGTTTAACTCTTCTACTCCTCCCTCCATTTTGGTTGTTATCCTGCCTCCTTCCCTTTATTTTTCTCAATCCTTTATGAAGCCAAATCTCTCATTTCTTTTATATCTTTTTCCTATCTTTATCTATTTGCTCTCTCTACCTTAAAACCTTTGATTGTCTCTCTACCTTAATACCTTTGATTCTCTCTCTCTCTCCCTCTCTCTCGCTCTCTCTCTCTCACACACACACATACACACACACACACACACACATATAGTTTCTATCTTTTGCTTTCTCTCCCTTTCTTTATCTTTTGCTACTCTGCTTCACTTTATTTCTCTAATCTTTTTCCCTCTCCATAACTCTTCTGCTCTCTCTCTCTCTCTCTCACATTCTATCTCTTTTGTTATCTCTCCTTACCTATATTTCGCTCATCTTCTCTATCTCTCTCTCCATTTTCTTTATCTCTTTTTCTGTTACTCATTCTATTACTCTCTCTTAGTTCCTGTATTAATACTGTTCTCTTTTATTCCTTTTCATCTTTATTGTTCTCTCCCATTTACTTGTTTAAGTCCCTCTCCCATAATTCTTTCTTTCTCTCTCACTCTCTTCTTGTAATTTCAATGCTCTCTTGCTCTTTCTTTGTTTATAATCCTCTCCTTCTGCACTTTTAGATCTTTTGCTCTCTTTCTCACCCTGTGTATTTCTTCAGTTCATTGTCAGATCCATAATCTCTCCCTCCTTTTATTTCTTGCTTTGTACTCTCCCATTTCAGCTTCCCAACTCTCTCTCTCTCTCTCTCTCTCTCTCTCTCTCTCTCCTCTCTCTCTCCTATCTTTCTGCCAATGCTTTACACCTTTTCTCCCTCTCTCTCACTCTCACACACATTCTCTTTCCATTTAAGTTTTTGCTCTCTCTCTTATCATTTCTCTATACTTCTCTGTTTTTTTTATACCTTCCATAATCTCTATCTCTCCTTGTCTCCTTCACTTTCTTTCTCCTATTTCTCTCTTCTATGATACTATCTCTGTTCCTCTCTGTCAGCCACTTTATCCCTATTGCTCTCTCCCAATGCCATATTTCTCTCATTCTCTCCCTTTATCTCTAATGCTACACCTCATTTCCCTTATCTTAGTCCCTCTCACTCCATCCTCCTTCCTTAATCTCTCTTATTCTCTTTCCATCAACTTATCTCTTCAATCCTTTTCATTTCCTTTATCTTTCTTGCTCCCTTTCACTTTATTTCTTTCACTTTCTCTGTCCCTCTTCCTTGCCCTCTCACTCTTTATCTCTTTTGCTATCTCATTGTCTGCAATTTTTTGCTCTCTCTCTTCCTACTTCATATCTTCCGTGCTCCTTCACTTTATGTATACTTTTGCTCTGCCTCTCAATTCTTCATCTCTTTTTAATCAGTGGCAACTCCTGGCTTGTTGGTAAGGGAATGTAACTGATTTAAAAAGCTATGATAAACGGCCAATGGAGACTGTCTGATTAACAACAGAGCTCATTATGTTAAATTTAAAACCTAATTAAAATAAATAAAAATGTTATAGATTTATGCATGTTTACTTTTTTGGTGAAAGAAACAACTATACGGCAGTCTTAACAATCACTTAATTGCATAATGATCAGAATTTACTTTTGAATTGGTGCCTGAAACAAACAATCTGTATCCTTGCTTGAACTAGACCTTGATGTTATTTTGAAATAGCCTCACTTTTTTATTTTAATGCTATCTTATTTACTCTTTGCAAACGTGAAACTTTGTACTTTAGACAATCACATTAAGCAATAATCATATTTTCTCAACACATGAAAAGCTTGTTTTTAAGCATTTACTTCAGTATTTTGTTAAATAATTATTAAATACTTAACACATGCAATGGTTAACAGTATTCAAGCCATCCACTGCTACTTTAGTGACTACAACAGACCATTCGTACTCCTAGATTAAAATTTTTCAAAGATAGTCAAATTTCCTTAAGCAAAAGAAGGTGGTGATTGTAATTCAAACATGCGGCCACTGCTATCTTTAGTATTGGTTGCAAAATTAGCAGAAATTGGCAAACCAGCAATAAGAGTTCCAAATGTTGAGTTTGAATTATACATACTTATGACTATCAAAGCTGATTCTATGTATTTAAATAAAAGTAAAGCTAGCAACAAAGAATACACAAGAAATAATAATTATTATAAGGAATGCAACTTATACATCGCATCAATGGTAAACTGTCACTGCTTTTTGTCCATATTTATCCCTTCCTCTCAAACTTTGGCACACACACACACACACACACACACACACTCTCTCTCTCTCTCTTTCTCTCTCACAACTTGATATTTCCTCACTCCCTTTATCTCTGTTAGTGTCTGACATTTCCCAAACTTCAATTACTGTCTGTCATCTCTCTCTCATAAACTCCATCTCCTTTATACACTTTCAATACATTTATCCCCTTTACTCTCTTTCAATCCATTTCTCTATTTACACTTACCTCTCACTCCACATACCTATATATTGTGAATTTGCTCCTCAATATCTTGTTTTCTCTCTCTCTCACTCACTAATTTAATTCCTTTGCTCTGTCTCTCTCTCACACATACACAACATACACCTCCTGACTTCTTTTATCTTTTTTGTTAGCTCTCACTAAACTTATCTCTTTTATTTTCTCTTCCTAACTCCCTTTATCTCTTTTGCTACCTCACCCTCATCTGTATTGCTGTTCTCATGTTGTTGTGTCTCTCTCTCTCTCTCACACACACACACACACACACACACACACACACACACACACACACACACACACACACACACACACACACACACACACACACACACACACATAGCTTTTGTCTTTTGCTTTCTCACCCTTTCTTCCTTTTTGCCTATACTTCGCTTTATTTCTCCCATTCTCTTTCCATCCGCTTAACTCTTTTACTCCCTCTCTCTCTCATTCTAGTCTCCTGTTATTTCTACCTCCCTTTATTTCTCTCATTCTCTCTGTCTTCCTCTTCTGTTCTCTCTTCCATTCATTTTATCTCTTTCGCTCTTTCTCATTCTATTGCTCTCTTTCACTGCCTGTATTGGTCATCTGTTTCATTACCTTCATCTTTATTGTTCTCTCTCCCATTTACATGTTTAATCCCTCTCCATTTCTTTATTTCTTCCCTCTCTCTCCCTCTCTCTCCTCTTTTATCTCTTTTACTTTCACATCACCTCTATTTTTCTTGCTTTCTTTCTCTTTTACTTCATCTCTTCTGTACTCTTTCACTTTATGTATACCTTTTGCTCTCTCTCTGTTCCTTTATGTCTTTTTCTCTATTTCTGTCATTTACCCTCAAACTTTACTACTCTCACTCTCATTACTTCATATTTTCTCAGTACCTTTATCTCTATTGCTCGCTGAAAATTCCTATTTGCTCTCTGTCATCTCTATCACACTCACTCTCTCTTACAGCTTTCATCTTCTTTATACACCAACACTCCCTTTATCTACTTTACTCTCTCTCTCCATGTCCCTGTTTACTCCCCCCCTCTCTCACTTTCTTTATATCTGTTATCTGATACCTCCTATATCTTGTTTTCACTCTCTCTCTCTCTCTCTCTCTCTCTCTCTCTCTCTCTCTCTCTCTCTCTCTCTCACACACACACACTCCTGGCTTCCTTTATCTCCTCTTTTGTTAGCTCTCACTCGATCTATCTTCTCTATCATCTCTTTCTTATTCCTTTTACTTGCTCCTTCTCATTCTCTTTCATTTACTTTTTTACCTCATGTGTTTTGCTGTTGTCTCTTACTCCTTTTATTTCTGTTACTATCACACATGCACACACACATACTCACACACACACACACACACACACACACACACACACACACACACACACACACACACACACACACACACACACACACACGTTGTCCTCCATGGTCTAGCGGTACCATGCCTGCCGTTGGTTCCCAAATTCGCAGGTTCAAACCTGGCAAGGGATGATGGGCTTTTTTCCAGGCATAAAAATACTTATTATGGCTTACTATGAAAGGGAAGCAAAGCCACTGGTCCTGTGTCATAAATTTATTGCACGCAAAAGAACCTTAAACATCTGAGCAAATTTTTCCAGTCTTTCATGACTAATATAGAATGTGATTCTAAGAACCATAGTAGTTAAGAGCGTCCATAAATAAAACTCACTTTAACTTACACACATACACACATAATCACATAGTTTCTATCCTTTGACTTAACTCTTTTATTTATCTTTTTGCCTACTCTACTCTTTATTTCTCTCATTCTCTTTCCCTCCCCTTAGCTCTTCTGTTCTCTGTTATTCCATTTATCCTGCTATCTCTATCTACCTTTTATTTCCCTCAACTTCCCCATCTCGTTCTTCTGCTCTCTCTTTCATTCTCTTTACTCTCTTGTTCTTTCTCATTCTTTGCCCCCCTTGCTTCCTGTATTAATATTGTTCTCTTTCAATTCCTTTTATCTTTACTGCTCTCTCTCCCATTTACAGCTTTAAGTCCCTCTACCATTCTTACCTTCTCTTGCACTATCTCTTACTCTCTTGTTCTCTCACTCTTTATATCTTTTGCTGTCTTACAGCCTTTATTTTTCTTGCTCTCTCTCTTTCACTTCATTCTTCTGCACTCTTTCTTTGTTCTCTATGTCTTTTTCTCTATCTGTCCCTTTCTGTCAAACTTTGCCACTCCCATTATTACTGTTGCTCTCTGATGCTTCAGATTATCTCACTTCCACCTCCTTTATACACTTTCATTCCCTTTATCTTCTTTACTCTTGCTCACTCTTTATATATATAAAACTATCTTATACCTGCTATATCTTGTTTGCTCTCTCTCTCTCTCTCTAGTTTAATTCTAGCTCTCACTCCATTTATCTTATTTATTGTCTTTTTCTTACTCCATTTATCTCTATTGTTTCTTCTCACTACCTTTTTTCTTTTACTTTTTAAACACATCTGTTTCTCTTATATCTTTTATCCTTGTTGCTCTCTATCTCTCACACACACAAACACATAGTTTCTCTTTTTTGCCTTCTCTCCCTTTCTTTACCTTCTTGGTTACTCTGCTTCTCTTTATTTCTTTTTCTCCCCTCAAATTTGCTCTCTCTCACTCTACTTCTCCCTCTATTACTACCTCCCTTTATTTCAATCACCTCCCTATCTCTTTCTCTACCTCTCTCTCTTCTGCTCTCTCTTCCATTCCATTTATTTCTTTGTTCTTTCTCATTCTATGCTCCCTCTCACTTCCTGTGTTAATATTGTTCTGATTCATTCCCTTTCATTTTTACTCCTCTATCCGATTTACATGTTTAAGTCCTTCTCCCATTCTTACTTTTCCCTCTCCCTCTCTCTTACTCCCTTGTTCTCTCATCCTTTTTAATTTTTGCAATCTTACTGCCTCTATTTTTCTTGCTCTCCCTCCCTCTCTCTCAATTTGTTCTGCACTCATTTACTTTAAATATACCTTTTACTCTCTATCTCTCTTTCCTTTATGTCTTCGTCTCTATCTGTACCTTCATCTCAAACTTCGAAATTCCCATTAATACCGTTGTTCTCTAACACTTTATATTATCTAATTTGCTCTTTGCCATCTCTCTCTCTGTCTCACTCTCTCTCTCTCATACCCTTCATCTCCTTTATACACTTTCACTCCCTTTGTCTTCTTTGCTCTCACTCACTCTATATATATATATATATATATATATATATATATATATATATATATACTACTTTCTTATACCTGCTCTATCTTGCTTGCTTGCTCTCTCTCTGTCACTAATTTACTTCCTTTACTACATCTTCCTCTATCTCTCTCTCTCTCTCTCTCTCTTTCTCTTTCTCTTACCCACACACACACACACTCCTGGCTTCCTTTATCTCCTCTTTTGTTAGCTCTCACTCGATCTATCTTCTCTATCATCTCTTTCTTACTCCTTTTACTTGTATTGCTCCTTCTCATTCTCTTTCATTTACTTTTTTACCTCATGTGTTTTGCTGTTGTCTCTTACTCTTTTTATTTCTGTTACTATCACACATGCACACACACATACTCACACATGCACACACACATACTCACACACACACACACACACAAACACACACACACACACACACACATACACACACGTTGTCCTCCATGGTCTAGCGGTACCATGCCTGCCGCTTGTTCCCAAATTCGCAGGTTCAAATCTGGCAAGGGATGATGGGCTTTATTCCAGGCATAAAAATACTTATTATGGCTTACTATGAAAGGGAAGCAAAGCCTGTGTCATAGGTTTATTGCACGCAAAAGAATCTTAAACTTCTGAACAAATTTTGCAGTCTTTCATGTCTAATATAGAATGTGATTCTAAGAACCATAGTAGTTAAGAGCGTCCATAAATAAAACTCACTTTAACTTACACACATACACACATAATCACATAGTTTCTATTCCTTTGACTTCTCTCCTTTATTTATCTTTTTGCCTACTCTACTCTTTATTTCTCTCATTCTCTTTCCCTCCCCTTAGCTCTTCTGTTCTCGTTATTCTATTTATCCTGCTATCTCTATCTACCTTTTATTTCCCTCAACTTCCCCATCTCGTTCTTCTGCTCTCTCTTTCATTCTCTTTACTCTCTTGTTCTTTCTCATTCTTTGCTCCCCTTGCTTCCTGTATTAATATTGTTCTCTTTCAATTCCTTTTATCTTTACTGCTCTCTCTCCCATTTACAGCTTTAAGTCCCTCTACCATTCTTACCTTCTCTTTCACTCTCTCTTACTCTCTTGTTCTCTCACTCTTTATATCTTTTGCTGTCTTACAGCCTTTATTTTTCTTGTTCTCTCTCTTTCACTACATTCTTCTGTACTCTTTCTCTGTTTTCTATATCTTTTTCTCTATCTGTCCCTTTCTGTCAAACTTTACCACTCCAATTATTACTGTTGCTCTCTGATGCTTCATATTATCTCACTTCTACCTCCTTTATACACTTTCATTCCCTTTATCTTCTTTACTCTTGCTCACTCTTTATATATATAAAACTATCTTATACCTGCTATATCTTGTTTGCTCTCTCTCTCTCTCTCTCTCTCTAGTTTAATTCTAGCTCTCACTCCATTTATCTTATTTATTGTCTCTTTCTTACTCCATTTATCCCTATTGTTCCTTCTCACTACCTTTTTTCTTTTACTTTTTAAACACATCTGTTTCTATTATACCTTTTATATATTATACCTAGTTTCTCTTATTTGCTTTCTCCTCCTTTCTTTACCTTCTTGGTTACTCTGCTTCTCTTTATTTCTTTCTCTCCCCTCAAATTTGCTCTCTCTCACTCTACTTCTCCCTTTATTACTACCTCCCTTTATTTCAATTACCTCCCTATCTCTTTCTCTACCTCACTCTCTTCTGCTCTCTCTTCCATTCCATTTATTTCTTTGTTCTTTATCATTCTTTTCTCCCTCTCACTTCCTGTGTTAATATTGATCTGATTCATTCCCTTTCATTTTTACTCCTCTATCCCATTTACATGTTTAAGTCCTTCTCCCATTCTTACTTTTCCCTCTCCCTCTCTCTTACTCCCTTGTTCTCTCACCCTTTATAATTTTTGCAATCTTACTGCCTCTATTTTTCTTGCTCTCCCTCCCTCTCTCTCAATTTGTTCTGCACTCTTTTACTTTAAATATACCTTTTACTTTCTATCTCTCTTTCCTTTGTGTCTTCTTCTCTATCTGTACCTTCCTCTCAAACTTCGAAATTCCCATTAATACTATTGCTCTCTAACGCTCTATCTTGCTTGCTTGCTCTGTCTCTGTCACTAATTTAATTCCTTTACTACATCTTCCTCTGTCTCTCTCTCGTACACAAACTCCTAACTTCCTTGATCTTCTATTTTGCTAGCTCTCATTGCATTTATCTTCTTTATTGTCTCTTTCTTACTCCCTTTATCTCTATTGCTTCTTCTCACTCCCTTTCTTTTGCACCTTTAATCCTGTTGCTCTCTCTCATACACACACACACACACACACACACACACACACACACACACACACACAGTTTATCTTTTCTGCCTTCACTCCCTTTCTTTCTTTACCTTTTTGGCTACTCTGATTCTCTTAATTTATTTCCCTCCCCTTAAATTTACTCTCTCTCACTCTACTTCTCCTGCTATTACTACCTCCTTTTATTTCAATCACCTCCCCATCTCTTTCTCTACCTCTCTCTTTGCTGCTATCTTTTCCCTTCCCTTTATTTATTTTGCTCTTTCTCATTCTTTGCTTTCTCTCATTTCCTATGCTAATATTGCTCTCTTATATCTCCTTTGATTTTTACTGCTCCATCCCATTTACATGTTTAAGTCCCTCTCCCATTCTTACTTTCTCTCTCTCCCTCTCTTACTCCCTGGTTCTCTCACCCTTTATAATTTTTTATATCTCACTGCCTCTATTTGTCTTCCTCTCCCTCTTTCTCACTTCATTTCTTCTGCACTCTTTCACTTTAAATATACCTTTTGCTCTCTCCCTCTGCCCTTTATGTCTTTTTCTCTGTCTGCCCTTTCCTCTCAAGCTTTGTCATTCCCATTATTTTTGTTGCTCTCTAATATTTCATATTATCTTATTTGCTCTCTGCCATCTCCCACTCTCATACCCTTCATCTCCTTTATAAACTTTCAATTCTTTTGTCTTCTTTGCTCTCGTTCACTCTTTATGTATATATCTTATACCAGCTCTATCTTGCTTTCTTGCTTGCTCTCTCTCTCCTCCTGACTCTCTCCCTCTGTCTCCCTCTGTCACTAATTTAATTCCTTTACTACATCTTTCTCTCTCTCTCATACACAAGCTCCCAAATTCCTTTTCTGCTCTTTTCTAGCTGTAATTCCATTTATGTTCTTTATCTTTATTGTGCTAAGAGTTTTACAATTTGATTATCTACTGCACTTTGACCCTGGCCACTCATTCAGTACACAATCCTTACAGTTTCTTTACATTTTACAATTTCCCTTCAACGCATTCTGTAGACAATCACTACAGATTATTTACATTTTACAATTTCTTGTCAATAAATTATCTTGTTTTCTTTTCAGTTTTTTTATGTCCCATTTCCACTTGTTTTTTGCTTTTCACTTATTGATTACTTAACCATCACACATTCACCATAGTTTTCCATTCAAAGTAAGATATGCTATCTCTTACTTTTCTCTATCCACTGTCCAAAGCCATTTATTTTTTACTTTAAACAAAAACTGTCCAATGCTTCTAGCGTCCTTGCACATCATTTCGATCATAAGTGTATTTCTATCCCCCTTCAACCACTTCTTATTAAAAAATTCTTTTCTCCAATTTTCTGTTCCTTGGCACTTAAATACTTTGTGTTCAATGTCTTCATTACCACCACATATCGGACATTGGTTCTGAGGAATACCCTGTCTTAGCTCTCTTAGCCTCCATGCTCCGGTTCTTACCCTCTCTTTCTTACTCCCTCTATCTCTATTACTCCTACTCACTCCCTTTCTTTTGCTCTTTTACCTGCTTCTGTTTCTCTTACACCTTTTATTCTCTGTTGCAACACCTGTTGCTCTCTCTCATACACACACACACACACACACACACACACACACACACACACACACACACACACACACAGTTTCTCTGTTTTGCCTTCACTCCCTTTCTTTCTTTAACTTTTGGCTACTCCACTTTCTTTATTTCTTCCCCCCTTAAATCTGCTCACTCTCATTTTACTTCTCCCATTATTTCTACCTTCCTTTATTTCACTCACTTCCCCATCTCTCTCTCTCTCTCTCTCTCTTTCTCTTCTGTTATCTCTTCCATTCCCTTTATTTATTTTGTTCTTTCTCATTCTTTGCTTCCTCCCACTTCCTGTGTTAATATTGTTCTGTTTCATTCCCTTTCATTTTTACTGCTCTGTCCCATTCTTACTTTTCCTCTCTCCCTCTCTTACTCCCTTGTTCTCTCACCCTTTATAATTTTTGATATCTCACTGCCTCTATTTGTCTTCCTCTCCCTCCCTCTCACTTCATTTCTTCTGCACTCTTTCACTTTAAATATACCTTTTCCTCTCTCCCTCTGTCCTTTATGTCCTTCTCTCTATCTGCCCTTTCCTCTCAAGCTTTGTCATTCCCATTATTTCTGTTGCTCTCTAACATTTCATATTATCTCATTCGCTCTCTGCCATCTCTCACTCTCATACCCTTCATCTCCTTTATAAACTTTCAATTCCTTTGTCTTCTTTGCTCTTGTTCACTCTTTATATGTATATATCTCTTATACCAGCTCTATCTTGCTTTCTTGCTTGCTCTTGCTCTCTCTCTCTCTCTCTCTCTCTCTTTCTCTCTCCCTCTGTCACTAATTTAATTTCTTTACTACATCTTTCTCTCTCTCTCATATACAAGCTCCAAAATTCCTTTTCTGCTCTTTTCTAGCTGTCACTCTATTTATCTTCTTTATTGACTCTTTCTTACTCCCTCTATCTCTATTACTCCTACTCACTCCCTTTTGTTTGCTCTTTTACCTGCTTCTGTTGTTTCTTACTCCTTTTATCTCAGTTGCTCTCTAGATATATCTCTCAAACTCTGTCTCTCTCTCTCTCTCTCTCTCTCTCTCTCTCTCTCACACACACACACACACACACACACACACACACACACACACACACACACACACACACACACACACACACGGCTTTCCTTTTAGCCTTCTCTCCCTTTCTTTATCTTTATGCATTCTTCTTCTTCTTCTTCTTCTTCTTCTTCTTCTTCTCTTCCTTTCTCTTTATCTCTTTCATTCTTCTTCATTCTTTGCTCCCTCTCACTTCCTGTATTAATATTGTACCCTTTCATTCCCTTCCATCTTTACTCTCTCTACCATTTATATGTTTAGGTCCCTCACCCTTTCTTACTTTATCCCTCTCTCTCTCTCTCTCTCTCTCTCTCTCTCTTACTCCCTTCTTCTCTTACCCTTTATATCTTATTTTTCTTGCTCTATCTGTTTCACTTCATCATTTCTGCAGTGTTTCACTTTAAATATACCTTTTACTCTCTCTCTGTCCCTTCCTCTCGTTTGCCACTGCCTATATTTCTATTGCTTTCTGACCCTTCATATTAGCTCACCTTTTCTCAGCCATCTCTCTCTCATTGTCCATCATCTCCTTTATACTTTTCCCTCATTTTATTTCTTTTATCTCACTCACTCTTTTTACATATTTTATTATTTTATACCTGCTATATTTCATTTTTCTCTCTTTCCCTTTCTTTCTCTTTCTGTCCTAATTTAATTCCTTTGCTGTATCTTTCTCCTGTCTCTCTCTCTCTCTCTCTCTCTCTCTCTCTCTCTCTCGCTCGCTCTCACACACACACACACACACACACAAAGTATTTGCCTATATCTCCTCTTTTGCTAGTTATCACTCCATTTATCTTCTTTACTGTCTCTTTTTTACTTGCTTTAACTCTAATGGTCCTTCTCACTCCCTTTCTTTTGCTCTTTCACCAACATCTGTTTCTCTTACACCTTTTATCTCTGTTGCTCTCTATCTCTCACACACATACACCCACATACAATCACACACATAGTTTCTCTTTTTGTCTTCTCCTCCTTTCTTTAACTTTCTGTCTACTCTGCTTCTCTTTATTTCTTTCCCTCCCCTTAAATCTGCTCTCTCTCATTCTATTTCTCCCAATATATCCACCCCCTTTATTTCACTGACGTCACCATCTCTCTGTCTACCTCCCTTTTCTGCTCTCTCTTCCATTCCATTTATTTCTTTGTTCTTTCTCATTCTTTGGTCCCTCCCACTTCCTATGTTAATATTGTTCTCTGTCATTCCCTTTCATTTTTACTGTTCTATCCCATTTACATGTTTAAGTCCTACTCCCATTCTTACTTTCTCTCTCTCCCTCTCTTACTCCTTTGTTCTCTCACCCTTTATAATTTTTTATATCTCACTGCCTCTATTTTTCTTCCCTCCCTCTCTCTCACTTCATTTCTTTTGCACTCCTTCACTTTAAATATACCTTTTGCTCTCTCCCTCTGTCCTTTATGTCTTTTTCTGTATCTGGCCTTTCCTCTCAAGCTTTGTCATTCCCATTATTTCTGTTGCTTTCTAACACTTCGTATTATCTCATTTGTCTCTGCCAACTCTCTCTCATATCCTTTATCACCTTTATACACTTTCACTCCCTTTGTTTTCTTGGCTCTCGCTCACTCTTTATATGTATATATATTTTACTATCTTATACCTGCTCTATCTTGGTTGCTTGCCCTCCCTCTTTCTCTCTCTCTCTCTCTCTCTCTCTCTCTCTCTGTCACTAGTTTAATTCCTTTACTACATCTTTCTCTCTTTCTCATACACAAACTCCTAACTTCCTTTATCTCCTATTTTGCTAGCTCTCAATCCATTTATCTTCTTTATTTTCTCTTTCTTGCTCCCTTTATCTCTATTACTCCTTCTCACTCCCTTTCTTTTGCTCTTTCACCCACATCTGTTTCTCTTATATCTTTTATTCCTGTTGCTCTCTCTCTCTCTCTCTCTCTCTCTCTCTCTCTCTCTCTCTCACACACACACACACACACAGTTTCTCTTTTTTGCCTTCACTCCCTTTCTTTAACTTTTTGGCTACTCTGCTTTCTTTATTTATTCCCCTCTCCTTATATCAGCTCTCTCTCATTCTACTTCTCCCACTGTTTCTACCTCCCTTTATTTCACTAACCTCCCCATCTCTCTTACCTCTGCCTTCTCTGTCTTCTGCTCTCTCTTATATTCCCTTTATTTCTTTTGTTCTTTCTCAATCTTTGCTCCCTCTTACTACCTGTGTTAATATTGTTCTCTTTCATTCCCTTTCATTTTTACTTCTCTATCTGAATTAATGTTTAAGTCCCTCTCCCATTCTTACTTTCTCTCTCTCTCTCTCTCTCTCTCTCTCTCTCTTACAACCCTGTTCTCTCACTCTTTATAATTTTGGTATTTCAGTGCCTCTAATTTTCTTGTTCTCCCTCTCTCTCACTTAATTTCTACTGCATTATTTCACTTTAAATATACCTTTTGCTCTCTCTCTCTCTCTCTGTCCTTTATGTCTTTTTCTCTATGTGTCCCTTCTTCTCAAACTTTGTCATTCCCATTATACTCTTCATCTCCTTTATGACTTTCACTCCCTTTGTTTTCTTTGCTCTATACTATATATATATATATATATTACTATCTTATACCTGCTCTAACATCTTACTCTCTCTCTCTCATACAGAAACTCCTAACTTCCTTTATCTCCTCTTTTGCTAGCTCTCACTCCATTTATATTCTTTATTGTCTCTTTCTTACTTCCTTTATCTCTATTGCTCCTTCTCACTCCTTTTCTTTTGCTCTTTCACCCACATTTGTTTCTCTTACATCTTTTATTCCTGTTGCTCTCTCTCATACAGACATACCCACACATACACACGCATAGCATCTCTTTCTTTCCTTCTTTCTCTCTTTCTCACTTTCTCTCTTTTTCTCTCTCTCTTTCTCTCTTTCTTTCTTTCTTTCTTTCTTTAACTTTTTGGCTACTTTGCTTTTTTTATTTCTTCCCCCTTCATAAATCTGTTCTCTCCCATTCTAGTTCTCCCGCTATTTCTAACTCCCTTTATTTCACTTACTTCACCATCTCTCTCTCCCTCTTCTGCTCTCTCTTCCATTCCATTTATTTCTTCTGTTCTCCTCATTCTTTGCTCCCTCTCACTTCCAGTGTTAATATTGTTCTGTTTCATTCTCTTTCATTTTCACTGCTCTATCCCATTTACATATTTAAGTCCCTCTCACTTCTAACTTCCTCTCTCTCTTACTCCCTTGTTCTCTCACCCTTTATAATTTTTGCTATCTCACTGCCACTATTTTGCTCGCTCTCCCTCCCTCTCACTTCAATTCTTCTGCACTCTTTTACTTTAAATAGACCTTTTGTTCTCTCTCTCCCTGTCCTTTATGTCTTTTTCTCTATCTGTCGCTTCCTCTCAAGCTTTGCCATTCCCATTATTTCTGTTGCTCTCTAACACTTTGTATTAACTCATTGCTCTCTGCCATCTCTCTCTCTCTCTCATACCCTTCATCTCCTTTATACACTTTCACTCCCTTTGTCTTCTTTGCTCTTGCTCACTCTTTATATATATATATATATATTCTATCTTATACCTGCTCTATCTTGCTTGCTTGCTCTCTCTCTCTCTCTCTCTCTCTCTGTCACTAATTTAATTCCTTTACTACATCTTCCTCTCTCTCTCTCATACAGAAATGAAATTCCTAACTTCCTTTATCTCCTCTTTTGCTAGCTCTCACCCCATTTATCTTCTTTATTTTCTCTTACTCCATTTTTCTCTATTCATCCTTCTCACTCCCCTTCTTTTGCTCTTTCCCCCACATCTATTTCTCTTACACCCTTCATTTCTGTTGCTCTCTCTCTCTCTCTCTCACACACAAACATACATAAACACACACATATAGTTTCTCTTTTTTGCCCTCACTCCCTTTCTTTAACTTCTTTGGCTACTCTGCTTTCTTTATTTCTTCCCCCCTTAAATCTGCTCTCTCTCATTCTATTTCTCCTCCTATTTCTACCTCACTGTATTTCACTTACCTCCCCATCTCTCTCTACCTCTGTCTCTCTTTCTTCTGCTCTCTCTTCAATTCCCTTTATTTCTTTTGTTCTTTCTCATTCTTTGCTCCTTGTCACTTCCTGTGTTAATATTGTTCTCTTTCATTTTTACTGCTCTATCCCAATTACATGTTTAAGTCCCTCTCGCATCCTTACTTTGTCCCTCTCTCTCTCTTACTCCCTTGTTCTCTCACCCTTTATAGTTTTTGCTATCTCACTGCCTCTATTTTTCTTGCTCTCCCTCTCTCTCACTTAATTTCTGTTGCACTCTTTCATTTTAAATATACCTTTTGCACTCTCTCTCTCTCTGTTCTTTATGTCTTTTTCTCTATGTCTCCCTTCATCGCAAACTTTGTCATTCCCATTATTTCTGTTGCTCTCTAACACTTCATATTATCCTATTTGCTCTCTGCCATCTCTCTCTCTCTCATACCCTTCATCTCCTTTATACACTTTCACTCCCTTTGTCTTCTTTGCTCTCGCTCACTCTTTATATATAAATTTCCCTTTTTCTTGCTCTATCTCTTTCACTTCATCATTTCTGCACTGTTTCACTTTAAATATACCTTTTGCTGTCTCTGTGTCCTCCATGTCTTCTTCTCTATTTGTCCTTTCCTCTCAAACTTTGCCACTCCCTATATTTCTGTTGCTTTCTGACTCTTCATATTATCTCACCTTTTTTCAGCCATCTCTCTCTTATTACCCATCATCTCCTTTACACCTTTCACTCCCTTTATTTCATTTAACTCACTCTTTCTTTTTATATATATCACTATCTTATACCTGCTATATCTTGTTTTTTTTGTCTCTCTCTCTCTGCTTTAATTCCTTTTATGTATCTTCTCTCAGCCTCTTTCATACACACACACACACACACACACACACACACACACACACACACACACACACACACACACACACACACACACACACACACACTCTTAATTTCCTTTATCTCCTCTTTTGCTAGTTATCACTCCATTTATCTTCTTTACTGTCTCTTTTCTACTCGCTTTAACTCCATTGCTCCTTCTCACTCCCTTTCTTTCACTCTTTCACCCACATGTGTTGTCTCTTATTCCTTTCATCTCTATTGCTATCTCTCTCTCATATGCACACAAACACACACATATACACAGTTTCTCTTTTTTGCCTTCTCTGCCTTTCTTTATCTTTTTGCCTAATCTACCTCTGTTTACTTCTCTCATTCTCTATTCCTCCCCTTAAATCTTATGCTCTCTCTCATTCTATTTCTCCCTCCCTTTACTCACTATACCCATCTCTTCTCTCTCTCGCTCCTGCTCCATCTCTATCTCTCTTGTTCTTTCACATTCTTTGCTCCCTCTCTCTTCCTGTATTAATATCATTCTCTTTCATTCCCTTTCATCTTTACTGCTTTCTCCCATTGTTACTTTCTCTCTCTTGCTTTTTCTCCCTTTTATCTTTTGCTGTCAAACTGCCTCTATTTTTCTTGATGTCTCTCTTTCACTTCAATTCTCCTGCACCCTTTCACTGTAAATATATCTTTTGCTCTCTCTACCTGTCCTTTATGTCTTTTTGTCTACCTGTCCCTTGCTCTTAAACTTTGCCACTCCCTTTATTTCTGTTACTCTCTGACACTTCATATTATCTCACTTGCTCCCTGCCATTTCTCTGTTACACCCTTCATCTCCTTTATACACATTCACTCCCTTATCTCCTTTACTCTCACTCAGTCTTTTTATATCTATTACTATCAGACACATCTTATATCATGTTTGCTCTCTCTCTTACTAATTTAATTCTTTTACTATCTCTTTCTTTCTTTCTTTCTTTATCTCTCTCTCATATACCTACACATTCCTGATTTCCTTATATCCTCTCTTTCTAACGTTCACTCCATTTATTTTCCTTATTGGCTCCTTCTGACTCCCTTTATCTCTATGCTCCTTCTCACTCTCTTTCTTTGCTCTTTCACTCTCAT
Organism: Deroplatys truncata; assembly: GCA_030765065.1. Taxonomy (NCBI): domain Eukaryota; kingdom Metazoa; phylum Arthropoda; class Insecta; order Mantodea; family Mantidae; genus Deroplatys; species Deroplatys truncata. The sequence continues at coordinate 137,697,527 of CM060984.1, read as the reverse complement.
CTGTTTTGCTGTCTCTTACTCCTTTTATCTCTGTTGCTCTCTATCTCTCTCTTATACACATACACACACATAGTTTCTCTTTTTTGCCTTCTCTCCCCTTCTTTATATGTTTGCCTACTCTACTTTTCTTTATTTCTCTCATTCTCTTTCCCTCTTCTTAAATCTTCTGCTCTCTCTCATTCCATTTCTCCTGTTATTTCTACCCCCCGTTTATTTCACTCACCTTCCCCATCTCTCTCTCTTCTATTCTCTTTACATCTTTTGTTCTTTCTCATTCTTTGCTCCCTCTCACTTCCTGTATTAATATTGTTCTCTTTCATTCCCTTTCATCTTTACTGCTCTCTCCCATTTACATGTTTAAGTCCCTCTTCCAATTATTCTTTCGCTCTTTTTCTCTCTTATTCCCTTGTTCCTTGTTGTACTCCCCTTATAATGTTAACTATCTCACTTCCTCTATTTTTCTTGTTCTCTCTCTTTCAATTCAACCCTTCTGCAATCTTTTAAATAATCTCTTCTGCACTCTTTCACTTTAAATGTACCTTATGCTCTCTCTCTCTCTGTTATTTATATCTTTTTTTATATCTTTCCCTTCCTCTCAAACTTTGCCACTCCCTTTAGTTTTGTTGCTCTCTAACATTTCATATTATCTCACTTGCTCTCTGTGATTTCTCTTCCTCATACCCTTCATCTCCTTTATACACTTTCACTCCCTTTATCTCCTTTGTTCTCACTTTTTATATCTATTACTACCTTATGCATCCTATACCTTATTTACTCTCTGTCTCTCTCCCTCATACACACACTTCTGACTTACTTATCTCTTCTTTTGCTAGCTCTCACTCCATTTATATTGATTATTGTCTCTTTCTTACTCTCTTTATCTCTGCTCCTTCTCACTCTCTTTCTTTGCTCTTTCATCCTCATATGTTTTGTTGTCTCTTACTCCTTTTAACTTTGCTGCTCTCTATCTCACTCCCTCTCTCTCTCTCCCTCTCTCTCTCTCTCACACACACACACACAATTTCTCTCTTTTGCCTTCCCTGCCTTTGTTTATCTTTTTACCTACTCTACTTTTATTTCTCTCATTCTGTTTCCCTGTGCCCTGTTCTTCTGCTCTTTTTCTCTCATTCTATTTCTTCTGCTATTTCTACCTCCTTTTATTTCCCTCACCATCTCCATCTCTCTCATCCCTCTGTATCTCTTTTGTTCTTTCTTATTCATTAATCTCTCTCACTTCCTGCATTAATATTGATCTCTTTCATTCTATTTCTTTTTACTGCTCTCTCCCATTCTTACTTTCTCTCCTTCTCTTACTCCCTTTCTCTCTCACTCTTTATATATTTTGCTGTGTCACTGCCTCTATTTTTCTTAGTCTCTCTCTTTCACTTTGTCTCTTCTGCACTATTCCACTTTATGTGTACCTTTTACTTTCTCTCTCTCTGTCTTTTATGGCCTTTTCTCTATCTGTCCCTTCCTCTCAAACTTTGCCACTCCAACCCTCACTGTTTATATTTCCTCACTTCTTTTACCTCTGTTGCTCTCTGACACTTCCTGTCATCTCATTTCTCTGTCATCTCTTTCTGTCTCACACCCTTCAACTCTTTGTACTTTCACTTACTTTATCTCCTTTACTCTCTCTCATTACATTTCTCTGTTTATTCTCTCTCTCTCTTTGTATCTATTACTATCTTATACCTCCTACATTATTGCTCGCTCCTACTCTCTCTGTCTCTCACCACATACACACACAAACAAACTACCTTTATTTCCCTTGAACTGCTTTCCTCACTATAACTCTTCTATTGTCTCACTCCTTTTATCTCTGTTGCCCTCTATCTGCCTGTCCCCATCTGCCTCTCTCTCTCTCTCTCTCTCTCTCCCTCTCTCTTTCTGTCTCACTGGTCTTATTTTTCTTGCTCTGTCTTTTGCCCTGTATCTCTTTTGCTGTCTTTCACTCCCTTTTGTCTGTTTCTCTCTCACTCATTTTATCTCCATTGTGCTCTCACTTTCTCTCTCATTCCCCATTTCTCTTGCTCCCTCTGCCTTCCTTTATTTCGTTTGCTTTCTGAGCTCTAATTATGCTTTAATAGGAGTGTGTGTGCAATACTGAGACAATTTCATATAACATTAAATTAAAACTGAATTCATTTATATTTATTTGAAGTTAATTTTTATTGCTTTTTTTATATGTTTGGAAAATTCTTAAGCTATTTTACTGTCTTTCCCTTTATCTGCTATTTTTTTCCATTCCCTTTCTCTCCTTTGCTCTCTCCCTCTCATTAACCCTTACAGCGCTCTCTTCCTCCAATATAACATTTATTTTCCTCCTTTGTCACTATATTTATCTGCTCTACTGCCTCTCACTTCCTCTATCTATGCCTCTTACTCCCTTTATCTCAGTTGCTCACTATCTTACCCTTCTCTTGCTCAGTCTTCCTTTATTTTGTTTGCTGACTTTCATTTCTTTCTATTGCTATCACTATTTTTGTCCTTATTTCTCTCTCTCTCTCACCCCATTTATGTCATTCATTTTCACTCATCACTTCTATCTCCATTGTTATCTCTCTTTCTCATTTTATCTGTGTTTCTATAATTTCCTTTATCTCTTTTGCTCTTCCACTCCCAATATCTGGTTTGCTATCTCTCGCTCCCTTTATTTATTTTGTTTTCTATCTTGCTCTCTTACTTAATTTATCTTTGTTGCTCCCTCTCATTCACTTTATCTCTTCAGCTTTCCCTCCACTCTATCTATCCTCCTTACTCTTCCTTACTCTCTTTTTCTGTTTTGCTTTCTTCCCCTCTATGTTTATCTCATTGCATTCAATCCACTTACTCACATTGCTTCTCTTCATAGCTATCTCTCATTCCCTTTATATTTGTTGCCTTCTCTCATTTCCTTCATCTCTTTTGCTGCTTGTCTCATTCCTTTTATTTCTCTCTTTTACTCCCTCTCACACTCCCTTTATCCTCTCTCACTCCGTTTATGTCTCATGCTCTACTTATCTCCATTGATCTCTCATTCACTTTACCTCTGTTACTCTCTCTCACTTGCTTTAGCTCTGTTATGCTCTCTCCCACCTGCTTTATCTCTGTTGCTCTCTATCATTCCCCTCTTTTGCTCTTTCTCCCACTCTCATTCTGTGTTTTGCTGTCTTTTAATCCCTTTCTTTCTTTTCTTCTCTCTCTCACTCACTTTATCTCTGTTGCTTTCTCATTCCTTTTATACCTATTGATCCTTCTGATTCCCATTATCTCTTCTACTCCCTCTCTCTCGTTATTTATGTATCTTCCCTTTACCTTATATTCCTTTATTTCTATTGTTCTTTCTCTCACTCCATTTTTCTCTGTTACTCATTATTATTACATTATCTCTTTTGCCTATTCTCTCACTCCTTTTATATTCTTTACCTTATCTCATTCCCCTTGTTTCTGTTGCTCTTTCTATCTCCAGTTATCTAATTTGCTCTCACTCTCTCTCATACTCTTTATCTGCTTTGCTCTTTGTCTCACTCCCTTTATCTCTGTTTTTTCTCCACCTACCTTTATCTCTTTTCCTCACTCTCTTATCTTTTTTTTCTCACTCACTTTCTCTCTTTTCTCCCCCACTCCTTTGATCTTTGTTTGACTTTCTCTCTCACCTGTTTTATTTCTCTTGCTCTCTTTCTAACTTGTTTGCCATTTCTCACTCCCTTTATCCATTACTTTCTCTTATTTCCTTTATATCTTTTATTCTCTCTCACTATCATTATATCTCCTGCTCTCACTCCAACTATTTCTCTGGTTTTCTCTTTTCCTATCTATCTGTCCTGCAGTCTCTCTCTCTCTCTCTCTCTCTCTCTTTCTTTGTTTCTTTATCTCTGTTGCTCCTTCTGACCTCCTCTTTTGCTGTCTCACTCTACTTCTGTTTTAATCTCCTTACTCTCAAGTATGTTGCTTTCTCTGACTTCCTTTATGTCTTCTTCTATTATTCTCTGCATTTCTCTTCTTTAGTGTCTCTCTCTCTCTCGCTCCCTTTATCTCTGTTGCTCCTCACTGCATGTTATGCTTTGCTCTCTCACTCAGCTTATCATTTTCCTTTTTCTCATTCTCTATATGCCTTTTTCTCTCTTATTGCCTTTATTTTGCTTTTTTTTAATCAACTTTCTTACACCTCTTTGCTCCCTCACTAGTCCTCCTCTGTGGTGTAGTGGTTACCATGCTAGGCCTCTAGTTCCCAAGGTCTAACCCAGTGGAGGGCGAAGGATTTTTTGGGGCATAAAAATTCTTAGTATGGCTTCCTTAGGAATGGAAGTAAAGCTGGTGGTCCCATGTCATAGATTTATGGCACATAAAAGAACCTCAAGCCTGATAAAGAGGCCTCTGAGCAATATTATGATCTTTCACGCCCAAAATAGAATGGGATGCTAAGGACCACAGCAGTTAAAGAGTGTCCATAAATAAAACTCAATTTATTTGCTCCCTCACTCCCATTATCTGTGTTGCTCTCTCTCTCTCACACTCTCTTCTCTCTTCCTCTCTCTCTCTCTATCTCTATCTCTTTGGTTGTCTTGCAATCCATTTATTTTTGTTGCTCCTCCTCTCCCATTATCCCTCTTGCTCTCTCTCTTTCTCTCTCTCACATCCATTTTGCTGTTTATTACATATTTTATGTCTGTTTTCTAAGTTTTTTTAATCTCTGTTCCTCTCTCTTTTTAACTCCCATTATATTGCTTTCTCCCTTTACAACATTTGCTGTATTTCACTCTCTTTATGTCTTTTGCTGTCTGTTTGTCCCTTTATTGCTTTATTTAGCTTTAGCTTTTTTATTTTTCACTACACCTTTTTTCTCTCTCATTTCCTTGATCTCTGTTTTTCTGTGTCTAACTCCCAGCATCTCTCTTATTTGCTCTCTCTCTCCCCTTCCTCCTTTTATTACATTTGCTGTCTTTCACTCTCTTTATCTGTTTTGCTGTCTGCTTCTCCCTTTATCTATTGCTTTCTTTCACTTCTTTTATCTATTCTATTTTCCACTACACCTTATATCTATTACACACACACACACACACACACTCTCTCTCTCTCTCTGACTTACTCCATTAATTCTCTTGCTCTCTGTTTCTTGCTCTTTCTCACGCATTTACCTTTGCTCTTACTTCCTTCTTTTATCTCTTTTGCTCTGTGCCACACATCTTATGTCTCTTTCTCTCTCCCTCTCTCTCTCTCTCTCATTCCCTTTACCTCACTGGCTCCCTATTTTTCTCTTTATTTATCTTTTAACCTAACTTTATCTCTTGTGCTCCTTTTGTATCTTGTTCTCTCCCCTTCACTTTATTGCTTTTGATTTGTCTCCCTTTTATCTTTTGTTTTTTCTCTCCCCCTCTTCTTCTCAGCCATGTTAACTCTCTTATCTCTCTTTCTAAGTTGCACTAATTTATCATGTGTTGCCTCACTCTCTTTACTTTCTTTGCTCTCTCACTTGCTCTATCCTTTATACTTTTTGTTCTTTCCCCTCCACTACATCCCATTTTTTCTTTTCTTTGCTTTATCTCTTCTTTTTTTCTGTCTCTTATATGCTTTTTCTCCCCTCTATATCGCTTTCTGTTTATCCCTTTCTGTCACTCTCTCTCACTCCCTTTGTCATGTATTTTTGTATCCTCATTTATGTTATTCTCCTTGACTGTGTCTCACTAGCTACCTCTTGCTCCCTTTATCACTCTTTCTTTCTCTCCTTATTTTATTTCTACTACACCCTCTTCCTCTCTTTATGTCTTTGCTCTCATAATCCCTACCCTACTTATGCTCACTCTTTTTTGTTTTCTTGCTTTTTCACTTCCTTAAAATCTCTCACTATCTCTATTATATTCCCTTTATCTTCCTTGCTATCCTTCTCTTCATTTCTTTGGTCTTTTTCACCCCCTGCACTTGCTTCCTCCATTTTGCCATTTTCCCTCTTTCTTTCTTCCCTGTATAACTTTCCACCTCTCTGTTAATATTTATCTTATTTTCTCTTTCTCCCTCTATATTTTTTCCCTCTCTCTCTCTCTCTCTCTCTCTCTCTCTTTTTCTGTTATTCTCTTACCCCTCTCTTTATTTTTTATCTTATTTCTGCATCTCTTTCTGATTTGCTCTCACCCTATTTTTGTCTCTCTTTCTCCCTCTCCCTGTCTTTGCCTTTCCCTCTCTTTTACCATCATTCCATTTTTCTTTCTAACTTTTCTCTTTTGCTCTCTCTACGTCTCTACTTTTGCATGTTCTCTATCTTTCTCTTTCAATTTCTCTTTTATTTCTCATTCACCTTTTATTTTTTTCTCTCTGCCTTTCACAGTTCATAACATTAACGTATAAATATATTAACTTATACTTCTTTTCCTTCTACTGCATGCTTTTATTATTGTCTGCACATCACAAGGAAGGTAGTTTTCACTTCATGTTTCGTATATCTCCTTTGTTTCTTCATACATAAAACCCCTAAGTCAGTAGTTCCTTATTAGTTTTCCTTTTCTCTGCCTTCACCTGCCTATCTTGCTGTCCCTATGTCTTCTTCTCCCTTCATCTTTACATTGTACTCTCTTCCAGATACTATTTTCCATGTACTTCTTTTACCTTTATTATTACTACTCTGTATTAAACATAATACAGGTACTCTTTTTAAGGCTTTATTACAGTCTTTGTACATTACTTTTGTAAGGGATTTTAAACTTACAGGTTTCTCAAAGTATTTGATTTTTGTGCATGAAAGTGCTATGTTAGTATTGTTTTATTGTGTTTCCTTCTCTCTCTCCCTCTCTCATTCTCCTTCTCCATCTCTCCTTTATTTTCTTTTTCTCACTCGTCTCCCTCTTTTCGGAATCCTTCCATTATTACTATACTTCCTCATCTTATTTTTACTTCTTTTTACTGCATGCCTTTTTGCTTTCTTTTAAATAAGAAATTTGTAATCTTTTTCACTTAGCTAGTACTTGTACATTTTTCTTGATTTCTTATTTTTCTTTCTTTTTAGTAGTGTTTAATGCTCCTTCTCGCTACATTTGCCACCACAGGTGGTGGACACTGATACATGAAACAAACATTGGGAAAGGAAATTTGGGAAGGAAGCATTCAGTCCTAGGTTTAGGGTACCTCCCAGACCTTTATGAGTTATGGGAACTGAGGAGAAAACCTTACTTAGGGAGGACGCCCCTGGCGCTCACGAGTCTGTGTCTTAACAGCCTCAGCTACCCGTATTGGTTTTATGTCTTCATGTAAGACACTTCTGTATAAGTACAATCTTATTATTTTTCCTTTAATTCCCTCTTCCTCTCTGTCTCTCTTTCCTTATCACTAATTTAACTCTCTTTCCACTATCTCTTATTCCTTATCTACCCGTCTGTTCACTTCTCTGTCTTTGCTTCTTTTATTAATCTTAGAATAAAGCATTATGCATTTATATGCACACTTTTATTGTTTTTAATGTACTTGTATGCTTTATGACTGTCTATGTGTTGCAGAGTCTAACCCTTTTAATTCTTTATCTGTGTTTCTCATGCACATAATTGCTATATGATATCTTGTAAGTCTTCTTTTAGCATGCTCTCTCTCCTACCTATTTCTCTCCCTCTCTCTCTTCCATTGTCTATTTCACTCTCCTTTCCTCTTCCTCTTCTCTCTCATACTTTCAATTGCTTATTCAGCTTCTTTCTCTCCATCCCTAGTCTCTCTTTTATTATCTGTCTTTCTATCTATCACTCATATTTTTATCTCTCCCCTCTCTTTCTTTACCTCTCTTTTGTTCCCACTCTGATTCCCCCTTTATTTTGCCCTGTATCTCCACATAAATTTATGTAATGACATTTTATAAAAGTTTTCCCATAGTCTTCTTATATTCTTATTTTATATACCTTTCTTCTTCTGCCATCTATGGATTGCCTAACTTAAATTTTTCTTTACTTTTCTATTTTTCCATACATTCTTCTTTCTGCACATCTGGATTCCTCATTCATACTGTATTATCTAACAGTTTTGTTTTTCCTGTTTGTATTCTCACATTCATCAAATTATTATGACTTCTGTTTTTGTTTTGTATAATCCTACACTATTTCCTTCCTTTTTAGTGCATTACTAAACATTTCTCTGCCTTAATTTTTTTCTTTTTATCTTCATACTGTGAACTATCGATCGGCTTTATTTTCTAAAATATTTCATTTATTAATAGTTAATAATAATAATAATAATAATAATAAACTGTTTTATTCCACTCTTTCAATTATAAATATTTTCTTTCCTTTATATCACTCAATAAATTAAGCTCTTTCTTTCCTAAAGTCTTACTTGTGCTTTACCTCTGTTCTTTTTTTTATTATGAATTTAATATATTAGGCTCTTATATGTGTTTGTGTGTGTATTTTCTTTTGGGGGGATTTTCTTATGTTTATGTACGATTCTTTACTCTCACTATTTTATGCATTAATTCTTTATTTGTCTTCTCTTTTTCAACTGTATTAAATTCTCCCCTTCACTCCAAGCTCATCTTGCTTCTTTTCAATATTCTTAATTTACATCCAAAAATACATTAACATAGTTCTACCTTTGTTTCTATATGTTGCAGTTGTTGCATGCGTTCTTTCTTTGCTCAGTTTCTTTTCTTTGTGTAATTTTAAATGCACTAATCTATGCATGACTTACTTTTAATTCTATAAGTCCTAAATTCCTTTCTTCTTTACCCATCTCTGCTTACTGATTTTATAGTGTTATACATTTGACAGGTTGAATGGAAGAGGGTGTTATGCCAGATTTTTATATCTCATTTTTATTCTTTATCAGGAATGAAGTTATAATATGGCACACTGTTTTATACACAGTAGATGATTTGTGTATATGTATAGCCATTGAGTAGGAAATATTGCATTGATGAAGTTATGTTGTATTAACTTTGAGTTCTACAATGGAAAAAAATGCTACAATAATTTGATGATACCTTCAGAGAGCATAACACATTCATCTATTCCACCCTTCAAATGTACTCCTTCATTACTCTTCATATCTACATTAATCGGATATATTTTTTTTCTTTCCTTATGGTTCCCTTAGTTGTATCATTTGTGCAAAAACTACACTCCTTTTTTCCTGTTACCTCTACTCCCTCATTTATTATTCTGTGCATCAATTAGTTCTTCTTTCTCTTTATTTTTACACCACAATTTTATGTATTCATTTTCTAATTCTCTCCTTGATGTCTCTTTATGTACAAACTTATTATATTCTTTCCCTTTTTTATCACTTCCATCTCATTTGTTTTCTAAATATAAATTTATATATTTCATCCAGTAATCCTTTCTTCAATTGTACTCAAGAACAAAACTTAACAAGCAAAGCACCTGCCTGCTGTGCGAAGGGTACCAGGTTCGATTCCCGACTGGGGGCTGGGGTGGGAATTTTTCTCTAGCCAAGATTATTCCCTATCCTCCCCAGAGTCTGGAAGTATTAATTAGAGTGTGAATGATTAAACCCCAAAAAGTGCAAGGAACCCAACAACAAGAGAACAACATGCAGTAAGTTCCAAAGGAAAGACTGCTGATAGGACCAATGTAGTTAAAGGCAGGGTATAAATGGAACTGAAAAAAAATTAACAAAGTGTTTGTGTTATCCCTGTAATTATAACTATTTATCTGATATTTCTCTACACATTCTATAACTGTTACAGAAATATTGGTAATTTTTCTATGACCTTTATCTGCCTCCATCTGTAAAAATATGTTTTTGTTATGCACTCTAATTTCTTTCATTTATTTCTTGTTTACCCTTCTCTGTTTTAGACTTTCTTACTTTACAACCATTTAGAAACGGACAAATTTGTGGTAAATGATAGCTCAGTTGGTAGAGCACTTGCTTGCTGTGTGGGGAATCCCAGGTTCAATTCCCGGCTGGGGGTGGGAATTTTTCTTTAGTCAAGATTATTCCCTATGCTTCCCAGAGCTCGGAAATATGAATGAGAGTGTGATTGCATGATTTATTTAATGTATAAAATCCAAAGAAAAATCAGAAATCCAATGAAAAAATATATTCCAAAGGTAAAAGGTGACTGATATGAACATTGCAGTTAAAGGCAGGGTATAAATGCAGAATGAGGAACAACAAAGTTACTTTTATCTCACTGCCATATATATTTCTTATTGTTGTGTATTGAATTATTAACATTTTATTTCTTTTCTCCTTTTTTTGAATTTCTTCAATATTTACATTTTTATGCATGCTTCTCAGATTTATTCCTTTCTTTTTCCATCTCCCTATGGATGAAATTTTCCTTAACTTATTCATATATTTAAATAGGCCATTGTTTCCATTCTTTTCTAGCATTAATATTATCACCTATAAAGAAAATAGCGTTTCCTTTCTGTATTCTCTCTACTTTATGCATAGGCTTCTGATATTTCTCCTTGTCTTTTTGTTCTTTCTCTCTACTTCTTCTCACATGCATTAATTTACTATGGTTTCCTCCTCTTCTGATTCTTCCCTTTGTCTATATAACATGATTTTTCTCACATGCATGGTTTTATGAATTTACTTCTTAATGAATCCAATTATTTCTCTTTTGCCTTTCTTTTGGATCAAAATTTACAGTAGTTTTTTGTAATATTTTCATTTTTTTTTTTTCACTTTCATCCTCCCATGGTTTCTATATTCCTCTCTTTACATGTTAAATTTGGCATTACATTGGATATTAAGGAACTGAAAACTTACATTTTGGCACCTAAATAGGTATCAAAAGTATTAAAAGTAGTTTGGGAAATCTGCATTAAATATCTGAAAATTGCAGGTATAAAAGAAACATGTTTTATTGTAATTCATCCAGAATTAGCAAAGCACATTATATGAAATACAAAACATAACAGATTGAAAGACTTCATTGCTGGTTTGGGTAAATTACAGTTTGAAACAAACATCTACCAAACATTATGATTTGTGAAGTAATGACAAAAGAAGCATACCCTTTTCTTGATAAAAAAACAATGTCAATTATCTTCATAATTGGCATTATAATAGATCATTAACACTTACTTGTGATTGAAACATAAAATTTGTAGCACTTTTTGCATAGAATTTGCAGGCAGGGCACATTAATTCTTGTAGTGCCATTTATAGAGAAAGAGAGAAAATCTACTTCTTACTGCTAATATATGTGTAGAGCTGCTGTGGTGAATTTAAATTCTGCATTGTGCGAACTGCACTACTGCACTTCAACAGAATGAATTGTGGTCAATCTGCAGTTCCATCAAACAACTCAGTTGAATACAGAATGAAGATATCACCACCACATCAACCATTGTCTGTGCTCAATGCTAACATAAATATTGTTGACAAATACTTAAAAAAAAAAATGATGAGTTACACATTTGTGTTAAGAGAATATTTTATCAGTGCATATTTTATATGCTTATTTTATTTAACAAAGGCTCAGAATTAAATTTAAATAAAGATGTTAAAGGCACAAGTTTTATATAAAGAAGGCATCCAACACAATAAACTCAACTAAACTGATGTTTATGGTGAAACAGACAAATGGAAAATTTGTCAGGTAAATTAGTTTTTCAATGATTTGCACACAAACATTAAAAGCCTTTAAATACGTAGACTTAAATAAAACAGGCATCATAACTTAATTTTTTCAGACTTGTACAGAAGCATTTAGGGTCTTTAAATGTGTAGATTTAAATAAAACAGGTATTTTAACACACATCAGATATTTATTGAATACATGCACATTTTTATGTTCTTCTCATTATTTATTTCTTATATTTATGCTTTCTCTTTCTTATTTCTCTCCTTTCTATTAGTCTCTATTTACACATATTTTCTTCATTTGTTTATAAATATCAGTAATTTTACCTTTGTTTCCCTTTTTCTTTCACTCAATTAGTATGGTATGAATATTTTGCAAATTTGCCTTTCCTTATCTTACTCTATCCACATTTGTGAATGAATTTGCTACATGTTTTGTAGCTTTTCATTTTTTTAAATGTTTTTGAGCCTATATTTTTACTTTCTCTTCTACTTACATATAGAACGTAGAGGAAGTATTGCACTCCATCCAAAAATTAAATATGGAGATTTCATTGGAAATACAAGTTTTATGTCCCCTGAAGAAAAAGAAGCATTTTTATATAAAGATCTGTGTGGTGTGTGTGTGTGTGTGTGTGTGTGTGTGTGTGTGTGTGTGTGTGTGTGTGTGTGTGTGTGTGTGTATCCTTATATCTGTGAACAGCGTAACTCAAAAATGAAAAGTTGGTTAAATACTAAACTTAAATATTTAAGTTCAGCATCTTCAGCAACACAAAGACTTCCAAGAAAATCCCCCACCTCAAAATATCCTTTACATGGAAAATATTCTGTTATTTTCTCAAAAATGGCTTTAGTTAAAATACCATAAGTTTAAAATATTTGCATTACAAACAAAACGTACATCTTGAATTTTCTGCTAATAGCCTGTTAAATCCTCTTCATTCTGAATGACTTTTGTATAATAATAAACTGTAAGTGAGAGATGAAATCTTATTATATTGTATAGAGCTGTTAAAGTACACAATTAATGTCAAATAAACCTTTGACCCAGATATTATTTGTTATTGGTTTGAATTTTAAAATACTTATTTCTTTTTTTTTAAGATGTAGGTTGCTATTCATTTTTTCTTGTGATCACGCAGAGCATGACATTTCAAAGCCATCATATAGCTACTTGCTTTTTAAAAATCTGCCTATTGCTTTATCCTATTGTATCCTTCTTATACTTACAACAAAATGTGTAATGGAAGTTTATCTTGATTAACAAGAGGTAGATGGAAGCATAAGCTTTGGAAGTCTGTAGAAGAGGGCATAGAGAAAGCCATGTGAATGCAACCCATCAGTTTTTATTTTACTTCTTTCTTAACATGTTCTTATTTATTACCATTTAAACTTCCTATCTTTCAATTATATTATTAGAAGTTTGATAAATGTGGGGTAGGTTTCGTTACTTATAGTAAACCATTTGAGTCAACTTTTCCTAATACTACTGCTCCCCCAACCTGTCTTTTAATCAGGACGTATTTTGAAAATACTTCTTCCCATCCTCAGCTGATTGCTGACTGAGGCAATATTTTCTTCTCTTTTCCTTTCTTTCCTTTTTTATGTGCATTTTTGCCTAATATTTAGTCTCTTATATATCATTCTAGAATTTATTTTTTCTAAAATCTCTCTTTATTTTTCTATGTCTTGAGATGTAACTTTTGTACATCTATTACTTATGTACCAAACAGCGCTAGACTCCTGCAATTTATTCATGCTTCCTGCCTTAACATCTACAAAATATTGTGTATTTCCCATTCATTTATATGTCTATTTGTGCCCTACCCTTATTTAGGCTGTTCTAATATCCATTCATCTCTTTTTCCTTTCTGATTTCTTTTTTATTTTATGCAGTTGGATTATGAGTACTTCCTTCATTTTTGCAAAAAAGCCTACAAGCTTATCTTTGTTATCCTTTCTTTCTAAATCAATACCCTAAGTTTTCTATGAAGAACTTCTCACATTCCGTCTTTCTATGCTTTCTATAAAACAGCTCTCTTTTACTACTGTTTAAATGTTTTTTCTCTTCTTTTTATAGCTTTATTTTTTCTTGTACATTTTCATTTTACATTTTGTCCTTTAGGCATTAATGTACAATACTTTAAATGATTTATTCCTTTAACCACACCTTACAATATTATCCTGTATATCATCTTGTTCTTTTATTTCCTTTCTCTTGTTTGGTCTACCAAACAACATTTATTCTTGTTTCCTGCCTTAAAATCATAAAAACATATTTGCCTATATTCCCTTTATAATGTTTTATTTATTTGTATAGCACCTTTTTAACACATCATACTTTTGTGCTCTCTTTACATTCCTCTTATCTGTATTGATTTGCTAAAGCTTTCTCTCCCCCTTCTCATGTGCCTTCTCTTCATCCCTCTACATTCAACTTATCTCTAATGAAGTACTTGTTACATGTTGATAACGTTTCCCCACTTGTTAAAAATGTTAAGGCTTGAAGTCTCTGTCTTTCTTTTCTTCTGGTGTTAATTTGAAACACCTTTACTTGTACTTAATTGCATGTGTTTTTTGTAATAACTTCTTCCTTCCTTTGTTCCTCTCTATGAGAATGAATTTTTCTCTTTTCTTTATACCTGTGAGCTTATTGTTGCCCTTGTCCTTTTCCACAATAATCAGTTATTTGTGAATGACTTCCTACATTCTTTTTCTTTATGTTCCTTTCAATAACTCTTTTGTGTACAAATCTGTTACACTCCTTATGATATCTTCCTTTTATTCATATTCTTGAGCATGGCTTCTTTTATATCATCCTTAGTATGTCCTTGTGCAGCATTATTTGTTTCCCTCACTTCTTTTTTATATATAATTTTCCATTTTATTTCCTTTATACACATTTCTGTAGTGTTAATTTTTATATTTTTCTCCGTTTTATCCATATCTCTGTGCATGACTTCTTCATATTCTCTTATTTCTTTACTTTTACTTAATTTTAGACATTCATCTAAGCATGGTTTTGCTTTCCTGTTTTATTCCTTTCTTGCTGAATCAACATTTTCCTAGTCACTTTTTCTTTTATAGCCATCCTTCTTTCCTTATTCATTTAAGGAGATAATCTATAATTTTTATTTTCTGTTCCTTTTTAATCACCCTAATCTTATGATTTGTTTTCTTTCTTTCTTTCTCTCTTTCTTTCTCTCTCTCTTTCTCTCTCTCTTTCTTTCTCTCTCTCTCTCTCTTTCTTTCTGTCTCTCTCTCTCTTTTTTCTTTTCTTTCTTTCTTTCTTGCTCTATTTTTTTGATAAGTAAATGCTCCTTTCACCTGTTTATGCATGCTTGCACAATGAAATTCTTATTATCATCTATCTTGTTTATGCTTAATATGTTATTTCTTCTTTCGGCTCTGTCACTTTACCTTTCAGTGTTTATCTATGCCTTGTTCCATTATTATACTTTAGATATATTATTATTCTGTTGGTTTATGTGTATCTTCTTTTCTTGAGCGTTTCCTGTTTTATATAACTTTTAATTAGTGAAGGTGAGTGTAAAAAAGTGTGACTCAATCTACATCATGATGAATACTTCACTGTTAATAATGCTTCTGTTTTTAATCTTTAATCTTCTTTTCTATTATAGTTTAGCTCTTTCTATTTTATTCTTCATACTCAGGAAAATTATTATAATTATTCATGAGAACCACAAGTGTACTGACTAATCATATTAGTTCTACTTATGTTCTTTCTTATTTAATGATTTTCTTTGTGTTATACCTGCTCTTTTTTAACTCCTTTATTTCTACATGCACAAAGGTTTTTTTTCTTTCCATTATACCATTTTTTTTCTTATTAGCATCTATATGCATGCCTATTTTTAACAATCTATTAATCTATAACTTGCCTTATTTTTTATTTCACTTTCTCCCTATATTCCTCTGTGTATAGAAACCTAGGAAACATTTTTATACATTTCTGTGTTTTTCAAATGATGTTGTATGTGTTCTATTCTTTCATACTTATGCATGATTGTGTACTGCATTTGTATATAATTTCTTTACTAATTCCTGTGCATGCTTTCATTCTGTCTTAAACATAAATACTCTATTCCGTTCTTTTGTTCCTGTTTTCTGCATTTCCACTTTTGTTGTGTTTTTACTACCCAGTGCTTCTTCTAGTCCTCCTTATTAAATTTTCTCTGTATAGTAAATTTATTTTATATTATTTTGTTCCTTTCTGGCTATCCATCACTTCTTTTTACATAATATTGGTTTTCAAAGTCTTTTTCACAATCTAATTTGCTTTAGAGACGTGCTTATGCATACATTTACTTGATATTTTCCTTTCATCTTTTCCTTATGAACAATTTGTTATACTTACTTTCATAACACTTACCAAATTTGTCTCTTTATGCATTGTTTGGTTTATCCATGCTTTAGCACTAGAAAACCTGATTTTTCTTAAATACTTACTAGAACACCTGAAGGGGGTCAGCTTGACCCCTAAGCATTAAAATACAGTGTTTGAATATTATAATCACTTTACTCTAAGCGAGCTATCATCAAGAACATTCATTAGTTCTGCAAGTATCTTATATTTTTGTAAGGGGCGCATATTATCATAACTTTTCAACTGACAAGTTTTTACTTCTTTTCAATAGAACTTCTACTTACAACTGAATTGAAGGAGGAATGGAATATCTGGTGAAAGAGCATTTTTGCTATGATTTGTAAACACAAGCATAGTTGTACAAGCATTGTTATCATTTGTAACTGTTGACATAAATTCACTTGTCACTGATTTTATATGAAATGCATTTACCTTGTCAGGTATGACAAAGCATAGTTTAGCATAATGCCCCTGTGTTTAAGGTAAATGACATAATAACTCACAATTAAATGTCAGGAAATAATTCATTTTTTGTGAGTATGGTAAGCACATAAAATGAATAAACACCACAAGAGGAAATTGTGTGGAATTAGTTTCTTCTACCAAGAGTAGAGATTAGATTCTACGTGCTTAGGGGTTGAACTGACCTCTCCCAGTGTTCTAGTACTCACATTTATTCTGATTTATCTAGCATTCTGTAATATACTCTCTTGGTTTATTCTTATATATTACCCATGAGCTACTTCTGGTTTTATTCCAAATTAATAATTAAGATTACAATTTTCTGTGATATATGGCTAGCATTTTGGCTTCTAAACACAGAGTGCTGGGTTTTTTCATACCTGGGGCAGGAGGATTTTTTTAATTATAATAATTCCTTACCTTCCACAGAGTCTAGAAAGTATAAAGAGAATCATTCCTTAACTTTTGCAAGTCTGGAAAGTATGAATGTGAGAGTATTTCAAAATTAGTAAATGTTATAAATCTAATGTTAAAACCCAAAGTAAGTGTGTGAAAAATACTTAGCATTTGTTTCAATATGACCAGAGTTGTTAAAGACTTCTATACAAATGAAATAATTAAAAAAAGAAAATAATGTAGGTTCATTTTTTTTACTGTGTCTTGTGTTATCACCTCTTAATGGATAATATAATGATATAATCCTCTTCTATAATTTATTTAATATAGCATGCACTGCACTATGCATTATCTCTTATATTTTACAATACCTAATATATTATTCTTTACCTTGTTGTACTTCTAATGCTGTTTTTCTTTCTTTCCAATGCTGTATTCCTATTTTCACTACTTTTCAAATGTCCAGCATCCTTTTATACATGCTTTTTTTTTAAAACTCAAGCATGAATTAACATTTCTCCCCCCCTCTCTCTCTCTCTCTCTCTCTCTCTCCCTCCCTCTTTCTCTCTGTCCTTCTTTCCTTCTTTCTTTCTTTCTTTCTTTCTTTTCTTCTTTTACTTTTATGTCTTTTATTTGTTGCTTAATAAGAGAGTGATGAATTATGTACCTTTTATATTTACACTTCTATTCTTGATCCATCCATAAACACTTTCTTTCTTTCTAATAATTATTGACTTTAATATGTCTTCTGTTTTCATTAACCATGATTGTTTTAAAGCTGTATGCACTTACTTCTGCCTACCCCCCGTATCAGTCTTGCAGTTTCAAATCTTTCAGCATCATCTAAAAGTTTTCTTTTCCTCCCTTTATTCACATTTTGCTGATAATATTTTCTTATTTCTTTCATTCTTTATTTTTTAATTTATCCATCCAGTGGTTCTGCTCTTTTCCTTAATTAATGCTACATTAATGCTTATTAAATGTTATTTTCTTGATATTTCTTTCTCTTTTGTTAATTTTCATGCATGAACTTATTATTTCTCCTTCTTTTATTTTCTGGATACATTCTTTTTGCATTCATTAGTTATAACAGCCTTTACATCTTTCTTAATCAAAACTTTCTGCCTTCAATTTCTAATTATTTTCAAGTTACCTGAGTATTATTCTTATTCTTATTTATGCATGATATTCTGTGCTTTCTTTTTTTATTTTAATCCTTTTGAGTTAACTTTTTGATTTCTTTTATTTAATTTAGTTTAAGTTTAGCTATAGGAACTTTCTGGGAGCTCACGCAATAATCACTAAAACTTATGGACTTAAGATTTTATCATTCCTTTATGGATTCTTCTCTGAATACAAACTTGTCATGCTTCTTTAATAGACTTCTCTTTGAGTTGCCTGCCACCTATTTTGGTTTATTTCTTTTACCATTTCCTGAGCTTTCTTTCTATATCCTTCAGTATACATGTTTATAATTTTTCTTTTTAATTTAAAGCTCTACATTCATCTCCTTAGACATTATATAACTACAGTTGCTCCTCTTCTTTATTTTCTCTGTGTTTATTTCTGATTTGAAGTGTTGATTTTTTTTTATTCCTTCAAAAGATTGCCGTTTTTATAATTTTCATTTTATATTGTTCCTTTTTCAATCTCTCTGCCTCTTATGAACCTATTAGCCATGATTTACTGAAACCTCCTTGCTTTTTTATTCCTTTATATACGTTCGTTATACTGTTACTTTAATTTCCTAAATATATCTGTCAATCTCATGTTTTTAACCATACAATTATGCACAGGGCTTGAGACCCCATTCTTTTTTAAATGCCTGGAAACCTCCCACAACATTTTAGTTATAGTGACATGGATTATTTCCAATAAATAAATAAACAAACAAATAAATAATGATGATAACAACAACAATAACAACAATAATAACAACAACAACAACAACAACAACAATAATAATAATAATAATAATAATAATAATAATAATAATAATAATAATAATAATAATAATAATAATAAATTAAATTAAATTAAATTAAGGATTCCCATTTAGGAAACTACAATTAATATAGCATAATTTCATTGACATGCATTGTTATTGTCAAATTTACTTTGAAAGATATATATTTTTACTGTAAATGGTTAGCATCAACTCAACCCATCCCCAAGCAGTGGCTGCTTTTATTATATGGGCAGGTCAGATATTTACACCAAGTAGTCAGCGCAAGTAGTCAAATAATTATTTTCTGTCATACGACATAGTTGAGAGTCCAACTAACACATACAGAAAACTTCTTCTTCTTCTTTTTCTTCTTCTGTGGACTACAGTCCTTGTAGTAGGACCTTGGCCTCCTGTAGCTCCTCAACAATATGGTTTTTTTCCAGAGATGAGGTTGTCAGCCTCATGCTTCAACCCCCAACCTGGAGGACCAGGTCTCCCTATTTATAATCCCAGGAGACAGGGTGGTCTAGTTATATCCCCCAGCACTGGGTAGTTGAGGAACTTCAGGGTCACCATTCCCCATACCCACCGAGGTTGGCCCCTGAGGGGGGCAGAATACTACTAGTGTGTGTCATTATTTGATTTTACCATGGGTTTTTAGTCACTAGTCAATATTATAAGTAGTTAATATGCAATAAGAAAGTCAAACCAAGTGATCAATTAGGAACATGGGAAATATAGCTGAAACATACACCAGTAATGTAAGTACCTTTACATGCAACAAAGCAGATACCCCTTCTGCAACAGCTACAAACAGTGATGATGGGACTAAAGCAAAATTATAAATAGTGCTATTTATTTCCCTAATTACTGGGGATAGGATCAGCAGCTAAATAAAATAAAACATTGTGAATTGTTGACAGTAAAGAAGGGTTAGATTGTATGATTTATAAATCTATGAAATACAGTACAGGATATTTCAGTGTAGTATAGTGCTGTTTCAGTGTGATTAAACACTGGTTATGTCTATATATTATAACTAACCTCTTATATTCCTCAATAAATTTATATATACTGTTAAATAATTTTAATTCTTTTTCTTATGTTAATTTTCATAAGTATTATAAGCTTTCCTTTCTGTAAGTGTGAGCTGTGTATTGTCTCCTCCCTCTCTCTCTCTCTCTCTCTCTCTCTCTCTCTTTCTCTCTCTCTCTCAATCTCTCCTTCTCCCCCTGCCCTCTCTCCCTCTGTTTCTCTGACATACTCTGATGCTTTTTTCTGCATTCTTTTTTGTGTAGTAAAGCATTACAGACTTTTAATTTGTTTATTTCATTCTTATATATGCTTTCTTGATCTCTACCTTCCATTATACTCAATATGGCAAACTTCAAAGTTTATCACCAAAATGTATCGGCTCATTTGCTAGGGAAAATGATGAAAATTTGAAAAATTTTATTCACTGACAGTGATTGAATTAGTTTTTTATATTCCTGCAGCCCAGTGGGATAGAAGTTAAGTCTTTTGGCAAAAATTGAAAAATCACTTTTCAAGCCCAATAAATGCATACATTTTGAAAACAAACTAATTGCTCTTACAATCTACAAAAGAAATTAACAATGGGACACATTTTTTTAAATTAGAAATTAATAGCTATAGTGTAGATTTGAGAACTTGTATTTTCGTCTTCAAAATGCTATAGTAAGGTTTTCATACAAAATAATAAAATGAAGCAAATGCTTCAAGGATTTAGGCATCCTGGTATGAGGTTAATCAAGAAAATGTAAGTAATACTAAAGATTTAAAATGTAATAGTTTTGCCATTTTAATATAAAACTTGTTATATTTTTCCCCATATATTTAATTCCTTTTGTGTGACTAGAAGGATATTTTTACTGTAAAGAGAAAGCTTAGGAAACCTTAAAATTTTTCAACAGAAAAGGATTGTCTAAGCATGTCTACCTAGACAAGGATGATTTTATTTTACTGCATATATAATGCAGCTCACATACAACCTTGACAAATCTTTCCTAATCAGTGTAAACGCATGTTGAGCTCCATCTTTGTCATCATATGCTTTATTCTTGCAGAAGGGAAGCTCTCATCACTCAAATGACTAAACATTCAACCATATTTATCAAAAGCAAATTAAGAGTTGGTGCATCCTTTGGTTTATCTTCTCTCTCTCTCTCTCTCTCTCTTTCTTTCTTTTTTTCTTTCTTTCTGGAAGTGTCAGGAATTGCGCTCTAGTTAGAGCAAAAAACTTTGTGCTTTCATCCTGCCTACAGCAAAATGATATTAACATATGGAAGTGCAAACCTCATAGGGAATTATATGAAATTGTGTGCAAAAATTTGCAGTGGGAACAAAGGCACCAAAAATTACCTTAATTACATAATTCACTTCTTTAAATACATATTAAATTTATTTAGTAAGGAAGGCACACAAGTATTGTTAAGGGAATGTCTTCAATTTCCGGTCACATTTTTCAAAGGCTGTATAGTGCAAATGTTTAAAGGATGTTTTAGAAAAAATTAATAAGGTTGCACGAGAACTTTTCAATCTCTCACCCTTTACACCCAATAGAGAGTATAAAGGGTCTAATTCACAATACTCATCAAGGACAATCAAAGGTAAGCTTTTAATCTAGCAGTGAGACAAGCAAGACTAATACAGTAGAAAATATTGTGCTAATGAACAATGATTCTGTAAGTTAATATAAGTATTGCACTTCAATTTGGAATGTTCTCTCACTCTGAAATTGAATTTTCAAAGATTGAAAGTTACCTCAATTTAAAAATCATAAACACTCTTGAGGAATTAAGTAATCTCTATCAATCATTTTGCAGCTGATTCTAATTTGTGTCTACAATTTTTTTCTCATGTCTAAAAGTTTGCATTCCTGTTTAAGCATATTATTTTGAATATATAAAGATGAGATGGAATTTTAAAACACTAAACATCATCAAGTAAAAAAGTACCTGAACATGGTTTCATGACAGTCTCCATCATCATGAAAACAGGTTCGGTACTTTTTTACTTAATGATGTTTATTGTTTTAAAATTCCAACTCAATTGTTTTAAATTATCAATACATCGCTGTTTCTAATACTTCTATTGAAATGTAGTATTATTTTGAGTATTAAAAATAGAATTAATTTTGTCTATTCTAGCACCTTGTGTAAGAGTTGTTACTCACCTAACATTAATATGGATGTGCTATACTGCATGAAATGTATTTATAAATGCTGCTGAACTATAATACAAACAAAACATAAATGACTATACATCCATTGGATCTTTTTGCTCCATTGTGCAATGACAGAAAGCCTTGTTTATAATGTTGTTAAAATGTTTAATTTCATAGATTTCCACTTGCATCTATGTTTCTTTAAAAATGTTTAACTACTTCATCAGATGAAACTAATTGTAAATGCCAAAGTCATTTTTCCTCTTCTTCTTTCTTCCTTCACTGTTCCTGTATTTAGTACAAATTTATTACATAGGTATTACATAGGATATATATATATATATATATATATATATATATATATATATATGTTTCTCCACTTTTTTTTGCATAATCTTTGCTTTATGAATTATTTCCTTCTTTTATTCTTCCTCTATAGATGTCTATAGGCATGATACTTATTCATTTCTTTTTGTGCATCTTTCTTCCTCTCCTTTTTACATGTACGTATTTGTATCATCATCTTTCTTGCATTATTTTCATACTCTTAGATTTTTAAGCACTTTTGCTTAGTTTACCTGTCCCTTCCTTCTTTAGTTGGTATTTATATGTATAATTTTGGTAGTTTCTGCCTTTTCAGATTATTTCTTACTCTAAATGTCTTATACTTAATCAGGCATACATTTTTACATTCTTTACTCTGCTGGTCTTACTTACTATATTTCTTCTTTGCATAAATTTCCCTTTTTCTAAGAAATATAGTTGTACTTCAATTATCCTCTTTATGCGTGATTTCATTATATACTCTAGCCCTCTTTCTTGTTTTCCTTAATTGTTAATACATTAATATATAATGTTTATTTTATTTCTTGATCTTTTAATGCGTTACTTCATTATATCCACTATTTATCTGGTCCTAGATTCATGGCACGTAAAAGAACCTCAAGCCTGATAAGGGGGCCCCTGAGTAAGCTTTCCAGTCTTTCATGCCCAATGTAGAATGGGATGCTAAGAACCACAGCAGTTAAAGAGCATCCATAAATAAAACTTAATTTATTTATTTATTTTGTTATCTTTTCCTTCATATTCTACTCGTATTATTCTACTCCCTGCTTTTACTTTTACACAATGCTACTCTCTTCGTCTGGTCTACATAATTTCTTTTCTAAATATACTCATTATGTTTATACCTTAATAAGTAACTTTTTGTAATTCTTCTTTCCTATGCCTTTTCTCATCTATCTGTATTCTGCACAAAATATTCTTAAGGTATACTTTGCTTTAATTTAAACTTCTTTCTCTTTTTTCCTTGCATGGGCATGCTGTTTTTTTGTATCTTATAGCCTTATTACAGTTTTCTTTATCTATTCTTTTGCATTTTCTTCTCCTCGTTGTAAACATTTGGTATTGACACTTAGTGACATATTCCTTACTTGATGAATGTGGCTTGCTGTTCTGTCCTCAAAACATGTATTACTTACTTTCTTGCTGTTTGCCTGAGAGGCTTTCTTTCCTTGTTCGTTTACTTTTTATTCTTACATATTCCTTACTAATGTATATGTCTTGTTATCTTTTCCTGGAACTACTTTCTAGCATTTCTTTTACTGCTGGTTGTCTTCCCTTGTTCATTTACATTTTCATATTTTCATTGTTGTACACACTTACTTACCTTGCATACCTACTTTACTTTTTATTCTTACATATTCCTTACTAATGAATATGTCTTGTTATGCTTTCCCTAGATTACTTTCTAGCATTTCTTTCATTGCTAGCTGTCTTTTCTTGTTCATTTACATTTTTGTGTTTTCATTGTTGTATATACTTGCATTTGAATTCTAGTCACATATTCCTTACTTAAAAAATATATCTTCCTGTGCTGTCCTATGCATTAATTTCTAGTAATTCTTATTACAGGCTTTCTTTACTTATTATTTTGCATTTTTTTTGGCATTATTGTAACAATTTGTTTTTAAAACCTAGACAATTATGTTCTTCAATTAATGAATGTCACTTGCACTTCTGTACTCAATTAGTTTCTCATAGTTCTTGTAAGTAGAGTTCCTTTTCACATTCCCTACTACTAACCTGTAGTAAGTAGGGTAAGTATTGTATTCTACCCAAAAATTTGATACCGAGATTCCAATGGAGGTACACATTTTAGGACTCCCTGAGTCCAAAAAAGCCATTTTTAGGAAAACATTCATGTGTTTGTGTATGTCTCAGTAAACAGCATAACTCAAAACCAAAAAGCTGGTTAGACACCAAACTTGATATTTAAGTTTAACAACTTTCAAGGGTGCAATTCAAAGATATTGAAGAAAATCTCACACCCCAAACCACCATTTACATGGAAAACTTTTAATTGTTTTTTTTTCTCAAAAGCAGCTCAATGATTTTGATTAAAGTACTATTTGTTTAAAATATTTTGCATGACTAATAAAATGTATATCTTGAATTTCTGGAAATAGCCTGTGAAGTCCTCTTCATTCTGAATGGCATTTGTATAACTAATAAACCATAAGAGATAGTGTAAAACTTACTACACAAAAAATTTAGATTTTGTTAAAGCGCACAATTTATGTGAAACAAGTTTTTTTGAGACATTAAACATTTCCAAGATATTCCTTACTATTGGTTTGAATTTTCAAGTACTTATACACTTTTTCTACTGCTAATTCATTTTTCATTGTTTTTGGTCATGGCCATACTAAGAGAACAGAATTTTTAAGCCATCACATAGGACCCTCTTTAAAAGATTTGACTATTGCTTAAGCCTACAGTATTCCCCTTGCACCTATGATGAAATGTGTAATAAAAGCATTTCTGTAAATGTTTATCACATAACTTGAAGCAAGTAGAAGAGTAAGCCTTTTAAGAATAGTTTGTACAATAGTGTATTGAGAAAGTCATATGAATGTAACCTGTAAGGTTTTTCCTTATTTGTTTACATTTTTATTCTCAATGTTTTAGAAATTCACTTTGAAACCTAGTCATATACATATTGTATAAATGCATGAGTTTTTTGCAGTTTATCTTACCACAGGCTCTCTTTCCTTATTCTTTGGCATTCTTGTTCTCATTATTGTACAAATCTTCTAACAAAACCTAGTCATGTACTCCTTATTTAAAGTGTCTTGCTTCACTGTCTTCAGCATTACTTTCTTGCAATTCTTTTTATTATAGGCTTTCTTTACTTACTCTTTTGCATTTTTATTCACACTGTTGTATTCATTTAATACTGATATCAATTATGTATATTTAATGAATGTGTTTTGCTATCCTCTTGCTGTATTTAAATGCATTACTTTCTTGAAGTTATTTTTAATATTCCTCATCATTCTTTATGTATTCATTTATGATTCTGGTAAAATACTTTCCTTTCTATTTTTCTCACTGCTGTTCCATGAACATTGCCATTATGTTCCTTCATTCTTTATCAACCCCTTCAAATTTTACGTTATTATGTTTCTTACCATAATTATACATACTTTCTAAAGACTTTCTTCAGAGATAAATCAAATTGTCACATCCTTTGTAGTTCTAGTTTGAACTTACAATATTTCCATTTATTTTTAATTCTCTCAGATGCCACTATTGTGTTCTTTTATTGGATTTTATTTTTTTCTGAACCAAAATTCATGGCTGTGAAATATTTATATATGCATAATCTCAGGACAATGGATTTAAGTGACTTTAAATATGATAGCTTTATGTTAATATATTTGATAGTATCTAAAAGAACTCCTGTTGGAAAAAGTTCTGGTGCGCTATTGATGTTGATATGGTCCTGGCATTTGCTAATATTAAACATTATTAAGCAAACTTAACAATAATATCACCACCATCACCATCTCTTTGAGTACATCATATTTTTTCCATTACTATACTCTACTAGAGTTTCTAGACACTTAACTGCAAGGATAATATGGCAATTCTTTCAATTATCTTCATATCTGAAACTCAGTTGCAATTTTGTTTAGCCTTTTCTTATTTATTTTCCATGAACTTTCAATTCCATCATATCTCAAAGGCTATTTGTAAATGTGGAGATTGCAGGTCCTGCAGACACTGTACTGTGAGACAATTGTGTGCCTAACCTCTATTCATATTGTACATTACTTTGAATATTTTTCTTCGTTTCTCATAGAAACACCCCTATCACTTCTCTCCATTCCAGTTTTTATTTTCCTGTGTTATATATTTCAGTATACCTAATATTATGTCCTCTTGTTCAACAATTTCTGTTTTATTATTCTCTTCTCTCTGTATACCTTATATGTACTTTTCTTCTAATAGGTATCCTCTTGAAAATAGATCTATTTATTTGTGATGAAAATAAAAACTTTCTCTTAAAATAAAAATGAATACAATAAAAGCAATAATGAACATTTTTGCATTTTTTATTTTATGAGAAAGTATAATTCTAATCGTCCAGTTCTATTTTCATACAAAAAAATAGAACTCTTATCTCCCCATAACCTTTTGCCTTATGCATTCCTAAACAAGAATTTATTGCATTATAAGTACTCAAAAACCATTAGTAAAAATACAATGGTAGGTTTTAAAACTGAATTCTTGCAAATTAGTTGAATTTATTCATTCTTGGAATCAATTCAATGATAATGGATGTTTCATACTTTTTTTCTTAATGAGCTGAAGGCTGGTAACAATTAGTTTTCTCTGTGAAAAAATAATGATTTTAATGCTACAAGTATACTTTCTCAGTACTGCAGGATAATGTTATGGCAGAACGCAAATATTTATTTTTAACCGTTTATGAGAAATGAATACAACAATAAGAACTACTGCATGAGAGAGCACACCTGTATAATGTACATAAGAGCAAAGGTTCATAATAGTAATCAGAAATAAAAATGTATTTTGTTAATATCCATAAATAAGCCAAAGATAATTC
This sequence comes from Deroplatys truncata, assembly GCA_030765065.1. Classification (NCBI taxonomy): domain Eukaryota; kingdom Metazoa; phylum Arthropoda; class Insecta; order Mantodea; family Mantidae; genus Deroplatys; species Deroplatys truncata. The sequence continues at coordinate 137,670,718 of CM060984.1, read as the reverse complement.
AACAGATCTGCAAACTGACTATTGCTTTAAATGATGAATACTTACTCTATTAAAAACGGAAGTGAAGAAGTTATATTTACAAGAATATGTGGCTCACATTTCAGGCATTGCAGATTGGAGTTATAATTATTTTGCTTGCTAAAATCAATATCTACAAATAAGAAATATAATATAGGTATAATAACATATTCATTTTGAAATAACACATAAAATTTGTTTTGAATAATTCCACTCTCTTCAAGAATAAACAAATGACTCTCAGCTTGGACTCAGTTGGAGCTTATTGGCAATGTGCAGAAGGTCATTTAAAATTCTATGCACTTCATCTTTACTATAAAGCAATAATTGTGCCAACTTTAGGTAATGCTGAGCTTTTGAGATTTAATGTCATAATTGAACGGAGTAAATGCATATTTGTTAATAAAAGTGTAAGTGAATGAATTAAATTTTGTGTAAATAACTCCGCATGTATATGCATCGTATGTTTGTTGGTAACAGACTAATGTATCCATCAAAATGCGAAAATTTGATGCGAGATCTGTGGTATAACAAATGTAGTACCTATATAACAAATTTCCAACAAGTCTGGTCTTCAACAAGTAGTTCATGCATATAAATTCATTGTTATGAGTTAAGAAGCTATATGCACATGGAGGAAGTTATACATGTAAACAAGTGAATTACAAAAATGCAATGTAAAACGGTAGTGCAATTTGGATAACTCTTATCAAGTTGCTTTTGAAATGTGACTATTTATTTCATTACAAAGTGTATGATATAGAGTAGTCAGATATGCTTTACTATATGGGGCAAAGTGTTTTTCTTATGGGCAAGCTCCCTGCTCATTTGCAGGAGGAGGGAGTGTATCTGAACTTATACATATCTGGTGTCACAGTCATATTTAAGCTGTTTCCAAGTGTGTGAGTTTTCTTCTTAGTTCTATAGTACACAAAGTGTATTATAGATTATGAGTGCACAATGTATATTTATGTATGATTCATGTGTGTTAATGACACATTATTGTTGAATGTCATAATATCAAGATGGACAACCCCAAGATAGCCAGAATATATGGTCTCCCCAAAATCCACAAGCCCAGTAACAACATGAGGTCATATAAACACTCCCTCTTATTGCCTTGCCTGCTGGCTGCTTCGCCAATTTCAAGCATTGCCACAATTCAAAAGCCACAGCATCAAAAAATTCCCTTGAGCTGGTGGAAACACTGCAGTCGATCAAATTGGATCCCCAGGACATACTCGTCTCATTTGACGTCAATAATCTATTTCCAAGCATTTCCATAGTCAAGCTGGTTGTCTTTCTGAGAAAATGGTTACTCTCCACCAACAGTGTGAAGAATATCTACCTCACCAGATCTGCCAACCATTTATTTTTTTGTTTTTGAAGGGAATTTCTACCAAAAGGCAAAAGATTTGGCTATGGGAAGCCCCCATCTCCTTTCCTGGCAAGTTTATTTATGACCAACTCGAAACACACATCACCAAAGCATTCCCCTAAATGTTCAAGGTTTGGTACAGATACATTGATGACATATTTGTAATAATAAAACACAAACACATAGAGGACACCCTCGAGCTTTTAAACTTACAGGATCCATCCATCCAATTCACAATAGAGATAGCTACCAACAACTCCATAGCTTTCCTGGACCTCAAATTAATGAAGATTTCGGACAAGATAGAATTCAGAATACATAGAAAACCCACACACACAGATAATTATATCAAAGCACATAGTTACAACCCCAAAGCTCACAAATAAACCAGCATTCAACAGAATGAGTCATAGATTAATCAACATATCCCTCAACAAAACTGAATACTACAAATATTATCAACACATTGTCAAATCTGCAGTAGAGAATGGATTCAGCCAGGAAAGGGTATACAGAAAAATACATAAATTCAAAAGACAAAAATGCATCAAGCAGGTCACCACACTTTCTAACGCAGCAGAAAAGATCAACTTCAGAAAATTCACATACCACCCAGGTCTCTTTCACAAATTTCAGAAAATATTCAAGAATCACAACATCACCCTGGCACCTTACAACAAATTTAGCATCAGGAATCTCATTAAAGCAAGAAAATATGATTCCATACCTCAGGACAAAAAGTCATGAATCTACCGGATCCAATATCAGAAAAACAAAAAGGAACATAGGCACCCGCTTCAAGGAACACCGGCATTGCATAAAGTTCAAACAGATCATCAAATCAGCAGTTGCTTTTCACTTCTGGACTCAAAACCATGAAATAGACACCAATATCCAGTTGCTGAAATCAGCCCAAAAACCCAAAGAGCTTGAAATATGGGAGAAGATTTACATAACGAAGTTTGAAAACCTTATCATGAACTTTGATTTGCTAGAAGCAGACAACCCTCTATTTAGTTTCATCCATAGCTCACCAGAAGATACCCTAGGTTTTCAACATGACTCGAGAGTTGTTCCGACAGTCAACAGGCAGCTGATGATGTGAGCTCATGCTCACGATACATGTTCTGCAAAATAAATAGGTGAGTGAAGCTAGTAAGTGTGTTTAGGTTGACTCTCCACTTTCATCAAGTGTATTTTAGTGCAAATTATGTTTAATTCGTTTTCATGACAGGCCTGATAATGATCATAGATGTCTCATCTGGACAGTTCTCAATAATTCTTTTCTCTCTGCTTTTGCAATGATCCAATGATACATCACAGTTTCTATTCATTTAATAGTTTTTCTACAGATTATTTGGATTTTTGTTAATTCAGATTACCTACAGTCCCATCTCATCCAGATAAAGAAGATTCTTGTATACTTATGTGAATACTATAGTAACCCCTTTTTTGGAGAATTAACTGGTAGGGAGCACAATTATATATTTTTACCACAGGACTCTTCCATTACAAGACAGGGTTGCTAGTAGGGATTTGTGGACCCCCTTGGTCTTTCAATTTATCTGCCGGTGATTATCATCTTTGAGGTAAATTAAAAAATACAGTGTACAAAATGAACTCACACACCACACAAGAGCTGAAGCACAATATCCATAGGAAATTGCCAGATTGCTCAAAGTGCTACAGCAAGTGATAAACCATTTCCTAAAGAGTTGTCTAAAATGTGTTGAGAATGAAGGCGGGTACTTTGAACACATCCTTATATATTTTGGCAAGTAATGGACTTAATATTGTTTGTGTTACTGTTGTAGTTTACATCCCTGCTATTGATCTCAACCTGCAAGCGACTAATGAGTATGCACTTGACCATTGAAAAAATGCTACAAACTGCAGAATAAAGCATTCTGACTGCTCAGATTTTGCAAAATGAAATTTAGACATAAGATTTTCATTCCTGCCAGTTCTTTTCTTTTATTTATTGGTTCAAATTGTTTATGATTACACACAGAAGCTATACAATGTGAACTTTTTGCTCAATTCTGATTACTTAAGATTTTAAAACATGTCTAATATTTATGACAGATTTTAGACTTTTTAGCCATGTCAGTTTTGCTAATCATGACTTTTGCATTATTAAATATGCATATTCTTTCAATTATTTTCATAAGACATGCTTTAAAACAATGGAATGAGTAATTTAAAATTTAAAAAAAGGTACCAAAATGTATTTTTCTGTAGTGCATTGCTGTTGCACTGTCTAAGTAATAAAGTTTATGGAGGGTTAAAATAAAAAAGATGCCCTATAAATTTGAGTTTCAAGAAATAAAATAAATATAACAACTTTTCTGATGAAGTTAAAATAATATTCACCTAGGTAATAACATTTCTAGCATACAGAGAATACCTTCTTGGTGTTAGCCCTTTCATTGATGATGTCTTGTGCAGAAATCAATCAATGCAAATTACATTATCTAAAAGTGTTCTGCATATCTTGACTAGAACTTCAATTTTTCATTCTCTCTCTCTCTCTCTCTCTCTATGTTTTTTAATCTTGTGAACCCCCCCCCCCCCCCCGATTTTTTATATTATGTGCCCTGATATCTCTTTTCTGAACATATTTTTACAACACTAGGAAAGTTACAATCATGTCTAAGCATTAAACTGCTGATCAAATTATCTACAGTTAGAATCTTATCAATGAGCAAATTTTTCCATTTTGATTTGCTCTTCCAACAATCTGGATTTTGTATCTTTCCTCCTTTTCCTCTTTGAGTAAGTCATTTCTACATGCATGGCTCTTTAAATTTTATTGTCTATATTTCTTTGTTTTATAAACATAAACTCCTGACTTTATAGCTTTCACATGGACTATTTTATTTTCTTTCCACTTAGAATTCCAATTTATTTTGTTTTGGATGCTTTCCTAATTACAGATTTGCTGCAATTTAACTGCATGCATTTGGACTACATTACTTATTATTAGTACCTGTTGCATAGGAACCACAATAAATAAATAAATAAATATATATATTATTTTATTTACAAACTCAATTGTACTAGACACTTCTCTATGATGCACATCCTCTAGTCATGTACAACACGTACAATATTTTAATCTGTAACATTCATCTACTTTATAAGTCACGCCTCTTCCATTTCTATGATTTATTCTGCTCTGTGATACTCTTATGTTAACTTCTCTGTTATGTTACCTGATTCATTGTGTGTCATGAGTACACTTCATTTTAATGCTTCCATTATTTATATTTTCTGTGCTAGAAGATAGGAAGAATGATGTCATCATTGAAAAGTTGTCTGCATATCAACCACACAGTGGAGCTGGAGTTCAGTCATGATTTACCTGAAGAGGTACACAAATTCAGTTTCAGCTGCAAGAATGATCCCATTGCCCAGATGTATTACAGTAATCCTTATTAATAAGCTTTTACTAATAATACTGCTCTGTTCAATATGCTCTTTAATATGGCCTCTGGATATTTTCCCCATTTTATTATGCTGCAAAATTCAAAGTATTGGTTTTGTTTCTTTTTATCTTCAGATAAAATATTCTGTATACTCAAGCCTATATTGTGAAAATTATAATATTTTACAAGCCTGGTAAAGAAATGTATTGCTATGACTGAGTAGAAGGAATAACATCAATATTTCCAGCAACTTGGAAAATTATTGCCTCCACCCCACCTTTGAAACTAGTGAAAATCCACTCAAATCCTAGATTAACAAGAATTCTTAGATATGGACTTAAGGACTTTTCTTTGCTTCAAACAAATTTAACTCTCAACAGCCCCCATTCAGATTTCCGCTCTTTCTTAAACTTTAGTCTTTCTTTGAATTCAGCACTGTGTACCTAAGTTATGTATATATTTTTGGGCATATTTATAGTCATTTCAATCCACAGATTATACCACAACTTAGAGTGATTAAATCATAAACAGTGCACTTGAAATTAAACTATTTTATTAGAACAATGAATAAGTTATGATAGTGCAAAATGATAAATCTTCTTCTATAAATGAAAAACTATGTTGAAATAGCTCATATTTGCATTTTGCACTATTACTGTTGGCATTAAAATATATTTTATCTAAATTTTTGTTCACATTTCTTTCTTTGTCTCATAAATTGTTTCCTAGGTGTAGTGTTGTTCTGTTAATTATGTGCATGTTAAGACCATAGTAGCTTGAAGAGCTATTAACGAAATAATGCTGGCTTCAACATGCACCTCATTTATGCTGATTTACTGTGTATGAACATTTGTATCATTCTAATTTATTATAAGTATTCAAAGTAATAACTTCTTATTTTTCTAAGTATACATATTTTTGTCATATAGTATGTGCTTTTTTTATGTTCTTTTTCCTTTTCCTCAAGAAAGGGAAAATACAAGGAGTTGTTTCTGAGTAGTGAAAGAATATAAATGCTTTTAAACATGCACACATTCAATGAGATTACATAAGGCAGATAACATCAATAAGCAGTTTAATAAAAAACAACTCATATTGGTCCACATAGAACACTTTAGGTACTGAGCATTTGTTTTATGGCCTGGCCAGTCCCATGTATGCATGCTCTGTAAACTACACTAGGGGGCAGGGCCGCCCAAAAAAAGGTAGACAACCTGAACTCATGTTGGGGGGCCTGGGATTTTAGGGTGCTCAGGACTTTGGGAGGTTTGGAAGTCATAAATACATCACACTATCAAAACCTGAAGAAAAATGTGAGCTAATTGTGTGTGATGCAACACCTTTTCTATCAAAAACAGCAGAATATTTTGATAGTAAGATATTTTTTTTAGGCTAAACTGCTGTATTCAGCCCCCCCCCAAAAAAAATTGGAGAAGTGGAGATGAATGTAATGAAAATACTTAAATTAGAGGTTTAGGAGAAGATGTGAACACTTGCAAAGTCTGGAACCCCCCTCACACCCTTTTTAAGACACTTTGTAGAAAAGTGACTATGACATGTCTACAAGGGATTCCATATTGTTACTACTGCACATTCACAGAAAAAACTGCCAGCCCAAGTGGTATAAGTGTAATCTACGAGGACACGATATTTGATTCCGTTCATATGTACACACTAACCCAGGCATCATAACTTAGCCAAGGGGTAAATTTCAAAACCACAGGACCCTGTCATCCCATTCATATACACACCTAACCTAGACATTGTAGCCTAACCTCGGACTAATTTTCAAAACCACACAACCTGTCATTTTACTGCATGTTTTTCACTCAAATGTTGGCAGCTCTTCACTTCTGAAGTGCAGCAACAATGAAAGGCACAAAGTTCTTCCTACTGGTGGAAGAGCAAACTAATCAGAGGGGCTGGATAACAATTTTGTCAGTTTTTTATTGTGAAGAGGAAAATGGAAAATATATGAAGGATTCTTAAAGGGTTTTTCCCCCTCTCTATAAGAACACAGGCATGAAGATGGCAAATCCTATTATTTCAAGTATTACAAAATTGCTATACAGGATTGTAGAGGTCAGTGTTATGACAATGGTGCCAACTTATTTGATCACATCAAAGGAGTTAAAGCTAAGGAGATTGTTCCATTTGCAACTTACCTACCTTGTGCTCCTCATTCTCATAATCTCATAGGTGTCCTTGCTACCAAAGTTTTACAGAGTTTGTAACATTTTCATTGTGTCAAGTTTACAATTCTTTTTATGCCAGTCCTGGGAAATGGCATATTCTTATTCAGAGCACAGATAGGCCACTTCACAAACTTTTGGAAACTCAATGGAGTTCAAGAGCAAGTGCTGTGAAACTTTTAGCTGAAAGATTGCCACAGATAATATCAGCTCTTCATTGTGCCAAGACAGACAGAAACTTAACCAAATAAACTGTAGCAGAAGTATCAGGATTCATTGATTATTTCACTAAATTTAAGAATATAGTTCTCTCAATAATTTTGACAGATAACCTTGAAAATATCCATTTTGTGACTGTTATTTTACAAAGCCTGGATATAAACTTAATGCAGAAAAAGAAATATAAAAACATACTTGAAGAAGAAATGCAGAAACTGGATGTTTATTGGCCCACTTTCCTTGAAAATGCTATACAAATTGCAGCTGAACTACAAACTGGTGCAGAGTTTGAGTAGCATAAAAGGAAAAGAAAAGTGTTTTTCAATGAAGATGAAGTATAGTGTAGTATAGTAGAGAATGATGATGATGATGATGATGAACACTCCAAGAACAAAATTTTCAATGGCCCCACTGAAAATATCATATCCCAATTAAATGTTTGTTTTAAATAAGTTCAAGATTTGTGCCAAACCTTTGACCTGACTCTTGACATGACAAGAAAAATATCAGAAGAGGATTTGGATAGTTTGTTCATCAGTCCAGTCTCAGTTCATCATATCCTAAAGATCTGAGTAACAAACTGAAAGATGAACTAAAACACTTCCAGAATATCTTTAATGTGATAGTTGCTCCAAATGCTGCTCCAAATCTTATCAATAAGTCTGGAAACAGAGGATTTCCACTTGCTTTCTTGAATTCCACTTATAAAGTAAAGCCTCAGTCAGAATTTCCAGAACTGTGAATCACTTTAAGATTATGTTTTACTTTACTAGGTTTCTCATAAAGAACCATTTAAGATCCACTTTAAGAGAAGATAAACTGGACCATTTATCTATCTTGTTAGTAGTACAACAAGATAGCATCAGACTTAAACTTTTCAGATGTTATAAATAATTTTGTGACTGCCAAAATTAGAAAATTCAAGATGCCACAATGCTAACAACAATGAAGATAATACCACATCCAAGCCTATCTTTAAAATGTACCATGCAATAAATCTTCAGGATACTCACTTAAGACATTAGTATTTGACTTTAATACTAATAAATAATTCTTATTTAATAATTAACTTGTTATAATCAGGTATATATGCATTTTAAAAAAATACATGTTTAGGGATCCCAGACAGCACTGTATTTTTTTTTTTTTTTTGGTCTTTTGTTGGTTTATCCTGGGTTTCTGAAGAATTTTCCTGGATTTTGAACCAATTGAAACACTTTTTATAATAAACTTAGTTATCCTTTTATCTATAAGAAAAGCATGACTAGTTGTAACGGCATGAAATGAGGTGGAGTCAGACTGCTGTTCGACACAAGATAAATATAGTTATGGAAGTGTTCATCTACTTGAAAATTTCATGGCAACACAATGACAGGAACACCTCCACACTTATAGTAGTACTTCTGTCCAGAAGTTACATTTCAGTTCATATGATTGCAACATGAATGCATGGTATGAAGCAAAACAGAAACAAGTTTAATTCTAATTTCTAAATTGTGAATTGTACTGTTTTATTGTTAAAATTCTGAAGCAGAAATTTGTTTGTGATTCCTTGAAAGAACAATGACTATTTTTAAAGTAAGCCAGCAGTAACAGCAATGGTATGAAAGTTGAATGCAGTTTCTGTTATGCAGTGTTCAGCATCAGCCATGGAGGAAAATTTGATATAGTGGACCATAACTACAAAAACATAAAACTGTTGTGAATGTAAGAAGTTCTAGTCAACAATGAACTTCATTCTTTAAAAACCAAGAAGTATGTGAGGAAGAAACAAAGCTTGCTGCACAAGAAACAACCATGGTATTTCACAAAGTACAACATAACCATAGTTTTCAAGTCAATGGACTGCACATCACCAATCATGAAACATTTTGTAAACAAGAAATTCACTTCTGCACAAACAAATTGTAAAGCCATTATTGTAAAGTCTTGGCTCCTTTTGCAATGAAAAAAATTGATGGTTTGAAGAGAGCAAAGTTTTTTCATTTAGGAGTATGATTCTTTGAATAATATAGATACAAAAGTTTTGTTGATTATAGCACAGTACTTTACTCCTGAGAAGGAAAGTGAAATTGAAGCACTAGAGTTTGCTAACTTACTTGGGGAAACCTTTGATATTCTTGTTGACATTTTCAAAACTATCAAAAACCATGAACTTGCTTATAAAGGGTTGTCAGCAGACAGTATAAATATTACTCTTGGTTGGTTATGAAGAAAAGGAAAGAATAATATGTTTAAAAAACTCAAAAAAAAAGCTATATAGAGGCATAGTGGATGTTAGTTGTGCAGTCCACATAATTCACAATGGAATTCAAACAGCTGTAGTGTGTTGCCAATGGATATTAAAATGATTCTGGACACGATTTATCAGTATTTCCACCAGTTTACTGTGCGAGTGGAAAGCCTCATATCTTTGTCAGTTTGTAGAAACTGATTATAAAACTATTTTAGTGTTACACAAAATACAAAGGTAGTCTCTTGAATCTATGCTAAATTGTTTCATTGAAATATATGATAGACTGAAATCATATTTTTTATCACAAGAAAGGTGTCCAGGAATACTATATAATTTTTTCAATAACATGCAATCTTTCCTCTTCTTGCTTTTTTTGAAATCACAGATATCATTTTCACAATCTATTCAAAAATTAGAAAATGAAAAAAGAAATTGATCTTCTACTTATCAAACTTTCCTTGCACCAGACAAAAATGCTCCTGAACAGTGATATGAGAAATGAACTGAAGAAAATTTTCAGTGAAGGTTTGATTACAAAGGACACATTCAGATGTTAAGTATCTTACTTTTATAGTATAGCAATTCAGTATATTGAGGAATGGACCCATAAGTCATTCACAGTATTCATATTAATGTAACATCTTCCTCTGTGGTCTAGGGGCACCATACTACACTCTGGTTCCCAAGAGTTGCGGCTTCAAACCTGGTGGAGGGCGATGGATTTTTTCGGGCATGGCTTCAGAGGGGAAGTAAAGATGGTGGTCCCGTGTCATAGATTTATTGCATATAAAAGAACCTTGAGCCTGATAAAGAGGCCTCTGAGCAAAATATCTGGCCTTTCACACCCAATATAGAATGGGAGACTAAGAATTATAGTAGCTAAAGAGCATCCATAAATAAATAAAACAAATCAATGTAATGGGTTTCCTGCAGCTAACAGTTGGGAGAAAATAACAGAATCCACTAAAGAAGTGAGAATAAGATTACCAAATATAATTCTCAATAAAGAAAATTTCTTAATCAACTTATTTTTTTTAAATTTTATATGACAGAGGAGAAAATTGCTGAATGGAGTGCCACAAATAGTAAGATTGCGAATAGATGGGGAGAAATTTTTACACATTTCAAGAAAGAGAAAATAGCATACTGTGAAATAGAAACAATTTGTCAGCTTCTGCCTCACATTTCCTGGATCCGGTGCTTCCATAGAACGGATATTCTCCTTGATGAATTCACTTTGGACTGATGAAATTAACTGACTCCAATTGGACACAGTAAGGTCTGTTCTGTAGTAACATCATATTTCAAGGAGGTATCTTGCTCCAACTTGTACGAAATGGTATCGAAGGACAAAAAGCTTTTGGAAAAGATCCATTCTTCCCAAAAATATGATAGTGATCTATTCCATGCAGATTAATCAACTACCCACTAACCACCAGGAGGAGGAAATAGCAATGGAGTGAGCAGCAAACACTAGATATGGAGTTTAATAATGTTTAAGCAATGTTGGCAAGCTAACACCTGCATAGCCAAAACGATAAAGTATCTCATTCAGGCATCCCATTTTTTTTTGCTCCAGTATCTGGGACCCCTATGCTTGTATTACTACACTGCAGTCTACAGTACATCAATGCCCATTGGACTGGATGAAGTTTGCAGTTAAGGACCCACAATCATGCATGATTTTTCAGGGAGTCCATAATTATCTGAGCAGCCCTGCTGGGGGATTTTCATTCTAAAACTCCCATGTTACTTACTCATAAGTAATAAATAGTAATATGCACTACGAGTACTAACCTTGTTATAAGTGGTGTCCATCTGCAATCTGGACTGGGCCATAAAACAAATGCTTTGTATAAACATGCCAGTATTCAGAGTAAACGATAGTTCTTTTTGGCACTGTGTGAAGTTATATTCAGCATTTTTTGTTTAGGAATTTTTAGAAATAAAATATTATCTTTCTATGAACTTTTCCTGTAATTTACGCTTAGCTCTGGTATATGTGAACTATTTTGTAATATTTTTATTTCCATCTTCATCATGGAACTTTCAAGCCTTGTTTCTCTACATTACATTCCTTATTTTATTTTTAGTTTTGTATAATATCTGTCTTAATTCACTTCTATGACTGTGCACATGTTTAACTATATTTTGCTTAGCTCAGCTTTCATGTACATTTTTCAAATAATCCTTTTTAAACTGTTCTTCTCTACAGGCATTAACATCTTATAATCTAGTTGCATTCAACCTAACAGATTGCTGCTTACTTTGTTTTTCTTTTAATTCCCTGTATTTCAGCAGTAGTCTACTATAATTATAATATTTCCCAGTAATTGATCCAGCATCTATTTACATCATAGTATACTACTCTTAATTAAGAGTAAACTTTATGACCTACTAATATTTAAATTATGTAAACTACAAACTGTATGCTTTTATCAGAAGAAAGAAAAGAATGTTTAAGATAAAAAAAAATGAACTGAAATGAAATCTCACTTGCCTAAAAGAAAATGCTAAGGCTAGTAGCAAAGCCACAAAAATCCTTTCTAGATGTTAGGTGATATATTTTTTCAATTTTGACTTGTTGCACAATAGCTTCTTGTGAATTAGCAACAGTGTTGCCATTCTTCTATATGTTGTTACTTTATGATAACAAAAGTAATAACATTAATTAATATTTATACAATAGACACTGAAATGATTGTTTACAGAAACAACACAATGTATTTTCCTGATTGCTTAATAAAGTTCTGTGGGTCCTACAATATTGGGACAAAAAATGCAATCAGTTTGTGAACAGTGTTAGGTCCTCCAGCAGGTTTTGTTTATAATTCTACCCTCACTACAAATTAATACAGACTATAAATGAAGCCAGTTTAAAATAAGCGAGATATTTCATAAATAACACGTAATTTGGATACCTGTATAAAGCAAGAAGAGAATTGACTAAACCTTGCTTTGAAGAAGAGGAGGAGGAGGAGGAGAAGAAGGAGAAGAAGAAGAAGAAGAAGAAGAAGAAGAAGAAGAAGAAGAAGAAGAAGAAGAAGAAAGTGTGGTTAGTACAATAGTTCAAAGATAATAAACAAAAAGAAAGAGTGACACAAAACAAAGAGAAAGCTTCAGTAACTTCAGGGTCTATTCCAGCTTTCTTTGTCCTGATGATGCTGATGATGATGACGACGACTATGGTACTTAATGACTATCTCTCTATCACTTTGAAAACTTTGCTTGGATATGTGTAATATCCAGCTAGTATTTAAATATTTTACATCAGTATTTTTACCATGCTAGCCTCTAGTTCCTGAGGCCATGGGTTCAAATCCAGTGGAGGGTGATGGATTTTTTTCGGGCATAAAAATCCCTAGCATGGCTTCCTTTTGGAAGGGAAGTAAAGCTGGTGGTACCGTGTCATAGATTTACAGCACGTAAAAGAACCTCAAGCCTGATAAAGAGGCCTCTGAGCAAAATTTCCGGTCTTTCATGCCCAATATAGAATGGGATGCTAAGGACCATAGTAATTAAAGAGCGTCCATAAATAAAACTCAATTTAATTTAATTTCAGTATTTTTACCAGGAAAAATTATTTGCTATTTCATGTTTAATAAATGTGTACTGTGAGACAAACAATCATTTGGCAAACGAAAGCTTAGGATCTTTTTCAATGTAATTTATTTCCTTCTACTGTCAATATAATATAAGCACTTTGTACAAATTGAGCAAACTGTACCAGCTACTTAATCAGTCAATTAAAAATATTATTCAGCTTGATATAAATTCTGTTTAGCAGAATATAGGGTATCAAACAAACATGTTATTCAGGAAATGCACATTCAAAGAACACAAACTAAAGACCCTGAACCCTGAAGGAAATTTGGAGAGAAAGAGCACAGGAAGAACAGGTAATAAAGAAAGCAAAATACCATTTAAAGGAATGTGTTTCAATTTAGTTTTAAAAGAATCAATAAAGTGTCAAAAAGACCCCACCCAAAAAAAAGAAAAAATGCAATTTGAGAGTACTTTTATTAAAGACAATTATCTCATTATGGAGATACAACATATAATACATTAAAAACTTAATATTTGGAACAAATATATTGCATAACAAAACACCGGTTAGAAGATGAAGAGGAAGAAGAGTAAATTATTTTTGTTTAGTTATATGTATAGTCTCTTTCATGAACAAAGGTAGAAGATGACAGTTGCCATCACACAGTTGTGCTTTAAGAATATGAAGAACCAAGGCAGGGAAAGGGAATAATTGCAAGCACATGGAAGTTTAGCATGAACCATTCGACATAATCTTTTGTTGTCATTAATGCACAACATAATTACGTTTCTTACTTTATTTTTTTGGGCAGGATTCTCATTTAGAATCTAAACCCTGAAGGATAACTATGATGTGTCCACACAATTTAGTTGACTTATAGCTTGGAATTATCCAATTTCACTGTTAAACAGGAAGGAAGTTCAAACAAACATACTCTGAAACAGACTATCATTGATTGACTAGGAAGCACATGACTATGGTTAGATTGTTTGCTAGTGCACAACTGCCTTCATTCATGATAGACTCTAGTAATGTTTTAATGCCTTTAGAATCTCAATTGCTATAAACCATATAACATGTAATTGTATTAAATGCTTGTATTGAAGAAGTATAATGTGGCATTGAGTTCAAACATGATCTCACTCTGAACATGTGTTTCAATTTCACTAAATGAATGAAATATTTTATGCGTGTGTCTCAAACCTGATTAATATTAAAATATTTACTTCCTATTTATATAATTAATGTAATACATCATGTACATTCCTGTTGCTTATTTTTCACAGAAAAACAAATCATTTTATACATTTGCTCAATATAAAACAATTTGTGTAATTTCTGTATCCATCCTACCCAATGGCATAAAAACTATATTTTTGTATCAATTTATGCATTTATGAAAACACACTTGTAAGATTTTGTGATATGCAATACCTACTATATTTAACAGTAAAATGTTCTCTTTTTTCAATAAAATCTTCATGAAAATAAGGAAGGTTATGATTTTATATGCATTCTCCTTCATTTTCCCTCTAACTGCCTCTCTTCTTGTGAAAGGGATTTGCATTCCAAGCAATATTTGTGTTCAAAATTGACTCTGAAGGAAGTTGCTTTCCATGCATCTATTTATAGACTTACAAATCATTAACCCTAGAGCAGACACACTCTTTAATGTTACATGAGCAGGTATATTGTGTATTCTGTACACAGTGCAGATAAATGGCAATTTGTTGCCATTCCTTTAGCATTTATAACAATAATTCATATTACTTCATTCACAGATTTCAAGTAAATTACATTAATTTACATTACATCTAAACTTATCCTTAAAAGTAGTTTTATAAATGTTTTATAAATGCTAACTGGTTACAATGGATTAATTATTTGCAAGTTAGTCCTCTTTGACCTCGGATAAATGCATGCTGCATTTCTCACAGATGACAGCTGTTTGAGATTTTTACAAACAAATTTGTTACATGATGCAGGTAACACCTTATAGTTTTGGAGCTATTCTTTATCTTTTCACAAATTCCACATCTACCATCAGACAGTTATTGTTAATGGAATACTATTTTACATGGAAAAATATGGCATTTGGCCAAAAATACGATATGCATTTAGCAAGAATTTTATTTCCAGCTTAGCCATTTTGATCTAAGGAGTTTATCAACATTTTATGGATAATAAGTGCTTACTAGCAGCTAGCCTGTACAGCATTTCTACATATAATCAGTGCAAATAAATATATTACTAGAAATTTTAGGAGACATTCATATTCCATCAAAAATGTCAAGATCATTGCAAATCTAGTGTTAAATAGAGAAATTGCATGATACCCAAGATTTCATTCTTATGACACATGAATATGAAATCATGGTCTACCTCAAGTCCATCATTAAGTTTTATTTTATATGTTATATTTATCTCAAAGACCAACTGTGGGCATGAAAAGTTTTAGTCTTTGCTGATGATTTACTTTTATACTCAACTTCTAGTCTAAATGCATTGAACTATAAGGTTTAATGACTTTGAAGAAGGCATAAATAAAGTTTTATTACTAAAGGTTACAAGTAGTCACTTAAGTAACCATAAAGTTTATAACTATAAAATTTATAACGGTTTTTAAATTGCATAAACAAAATGTATCTGAAATCTAATAGTATAAGTATTAATCCAAACAAAAGCAATGTGATTATTTTTAAAACAGGAAGAAGTACAGCTAATGAACATTTAAAAGTTAATGAACACGAGAAAAAATGAACAGGTTCTAAATTTCTTGGGAATGCATTTGAATTTAAATTTATCTTGGAAGAATTATATTGTGATGTAATGGTCACTTTGTCTAAACCAACATCTTTGCCAGAGGTGAATGGGGATGTAGCACAGGGTTGACATCGAGAGGGGTAGCTGGAAGGGTTGTGAAAGGGTGACACTATTAAGCATGTAATTCTGCTTCCAAGAGAGACTTTAATCTTTCTAATAACTAATCTAAACTATAATCAAGAAGGACAGATATGATAAGATGCTTTATTGTCACAAAACACTTACATTTAGGTTTGCGCTAAAGCTACATAAACAGGTGACTCGTCAGATTGTAAATAAACAAGAAAAATACATTTGAACAGAAAGTTTGACTAAGGTTATAAGATAAATTTACCATCAAGTGGTTACAGAAATTCAGTTATAAGTGAGAATGCAATAGGTAACCCTTTTGTACTTAAGTCTTGATACATACCACTAATTACATAATTTACATAATGAATATAAGGATACATGTTATTATCACACATTTATTCAGCTATTGAGTAGTAGGCCTTATCTAACAGTAGGTTCTTCAAGAGCTGTCTGGCACAGAGTCCTGCTAGGCAAGTGATTCACAAAGTCAAAAAATTGAAATCTTTCTAAAGTCTAAAAATCTGAGGAGTCTGCTGACTAGTGCTTTAGCTAGCATTGACACATGCAAGTGTCAGCATGATTTGCACAATTCACCCACAGTCGAACATGAGGTCATCATTCCCCTAAAATTCATACCACCAAACCCCTGCTTACATAAGCATCTGGGAAATAATTTGCAAGAATTCTAAAGTCAATTTCATGGATTTATTTAATAAATTTTCTTCCTGAATATCTTGAGCTTTATAAAATTATATCTATTGCATTCTTTTAAAACTTAAACCCTCACAATATATGATATTATTAAAAAGCTCAACAACATTTAATATGCATTTAAATATATGCATATCTGGAAAAAATGGAAAACTTATCATATATATTAAAATCATTATTTAAAATTCTGCTAAACTCACTATTGAATATGGTGCAAGTTTATTGGTAAAATACTGATAAACTATGGAGAAAATTAGAATCAACTATTAATAACATAATATAACAATGCCTATGAATCCCTGGGAAACCTTTTAAAATTTTAAATGTTACAGAATTTAACATATTGACATTCAAATTAACACAGCAATTGCTTATTTACAAATTCTTAGCTAAGATGAGCTATTACATGGGAGACAACCTTATAAATATATTTAATGTGTGGCAGTAATTTGTATCACAATAATGTAAATGCCAGAGTGATTGTAGTGTAAATAAGCATTATTGTATGACATTGATTTGAGATGTTTGTTAATTATAAGCATTGTTAGGAAATAAGTTTACACGGCCTCACTGAAACTGACAATAAGAGCGGGTAACAATAAGCAAGGGGGTGAGTTTTTTTATCAATTATTAGAGACAAGCAAATGACGTCAGATTAGCGCGCTTTTCTTAGAAATGGCGGGAATTTCTTCCCTAGAGCATATGTTTTCGTAATTTTTGATTGGATATAAAAATAGACGCTAATGTTGGCGCGTTTTATTAACCAATAGCAGCTCTGTTATAATGTTTAGGCATATTAGGGTGAGGGAGTATAAAAAGCTAAAGCCAGAGGCAAGTATTGCCCAGTCCAACAGAAACATTTGTGCATTACACGTCGCTCAGTCCAGAAGAAACATTCGCGGGTAACACGACGCTCAGTCCAAAATATCATAATTCAAATTGGCGCCCAACGTGGGGCGAAATAACCAGGAAAGGGGCGAATTAACCAGAACGTGGGGCGAAATAACCAGGAAGGGGCGAATTAACCAGGAAGGAGCGAATTAACCAGGAAGGGACACAATAACCAGGACGTGGAGCGAATGGAGCAGTGAAATTAACTACAAGACGCAGATTCCAGAAACAACCACAAGAACGACCGACGACGCGGATGAGTGGACATCGTAATTACGAGAATAAAAGGCAACAGGGGAATTCAACTAAAGGACACAGAGACGACGCAGATTCATCATAGTACGACGCAGAGGCGACATATACATCTAGGAGAGAGAGGCAGGAAGCTGGACATCAAAGCAACATCAACAGATAGCATCATGCAGGTTAGAAAACTGTAATTTTTTTGTATCCTAAAAAAATTGTGAGAATTTAAATGTTATTAAGAAGTGGTAGGATTAAGAAAACAATGTCTACTAAGAATACTGAAGAAATAATTATGGAAGGGGATAATGTAACAGTTAGCTGTAATTCAATACAGGTTACAGAAAATAGCTCAAACAATGTAGGATTTGAGGGAGGAAATGTTAGTGAAGAAAGTCAGAATAGAATAGCAGGAAATGTTAATTTTGATACTGGTATGATGACGGAAATGCTGAGAAATTTTAGAGATCAATTAAGGCAAGATATTAATAAGAATATTGAGAAATTAGAGCAAAAATCAGATCAATTAAGGGAAGATATTGGTAAGAATAATGAGAAATTAGAAAAATTAACTCAGAATATGGAAAAGAGTAATGAGAAATTAGAAAAAAAAATAGATCAAAACAGGGAAAATATGGAAAAGAATATTAGGGAACTGAGGGAAGATATTGGTAAGAGTAATGAGAAATTAGAAAAGAAAATAGATCAAAACAGGGAAGAAATTGAAAAGAAATTTATGGAGCTAGATAGTAGTATGATAAGAATGAGAAATGAAAATCAGGAAATGATAGCAAATGAGATAGGGGAAGTTTCAACGAAAATGTCAGATATGAGCAGGGAAATATCTAACCAAAACAGTGAGGTTAATAATAAAATTGAACATGTTGATGTAAAATGTACAGAGTTAGGTAGCCGAATGAATAGCATTTCAAGTGAGCTCAGAGAGATGATGGAGGCTACGAATGCAGTTTTAATTCAGTTGCAAGTTAATTTCAGTGGGGAGATATCTGAAATACAGAAGGAGTCAGAAACACAAAGAAATAAATTGTCTGAAGAAGTTAAAGTTTTGTCTATAGATTTGAATCAAAAACTAACTTCTGAAATTAATAAGCAAGTTGTTCAAAATGAAAACTCCAATCCAGTACAGTTTATTACAGACTTGTCAGAGTACTCTCAAATTAAAAAGATACCGAAAGAATTGAAAATGATAGTTGTTAAAAGATGTGTGTTTCAGAAAACTTTAGATTGGTTGCAAATGGTATCAGGGGGTGAAATTTCATATGAATCCTTTAAGAGGCTATTCATGAATAGATTTTGGAAGGTTACGATGCAGATACGAGTAATGCTTAGCCATAGACAATTTGATCCAGGAAAGAGAATAGCAATGACCGCTAAAAAAAAAAAGAGAGATGAAAAGCAAATCCAGGATAGTAAAGCTTAACTGCGGAACGAAGTATTGGAATGTAAGAGGGTTATCTATGTATATATGTCATGAGAAAGGAGAAATAAATTCTGGACAAAAATAAATCTTTAAAGGGGAAAAAGAAATTTTTCTTAGTAAACTGTAACAGCATTTGAAATGAAGAATGTAGTAATGAAAACTTAATGTTATATTAAAGTAAAAGTACGTAGATATAATTCAAAGAGTATTGTGAATATAAAGTACAAAATAATAAAAAAGGGGTAAAGATAATTAAAGCAGAATTCTTATGTAGCACACACATAATGTGAAATTGTGTCTAGAATTAAGAGATGTAAATATATTTGTGTAGAGGATGAATATTTTGGTAAATATGTTCAATAATTACAAGATGAAACAGGTTAAAAATCTTGAGTGTATAAATTTCTATGTCAATAATCTAAGAAAGTATAAACACCTTTTAACTAAACAGTTCAGGGTACAGTATTTGCTATAAAAAAATTGTAATGTTAGATGTATGTATATAAATGCATTAAACCAGAGCCAGTAAATAGTGGCGAGAAAAAGGCAAAATATATGTTGTGTGTTAAATGCGTGTGCAGTGTTAAGTGCAAATGATAAATAGCGTGTGTTACAAGATTAAGGAGACTAAAAACCCAATTATAAAATTTCCAAACAAGTTGTAAATATTTATAATTATGTTTCTAGTGGGCATATATGGCAGTAATTTGTATCACAATAATGTAAATGCCAGAGTGATTGTAGTGTAAATAAGAATTATTGTACGACATTGATTTGAGATGTTTGTTAATTATAAGCATTGTTAGGAAATAAGTTTACACGGCCTCACTGAAACTGACAATAAGAGCGGGTAACAATGAGCAAGGGGGTGAGTTGTTTATCAATTATTAGAGACAAGCAAATGACGTCAGATTAGCGCGCTTTTCTTAGAAATGGCTTCCCTAGAGCATATGTTTTCGTAATTTTTGATTGGATATAAAAATAGACGCTAATGTTGGCGCGTTTTATTAACCAATAGCAGCTCTGTTATAATGTTTAGGCATATTAGGGTGAGAGAGTAGAAAAAGCTAAAGCCAGAGGCAAGTATTGCCCAGTCCAACAGAAACATTTGTGCATTACACATCGCTCAGTCCAGAAGAAACATTCGCGGGTAACACGACACTCAGTCTAAAATATCATACTTCAAATGAAATATGCTGTGATGATTATATGAATAAATTAAAATATTCTAAAGAGAATTTCTACCTATGCATACATGGGAAAAATACAGCAAAATGTTGAAGAAGAATAGGTTACCTAGAACACCAATATATTGCATTCGTTTGTATGCTATCATGTTTCAAATGGATATAAATTTAATATTTTTAAGGAAGTAGAGGTCAAAGTGAAACAAAAATTCCTTAAATTTCTGGAACATTTTCTATTAAATGTTTGGACTCACATTTACACTGCTCTCAGAAAAATAATTGGAAGCAGCAGTTTATAACCAACATAGTGATGATAAAAATAAAATTGAATCAAGATTTTCTATTTATTCAGCTAAAATTATTGCTATTAGAACTGCTATCTCTTATATTATCAAGAAGATCAATAAAAGTATTATATTCACGTATTCTTATAATGTTATGAGTAAATTACTAATAAAGACAAAAGTTGCATACAATGAAGTGAATCATAAGTTTAAAAATGTTTAAAACATATTGAGTTGGAAACTGAAACACATTTTACACTTCACTCACCTGTTTTTGACCAGAACATTTCAAGAGTGTTTGCTCTCATCAGCTGTGGAGCGACTGATGGGCAAACCAGAAGGATCTTTCCTCAATGTTGTGGCATGTGGTGTTGAAAATTTGCCCAACTAGAAGGTGGGATGATGAATTTGCTTAGCTGATCCAGAGAGGGTGCAACAAAGTTCATTCTGTGGTCCTTGAATTTCAGGATATGTATTTTCTCCCATATTTTCCCAAATCCTCTCTGTGTTACTATATAACAAATTTGCAAACTACCATTTACAAATGCATATGTTCTCCTCCTCATTCTCCCTTGCATAATTATTTTAATGATGTAACAGAATGTTATACAGTAAGTTTGAAATAGCCCACTGAAATTCTGAAGAAATTCTGGTTATGAAATGGACTGCAAGGACTGACACTGGCTGCCTTACATTTTGTTCCTTTAACTTCATCATATGCTTTGTATAAAACTGTTTCATGATTATTTTCTCTGTCGCTTCTTTCACTTTTCATTTTTTGGTACATGGTGTCCATTGTATTGTTTGCTTATATATATTCATTATGAGATGTTTGTCTCATTGCAGTAAGATTTCTTTTTCTCCAACAAAGATCTGCATGCATAAGGACATGTATCAGAAGTTTACTACTAGGATGCTCACTACCACATTAGAAAGCCCATCAAGTGGGCTTACTTATGCTGGAAAATGTCCTGCATAAACAACATTACTTGTAACATTTTTCACTATTTATGCATAACAACCAATGTTATAAGGATACTACTACTTATACCAACATTACTGGCTCCCTATTAATATTACAATTTTCAGCTATTTTTAAAATGTGCCCAAAGAATCTTATAATAAGCAAAAGCCATCTATAACTTTCTTGGTGCATAATAAAAATAATTAAGTTGTATTAATATAAAATATGAAATTTCATCTTCAAAATTAATTTAGGTTAAATATTTTGCAGTAAATGGACTGGTAGTATGTTAAATTTATTCCTCAATAATTGGAACAATAGTTGGAATTTTGATGCTGCTATTCTAAATATACTTTCCTCAGCAACATCTAATTGGAATTTAAACAAGGTGTGTGAAGGATTCTGTTTTTACTTTCTCTACTATGTATAGTAAGTAGGGGAAGTATTGTATTCCACCCAAAAATTCGATACCAAGATTTCACCGGAAATATATGTTTGGAGACTCCCTGAATCCAAAAAAAGTATTTTTGGAAACATGTCTGTGTATGTGTCTGTTTGTGTGTGTGTGTGTGTGTCTGTGAACAGCATAACTCAGAAACAAACAGTCAGATAAACACCAAACTTGGTATTTAGGTTCAGTATCTTCCAGAGATGCAACACGAAGGTTTTCAAGAAAGTCCCCCCGCCCCAGATTACCCTTTACATAGAACATTTTTGAAAATTTTAATTTTCTCAAAAATGGGTTTAACGATTTTGATTAAAATATCATATGTTTAAGATATTTTTATGACAAATGAAATGTATATCTTGAATTTTTTGGGAATGTCTCCAAAAGTATTCTTCATTGTGAGCAACTTTTGCATAACTGGTAAACCATAAGAGATGACAAAATATTACTACACAAAAAATGGAGATCGCGTTAAAATACACAATTTATGTCATATACACTTTTTTTGATGAGTGAACCATTTTCGAGATATTGCTTGTTATTCGTTTCAATTTTCCAACTTTTTCTCAAATGGAAATTCGTTATTCATTTTTTTTGTCCTGTTATAATACAAAGAGAATGGAATACTCCACATAGCAAACAGCTCTTAAAAGATTTGACAATAGCTTAAAGCCTCCCAATTCCCCTTGAATCTACAAGAAAATTACCAATAAGATTTACATCTTAATTAACATGAAGCATATGGAGAGTAAGCGTTTGTAAAAATACTTTCTACAAGAGTAGAGAAAGTCATGAGAGTGTAACACATCAGATTTTTTTCTTTCCTGTCTTTCTTTGTATTTTTTGACAATTTTAACAACTTTTAATAGTGCAGATATTATCTGTTGGTGAATGAATGAAATGGGTGAAATGCAGCTCAAATGAGCAAAGATCTATGAGTTACATACATTGGTCTTCTGAGGATAAGTAGTAGTCTCCAAAAAAAAAATCTGATGTGTTACACTCACATGACTTTCTCTACTCTTGTACAATCTATTTTTACAAACGCCTATTCTCCATATGCTTTATGTTAATCGAGATATCGAGATGTCAAACTTATTGGTATTTTTCTTGTAGATGCAAGGGGAATATGGTAGCTTTTAAGCGATGGTCAAATATTTTAACGCTGGTTGCTATGCGGCGCATTCCATTCTCTTTGCAAGTCCAGGACATAAAAAAATGAATAACGAATTTCAGAAAAAGTATAAGTATTGGAAAATTTAAGGGAATAACAAGCAATATCTCGAAAACGGTTCACTCAACAAAAGAAATGTATATGACATAAGTTGTGTATTTTAACGAGATCTACATTTTTTGTGTAGTAAAAATTTGTCTATCTCTTATGGTTTACCAGTTATGCAAAAGTCGTTCACAATGAAGAATACTTTTGGAGACATTCCCAGAAAATTCGAGATATACATTTCATTTCTCATGACATTATCTTAAACATATGATATTTTAATCAAAATCGTTAGAGCCATTTTTGAGAAAATTAAAATTTTCGAAAAATGTTCCATGTAAAGGGTAGTCTGGGGTGGGGGGATTTTCTTGAAAACCTTCGTGTCGCATCTCTGGAAGATACTGAACCTAAATACCAAGTTTGGTGCTTATCCGACTGTTCGTTTTTGAGTTATGCTGTTCACACACACACAGACACACACACAGACACACACACACACACACAGACACACAGACACACAGACACACACACGGACATGTTTCCAAAAATGCTTTTTTTGGATTCAGGAGGTCTCAAAACATGTATTTCCGGTGAAATCTCGGTATCGAATTTTTGGGTGGAATGCAATACTTCCCCTACTTACTATACGTAGTAGAGAAAGTAAAAATCCCTTATGCAGGTAATTCATCCTACACAAGATTTGAACTTAGGAAATCTTGAATATCATTTCCAGTTTATTTTTTATGTCTGAATATAGAGGTGTCCATGCATTGGCAGATACTTTTTATATTGTACACAGGATTTTTCTGTGGAACTAGGGGTTATATAATTTTAATCATTGCTGCCCTCTATTAGTGCTCTCTCTTAAGTAGGTGCCTCAGTTCAAATTTAATCCATGATGATGTCTATAGCTTTACCACATTGAAATGAAAGTTGGATTTAAGAATCAGTGTAGTTATGTCTGTGTTGCTTTCCCTTACATAGTCTCAGAACATTCCACCTTTATTGGCATGCATGGGCAGATAAGTTACCTTATGGTACTGCTGTTTTTTTCAGAATGCCATGACAATAGTTGTACAAAGAATGAGTATATAGATTAGAATTTAATAACAATATTTATTTAAATCAGAATCATTCAGGTTAACAATGCAATTTTTATGTCATGATAGTTGCTAAATAGACTTTTAATGATGTCTTGGCTCTTCCCAGGTAGTGGTGCCATTTTTATAGGTACAGATTACCTTATTTATGCTAAGAAGTGGATGCACTAGCTTAAGTTCACTCAGTGTTGTTCGCAAGATGTAGAGTATATATAGTACAAGAAGAAAGAAACCATATGATCTGAGTGCTTGAAATCCCATTACAGGTAACATCACCTCACAAGATAAACTACATACCACGTACAGAACTATGTTTGGTCCCAAGATGCCATGGCAATAGTTGTACAAAAAATCAGTATATAGATTAGAATTTAATAACAATATTTATTTAAAACAATCATTCAATTAACAATGCAATTTTTATCCCATGATAATTGCTAAATAGACTTTTAACGATGTATTGGCTCTTCCCAGGTAGTGGTGCCATTTTTATAGGTACAGATTACTTTATTTATGCTAAGAAGTGGATGCAGTAGCTTAAGCTCACTAAATGCTGTTCGCAAGATGTAGAGTATATATAGCACAAGAAGAAAGAAACCATATGATCTGCGTGCTTGAAATCCCATCACAGGTAACATCACTGCACAAGATATCAAACTACATACCATGTATAGAACTATGTTTGGTCCCAAGATGCCAGGATCAACCTATAAGAAGAAAATTAAAGTGAAATTTGTCTATATATTATTCTAGAGTTTATATAATAATATTGAAGTCATTCAAGAGTGTATTAGAAGTGAAATGTATCAATCACTTCTTCACAGTACAATGATAAAAGTTGCAAAATCAACCCCATGGCATAGTTTGATTTAAGCCACTGCTGCAATATAGAGTGAAAAGCAAAGACATGTGCAAACTATGGTTAAATGAAAAAATTAATTATGTTTTTTCTGGAGATTTTTCTCAGTTCGTTGGTGGATTGTTTTTGATCCCTGAAAAGTATTTATTCAGCACATTAACATAGGTACTGAATATTTAGCAATGAGCACAGATAATAAAATGAAAGAAAAACTCATATGTGTTACATTCACATGACTTTCACTACCCTCTATTGCTTATTAATGGGTATGTAAATTATTCTTATGAAAGTTTATTTTCCTATCTCCATCATTTTAATTGGATAAACATTTCCACAAATAGCTGCATTACAATTTCATTACAGTTACAAAGGGAATAGTGATACGATTGTCAAATGTTTTAGAACTGGATGCTATATGCTGACCTTAAAATTCCATACTCTTTTCATGCAATTGCGAGAAACAACTAAAAATCAACAGGACTTTAAAAGAATGGCTAGGTATTGAGCAATTTTAACCATTAATAATGACATCTCAGAAATGGTTGATACCACCAAAAAAGTTATTTGTAATAAATTGTGTGTTTTAATGAGATCTGCATTTTTTTGTGTAGTATGTTTTTGTCTAATGCTTAATGAAGAGGAATTCACAGGCTATTCTCAGAAAATTTAAGATATAAATTTTATTTAACTTGTAAATATCTTTAATATATGCTATTTTAACCAAAATCATTAAGGCCATTTTTTAGAAAATAAAAAACTTCAAAAATGTTCCATGTAAAGGATAATTGGGATGGGGGGGTGTTCTTGAAAATCTTTTTGTTGCATCTTTAGTAGATATTGAACTTAAATACCAAGATTGGTATTTATCAAACTTTTTGTTTTTGATTTATGCTGTTCACGGACACACAGAAGGATCTTTTTTTAAAAATGCTTCTTTTTGGATCAGGAGTCCTCGAAACATGCATTTCTGTGATATCTCAGTATCAAATTTTTGGGTGGAATGCAATATCTACCTTCTCTACCTACTATGTACGTAGTAGAGAAAGTAAGAATTTTTCTGCACCTGGTATGTATATGGAATAGAAGTATGGGATTCAAGTGCACTTTGAAAAAGGAGTATTTTATAAGGAGTTGTATCGTATTTCAACTGTTGGGGAACCGAACTTGAAATTTGTTGCAACCGCACGTATAGTAAACAGTTTCCGGTAGCCTTCACTCCAAATGTACTTTCAGGTGGGCTTTACCCCAAGTTAAAAAAAATATTAACTTTGTAATTTGACGGTTTCTTTAAGCATAAAATATTTATGTTTGCCTCGGCTGCGTCAGTATTATTGTTAGAGACATGGATGTCTTGGCAGGGTTGTGGTAGGACTAAGAATGTAGGCTTACACAGATTATAATTTGACTTCACTCGTTTTATTAATACTTGATACGATTTAAATAACACTTCACTGATATAGAGAGCTATGAGATTCTTTAATTACTTGCATTTTTTTAACACATAAACTTATTTTCGTCTCACACGAATACGTATTAAATTTCTTGAGGACACTTTTTGCGTCTGATTAGTAACGCTGTCTGCAACCAACTGAACTGATTTCAACCGCCTAAATTTGTAAATTTCTGTATTTCAAGTCTCTGATTGGCTATTCCTAATCTAATAGAATACCTTCATTTAACTAAAGCTTTTTCTGGTTGTTGATTGGCTATTTTTTATAAACTGTCACTAAAATTACATATAGCTTCCCAAAAACACAAGTAACATTTAAACTCTCAAACTCATTATTGCCTCAAGGTTACCTCATTGTTACCTCATTGATAGCAACTTTTAACCCATTATTCTCACAGCTCCTACATTATTAAATTACGTAATATAGTTACATTACATTATTAAACATGGATACAATAATATAAACATATACAATGACTATACTATACACTTTTTATATATTGTTACATACACATATTGCTTTAAGGCGGGCTGTTATTAATATTTTATATTATACAATTAGACTGAAATCATTTAAGTGTTAAAATACTGCCTCAACTTGCACATATGAATAGTTTGTGGGCACCCCTAATGAATTCTGGTAATGCCTCAGCTGTTGAGCAGTAGATAAAATTTAAAAAGTTGCAGTTACAGAATGTCAAGTTGGAAGCAACAATTGAACATGTTGTGTTATCTGCAAGTGTTTAATGTATGGTAATGTAAGGTTGGCAGTATGAATCCCAGCATATTCTAGGCTTTCACCCCCTCCACCGGCTTCCATGTCCTTCAAACTTATGAATATGCGTGTATAACTTTGTGCTGTGTATCTATATCTAATTACCAGGGACAACCACAGACATTTATAGAAATTAAATTGGCAATGTCCTATCCCTATGCATTGTCACTGGTGAAGCCAGCTTTGCGCGCGGTCACATAGTTTGTCACTATGTTTCTGAGAGAAGTAACCTCGTCTGGGTTGAATGTGCACATAAAGAAGAAAACAAAAGTTCTTCTGATGTGAAATGTTGAATAAATCAGTAAATTTATATTGTGATTTTCAAAGTAATTATAATGGAAAGCACATTATTGTGATGTTTGGGTGCAATTTCTCATAGCAAGAAGAAAAACCAAGTAAAGTGAGATGTTTCAATACACAGGTTGTTTAAGTCAGTTTTCGGCTGTGAACGAGGAACATTATTCTGCGATTGCATTTGTTGATTCACACCTGTTCTGTGATTTGCCCGACTACACCAAACATCGCGACAAAGCCATAAGTTAATTTAGCTGTCATTACTTGGGCTAAACAAAACTATATCGTTGATGTAACAAAAGTATATAACGTATCTTACAACATAAAAAATAAATAAATAACACCGCGACACGGTACAATATACGCTACCTAAATTACCTTGTATATTAGTAATGTATCATGTACACATATATATATATATATAATTTATATAACGTATCTTACAACATAAAAAAATAAATAACACCGCGACACGGTACAATATATGCTACCTAAATTACCTTGTATATTAGTAATGTATCATGTACATATATATATATATATATATATATATATATATATATATATATATATATGTGTGTGTGTGTGTGTGTGTGTGTGTGCGTGATACATTACTAATATACAAGGTAATTTAGGTAGCATGTATTATCGCGGTGTTATTTATTTTATGTTGTAAGATACGTTATATACTTTTGTTACATCAACGATATAGTTTTGTTTAGCCCAAGTAATGGCAGCTAAATTAACTTATGGCTTTGTCGCGATGTTTGGTGTAGTCGGGCAAATCACAGAACAGGTGTGAATCAACAAATGCAATCGCAGAATAATGTTCCTCGTTCACTTTGCTCTAGCTTATCTTGTTGTATTGTGATTGCATGAACATGCCAAAGCCCGGTCTAAATGTGCAAGTTCGAGAGAGAGAATTTGCTAGTGACGGATTATGTGCAAGCGATAACAAGACGCTAATTCCAAAACATGTAATTGTACAGTTTCTTTGGAAAGAAGAAATACGTACGTTAAGCATATTCAAAGTGAAAAGCATAAAGCTTCTTCGAGCAAAGCAAACGAGACAAAGCGTCAGGCGTCAGTTGCTGCGATGTTTCATTTATGAAGAGACAAAAACATGCAACTAGCGCATTTGCGAGAGACACTGTAGAATGAAAGCAAATAAATATTCCCATGGAAAAGCTGGAGGACCCAAACTTTGAAAAAAGTTGTTTATTACGTTATTTTTAGTACCACGCTTTGGGAGCTAATTTGAAGAAGTTTTATTGCTACTACTTATGGAAAGTCAGTTTGAAGATGTATTATATTTCGACTGTTGGAGAGCCGAACTTGAAGTAGTTGCAACCGCACGTATGGTAAAAAGTTTCCGGTATCCTCCGCCCCAAATGTTTAAAAAAGTATTAACTTTGTAATTTTGACTGTTTCTTTAAATATTATATATTTATGTTTGCCTCGGCTGCGTCAGTATTTATATATATATATTTTTAGAGACATGAATGTCTTAGCAGGGAGTGGTGCAGCTGAAGAATGTAGGCTTACAGAGATTATAATTTTACTTCACTCCTTTTATTAATGCTTAACACGATTTAAATAATACTTCACTGATAGAGAGAGAGAGAGAGAGAGAGAGAGAGAGAGAGAGAGAGAGCTGTGAGATATTGTTTTTATTAATTACTTGCACTTTTTAACGCAAATTATTTTTGTCTTACACTGAATACGTATTAAACTTCTCGAGAACGCATCTTGCCTCCGGTTAGGAACACTGTCTACAGGCAACTGACTCTGAATTTGTAAATTTTGCTATATTTCAGTTTCTGATTGGCTAATCCTACTCCAATGGAATACCTTCATTTTACTAAAGCTTTTTCTGGTTGTTGATTGACTATTTTATTAACTATGACAAAAATTACATTATTGCTTCCAAGATTTACAAATAGTATTGTTAAACTTTCAAATTCATTATTGCCTCCAGGTTACCTCATTGTTAGCAACTTTTAACCTATTATTCTCACAGTTCCTACATTATTAAATTACGTAATACATTCACATAACATTGTTACATATGTATACAATAATATAAATATATACAATGACTGTAATATACACTTTTTATATATTGTTACATACGCATATTACTTTAAAAACACTACCTCAATTAAAAAGGATGGATAAATAAATACTGTGAAGGTTGCTACTTTTAGGTAATGCTTTCTTCCAGAGTGACTTGAGTGTTACCTACAAATACGTAACACTTTTTTTAACAATACGTTTACTCAATGTATTCAAAAATACTTGAGTCCACTTTCCGTATTGAAAAAGCCATCGAAAAAAAAAAAAAAAAGGATTCAGTTTGATTTGAATATCAAATCCTACTATCCTTCTTTTCTACTATATGTGGGTCAGATCGAGGGCTATCGTAACGAATAGGAGTCTCGTACCTACGTCGTTCTCTCACATTTTTCGTCGAGTTTGGCGGGAACTGAAATTCTGTGTGCGTGTGACTGGAAGAGAGAAAGAACTATTTGCAAAAACCTTATATGTAACAGCATACAACGTACGGGACCCCTATTCTTTATGGTAGCCGGATCGAGTATCGTATCTGAATTGAATATGTAAAAGATCGTATCCAAACGGATTGAAGCACTTCTACGCTATGTTCAACGGAAAAACTATCGCGCGTACTGTAAATTCAGGGTATCCAACATAACAGTTTTATTCGAAAGAGAATTCAAATCGAACTTAACACAGATTATGTGGCGCCACCATAGATTGCATAGTTCCTATGGTTCCTATTAATACGTATCGTGCCACTGGAAGTGAACACAAATCCACCATATAAACGTGGTTTGTATGAAAGTAATGGTTACCTACTGCAAATGCAATTATTATGAAACGCAATTTTTAATAATTTTTATTAATTTGATAAAAGTAGTTTTAACTAAATTATTATTATATTACAAAATTGCATTTCATAATGGAGTAACATTATTTCCATGCAAACCACGCTTATATGAGGGATTTGTGTCCACTTCCAGATCTCTATAATATTAAACTTGAAAACAGTTATAGCTTAAGAAATATTCACAGTTTAATAAAAATGGTTACATACTGGTAAATTTCAGAAACGTACTTGAAAAGTTGCTTTAGTTTTGTTTCATGAAGTTGAAGGATCGTATAAAAGTGAACTTAGATTGACTGTCTTTAGTTTTAGATATTTATAGCTGTTTTATTTTTTCTAATATTCTCTTCAGGAGGTGGAGATCTGCCACATGCAAGACACCGAGAAAGAAGTACATAACACTGCCAGCTAGCACCTGAAAAGCAGTTGTACTGAAGGTAAAAGAAAAGAAAATTGACATTTTCTGTGACGATTCCAGACACGATGGGACGATGTATTTGCAGTCTTGTTCAGAATATTGTGTGATTCTGCTCCTGAGCTAGTGGTTATTGGCATACATTTTCTTGAGTCTGCAAATGCTACCAACTGCATTAGGGAAATTCTTGATTGCATTAAGGAATATGGTGTAGATTATGGGGCAGTGAACTGTATAGTGACGAACTCCATGACTATATGACAAAATGTGTAAAGGGTGTAAAACTAGTTTTAGGAGATTATTTAATACACATAAAATGCTGGGCTCATAAACTGAGCCTTCTTGACAGCATTTTCCCTCAAGAATTACCACAAGTGAATGCTGTAGTGACCAAGGCTAAGAGTTTATTTCTGAACACCAGGAAAAGAAAACATCTTTATTCCACCATTCTCAAGGAGAAGGCAGGGGCAAACTGCCCAATGTTCCGAATGCCTGTAGTTACTTGCTGCAATTTACGTTTCACTAGTATGTGTTATTTGGCAGATTATCTGTAAATCGGAACTAAAGCATATTGCAACTGCCACGTGAACTACTTTGTATCTCAGTATTGAAGAGATGTCTGCACTCATTCACAAGCCATTTTTTTCAGGGAACACATTCAGTGCCTTGTTGATGTGGTAACCAAACTAAAAGGATAGAAATATCCTACTGCTCATCTTCTTTATGAAGAATTGGGAAAATTGCAGATACAATTCAAAACTATAGAGTAAAGTGTCATTTTCAGTACCACAACAGATGCACTTGCATCTCTTAACAGCAAACAAACAGCTGCCGTTAAAGCCTTCTTTAAGCAGGTTGCTTAAAAATGTTAGTGAAACTCAATCTACTTATATCACAAGATCCAGCAAAGGACATTTTTAAAAAGCTTGCAGCGCTGTATCCCAAAACTATCTTCCTAAAGGAAATAAATCCATCTCTCCTGACAAACTTCCTTTTCTCAAGGAACTGGATCAGGATAAGTTAATTTCAGGTTATACTGAACTGAAGGAGTGTGCAGTTAAATATGGCTCAAGATGTGAATTTGACATGAGGGCTGTGTTGAAAGCTGTGAGTATTTCAAAATAAGACTTTGCTTAGAAATTTATGCAGCTAATACAGTTACCTTGTGCAAATGTGGACTCTGAGCATTTTTTGTCTTGCTATAACAGTGTTCTGATATATACACAAACAAATCTGAATGGAAATAATCTGTACATAATGTCAGCTTTTGCGTTTTAAAGCTATGTGTAATAAGTGCACCTAAAGGTATACCGTATATGTTAATAAATACCCAAATAAACCATTTTAAAATAATGTCCCTTTTTGGTAAAAATGACCTCACCTTTTGCTCACAGTTTGTGAAGTTATTAATGAGCCAAAACAGCTTTTGGGCTCAAGGCTTGAACAACAATCACATTCCAAAGTAGGAGAAAATTACTTCTGCAAGTGTTTGTTAAATTAAAATTCAACACAAACATAACCAACAAAAATGATTTCAGAAGACGAAAAATACAAACTCCCCATATTTGATAAACCAAACTATGCAAACTGGAAATTCTACTTGAAAAGGATCTTCTGGAAGTAAATGCCCTCAAGCCCTAACATTTGGCCGTGGTCAAGGGACACAACTGCTACAGTGGCAGAACCATGAATTTGTGTAGCCCAGATCTAAGAAGGCTGATAATAGGAAATGGGAGGAGGATGTAAATAGAGCTAAATGGAATTGGCTTGTTGGTGCTCTAGTTTTTATACTATTTTAATGTCGTTTTCATTTAATGTTAGTGTGTTATCTTTATTAATTCTTCTTTGGGTGATAATAGGGTTAAACAATGTATTGTAATATGGTGTACCACTTTTATTTAAGATATTATATTTCAATGTGTTTATTTTACTTTTTTCGTACAGTGGTATTCTCTTGTAGTGAATACTTTTTCTTCTAATTTTGTTGTTTTCTATTTGGTCTTGCTTTATTACTCTGTGTGTTATAAAAGCACATGCACCTGTTGGACTTGTGCAATTGATAAAGATAAATGCATGTATACTTTACTTTAATTTAAATAAATGCACTAATTGAGTCATTCATAAATTTTTAATAAGGATATAGCTGAACCTAAGCTTTTTTTTTATTAAAGTACACTTTCAGTGTTAATGACCAATAATGAAAGCAATATTCTCAGATAACTAATATAATATGAAATACAACTTTCTTAATGTGATTCCATTCATTTAAAAAAATACAAACAGTAGTAATACTGTTAAATCAATAAGCCTCACTAAAGTTTATTTTCTTAGAAATCAGAGATTTGCCAAGATTGTTGCAGTCTTCTGTTTTCAGTCAACTTTTCAATACATGGGACTGTTGTTTGAGTACCACCCAATCACAAACATACTTTCAAGTATTCATTAAATAATTGGCTTTTATGATGCTTCTACCATGATCCCTGGGAGGGAAGGATGAGGGAAGAGACTCAAAGGTGACCAGATCTGGATGACAACATGCAAAAGCATGGAAAGGATTTCTATTGGAATTAATTGTTCTTCCACACAAGCCGTGTATTGGACAAGGTTGGAAAGGTAGAATCAGACTACTGAAAAATTCAATGCTACAGCGGGATTTTAACCACAGATCCCCTGGTCTCCGTCTGATTGCTCTAACCACTGAGCCACCATGGCAACATGCCCACACAAACATTAAATTCTCCAATTGATTTGCATTTTTCCCAGTAAACCACAAGGAAATCTCAAATTGTATTGAGATGACATACCCCAATGGCGACTTACCATATTGTAAGTACTTTAAGTCTGGGGTTTCATAGTTTCAACCACTATTAGGTCAATTAATGGAATTAATTGCTCTTCCACACAAGCCGTGTGTTGGACAAGTTTGGAAAGGTAGAATCAGACGACTGAAAAATTCAATGCCATAGCCGGGATTTGAACCGGGGTTTAATGTCGTGCGGGCATGTTGCCATGGTGGCTCAGTGGTTACAGCAACTGGATGGAGACCGGGGGATCCGTGGTTCAAACCCCAGCTATGGCATTGAATTTTTCAGTCGTTTGATTCTACCTTTCCAACCTTGTCTAACACATGGCTTGTGTGGAAGAACAATTAATTTCATTAATGATCTAATAGTGGTTGAAACTATGAAAACCGGGACTTAAAGTACTTACAACATGGTAAGTCGCCATTGGGGTATGTCATCTCAATACAATTTGAGATCTCCTTGTGGTTTACTGGAAAAAATGCTAATCAATTGGAGAATTTAATGCCATGTGGGCATGTTGCCATGGTGGCTCAGGGTTAGAGCAACTGGACAGAGACCGGGGGAACCGTGGTTTAAATTCTGGCTATGGCATTCAATTTTTCAGTCATCTGATTCTACATTTCCAGGATTTCTATTGTTTCCGGTTTGAACACATCCAATGCTGCCCAAGCCTACCCACAAGCCTCTAACCTTGAGGGTCCCCCAAAGTGGCAGCTGCTCGAGAGCACATGGATGTGGATCCTAACTGAGCAATCCGACTGAAGTCAGGAAGAAATATCTACAAAGTATACCTCCACTGCCCAGCTGCAACACACCATGCTCTGTCATCTGGTCCTATGCCCTGAAACAGATGATAGTGCAGAAAAAGATGGGTGCAGGAAATGAGGGACAGGAAGGTAATGGTAGAAGAGGAACCACCCCATCATTTGCCTACTGACCCAGGGGAACCATGAAAAACCCATGTTCAGAGTAGGCAGTCGCCGGGAATTGAACCCGCAAGTTACCGATTTATTTGTTGTAGATTCTGTAAAGAATTTTAGCTTCGTCTATACAAAAGCAAAATATACAAAGAAAAGATTACAATCTAATCTGTTGTCTGTAAGAAAACTAGATTTAGCAGGACTTCAGCTTTATTTTAATAATGGTAAAGGAATCATTGCAAAAAATGAATGTGATGCAGCAGTAGCTAATAGAATGGCAAGCTTTACAAAGTAGGTAAGTTTTATCCTGTCATTGAGGACATAGCTAGACTAACTGAAGCTGAAACTAGAATATGGCATGAGATGCCCGAAATAATTATTTCCTTTTCCATGCTGCAGTACTTCAGCAAATCTACTATTTGTGCTTCTTTGACATTACTCCCTATCTCAGACCTTCAAGTAAGCAGATTCATTTTCATTTGTTTAATAATTGATTAAAAATAGGGGGAATCTGTATAAAAAAACATTTAGTCCATGGGTAGAGTCAGTGCATTTTGTTCCGATCCTGCTCATTTAGAATATTATACAAGGTTACAAGGTGAGTAGAAAAAAAAAAACAATTGCACAATATGGAGTAGTAATTTTAATAGATAAAAATAATAATATTCCATGCTGCAGTACTTCAGCAAATCTACTATTTGTGCTTCTTTGACACTGCTGCCTATCTCAGACCATCAAGTAAGCAGATTCATTTTCATTTGTTTAATCATTGATTAAAAATAGGGGGAATCTGTATAAAAAAACATTTAGTCCATGGGTGGAGTTAGTGCATTTTGTTCTGATGCTCTCATTTAGAATATCATACAAGGTTACAAGGTGGAGTAGAACAAAAAACAATTGCACAATATGGAGTAGTAATTCTAATACATAAAAATGGAATAACACAATGGTCACTTGTTTATAAAGGAAAAGATTCTGACAGTCTGATTTAAAATTGAAAGAGGCTTTATGATGAAATTGCTGTATATGCCCTGGAGAAAGGTAAGAAAGAAGAAACAAAAAAGATATGTTATAAAACATTGCATGCAATCATCAGTAGATAAATATACAAAGGACCATTGCCTAATAATCAGTGGAGACTTAAATGCTAGAGTAGGCAATGTTCCCATACCCAATGTAACAGGAAATAATGGAGAATATATAATTAACAACAACGACAAGAGATAAGACAGTTTACAGCCTATAACCAATTAAAAGTAATGAACACCTATTTTTGAAAAAAGACACACATAAATACACAAGAAATGAGTGTAACTCGGATTCAATAATTGATTATTTAATTTGTAAACAGCAAACTTAGATTCCCCGTCAGAGATGTGAGAGTACACAGGGGAGGTGAGATATACTCAGACCCTTACCTTGTGAGTAAAATAAGCTTAATAGCAAAGTAGTGGAACATTAATCATCAGAACAAGAGAAATGAAGAAGTAGTATATAAAGTATATCTTACATAGGATCACTCTGAAAGTTTTGAGAATGGGAAGAAATGAATTATGGTTGACCAAAGCAGGTTCTCCTAGTTTTAAATTGAAATTCAGATAGTAATACGTGTAAGCTAGGGTGCTCTCCAGCAATGTTTCACATCAGCAGTTCTCTGTATATGCCTGCAGGTGTTGCCTCACCATAAGTTGGGATGGATCTAGAGTAAGAGTGTTTTCATGCAATGTTTTTCTTTGACTTTAAAATTTATTTAGGGGAGGGAGAATGCCTTGAAAGGTTGCATCGGGCACTTGAGGAGCTTTTCCCTTCATAATCCATTGATTTATTGATGGTCTGCAGACTTCAAAAGAGGAAGAGATTCCCTTGAAAATGAAGACTGTGCAGGACGGCCAGCTACAAGAACAATGAATAAAAATGTGAGGAAACCAGAGCACATGTTGCAGGAATATCATTGCTGTACATATCAGATGCAAGAAGCCCTTAATATCAGCAGCAGTGAATGCCATCTGTAAAGAAAAACTTCACATCAGGAAGCTCTGCAGTTGTTTGATCCTACAACACCTCACAAATGAGCAGAAACAGGTAGGTGTGCAATGGTGCCAGAAAATACATAATAGAAAAATTTGATGGAGGAAGATCCAAAAACATATTTAACATTGCTACAGGATAAACCAGTATGATCCAGAAACTAAATACAGTCATCGGTCTGGGTCTTCCCAGGAGAGAATCAATCAACAAAAGTGAGGCAAACAAGAAGTGTTGGCAAGAAGATGATCTGTTTGTTCCTCTAGTGGCCATATTGTGACAGTCCACTTAAGGGACAGAAGACTGTCACTGCCAAGTGGTATGCCACAAAATGTCTGCTACAAGTCTTCAATGAATGAGAGCAAAACATCCTAAGGCTGGCCTGTGTGGAATTTTGTTTCACCACAACAATACATCTGCCCACACTGTAGTAGAAACAACTCAATTTCTGCAGGAGTTAGGACTCTAATAATTTTCTCATCCTCTCTACAGTCCCCATTCAACTGGCCACATGCAACTTTTTTCTATTCCCTAAAATAAAAGAAAAATTTGAGGTCAATGATTTCAATCACTTGAAGCTGCAGTAGCTGCTTATGAAGAATGTATTTGCATTCTCTCCAAAGAAGAATTGCGTTCAGCATTTGAAAAGTGGTTTGAAAGGATGAGACAACATAGAAAATGCAATGGAGAATACTTTGAAAAGATGCAATAATCAGATCTAAGCTTTTAAAATGTTATTGCATTCATTCTCAAAACTTTCAGAGTGACTCTCATACAAGTTCAAAGTATTAGGCAGCACTATGGAAGAAGACTGACAAAATATATATCTGAGGTAACAGCATCAGAAGATATCAACACTGAATGGAAAAATCTATCAAAGATAATACATAAAATAGCAAATAAGGTATTAGGAAGGACAAAATTCTGGTGTGTTATTATATGTGTATTGATTATAGCTGCTTATAAGCCTCCTTGTAAGCATTTGCTTATGCAGGAGCTACAACATCTATTTTTTTTCCAACTGGTCCTACTATATTACTGGGAGATTTAAACAGTAAAAATACCATGTGGAGGATATCAAGTTATTACATCTCTAACAGGCAACTAATGACATTGCTTTCCTAGTAGCAGCCCCCAATGAACCTACATATTACTCCAACAATATTAAAACTCAACCAGATATCTTTGATCTGGCGATTATCAAGAACTTCACAAAATTGCTATTCATGCAGGTATTAACCGAAATGGACTCTGTTCCCTGGCGCAGGTATTAAATGAAATGGACTCTGATCCCTGGCATGTGGTTGCAACATTTGATGCAATTAAAACTTTTACATTAAATAATTCAAGGTCACATGGACTGGGACCCGTTTCTCTATCATATTGACATGAGGCTATGTCCTAACTTTCCTCTTATGCTGATAGATGATGTCAATGTTCTATTCACCATTTTAGTGCAACAGTCACCACATCTCTCCAACTGGTAACCACTCTCCCTCATTGTAATTACCCATGCAAACTTTCCATGAAAGGAAAACACCCACCTTCTACATGAAAAACATCGAACACAAGACCAATGGCAGCTTCACTGTCAACCCGGGCAATGTCTCCATCTGAGTCAGCTAACCAGAAAGATGAATACAGATTCTACTCTTACCGGCATCATCTGTAACATTTCTTCTTTAGACTGAAGCCTATGGAAGGAAATGAGACATATTCTGCAGGAACCAACTACTATTCTACCATTACATTACAACAATTGTCATTACATGAGTGATGCTAATAAATGCATCTATTCACAGATTATTTTGAAGCTTCCTTCACATCAAATAAAGCAGTTGGTTTAAACTATAATTCTACCATAGAAATTTTGCCTCTTTTACCCCTCTGTGCCTGTATGCACTAAGTTCATAATTTGCAGTCTCTTTCCAGTGTTGGTGTCTATGTCTGCATTCCAAATCTGCCATTGAAAAATCTCTCACATAAAGCCCATGCCTTTCTGCCCTCTCTTTTCAATGCATTGCTCTGCTTAGGTCATTTTCCTTCTTTCTGGAAACAGGCAAATATAATAGTCCTAAACATGCCTGGAAAACCTACTCATTTGCTGTGTGGATACCATCCAATAGATCTTCTACCTTACCTGTACAAAATCTTCAAGAAAGTTATAAATAAGTGAATCAGCAAATACATATCTACTACCTTCGTACTACTATCTTTTCATTTTGGCTTCTGGCACCACCATTCTACCATCCACCGACTGCTAAGAGTTAGACTATATAGTGCCACATTTTGAGAAAAAGCAACACACTCTGAATATAATTTTGGACTTGACACAAGCATTTGATAAAGTATGGCACCTTGATCTGTATAAACTGCATAACATTGGACTTTCTGACCATCCCTACAATATTATTTACAGCTTCTTCAAGGACTGGACCTTCTGAGGTACAGTGGGTCTAGAGCAATCCTCAACCAGGCCAGTTTCTGCTGATGTTCCTCAAGGATCTGTGCTGAGACCAACTTTTTTTAAATATCTTCACTTCAAACATTCCCTCTTTGCCTTCTATTAATGTTTCTATGTATGCCGGTCATTTTAGGGTCAATTTAAAATGAGCCTAATTGTAGGTTCTCATTAAAAAAAAGAATTAAAATGACCATCATAATGTCCTCCAAATAAAACACAACTAATGGCATTTACTTTCCCGCATAATATCAAGCAACTTTTATTCAAGACATTTCTTGCTACAATGCTTAGTTTTGGATATATTATACAGTCTCAACTTAAGAATCCACTATATATATATATACAGGGGGAGAGAGTGAGAGCACAAGTTTTGTTTTCTAGAGAAATCTTCAAGTGGTTGATATTAATACAGCTTGTGAATTATCAGTCAAACACCAAATAAGAATTGAAGCTTCGGCAGACATAAAAGTCCCATTTGCAATTACTGAGGCAGCCAAATAAGGTAGTATATACAGAGAGAGAGAGAGAGTGTGTCTGTATGTGTGTGTGTGTGTGTGTGTGCGCGCACACAAGTTTTATTTTCCATTTAAGAACAATCCTCAAATGGTTTGATATAACCTGGAAGAAGGCTATTTGAGAAGCAGTACGAATGGAACATATTTTGCACTGACCAAAGAAATCTGACAATGAGGAAGAAAACTGTAAACAGTATGTGAAAGAAAACAAGAGATTAGGGAACCAAAAATAAAATAAGGCATCAAACAACATGCATAGCATTTATATCACCATTATAGTTAAATATAAGGTAGAAAGCACTTACTTTAATATCAAACTGCTTCGTAGTATCATCTGCATGAATAATGGCAACAAAGAAAGCTATTCCAAAACCAAAGCATATATCTGAAAATTGTGTTAAGGATAATATTTTTAAATAAAGTTAAGGTAGCCACACTCTTCTATATAGAAAGGTTTCTGCAAAAAATTTATTAGGAGCTTTTATACTAATGTGAGTATATAGCTCCAGTACATCAGGAAAAACATCTAATATGCTACATTCACATAACTTTCTGTAACCATTATTTATTTTTATATAATTTCTACAAGCTATATTTATTTTTATATAATTTCTATAATCTATTCTTGCAAAAGTTTATTTTTCTATCCACTTCATGTTGAGAATAAACATTTACAGAAATGGTTTCATTACACATTTCATTGTACGTGCAAGTGGGATATATGAGCTGAAGCAGTAGTCAAATTTTTAAAAAGCAGATCATTATATGAAAGTTTGAAATCCCATACTCTTTCCATCACATGAGCAACAACTGAATAGTAACAGCACTTCAAAAATATTAAAAAACACAAACAAATAACAATGAATGTTATTAACCTGCATGCATTAATCAGATCTATATGGTTTTTGTAGTAAGTGTTTAAAGTTTTGTCTGTCTCCTTTGGTATACCAGTTATACAAAAATTATATAAAATTCATTCCATGGGTAGTGTACTTCACAGGTATTCATGAATAATTCAAAATATACATTCATTTTTTTACATTATTTCTTATGTAAATATATTAAACATGTGGTATTGTAATCAAAATCATTTGAGCCCTTTTGAGAAAATCAAAACTAATGAGAATTCTTCCATGTAAAGGGTATTTGGGAGTGAGGTTTTTTTTTGAAAATCTCTATTTCTCATTCTTGGAAGATATTGAACTTAAAAACTAATTTGGTGTTTATCCAACTTCTTGTTTTTTAGTTATACTATTCGGACATACACAAATGGAAATGTTTTATAAAAATGCTATTCTTTTTATTCAGGGGACCTTAAATCTTGTATATTCAGTGAAATCTCTATATCACATTTTTGGATGCTATACAATACTTCCTCTACTACTATAAACAGGTGCTAGAGGGAGTAAATAATTCAAGGTCACATGAACTGGGACCTGCCTTGTTGACCATAGTATGACATTTCATACATCAGCTGCAAAGGGATTATTGCAGCAGAGACTTGGTGCATTATTTTACCATTGTTGGTTTTATTTGAGGGTAGATGAAATATAAGCCACAGCTTTCCTCTAAAAGCTCAAACAATGATTAAATGGTATGTGACATTAAGGGAACTGGAAAAGTCTGAGGTCTTTTTCCATTCTGGTTATATACAGCAACATCTCATCAGCAGCCAGTGAGTGCCCAAGAGGTATACACTTCTGTTGTACAACCCATTATCACTAGGTAGCATTTCTTGCCAAAGAAGGCATAAAATCACCTGAAATGTTTACAAGGCTCAAGGCACAATTCAGTAAAGAAACATTTTCAAAAACAAGATGCAAGGGCAGCAGCTCTCATGTTTAGGATCTCTGTATCGACTTCAAACTCAGGAATGGTAATTTCAAGTTGGCCCTATCCAAGCCTTCACTTCTAACTGTTCATGTGAAATATCCCCAAGGTCTGGTTATGGTTCAGAGTCCATGGTAAAAGCTGTAGGTCCTCTTATTTAATCACCATCCTCATTGTCACCCTAACAGTGGAGATAATGGACACCATACTGCATGCCAATAAATGGGTCCAGCCATTGCATGGTGGAACAAGGTTTCCCCAAAATTCCTTAACTAGCTGAGGAGCACTGAAATAACATCAAAATTTAAAAAACAACAACATTTTCAAAACTGATATGAGAAGACTGTTGGCAATATGAGAGTCTACATAAAATGAGCCTCCCAATTGTATTTGATTCACTCTTGTATGTACAGAAGAATCACTAAATAATGTATTAAAAGTTACTTGCAGCGTAAAAATTTAATGTGTTTAGCTGTGATTCATAGGAAGTACAAGATCAGTAGGAACCATTTCTTCTACAGTATGCATAATTATTGTGCTTTTATTTATATGGAGTCTTTCCTGGAGTTTAAGGTCACTGAATGTCTTGAATAGACCCTTTTTCACTCAAGTCCTCCATATATTATATTCCAGTTGATGCAAAATCCCAAATAGAACCAAATAATAATAATAATAATAATAATAATAATAATAATAATAATAATAATAATAATAATAATAATAATAATAATAATAATAAAAATAAAAATAATAATAATAATAATAATGCATTTATTGTCAACAGACTGAAATACAGTTTCTGACATTGTACTTCTGACATGGTTACTTATTATGTAATTACAGGTTTATAATACAATTTATTTAAACTTACATACTACAATTCGTCCATGGTATAGACAGCCTTATTTAGGAATTGTCCCATTACTTTAGGATCCTTGTAACTAACTGCAATTCTAAAACCCTGTCTGAAGAAATCACTGTTATGTCGTGTATTGTAGTGATGAATATCATTGTTTCTCAAATTATCTTTTTGTAATGCATATATTATTACTTTATAAACATATAATGAAATTACTGTAAGAATTTGTTTATCTTTAAAAAATTTTCTGCACGAATCCCTATGATTTAAGTGATATATTATTCTGATTGCCTTCTTCTGTAATTTCAGTAGTCTTTCAATGTTTGCTTTTGTACAACACCCCCAGATTTCTATCCCATACATTAAATGAGGAAAGATGACCCCATTTTTCTTTTTTAACTTTACAGGAGGTATTTAGTGGGTCAACAAGGTGCTGTTGAAGTTTGCAGCTGTTAAAGTACTTTAATAATAAAGCCTTAAATAAAGCATGAGTTAACAAATGGAAAAGAAAGCTAAATCAATAAATTCCATTGATATAGCTTTCATTGTTAATCCCAATTACGATCAATATGCTGGTGC
Organism: Deroplatys truncata; assembly: GCA_030765065.1. NCBI lineage: Eukaryota > Metazoa > Arthropoda > Insecta > Mantodea > Mantidae > Deroplatys > Deroplatys truncata. The sequence continues at coordinate 137,627,623 of CM060984.1, read as the reverse complement.
AGCATAAAACTTAGTACTTAATAGGTTTAGCCATTATTTGAATGTATCTGACTCTTAGTAGTTTAATTATAATAAGAAAGGGGCTACAGGGAGTCAAAGAAAAGGAAGATGAAGAAAGCAGTATAGCGGCTGAGAATGGGGCATTGCATTTTTTCAAAATTACTTACCTGATTCTTAGCTTCTGAAGATTAAGATTTATACACCTATATGCTGCACACTCTAAACTGTTTATCAATATGAAGCACTTTATGTAAGCATGTAATCACTTTAACAAAGGTGAAGCAACATGGGTAATAAGAAAAGGATACTGAACATTGCGGAACCGTAGCATGTAGCAAATCCCATGCGATAGTAGCCTTTTTGTGTGAGTGTCATTACTGTGAAGAAATCTGAAACATATTTTAATTCCCTACATATCAAGTACTCAACATTGTATTTAAAAAATATATTTGTTTTTTGCCAAGTGTTTGGTTTCCTACCAACTAGCCTACTACATATTTTGAGTTGGTGAATGAAATGATGATAAAAAATTGAAGAGTGAAATACTAGTCCATTTTTTCCAAGGTTTTACATACGAACTGACCTTATTCTCTGATTTAATAACTGTTCTGATATACTGTAAATATGTTTTGCTTGTTTCTTTAGAAACATGTATTCGTTGGATTTTATGGGAATTAATTGCTAATGTAAATAAAACAAAAACATTTTTAGAACTCCTTGGATTGTTGTATAAATGAGCTAAAAATTCATGAAATAATAATAATAATAATAATAATAATAATAATAATAATAATAATAATAATAATAATAATGATAAATCTGGATGTAACTGATCTATTGTGATGGAAACAATATCATTCTTAAGATTGTTTTCCATGTTAACAATTACATTAAAAGCAATATGAAATTTCCATTAAAAAAAATGTATGTTGTAAATCATACTTACTTACATTTTTGAATGGCCTATATCATCTACTTTAATGAGCCCCTCTCCTACCCTTAATCCTACAAATGTGATTTTTCATTTCCTATATTTTTATTTTGGAGATATCTGTGGTGCAAGTTTGTATATTATAGCATTCATATAAAAGGTTATTTTCTTACTCACATTACATTATTCGTGATTCATTTTTGCATAGGAATCATTTCAAATGAAGTAATATGTGCTAAGTTACACATGTGAAAACTATTCAACTATTGACCATAGTAATGGGAAAGAAAATGGAAAGAAAAAATAGTATCTAATTGCACACTTTCAAGCATATTCGCCAGATGATATATTTGGGGAAAATGTAAACATGCAGCATGTTTTTTCTATGGTAAGTCTCTGTCTGTCTCATAATGTTTCCTAGTTTTACAAAATTAAATCAGACTATCTCTGTAGTTGAATAATCAGCATTCTGGTTTCCCAATTCATAGGTCCCAGGTTGGATTTCCAAAAGGGTTGGAAAATTTTCTCTTTAACTAGAATCATTTCCTATCCTCTGCAGAGTCTGAAAATATGAATGTGGGAGTGATGTGAATATGTTTCATGGCAAATGGATAAAACCAAAGTTAGAAACCTACAGTTATAACAAGTTATAACATCAAAGCTACCAGTATGACCAAAAAATTAAAGGGGACTTAACAAAGAAAAAGAAAAAGTTAACAGTATGATGAGAACTTAACAGCCTATTCATAGCAAACTAAACATAGGATTTTAATTAGCCATGCAAATTTCTTAAATAAGTGGTATTCTAACCAATTCCATTAGTCATTTTTGAGAAAATAAAAAATGCATTTTTTTCCCCATGTAAAGAGTAGTTCAGGGTGGGGAGAATTTCCTTGAAAGCTTTGTGTTGCATCCTTGAAGGATGCTGAATTTAAATACTAAATTCGGTAATTATCTAGCTTTTCATTTTTGACATTATTTCCTCTCTCTCTTACACTAACACACACCTTTTTCTAAAATACTTCTTTTGGGTTCAGTGGATCTCAAAATATGCTTTTTTCAGTGAGATCTTGATATAAAACTTTTGGGTGAAATACAGTCCTCTACCCACTAAAAGGTAGGTGATACAGAAAGTAATCACAACAATATTTTTTTTTAAAAAAGAGTTGTATATATAAAACTTTATAAATTTTGGTAGTGCATACATTTGAGTTGTAAAAATGCACAATAAATAACAAAATATAAATATATACACAAGAACCTTGTTTATTGGTATAAGGTGGGACTGGAGGTAATCCAGATTAATGAAAATACAGATAATCCAGAAACAAACTATAAATAAATGCAAACTTTGATGTATGATAGTGAAATTTGGATCATTGCAAAAGCAGAAGGGAAAAGAACTGAATGATGTCTATGATCAGTATCTGGACTGTCATGAAAACTAATGAAACTTAATCTCACATGCTTTAGTATAGTTGCTCTGTGACATGGACCATTATTATTAGCTTGAAGCATGCAACCAACAGTGATCTCTATACTATGTGCCAAAATTACAATAGTATACACTAATATATGCATTTATCAAAGAATTCACATATTTTCATGGTGAGAAAGCAAGAAATAATCAATTCAGATAAATCAGAAATCCAGATTAATGAGGACCAGATAAACAAGCTTCTGTACATTTTTAGAACTGTATATTTGTTGGTGGCTGCATAAAAGGAAGGTGAAATTTCTGGTTTAACAATGTCCACCTTTAGATTCATTCTACATTAAATAGAATAAAATGAGGTGATAAATAACTTTTGGAGCTCCAATTTTTCTTAAACTCTAAAGTAAAAGGCATATATAATTTTTTTTATCACTGAAAAGCATATATCAGCTATTATTATCAGTTATAATTTTTTTAATACCTTCATTTGAAATTAAGTATATTTCTGGTTATATTCATGGTATAAATTGTCATATAAGTAAACTTAAAACTAAAATTAAGCACTTTTCCCTTAAATTTACTTATGGAGATAAAAATAAAATGTGAGGCATTTTTATACATTTTATTTTTATAAAATTATATTCTAACTTAAAAACAGTACTCTAAAATTATAAAAGAAATATAATTAAATTCCTTCATATGCACTGCATAACACAATGAAATTGCAGAATGGAATTTTCAATAGTTCTATTAGAATACAATTACGCACCAGATTGGGTGCTTACCTGGAAGTGTGAGCCAGACCCAGGATACTCACTCAAACTACATATGTCCTTGAAACAACATGCACATAATGGCAGTAATACTTTTAATTACATTGCATTGTTTCACATGAACAGAAGAAATATAATATTTAGGACTATCATTACAAATGAATAGAATACTAAATATAAACTCACAACCAAAGTTTTGGAAAATTCTTTACATATTTATATTGTGTGCTGGCTCCATTGGAAAAAGAAGTAATTAACTTCTGCTATTTCTATTTTCACAAATTTCATTACTTTAGTTTTAAAAAAATGGACAAAGTTTGTGTCTACTTTATATACTCTGATGTGATACTGCTACAAAGTTATGGTGTGCTATATTATCATTTTCTTTATAAAATACAACAAAAGAGTGGACTGCAGCTACAAGGCTGCAGTTTAACAGCTAATTTATGTAAGAAAACCTCAATGGATTAATACAATATTTCCAAGTTTGTGCAGTTGTTACCCATTGTTTATAACTAACCTGATCTATATCTTCTGCATCAAATATTTCCTATAAGTATTTAATTAGATTGTTAGATCCTGGACACAGATAGTACATTTCATAAATAACAATCTGATGATGGAAGATTACAGAGTATTTGCATCAGACAATTATAATTACTGATTAGCATAGATGAACGTTTTGATAGTTACAAATGTTAGAAATTAAGCATAAGCTTTAGATTTTCAAAACAATGTGTCCATGACCTCCAGGAAATAAGTATTGCCTTGGTCTCAACTGTGGAATTTTTGAAAAACTTACATCAAATTTGGGTGTTGTTCTTTAAAACAGTAGTAAGTTTCTTTGAGATTGTTCAGCATAATCATTTTTGTTTATGAATGCTTTTTTATCATTTTCCTTTGCTGTATCATAGGTCTGTTTACTTACTATTATTCTACTGACATCATCAGAAATGTAAAACTTCATCACTTTTTCTACCACAGACATTTCTAAACTCTTACCAGATTTCATTTGAGGTGTGACCAAAATGTTCTTTTCTACAACTAATTGTTTAGCAACCCTTACCATTGTGTAGAAACGTGAAAATACTATTGAATTTTAGAATAAGATCAACTTTCGAAAATTGTTAACTTTTGGACTTTAAAGTTTCTATTTTCAATAACATGAAATGAGTCAATCAACTTTTGTGCTACATCAACTTTTTATCCAAAGTAGAGCTGCTTTCAATAGTGTCCTAATTTTTGCAATTTCAATCATGGGTAAATTTTCTAAGCGAGTTTCCTTTTTTTAATGGAGGAATTTTTCTTCTAATGATGTCAAGCTTTCATTGACAATAGATAAGTGGGCCCTTCACTCCGCTTCTTTTATAGAAACTTTACCAAATGAGTTTGTCACCACTTTTTGAACTTTTATGGGATTTGGATTTAGGAAGATTTTCAGGACTATTTTACAGTATGCACACTTCCATATCCAGAATTGAGAAGTTTTGCAATTTTGGTTTGAAAAATATCATACATTTTCAGTTGTGAGGACAAAACTATTTTCTCGAATTTGAATTTCACTGACATAGTATTTGTCACATGACACAAACACTTTCTTTTTTTATATTTGCAATTTTTTTCATTGAATGGATTAAAACATGCATCATACTCTTATCTCTTTATGCCACTCATATGTATTTAATTCACTGAGTGTTCTATAAAAGTCTGCCCAATGATATTTAAAATGAACAAGATTATCCTCCGTGAACAATACATGAAAGACTAGGATTTATTAATTTATTCGTTACCTTCCTTCTTCCAAACAGGCCATTAAATACTTCAAGGCCTATGTAAACATTATGATAAATAAATGTTCATTAGTCATTCCTCCCTTTTGTGCTGAGTCACATGAAACAAACAGCCAATAAACTGTGCAAGAAGTCTTAGTTTCAGAGTGATGCATCTCAGATAAGCATTTGTTTTATATACTTCTAAAAGGAATTCCACTTTTAAACTTTGTGGCCATTAGAACAAATATCAAGAAATATGCTAATATTTTTTAAATGTTTTTAATATTTTCAATATTAATGTTAAAATCATATTAAATTTATTTTTATTTGATTTCAATTACATTTTCAATTATATGGTTTAAAAGCCCACCATTTAAGCTTTAAAATGAGCCATGAATTAAACCAATACAATATACACATATGTTTATAGATCATCTTAACCACCTATGTCTGTAAATTAAGTGTTCTATTTCACATGGAGTCCCTTTAACAACATTCCACAAAACCTTGGGGGAACAGGTGAGATTCTTTAATATATGATTGAAGTAAAATCATTCACCTTCCCACCATAAGTTTGTATTTATTCAATAAAATTCCATTTAACATTTATAATTTTCAAATTATTATTAATTTGATTAATCCACATATAAATCCACAGGATATTAATATTGTATTAGGATATATGCAGTTTGATTACTAATTCATAATGAGAGTATGAACTGATTAAGTGCTCAAGAAAAACTTGATATGCACAGGGTAAGCGCTGAATGAGAACTGATTAGTAACTGCATAGAAGAGAATGTTCTTTATTTCTCCTTGGCAATACCTTGTTTTGTTTACTTTTCTTTATAGAAATAAACAACTTTAATTATTCCAGGTTATATGAAGTAATGTATATAAATTTTCCTTATTTATAAATTTTATTATAGTTGGCCGTGATATCATTTGTATTACTATTTTAATAATAAATAATTTTAATTTTTGGATATATATACATAAATAAAGAATACATTCACAATCAAATCAATAAATACAATAATCATAATGATAACATCAAAGATATGTTAATAATATAACATATAAATGCATATAGCATTATAACAAATAAATTAGGCTTCAGCCATTTTATTTATACACAGTAAGTCAAATATTCTCAATAAATATTTCTGTCACAGTGCAATAATTCTACTTCTGTTAATGAAACAACCCCATTATTGTATTTTGAACAATAATTTTTCAGTATACTAATTTTAAGTAAAATATCTACCTAAATAATTTTTGCTTACTGTTAGGTTAAAGTCATATGTTTGCATAGGCTGCTTATAGAAATTATATGAGAAACATCAGAATTACCTCCCAAACAAAGAGTCCATGCCATGATGGTGCACCCTAGTGTGGCTGGTGTTATGTGCATCAGTGTACCAATGGTCATTAAAATAGCCATTATCTCAGATATAGCCACACTCATTAATGACAATGATGTAAACATTGCAATACCAGCAAACATCTAACATATAAATGAAATGATAAAATGTTAAGATTACCAAAAATGCTATTATTAATTTTTCTTAATACCAATCCATATGCACTAAACAATGTAATGACATGTTTATTGAACATACATTCTGAAATCTTGTAAAATTTAGAACATTTTCCATTATTGTAAACATAAGGCAATTTTAAGCACAAATGCATCAGGTATCAGTATTTAGATATGGACTCATTATTGCTAAAAATATCTTAAATATGTAATAAATTTTTCTATATCATCAGTGATAGCAACTGACAAAGCAATGAAAAATCTATAAATCATATTCTGTGTTAAATCCTTAGCATGGCTTCCTTTGGAAGGAAAATAAAACCAGTGGTCCCAAGTTGTAGATTTATGGCACACAAAAGAACCTCAAGCCTGATAAAGAAGCCTTTAAGCAAAATTTTTCTGCTCTTTCATGCTCAATATAAAATGGGATACTAAGAACCATAGTCATTCAAGAGCATTCATAAATAAAATCTCAATTTATTTTACTTTTAATTGATTCAATTCATATTTCAATAAATACACCTATTTCCTCACACTAAAGCTTTTCTTTCTAACTAGATGCCGAAATAAAATAGCTGACAGAGCAATTTATTTACATAATAGAATATTTCAGAGTCCTTTAATATTCCATACCATCTTGTATTGAGATGCTCAAGTGATATAATTTCAAAATATTCATTGTTCTGTCTACTGTTTTAATAACTGGCCAGTTTTGAAAAAGGGTGCCTTCTTTAACTCTGTTAGTTATGCAGGGAACTAACAGTCCCCAGTCCCATAGCTTCATTCTATTTCAATAGTGTGTAATGACACTGTCTAATACTTCACATTTGGATGTCATTTATAGAATTTTTGTATCATGCCTTGCAAGTTTTATATAGCTGGAATTTCTGGTGACCTGCTCCATTTTGCAATGATACTGAGGTTAGATTATATTCAGCTTTTGCGATGAGAAGAGGAGGGTTTTAATAAGGTTGGTAATATTGCTAGAGCTACAATTCTTTCAGGGTATGATTGCATCACATATATTTGATTTAAAATTAAACTGTGTCATTAACCATTTTCTCAATACCTACATATAGTAAGTTTAGGTGAGCATTTAAGCTTTCCTTGTAATCAGATGATTTATGCATTATACTTCATGTAGGTACCTACTTATTCACATTATAATATGAATTTGTGTAACTTGAGATCTCCATATGAGTTAAATCTCTATCCAGTACGCCATTGCTTCAGATTTCGGAAGAAGAAAAAGTCACTGATAGTCAAATCATGTGAATACAGTACATATGGCAGTGGTTCAAAATGCAACACATGCAACTTTATGATTGCAATTGAAGAAGTGTACACTGACACCTTGTCTTGGTAAAAAAGAACTTTATTCTTTAACAAATATGGTGGTTTGGCTTTCAGAGCCTCCTTTAACTGCTCCAGCAAAGATGCATAGTACTCTCCATTAATGGTTTTGCCCATTTCGAGGCAGTCTACTGACACCACAATCCAATCATACCAAAAACGGTAGCCATCACTTTTTATGCTGATGGAACACACTTGGGCTTCTCTGCATGCTTTCATCCTTTTACACCCATTGTTTGGATTCTTACTTTTCTTAGCATGTGGTAGTGTTGATTCATCAACAGTGATGTAACATTGAAAAAAGTCAGTTGAGCTACATCTGAGCATGTTCAGATTTCAATAATATAGACGTGAGCTAATGTTTTCCACTTCACTTGTGCTGCACTAACATAACATTTGTATCTGAAACCATGAATGTGCAAAGCTAGCAGATTCCTTTCATGTCTTTTCTCCTGGTTGCAGATCAATACCATAGTTTCTTACTCTTACTTGTGTGCAAATAATGGATACAGGGGGTGAATTTATTATGGTTCAAGAAACCGTAGCTGGTAGAAAAGCAAGAACTAAGGGAAGAATCCTGGTATAGTTAATCGTAAGACAATGGAGTATGAACCAAACATAAAATGCTCCCATGGACTAGCAGACTATCCATGCAGTCCAAAAACTAAAGGAAGAAAGCAGTGTAAAGTGACAGAGTTAACGTATGAAGATATTAATGTATTTCATAATAAATTACTGACTAGCAAAATAGATCTAGACAAATTGCTTCTGAAGTTTATGACCATCATATCACCAAAGCATAGGATGGTGGATACAGAGTCTTTAAAAAGAAAACAAAGTGTATCAATAAAATATATCATCAGGAAAACAAAGCACAGATAGCACCTGTTTGTGCATCAATTTCCAAGGTATAACTGGTTTCTCAAAAGACCAATTGTCTCTCCTGGCAAATAGATTTCATTCTACAGAAGAGTCACCAAAGGAAAACTCAGAAGGAAATACTGTAGGTAAGAAGCATGATAATCTTACCATGCAGAAAAAATCACAAAATCATACAAGTAAAAGAGAGCCACTATACTATGGGAAAATCTAGCAGAGGATATCTGCCTCCAGAACCCTATTGAAAATCTGTGGGCAAGTTTCTGTAAGAAAGAAAGAATCTTGGGACTTGAGACATGCTCCTTGTCGAAGTATAAACATATATTTTACCATTCTTCTAAGTTGTCTTTCAAAGCGCGCCACACAGATTCTTGTTCAAAACTGCAAAGTAGTCCTTTTGCAAATAAAAGCAGAGACAAACTTGTTGAAAAAAATGAACTTAGGGCTCAATATAGACTACATAAACTCCATGCAGACAAGTTTTACAAAATTATCAAGGTTGATAATCCAGAAATAATAAAGATATGTTTTGATTTGCAGCAGAACCAACCATTGCCAAAAACGCTAAAAAATCTGTCAGCGAAGGATTCTTTGCAAGATAAGTATGACATTACAACCTGTGTGTCATGATTCATTCAAGGACACAAGAAAAGAAAGGCATTTCTTTCTATACTTGGTTAGAAACTCAGTCACCCAGAGGATGTAACCAAATTGCATCTGCAGTACTAGGTTTTTTATTAAATCTAAAAACAGTTTCAACTAATGGCCCTTCCATCATCCATATGTTTTCTGATTCTTGTGCAAGTAGAACCAGAACAGCATTATGATGGTAGCACTCATGGATGTTTTTGGAGCAAAGCAGATGTTTATATCACATTCTTCATTTTTTCCAATACATGATCATAGTTATATGGCTCCAGATCATGTTTTCGGACAAACAGAGAAAAATACATAAGACTAGAAGAAATTTTGACACCCAGTGGTTACTACAAGATTGAAGAATCATGGCACAGTGAAGATGCTCAATAAGGACTGGAAAATATTGGACAAAGTCAAGCGCTCAAAAGGTGTTACAATCGACATTGCCTTTCAAGATGGTTCTGCAGCGAGTGATCACTTACAAAAAAAAATCAACCATAAATCATAAGGTATCTGCTGAAGTGCAGAACATGTATACAGCATGTTCATGGTAGTGTGTGTGCTAAAACCAAGAGTTGAAACATTTGACACTATAAAATTCCAGTGTTCTTCCAGAAGTTAACACGGTGTCCAAAGAAAAAAAGAATGACATTATGAAACATGATGAGGCAAAAGACTTCTGTACAAGTGTTTTAGCAAAAGTTCCCAGTAGACTTTTGTCATAATTACAGTTTTGTGCTAAGATTATTAATTTTTTTCAGTTTTATTAGTGCTACAATGAGACTTGTATGAACAAAGACTCCATCTATCGAGTTTTGAAAAAACCAGTATTTAAAAAGTGTATATATTTTTAACTCACTTTCCTTGCCTCTGTATAAAGAATGCTTCATGCCAAAAAATTTTGTTATAATATATATGCTTGTGTGTTTATAATAAACAATCTGATGTGTTACACTCACATGACATTCTCTACTCTTGTACAAACTATTTTTACAAGCGCTTATTCTCCATATGCTTCATGTTAATTGAGATGTTAATCTTATTGCTAATTTTCTTATAGATGCAAGGGGAATTGCTAGGCTTTAAGCGAAAGTCAAATATTTTAAGAGGTGGTTGCTATGTGGAGTATTCCATTCTCTTTGCATTACCAGGACAAAAAAATGAATAACGAATTTGAGAAAAGTATAAGTATTGGAAAATTTAAGGCAATAACAAGCAATATCTCGAAAATGGTTCATTCAACAAAAAAATATATATGACATAAATTGTGTATTTTAAGGCAATCTACATTTTTTGAATAGTAAAATTTTGTCTTTCTTTTATGGTTTACCAGTTATGCAAAAGTCATTCACAATGAAGAATACTTTTGGAGACATTCCCAGAAAATTCAAGATATACATTTTATTTGTCATGAAAGTATCTTAAATATATGATATTTTAATTAAAATTGTTAGAGCCATTTTTGAAAAATAATATTTTCGAAAAATGTTCAATGTAAAGGGTAATCTGGGGTGGGGGGATTTTCTTGAAAACCTTTGTGTTGCATCTCTGGAAGATACTGAACCTAAATACCAAGTTTGGTGTTTATCTGACTGTTTGTGTCTGAGTTATGCTGTTCACAGACAGACAGACAGACACACACACACACACATGGACATGTTTCCAAAATGCTTTTTTTGGATTCAGGGGGTCTCAAAACATATATTTCTGGTGAAATCTCGGTATCGAATTTTTGGGTGGAATACAATACTTCCCCTACTTACTATACATAGTAGAGAAAGTAAAAAATTGTTCGTATGTTATTGAATTTTTCAACTTTTTCAATTTGAGTTATGGAAAATAATTAGTTTCAACTGAACTATTTCATATTTTTTAACTAGTGCACAATAACTGTTAAATTCATAATTCCTAAAGCTCTAAGCTCTCCTAAAACTTTCAAGCTAATAAGTTATAAACTGTGGTCCAAGTAGCATTTTGAAAAATGAAAAGTGTTGAAAAGTAGGAACTGAAAAAAAATGGAGTTTAAAATTCAATGTAGTGCTTTACCTAAATGATACAAGACCAATTAAATAGCCATTTGTGGCTCTAAAATTGTTGATATTAAATCTGCCATAGAGAGCATTATTTTTCTGTTTACATGTATTATAGGAAACTTTAATACAGAAGGAATGATCTGCAGTTCTGCTTCCTTTATTTCTGAGGAAACCTATCACAAAAGCAGTGCTCTTCCAGACACAAATAACGAACAGTTCTACAGTCCATCTGGAACTGTCTCATTTTCAATCACATATTTAACATCTTTCATTTACTTCAGTATTTGGAAGACTGAAATGGAAGCATATGAAATTTAAAAATGGTTTTTTTGTTTTTGTTTGTTGTTTTTTTTAACTTGCCAAGACCAGGCTAAGGTCTATTAAAAGTATAATTCATTTATATAATAATAATGATAATAATAATAAAGAAAATTAGAAAATTGTGATTCTGCCTCAAATGCAGGCAGTTCCTTTGAATCCCTGCAAGGAGGAAGATTTAAGAAACCTTTTTCCATTTTTAGATGAAGAGGCCAAGGCTTGGTTCAAAAATATTTTGGAAAAACTGAAACATCCTCTCATATCTCTTCAGAAAAAGAGGAAGAGGAGAAGGATTATGATGATAATGAGGAGGTGGTGTTTAAATGATAGAAAGGGTAAGAATATCATTAATACGGCTGATTAAAGAATAATACTATATATTTTATTTTGTTAATATGTTCTGACAGTGTATATTGTATTTTTGTTTATATCACAATACAGTTTTCTATTTTGATTATTTCTAAATTGACAAATGATTAAATGTCATAGGTTTCTTAAAAATATTTATTTTATACCAAGCTTTACTTCCCACAATATTTAAATCCTTAAAATAATGGCACAATATGTACCAATGTGAATGCCAATTAACCAACTACACCCCTTTCCTGCATCACCTACAGTTACCTATGCTCCAAATTGCAACGAATAATGAATAGAAATTTATATAAAAAAGAAATAAGCAATTTACTTATCATTAACAAAGTTAATTTGTCCCTTTCTTACAAGTAATTAGTCTGTATTGCAGCCAAATCATCCTTTCTTGGAAAACCAAAGTATTTAATTTCGCTGCCTTTATGACACCCAAGGTACAAATTGACATATTGTGGTCCTTAAAAGCTTTGCTTAACAACAAGAGCTCTTAATAATGTAGAAAGACAACCACTCTCCTTGGATTTGCCTCTAGTGTGTCTCAACCACATGTGCAATAACACATTTTTATACTCGCATCACAGAATTGTTATTAAATATGAGCTGCACATCAGTGATATCATAAATAGGCATGGTGCTTATATGTTGAAGTTATCTGATATTTAATAATTAAAATGAAGTGTTTAAAACAGTGGAGCATGTCAATAAGATGTTAAAACACTGGTCAGCAGATTAAAAGCACTTGTTGCTCCACTTGTAGAATCTGGAATAGAATTTTAAGTAAGTGGAGCAACAAATCTGCTGACCAGTGTTTTAACATCTTATCTGATATTTATTTATTTAACCTGTGAAAGCAGAAGTACCATACGATATCGTCATGCTGCATTATCTATCTTGTAACTGCAACACAATAATATAAACACAGTGCTGTATTATAACACCACATGCACTAGTCTATATGTAAACATTCTTTTGGAACAGAGAGCCACTTGGACAACTAAGAACACAATGAAAATCGTTACAACTTGTACAGCAAAAATGGCTCATTGTATCACATAACAATTTTTCTTTGTTGTTTTCACTTCGTTATACATTAAACTTGTCCTGAACTGTGGCACAGTAGGTTGGAGCATGGTGCTCTGGTTCCTGGCAATGGAATGTGCCCAAGTTTGATCCCACCCCTAGAGGTGTGGATTTTAGGTTCCGGGTATAGGACCATTCAGCATCGTGAGGAAAGTGAGGAGCTGTGATACGCAGCAGTCCTGTCCTCATGAGCCAACTTTCTGGCTGGGGGATGCATGATGTTAGTCACATCACCTCCTTGTATTGGTTGGATCATCACCCACCTTTGCTGTGGCACATTGGCGTGAGGCTAGCAGTTGGGTTGGCGGGCCCAGGCCCTTTGGAGGCTGTAGCACCACAGGTTTATTTACCCATTAAACCCATTTAATGTCTTCTAACAATAATAAAGAAAGGTATAATAGCCATTTAAATCCTAATTATTTTTTCTTATGGGATTTTTACAACTATAACAATATCACTGATTTGATATGATGCTAAATGGTGTTAAGGGTAACAATTTGTATATTAGAATTTTATTCATGAAAACTGTCGTATTGATTGAATATAGTGAAATACACACCCTAATGAGGAATGTAATATATTATTGATTCTAATACAATTTAACTTGACACAGCCCCTCAAAATCTGCATGGTTTTAGGGGTTCTTTTGTTTCTTTTTCTTATTTTCATTAGGGACTTAATAATGGAGGAGGCATTTCAGCTACTAGAGAAAATATTAAAGGAAGATGATATGGCTGGTGATATATTTATTGAACCACATGATGCAGCTATATCATCTGATGAAGACTTTGCCGCAGAAGATTAGGGCAGTTTAATACATTGAATCGGATGACAGCCATAAGAGTTCATTGTGCCAGAAATAATAAACAAGTTCCCAATCAGGTTGTACTTCAATAATTTGTTTACTAGATTCTACCCGATTAACCATCTTCACACATGAAGGTATGTCTGTACAGGTACTATATACAAAAATTGAGTACCAAATGTTTATCCTACGTTTCCATCACTGTCACTGAAGAAAATGAAAAGAGGACCTATGAGAGTGCATAAAGCAAGGAAGAATGTCCTATTATCACTTGGATTGATAATGCAGTTGTCTCTGTGGTATCATCACACCATGGTGTAAATCTTGTGACCAATGTTAGCAGGTACAGTCAAGCTGATAAAAAAGATGTTCCACTTTTGAATGAATGGATGAATGCTGCTTCGTGGTTTGCACAGACTACATGGATGAGAATATATTTTCTGTATAGGATTGGGACAAGAGGATGGTGGCCTATTTTCACATGGCTGTTGGACACAAGATGCATAAAGCTTGGATTCTTTGCACAAACAAAGAAAAGAGACACCCACACATGAATAGCATAGGGGATGTCATCAGAATGGATGTCATTACTGTATATCTCATCAGTAAGTGAGCTAAAACTGAAGGATGGCCACTCACTTCACAATGGAATATGACTGCACCTAGAGTACTGTAGTATATAAGACTGGATGAACTTCACCATCTGATTGCTGAGACTGATTCAATGGTGTCTGTGTGCTGTAAGAAATTGTAATTCTCATATTTGCACAGAATGTGTGAAGTATAATATTGGAAAATTTGTGTCCTACATTTTGTGAAATTTCAGGAAATTCCTTACAGTTGTAAAAAGATATTATTAAAATATTTATCACAAATAAACAGTTTCTATGATTAAACATAAATAAATAATTCTAAACCAAATTGTTTTCCAATTGTAAATGTTAACGACAAGTTTGAGAGAGGCCACAACTTAAAACTCATAACAATTACATTTATAAAAGTGTGCTTTACTGACATCTAAACATTGTAGCAAGTGATGACTGGTATTAATTTTTATTTTCAATAGAAAAAACAATTTTGGGGTTTTTTGTGGCTTAATTATTGTACCTGAAGCAGCAACATACTTATATTTTTTAAACTTGAAATACATAGACATAGTAAAATGGTATTATATAATAACTTAGACACAACAGAGTGTAAACATATTGATGATGAATACTCACAAAATGATAAGCAGGTGGTGAAAATCTTGGAGCTGTAAGTATTATAAACACACCAAACACCAGAGAGAATAATGCCAGATATGCACATAATGGCACGCCAGGAAATAATATTTCCGAATCCCAACCTAATCAAACATAAATAATAGCCTATAACATACTGCAGAAAGGTATAGCAGCTTACATGCTAGCCTGTAAATTCAGAAATACAAGTTTTGAGTATCAATGCAATTCAATTCATAATAAAATTCTATTTTATTAATCTTTTAAAATCAATTCTGTACATGGTACATTGATATAGGATATGTCAGCAATTAAATTTATAATTTACATTACAATAAAGTGAGGTTTCAAATATTTACACTTAGTTCTTTTATAATATATAATAGATTAATATATAACAGAAAATGGGTATATAAGGCTATAATACAATAGCTAAGTTAATTTTTTTTTTTTTTATTTATTTATGGACGCTCTTTAACTACTATGGTTCTTAGCGTCCCATTCTATATTGGGCGTGAAACACCTGTAATTTTAATACCTGTAATAAAACCCGGCGGAGGGCGATGGATTTTTTCGGGCATAAAAATTGTTAGCACGGCTTCCTTCGGAAGGGAAGTAAAGCCGGTGGTCCCGTGTCGTAGATTTACGGCACGTAAAAGAACCTCAAGCCTGATAAAGAGGCCTCTGAGCTAAGTTAATTGATACTATGACTTATATATATGGATATTTATTAAGTTGTTGATATTTCTTTACTGTGTAAAAGTAGTGTTCCTGCAAGAAAGCATTAGTCTTAAATACATTATAGTTTTCTGTATTACTTTCTCTACTACGTATAGTAAGTAGGGGAAGTATTGTATTCCACCCAAAATTTCGATACCGAGATTTCACCGGAAATATATGTTTTGAGACTCACTGAATCCAAAAAAAGCATTTTTGGAAACATGTCCGTGTGTGTGTGTGTCTGTGTGTCTGTGAACAGCATAACTCAAACACGAAGAGTCGGATAAACACCAAACTTGGTATTTAGGTTCAGTATCTTTCAGAGATGCGACACGAAGGTTTTCAAGAAAATCCCCCTACCCCAGACTACCCTTTACATGGAACATTTTTCGAAAATTTTAATTTTCTCAAAAACGGCTCTAACGATTTTGATTAAAATATCATATGTTTAAGACATTGTCATGGCAAATAAAATGTATATCTCGAATTTTCTGGGAATGTCTCCAAAAGTATTCTTCATTATGAACGACTTTTTCATAACTGGTAAACCATAAGAGATAGACACAATTTTACTGCACAAAAAATGTAGATCTCGTTAAAATACACAATTTATGTCATATACATTTCTTTTGTTGAGTGAACCGTTTGCGAGATATTGCTTGTTATTCCCTTAAATTTTCCAATACTTATACTTTTTCTCAAATTCGTTATTCATTTTTTTTGTCCTGGACATGCAAAGAGAATGGAATGCGCCACATAGCAACCAGCGTTAAAATATTTGACTATCGCTTAAAACCTACCATATTCCCCTTGCATCTACAAGAAAATTATCAATAAGATTGACATCTCGATATCTCGATTAACATGAAGCATATGGAGAATAAGTGTTTGTAAAAATAGTTTGTACAAGAGTAGAGAAAGTCATGTGAGTGTAACACATCAGATTTTTTTTAATGGCATTGGGAAGGGAATTATATATCATTATGCTGGAGTGTAGTACTATATTTTCACACATTGTAGCTCTGGTTGAGTTAAGTGTATATCCTTATTATTTCTAGTACATTGCATATGAACAATTTCGTTATTTCGAAAATTATATCCTTTTTTTTCTTATTTTTTTTTTGTTTACAAATAACACTGTCTGTAATAGATAAGCACATACCAAAGTAAGTATGCCAAATTTTTTCAATAAAGGCTTACACGATGAACATATAGAAAAGTTTAAAATGTTCCTTAAACAAAAATGTTGGAAAGAAGTATATAAAGCCGAGACAGTAAATGATATTTTTAATAAAATTGTGCAAAAAATAAATGGATACTATTATACTGGTAAAAAAAGTTAAAGTAAAAAATCGTAAAGGTAGTAGGATGGATGACAAAAGGGATAAAAATTTCATGAGAAAAAACAAAGTTCCTAAATTCAATAATACACCCAAATATGAATGAGAAATCTAGGGATTACATAACAAAGTATAACAAGTGTAGTAGAAAATGCAAAAAGGCAATATAATAGGGAACTGATACAGAAATCTGAAAATCAAACAGAAACAACATGGCATATGGTAAATACAGTCCATAAGCAAAGTAAAAGTACATATGGAAAACACAGTTATAAAGAATCAAAGTAAGGAAATAAAAGACACAAAGAAAATTTTCAATGAATATTATATAAACATAGCAACAGAATTAAACTTAAATAAACAAAAAGTAGATAAAAATAAAAAAACAAATAAGCCAATTAAATAGTATGCCAGTTTTTGAAGTGTCAGAAGAAGGTATAAAAAATGAAATAAAGAAGTTAAAATCAAAGAAATCAAGCAGCCTAGATAAAATCTCGAATTTATTACTAAAAACCATAAAGCAGGAAATTAGCCAACTCCTAACCACATTATAAATACATCATTAACACAAAGTATTTTTTGTCCAGATATGCTAAAGAAGGTAATAGGCCAATATTTACAGATAAGGGAAGTAAAAAATACATAGAAAATTATAGGCCAATTACTCTATGTTCTGCTATATAAAACATGATGGCAGGTTTACATATAATACAGTTACAAAGTTATCTTTAAAAACTAGATGTTGTATCAAAATGGCAATATGGATTTCAAAAGCACAAGTCAACCATGGATGTGATTGAAAAGGCAAATAATATAACTGTAAAAGCAATAAATGACCATGAATGAGTGGTGGCTATCTTCATAGATTTATCAAAGGCCTTTGATTGTATGAATATAAAAATATTACTAAATAAATTAGAAACATGTGGTATTTGAGGTTTGGCGCTGGATTGGATATCAAATATCTGGAAAATCGAACGCAATGTGTCGAAATAATCACCTAAATACAAATGGTGTTATCAAAAAGATAAAGTCAGACTTCAAAATAGTAAAACAAGGGATCTCGCAAGGATCAAAATTGGGGCCATTTTTATTTCTTATATATATATATAAATTACATTTTTTAGGTGATACAAGAAAATTGAGGCATTGCAATTGGATATGTAGATGATATGACTGTCATAATTAAAGGTCAAACAGCAAAAGAGGTTGAAATTAAAGAGAATTCAATTTTAAAAATTATAAACCAATATTATGCTAACTTAGATATGATAATAAATACACAAAAGACAGCATGTATTAACTTTGAATTATCAAAATTTAACCCAAGTAGTATTCAATGGAGTATAGATGATGAAAATATATCAGAGATAAATTGCGCTAATTTTCTTAGAGTAATAATCGATAAATACTTAAATTAGCAATCTCATGTGGCATCGATTAGTAAAAGGATAAACAAGGGCATTTATATAATGAGACAGTTATCTAAAATAAATGGACAGTAAAACAATGAAACAGGTGTATTATGCTTTTATATTTTCATATGTGAGATACGGAATTACTTTGTGGGGAAATATTATAGCAAGAGAAATGGGTAAAGCCTTTAAATTGCCAAAAAGAAAGAAAGAAACAGAATAATAAGCAAAATGGAAAATAAGCAAACTTGCAGGGGGGTGTTTAACAATCAAAACTTGTTAACAGTGCCACGCGTGCATGCGTGCGTGCGTGTGTGTGTGTATATGAATGCATAAAAACTGTGATAAATATAAATATGCTAAAAAATTATAATGTACATAACTATAATTTAAGAAATAATGATGATTATTATGGAATAACATTAAGGGGAACTCTAAATAATCGTGCTATAGAAGTTGGAGGAAGAGAATTATTCAATAAATTACCTAGGGAAATAAAGAACATAAATCAGCCAAATGTAATGATGAAAACAATAAAGAAATACGTAATAGAAAATGAATTCTATAGTATAGACGAATTTAGACATGAAAAAGCAATGTAAAATGAAAATCGATACTTAATGTAAATGTAATGCAAAAGGACAATTGACACTTAATATAAATATGTAAATGAAAAGTAATGTTAAATTATAAGTTATAATTGTTAAATTATTTTATATTTGCAACTGGACGTGTCCTTTAAATGTAATTAAAAGGATGATAATAAAAATGAAATGAACATACATATCTTTTTTCCACCGCATATAATGTGAATGGCTTGTTGCTATCTCTAATACATACATAGTAGGTAGAGAAGGTATTGCATTCCACCCAAAAATTCAATACCGAGATTTCACCAGAAATACATGTTTTGAGACCCTGAATCCAAAAAATGAGCATTTTTAGTAAACCGTCCCTGTGTGTGTGTCTGTTAACAGCATAACTCAAAAATTAAAAGTCAGATAAATACCACAGTTAGTATTTAGGTTCATTACCTTCAAGGATGTGACATAAGGATTTTCAAGAACATTCCCCCACTCCCAACTACCCTTTAAATGGAACATTTTCTGACAATGTTGATTATTTAAAAACTGGCTTTAATGATTTTGATTAAAATATCTTATATTAAAGATGTTTACATAATAAATAAAATGTATATCTTGAATTTTCTAGGAAGAGTCATCTTTGTTCAGAAGGAATTTTGTATAATCTTGCATAACTGGTAAACATTAAGTGTTAGACAAAGATGTACCACACAAAAAATGTATCTCTCTTTAAAACAACCAATTTACTTAAAATAAGTCTTTCTGTGGCATAAGCCGTTTCTGAGATATCTGTTATTAAAGGTTTGAATTGTTCAATACCTGTCATTCTTTTAAAGTCTCATTGATCTTCAGTTGTTTCTCATGATTGCATGGAAATAGTATGGAATTTAAGGCTGGCATATAGCGTCCAGTTCTTAAACATTTGACTACTGCTGTTCAATTTGTATCTATAATTAAAAGTGTAATGTAGCTATTTTTGCAAAGGTTTATTTGGATTAAAATGTAGTAGGCAGAAAAATAAACTTCAGTAAGAATAGATTGTATACACACTAATAAAGATAGAGGGTAGAGAAAGTCATGTGAATGTAACACATCAGATTATTCCATACTTCATTATAGAGCACTAGTTTCTATCAGTATGAGTGAGATTATGAATGCATGTGAGGGGGGGGGACACACACACACAGGGGTGTGAAGTAATGGAATAAAAATAAATGATATTGAACTACTGTAGTGATTACTGTTTTAGTCATTTTAATTGTAATTATTAGTTATTACAAATTGTAATTTGTGCTCATAATTTATTTTTAGCCAGTAGTTGACACTTTGTGGCTATGCAGTTTACAGTGTATGTACTAGATGCAGTTCTTTCCAAAGAGCCCCAACATTTGAGTGAAAAACAGCATGAGATATGCAGGAGGCGAACACTAAATGAATATTATTAATATTAAACTACAAATGAAAGGAAAATAGAAAGGAAGAAATGAGTATGAGTCAAGCAGAGGCTGTAGTGAATTGACATGGTCCTCTGATTTCAAGATTTACCAAGGTTAGGTTTAGGTTAGTGTGTGCGTATATATGAATTTGTTTCAAATAATGGGTATGTTAACAGAATTTGTACTGTAAAGGAGGCAAGAGTGAACTTAAGATGCTCGTCTAAATCTTTAGCTTAATGATGCATACAGTTGAATCCTTAATAAGTGTGTTAGAAAAAGAAGAAGTAAAAACAATGCTATTTCCATAGATTACTGTCATAAGTTGGGTTGGCACTTTCCTATATGCATGAGCAGTATTAACAAAATGGAGTACTTTGTTGACATATTGTGATGAATTTAGTATGTAAGAAAATGTCTTAAAGAGGGAGGATGGGTGAGTTACAGTATGTGTAAGTGTTCACATCTCCTTTTAAAGCCAATGTTATGTGGACTTTCGTTTCTTAAATCACTATATTTGATATCTTAAAATTAAGTAGATATAGAACTGTTAACTAAAATTGTAATTGTTACATTTTAGTAACCAATACACATTGTATCAAGAATTTAGCAACACTGGATCCCCAGCATTCACAAGGTGCATGCAAGGGTACAACCAGGATAGTCAACCATTCCATCATTATAGTATGCATACAAAATACAACACATTTTACCATGTACCATAATACAGTTATTATAATACTTAAAATATCATAATACTTACAAGCACAAGTTATGTTTTTATACTAACTTAAAGTTCAACAACAAATCTTTGATGCTATTGTGTTTATGTCAATCAGTCAGTTATAAAATAAAATATAATATAATAATATATATAGGCCCCTCTTCTGATATCATCTTTTCTCACAATTACAGGACAGAAAATAAATTTAGTAATGGTTGCTGAGTAATAGTGAAAACAAATCAAAAAGGTTACATACATGACAGGAATACTAAAGTTTACTTTTAGCTTAAAGTTCTCATTGGTCATAATCCATACATCTTGTCTTATATGATACAGATTTCCATCAATGATCCAGATGCACTTCAGCCTTGGGCTTACTATGCTATCTGTATCATTTTACAGCCAATCCATTATGCCTGCACCCTTTACCTAGGACTACAGTCTCATAACCGATATGGTTTCCAATTCTTCTGGTTTTAAAAACATGTTTCCAAAAGCAATATACCTCCTGTGAGCCAAAGCCTCACAAAAGCATATAATGTGCTGGGCTGTTTTGGTTTCTTTCTTGCACAGTCTGCAATCTAAGTTACCCTGAAACACCCCCCATCATGTTAAGATGTTTTTTCAAAGGAGTATGCCTGTGGGAAATGCAATAATTGTTCTCAGCTGAAGTCTGTTACATTTAAGTAAGCTTTCAGCACTTTTCTTACATGGTTTTCTAATAAATGTTTATTGTTTGTTTCCTGGAGTTTTAAGCCAGGTTTTGTGATGTTCTACTTTGGACCACTTCTTAATAGCCTCTCTTACTATAAACATTGAGATGTTCCTAGAGCCAGCTCTGACCCAATAAATTGTGAAGCTGCTCCTTGTCTTGCAAGTTCACCAGCTTTTTCATTTCCCTCTATGCTACTATGACCTGGCACCCAGATGAGCTGAACTTCATTCTTTTCTGCCAAGCTTGTGAGTATGTTTAGGAGTTTAAAACCAGTCCTGACGTTATCTTATGACTGCTTAAAACCTTAAGTGCAGCCTGGTTATCTGAGAAGATAAGGAGTACAAGCTCTCCTTATGTTTTCATGTAAACTTGCAAAATGTTGTAGGTATCCTTCAATGTGGTGGTGGGTGGCAGTAGTGGGGGAGATGGTTGATGAGTTATGAACAAAAGCTAAATAAAGTTTGCTTTTAAACCTGGTAGTCCTTTGAATTGTTCTGACCAGTGCATAGCATTTACAGCATAGCAAATGGGCTTATATAATATTAAAGTTTTAACACTTTGATGCATACCCTGATTCCTTGAAAAACACTATAATTAAACAAGTTTCTGTACCAGGATTAGTAGCTTTGAGATTGGCAACCCAGCATACTATATGAACTTGTTTTGGCTCGCTGTGACTACCAATTGGAGTTGAAATAATTGTGTAATATGATGAGTTTATAAATTAGGAGTTTGCATAGTCAACAATGAAATGGAAGAAACATCTCTGTTGGTAAAGTGGTTATGAACTTTGTGTTTGAAAACAGAAAATCAGTGATTTCCTTAAGAATGTCATTTTACAAAGTAATTGTAATTCAAAGTAACTGCCTTAAGCACTTTCCCCTTTTCTTCCAACCAGTGTCATAAGGGATTAAACTGGAAATTGCTGGATGAGGAACCTACTGAGGATCAAATGGGAAGAAGTATACAACAGAGGTAGTATTGTGCTACAACTTGAATATTTTGAAATATTTAAATGTACAATAAGGATGTATATAATGATAAAATGAGTTAAAGTGAGCCAGATCTATGGAGATATCATAATATTCAATCTGAATTTTAAAAGTGAGTTGGGTAATAATTTAAATATTTGACAATACCAAAATCAACATACATACGTTTAAATGGGCATATATAATAAGCCTGTAATGGTTCACTTTGCCTTCACTGTATGTACCTTACATAATAACCTACTCCTACTTAATCAAACAATTTAAAAGCAGATGTTACATTAACTTAAGAATACATGTTTTTAGAACCAGAAGAATCTGTTATGAGCTGTATTCCTTTGTAAAGGGTGCAGGCATAATGAATTGGCTTTAAAACAATACAGGTAGCACAATAAGCCCATGGCTGAAGTGTATTCGGAGCAATGACAGAAATCTGTTTTGTACAAGACAAGACAAAAGAAAAATGTAAGAACAAAAACTTGCTTATTACCTTGACTTTGTGCCATTAAACCCTTTGTATTACTACAGAGAACTGAATGTATCTATTACCAGAGTCACTGCATCGAACATGCAACAATTTAAAATTTTGAAAATACCACAATAGGGCTTGCACTTTCTAATGAGAGGTATTCAACCTATGCATCTGTTTGGTGTAATAACAAAGCTGAATACATTACCAAACACTTCATATATTACATGCATGCATGATCTGGTTTCATTGTTCGCTAACTGTTGGCTGAAGTGTGGTTTCCTTTGAAGTCAGAAGGCATTTCCCCATGATTTCATTGTAAAATTAAATAGCTCAGTAAGAAGGCAGGATAGAGTTTACACATCACAGCTTACATGTCACTACCAAATTGATGGTATGAAGAGTACCAGTGGCAGAGAGAATACACTGTCACACTACTTTTTGAAAAAGTGACCTGTAATTGTAATTGAGTAAGATATTTTTTATGTACCTGTAATTCATCCAAATTACATTTTTGTTACTTTTCTCATTATATTATGTGTATACGTACACTACTCTTATGAATGAGTCTATTTGAATATACTTCTTGATAACTGTAACACTCAGTTTCCCAAAATATTGAAATATTACAGTGGAAAAGACTGTGGATGTTACAATATATTGTATAATATGGTGCACTCTCTCAGAAATATGTTACATCAATTTAATGGAGCTATTTATCATATAAACTCTGTGATTCATGCGTTAATAAGTATTACCTGGGGTCAGCATGACTCAGTTATGTTGCTCGGGCTCCAGATTTGATTTTCTGTTTATAATAAGAATTCATCCTTAATTTGGACAATTCCAATGATAACTATGGCCAAATTAGATCAGGTTCCCTTTGGCTCAGAGCCTGTTTTGGCATACCTGATCACTTTTTGAAGAAGTAATTTTAATTGAGTAAGATACAGCTTATGTAACTGTAATTGATCCAAATTACTTCTTTTGGTGTTTTTCCCATCACTGTATGTGTATGCCTACACTGCCGATAAGAAAGCATCATAAATGAAAGTCTATTTCCATATATTTCTTGATAAAATGTAGCATTATATTATACAGCCACCTTTATGAGTTTATCAGAGTATCTGTCTATGTTTTGGAAAAAACATTAAGGAGTAAGAAGAATTCTCATTCAGATGCAGGAGCAGCTCTAGAAGGGAGTAGCAAGTTATACAGCCACCTTTATGAGTTTATCAGAGTATCTGTCTATGTTTTGGAAAAAACATTAAGGAGTAAGAAGAATTCTCATTCAGATGCAGGAGCAGCTCTAGAAGGGAGTAGCAAGTTAGCGCTACCCCCATAAATATTGTAACCAGTGGTCCATTTAATAAACAAAGATATTTCTTTATAAAGATTCTCCAAAACTCTTAAAAAGTGCTTGTTATCTGTAGGGGACTTGTATGTCTACAGGCCATGTTAGCAAAGCCACTGCTACTGGCAATAGGGTACCTCAAGGGAGAGGTGCAGAGGGGAAAATTTGGAGGTTGGCTTCATTAACACAAGCTATATGATGTGCATACACCTAGTGGAAATGACGTATAAATAGTAGCTCTGCCGAAGACAGTGCTGGCATCTAATGTGTTGAAAGAACAACTCAGTTGGAACAGCACATACAGTGTAAGATCTTAGTGTATTATTGTGTAAACAGTACGAATAACATAATATAACTTATGAATTCTATAAGTAATTTGCAATCCTAAATATTTTTCTCTAGGTTGATAGAGGAGAAAATCGAAATATAAAGGCTTGGAAGACCAACACCTGCCATCAAGCTTACACAAACAATTTTATTGAAAGGTAGGACCATGTCATACTTTCAGTGGAATGAGATCTCATTATGCACATACCTGATTTCTATCAAAGGGTGATTGAAAAATTTGCTACCAGAAAGGATAGGTGAATAGATTTTCTCTTCAAATAGGTGAGTTTAAGTTTTTAAATGAAATCTCATGATTAATTCGAAAACTATTTATTATTTTACTTATTTTTACATTCTCAATTATGGGATTTCAGTTTAAGTGATCATCATTAATGCATGCAACTCCCAAGATATTTACTCACTGGCCGTCACTGCTCAGATGTGATAGCATATGTAAAGGAAAACACAACAAAGAATGTACAGGACTAACTCAGGGAGAACTTGACATTCATAAGAGGAGAAATAGAAAACAGTATTGGCTTTATGACTTATAGACTCAATCACAGAGAGTATGAAACCAGAGAAAAATAAACCAAAAAAGAAGATATCCAGAATATAAATGGAAAAGTGGAACATACTGGACTTTCTATCAAACAAGTTAAGCTTGCTTATAGAAGAAAAAATAACAGATAGTTTCGCAAAAAATCAGCAACCAGCACCAGACCATGGTAATAATAGAGAGCAAAAATAATGGCAAAGCAGACAGTGAGCAAAAAGAAGAGCCCGACACATTGGCACAAGTAACCTGCAATGAAATGAGATATCACCAGGAACCATAGATGCATATGATAACAGGAAGGAAAGTAGATGACAGCAGCACCAAAGAAGAAAAGGACAGCCTCCAAGTGACAGACAGCACAAGCTTGGTTTACTTAGAGAAGCTCAAACCAAGCACCATGATAGAAACTGTGAAGAAACTCCTTGCCAAAAATGGAATACAAACAGAATGTGAAGAACTCACATTCAAGGCTTCCAAAGTATGAATCTCTTTCCATACCTCAGCACATCAGATGCAAACTTCTGATCCAATAGAGCATTAGTAAGAAGATTTAGATTTCACTTCATACAAAGGAATGAAGGAGCATCACTCAAATAAAACCAAGGTTAACAAGATAATATTATGAAACACAGAAGGAATAAAAGTAAAATTTTTTTATGCAGTTTAGAGCAGCTGATAAAACATAACCGCTTCATGTAATGCATGTAGCATTCTACAATAAAATTAAAATTAGTAAATCAGTAAAATTAAAATGTCTATCTCTGAAATACATGAACTTAGAATAACATTTATATGTCTGTCCTAAAGAAATAAAGTCAGTAAACAACATAAATACATTTAAAAAAGAACTGTGTAAATATTTAGTAATTATGCATTCTATTCCATTGACGAGTTTGTTAGTAACTGATGTATTTCTTGTATTTCTACTGTGTGTAATTGATTTGTTAGTAGCTGATGTATTTCAATTGTTGTGTATAGAATACATAATTGACTATATCTAATAGATTTCTGAAAACTCTATGCACAATAAATTGAAATGAATAGCATACTGTTTTACAAACAAGATTATGGCTTATATTTATCTGCCATACATGCTAATAAGGATTTTTGAGAAACAGAAAAAGCTTTATTTTAAATATCAAACTTTTTTCTTTGTTCTCTCTCTCTCTCTCTCTCTCTCTCTCTCTCTCTCTCTCTCTCTCTTGTGACATTTGAACAACAGAACTAAAAACAGAAATTAACAACAAAAAGCAATTCAGGATGATCAAGATGGCCGCAGAACATAACTCCGAGTTGCTCTCGTTAGTCATGCCTATAAAAATTATTTCAATGTTGAATTTTAAAGTAAAGGGTCTTTCAATAAGAATGTCCTATCTTTGACATGTGATAGCTGCCGTTGTTATTGAGTTACAGCAGTCATTTTTTTCATGTGGTTACTGTTGTTATTGACAAATAGCCATGGAACGTTATAGCATTCAGCAACGCGTAGGAATTGTGAAAATTTATTATCAAAATGGATCATCTGTTCTCCAAACCTTCCGTGTATTGCGTGAAGTTTACGTGTGCATAATCGTCCCTGCGAGAGAACGATTCGGCGTTTGAACGATAAATTTGAAAGAAGTGGTTCTGTCAGCGATCAAAGAACGCCTGTACGTAATCGACGTAAGCGCTCCAACGAAAACATAGCGCCGTTCGTGAGAGTGTGCGCGAGAACGGAAACAAATCAATTAGTCGTCGAATCGGGGCTTTCGCCGACCACAACTTGGCGAATTCTGCATCTGGACTTGAAGTTTCACGCTTATAAAATGGTGTTAACTCAAAAACTAAAGCCCAACGTCCATAGGTTGCGCCGTGTATTCGCGGACTGGACTATGGAGCAATTGGAAACTGACCCGGATTTTTGTCGAAAAATCATCTTCAGCGACGAAGCCCACTTTTGGATGGATGGTTGTGTTAACAAACAAAATTGCCGCTATTGGAGCAATCACAATCCAATGCAGATTCAAGAACGACCACTTCATCCCCAAAAGGTTACTGTGTGGTGTAGATTTTGGTATGGTGGAATCATTGGTTCATATTTTTCCCAAGATGAAGATGGAGAAGCTCTAACTGTCAATGGAGAAAGATACCGGGCTCTTTAATGGACTGTTTTTGGCCTCAATTGGATGGTATGGATCCCAGAAACATCTGGTTCCAGCAAGATGGTGCCACATGTCATAGTGCTCTCGAAACAATCTATCTTTTGAAGGAGAAGTTCAGCGGTTTCATCATTTCCCGTGGTGGTGGTGTTAACTGGCCCCCGAGGTCATGTGATGTAATGCCGTTGCAGTACTTCTTGTGGGGTTATGTTAAATCTCGAGTTTATGTCAACAAGCCAGTAACAGTAAATGATCTTATGAATAAAATCACGCGTATTATTCGTGAAGTTGGACACAATTTACGTTCTTCTTCCATTGAAAATTGGGTCAACCGTATACGCGCAACCCAACGAAGTCGCGGCGGTCACTTAACTCATGTTCTCTTCCACACGTAATGACATTAATTATGTTCCAAAATAAAAAAAGAAATAAACCCTAGCATTTATAGAGCGTGTTTTATGTAAGTTTAAAGATAGGACACTCTTGTTGAAAGACCCTATATTAAGATGCTTTGTATGACTCCATCATTAAAGAAGTGGTTCAAATCCAATAAGTAGTAGTTTGCAAGATACCTTCGAACATAAACTACTATTACCTTTCCTCTTTATACATTACTGGAGGTTGGTATAGATGTAAAGCATTCGTTGCAGGTTCAGTAAACTGTATTACTGTAACCAACAC
The DNA here is from genome assembly GCA_030765065.1 of Deroplatys truncata. Lineage (NCBI taxonomy): Eukaryota > Metazoa > Arthropoda > Insecta > Mantodea > Mantidae > Deroplatys > Deroplatys truncata. The sequence goes on along the minus strand of CM060984.1, from coordinate 137,599,022 downwards.
ATTCTCTGATCAAGGTGACAACTTGAATGAAAAGCTGCGAGTCCTGATGATGAATTGACTACAAAATGCAGCCAACAATGTATGTCATGTGTTCAAGGCCTAGGAGGTCTAACTCTGTCTTGGTTGTAATATTTACTAATGTATTAGGATAGGACTATGGCTAGAAGCAGGGGGGATTTAGCACCTAAACATGTGCAGATCTTTTGTAACTAGGCCCCTGAAGGGGCAACCCCAGGAGGGAGGGATGAGGTGAGAGGAGACAGAGAACTGCTGGACCAGGAGGCATGACAGGCAGAGGGTAGGGTCCCTACCATTTACGGATTTGAACTCCCCCGGTGGTGGTTGCTGCAGCCGGCCCTCCTCCCGCCCATACATCCCTTGGGGGGCCCGGGACCCAGAGACCGCTCCCAGTCCGGGGGACGAAGTGTTCTGCCGATACTTGCAACCCTGAAAGAAACCAAGCAGATGAAAGCTGAAGTGAAATGAAAATGGAGATGAAATGGAGGAACACGAAATTTGGGGGTGTAATGACCCTTCCCAGCATTCACCTGACGACCCAGGTAAACCCTAAAAAAAAAGCCCATGGGTCAGGAAGGTCAGCCACAGGAATTGAATCCACGACATTCCGAATGTGGGCCAAAGAGTTACCAGCTGAGCCATTCCACTGGGTTACTAATGTATTACTTATGGATTGGAAGATTATGATTGTAATAAACTGTCAAACACCAAAATAATAATTGTTTCGTTTTAAACTAACTTCTACATAACTTCACATCTCAGTGTTTTATCCATTTAGCATCTAGGTATCCATTTTTACAATTCCCGATATACAAATTTTAAATATTAAAGCACATCACACGATGTACATCGTCCTCCATGGTGTAGTGGTTACCATGCTAGCCTCTAATTCCCAAGGTCGCGGGTTCAAACCAACAGAGGGCGATGGATTTTTTTCGGGCATAAAAATCCTTAGCATGGTTTCCTTCAGAAGGTAAGTAAAGCCAGTGGTCCCGTGTCGTAGATTTACGGCACGTAAAAGAACCTCAAGCCTGATAAAGAGGCCTCTGAGCAAAATTACCGGTCTTTAACGCCAAATATAGAATGAGACGCTAAGGACCACAGCGGTTAAAAGCGTCAATAAATAAATGAATAAATAAAAAAACTCACATTATCATACAATCATAAGGCAGATAGTCTTATGATGGGTCTTCAAATTTATTCGGCCTTTACTGCCAGTCAGTTTAAATGAATGACATCGTTATTAGTTCAGCGAAGGAAAGGTGTGAAATTGAACCTCAGACCGCATGTATTTCTGACTTCGTAAACAGGTTGATGTGCTGCAGCGGTGGAGAATGTTTTGCACTATGATATTTTGTACATTCTTTGCATGCGAGATCACAGAATTTGCATGCTGGAGTGCTACTTCCAAACTAAAGGATATGGGGAGGGGGGAGTATATTTACGATAGTGGCCGTTGTGTGAATCATTTTCTCCATTCTTGCCCAGATAGTCATCAAATCCCAAGGAAAAACACGAGAAAATTTCATTTACTGGTAAAATGAGTATGAACAATTTCTTTTATAATGGAAAAGTTATGTCATTAAAGCTGAGACTCTCTACACTACAATCATCCAATTATTTGAGTTACCTATCAGCATACATGCTGGGATTGTGAATTTACGAGACGCAATTGAAAGATGTTCTAAATGTAAATAAATACTAGGAAGGTACGATACAAGTCCCATTTCACTAAGGTAAACTAAAAAGCTGTTAACATCCACCGCCCTACTCATCTTTCGCTAGACCTCTTCCAGAGACATGGTGATAAACTTGCTTCAAAGTATTGGCATCATGCACAGACAACTGACTGGTGGCAAAGCATGAATAAAGCTGAAGACCCCATATAAAACCAGTGCCTCTTTATGGATGTGAGTATTTAATTACTGCAAAGAAATCAATAGTTCAGAAACTAGAAACAGTACAAAATCAGGCAATGGAGTTCATCACTGTAGCAGTGAAAACCACACCCATTGATTCTATGCAAATTTTAACAAACAGCATCAAATTGAACAGGAAATTAGAAAACTAGCTCTAATACAAGACAAAAATCTAATAAGAACACCCAATAAAAATTACTGGTGCAATTATCAAACTACTCCAAGAAAATTGAAAACCAAAAAAAAAAAAAAGGCTATTTTCTGCTAATTTATGAAAGGGACCGAGTCAATTCACTAACGGCAAAATCGAAACAATTATTTCCAATATATCACCTTTAGAAAATTTCCAATTGACTTCAAACTTATACTTCTGGAAGATGTAAAGGAAACAGCATGAACCACAGATGTATCGAAAGCTTTGGCTCTGGAAGCTATATGCTCATTGTATACAAGGACTGAGTGGTTTCATATACATATATGGTATGATGAAAGTGTGCTGGAGCAGAGATCCACTCTGAGGCCGTATTTTGCCACACCAAACAATTTTTCATAATATAGTAGATTATAAAGAGCATATGTAGGTATATACTCCTGTTATAGATTGTCGTTATAGGAACAGAAATATTTTTAATTTTTATATTGATAAATATCGCCAATGTTAAAATGAACTGGTTTTCCAAGTTAGGGTATCTTAAAAGCGTCTTGGGATAGCAGAAACATGTTTTCTTCGATGCAGTCAGCTCGCATATTTATTGTATTTAAGCCTAAGAGAGTCTTTTGTGCTATTGTTATGGTTAGAGACGGCAAAATCTCGAGAAAAACAGGGAAAATACCGGATTGCATCATGTAATAGTCACATTTTGGGCCTTAAGCCAATCGGAACTATAGAAAATGGTGTCATTGGAGACAGACGCTACCAACGGCGCAAAATAGTAGCCAGTAGGAAAATAGCATAAGTTTGTTTCAAGCGTAGGGGGGAGCTGATTATAAATAACGCCAGATTGACTTATCTTCAGGCCAGGCTTGTCTCGTCATGTAACCTATATAAAATTTACGTCCGTCAGCGAGAAGAATTAGCGCGCATTGATTCCACGGACTTAGTAAGCGCCGATGTTATTGTTCCGGCTTAATTAAAGTTACTTCCGCAAAGATGTTGAGATAGATCAAGATCACATGTTATAATCTTGTCATTAAGCGAAGTTGGATTAAATTAGAATATTACGCGTGCGTCAATGAAGTGATAGTGGCGCGAAATGTAAAGGATAAAATTTACCACGCCAGGAATATTCTGACAGCGGCATTTAAGAAAAACAGTGAATTTTGTATCCGATTGTACAAAACAGTGATATGATACTCGAAAGTGGAATCTGTGTTAATTACAGCGACTTACAGAATTTATACGTGTTCATGTTTTAAAACTTATTCAGCGATCCAGTTATATTGCTCACGATCCTAGATCTCCGCTGCCGTTAATTACCACTAGCATTAGATCCCTGCATATACCCTAAGAAAGAACCTAGCCCAGGCAAACATATAAACCTCGCAACAAAAAAAAAAATAATAATTCGACGGAGATTAGCAGCCGAAGTAGGAGCCGCTCCGCACCTGTGGATCTTCGAGGCAGATGGCGTCGAACCAGAGACTCCGACGAGCCGAGCCGAGCCGAGCCGAGCCATACCGTCCAGACAATGCAGCTTGCTACAAAGGTAAACAATAGGATATTACCGCCTCAGCTCACATCTATTTAATTTCTATATGTCAGCTGGAATTAACACAACACATTTTGATGGAGAAGTTTTGGCAACAAATATGGTTGTAACACAGTTATTAATTTGAATTAGCATGTTTAAAAAAGCAATATTAAGTGATTCAACAGCAATTGATTTATAAAAGCAGCTCTCAACTTCTAAAATAAGAGAAACTCAAAAACTCCTACAAATTTCAATGCTTTAAATAAAGTAATCAAAGGCACTCAAATTTCACAAAAACCAAGCATCATATTAACATATCATTCCATAAAATGAATCATAAAGAATATTACTAAAAACAATTAGTGAAAAAATTTAGAACAAAAAATTGCAATAAATCTTGGTATCCTTTGTTCATTATAAATGGTAGGTGTTCATGAATTACCAAGACAAGAAGCTGTTGCAAATTTTTGATTGCTGACTGGATATACTACTTGGCTACTCATCTGCAAGAAATTGACATATACTTTTCAAATAAATGTGTACTTTGCAATGAAGAAAACTCATACATAGATATGGATCATCTGCAAAGTGTTCAGCACAATCTCAAATCTGAATTCACCATCAATATTATATTGGCAAGCTAGAAGATAAATGGAGATCATCCATGTGTCTGGGCATTAGACATCACCACCACTAGTTTTCTCTTTCCCATACATTCTCACAATCAATTTTAAAGTTCCCATATATGCCCATGTATGGCCTCCATGACAGCACCGATCACAAGGTAAGTTCTTCATTGCAAATTCATGCTTGTACAAATGCTTACTACCACTGCTAACACTATCCACACCACCATTATCCTGCTGCTCATTACCACCACCATTTAAAATGCATTTACATTATCCAAATTGTGATTCTTGTAACTGATGATGACTTCATTGTTGTTAATGCACTCCTATGTCATGCATGTGGTTTCAAGCATGCAAAGATAAAACAAAGTAAAATCTTTTAAATTATTAGTTAATTGATATAAGCCAGTGGTGGCGAAAGTGCGACTCACGAGGCATTGTGACTCACAGGCGCAACTCCTTCTTTAGCCGTCTATTCATTTGTTTTCCATGTGCTGCTGAGTGGTGTAGTGCGTATTGCATATTTGGTGACTCACAGAAGGCAGGCATTTTCACCACCCTTGATGTAAGTAATAAACAGGGCTGGCTCCAGAAGTTTTGCCACCTCATGTGGGAATTGCAAGTGGCGCCCCTTCACACTTTCAGTCATAACTTAATTTTTATCCTCCATGACTACTTATTCTCATAGAATGTGCAAGTTCAAATGTAGGCCTATTAAATCTTTTATATTATATAAATGAACAGAATAGCAAAACATGAACACCTGCCATGCATGGGATATTTGGAAGATGGCCATCAATGATGGTCACTTCCCAGGTGACCAACTATGGTGCTTTATTTTTCACCAGTTTTATAACAAAAAATGTCCAGAAAGTTGCCTGAATTTTAAGCATGATTTGTAATTCTGTCATGTTTTAAGATTTTGCTGCCCCTAAAACATGCCACCCTGGGCAGTGGCATGGCTCAACCCCCCTCACCCTGAGGCCAGCCCTGGTAGTGAACTGAAGCATATTTTATGTAAAATGGCATGTTAATGTTAACAATTAAGCAAAATGTTTTTTCAGCTGTTGAAAACATGCTACTTGTTTATATAAAAAATATGATTGCTAACTGAAGAATTTTGGTACCTTTTATCAATCACATTCCACTATTTTCTAGTAATAATATTTTCCTGTAATCCTCTTATCAGAGTAGCAAAAAGCCTGGCTTCTTAAGTCTTTCTTCTCATACACTTTGTGAAACATTTCTTCAAAATTTGCCTTTTATATGGAAAACAACTGTTGATAGTGTGTCATATAGAAATATTTGCAACAAAACTGCATTAATGCCACTTAAAAGCCTACATTGCAGGTAACTCATTCTCACTTTCTGTCTCTTCAGAAAAGCTGAAATCATTAGAGTAGTATATATCTCATTATTTGATTACAAATACAGTGACTAGCCTGCTCTACTTTGAACATACTCTCATCACCACATAAATCGTCCTAAGAGAAGATATAGAACTTAAGAGTCAAAGAATTCTAATTAGAGCAGTTAGAGAAGCTAAATCTTTTAGATCTCAACACTCAGCGATCTCTCATGACACTTTAGAATTTCTGTAACTATAACTGTCAACATAGACATAATTAGAAATACATAAATAGAAATAAAACAATATGAAGCAATTCAAAATACTAGATGTAAAAAGCTGACATTTTTAATGAGACACCATGATATTCAATGCTACTGAATTTCCGAACTTAACACAGCACTGTGAAACATTTCTATCTATAGCATGTTCTACCTGAGCCTGTCACTATTACTGCTGGTACCTATCTTTCAAGGGCATTTTAAACTTCTTCATTTAACATAAACTAGTTTACCACTTGCAACTGTCCCTGTATTAAGAGATGAAGATAGTAAAACATTTTGTTGTCTGACCATGGAGAACATATTTTCCTGCATAAGAGCTACTTTAAAAATAAATCTGCATGTGGGCTCATCAAATGTTTATATTGCTTTCTTGCTGAGACTTCCTTAAGAATTAGTAATAAATCAGAGTTTTGTTTCTAAATCAGACTTTAACTAAATTATTAATGACCATGAATGTAACATTGGGAACTGTCACTAATTTGTGAGCTTATACCTTTTGTAGGGGAGAAAAAATAAAAAAGCATAAACATTTATATAGTGCTTGTAGGACCTATCAATATATTCATATCTGTGCTTAAGCTCCCTTCCCCCTTGCAAAGGGTATACACTTTGAATTACATATACTTACTTCCAGATAAGAATGCACATAGCAAAGGAGTAAAAATAACTTGTAGAACATTCAGTGGTTTGATCCAGCCATTGGCCGGTTTTGAAAAGTCCACAACAGGTATCATCAGAGTAAAAACAAACACAATTGGTACCTGTAATAAAATAAAATTTCCCTGTTAGAAATGGACAATTCTGAAATCTTGTTTCTCCCTTAAGTAAAACATTAAAAGTAATTTACAGAACACTCTTAAATTGCAAATACTCCAGCAATTTCTTTGCTAATGCTTATTTTTTATTTCCTTTATTGCTATTGTAATGCTAAAGAGCCACTTTCATTTTTATTGTGTATGCTATAGGCTCAGAATATATTGAAACATATTGAATAATAAGCATATGAACCAACTAAACACATAATCAATATATATTATACAAGAATTGTGCAGAACATTTCTTGTTGCTTGTTTTAGCAATCTTCTTCATGTTCTCATTTTCTGATATGGAAACTCCAAAATTACAATGTTGTTTATTGTCAGGGGTTCAGCCTAATGACACCTAAAGTTATCTGATTTTCATTCAGGTAAGTGAAAACTAAAACTTATCTATAAATGTATAAGATGAAAAGCAGCTTTTTAATGCTTATCAAGAATGAGGTGGATTGTTCAAGAGATGCACTTTGAAATATGTACCAGTATCTATTGCCATATATTGATGAGATACTTAACAAATGCAAATAATAAAGAAAAAGGAGAGAAATTAAACATTTGCAAAAAACCAAAACATTAGATTAATACAAGATAAATATGTGTTTCCAGAATTTAAAATCTTTAAGCACACCTTTGCAATGTCCACTTCAAAAATAAATTTCTCTAAAATCTTTTATTTATATGAACTAAACTTTTGAATGACTGTACCCCAGTGCTATCATGTAGGTAATGTAGGGTATACAGCATAAGGGAATCTTAAAATTGACAGAGAGTGTATGGAAAAGAAAAATATTCAGTCCATGTGATGATATACATTCATTCTCCATCATTAACATAGCAGTTCTCCCTCCCTCTCCCTCTCTCTCTCTCTCTCTCTCTCTCTCTCTCTCTCTCTCTCTGGTTTATCTCTACAATTGCAATCCAGAGGCACTGATATGCAGCAAGTGGAATTTTGTGTACAAGGACTATCTATGTTCTGGAACTTTCAAAACGATCCAGGAAAATATCATGTAGAAGCTAGGAAAGCAGTTTTGACTGGAGTTTTTAAAGGATTTCTATTGACAGAGCAGTAGAATAAAGAAAATTAATTGTGAAAAATTCATTAATGAATTAAATACTACACTGGAAAGTCGTTCCTTAATACCATATGGGTAGAATATCATATGGTATGAAATTCATAAAGTATGTGAAAGAATTGGCACTGAAGATGAACAAGCAGGTAGAGGATGAGGGAGTTCATTAAAAATTCAGGTAATGTACCTGAAAGCATGAAGTACAGAGAGCCAAAAAACTATGAACCAGCTGCATGGTGTTTTCCTTGTCCGCATCCTTGGTGCTCGTTGCTGTCTGCCACTATCATGGAAAGACACGGATGAAACCATACATTTTAAACTACTTTTAAAGGCTTTACTTACCAACTTTATGAAAGGAGATGCTGACACTGGCCACCGTCATTGTCCATATATTTTTGGCACCAAGTCAAGTCAATAGCATATGTGAATACAATTTTACCCCCTGTTTTTAGAGAATTAACAGACAGGGAGTGTGATTTTGCCTTTTTTCAACAAGACTCTGCAACAGCTCATACGACCAATATTTTGATGAGACCAATTGAAAGTGCATTTGAGGACAGAATTATTAATAGAGATTTGTGGCCCCCTCAGTCCCCCGACCTAACCCCCTGCAATTTATATCTTTGGGGTAACTTAAAGCATAAAGTGTACAGACAAACCCACACACCCTGGAAGAATTAAAACAAAATATCCTCCAGGAAATTTCCAGCATTTCCCGATGAACTATGGCGAGTGATGGATGGTTCCCTAAAGAGGTGCCAAAAAATGTATGGACAATGACTGTGGCCAGTTTCAGCATCTCCTTCCATAAAGTTGGTAAGTAATGCCTTTAAAAGTAGTTTTAAAAATGTTGCAGGGTTTCATTCACGCCTTTCTATGATAGCGACAGATGGCAACAAGCGCCAAGGACACAGACAGGAGAAACACTGTGCAGCCGGTTAATAGTTTTTTGGCTCTCCCTGTATTTCCAAGCTTGCTTAAGAACATTTCCAAAAGGAATAATGGAATGTGAGTGTGGCTTCAGTGTTATGAATGTGATCTGCACAGATCAAAGATCCTCCCTTGCTACATTGAATATATCACAACTAATGCTCATATGTATAAAATGGTCCACCCTTGAAAAGCTGAAAGACTAGCAATATATTAAAGAATGGTTTAAGTGCCACTGATACAATCTTTGATTATCTTCTGTTAAATAAATCATAAGCTAGCAAATTGTGATTTTTACTTTCTCTACTACTTACCTATAGTAAGCAGAGGAAGTATTTCACTCCACTCAAAAGGTTGATATAAAAATTTCACTGGAGATACACTTTTTGAGACTTACTAAATCCCAAAAAAAGCATTTGTACAAATAGGTCTATATGTGTGTGCGTGTGAACAACATAACCCAACAATGAAAAGTCAGTGATATACCAAGGATGCAACGTGAATATTTTCAAGAAATCCCTCCCTCGCTCAAAACTATCCTTTACATGGAAAAGATTTTGTTATTTTGTATGTTCTCAAAACTGGCACTGAGATTTTAATTAAAATATCATATGTCTAAGACATTTGCATGGTAATAAAATGTATGTCATTAATTTTCTGGGAATAGCCTGTGAAATTCTCTTTATTTGGCATGACTTTTGTATAATTGGTACAGTGAAAGAGATAGGCAAAATCTTAGTAAAAATATAAATAAATGTCTTTAAAGCACACAATTTATGCCAAATAATTTTTTTGTAGTATTAACCATTACTGAGATATTCTTTGTCATTGGTGTGGATTGTCAAATACTTATACTCTTTTCAAGTGATAAGCTATCATTCTTTTTTCTCGTGGTCATGCAAAAATCATGGAATTTCAAAGCCAACATATACTGAACCACTTTTTAAAAATTTGACTATCAGTTTAGTATACTGTATTCTTCTTATACCTACAATGAATGTGTAAATGTGTAATGACAGTGTATCTCAACTAAAAAGAAGTAGACAGCAGAATAAGCTTTGTAAGAACATTTTGTAGAAATGTGAGTAGAAAGGCATGTGAATACAACACATTAGTTTTTATCTCAATTAATTAAAAGTTTAGCACAAACAATATTGTTTGTAAGTTACAAAGTCTGCATTATGAGAGTGATTCATTACAATATCTTTTAACACTTAATAAACTTTAAATATTATAACATTAACTTATAATCATGTTTACTGAGAGAGATGGCTCCACATTAGCACATGAGGCCTGTTAGAAGCTACGGAAAAACTGCAAAGCTCAAAAATAATGACAGTTTGAGATGTTTTAAAAGATACCTGTCAAGTAAAAATTAATTCTAACTTCCGCAAAGCAAAGAAGAGCTGTTTACATCAACTCCTGCACACAGTTTGTGAGCCCAAAAATGACACATTTGGCACTGGATCCATTGTTCATGAGATCTTGAGGCTGAAAACATTTTCTTTGCAGTAGATGCACTCTATTTCATCATCATTCATTGTTGTAGATCTATGGCACATAAGAGAACCTCAAGTCTGATAAAGATGCCTCTGAGAAAAATTTTCCATCTTTCATGCCCAACACAGAATGGGACACTAAGAAACATAGCGGTTAAAGAGCATCCATAAATAAAACTCAATTTAATTTTTATCATAATCAAATACTAACACTTTTCTTGAGTAAACTTTCCTGCACTTGTTTGTTTTCTCTCTATCATTGGTTTCTTGCTTCTTCTCTTCTGCTGCTTTTCGTTTTTCAACCTTCTTTTTCAGCTTTTGCAGCTTCAAAGTTCATTTTTATTAGGATTTGCTGTCAACACCTCTGCAGAACCCTTCTTTCGGCCATTGCTTTTGCATTTTCCTGCTGTTAAGCAGGGTACAGGATTTATCCTTTTGGCTCACTGGAAGCTAATTCCAGGTCAATGGTCTCTGGGGGGAGTGCTGACACTCCCATTTGCTGCATAGGATGAGCATTGAGCAGATTGCACAGGATTAGCTGGCTGCTCAGGAGTAGGTGATGATGATTCAATACCTAGAGCTAAGGAAATTTCTGTCACCTCAGCAGCAACAAAATCTTCATCTTTGTGTTAAGCAGCTCAATGGCATATATTTTGAAGCCATTTATGGTAATTTCTGCTGTTAGAGCCTTCAAGGTTTCTCCTAAAGTTTACCAATTGGAAATTGAGTACCAACCATTCTCCCAGGATATTGTTCAACAACCACTTTTCAATTTCTTTAACGTAAAAAGTACTCAATGGTCCCATGAATGTTATATCTAGGGACTGCATTTTGTGGCTACAGTATGGAGGTAGACAGACCAATGTAGTGTAATTTGCCCTAAATAGGTTAATAACTCAATATTTTTCATGTGGGTAGAGTGACCATCTAAAAGCAACACAAGATCTTCCTTTGATGTTGTAGAATGTCTCAAGAAATGATAAAACCACTCAACAAATAGCTCAATATGCAGCCATCCAGTGGGTGGCAAGCAAATGCTGCCACCTATCATAATTAGCATAACTTCATAATAAAAATCTGATAAATACTTTTCTTTTCTTTTTTACTTTTATGAATATTGTTACTTTATCATCAAATGATACCTAAGTATTTGTACAAAGTTGTTCTATATTGGACATGGGAATCACCCATAATGAGGGAAGAAAGAAAGAAAGAAAGAAAGAAAGAAAAGAAAAGAAAAGAAAGAAAAAAAAAGAATTGGTGCTGGGCGGGCAAAGTGGCCAAACTGGTGGTCACCTTGCCTGCATTGATGCACTTATACAACAGCTGTTCTACCTCAAAAACCCATCAGAACAACGCAATTGCCAAAGCAGGATTTTTGTAGCTAAGAAAACACCCTTTAAAAATAATTTCATTCAAAAAGAGTAGATCACTTGGTTTCACAGTAATAAATATATAAACTGAGCACTTACCTTGCATCAGGATGATCAAAAACCACAATAATTATAATAACTTGAAGAGATGACATACTAAACACATCAGGCTGCTTCTGATGGCATTGAGTGGAAAGAGTATAGACATTCCCCATATGATGGCAGCACCTCAAGGCCCCTAAAATCCTTGTGGCTCCACTTTGCCTAATGGCCAATTTACCTGCTTCTCCCTACTTCTAGTCACTTTGTTATTTAAAATCTTTATTAAAAAATTATCAGTATGTATTCTATATTTAATATATACACAGGGTACACTTTATTGTACCTAATGCTGACTCCATTCTCCTCCATGAATTGGTTTCCAAGAAAACTTAATGACTTTTTATGGCTGGGTCTGAAAAAGTTTGTTTTACCTCCTACAGTAAAAGTTTTCTAAACTATGTGAACTGTATATTTTCATATGATTATCCCAGATTTGTTAAGTCCTTATTTAGCAGCACTTTTATCATTATCACCAACATTATTGGGAACTATTTAAATAACAACATGGCATTAATGTATTACAGATTAATTTTTCCTTGTCTAAATTATGGCACTGAAGTTTGGGGTAGTGCAAACAATACACATATAAATAGAATGTTTATTTTATAAAAGAAAATTATCTGAAGAATGTGTAATGTGAAACCTACTGACTCCTGTAGATTAATCCTTCACTCCCAGAATACGCTATCTATTTGCTTTTGTATACAAAGTTATATTATTAATAATTAATAAATCTGAATACAGACATAAGAACAGAATACTCTAACTACTCCATAAGAAACACAAATTGTTTTCATAAAATTTCAACACACCAACATAAAATAAATAATGACATCTATGTCATTGAAGTAGTCACGTAAAATAAACTACCTGCACATATTAAGCTAAATACAGGAGACCTCTTCAGGAAACAGCCCAAAGAATTTCTAATATTAAAATGCTTTTATACATTTTATGAACTATAATAATAGATTATGATACAAGGGGTAAAAGTAGAGTTTTATTTTGTGAGTAGGAATGTTTGCAAAATAAAGGCTATTGTTTTGCAATCCTATGAGCAAAATAAAACCACTTTTAACGCCTGTGGCATATACTATTTTTAGACAGCATTCAAATTTGTGAAATATCAATAATATTACATTGATTCCCGAAACTAACAGATATGTTTAGAGCACAGTTCTTGAAACAAGAGAATTTATCTTTAACAAGCGAGATATAAGATGTTTTGATATTTTGTTGATTTGCTATCAGTCATTTTAAGTGAAATTATTATCAATATGTTTTGCCTTACACCAACCAATGAATGGATTAAATTCTATATCATATTGCTTTTTGGATTTTTTGGATAAACTCTTCTAGTGTTATGCTCTCTGCTGCTTCTGTAATTTCACCTGACTCTTTCATTTCAGTTTCTTCTGAATTCATAATTTCTGCCATTTAATCTTTATGTAGTTTATACTGGATAAAGGAATAACGTTTTAGATCAAAGAAAGCAGAAGGCTGCCAACATAATGTATATGTTAAGTCTACAACGAATCACAATAGATTGAAGTATGATGATTTATATTGTGAACAAAGAATGTGACTGCCATGAGAAATTAATCATTAAACAGACATAATGAAAAGTAAAACCTAATCAAACCAAGTCAAGTTATTAAACATGTGCAAATCAAGGGGTAATTGCCACATGATTGGACCTGAAACCAAAGTTAGTCACAATGAAGATTATCACACTAGTATGATAATCTAAAGATTTTAGCTCATGCACACTGTGTTAGAAGCTTTACTTTTAGGCCATGCTGTCTAAAAGGACAATTATACCCAACCTTTTGTTAGACCTGCTATAAATTTAAATGTACTTAGAACAATTATATTGTGAATTTATAGCTATAGGATTTCCTTTTAATGATTATGATCAACTGTATTAATTTTGCAAATATTATATTTATTATATTGCAAATAAGTTCATTGACTCTGTTGAATATTGTCGTATTGGTAATGGAAAAATGTTTTGTCATTTCTTACTCTGTGTTGTGATGTGAAATAAAACATGGCAGTTGAGGTAAAAACGATTGTATCATTTATGTAAAAGTAAAAACACGGAGCACATTGGTACAAAGAAGAAACAACAGGTTATGGGCCCAGCATCCTGCTCCAGCAGTAAAACAAAGAAGTAAAAACAGTGTTTTCCAAGATGGCATCGGTGAAAGTGGAGATGAGATGAGATGGGGGTTAAGGGCGCTAAACATAGGTGAAAGTGGAAAATGATGAAGTTGCAAGTGTGCAAAAACTGAAAGACTCAAGCACATTTCCTTTGTGACATTTCGAAGTTAAAATTCTGTTCACAGCCAAGAAATTAATGACTGTGGTGGATGGTACAGAGCAACTGGCAGATACTGAATGCAATGATGAAAATTGGGAAAAATGGAGAACCAAAGAAAGATATCATAGCTAAACACATGATTCTAAGAACAATTGATAACAAAGTAAAAGTGCATCTCATGTCATGTGAAACTACCAAAGAAATGTATGACACTCTACTGAGAATATACAAGAAAGAAACTGGTCAGCAAAAATGCCTACTGCTACAAGAGTTCTACAACTTCAAGTTTGACAAATCCAAAGACATCAATACCAACATCAGTGAACTGCAAAATGTGATTTGCAAACTGAAATGCCTCAAAGAAGAAATAACAGAACCAATGCTGATATCCAAGATAATGACTCTGCTTCCAGAACAATTCAAGCATTTCAGCAGTGCATGGGATTCCACTCAAGAGGCTGACAAAATTCTGGAGAATCTAATCGCAAGACTGACACTGGAAGAGGACAAGATGAAAATAACCTCCAAAGAAGACACAAATGTATCCTTTAAAGCTGAAATGAAAGTCAGGGGTAAAAATAAACTAATTTGTTATTCATGTAATGAAGTAGGGCATATTAAAACAAATTGTCCAAAGAAAAAGTGTTGTTCAATATATAAGAAAAATACTCATACTGAGAAAGATTGTCACTTAAAAAATGAGATGTATGACATTTGCAAGAAAACCAATCATAAAGAGGAAGATTGTTTCTTTAGAAATAAAGGCAAAAATTGTAACAATAACAAACATGCTAAAATTGCTTTTTGTGTGAAAATGTAGAGCTTAATTTAAACAGTGTTGAGGTAAACAAAGCAAAGTTAGTAATGATTGTTTTGAGTTCATAATTGACTACTCATATGGTAAATGAGGCTGATTGTGTATTAGAACTGGAGCATTGTGCAGAAGAAATAAAAACTCCTAAACATGGAGAAAATGTGTCTGTAACAGGTGTAGGTTCCATAGAGTTTAAAAACTGTACTGAATCAAGTGTATTGTGTTCCTGAATTGTCAAAGAATCTCATGTCTATAAACAAAATAACAAAAAGTAAGGGTGCTGTATATTTTGATGATGAGAGGGTTTATATCTTGAATAAGAAAGTTGTGTTGCCAAATCAATTTGTTGCACTTGAAGGTAACAAAAATAAGAATGGTATGTATGTTATAAAATTGAATGCACAAAGTGAGACTGCTTTGTTTACAGAACAAAAAGGTAACACTCTAGACATCTGACACAAAAGGTTAGGTCATCTAAATCTAAAACAATTGCAGGAAGTTCCTGGAATGTGTGAAGGTATAAATTTTAAAAATAAGACATATAGACTACTCCATATGTGCTAAAGTTAAACTGATAAGACTCCCATTTAAAACTGTGAGGCAAAGAGCAGAAAGACCCCTTCAAATAATACATAGTGATTTGTGCAGCCCAAATGATCCCCCTACATATGATGTTAAGAATTATTTCCTAACATTATTGGATGACTGAACACATTTTTGTATTGTGTATTTTCTTAGTACCAAATCTGCTAATGAAGTGTTTATGCTTGTAAAACAGTATGTAAATGAGTCTGAGGCTCATTTTAACCTAAAACTCAGCTGTGATAATGGTGGTGAATATAAAAATACACAACTCATTGACTGGTGCAAATAGAGAGGTATTGTGTTGGGCTTTACTATCCCTCATACTCCATAATTGAATGGTAAATCTGAGAGACTAAATCTAAC
This sequence comes from Deroplatys truncata, assembly GCA_030765065.1. Taxonomy (NCBI): domain Eukaryota; kingdom Metazoa; phylum Arthropoda; class Insecta; order Mantodea; family Mantidae; genus Deroplatys; species Deroplatys truncata. The sequence goes on along the minus strand of CM060984.1, from coordinate 137,583,259 downwards.
ATTGATGAATAAAGCAAGAGCAATGATGTTAGATGCAAAATGTAACAAAGAGATGTGGGGTGAAGCCGTCCTGACAGCAGCTTATATCATAAATCGAAGTCCTACAAAAATCAAATACCACACCAGCAGAGAAATGCTATAAAAAGAAACCAGATCTGAGTGGACTTCAAATTTTTGGAAAAAATATACATGCAGAAATATTAAAACATTTGAAAAGCTGGATAACAGAAGTAAAGAAGCAATGTTTGTTGGATATGCCACAAATGGTTATAGACTATGGGATCCAGAATAGAAAGACATTTTTGTAAGTAGAGATGTAATCTTCACTCCCTCATTCTTCTGTCAGAATGAAGAGCAGAAAGAAGAAAATATCCAAATCTTTGAAGAACAGCAAGAAGAAGAGATAAATGAAGAATTACATCAAGAAGCTGAGGAACATTCAGAAGAAGTTGAAGTAGGTATAGCACAAATCATATATATATGTTTTAAAGCACCACGTTGTGGATGTTTCTCACGTAATGTTGTTTACCTCATGCGTATATAGCCATCTTGTGTGACGTCATTCGTCGGTCGCCTGCTAACTCCATCTGGCGTAGCAATCTATATGAATTAGTTTTAAGGTTATGTATATTGTCTTCCGGCCAGCTATTTAGGTAGGCATTTAATTCTTGCAGGGTGTGAAGCGGAAAAGGAATCTTTTATCCAAAAATTACTAGTGAAGAAATGTATTTTATAATGTTTTATTGTCGAGCACGTGCACTAACACTTTCACAGATTTTGTCTAGATAATCGCCATACTGAAACTGTTTGTAATAACTTCTTACTTTTAACTCATGTACTTCAATTTTTTGTATATAAGTGACTTTGTAATATTTTAGATCTTTAATGATTTTCACTGCGCGTAACTTGACGAACTGAGCGGCCAACGTGTAATGTACGGAGAATTTTGTATAACTGCGGGAGACGATGTGTCGTGCTTCGTGAATCTTGCCGAACTGGAGGACGATGTGTACTGTGTCGAGAATCTTGCCGAACTGGAGGACGCTTGCTTTGAATCTACACTATTTATAGGCTTACCTCAAGATACACCTAAAGATTATAAATGAATTACCATTGGCTAATAAAACGCGCCAACATTAGCGTCTATTTTACTATCCAATGAAAACCACTAATACATATTACTTTTATAGAATGTTCTGGAAGCTTTTTTTACTGAAAAGGCGCGAAACATTACGTAACTTCCTGGTTCCCGGTAACGATAAACAACTCACTCCCTTGCTAAAGTATTGTGTTATTGTTAACAGTTTCAGTAGAGCCGAAAATTATTATTTACCATTAATAATTACAATTATTAAACCTCTGAAATCAATGTTACATAAAAATACATATTCATATGTAAATAATTATTTACATTAAAGTAATTTGTGATACAAATTACCGTCTCATATGCCCCACTAGAAATATAATTATAAACATTTATAACCTGTTTGGAAATTTTATAATTTTGTTTTTAGTCTCCTAAATCTTGTAACACACGCTATTCACTTTCACTTAACACTTCACACGCATTTAGCACACGACATATGTTTTATCTCGCCACTACTTACTGGCTTTGGTTTAATTTGTTTTAATATTAATCTGACGTTACAATAATTTTTTTTTTTTTATAGCAAATACTTTACCCTAAATTATTTAACTAGTGTTACAAAAAATGGTTTACTTTCTTATATTGTTACCAAAAATTTATCAATTCAAGAATTTTTTTGTAATTACCATACATATTTACCAAAATATTCACCCTTTACATATATTTACATCTCTTAAATCTAGATAATGCTTTACATTTTCTATTTACTACATAAGTATTTGTTTTGAATTATTTTTACCATTTTTGTTATTTTGAATTTTATTTTAAACAATACTCTTGGAATTGCATTTACGTATCTTTACTTTAATATTATATTAATTTTCAATCTTTGTATTCTTAATTTTTAATTCTTGGAATTGTATTTACGTACTTTTACTTTAATCTCATCTTAAGTTTCAATCTTTGCATTCTTAATCTTCAAATATTTTGTTACAGTTACTAAAAATTTAATTTATTTATTTTCTTCTCAAACATTTCTCTCCTTTTTTTTTTTTTTTTTTTTTTTTTTTTATAATTTATTTCTCTTTTCAAATGATATATATATAAATAGTTAACCCTCTTACGTTCCAATACATTTCTATGCAAGTCGTCTTCAACTATCCAGCATTTACTTTACATCTCATTGCTATTTACCCTCCTGGATCAAATTGTGTGTGGCTAAACATTACTCGTAGCCGTAACCTAACCTTCAAATTATTGTTAATGGATAACCTCTTGTATTCATTTGACATTTCGTTCCTTGATAACATTTGAAAACAATCTATAGTTTCTTGAACTACACATCTTTTAACAACATTCATTTTCAATTCATCTGCTATCTCTTTACTTTGAAAGTACTCTGACAAATCTGTACTAAATTGTACTGGACTGGAGTTTTCATTTTGAACATCTTGGTACAATTTCTTTCTTTGCATTATTGCCTCATTCTGTATTTCTGATATTTCCCCTCTGAAATTAATCTGCGCCTGATTTACATCTACATTCCTAACCTCTTTTATCTCTCTTAGCTCACTTGAAATATTACTCATTTGACTTCGTAACTCTGTACATTCCACATTAACCTCACTTTTAGTATTAACCTCACTTTCTTTGTTACTTATTTCCATGCTCATGTCTAGCATTTTCTTTGAAATTTTTCCTATTTCACCTGCTATTACTTCCTCATTGTCATCTCTCATTTTTGGCATAATGCTATCTAGCTTCGTAACTTTTTCAATTTCTTTACTGCTTTGATCTACTTTTTGCTCTAAGACATCATTCCTCCTACCAATATCTTCAATTGATTTCCTATGATCCCTTTTTATATCTTCTCTCAATTCCTCAAAACTCTGATCTACTTTTTGTTCTACACTCTTAATAATATCTTCACTTAATTCCCTATGATTCCTGTCCATAGCTTCCCCTAATTTCTCATAACTCTTTAGCATATCTTCCCTTTCTTGATCTAATTTCTTACTAAGATACTCCCTGTTTTGATCTATTTTCTTACTAAGATCTTCCCTGTTTTGATCTAATTTTTCACCAAATTTTCTCAACATTTCCATAATCATACTATTATCAGAGTGAATATTTCCTGCTATTCTACTCTCACTTTCTACACTAACATTTTCATCTTCAAATCCTAAAAAATCTGGACTATTTCCTGTAACCTGTATTGAATTACAACTAACTGTTACATTATCTCCCTCCATAATTATTTCTTCTGTATTGCTAGCAGCCATTGTTTTTATTTTCCTACCGCTCCTAAGTCTCATTTAATTACCTTTTTGATGCTGTCTGATGCTGCAGCTTTGATGTCCAGCGTTCTGCCCCATTCTCCTAGGTTTGTATGTCGCTTCTGCGTTGTATCGTGATGAATCTACGTCGTTTCGATGTTTTTGCGTCCACTTATCCACGTCGTTTGTCGCTCCTCTTGTTTCTGGAATCTGCGTCTTGTAGATCATTTTACTGCTGCATTCGCCTTTTCCTGGTTAATTCTGCTACTATCCTGGTCGTCTAGCCTTCCTTTCCTAGTTGTCGCTCCACGTTGATGCGCCAATTTGCGAGTAGTTATAGCACAAATCATATATATATGTTTTAAAGCACCACGTTGTGGATGTTTCTCACGTAATGTTGTTTACCTCATGCGTATATAGCCATCTTGTGTGACGTCATTCGTCGGTCGCCTGCTAACTCCATCTGGCGTAGCAATCTATATGAATTAGTTTTAAGGTTATGTATATTGTCTTCCGGCCAGCTATTTAGGTAGGCATTTAATTCTTGCAGGGTGTGAAGCGGAAAAGGAATCTTTTATCCAAAAATTACTAGTGAAGAAATGTATTTTATAATGTTTTATTGTCGAGCACGTGCACTAACACTTTCACAGATTTTGTCTAGATAATCGCCATACTGAAACTGTTTGTAATAACTTCTTACTTTTAACTCATGTACTTCAATTTTTTGTATATAAGTGACTTTGTAATATTTTAGATCTTTAATGATTTTCACTGCGCGTAACTTGACGAACTGAGCGGCCAACGTGTAATGTACGGAGAATTTTGTATAACTGCGGGAGACGATGTGTCGTGCTTCGTGAATCTTGCCGAACTGGAGGACGATGTGTACTGTGTCGAGAATCTTGCCGAACTGGAGGACGCTTGCTTTGAATCTACACTATTTATAGGCTTACCTCAAGATACACCTAAAGATTATAAATGAATTACCATTGGCTAATAAAACGCGCCAACATTAGCGTCTATTTTACTATCCAATGAAAACCACTAATACATATTACTTTTATAGAATGTTCTGGAAGCTTTTTTTACTGAAAAGGCGCGAAACATTACGTAACTTCCTGGTTCCCGGTAACGATAAACAACTCACTCCCTTGCTAAAGTATTGTGTTATTGTTAACAGTTTCAGTAGAGCCGAAAATTATTATTTACCATTAATAATTACAATTATTAAACCTCTGAAATCAATGTTACATAAAAATACATATTCATATGTAAATAATTATTTACATTAAAGTAATTTGTGATACAAATTACCGTCTCAAAGTAAGAAATGAAGACAGAATACTGAAAACAGAAAATGAAAGAGCAGGTTACAATCTGAGAGCAAGAGGTGTTCTCCAGAAACCTAAAAGATTGTAAGATTACAGCCTTGATGATGATGATGGTGATGATGATGATGAAGAAGAAGAAGTGTTTCTGACATACAGTGAAACAATGGAGAGTCCAGACAGGGAGAAGTGAAGAAGAGCAATAGAAGAGGAAAAAAGATTCTCTGAAAGCAAATAAGACCTGGGAACTGATGGACAAAAGTTAAGCTGTGAGTAAAGAGTTGCTTACAGCTAAATGGGTTTTCAAGATTAAAGATAGTGGAAAATATAAAGCCTGTCTTGTGGTATGAGGCTGCCAGCAAAAGAAAGGTAATCTTGACTACAAAGATACATTCAGTCCTGTTGTTGATACAAGTGCCTTGAGATTACTATTTGCAACTGCTGCTAAAGAAGATTATGTAATTCAAACATTTGATGTAAAAACAGCTTTTTTATATGGAGAGTTGAATGAAGAAGTATATATGAAGTTGCCTGAAGGGTACAGTGATGCAGGAAAAATCTGCAAATTAAAAAAGGTTCTCTATAGTCTGAAACAAGCTCCATGCAGATGGAACAAGAAGTTAACAAATTTTCTGAAGCATGAAGAACTAAAAAAATTGCAAGCTGATCAATGTATATTTAAAACTGAGAAGGATGATATCATCATAGCCATACGTGTGGATGATGGAATTGTTTTTGGAAACGACAAGGCACGAATTGAAAAACTACTCAAGAAGCTTAATAAAATTTTTGAGATAACAAGAAATGAAAATCCTGGAACATATTTAGGAATGGAACTTAATGGAACTTAAAAATAGAAATGACAGCTTGTATATTTATCACGAAAAATACACAAAGCAATGGTTACAAAAATACAACATGATGGATTGCAAACCAGTAGCAACCCTAATAACAATTCAGGGAGTGTACAAAACTAAAAGACTATACAAAACCAAGAGACGTAATATAGAGAAATAATTGGTAGTCTCTTATACCTAACTTGTAAAACAAGACCTGATTTAACATATGCAGTGAGTTATGAAAGTAGGTATATGGAAAACCCAAAAGAAGATGTTCAAAATATGAAAAGAACTTTGTGGTATCTGAAAGGTACTCAACAGAAAGGAATTAAGTTTTCTAAAAGAGAACAGTCAGAAAATTAACACATTAAACTGATAGCATACTGTGATGCAGATTATGCTGGAATAAAGAACAAAGGAAAAGCACTACTGGCTATGTAATACTGTGTGCTGAAGGTCTGGTTTCCTGTTGCTCAAGAAAACAGAGTACAATAGCAAAATCAACAACTGAGGCAGAGTACGTTGCCGCAGCGGAATGCTGTACAGAATTCACATATTTAAGGGTTTTGATTGAAGAGCTGACGGGAAAATCAGTGAAGGTAATTTTGTATGTGGACAATCAAAGTTCTATAAAATTAATCAAATCAGGCCAGTTAAGTCTGACAGGAAGATGATACATTGAAATGAAATTTCAATGTTACAGCAGCTTTGGTGGTACTGTGTGCTGATCTAAAATCATATTGATTCACAAATAAACAATTCTACTCAACTTAACCAGCAATTTGTTTGTTTAGCAATTTTTAAAATACCTTGGATATCACAGCAATTATGCTTTTAGATCTATCATTACCATAATCAAGTTGTTCCCCTTTTTATACACAGAAATAACTTTACTGTATTTCCAGGCATCAGAAAAATACATTTATCAATGCAGTAATTAAATATGTAATTCAAGGGTTCACAGATAAAAGTATCATCAGGTTTTATAAATTTAGAACTAATGCCATAAACATCGGTACATCCATTGCTTTTAAGTTTCAATGTTGCTAAATAAAACTCAACACTTAAGTGTGTAAAGGAGAATATGGATATGGGCTTATTAATTCTGTTTAATAATACTTTAAAATCATTACCACTAAATTTACTTATAATGGTATCAACTTGATCAATAAAATTACCATTAAAAATATTGGCATCCAGATCCAAGAAATCACAACTTTGTTTCATATTGTTGTTTACTAATTTGGATACAATCGACCATGTTGTCTTGGATTTGTTATAATGTTAGAATAATAATTGCTTTTTGCTAAGTAAAGTGCACTCTTATTTTCATTTTTAAGTTTTATATATTCATTCTTAGTTATTCATTCCATCATACCTTATCAAATTATAATAAAATAAACATAATTTGTTTTGCTTTAAGAGCTCACTGGAAAACTATCTTTTGTGATTAGTACAATGTCTAGGCACATGTTTAGCAAGTAAAACAGGAAAGGCAGTACCAATTACACCAATTCATAAAGTAATAAAATAATTAACCTTTTCAACTATATCCTGTAAAGCGTAAAATGGCAACCAATCGATATTTCTAAGTAAAAATATTAAAGCCCTAGAAACAGACTTTAACTTTTAATAACATTGTATACACTGCACTGCAAATTATAGTATAGTTCAAATTAAATTACATGACAATTTCTCTTCTTGTTTGAACTTGAGGTTTCCCTACCCCTAAAATTAACTTTAAAACTCCAGCCCCAAGAAATGCAAAATAGTGCACTGAGATTAGTGTACCAGGGCTGAGATTGGTGATGGTCTCCTACCGTGATATCATATAAAGTGTTGCAGCCTCATTCCTAGGAGGCATTGGCTGAAGGGACATGGGCTTCAGAGAGATGACTTCTACGCATGGGTTGGGTCAATAAGTAGGCTTTTAATGCTCTGATCTTGACAATGAAATAATTTTTCTTGCTTGCCAGTAAATAAAAGGTAATGTCTTTAAACATTTTGAATGTTTCACATGTTATCTGTTTCATATCCATTTCTCCTTTGGAGCATGGCAGGCAAATTGTCAATTTTGTGCAGATGTTTTCCCAAACAATGATAAAACTAGTCTGCATTTTCAAACTTTTTGTCAGATGATTTCTTAAAAGTAGGTGTTCTTGAATCAAGTTTTAATGCTTATTCCAGAAATAACTTCCATTTTTTTCTATCACGTTGGGTTGTTACACAAAATAAGTAATGTTTTGACAATTTTACTAATGAGCATAGAAAAGTATTCTAATACCATTTGGCACAAGATAAGTTTTAATTCAAGAAACATTTTAAGAATACTCTCAAGAACTCCCCTAATTTATTTCATGACTACATTTTAACAAAACAAGAAGCCAAAGTGTTTCATTTAATTTTTTCAAACTTTCCCTTCTTTGACTTCCTTGCAGATCCTTGAAGATGACTGTCCCTCCTCAACATCCAACAGTAGTCGGCCATCATAGTTTCATTCCATCTCCCTTGGTACCTCCTCTCCATTTCCTTAATATCTTGGTAAAACGTTCACCCTACTCTTCACTATAATGTCCCAGATTTTCTGAAAAGTAGTAGATATGTGAATGCAGAAAATGCACCTTTACACTCATGTTACAACACATCTTCTTGAAATTTTCCAACATTGTTTCGACAATGTCCTTGTAATTAAGATCTTTGTTATTGCCTAAGAAGTTTTTAGTAATTGATCGGAAGGCGGTCCATGCTTCTATTTCTCTCTTATATATTGTCTTCTCAAGCTCTTTATCCTTCATCAATTTCTTTATTTGAGGACCAACAAAAATTCCAGCCTTTAACTTGTCTTCTGTAATGAAGGGAAATTTCTTAGAAAGGTACTTGAAGCAGGGTCCCTCCTGTGGTAGAGCCCTTACAAATTGCTTCATCAAGCCCAATTTTATGTGTAGTGGCAGAAGCAATATCTTTATATCTCTATATTTTTAAAGTGAAATTGTAAAAAAGCTGTAAGTGTTAGAAAAAAAACTAAAAGCAGTTCTGAAATCAGCATAAAAAAGTGAAATCACTTATTAGTTTTCAGTCATCCGATATCATGCAGACTAGTGTAATCAATAACAGGACTGAGGGCATGTAGCATTTGATTTACAAGGAAGGTACAGAATATTTTTTGGATCATTTATTAGTATTTTCCTCTTAGCATTTTTCATTACCACAACTTTGTTTTGTTGAGTTTTGCTGGTCTTTTTTTCAAGTTTGCTTTATTGACTCATATGAAAAATATTCCTTGCTTTTCAGTTTGACTCTACCTTCTCTGTTTGCTAGCATTCTTGCTGTCTCATTGTCATTCTTCTCAAAGTGTACTGGAATTCATTCATTTCTGTTGAATTTGCCTAGCATAGTACCTATATATTTCTTTGCTTTGGTGTATTTGGAGTTTCCAAGAGCCTGAATAGCTGTGTTAGAACCTCATAATATTACATAAGTATTGCATTTATTTATTAAGTTAAGAGATATTTTCATTGGATATGTATGTTTTCTATTTCATGCTCAAAATTTGTAGTATCTTCTACACTTTTGTAGAAGGAAATGAAATTGCTCCTTCACTGTCTGGGAGATAACCAAAAATCCAATATCCCATGGGGTTTTGGGTGCAAAGTTTCTAATATAATGAGTTTTGCTCTTATTGGATTTCTATCTTTTTCACTGACTGTTTCATTTAGGTCCAAAGATATTTTATTTGAGTATCTTCTGTTGGATTATAATTACTTAATTCACTGCAATTTGAATAATGTCAACTCTGACCTTATTAAATTATTTTTATAATGATGCAGCCTATGTACAGATGGCCCTTTCATCTTTATTGTTCCTAGATAAACTTAGTAATGACTTATTTCATTAAACCTCAGTAGCTTTCCTAGCAACTAAAAAGATATTTCAATATGTGTGCATCAAGTTACTATAGGGCAAATGAATATTTCAGTTTCAGAAAACTTGACATCAATTTTACAACCAGACCACAGAAATGCCAAGACTGCAGCTTTATTTGTGGAAATCAATGGTCTGAGTTTTTTTTATTATTTATTTACAGACACTCTTTAACTGCTGGGGTCCTTAGCATCCATTCTATATTGGACATAAAAGACCAGAAATTTTGTCAGAGGCCTCTTTATCAGGCTTGAGGTTCTTTTACATGCTGTAAAACTACAACACGAGACCACGGCTTTACTTCCCTTCTGAAGGAAGCCCTGCTAAGGATTTTTATACTTGAAAAATTCCATTGCTCTCTGCCGGGTTTGAAAATCAATGGTCTTAGTGAATATTTTGGTACAATGGGTTTTAAACCTAAATGAGATTTATTAGGTGCTGTCTGTCCATCTGTCCATTTCCTGTTCTACTTCTATGAGAAAATTGTTTCAAAGAATAAAATCAGGAAGATGAGCATATAATGAAATTATCTGATTAGCTTACTCTGGCTAATGCTGTAACACCAAAAGAAAATCTGCCATGCTATGATATCATAGTTCACTGAAAATCAGATAACCAGAATAAAAATCTGTACAGCATATTCTGTACCTGCAAAATCATGCAGAACTTCACACCAGGTTTTGCAAAACGCCATTGAAGTGCATCTATTGGCTTTAATTTTTGGCGTAGTTCTTCCATATAGCCCATGCTTTTCACATTCACTAAAAGAAGAAGAGAGAAAGAATGAAATCACTAATTATGTTTTAAAAAGTAATTACAACTTACATATATATAACAAACTACCATAACTTCACCTCTATCACACCTTGTTGCAGCATACAAGGTGTGGTGATAAAGAAACTGGATTCATTGTAACACTTAAAAAACATATCAGCCAATGGCAATGTTATGCCCTTCAATGTACTCCGCTCCCTGGTCCCTACACCACTCCAAGCAAATTTTCCACCGTTGTAAGCAATGATGCAGGTCATCTTCTGTTATGCTGTTCAACATTTGCATTGGTTTTTGCTTTCACTGAATCCACAGATTTGAATCTGGTTCCTTTAAGTGCAGACTTGTCTTTCAGGAAGAGAAAAAAATCACAAGGTGCTATGTCTGGCAAATACAGTGGATGTGCCATCATTGGAGCCGTTTATTTCCAAATAGCTCTTCACAGCTAGCACAGATAACTTCCAGATATCAAAGAAAGAAAGAAAAAACCAATCATCATTGCTTTGAATTTTTATTTTCTCATGCATGTTTTCTTCTTCCTGAGGTTTGGGGGCTCCTCCAAAGCATGGATTGTTACTTAGTCTCTGCATCATATTGAATAATCAAGTTTTGTTACATGAATAACATTTTTGAAGAAACCAGGATTACTTTCAAGAATGTCAACACAACACTGTTCCTTTTGCACAGATGAGGTATTTTGGCACCAGTTTAGCAAACACCTTTTTCTTTTCCAGATCATTGTGCAAAATCAAACACTTTCCTTAATGATGTTGGTAAGTTCAGCAACTGGTCAAATGTTTAATCAGTGGTCTCCTCGTGTAATTTTAGTGACTTTATCCACATTCTCTTCAGTGTTCATATTGGAAGGACAGCCCAATTTTGGATTATCCCTGACATCTTCACTACCCTCCTTAAATTTCTTAAACCACTCAAAAACTTGTGTACAAGGTAGACATTGATCACCACAAACTTCTGTCAACTTTTAAGTTTCTGTGGAAGATTTTCCAAGTTTTGTGAGGAATTTGATGTCACCATGTTCTACTTTAGCACTTGCATTATTCCAATGGAGATCAGACACATAATCTGGGTCAAGGCCAGACTGAACACTGCATGTGAGTGAAACTTTGTGTGATGATAGAGGGAGTACACAGATCAATGCCCTATCCCCCCCTTCATCTTCAAAATGACAGAAAATGAGTAAAAAATTAGATCCAATTTCTTTATCATCCTTACTTCATATTCTGGTTCTCGTCGCTAGGCAGCTCAGATTTACTTATAGGAAGAAAGGTTATTATAGCTTATCCTACACTAAATATCTTACCTCTCATTTCACCAAGTGCAATAGACTTATGAGGAAATACTGGAACACATCCACGAGTAAATGCTGAATTTATCTGAGAAGTTCGTAGCCAATTGCTGGACTTCATTGAAACTGAAAATAAAAAAGATTTAATAATAGTAGGAAGTAGTAGTAGTAGTAGTAGTAGAAAGTAGTAGTAGTAGTAGTAGTAGTAGTAGTAGAAAGTAGTAGTAGTAGTAGTAGTAGTAGTAGAAAGTAGTAGTAGTAGTAGTAGAAAGTAGTAGTAGTAGTAGAAAGTAGTAGTAGTAGTAGAAAGCAGCAGCAGTAGTAGTAGTAGAAAGCAGCAGCAGCAGCAGCAGCAGCAGCAGTAGTAGTAGTAGTAGTAGTAGTAGTAGTAGTAGTAGTAGTAGTAGTAGTGATAATTAAGTTTAGTGGCAGCAGTAACAGTAGTAGTACAATAGTAATAATAACAAGTTTAATAGTAGTGATAATAATAGTAATAGTAATGGTGGTAGTAGTAGTAGTAGTAGTAGTAGTAGTAGTAGTAGTAGTAGTAGTAGTAGTAGTAGTAGTAGTAGTAGTAGTGATAATAAGTTTAGTGGCAGCAGTAACAGTAGTAGTACAATAGTAATAATAACAAGTTTAGCAGCAGCAGCAGCGGCGGCGGCGGCGGTAGTGGTAGTGGTAGTGGTAGTGGTAGTGGTAGTGGTAGTAGTAGTAGTAGTAGTAGTAGTAGTAGTAGTAGTAGTAGTAGTAGTAGTAGTAGTAGTAGTAGTAGTAGTAGTAGTAGTAGTAGTAGTAGTAGTAGGAGGAGGAAATGTCAAATGTCAAAATTGATCAAAGGAAATTCATACATGGTGAGACAAGGATGTCCTCTATCACCCTTTTTATTTATCATATATGTATATGAATCAGATGGGGAATGGAGAGAGCAACCCCATAGATATATAAAATTAAATAGAAAAATGAAATTAAGACACATTACCTGTTGCAGATAATATAGTATTGGTTGCACCTGTAGAGGATGTATTACAATAATCACTACATAATTTCACAGAATTGACAAGTAATATGAAAATTAATGCAGTAAAAACAAAGATAATGGCTTTTCATGGAAAATATCCTGAACATAGTAAAATTTCTTTAGATTAAAAAATATTGGAAAGAATAAATTAATTCGCCTATCTTGGATATACATTAAACACACTTGGATGAAGTAGACATCTCAAACAAAATTATTAATTTTAATAAAGGCACGGGAATAATAAACGCAATAATGAAACCTACATTAGTGCAGAGAGATATCAGAGTGCACTTAGTACAAAACATCAGCAAGACTTACACTTTGCTATGCCAATGAGGGCAGGACTTTATGGACAAGTGAGGAAAGTAGAATAACTACTGGTGAAATGAGGTTCATGAGATACACAGCAGGATACACCAAGTGGAATTACAAAGCTAATGATGATGTTATGAAGAAACTATACTTAGAACTAGTCATATAAGAATACCAGAATAAATGGATGAATCATTTGTAACAAATGAGTTTGGATAAATTTCCCAAAGCCATGCTTCATTATTGCTCAACAGAGAAGAGATCTCTGGGCCATCCTAGGAAGTGCTGGATACGTAACTCGTCTATGATATCGTAATAGGCCATTAGGTCTAAGACTTACATAGAGGAAGAACAACCTCCATAAGTACCTGTATGGTCAGCCATTCCAGTTGATCACTCCGCCCTTACCTAGCTATTGAGCTTTAAGAGCCTAAAGGGCTAGACAGCCCGTTGCGTCCAGAGACAACTTCACATCGGAACGTCAGAGAGGAAGGAGCCACTCCAATGCAGATGCCATATCAGGAAGGCCCTGTCCAGAGGAGAGCGGCCACTGCACTAAAATGGAGGAGAAAGAGCGCGCCACAGCTGTCTCTGTGATTTCGGCTGTACCTGCAGGTGGATGGGATAGCTCAGGCCTGAGGAGGGAGCAGCTGACGGATGCTGACCTGGGGCCGCTCCTGGGAGAAATGGCAGCATCTAGGCCGGGTTGGGAAGATATCGCATCCAGGTGTAATGTGTATAAGTCCTTCTGGGCCCAATAGTACTCACCGAAGACCAAGCAAGGTATGTTGATCAGAGTTTGGGAGTCATTTGACAGTAAGAGCAGGAGAAAACAGTTGATCCTTCCTCGGAGTAAGGTGACGGAAGTCCTGGAGGAAGTACATACGAGGACTTCAGGGGGGCTTCTTGGACCCAACCGAACGATCTACAAGCTCCAACAAAGGTACTACTGACAGACTACGGGCAGACTCTGAGAGATAGTGCTGTCAATGTTGTGTGCTCACGGCGAGTCGCGGCCCGCAGACTAGCAGTCGGAGTCGCCTGTAGTAGCATGACGTGGGAGCATCCTTGAAAGCACTGCCATCGACATAGCTGGACCGTTCCCTGTGTCTGACAGGGATAACAAGTATCTGTTGGTGGTCATGGATTATTTCACCATGTGACCAGAGGTGTACACCATTCCTAACTACAGGTCAAGAAGCCACAGTCGCGGACTGACTCGTGGAAGAACTGTTCTGCCGCTTTGGGGTACCGTTAGAGGTACACAGCGATCAGGGCATCAACTTTAAATCGATCCTGATGAGGGAAGTACTGGAGAGACTTGGAGTGCACAAGATGCGCACAACGCCTCTTTACCCGCAGTCAGGCGACGTGGTCGAGCGGTATATTCAAGACTCCTGAAGAACACCCTGGAAAGTTGTGGGTAATCAACAGAGGAACTGGGATGTCAGTGTGCCGCTTTTCTTGCTGGCCTACTACTCAACTCACGACACCGCCAGGTTGACACCAGTTAGCTTGGTCTTTGCAAGGGAGCTGCATCTTCCATGCGACACATCCAGGTGGGGAGCGACTGGACGAAGACCCGTTACGACCGCCAAGCAAACAACTAAGGTTTCCAGAAGGGTGACCTGGTGTGATAGTGTGGCCCTACCCGGACCGGGCATTGCCCCAAACTTAAATAACCATGGCAAGGACCGTACCTCGTGGTGAAGAGGTCAATGATGTAGTCTATCGCATCCAGATGCTACCAAGAGAGAAGATGCTAGTGGTACACCTAGATCGTCTAGCCCGCTTTGACAGTGCTGGTCGAGCAGGGAGAAGTGTGTTCATACACGCGTATTTACCTATGGATTGGTGGTGCGAGCGCCTCCCGGCTGGTCTACCTGGCCGCGGATGGGGCTAATGACCAATACTAGCTGCAAGGAACAATAGACCATTACGTGCCACTTTTCTGCTCTACAGGATTCCTTTGGACTGTTTCGAAAGGTTCCTCTTCTAGAAAGTTCCACTTTGTATGCAGGGTCTATATAAGGGACTGCTCTGCCCAGTGAGTTCAGTTCAGTTAGTCATGAAGTTAAGAAGTGAAAAGCGAAAAGCGGACAGTTCCAGTGCAGTTCAATTGTGAGCTGTGATTAGACAGATAAATTGTATTGTGTGCCGAGCGTGTACCAAAAGTGATTCAAGTGTAACGTTTGTGCTAAGCTGAGTACTTAAGTGATAAAATAGTGTTTTGCAATAACTGGTGTTCTTATTTGTTACAATATGCATTACACAGAGAGAGGGAGATGGAGAGAAGGCAGCAACAAAGGGGGAGAGAGTAAGTGAATGGAAGATTGCTTGGAAAGGGAAAGAGGTGGAGAAAGTAAGAGTGAGAGGCAGTGGAAAGAGGGAAAGAAAGTGGAAGAGGGAGAGAGAGACAAGGGAAAAGGGTGAGAAAGTGAGAGAGGGGGGCAATATAAAGCAGAATCTCTGCAGTTAATGAAATAACTTGAGTAGAGCTGCAGATTTTGTTACATCTGCATACATCACGTGATCTTTGAGGGCATTTAGCATAATATTTTAATAAGTATATTTAATGTGCATTGCTGCACAGAATGCACACACAGTCAATAGAGGGTTCATGGACAATTTTTCAAGTGCATATCTGTGATGGAATCTGTGGACTACCAGTCTGCTCAGTGGGGTCCTCAGGTTTGGTCTGATCCAGCTCTTGTTGTTTATGGCCTCTGTTGAGTAGAAGTCAAGAGTGATTTCTTCTCTTTGTCTTCATCTCATTAGTAGGAATTTTAAAGTCTTAGTTGTTCAATGAGGAAAGCCTCCTGTGCCAATACATAGGTCATTCCAGTTGGTGCCATTTTTTAAATGCCTAATGTTTTTTTGAGAAATCTGGCTTTCATGTTCTCTATGAAGTTTAGATCCCATAATATGAGATGATTCCAAATTAGTTCCAGTCCACACTTAATTACTGGGATGAACTTTGCTTGGAAGAGGAACAATGCCATCTTTAAAGACAGTTTTCTAGGCTCGTTTATATCATACATACTCCTGATGACTGCCGATGTCCTTTCTCTCATGTGGCTCTTGAATGACGCTATTTTCAGCTGTAGTGTGATACCTAGGTATTTAAAAGAGCTCACCATTTTCAACTCCTCTTCTTTGTATATTATTCTATCACCTGCTGGTATTCTTTCTCCCTTTTTGAAGACCACTTGTACTGCTTTGTTCATGTTAATTTTGAGCTTGTTGTCTTTGGCATACTTTTCTAGACTTCCCATAGTTGCTTGGAGATCATCTTTGTGTTAGTGCCTATAACTAGATCATTGGCATATAAGTATATTTTGGTTGAATTGTGAGTTATTTTTGTGGTGTCTGCAGTGGCAATATTAAACAGAAGCATGCTGATAAGATCTCCCTGTAGCACTTTGTTGTTTTGCTTAAGGGAAGGCATCTATGAAAATAGCTAAAATCCATAGTTTTGGTCATAATGATGTGAAATTTTTTATGTATTTGTGTCAGTGGGTATCTAGTAGATATACTAAATTTCACATTTTTATCTAAGATAGTTTCGCAAAAAAAAATATTTACTGGTTTTTTTGCCACAGTTTTAGTGTAGTATAACAAATGCTCCATGCATAACATTATTAGTTGTAAATAAACTAAACTCTGACTGTATATTTCTTTTGATTATGTCCACAAAACTTGGTATTCTTTTTCAGATATGTCAAATAGTTTTGGTGAAAAAAAAATTATTGAATACATGTATTACCTTTTTTCAAAATTATTAATAATTTTCAAATTAAAAATGCAATAACAATTAAACTGCTCCATATAGATCATTTAAAATACCAAGTTTTATGTAGCAGTTATCTAAAATCATGTGTGCAAAATTTCAAAGAAATCTATTAAAAACTGCATTGCAAGGAGCATTTTGAACATTAAAAAATGTAGAAAAACAAAAAGCGAAGAAAAATGACTAAAGCTTTAAATGTATAACAACACATAGTTACTGCTTTAGAATTCCCGTGAACCATATGTTTAGCTTCCTCTTCTTTAAGTTTTAATACTTTTAACCGTTTCTTTGCTGATTTGAATGTACTTAGCCTTGTCACAAATTATTTAAGCTGCTTTTTTTGGCTCTGAGAGTCGGTTGTCTACCATTTTTTAAAAATGCTGTCTTCATATTTTGACCAGTTTTGATACCCATTTTTTGCATAACTTTAAGCCTACCACTACATCCTTCAAGGATACCCAATGAGGTCAGGTATATTCTTCTCGGAGTAAGAATAAAAATAAAATAAAAAATTTTGTTTCTTTGGGGTGCGAACCTCTGATTATGCAATGTAACCATATCATGTCACAATGCCTTAACATGCTTAGCCATCTGAGCACATGATAGTTGCAGCATTGTCCAACCTCATTAATATTGTCTGCCTAATATTGTGTGTGGTTTTTTTTTAAGTGTAAAATGCATATGTGCAACCAATTAAAACCCGTTAGCATCCAACCATGCCGTCACACCGCTTGCTTTAGTTGGACCCTCCCCATCCTTTACCACAGTTTCAATTGAATGCAGAATATGCATTTTACTGGGTTTCGATCCTACGATCCTTGGTTTGATAGGTTAGGTACTCCTATCGTGCCTTAGACCGCATGGCCATAAATCCCGATGTCAAGCTTGCACCGCCATATTTAAAGGACTTACTAATTGTGTAATATACCATGTTATATATATATATATATATATATATATAATTTTAAAGCTAAGGAGTTGTACTTCTTTATAGAATGCAAAACAAAAAATCAATATTTTCTCGGAAATTCACTTCCCGGTGTCCTTAATCCTGTACCCATTCTCTTGGCACATTGACTATGGCGCAAATTTGAATGAATTTTGGGAAAGAAAGTAACTATTTTGCAAGCAAGAACAAAAATAAGCGTGGCAGGCATATAAATTTTGTGCATGGTTTTTAACAACGCCTGCCAAACCCTTTAAAAAGGTTTGCATTTAATGAATGCATTTAAATGTTTGACTAACATTATAAAGAGTTTATTTTTGCAGAAATAAAATAACTTAAGATGTTGGCATTTTGACTAATAAATCTGCCCTAGGTCCCCTTAAACTTCAAAATTGTACACAATTTTGCTGCAATGGGGTAAGGAGTGCATTTCAGGAGCCACACCCTCCCACACCTGGGCATTTAAATCATGACGTAACGGCCTTTTAAATGGCGATGCGGCATAAACTACAATAGATTCTGGAAGTACAAAGTATAAACATAATTTTAAGGCAAAAAACGTAAAATCGGATTTTTCATCATTTTTGCCCGAATTTCACCGATGCCCCCCCTTAATAGGATCTGATGTTGACTTGCCATCTTGGACTCTTGCTTTGTTGCAGGCCAATCAGTAAATGTGCTAAAAGAGTAAAGAAATTAATAGAATACAGCAAGGAATAAACTATGCACATTTGTAAGACATGCTGTTGTTGTTGTTGTTGTTGTTATTGTTATTGTTGTTATTATTATTATTATTATTATTATTATTATTATTATTATTATTATTATTATTATTATTATTATTATTATTATTATTAATGTGCATGTTATCCAAAATCCTCAAAAGTTTGATATTTACAAGTTTTCCTTTACTTGCTTATTTTAAAGGCTTTGTTTATTATTTGATTTATTAAATAGTGAATTGCTTAAATGTATATCAGGAATTTCTAGATAGACTCCATCACTGGACAGGAGATTGATATATCAACAAGTTCGACAAAATGAATTATGATTCCTATATTTAAAAGAGGAAATATAAAATCTTATGACAACTACAGAAGTATTAGTTAATTAAATACAGGTTATAAACCCTTTACTAGCATAATTAAGAACAAATTGTATAGACATTATGACACACTCTTTGTAGAAGGACAAGATGGCTTCCAAAAGGGAGGATCATGTCATGATGGATATTTTACACTCAAATTATTGATAGAAAAACACAAGAGAATTCAAGCTGGAAGCACATCTTGCTTTTATTGATTTTGAAAAAGCATTTGATAAGGTGAATAGAAATAAAGTAACTATTCTAGCCACAGGCCATATTCCACAACAATTTATAACAAAGATATATAAACTTTATAAAATAAATCTAATTGCAGTAAGATGTGACAATAATTTATTGCAATGGACAGAAATTTATTTAGGAGTAAGACAAGGATACAGTCTCTCACAGTTGCTCTTTATTATGTGGTGTATGAATCAAATAATTAGAGAATGGAAACAATTGCCTCATGGCTCTAGACAACTCTAGAAATTTACAATTTAGATTCACTACTTTGTGCAGATGATTTAGCTTTAACAGCTTCCTCAGAAGATGATTTACAACATTCTGTACATAATTTTAACATAATTGGACTTAAGTTTGATATAAAAATCAGCAAAGAGAAAAAAAATTATGGTTCTATGGAAAATACCCTATACTTATTGCAAAATATGTTTTGATTAAAAAATATTAGAAAGAGTATATTCATTTTCATATCTAGAGTATACATTATCCTTTTATGATGAAGCAAACTTTTCACAGAAAATTTTGTAAATATACCAAAACAGTGGGAATATTATTAATAACATTATGAAAGTTGGGTCACTGGGAGAGCATACTGGTTTCGTTTCTCGCTCTCATACTGAGGGTTTGGGGTGGTAATTTTAAGTTGGCCCTATCTCGGACTTGCTGATATAAAGTATCCTCAACATGGTTTAGAGTTCACAGTAAAAGCTTTAGATCCTCTCATTCCACTGCTATCCTCATCATCACTCTATCATTGGAGGCAACGGATTCCACCCACTGGATGCCTCCACCTCAGAAATGGGTCCAATCATTGCTTGGTGGAATTAGGTATTTCCCAAAGGTCAAGGCCATATGGGGAGTGTTAGAAATTACATTATGAAACCCTCTTTAGTACAAAACATAGTAGAATCCATTTATATAAGGCTTTGATGAGAATTATGCTTTGTTGTGGCAGTGAAGCATGGACATTAAATGAGAGCTGGATAACTGCTAATGAAATGAAATTTATGAGATACACAGAATGATATACTATATGACACCATAGACATAAGGAAATAATGGGAGAATTACAATTAGAACTTGTAACTGATCACATAGTAGATCACCAGAACAAACGGATAAATCATCTGTATCACATGCATACAAATAGAATCCCAAAAGCCATGCTTCACTATCATCCAAAAGGGAAGAGATCCTTAGGTTGTCCAAGATAATGTTGGATTGAAAATTCAAGTGTGAGATTGTAACAGGCCATAGGACCTAATACTTGGCAGGCAGGCAGGCAGGCAGGCAGGCAGGCAGGGAGGGAGGGAAGGAAGGAAGGAGGGAGGGAGGGAGGAAGTAAGGAAGGAGTGAGGGAGGGAAGGAGGAAGATTTGTTTAGATAATGTTAATTAAATTATTTTTATTAAATAACAATTCCATTTAAGTGTAGCAAAATCCTACACACTCTTTGGGCTCCACTGACCATTTATAGCTTGTTGGCTATTTTTATATTTACAAATTAATATGTACAAATGAAATATTGAGGTTTAACTTGAGTTTCATGGGTTATTATTTCCTTCAATTTTTATTTTTAAGGGGAAAATGAAAATTATACTCACCCATATGTGACATTACTGTTGAAGTTCTCTGATATTTAGGCCGCTCTGTAAAGGAATGGGATGGATGCTTTAGTGAGATTATAGACAATTTATATTCATAAAACTCTACCATTATTAACCTTAAATATTAAAGCTCATCAAGAGAAGATATTCACAATTTTTTCATCAAAAATCTTAGATTAATAATATAAGAGAGATTCCGTTTAGGGCCAAGAAGAAATGGATTTGGTCCATAAATAAAGCTGGAAGTATGCATATTACATAATTGCACTATATCAAGAATCATTAATAGTGAGAGAAAAAGAGATTCTTTGTATGGCTTGGGATAGAATCTGGGTTAGCTCCAGGTCATATGAACTTTTTAATGTGCTTAAATAAATAAATAAATAAATAAATAAATAAATCATAAGATGTGCTTAAAAACAATCTCATAATGATAAAATACTTAGCAATAGATGAAATTAATTAGAAGCTAATGTAAAATATGACTTCAGATATGCCTTGTATTAATGGTGCTTGCCATTATCTTGCTATGCACTTACCACTTTTAAGGCAATGCATCTGTGAAAATCCAAAAATCTACAGTTTTCTTCTGATTGCTTTGATTTTTTTACCATATACTCAGAAACATAAAACATTAGTCCACACAAAATTTTAATGGCCTATATTAAATCATTGTTAAGATATTAATGTTTATTCTAATTAATCACTTTTTGGTAATATGAAATGCTCCTTGTTGTAATACTGGGGTCAATCCATATACACTGGTGTGCAAAACCTAAGGACAAAAGTAATCTTTGCATGCTGTGACACTGTAACATAGCTCAATGAAACTTGAATCATACATAGAGGGAATTGCTACAGTATGCTACAGTAGGTAACTAAACGAAATATGCAATGAGACGAACAGAAATGCCACTTTTATTCATAGACCATAAGCTACACTAAAGTCAATACAATATATAATGGCTCTCTAGATTTACAGAAACAGATACATGGTGCTTAAAAGGGTTTATGATCACGGACAGTAATGCATGCTCTGAATCGTGCTCCCATGCTGGTCACAAGGTTGGTAAGCACTTCTTGTGGTAGGGCGTTCCATTCGTCCACCAGCGCTGTTGACAACTGTTGGATGGTCGCTGGTGCATGTGGATGTGCTGCACTGCATCTCCCCAAAGCATCCCACACGTGTTTGATAGGATTTAAATTGGGAGAACGGGCAGGCCAGTCCATTTGCCGAATATCCCCTCGTTCCAAGGGATCCTCCACCTGCGCTGTTCGATGCGGTCGCGCATTGTCATCCATAAAAATGAAGTCAGGGCCGACTACACCCCTGAAAAACCATAGGGAAGGAGTACAGTATCACAATAACGTTGGCCAGTGAGCGTACCGTGTTTAAAGATTTGGAGGTTGGTGCGCCCATGCAACATTATGCCTCTCCAAACCATAACATCCGGACCACCAAAACGATCATGTTCAAGGATGTTCCTGGGTTCATTACGTGTTCCCACCTCTCGCCAGATGAGGGTACGTTGAGAATCACTACTTAGACTTAATCTGCTGTCATCCGAGAAGAGCATGCGGCCCCAATCCTCGTTGGTCCAATTTTGATGCTCTTGGGACCATCGCAAACGGTGCCGCCGATGTGCGGATGTCAATGGAACACAATGTACTGGCTGTCGGGCAAAGAGACCACCTCTGTGTAGTCGCCGTGCCACTGTGTATCGTGAGATTGCGTGCCTAGCTGTCCTGTTAAATGTGGTTGCAATTGCACCCCCTGTTTGGCGTGGATCCCTTCTTGCCTGTTGCACAATGTAGCGGTTATCTGCTACTGTAGTTGAACGTGGCCAACCACCACCTCTCCTTGAGACAGCAGTGCCTGCGGTTTGAAAGGTTCCCCATGCACGTGAAACAATGCTGTGAGCAATTCCAAACTCCTGAGCAACACTTGTCACACTTCGGCTTCTTCCAGTTTCCCAATGATTCTTCCCCATGTGAAGTCATCCAAATGGTGTCTACGGGCCATGTTGCAATGAAGAACACGACTACAGTGCACCCTAACGGCTCACTAATTTCCATACACCGTCTTGTTCTGTTCCATCAACTACCCCAAGTTGCCAGACCAGAACCATTTGGCACTATAGGCTCGCTACATTTATGCTATGTGACGTCCAACTTTCTGTGTACATGTGAAAGACCTCTGGCAACATGCTCCTGCATCTTCATCTATTTTCAGTAAGTAGTTCATTTGTTATGTTACTTAATCCATCTCGTCCTTAGGTTTTTCACACCAGTGTACAATATTTAAAATTTTTGTCAGTGAAGTACTCAAATTCTTTTGAATTTTAATGTGTCAACAGTATCATAGAGAAAAGTTAAAATACATAATATAATAATTTTAACATCAGTTCTTTAGCTGCATTGAAGGATGGAAGTTTGATAGCATTGTCATGCATATTCCAAAAGCAAACATTCATAATGATCTTATAAATGTGCCAAAAAATAAAACAAATGATTCTAAACAGGAATGTGCATATTTAAAATCCACTATAGATTATCAAAAATAATAGTATAGGATAAGGGTGAAAAGTGAGGTTGAAATAAACATTTATTTATATTTTCAAATTCAACCATTTTTACCATTTGGTATTTTCTACAAGATAAACACATGCCAATGCTACCATTTCAATTTCATGATGAAAGCAGCCAAATTGTGGTAGTTATTAAATTATAAAATTAAGGACAATTTGTGCTTATGGTTTAAAATCACATGAAATGTGACGCAGTGGCTGGAAGACAGCATGGATAGCCACTACACATGTGTGTATTACTTGATACTTACAGCGAAAGTGTGAATTCATCTAATGGCTTTTCTCTTGGTTAGACTTCAGTGTTGAATATCATGTTTCTTTGCAGCTGCATATTGAGAAATGCAAAATAAATTACTGAATTTAGTTGTAGGCGATATATGTAAGCTCTGTCATATGAAGCTATACAAAATGACTAATGTAGAAGAAACCAAAACAGATTATGAGGGAAAAATTCAAGTGAAAAGAAAGCAATAAAAAAAATAATAAAATAAAAAAAATCAAAGATATTAATGAGCTGGTAACAAATAAGCCATGATGATGAAAGTGAAGTGAATGGTGTTGAGGCTTAATACAAGAAATTGTTTGTCAGAGTCCCTCTTCAAATTGTTATCTAGACAGATGTGAAAAATGCACAGGGAGTGTAATATTTTAAATTTGTAAGTTCATTATTGGAGAAAAACCTTATGGAAGAAGTCTTATATATAAAAAGTGGAAAACAATAGAGAGAGCAGAGATATTCCTGGCAAAAGCTGATACTGAAAATTTTATCAATAGTTTGTCTGAAAACATTTAAAGCACACAATTTCATAGCAATAGCTTAATCATTATACCAGAAACATCTGAAACAGCAATCCAGCATGGGGAATTTATTGTTATTGCTGACTATTCTGAAAATTACATTTTTGCTCTAGAGAATGCCATAAAAGATTATTTAGTTCAAGACAGTCTTGCAGTTCATTTTTTTCGAAAACAATAGCAACTTTCATATGTAAATAAGATTTACTATTTCAGCAATGGGGTGACAGGTCTATATTAATAATAAACTAATAAATGAAAATGAATTTAATTCTTGATATGGAATTACTCATCAAGCAGCACCTGGACAGATATAAAAGATCTGATATAATCTGTTGTGTCAATGGACAATTTTCCAAGTGACAGCAGAATGGCATTTCATTAACAACCAAAGAGGAACATGAAAAAGAAGCCTGGGTTTTAAATACACAGAGATTTTAGGATTGAAAACTATGTCATGAACATACAGCATCCACAGTGTGATCCAGTTTCTGAAGAAAAACAAAATTGTCATAAAAGCATTTTCTGATTCATGTGAACTCCCTTAAAAAGTTGTCCTAAATTCCCTGAAATATATTATGGGGAGATAGAATAATGCATACCAGGCAGCCAAACGAGTTCAACAGGAGTGGGTTTGGTGGGTTGTGGACTACATATCTTGGTTTCAGTCAGCTATTTATATTTTATAATTTGAGTTCTTTTGCAGTTCCATGTTGAAACTTTGATAGTTTAAATAATATGTTTATCTCTATTTAATTTTAAAATGTTATCCAAATTAAAAGGTTGTCCATGGATTATAACATTTTAAATTATGTATATGTATTCTTTTCAACAGAAAATAATGTAAACTAATATACAGTGCATAATAAAATTTAATATACGCCCATTTCATAAATGTAAGAATCATAAACGGTGGAAGGTGACCTATGATCATCCTTTAACAGGACGACTCTTTGTAACGAAAAAAATCTTATTGCAGTTTTGCTTTTTTTTTAAAAGTAGTTTTTGAGAAAAAAGCAAAAATTGCTTAATATTACCTCTATTTTAAATGAAGATTTTGTGAAACTTAAATACTTTTTCAAGTATTTCTTAGAGGAGATTAAAAGATAAATATTTTCTGCATGGTTAAATACATTTTGAATTAAAACAATTTGTACTCTTACTATTATTATAAGCTTTCAAAATTTATTTCAGTTGATTCTACTTGTTAGCCATGAGACTGCACAATGTGTCAAAAATTTAAGATTGAAAGTAACACACTTCAGCTGTTATTTACTGCACTTGTGTTTTTTTTAAACACCGATTATCATTTACAAAAGGCTTGCTTAACTAATGCTGAGTATCTTGAAATGCTACTCATTTATGCTGAAACACATTGTAATGCGGCACCAGTGGCAAGAATTTATTGAGAAATATTTCCAAATAGATGAACACCACATCATGGATATTTGTTTTCATCTTTCAAAGTGTTCTATACACTTTGGATATAGATACAGGAAGCGTATCTCCTCACATTGAAGGAGTTCTCAAAGAAATTTTGCATAAGAAGAAGAAATTCTTCACTTGGTGGCAGCAGCCATGGTATAGCTCACCATGGTATTGGTTATCCCATTGGATATTTTTGAGAGCATTAAAAGAATTGCCATGCCCTTTTCCCCTTAAAATTCTTACAATAGATGAAGCAATTTTTACCAGTAATGGAGTAACTAATTACCACAAAGCACACACCAGAGCTTATGACAATCCTCACACAATAAGACAAGATAGCTTTCAGCACAGATTTTCTGTAAATGTTTGGGCAGGAATCATGAAATACATCAATCAATCCGTGGATTCTTCCTTGAGTTTTGACAGTTTTATGTTATAAAGAAGGCTATGGACAGGAGCCATTTATATCCAGTTTCTTCAAGAAACGTTACCAGTTCTGCTTAAGGATATTCCTCTGGCAGTAAGAAATGATATCTGACTATTACACGATGACACACCTCCACACATAAGCAGAGCCATGTGTGTTCATCTAAGCAACATCTACGTAGAATGCTGGATCACTCGGAATAGACAATTAAGATGGCCACCAAGGTTACCAGATCTAAATCCAATTGATTTTTGTTTTGGGGGATGATATGAAAACTTGTGTATACATTAAAGAAGTGCCTGATATGGAAATGTTGCAAGAAAGAATATTTTGAGCAATGGAAGAAATAAAAAATAACCCAGACATACTTCGTGGATTGCAGCAGAATTGGAGAAAACATTGTGAAACATGTGTGTTGGCAAGGGGTGCACATTTTGAACAATTTCCCTGAAGATTAAAAAGAAGTTCTCATTGATTTTCTGTTCTTGTCTTGCTTTAATTATTCATAGAGCTTTATAATTCAGAAAGAAAGGAAGCATAATCTTGTAACTTGGGTTTCTCAAGCTTTTATTTGCCTTTTGAAGTAGTATTTGTGTGTTTGTGTCCACACGTGGTGGATAATGTTTCTCACGTAATGTCGTTTACCTCACGCGTGGAACCATCTCGTGTGACGTCATTCGTTGGTCTGGCTCGTAGTTCCCTCTGACGTAGCAATTTTTTTTTATGAATTAGTTTTAAGGTTATGTATATTGTCTTCCGGCTAGCTATTTAGGTAGACATTTAACTCTTGCAGGTTGTGAAGCGGAAAGGAATCTTTTGTCTATAAATGATACTGATGAAGAAACTGGTTTTATAATCTTTATTGCAGAACACGTTCACGAACACTTTCACAAATTAATTTTGATACTCGCCATACTGAAACTGTTTGTAATAACTTCTCACTTTTAACTCACGTACTTCAACTTTATATATTTAACTGTATAATCCTTTATAAGATTTCTCGTACTTCTGCTGCGCGTAACTTTATGAATTTAGAGACCGACATGAGAATCTTGTTGAACTGGGAGCTGACGTGTTACTTGTTGAGAATCTTGTTGAACACTGTAGGACGCTTACCTCAGACATGGCTTATTTATAGACTTGCCTTAAGATACGCCTAAAGATTATAAATGAAATGCTATTGGCTAATAAAACGCGCCAACATTAGCGTCAATTTTACTATCCAATGAAAACCACTAATACATATAATTTTTAGAGAATGTTCTAGAAGCTTTTACCGAAAAGGCGCGAAACATGACGTAACTTCCTGGTTCCCGGTAACGATAAACAACTCAAACCCTTCATTGCATTATTGCGTTATTGTTGACAGTTTCAGTAGAGCCGTATATTATTATTTACCAATACTATTTACAATTAATAAACCTCTGAAATCAATGTTACATAAAAATACATATTCATATTATTATCGTTAACCACATCTGAGTAATTTGTGATACAAATTACCGTCTCATATGCCCCACTAGAAACATAATTATAAATATTTATAACCTGTTTGGAAATTTTATAATTTTGTTTTTAGTCTCCTAAATCTTGTAACACACGCTATTCACTTTCACTTAACACTTCACACGCGTTTAACACACGACATATGTTTTATCTCGCCACTACTTACTGGCTCTGGTTTAATTAATTTAGATATTCATCTGACATCACAAAATTTTTTTTTTATAGCAAATACTATACCCTAAACTATTTAACTAGTGTTAAAAAAAAATGGTTTACTTTCTCATATTGTTACCAAAAATTTATCAATTCAAGAATTTTCGTGTAATTAATATACATATTTACCAAAATATTTACCCTCTACACAAATATTTACATCTCTTAAATCTAGACAATGTTTCACCTTTTCTGTTTGCTACTTAAGTATTTGTTTTGAATTATTTTTACCCAAAAAAAAAATTTTTTTTTTTTTTATTATGAATTTATTATTATTTTAACAATACTTTTGGAATTGTATTTACGTACTTTTAATTTAATATCATATTAAGTTTCAATCTTTGCATTCTTAATTTTTAAATCTTGGAATTGTATTTACGTACTTTTAATTTAATATCATATTAAGTTTCAATCATTGCATTCTTAATTTTCAAATATTGTTACAGATACTAAAAATTTTACTTATTTATTTATTAATTTTTTTTTTTTAAACATTTCTTTTTTTTTTTTTTATAATTTATTTCTCTTTTCAAATGACACATAAATAATTAACCCTCTTACGTTCCAATACATTTCTCTGCAAGTCGTCTTTAACTATCCAGCATTTACTTTACATCACATTGCTATTTACCCTCCTGGATCAAATTGTGTGTGGCTAAACATTACTCGTAGCCGTAACCTAACCTTCAAATTTTTGTTCATGAATAACCTCTTGTATTCATATGAAATTTCGTCCCCTGAGAACATTTGAAAACAATCTACAGTTTCTTGAACAACACATCTGTTAACAACTTTCATTTTTAATTCATCTGCTATCTCTTTAATCTGAGAATACTCTGACAAACCTGTACTAAACTGTACTGGACTGGAGTTTTCATTTTGAATATCTTGGTACAATTTATTTCTTTGCATTACTGACTCATTTTGTATTTCTGATATTTCCCCTCTGAAATTAACTTGCGCCTGATTTACATCTACATTCCTAACCTCATTTATCTCTCTTATCTCACTTGCAATACTACTTACTTGATTTCCTAACTCTGTGCATTCTACATTAACCTCACTTTTAGTATTAACCTCACTTTCTTTGTTACTTATTTCCATGCTCATGTCTAGCATTTTCTTTGAAACTTCTCCTATCTCACTTACTATTACTTCCTCATTTTCATCTCTCATTTTTGGCATACTACTATTTAGCTTCATAACTTTCTTTTCAATTTCTTCACTACTTTGATCTACTTTTTGCTCTAATATCTCATTACTCCTACCAATATCTTCACTCAATTCCCTATGATCTTTGTTTATAGCTTCTCTCATCCTCTGAGTTAATCTTTGTCCTAATTTCTCATAACTCTTTTGCATATCTTCCCTTTCTTGATCTAATTTCTTACTAAGATCTTCCCTTATCTCCCTCTTAAACTGATCTAGTCTTTTATCAAAATTCTCATTAATCTTATTTATCATATCCATAATCATTCTAGTATTAGAATTAATATTTCCTGCTATTCTATTCTTACTTTCTGCACTAACATTTTCACCCTCAAATCCTAAAAAGTCTGGGCTGTTTTCTGTAACCTGTATTGAATTACAGCTAACTGTTACATTATCTCCCTCCATAATTATTTCTTCTGTATTGCTAGCAGCCATTGTTTTTATTTTCCTACCGCTCCTAAGTCTCATTTAATTACCTTTTTGATGCTGTCTGATGCTGCAGCTTTGATGTCCAGCGTTCTGCCCCTTTCTCCTAGATTTGTATGTCGCTTCTGCGTTGTTTTATGATGAATCTACGTTGTCTCGTTGTTTTTGCGTCCACTTATCCGCGTCATTTGTTGCTCCTCTTGTTTCTGGAATCTGCGTCTTGTAGATCATTTTACTGCTGCATTCGCCTTTTCCTGGTTAATTCTGCTACTATCCTGGTTATTCTTGTTCCTTTCCTGGTCACTTTGCCTTCCTTTCCTAGTCACTTCGCCCCACGTCCGGGCGCCAATTTGAAATAGTATTAGTGTTGTATTTGTGTATTTATAGCACCACGTTGTGGAACCAATTTGAAAGAGGTATAGCACAAATTTGTATATATGTTTCAGAGCACTACGTGGTGGATATTTCTCACGTAATGTTGCTTACCTCACGCGTGGAACCATCTCGTGTGACGTCATTCGTTGGTCTGGCTCGTAGTTCCCTCTGACGTAGCAATTTTTTTTTATGAATTAGTTTTAAGGTTATGTATATTGTCTTCCGGCTAGCTATTTAGGTAGACATTTAACTCTTGCAGGTTGTGAAGCGGAAAGGAATCTTTTGTCTATAAATGATACTGATGAAGAAACTGGTTTTATAATCTTTATTGCAGAACACGTTCACGAACACTTTCACAAATTAATTTTGATACTCGCCATACTGAAACTGTTTGTAATAACTTCTCACTTTTAACTCACGTACTTCAACTTTATATATTTAACTGTATAATCCTTTATAAGATTTCTCGTACTTCTGCTGCGCGTAACTTTATGAATTTAGAGACCGACATGAGAATCTTGTTGAACTGGGAGCTGACGTGTTACTTGTTGAGAATCTTGTTGAACACTGTAGGACGCTTACCTCAGACATGGCTTATTTATAGACTTGCCTTAAGATACGCCTAAAGATTATAAATGAAATGCTATTGGCTAATAAAACGCGCCAACATTAGCGTCAATTTTACTATCCAATGAAAACCACTAATACATATAATTTTTAGAGAATGTTCTAGAAGCTTTTACCGAAAAGGCGCGAAACATGACGTAACTTCCTGGTTCCCGGTAACGATAAACAACTCAAACCCTTCATTGCATTATTGCGTTATTGTTGACAGTTTCAGTAGAGCCGTATATTATTATTTACCAATACTATTTACAATTAATAAACCTCTGAAATCAATGTTACATAAAAATACATATTCATATTATTATCGTTAACCACATCTGAGTAATTTGTGATACAAATTACCGTCTCACTTTATAAATAAGTGTTCCTGTTAACAATTTGTGTAATATTGCAAATGCTTCCTCAGTTCATATTCTATATCATATTTAGGTTACATTACAGTCATGTGTAGTTTTCTATTTACTTGTATACTGGAAGTGTTTGTTTGTTGCCATAGCAGCAGAAGCTGAAGATTTAAAAGTTAACCTGTTGAATGTAAAGTGAACCTGTTGAATTTGCTGTGTTGCAATATTGTGCAAAATAAAATAGTAATTATCTCAAGAATGGAAAGCTTTATGGAAGAAAATTATTAATAAAAACACCCAAAACAACGTGCTCTTTAATAGTTTAAAAGGATGATCATAGGTCATCTCTTCCACCCTCTGAAGAACCTTGAGAAAGTTATACACATGTATGTTTTCAGATAGCCACAAATTTCATATGCCCATAATTGTCACACTATTGTCAATAACATTTTCACACTATATCTGGTATATGTAGACAACGTGAAAAGTAATACCTATTTTAAAATATTTTCACATTCCAAGATGTGGCAGTTTAAAGTCATACTTATTTGTATGTGTTGACCCATTGCCAAATTTTTAATTTGAGGTAAGTATACAAACATTGTTGTGCAGGCATTTTTAAATTTTAATTAGTTCAAGAGAATTTTTTTGTTTTGTTTTATATACATGTTATTGATTTTTCAACTTTTTCACTATGAGTTATGGAAAACAATTAATTTCAACTGAACTATTTAATAATTTTTAACTAGTGCACAATAATATTTAAAACCACAATTCCTGAAATTCTCCTGAAAATATCAAGCTCATAAATTATAAACTGTGCTCCAAGGAACATTTTGAACTGTGAAAAATGCTTGCTGAAGAAAAGGGATTGAGACAAACTGAGTTTAAAGTTCAATACAGTGTTGGTATTGGTACAGACCAATTATCCATTTGTGGCTTTGAAATGTTTTATGTTATGTTTAGCATGTAAGTACAAGTATAATAAAATACCAAATAAAAAAATTGAAATTGTCTACATTTTTAGCCAAATTTTACTGATGCCTCAAACATATTGTAGATTTATCACTTTTAAATAGAGTAAAGAAAAATTAGTGTTCAAGCCAAAGTAAGGTAAAACATTTGCATCACTTATAAAAGAGAAAGCTTAACTTGTAAAAGCAACTTTGTAAGAAAGAAAAATATCAGTATAGCAACCTGGAAAAGTGCATTATATTATGGAGAACCTGTTTAAAAAATTTTAATGGTAGGTTTGTAAGATACTGCAGGAACAGGAAAAATGAAGTAAACAGCAAAATATGTCATCAACCATGTGAAAGCAATTTATGAGAATATAAAAGCAGGGTTTTACTGTATTTAAAGTTTAATTTTGCCCATAGGACATGAAAAAGTCCTGCATTAGCCTCAAATCCTCCTCTTTATGCTTTTTCAAAATACAAAACATATGCACATTTCTTTATTTTTTTAACTTATTTAATATCATAAAATGGAGTAACTTTGAAGCAACATGTAATTTTCAGTTTTTGTGTTTCCCAAAGTCATCCCAATTTATGGTGTAACCAATGCCCACTCCAAAACTATATACTCATGTGTGATGATTACCATGTTCAAAAGCAATAACTAATGAAACAACCTATATTTAATGACTAAAGCATAAACTCAAGGACATTGAATTTAACCCATTTTATTGAGAAAAAAAATCCTAGCTTGTAAAAATGTGCAACAAAGTTATTTTTTTGGTAGTAAGGTTGTTGCAACAATGAACAGATATAAGAACTTTGACTGTTATCTATTTTACTGAGGAAGTGTACACATCTCTGTTCATTTATACCATTAATTATTATTTTTAGCCAAATTTATAAAAGCACAAATCTCTTTGCTTCCGACAAAATTGAATTTTTTGCCCTATAAAATGGAATGGGAAACTATATTTGAATTCATAATGCTGAGTAGCAAACTAAGGCACCAATTCAGATATCAAAGGATCTGATATGTTAATTTCACATGACTTTCTCTAATCACTATTCATACAAAACATTCTTCTATTTAGTTTTTTTAAGTGGATAAACATTTGCAGAAATTCTTTTATTACACATCTTGTTGTAGGTACAAGAGGGATTCAGTAGGCTGAAGCAATAGTCAGACATTAAAAAGTGGGCCACTATGTGATGGCTTTGAAGTTCCACTCTACATAATCATGAGAAAAAAAACTAGTAGCAGCTTAGCACTTGAAAAAAATACAAATTATTTAAAAATTCATATAAATAACAAAGAATATCTGAAATAGTTAATATGGTAAAAAAGCTTCATTTGATATAAATTGTGTTTTTTTTAACAAGATCTATATTTATTGTATAGTAAGTTTTTGTCTATTTCTTATGGTTTAATAGTTATAAGAAATTCATTCAAATGGAAAGGACTTCACATGCTATTCACAGAAAATTCAAGATATAGTATAATCATCATGCAAATATCTTAAAATCGTTAGCCATTTTAGAAAAAAAATATAAATTAAAGACTTTTCTGGGTAGTTTGGGTTTGAGGAATTCTCTTAAAAATCTTCAACTTGCATCCTAGGAAGATGCTGGACATAAAATATGAAGTTTGGTATTCATTTGACTTTTTGCTTATAAGTTATGCTGTTTTCTCTCTCTATCTCTCTCCACACATACATACACATGCACCAAAATAGACCTTTTTCTAAAAATGCCTTTTTTTAGATTCAGGTTATTTAAAAACATACCTTTTTGGAGAAATCTCTACATCACACTTTTGGATAGAATACAATACTTCCTCTTCTTACTTTAGATTAGAAGAAAAGTTAAAAATCCAATGTTAGCAATTGCATATTTTTTCTGTCAGTTATTTACTTTCTTATGTGTTCTACAAAGTGTTCATCAAAAATGCATTTTTCTTTGTATTGCCTGTTAATCTTGGCACACAGAGGTCAGAAATTATTTCAATGTAATATTGTAGATATGCAAGGCACATAGAGGGAGTGGAACAACCATCTAATATGAAAAAGAAAGTGAAATATGCAAGCCTCTTTGAATGGGGAGATACACAAAAAAGTTTGTTATGTTACATTTGTATGATTTTCACTAGCTACTATAATTTTATTTTAATATGGTTTCTGTAAACTATTGATGCAAAAGCTTATTCTTGCATCTATGTCATGTTAATCCAGATCAAAATTTATAGAAATAGTTTTACCACATGTTTCAGCTACAAAGTGGATACATGATAATTAAATCTTTAAAAAGCATATGCTGTCTCTTTCTATGTATAATGAGGAGCAACTAAATGGTGACAAGCACTTCAAAAAATGACAAGTATTGAACAACAAATCTCTCTGAAATGGAGAATGACACAAAAAGGTTATAATAAACTGAATGCTTTAAAGAGACCTACATTTTCTGTGAAGTAAGATTTTTGTATCTCTAGTGTTTTAGCAGTTACAAAGTTATAGAAAATTAATTCCAAATGATCATTTATAGACTATTTAGAAACTTCAATATGTATGTTTTTTTAGCATGTAAATACTTTAAACATGTGATATTTTAATCATACCATTAGAACCACTTTTAGGAAAATCAAAAATAACAAAAAAATGTTTCCATATAAAGGGTAGTTTGATGTAAGAGTATTTTCTTAAAAATCTTTGTGTCGCATCCTTGAAGATGCTGAACTTAAATACAAAGCTGATTATTTATCCAAACTTTTTTATTTTTTAACATTCGCTTTTCCTTTCCC
Organism: Deroplatys truncata; assembly: GCA_030765065.1. Lineage (NCBI taxonomy): Eukaryota > Metazoa > Arthropoda > Insecta > Mantodea > Mantidae > Deroplatys > Deroplatys truncata. The sequence continues at coordinate 137,549,035 of CM060984.1, read as the reverse complement.
TCTGTCTCACTCTCCTTTTTCTAAACTTCTGATGTGTTACATCCACATGACTTTCTCTACTGACTATTGTTTATTTTTATATAGATTAATTCCACACATAACAGACTGACATTCACAATACATTTTCCATATAAATCAAAGTCTCACATAGATGAAGGGATTGGAATACAAATTTTGACCACATCATTTGACAGATAAAACACAGGATTAAAATGAGCACAAAAAATATGCTTTAAGACCAAATTTATATTAAACATTTATTCATTAACATTTCATAACAGACTGACATTTTTGTCAACTCTCTTTACATGTTAAGTAGGGCAATTCTAAATTTCTCTGAAAATTTAGTCCAAAAATGTGTTTGTAGGGGAGGATTTAAGCTTTATTACAGAGTTTTAAAAATGAAAATATTCCAATTATTGAAGAAGTTAGGATCTAAAATGTGCTCCATAACAGACTGACCTCTGTGAAATTATGCATATTGTATTGCACCAGAATAAAGACAATGTGCAATTGTTAAAATGAAATGACATGGTGAATTAAGCAAATAAAATATATTAATACATATTTATTTTATTTGTTGTTATTTTAAGTTTATGCAGTCCTGCTTACAATTAATATTAATTTTAATACTTCGGGATTTCAAACAATAGTGGGTTATGGTAAAGATTTATTTGTAATAAAGAGTATTCATTAAAGCTTCTTTATATGACACTTTCATATCAAAGACAACAGCAGAGAGTAAGGTAATTATGACATGCTAGTTTTTATTTAAAAGAATGTATAATGTTTTGATTACATACTATTAAATTCATTTAGCAAATATAAAAGAAAACTTCATTTCATCTCCCACTCGCACTATAAAACCAGTCTTTGAATCATGCACATGCACAGTTCTACAAAGCAGGTGCTTCAAGTAACTGCAGATAAATGCATTGCTCAGCTGAATCACATTATTGTGCCACGGGATACAGATCTAGCTTATACTGCAAGATCACTAAGTGCAGCAGACACTGTACATAAAGTTGTGCTATTGCTTTGATACTGAACCATGGAACTTATGCATCAGTCTGACTGACTTTCACATGAAAGTTGAGCATCCTTGATGACATATTCATCTATTATTTTCACATAATGAACCCTATAAGTGGCTGAAATATGTGAAATATGTTAAAACTTTCCTCAAGATATCTTTTCACTTCTTCAGTGTCACTCCAGATATCTCCTGAACACTAATATGCTTTATTACACACAACATGAATGAACTCTTCTGCATTTTGCACTCTAGTTCCAGATGTAACAGCCATCCATGCCATCCTTTTTACTTGCTCTCCAATTGCATCCACAGCTCCTTTCCCATGTGAAGATTCAAAGAAGTTACATATAATTTGAATTCTAAATAGGCTGGAAAGCAGTGTTACATTGCTTAAAGTGTACTTCTGTTTAAAATGGCCTATAGCTCCCTCACAAAAGAATTTGATAGCTTTGAGGTAGGGCGGAATCTCCAATAGTTGAGAAAATACACTTCTAGGCAAATGTCAATGGCATATTTATCATGTGCAAGGTAATTGAACACCAGAGCAAATGACTTTGAATCTCTCCACCACACTCTTTTCTATGTAAACCAAGCAACAGCAGTGAAGATGGAAACCTGTGTGTTGTTCCAAAGGTCAGCCTGAATCTCAATTTGTTGCTTGCATGCATAGCTTTCAGAGAAATTTATCTGTAACAATTATCCTTTATCAATTGGGATAGCTTCTTAAGCATCCTTGAAGACCTCTGCTTGCTGTCTTTTAACACAAATGTGGTTTAGAAAGTTCAACTTCTGTGTAAGTGATCCCGGGCTCAATTCCCAGCTGGGGATTGGGAATTTCCTCTAACCAAGATTATTCACTATCTTCTCCAGAATCTGGAAGTATGAATGAGAGTGTGAAAGTGTGTATGATCTAATGAATAAAACCCAAAATTTACCAGAAACCCAAGTACAAGTAAATACAAGTTAACATCACTGCCTATATGCAATATGTTCCAAAGGAAAGACTACCGATAAGACCATTGCAGTTAAAGGTGGAGTATAAATGGAACTAAAAAACAAAGTTCAACTTCTTGCTCAGTTCTTTAATGCAGTGAATAACAGATCCCTACAAAAGCTTATTTTTTTTATCTTCTTCATGTTTACTTATTTTGTTGTAGATACAAAGGAAATGCAGAAGATTGAAGCATTAGTGTAATGTTTAAAAACAGGTTGTTAATGTTGGCCTTGAAATGCCACTCCCTCTCCATGACTGCAAGGAACAACTGAATAGTGATGACACTTAAGAAAATGAGGCACTATTGTAAAATTAAAATAAATAATAATGGATATGCTGGAAATGGCAGATATAACAAAAATTATTCCTTTTAAGAGATCTACATTTTTTTCGGGTTTAAGCTTGTTTCTATTTCTTATAAATTAACAATTATACAAATTATAGAAAATTCATTCCAAATGAAGAGGACTTCACCGGCTATTCCCAGAATATTCAAGGAATGCATTATATTTTGTCACATATATGATATTAGCTGGCCTACCTGAGGTTGTACAGATGCCTTTTTAAACCTTGACTAGCAATTAATTTAATTTACTTCCTTCTATATGCTTTATGATGTTTTTCTACTTTCTTATTGTTGCATTTATATAGAGCCCTTTAACATCTATGGTCATATCAGAGGCTTTGATTTGAGAACCAATGCATTGACTGTAAGTTATTTTAACATTGGTTTTTAACCTGTTTTAACTTTGAACATACTAATATTCACTCCCACGTGTATACTTCCAAAAGAGTAGGGAAGAATTCTAATTAAAGAAAAATTCCACTACCACAGTCAGAAGTTTAACCTTGGGCTTCTGGATTTAGAAGCCAAAATGCTTGACACTTGACCACAATAGTGGTCTGAATATTGTACTGAACAATAATGTAGAAGATTAGTGTTAAAACATTCTGATTACCTCCTATAATTGTAATCTCGTACAACCCCATCATATTCCTAATAAATTATGAAAATCCCACAATATTCAAGGAAATGGGTATGAAATATCTGTGGAAGTTACATTTCCAATTTCCTTGCCTCCCCCTATTCCAAAAATCCACTAGTTCTGAAAGTGTTGTTCAGCCTATAAGTATCTTTGGAAGTGAAGCAATTATTGGAATTGAGGAAATTTGTAGATAATTATAGGAGATGAACTTATAAACCTTTGTGCCTTCCCTTTGGTTCCAAGTTATTTAATAACATATAGGCTAGACAGCTTTTATGTAATTCAGAAAACCCTAATGTCAATACATAGCAAAAATGGGGCAAAGGTGGTGAATATTAAGATTCTCTACTCTTAAGGCACCAAATTAAAAATTTAGGAAATGGCATATATTCTCCAACCACTGGGAAAAATAATCTTCTATGTTGTTAATTATAAACGTGTTCAATAATTTCTGATATTATGCTGGATATAATTATATAAGGTTATTTAGCATATACTGGTAATGAACTTGATTACATTCTACAGAGGTAAACAACAAAACTTTCTTACATAAGGGTTACCTATTAAAAGGGTTTGGCATAGGTACCACACACTTATTGTACCATTATAAACATATCCGACTGTCTTTTGTTTTAATACATCTGTTTTCTCAATAGCTAAATTGTGACCATCTATGCATATTACTAAAAAATGAAATATTGACAATCTTTGATTTATTTTCACATGCACTTTCTGTTGAGTAATAACAGCTATTTTCTACTCCATAGCTTCCTCAAAGAAAAGTCAAAGCCTTCTTTGCAAGTTTTGCTCTTTTATAACTTCACTGTATTGATATTCTATATATAGGCTTTGTAAATCCTATTTAGTATTTTATTAATTTATGAATTAATACTAGAAAGTGTTTTATAGGCTATGTCCATCAGAAACTATACTGATTTTCAATGGTAGAAGAAATATTAAAATCAGTTGACTGATTTCCAAGATTTGTGTTCCATCCATGAATTTGATATTGAGATTTCACCAAAACTACATATTTCAAGGTCCCCTGAATGAATGAGTAAATAAATGATAAATAAATAGAAAAGAAAAATAAAATTTTACAAAATCAAAACATGGATGAGAACTACACTCTGTATTAAGTTTGTTATCTTTCAATGATGTGACATGAAGATTTTCAAGAAAATCCTCTCATCTCAAACTGCACTTAACATGGAAAAGTTTTCATAATTTTTTATTTGCTCAAACATGACTGTAATAATTTTTATTAAAATCCAATATGTTAAGATATTTGCATGAATATCTTGAATTTTATACAAAAAGCTTTCATTTTGAATGAATTTTGTATACTACTGTATAACTGATAAATTGTAAGGGATAGACAAAAATGACACAAAATGTAGATATTGTTAAAATAGATAATTTATGCCATATTGTTTGTGGTATTTACCATTTCCGGGATATTTGTTATTATAAGTGCTATGTCATCATTCATTTGTTTCTCATGGTTATGCAAAGAAACAATTTTCAAGCACACTACAACCTGTTCTTTAAATATTTGACTATTGCTTCAGTTTCTTGTATTTCCTCTTGAACCTACAACAAAATGAATAATGAAATTATTTCTTGCACAAAATGCATGTTATCTTGATTAAAATAATGAAGTATTAGAAAATTCAAACCAATAACATGGAATACCTTGGAAGTGGTTAATGCTGCCAAAAAAATATACTACACACAAATTGTGTGTTTTAACAAAATCAACATTTTTTGAGCAGCAAGCTATATACATATATATATCTTAAACATATGATATTTTAATCAAAATTGTTAGTGCCATTTTTCAGAAATCAGAATTAATGGAAATGACAGTTTTAGGTGGGGGAATTTTTTAAAATATTTGTGTTGCATCACTGACAGTTGGAACTTAAATACCAAGTTTATATAACATAGCCAGCTTACCCGATATTGCACAGTTAGCTATTTAAGCTTGAATAGCAAATTAATTAATTTCATTTATCTCCCCCATTCTTTATGAAATTATTGTACAATGATCTAGATGACTTTAATGGTGAATCCTCCCTTTTACCCGTTATAATTTTAATTTCATACAGCCCCTACTGATAATAGATAAAAAATCCTGATATTCACGCAAAACATTGTGAAGTATTGACAGAATCTAACTTCCTTAACTACCCCCACTCCTCCAATAGTCTTCCAAGTTCTGAAAATAATGCGTAGCCTATAAGTACCCTTTGATGGTGAAAGATTTGTAGTTTGGAATGCTTGAGTAATTTTTTTTAGATAATTGCTGTAGTTGAAATTTTAAACCTTTGTACTTTCTCTTTGGTCCCATAGTTATTTAATTGCATTAAAGCTACATTGTTTTCACATAATGCAGAAACCCTTAACACATACAATGAAACAGAGGTGAAGTCGTCCTCCGTGGTGTAGTGGTTACCATGCTAGCCTCTAGTTTCCGAGATTGTGGGTTCAAACCCAGCGTAAGGCAATGGATTTTTTCAGGCGTAAAAATCCTGAGCATGGCTTCTCGGAAGGGAAGTAAAGCCCGTGGTCCCGTGTCATAGATTTGGAGCACATAAAACAACCTGAAGCCTGATAAAGAGACCTCTGAGCAAAATTACCGGTCTTTCATGCCCAATATAGAATGGGACGCTAAGAATCAGAGCAGTAAAAGAGCATCCATAAATAAAACTCAATTTAATTTAACAGAGGGGAAGCTGATAAACATGAAGCTTCCAAACCCCCAGGCCATCAAGTTAACCTCTTTGGAGAAGACACAAAGTCTGCAACCATCAAGAAAAATAATGTTCTCATTTATTAATATAAATTATCAGTTCACTGATCTTTAATATCAGAAAATTTCTCTCTTTATTTATTTATTTATTTATTACTTGTCTAGTGCTAAGAATGTAACAATAAATAAGAGTGTCTGCAGAAATTTGGACCTGGTTGTTCATTCAGCCAACATCCACTTTTCATGCCAAATTTATTTCTGTTACAATAGTTTTAATTTTCTCTTCCTCTCTTTACTGTCCATTTCCACCTGTTTCTCACTTTATATAAATGCTGTCCCACACTCCTCCATTCTTTAATAAATATCCTTTTCATCATTGTTATTTTGTCCAATTTAAGCTTGTAGTTATGAATTCATTCTTCCAGTTTTCAGTTTCTTTATATTCAAATATGTTCTATGTCTTCTTGCCCTCCACACAATGGACATTCACCCTGAATAAAACCATTTCTTTGACATTTCAACTTTCATACTTCTATTCTTGTCCATGGTATACTTTCTCTCTTATTTACTTTATCAATATAATTTTCTCTTTCTCATGCACATTTCAACCTAAAATAAAATACTAGTGATGTCTTCTCTCTTAAATCACTAAACAATATTTGTATCTCTATATCCTCAAAATGCCTCCTTTTCTCTTTCCAAATCCCTTTAACATTTGTTTCTCATTTTCTAAGCCATTACTTCCTACTATTTCTTAAACTGCTCAGTCTCCCCTTGGTTAAGGATAAATTAAAATTGAGTTTTATTTAGATGCTCTTTAACTACTGTGCTTCTTAGTATCTCATTCTATATTGGGTATTAAAAACTGGAAATTTTGCTCTGAGGCCTCTTTATTAGGCTTGATGGTTCTTTTATGTGTCATAAATCTATGGCATGGGACCACTAACTTTACTTCCCTTCCAAAGGAAGCCATGCTAAGGACTTTTATGCCCAATTGGTTGAGGATGATTGTTGATATATTAAACATTGTTTTAATAACCACTCTTCATCTAAGCTTAAGATCCTATGCCAATATTTTAAAACTCTCTCGTTTTCTTGCTCTCATCCCATTTCTATTTGAGCAACCTCTTGTACTACTGCAATCAGTAGGCTAAGAATTACTTTACAAAATGATCAGTGTAAATCATCTACAAATTTCCAAGAGTTTTCCATTCACCAAATTTCAGTACCATATAGCATTCATGCTTCCACCATTGTATATATTCTTTCCAACCATTTGACTTCTAGTTGTGGCATTTTAAACAAACATCCTTTTATAATTGACATAGCTACTTTCCCTTTTGTAAATGCCAATCTTTATTACTTTTCCCACTTTTCCCCCTCATTCATTTTGATTTCCAATAACTACAGTCATGCACTACCTTATATTCCTTGGTACCTTTCTCTACCATTTTTCATATTTGCTTAACTTTACCCCTTCTTACATATTAACATTTGTATCTTGTCTTCTTTAATATTTAAACCTCATTCAGAACAATAATTATCTACTTCTTTGCAAAGCTAATTATTTCCTCTTTATATAATCATTTAGCATTCCCTGCTAGTAAACTTGATTACATCATTAAGTACAAAGGAAATAAACCAAACCAAACCTTAACCACTTCTGAAATTTATCAGAAGGTTTTGTCATCCAGAAACTTCAGTGCATACATCTATAGAATCAGGGTTCGATATGTCGTGGTAATGAAGACATTGAATACATAGTATTTAAGTGCGAAGGAACAGAAAATTGGAGAACAGAATTTTTTAAAAAGAACTGGTTTGAAGGGGGATAGGAATATGCTTCTAATCAAAATGATGTGCAAGGATGCTAGGAGCATTGGACAGTTTTTGTGTAAAGTAAAAAATAAATGGCTTTGGACAGTGGATAGAGAAAAGTAAGAGGTAGTGTATCTTACTTTGAATGGAAAACTATGGTGAATGTGTGATGGTAAAGGAATCAATAAGTGAAAAGTGAAAAACAAGTGGAAATGGCACATGAGAAACTTAAACAAGATAATTTATTGACGAGAAATTGTAAAATGTAAATAAACTGTAGTGATTGTCCACAGAATGAGTTGACGGGAAATTGAGAAATGTAAATAAACTGTAGTAATTGTCTACAGAATGAGTGCCCAGGGTCAAAGTTCAGTAGACAATCAAATTGTAAATCTCTTAGCACAATAAATAAATAAGTAAAGAATAAAGTTTATTTAAAGATTTTGATACTGTATCATTACATACACCTGCACTATTTGTTAAATGGCAATTAAAGACATAATATAATGCACAATTTGTACCCTTAAACATAGGATCAATTGGTTTTTTAAGTTCTGTCTTCTGTTTACATAAGTGTTACGCCATGACCATCTATGTATATTGCTTGGGACAAAATACAGCTGGCTTTTGTTTTTACTATGCATTCTCTGCAGAGTGTAGCAACTAACTGGCTTTTGATGATCACTTCTTGGGATTGCAGCAGAGTAAAGTTTGGGTTATCAACCAAGCTTTCAGTCCTTTTATTCTGTGGCCTTCTTCAGGGCAGATCATCATGAACCAGTGCCAAGAAAGCTTTAAATCTCATAACTGACTTTTGTTTCTTCACAGATTCTCTGTGGAATACAACTATTTTCTACTCCATGGCATTCTTAACAAAGGCTTTATAAATCTGTTATAGTCTTTTAGTAATTTATGAATTGAAATTATAAGGTATTTTATAGCCCATGTGCGTCAGAAAGAATTGGGCTTTTTAGTGGTGAAAGAATTATCAAAATCAGTCGAATGGTTTTTGAGATTACCCTATATACATCACACATACAAATATTCTCTCTTTATAATACAGAATAGATTTATTCTCTTTGAGTTATTGTCTCACACACACAAGATGCTGTTTTTTGTTTTCAGGAGATGTCAAAACATTTAATCCAATGAATTCTTGATATAAAATTTTAGGATGGAATAAAATATTTCAACCCACTATAGGTACATGGAAGAGAAAGTAAAACTTAGACTAAAATCAAAAATGCTTTTAAAGCACCTCCGAAAAAATATGGATTAATAGAATGGGGAAAATATCTTTTTCATTCAAATTATTTGGACTTTAATTTTATGTTATAACAGTCATATTACAAAATCATTTTTTGACTCATGCAAGAGTGTATAAGAGCATTCAAAACTTCTCTGTAAGATGACTCTTTGCAACATTTGATGAATAATCTTCATTCAGACAGCAGGTTAGAGTAATGATATGAGGAAAGCTTCAATAATTACATTAGAGTAATTATGTTAATAATAATTACATTAGAGCAGGTTAGAGTAATATATGGTGAAAGCTCATATAATACCTTCAAAACAATGTATCAGGGGTAACTTAAAATTAATATGATTACTTAACATCTGATTCACTTTACATATAACTTTTATATGCATGTTTAGACAAGACGTACCTTTTTTACTTTTTCTACTACTTACCTATGTAAATAGAGGAAGTATTGCATTCCTCCAAAAATTTGGTATTAGAAATTTCACCAGAAACACATGTTTTGAGGCTCTATGAATTCAAAGAAAGCATTTTTAGAAAAAGGTCCATGCTTGTTTGTCTGTGCATCTGTCTGTGAACAGTGTAACTCTCATTTAAGATATTTACATGACAAATAAAATAAAAATCTTGAATTTTCTGCAAATGGCCTGTGAAGTCCTCTTTATTCTCAATAAGTTTTGTATAATTGGCAAACTCTAATATTCATTCATTCATTCATTATCTGTGTACCCTCCTCTTATGTAGGACTTACACCCTCCAGGACTTACAGGCGGGTGCCTGGGGTCAGAGGCCCGTCGAGGAGCAGACACTCATGGATCAGACAGAACATCCAGGATGGGTGATCAGCCCAATGTCTGGTATGGGATGAAGGAAGTAGATGAAGCGAAATGTTGGTGAAATGGATGAAAGGAAAGGTGATGATGGAGCAGTTGGTGGAATGAATGGCGGGGGAAACCGGAGATCCCAGAGAAAACCCGCTCAAACGCCGCTTCGTCCACCACAAATCCCACATGCGGGTCCCTGGGATTGAACCCAGTCTGCCTCGGTGGGAGGCGAGCGGTCTAACCACTCGGCCACGGCGCCGCCCGGCAAACTCTAATAAATAGACAAAATCTTACTACACATAACATAATATCTTGTTAAAGCACACCGTTTATGTCAAAAAAGTCTTTTTTGTGACCTTAACCACTTCCAAGATATTCTTTGTTACTGGTTTGTATATTTAAATACTTGTACTTTTTACTTTCTGTATACTTACCTATAGTTAGGAGAAAATTTTGCATTCTACTTAAAAATTCAATACAGAGATTTCAAAAGAAATATATGTTTTGAGGCTCCCTGATTCCAAAAACTAAATTTCCAGAAAAAAAAAGGGGCCATGCATGTGCCCGCCACCCACCCACCCACCCACCTGCTTGCCTGCCTGAAGAGCATAAATGAGAAGTTTAATGAATACCAAACTTGTAATTTAAGCATCTTCCAAGGATGCAATAGAAACGCTTTCAGAATATCCCCCCACCCCAAACTGTCCTTTACATGGATGCTTTTTATTATTATTATCATTATTGTTGTTGTTTATTTATTTATTTTTTCTCAAAAATAGTATTAATGATTTTTTTTAAACACCATAGGTATGTTTAACACATTTACAGGACAAACAAAATACATATCTTGAATTTTCTGTGAATAGCCTGTGAGGTTCTCTTGATTCTCAATGACAAGTAGCAAAATGTAAGAGTTTGTCTATCTCTTACTATACAAATGATCCATATCTTATTCAAGCGCATAATTAAGGCAAAATAAACCTTTTTGTGGTGTTAACCATTTCCAAGATATTCTTTATTGTGATTTCAATTTTCAAATGCTTACCCTTTCCTAAGTGGTAAGTTTCTATTCCCTTTTTTCTCATGGTTATACAAAGAGCTTGAAATTTCAAAGGCATCACATAGGAAAACACAACATTTGACTATCGCTTCAGCCTTTTGTATTCCTCTTGTACCTATAAAAAAAAGTAGAATAAAACCATTTCTCCAAGTGTTTATCTCAATTAACAAGAACAGGCAGAAGAATATAATTTTTTAAGAATATATTGTAGAAAAGTAGGTAGAGAAAGTCATGTGAATGCAACACATCACATTTCTCTGTTTATGTTATGGAGAACTTCTGAAACTTACAATGAGGATGATCCAGCTGCTTTACACCATGTATTATTTTAATGTAATATTGAACAAATCATTGTGAATACTGCAAATGAAGCATTTAGAAGATTTCAGGTTCATGTCCCATGCACCAACCAATCTGATCCCCACAGCTTTTCTTAGTCACCGGATTAACACTAGATTGGATACTTAATATCACAAACCAATCTTATAAAGTTACATACACAGCACAAAATAAATATAAATAAAATAGTACAGGAACTCAAATACACAACTAAGGTTGTATCTCAAGTAGCAGATGAAACAGTAAAATAATATATGACTAAGACCATCAGTCCAGCATTATACTGGCTTGGGTATGCATTTACACAATAGCAATCACATGATCACTAAAGTGCACCTTCCAATTAAATTAATAGCAACAAATTAGATAGCAGAGAAAGGCAGCTATCCAACTAAGACATCTAACAGCAAGTCACTCAAACAATCTAAGGTCATCAGTATGGTACATGCTAAATCATGTATATTGTGGCTTTGTCCAGTTTTCACTGTCATTTAGTTACTTTTTTTTTTAGGTTTTAACATCGTTTAACTTGATAGGTCATTTCAGATGGTGAAAAAAATTTGTAAACTGATGCTCAAATGAGCCTGTGGTCAATAGCACTTGAAGTTACCCAACATTCATCTTCATGGGATAAGGGAAAACCCCAGACAAAAAACCTTATCTAGGTAACTCACCCTAATTAAGATTCAAACTCGTGACCTCTTGAATGTGTTCATCGATGTTATCTACTTCAACTATTCACTGTCACTTCATTTAGTTTTCATTACCACTCACTTTCTTCGTAACATAGTGGTATAACGAAAAACACACAACATAGCCTCTTCTTCCAGACGATTCACTCACTGGGAGTCAAGCACAAGAATTTTACAATATTTTGCAAAAGCAGTAGCACTTAGTATACGTCACAGCAATTGTTACAAACTCGCTAGGAGAACAGCACTTTTCATTGTACCAGAAGCACACTCGCTATTTCACTCACTAACTGACTTGCTTAACTTGCAAGAGCACTTGCTTACATAGTGTTCCAGAATGCTTGAGAAGGGGAAACATCCAGAAGACTCTGATTATCTGATGATTGCACTTCCGGTGTTTACACTGATGAGAGTGCTACTTATCTTTGTTTATCACCAACTCCCAGCACCAACCTTCTGATAACTTTGGGCCATAGCCTCTGCATCACAATAACAAAGAATTTACAGGTAACTATCTAGATATGTATTAATTAATTAATTAATTAATTAATTAATTAATTACTCAATTACTCAATATTTATTGATGTTGTGGAACTGCATCATGAACAGTTATTAATATAAGTCAATGGTACAATAAAAGTGATAAAATGAATTAATAAAACAGACAATAAAAGTATAAAAATATAAAAAAGAACATTTCAAAATGCAATGTCAATATTGGCTTGAAAAAAATTCATTCAAGCTATAAAATGGGTTAGCAGCAAGCCATACTTTTAAAGCAACTTTAAATCTATTTAGGCTAGCTGAATGGGCAGCTCTTGGTAATCTGTTAAACATATTGATGCCGATGTTATTACACCATTTCTTGGATTTAGTCAACCTTACTTTGTGTGTGACAATAAAATAATTATTTCTAGTATAATGTTGATGTTGCTGATGATGAAATACATGATTATTCAAGTTAGTCTTAATAATTACTAAACAATTGTATATATATTCATTAATCACTGTCAGGATTTTAAAATATTTAAATATAAGTCGACAATGGGCATCAAACGCTGAACCAGATATAATACTTAAGGCCTTTTTCTGCAGAGTTAATACTTTGTTTATATTGGCACTATTACCCCAAATATGGTTACCATAAGAAATTATGCAATGAAAGAAAGCATAATAAGTTTGCTTAAGATGGTATCTGGGAATGTGATTTTTCAAATGACTCAATAAAAATAGTACACGAGACAACTTTTGCAGATATAGGAAATGTGACCAACCCAAGTAAGCTTGGAATCCAAAACAATGCATAATAATTTAACTTCAGAGAACATATCATGAGAAGTTTGCTTAAGCGTAAAATATATACTCTGGGTTTTCTCAGTGTTAAGCTTAAAACCATTGGCCATATGATCAGCAAGCCAACATTATGCAATATATGCAGAAATGATACTGAGTAATATCTATATAAGTAAATATGTATATGCTGTCCTCCTTATAGATATCAATTAGGTGATCAATTTAAAAGAGTTGAATCCCAGCCATACTGTCATTGCTTTAATTAACTTGAGTGTAACTAAACATATTTCAAAAATGTATGTTTTACCAAAACCATCAAAGTCCCAGGCAGTGTTTGGTACTTCTCCTAGTTGATAATATTAATTTAATACTAAAGAATAGTAATCATGATGCATTGATTACATCATTTGATAAGCCCCATATCTTCTTGTGAGAACTGCAAAAGAGTAAAATATTATAACTAGCAGTAAGTGTTTAATTTTAACCTAAATTCACATATTTTCTGAGACATTCATACCTGCAAAATTTTCACTACGGAAGACAAGTTGAAGTATTGCCAAGAGCAGGTACATGCAATACAGAAGAAAAAATCCTGAAAATATTATTAATTTATATTAATATATTATTTAAACTTAATATTGATTAGACATTGTCTATTTAAGTTTCAACATTATCAGTGCACATTGATCATATAGGTACTATTTGTTGCTTGCTGGTAGAGTTACTACTAGATAGAAAAATAATGCAAATATCAACATTTTGTGCATAATGAATAGCATTTTTCTGTATAAAAGTTGACTATGTATAAAGGATTTAAATGCATGCAAAGACATATACAATTCAGGTAAGAGAAATTCAATATATATTTGATGGCATCATCATAGTGGCCCTGCCTTGATAGATCAAAAATTCACAGGTCCTAGCCATACCATTGAATTTTTCAAATTGATTTGGGTTTCCATTCTTAGCATGCATATGGCTAATATGAAGAACAATTATTAGATATAAATTCACCATAATACAAAATCAAATTTATATTAGATTAGTAAGATAAACAACACTTATCTTTTTAGAACAACTTTATAGCTGATAATATGAAAGAACTTTGAAATAAATGTATTCTATGCTTAACCTTTTCAAGATAAGCAGCATTTAAATCATTGATATAATATAAATAAGATTTTTTTGCAAACTTAGTGCACAGTTTCTAGCTTGATTGATGGTGGTATTTGTTAGTGGTGGTCGGGATGGTAGTATCAGCAGCATGACTGTGGTGGTGGTAACCTGCAGTACTTGGATTTTCAATTGATAAGGTTTAAAAAGCAATGATTATGTTTAGATAATTATGGAAACATCATATCTTTCCATATTTTCCAGAAATATCAGAGTAAGTCTGATTTTCATAAGTATCATTTATCCCCCTCCCCATATAATGCAGCATTCAAAATAAGAGTTCTGAAATAGTCATTTATATTTCAATCTGCAGCTCTTTAATGTTACTGTTCGAAGTTCAACAAGTAATCACTCCTTAGTAACAGAAGCTTGGAGTAAAATTTACCCCTGTAAAAAACATGAGAATGTTTTAACACAATAGAACTACTTCATGGTGACTTAGATTGCAAATTATGTAAGAAATGGACTGAGACAGCCCACCACATTATATGCTTCTGTCAGACCTTAGTTCAACAGTCAGCAAATGCTGCACTTGTGATATTGGAGCAGGCGAATGCCAACAGGACACTGTGTGAGGAGTAGTCACGAGTAATGCACATCAAGCAGCAGTAAGGATGTGTAGTGCCATGGTAGCTTGTGTTGTGGTTCATTGTGTCAACGTGTTTGCTTGCTTATACACTTAAGTACATTTATACACATTATGGCTGATGTAGCAGAGTGCAGAAGCGAAAGACCATCAACACCTGGTACATTTATATCCATATGGGAAACTTTATTCCTATTTACAGAGTATGGGGACATGGCAAAATGTTGAATTTGTCATAAGGTATTACAATATTTTAAAAATTTCAATTTACAGCACCATTATTCATCATGTCATGTGAACAGATATGACAACTATGAGGGAGAGGATCAGGAGAAGGTTTACAACTGTTAAAAGAGACACTGGCAAATGAAATGGAGAAACACAACATCAATGTTGTTCTATGCCTGAGTTAGCAAATTTCATTGGATGTCGCAAAGAGGAGTTGCCCCTTTATGGATAGTGAATTTTCAAACATGTTGTATTATGACAGCAGAGGAACTCTTTCCTAGCAAAGTTCAAGAAGGCAAAACCGTCAGTTTATCCCAAGAACAGTCATGTGTAGGATCCAGGATATGGCAGACAATATTCACAACCAGCTTTTAGTATCTTTGTGACAATTTATTGCATATTCATTAGTTACTGATGACAGTACAGACACATAGGATACAGCTCAACTGGCTATACTCATCAGAGGGGTTGATAAAACTCTTCATGTCAGAGAAGAGTTCTTGGATCTTATTCCAATGAAAGGGATCAGACATAATTACATTACTTCAGAAGACTACCGAGCATTTTGCACTACCATGGAGCGGTCTTATGTCCATAACAACTGATGTTACAGCACCTATGGTGGGTCAGAAGCAAGGATTGGTAGGCCTTTTGAAAAACAAAATGAAAAAAAAAGGCTTGGCTCATTGGAAGTTAAAGTTTTTTCTTGAAGAATGCAACAGTCAGTATGGTGATCTGCCATATCACAGTGACATACACTGGCTAAGTCAAGGAAAGGTACTTGATCATTTCTTTGAACTCAAAGATGAAATTGCGGTATTTGTAGATATACAGAAGACTCCTCTACCAGAACTGAGGTATCAAAACTGGATCCATGATCTGGCTTTTCCTAGTAGATTTGACAAGACACAAGAATGTCTTGAATATCTCCATTCAAGGTAAAGGTCAACTAATCTGCAAAATGTATGGAAAACCGAATGCCTTGATAGACAAATTGGGATTATTGGAACATGAGTTAATCAACAGAAATTCAGCACATTTTCCAAAACTGTACAGTTTGGCATCACTCAACGAGGACTTCAGCCATTATGCAGATGTATTAGTTGAATTGGGTCAAGAATTTAAAACCAGATTTCAGGACATTGCAACTCTTGAATCAGAATTCCATATTTTTGAAACACCATTTTCAGTTGATGTAGACAGTGCTCCAATGGCATTACAATTAGAAACTATTGATCTTCATAATTACATGGAAATGAAAGATGTGTTCCAAAATAAAAAGGATCTATATACCTTTTACAGAAACTTTCCATGCACAAAATTTCCTCGCTTGCATAGATTTGCTTCTAGGTTGTTGAGCATGTTCGGGTGTACCCATATATGTGAATAGTGTTTTTTTCGTGCATGAAACTATGTAATCCTCAAGACAGGAACTGCATCTTAGATGTGAACTTAACAAATGTTCTTCATTTGTCTTTTAGTCAGACAATGATCCTAAATATTGACAAATTAGTGAAGGAGAAAAGAGTGACAAGATCTCAAGAAGCTGTGAGTTTCGAAAATCAAGTGGCTTAAAATACTGAGACCATATGAAATGTTCCACATTTACATTAACTTACTTAATCCCAGTATTATTCTATTTTGAACCTGAAAAATTAGCATGCAGAATAAGCTATGCCACTATTTTGTCATTATAATAATGAATAACTTTTCTGACAAACTGAATTCAACGTTTGACTGAAAGTTTTGTTTATGGTATATACTGGATGTGATGAACTGTACTTATATAAAATCTATTTTTTATTACTTAAGTTGTCATTTACTGTTCAAGGGAGAAATGCTACCACAATTTGGTTGGAGTCTTTTGTTATATTTACTACATATTACAGTGAATTAAACTTAATTATGAAATTCAGTTATTTTATTACCGATTGGGATGGCTCAGGTGGTAACATCTGTGGCCCACATTCGGGAGGTCTCAGGTTCAATTCCTGGTAGTCGCTCACTCTGGCAATTGGGTTTCTTGTGGTTTTCTTCTGGTCACTTAGGCAAATGCTGGGGTGGTGTATTCTACCACGATCTCTCCTTTCCCTCATTTCCTGTCATTTCATCTCTCTCCCTTTCATCCTTAAGGCAGTGTCTCCAGGTTCTGTAGTTCATCTGATGGTAGTTGGAGTGCATGGTCGCTATGTCTTAGAAAGATTTCTCTCCGCCAATGACAGGGTGCATTAGCCTGCCTGCAAGGGCTGCTTGTTGCCCTCTCGCGGGACTCTGCAACTACTGGCCGAGTGTGGGTGTTTCAAACTGGAAATGATAGGGACTTCTGTGTGTCTCTGTAATCCCATCTGCCTGTGGACCTGTGACCTCCTGCAGCTCCTTCACTTCATCTATGCCTCCTACAGTCAATAGACCTAGTTGGTCACAGTGGCGAGGTGTCCCCCTCCGGTAAATACCTCATACCTCAGTTATTTTATTTGTTAGTAAAAAATAATATAATTCTAGATTATTCAAATTCCAATATGCACTATTAGTTTTTGATGAATTAGAATTTATGTTACTTTTGTTAATAATACATGCAAACATGTTAACTGAGGGTCGATCCAGTGTGCAGCAATAGGGGGGAGGTTTAGGTTAAACCTCCCAAGAGTCCAAGAGAGAAGCTACTGTCTTATGTTTATTGAGTGCTTTTAATAAGTTTGTGCTATGTTATTATATACTGAAATATTAGCATGCTTTTCATGTTTTGGATAGCAGAAGAGAAGACTCCATTGACATAAATAAGTAAATTTTAAGTTTCCCAACAAACCCTGGCTGCACTACTGTTTATCGACGTAATGTAATCATGTACAAGTGCAAAGGCTGCCACCGTTCAGTGGAAGGTTTGTGTCCAAAGTTCAATCTCAGTGTCTTGAAAGTAGGGCTACTGAGAAAAGAGAAATAGTGCTCAGAAGGAATGATGTCACTGAGCAGGTAACTTCCGGATCACTGCCTTAGCTCACAGAAGATATACTACTTTTATAAACATGTTTTTAGAACCACAAAATTTTGAATCAACATCTGTCTTAAGACTGTATTCTTGGTAGAGGATATTAGCATAATTTTTTTTGGTAGTGTTTAATGTCTATTCTTACTACATATGTTACCACAGGTGGACACACAAACCTGGCAGAGGGTGAAGAATTTTTTTGGGATAAAAATCCTTAGCATGGCTTCCTTCAGAGGGGAAGTAAAGATGGTAGTCCCATGTTGTAAATTTACAGCACATAAAAGAACCTCAAGCCTGATAAAGAGGCCTCTGAGCAATATTTCTGACCTTTTACGTCCAATATAGAACGGGACGCTAAGAACCACTGTAGTTAAAGAGTGTCCATAAATAAAACTCAATTTACAGGTGACACAGGCAAAATGAATTAGTATTAAAACAACACAGGTAGCACAATAAACCTATAGGCTGAAATATGCCCAGAGTAAATGGCAGAAAACTGCATCGAAACAAACCAGATGGACAATACTATCTAAACTAACACTATGTATTCTATTCTTGTTTTCGTAACCGTGTCTTCTTCTTTCATTTTTGGCACAAGAAATGCTTACTTACTTACTTACTTAAGTTCAACTAACCAGCTACTTCCAGTATATTTACATGGCCTGATATCAGTAGAATAAAGCTGTATAACACAGCAGCCAACGTAAAGAGGCAGTCTCTTAGAAATGGAGGTCCCTCAATTCTAAATGGTGTATTGATGCAGATCATTCCAAGAAGCAAAACTATCATTACAATGCTGCCACCTGTTAACAAAAAAGAGCATTAAAAATCATATAAGTATATACAATGGGTTATTCCACATTAATGTAAACCACAATGATAAAAATTCTTCTCTTTTCTTTCAATCTTGATATAAGTTCACTAAAAATGATTTCAGTGCAAATGCTGTTATAACCTCATGCAAGTAATTATAGCAGGTTGGAATGACAGTCAACTGTTAAAAAAGGCAAGTGGAATAAGAAATCCTTGCATGAACTTATGGGATGGCCACTTATCATCTCAAAATGTAAATATTGGAGCATTGAAATGAATGGAGGCAAATATCTCAAACTCCAGGGCACTAATATTTTTGTTCCCTCTGCTATGTATAGTAAGTAGAGAAAGTATTGCATTCCACCCAAAAATTCGATACTGAGATTTCACCGGAAATGCATGCTTTGAGACCCTCTGAATCCAGATAAAGCATTTGTGGAAACATGTCTGTGTGTGTGTGTCTATGAACAGCACAACTCAAAAACGAAAAGTCGGATAAATACCAAACTCAGTATTTAGGTTCAATATCTTTCAAACATGTGACAAAAATTTTCAAGAAAATCACCTCACCCGAGACTACCCTTTACATGCAACATTTTTCGAAAATTTTGATTTTCTCAAAAATGCCTCTTAACAATTTGGGTTAAAATATCATATGTTTAAGATATTTCCTTGGCAAATGAAATGTATATCTTGAATTTTATGGGAATGTCCCCAAAAGTCCTCTTCATTCTGAATGACTTTTGCATAACTGGTAAACCTTAAGAGTAGACAAAATTTTACAACACAAAAAATGTAGATTATTAAAACACACAATTTATGTCATATGCATTTCTTTTGTGGAGTGAAAATTTCCATATTCCTTGTTATTTGTTTGAATTTTCCAATACTTATGCTTTTTCTCAAATGGGAATTCATTATTCATTTTTTCTTTTATGTCCTAGACATGCAAAGAGAATGGAATGCTCCACATAGCAACCAGCCCTTAAAAGATTTGACTATCACTTAAAGTCTACCATATTCCCCTTGCACCTACAAGAAAATTAGCAATGAGATAGTTTCTGCAAATGTTTATATTGATTAACATGAAGTAGCTGGAGAATAAACATTTGTAAAACTAGTTTGTACAAGAGTAGGGAAAGTCATGTGAGTGCAACACAGATTTATTTTTTTTTATCAAAATGTGAATTACAAAGTTAGAAGCATTACTAAGGTTTTAAAAAGAAATGGAATTAATGTTTTTGACAAACTAAATTACACTAAATTATTTTTTAAATAATTTTCATCTTCTCATGCACTGGTCACAGGTTTCTGACATCACTGCATAAACATTATGGTATGCCTGCTGTTCTGATGTCAGATAGCTTGAAAACTTTTATAAAAACAGGAATAGCTTTAATATTAGAATGTTTATTTATCAACAATTACATACATTTCTTGTAACTGAGACTGACACACTTTCCTGTGGGCCCAGCATGATGTGAATCCCAGGTCGCCTGCATGCATTCAGGACCTAATTTGACTCCCTCACATTTTTTCTCTTTTTGCTTTTCTAATCCATTTACTCATTACTCTTCCTAAATATTCACCCATGCTCCTATTTCTTTCCCATTCTAACTGCCAACATTTTTATTGCCATTGTAATTTTTTCCAATTTATCCCATTTTTTATCCCAAATACCCTCCCTCCACTTACTTGTTTCTTTACACTGCATCAAACAATGAAGCATACCCCTAATTCTCCATACATAATATATACTTCCATGTTACTGTTCCTAAAACCTTTTGTATACCCCTGATTGCATCCATGCAAATCTCTCTCTTCCTTGCTTGCCACAACTATCGACATACTTCTCCCTTTCCCTTTCTTTCTTTATTATCTTGTAAAACCTCAAAGAGCTTTTATTCTCAAAACTTACCCATGTCTCTTACCTTGCCTCCCAATATCTTCCAATCTCTTCCTTACTTTCTTACAAAAACTCATTGAATTATTTTCACCCCTCTGCTATACATCCCCCATACCAATCTCTTCCAAAGTTTCTTTCAATTACTTCCCCCAATTATTGTGCCCTAATGCATTTTGGTACTTCATGCATATTTTAATTATATCACTATCATCTAAATTCAGATTTCTGTACTAGTATTTCAAAACTCGTTCCATCACTATTCTTTCTCTTCGTGTTCTACCTTGTTCTGCCAATGCTATTGCTTTTGGTGATGATTTTGCCAAGCCTAATAATTCTTTAAAAACATCCTATGTATTGCATCAGTTTTATTTACAGTTACTGAATAACCCTACCCCATTCATCATCTTTGATTCTACTACTGCTTCATACAGACTTTCCATCCAATTTACAGACATTTCTAGTATCCTCTGTAGGCTTATTCTCACTCCTAGGGAATAAAATTCTATCACTATTTCTAGTTCTTTTCCATTCAGGTATTATTTTTCATCTTTTCTTAATTTACTTCCTTTTTCAATTAGCATTATTTTAGATTTCTTGACGTTTATTCTTATGCCCCACTGTCTATAAAAATTGCTAATTTCACTAATTGCTTTCTGTAATTCCATAACTGTTATTGCAACTACCATTAGGACATCAGCATAAATAACCCTGGTATCTCTCTGGTTCTTGTCACTGGACTATGTGGATTGCTTCTCCCAACTCTTTCTAAAATGTCTTAAATAAATAAATAAATAAATAAAACAATATAGGACACAACTTACACCTGTCTTAGCCCTAGCTTTTGATCAACTAAGTCTGTATTCTGTTTCTATTGCATCTGATCAGAACTTCATCCTTTTGTATATTATCTTGATCTCTCTAATCAACTCATTAATCCTTATTCTCCCCATTGTTTCTTAACTTTCATTCTAGAGCCTCCCTGTTGATAGTGTCAAACACGTTTTTGAAATCAGCAAAAAATATATAAACTCCTCCTTGCTTGTGACTGAGGTATTTATTTAAAATTGTTAGTATTACCATTATGTTATCTTCAGGTCTTTTTCCTTTTCTAAATCCTGCTTGGAACCCAGATATTTTGTTTCCCCTTTCTGCACACTCCTGTAATCTTTCAGCCATTACCCCAGTATATACTTTTCCTAATATCGATAGAAGGTTAATTCCTCTGTGATTACCTGATTTATTTATAGCTGCCTTACCCTTTAGTTTTAATACAGTAGAAGACCTCCTTTTTTTATGTTCCATTTATATGCAGCCTTTAACAGCTAAGGTCATATCTGCAGCTTTTTACCTTTGGAGCAATTGCTCATCAGCAATGAAGTTCACTCGGTTACAGTGGTGCTAATCTTTGGGTTGGTATTAATTTTTCTTATTACACATTAAAGGCACACACACATTCATACTTCCAGATTCTAGGAAGAATGGGGAATAATCCTGGCTAAAGAAAAATTATCACCATCCAGCCTGAAAAATCCAATGCGGGACCGCCGGATTTTGAGGTTAGTATGCTAACTACCAGATCACAGAGGTAGTCTAAGACCTCATTTTGAGTGGTGATATTATTTCATTGCCATAGGTATTCTGTATTCCCAACATTATTAATGTTACACACAAAAAATAAATTTATTTCGCATATAAAATATGCTTTAAAGAGTTCAAACCTGGTGGAGGGCGATGGATTTTTTTCGGGCATAAAAATCCTTAGCAAGGCTTCCTTTGGAAGGGGACTAACGTCAGTGGTCTCGTGTCGTAGATTTATGGAAAGTAAAAGAACCTAAAGCCTGATAAAGAGGCCTCTGAGCAAAATTACTGGTCTTTCACGCCCAATAATATAGAATGGGACTCTAAGGATCACAGCAGTTAAAGAGCGTCCATAAATAAAACTGAATTTTATGTTTTAAAGGGAGTTTAAATGGTGATTTTCATTATTTTTTTCATTTTTAAATTTTGATTGCATGTGAATATTATGACCGTGGGCATGAGCTAACTACAGGGCGACGGTGCCAGCGCATCCCAACTCACCTACCTGGCCGCGGGTGGAATTAATGGCCGGTCCCCTCCAGAACTATAGCCGTGCGGAACAATAGCCATTAAGTGCCGCTTCCTCGCTCTAGAGAATTCCTTTGTCCGTTTCGAGTAGGTTCCGCTTCTAGAAAATTTCGCTTTGTATGCGGATTCCATATTATAAAGAGAGCTCTTGCCCGGACGTGGGAGTTGAGTAAGTTAAGAAGCTACGAAATAAAAAGCAGACAGTGCCATTGCAGTTAAGTGTGAATTGTGACTCAGCAGTTCAGTTGTGCGTTGTAATTCGATGGATCAGTTGCGTTGTGTTCCAAGAGTACGCCACAAGTGACTCAAGTTTGTGCTACACTGAGTGCCTAAGTAGTAAATAAAGTTGTTTCGCAGCAACTGATGTTCTCCTTTGTTACGTTGGCGTTAGAAGTGAAATATAAAAGCCATGATAAAGGAAATGTTTAAAAAACTATTGGCTAAGATGGAGACGGAAACGAAATCCGAATGTAGGAGATAAAAATGAAAATGGAATCCGGGAGAGGGGAAATGGAGACAAAAAATGGAATCCGGGATGAAGTCGGACAAGATGGGAAGTGAAATTACGACAGTGAATCCCGCATTGGAGAAGATGCAGGCAGAAATGAAGGGTATAAAGGAAGAAATTAGACATAAATGTCCAAGATGAAGGTGGAGCTAACGACTTTAATTGACGAACAACTGGCCGATGTGAAGAAAGACGTGGAAGAGCTCGACGGAAGGGCGAAAGACTTTGGTCAACGCGTTAAGGACCTGGAGGACTTCGGAGGACTGCTTAGCGTCCTGAAAGAAAGAGTCGACAGCAGCATCAAGGAATTCAACGCCATGATGGAAGAAATGCCTGACGGGATACTTAAGAATTTAAAGGTCGAGACACCAGAATCGATACATCTGCACGCGTCAAGTCACTCAAATACGATGGAATGTCAACTTTCGAAGCCTTCCGCCGACAATTCGCCGCCCGCAACCGATGGTCAGCAGGGGATGAAACAGCACAGCTGATAACCAGCTTTCATGGATGGTCGGCTTTAGTTCTGAGCGCGATTCCGACGTCGGTGGTGTCCGGTGACATATGAAAGATCCTCGAAAACCAACGTTAGATCGCAGCCTATCGTAATCAGCTCAAGTCAAGGCTGCAACAGCCAGGGGAGACGCTGCAGGAGTTAACCCTGGCAATTGAGTAGCTGGTGAATAAAGCTCTGGTGAACCTTCGTCCATTCAGGTGACCCGGAAGCTGCCGCTCATTTGTCGATGGAATATGTGACGCGGGATACGACGACGTCTGATATTTGGCCACTACCACATTATCCACGATGTCTTAACGGCCGCGTTAAGGATGTAGGTGGCCACGGTTTAAGCTATTCCCACCTTGTACACCAGAAGCATTCGACACGATGGGGACAAAGGATCAGCACAGGGGAGTCGTCGAAGATCTGTAAGTGGTGTGTGTTGGGAGTGTGACCAGCCAGGACACCTCGTGAAGGGCTGTCCACACGAAGCCGAAGAGCAGATGGTGCCCGCAGATGAATGAGATAGCCTGAGGAGGCAGCAACCTACGGCCAAGGTAACGGATGCACCCACGTTGGAGATCAGGGGTATTCTATACGATGGAGACAGAGAATCAACACAGAGAGTTCGACGAGGATCGTCAAGTGGTGTGTGTTGGATGTGGTCAGCCAAAACACCTCGAGAAGGGCTGTCCACAGACAAGCCGACGAGCCGCAGGCTGTGTATATTGGGGGTGTGGTCAGTCAGGTTACCTAGTGATGAACTGCCCACAGACAAGACGACGAGCATCAAGCAGCATGTGCTGGGGTATGGCCAGCCAGGACACCTAGTGAAGGGCTGTCCACAAACAAGTCAACGGGCATGCGGGAAACGAATAAGAATCAGCGTAGCAAGGGGTACGTCGGCGCCGTCATCGCCACCACCTCGAGTAGTGACGTTGTGTGCCTTGGACAGAAGAATGGATGATACCTTGTCGAGGACGGCGAGATACGAGGAAAACTATCTGGATACTAGTGGACGCAGGTGCAGTCGAGACCGTAATTCAGACCTGACGTGGACGGGGGCTTGCCATCAAGGAAACCGGATCGACCCTGCCAGATAGTGTGGCATTGGGCGACACCTTGCCTATGAAGAAGGCCTTGCTGGAGTTAATCCTGTGGCGGAGCATTGTAAATATGTGGGTGTTCGTCGCGAGAGTGGCTGAGGATGTGATACTGGGACTGCATACCCTCAGAAGCCACATTGCGACAGTCGTTGTTGGCAAGAGGGCGTTGCGACTCGGTCGGGATGAGGTGACACTCCGAAGCTCCAACGGACATCTTGCAGGGCGACCCTGACGGAGGATGCGGTCATGCCCGCAAGACGCAAACTGGATGTGAGGACGCGTTTGGGAGGCCAGCGGTCAAGGAACCTAGTAGACCGGCTCCAGAATGTGCACAAGATGGCCCTCAACACGCTCAAGTAGCAAGCAACTGGATAAAGACCCCTACAATCGGCAAGCCAACAGGCAAGGTTTCCAACAGAGTGATCTGGCATGGCTGTATCGCCCTAAGCTGACCAAGGGGCGTTACCCCAAGCTTCAACAACCATGGAAAAGACTGTACCGCATGGTGAACAGGATCATTTATGTAGTTTACCACATCCAGAAGCTGCCCCGAGGGAAGATGCTGGAATTACAACTAGGTTATCTAGTTCGCTATGATAGTGTTGGTCGGAACGACCAGCCCTGAGGAGGAAGCAGTGTGATCGCAGGCACAAGTTACCTATGGGCTGGCGGTGCGAGCGCATCTTTACTCGCTACCTGGCTACGGATGGAGTTAATTGCCGGTCCCCTCCAAAACGAAAGCCGTGCGGAACAGTAGCCATCGTGTACCACTTCCTCTCTCCAGAAAATTCTTTTGGGACGTTTCGAATAGATTCCGCTTCTAAAAACATTTCTTTGTATGCAGGTCCTATATTATAAGGAGCTGCTCTTGTCCGGACGCGAGGGTTGAGTAAGCTAGGAAGCTACAAAGTAAAATTTGGACAGTGTCAGGTAGTTCAATTGTAAGTTGTGACTCAGCAGTTCAGTTATGAGTTGTGATTCGACGGATCAGCTGTGCTGTGTTCTGAGCGTGTGCCATAAGTGACTGGAGTGTAATGACTGAGTGCCTATGTGATAAATAAAGTGAAAATTAAATTGAGTTTTATTTATGGGCACTCTAATACTAATATAATTCTTAGCGTCCTATTCTATATTGGGCGTGAAATACCGGAAATTTTGCTCAGAGGCCTCTTTATCAGGCTTGAGATTCTTTTACGTGTCGTAAATCTACTTTACGGGACCACCGGCTTTACTTCTCTTCCAAAGGAAGCCATGCTAAGGATTTTACGCCCAAAAAAATCCATCGATCTCCGCCGGGTTTGAACCTGCGACCTCGGGAACTAGAGACTAGCATGGTACTCCTAGACCACGGAGGACAACATAAATAAAGTATGTTTGAAAGTAATTGGTGTTCTCATTTATTACAATATTTTATATATTCCGCTCATTTGGGTGTAATTTTATAGTGGTATGCTAATTTTAAATACACTGGTGTGCAAAACCTAAGGATGAGATGGGTAAAGTAAACATAACAAATGAACTACTTGGTGGAAGTAGATGAAGGTGCGGAAACATGTTGCCAGAGGTCTCTCACACGTACACAGAAAGCTGGACGTTACACCGGTGAGTGTAGTGAGCCTATAGTGCCAAATAGGTCCGCTCCCGCAATACGGGGCAGCTGACGAAACAGGACAAGCCGGTGTGTGGCAATTAGTGAGCTATTACGGTGCACTGTAGTGGTGTTTTCCATTGCAACATGGCCCGTAGACACCATTTGGATGACTTCACACGGGGAAGAATCATCGGGAAACCTTGCTATAAAAAAGTTGATCCGAAAACTGAATCTGCAATAGTACATGAAGCTTCATAATATTCATAAAGTTGTAAAATGGTAAAGTAAATGGCAGAAGGGCGATGTGCGACGAGTGTTGCTCAGGAGTTTGGAATTGCTCACGGTATTGTTTCACGTGCATGGGGAACCTTCCAAATCACAGGCACTCTGTCCCAAGGAGAGGTGGTGGTCGACCACGTTCCCGACCGCCAGTACGTTGTGTTCCATTGGGATCCGCACATCGGCGGCACCGTTTGCGATGGTCCCAAGAGCATCAAAATTGGACCAACGAGGAATGGGGTCGAATGTTCTTCTCGGATGAAAACAGATTCAGTCTAAGTAGTGATTCTCGACGTACCCTCATCTGGCGAGAGGTGGGAACACGTAATGAACCCAGGAACATCCTTGAACATGATCGTTTTGGTGGTCCGGATGTTATGTTTTGGGGAGGCATAATGTTGAATGAGCGCACGACCTCCAAATCATTGAACACTGTACACTCAGTGGTCAACGTTATTGTGATACTATACTCCTTCCCTATTTGCGTTTTTTCAAGGGTGCAGTCGGCCCTCACTTCATTTTTATGGATGACAATGCGCGAATGCACTGAACAGTGCAGGTGGAGGCTCTCTTGGAACGAGAGGATATTCGGCGAATGGACTGGCCTGCCCGTTCCCCCGATTTAAATCATATCGAACACGTGTGGGATGCTTTGCGGAGACGCATTGCAGCACATCCACATGCACCAATGACCATCCAACAGTTGTCAACAGCGCTGGTGGAGGAATGGAACGCCCTATCACAAGAACTGCTTACCAACCTTGTGGCGAGCATGGGAGCATTATGCAGAGCATGCATTGCTGTCCGTGGTGATCATACATGTATCTGTTTCTGTAAATCTAGAGAGTTATCATATGTCGTATTGACTTTAGTGTGGCTTATGGTCTATGAATAAAAGTGGCATTTCTGTTCGTCTCATTGCATATTTCGTTTAGTTGCCTATTGCAGCATACCGTAGCGGTTTCCTCTACGTATGATTCAAATTTCATCGAGCTATGTTACTTGGCAGTGTCACAGCATGTGAATATTATTTTCGTCCTTAGGTTTTGCACGCCAGTGTACTTTAAAAATATTATTGAACATAACACCGTGTAACACTTTTTTAGAACTTTCAGGCTCGCCCATATTGTTAAAATATTACTAACCGTATTATATTAGTGCTAGAAAGGAGATCTTTTGTTTTGTTTTGATTGGGAAGTTTCACTCAGTTATTGGCAGAACCAAACAGATGCTATGAGCTAGGAGGAATCTGTGACATTCTGTACAACATAACTGTAAGTTTCCTTTAAATTTTGCATTTAACAGAAATTTCTAAAGAACTAACAGTTTCTACACATATTCCCGTTATCTTAGAAACTAATTGTCACAAAACTCTAAAATATTATCACCAACTTTCAGTCGTAGTTTAATGAAAAATCTTTTTTATATAATGTATAAAGTATATTGTACTGAAAACACGAATTTTTCAATGGTATCCATTATGTTTTTAAACCTGAGTAATTGACCTAGCACAATATTCAAATAATCATAGAACAATTAACTTTGAAATGCTGTTCGGGATCACTCAGCTTTTCATCCTCACACCATTCGTCGACAAATTTCTTTGTTTTAATTGTGCATTTTCTTGAAAAAACTATTTTCGATTCTCCATGTGTTTGCCATTTCTTCAGAGTATTGTTTTACCCTGTTAAAGCAATTACACAATGAAAGTGAAGTAAATACTTTGACCAGTAATTTTGTAACATTCTGCATATCTTCATTGGGTGACTGCAGATTTTTGACGTGATACTATATATGAAGACTTGAGTGCAAGAACCAGATAATGGCCACTTTTTGTGAAGTTTAGATTTTTGTGTCAAATTGTAGCCATGTCTGCCCTCTATCTGTCACTATAAGCATTTTAACATATAACAATTACTTTCCTCACAAGATGCAGTTTAAGTTTCGGCTAAGTCTGCTTTGAGTGCAAGAAGTAGATAACCGGAAGTATCTAGTTCTTGCATTTAGTTGTTATCTTGCATTGTCACTGACAGAATGATGGCAGAGAATAGTGCAGCAATGTTGGCTGATGCTAATTCAAATTTTGATTCAGGGTTAGTAATAGGATTTCTTTACTAAGTAAAGTTTATTAGTACTTAATTTTATTACTATTTAAGGATGATTATTTGTTAGAGTAACAGGTTTGTTGTAATCTGAATATTAATACTATTGTGATATTTTAGGTAACAGTGCCAAGTTCTGTTGAATGTTCCCCGGCAAAGCCTAGGAAAAGGGCAAGGAATGAAGACAATTGGAGTAGAAATGTTAGAAAAAGGAGTATCTTGCATGGAGAAGAGAATGTTTCAACGTCCGGAAAACTTATTCCTGCAAAGACACTTGCTAATGATTGTGCATGTAAATGGAAATGCACATCCAAATTCTCATATGAAATTAAACAGAAAATTCTTGATGGCTTCAACAATCTCAGTGATAAGAACACTCAGCATGCATACTTGATAGTGCCATTACCTGTTATAATGTTCAGAGGTTAGTGTTTAATGAAATAAGGTTACTTTACATTCAAATATCCATGAAAGATTACTGGTACTAACCTATAAATAGCGAAATGCATACATAAATGCCCGTAATGTTGAAATTTTTATAGGAGGCGTCCTGATCTCAGTTTCAAATTAAGGAAGAATAAGAAATTCGCTACCGGAAGGAATGATACAGAAAGCGAAGATGAGGTCATTCAGCTAAATTTAAAAAACAGGGCTAATAGAAATAATGTGTAGGATCTAATATAGGTATATTATGCCACATACTGTGTACTGTATTATATTTCTCAAAGCTACATTATTATTATTATTATTATTATTATTATTACTTAACCAAGAGTTCATAATACCTATCTGTCTAACATAGTTTGTTCTTGATTTGCTTTATTAGATATGCATTGTGTGGGGGTATTAATGTTGGTAGTTGGAAGATGTTTCTTTTTATCTGCCGCACGTATAAAAGACAATTTGTCGCGGTCACTTCGTGTTATCTTTTACTGAGCGCCTGTTATTGTATTTAATTTTGGGTTCACTGTCCTCCGGCTAGCTATGATTTTTCGGTCAAGCACTTATCTTTTACAGGTGTGTAAACGGAAAGGAGTTTTTATCCAAAGATAACACTGATAAAAGAATTTGTTTTACACTTTTATTGTCGTAACACATTAATCACTTTCACCTATTAATCTTGACACTCGCCAAACTGAAACTATTATAATAACGTCTTTACTGCACATTATTAATTCTCGTACTTCAACTTTTTGTGTAATTAACTTTACGACTCGAGAGATTTTTCATAACTTTGCGACGCGTAACCTTGATGAGCTGCATGTGACGCATACTCCATGAATGCCTTCGTTGAACTACGTGAAACTTGATTCTGACACTGAATTTATACTTCCTCGCCCCAATATGTCTAAAGATTATAACCGAGCTGCTATTGGTTAGTAAAACGCGCCAACATTAGCGTCTATATTTATATCCAATTAAAATTACGAAAACATATGCTCTGGGGAGAAATGTTCCAGCAAATTCTAAAAAAAAGGCGCCACTCTGATGTCATTTGCTCGTCTCTAATAATGATAAACAGCTCACCCCCTCGCTACATTATTGCACGCTATTATTGTCAGTATCAGTAAGGCCGTATAAACCCACTTCTCGACAATAATTACAATCAACAAACATCTCAAATCAATGTCACACAACAATGCATATTCACACTACAATCACTCTGACATTTACATAATTTGTGATACAGATTACTGCGTCAATTGCTGGTTCTGAATTCGTCCTATGCAAGTCATGATTTTGCAATCTACATGGCGTAAAAAAGGGAAGAGTAGAACGACTAGTTCAACATAAGCGGAGCTCCATTACCCCACCAACAGATGAGCGAGGGAAACACACTTCGAGACTAAACAGAATAGGAGGTAACACTGACAACAGATCTGTGAACACATAAAGAGTTTTCCTGCATGCCCCACTCATTACTCTAGAAATTCAAATAAGAAGAAGTATCTCAATGCAGACTTAAATGTGGTGAAAATGCATAAGCTATACCTGGAGAAATTTGAACCAGAGACATTTCTAGCTATGAGAAGCAAATCTAACCTCAAACCAAAGGCTACTTATGAATTTTACCTTAGTGTGTTTAATACAAGGTTTAATCTTTCTTTTGGATTTACCCGGTCAGACACTTGTGAAAAGTGTGACACTCTTAAGTTGAATGTAGAAAAGGAAAATGATGGAGATACAGTAAGAGCTTTAGAGGCAGAAAAACACTTACACCTACTCAAAGCTCAGAAATTCTATGATGTCCTCAAGGAAGTAACGGAGCTTGTTCAGCGGGATACAGCCGTCGAAGGTTTATGCTTCCATTATCAGCAAAACCTTCCAGTTCCCGTATCAACTACAGGTGAGCTGCTCTATAAGAGGCAACTTTGGGTGTTCAACATGGGTATATTTTCCTGTACTGCTGGAGAGTCGTAAATGTACATGTACGATGAAACTTGCGGAAGAAAGAGATCCAATAAAACTGTTTCAATTTTGAAACATTATATAGAGAACTACGTTGATGAGAAAATTATGACCCTGCATCTCTTTAGTGACAAATGTGCGGGGCAAAACAATATGTTGATGGTGCAGTATTTAAACACACTTACCGCTTTGGGAATATTTAATAAAATATATCATCATTTCCCAGAACGGGAACATTCATTCATGCCCTATGATCGAACATTTGCACAAATTGAGAAGATCAAGCTAAAGAAAGAGTATGTCAAGTAGTATATTTGTTGAATTTCTATTAAGAAAGCCTTCATACATGGATCTTCAAACATTATTGTATGTTGACATTAAAATTGTTGTGTGAAAACTGTCTTTATCTTGCATTATCCTAGTTCATACATTCCATGAAACATTTGGGTGCAAGAAATGGATAATTCCAGCACACATGTTTCTTGATTTTATAGATTTCTCAGTTAATTAGCACCTAGAAAATTGTCAGGCTGGTGCACCTTAACTTATACTTTTATATTAAATCAATATAATCTATTTAAATGTAAATATAATAGTGTTAACATTTGTTCTCACTTTTCTCAAAACTATCCTTTTGGTTATCTAGTTCTTGCACTCATGTCTTCATATATATTGGTCTTGTGAACCCTGGACTGGAAAGAATACATAGACGTATAAAATAGATAAGGTCTTGATGTAATATAAAACAAACAGTAGTCAGGTGTTATTAGAAATAATAGTAAAACGAAATACGCGCAAGTGTGAAACAAAGCTTTAGTTTTCAGCACTGATTTTGAGGACTTAGTGAATATAGCATGTGGTATATGTCGCACTTTATTAACAGGGTTTACAAATACATTTAACCATTACTATATGAAAATTAGATTATTATGGAGCGCATTTTATACACGACTTATTACCACGTTTCTTATGCATTGATTTGATTCTGTTATAGATGCTTCTCACAAATAACGTGTAGTCTTCCCTCTTCCCGCTTTCTCACCTGGCAAAGCTCATGAAGCCACTACTTCTACACAGTAATAACAGTTTTTGTTACCTCTCAGTAATAGTTTTGTTGTATGTATTGTTGCAAATGGTTTATAGTTTAAAGAGCAATATAAACATCACACTCAAGAGTATCGTCATGTAAAATAACTGTGCTGCTACTTCTATTGTGTTTTATTGTGCTTCCTTTATAACGTTATTTCTTGCTGTTATAATAGCGGTAATTAATATGGCTTCAGATACTGTAGGGTAGTTAAATTATATTCGAACGCATTCGCAGCATCTCTCTACTGCGCGAGACAGCTGGCAGTCGCCGGGGAAATTACGCTGGCGGCTGCGGACTAAAATCCCTACCTTATAATAGAAGCTGGAAATGTTGACCTTCTGCTCTCAAACAGGCAGCATATCTCGTGTAAATATTCTCGCTCACTCTCCGAAGCTCAGCAGCAGGAATTCTTGTGATTTATTGCACAACGTTTTTTCTAAGTTCCTGTGGTGTGCGAGGATTGGAACGATACACTTTGTCTTTTAAAGTACCCCATAAATAAAAATCACAACTCGTTAGGTCAGGAGAACGAGGGGGGCACAAATCAACACTAATTATTCTGTCATTAAACACATCTCTTATTGCCACTAATTATTCTGTCATCAAACACATCTCTTATTGCATGTAATGATTCGGCAGCTGCATGTGCTGTTGCAGAATTATGCAATAAGAGAGGTGTTTGATGTCAGAATAATTAGTATTGATTTGTGGCCCCCTCGTTCTCCTGACCTAACGAGTTGTGATTTTTATTTATGGGGTACTTTAAAAGACAAAGTGTATCGTTCTAATCCTGCACACTACAGTAACCTAGAGAAAACATTGTGCAAGAAATCACAAGAATTCCTGCTGCTGAGCTTCGGTGAGTGAGCGAGAATATTTACATGAGATATGCTGCCTGTTTGAGAGCAGAAGGTCAACATTTCCAGTATCTATTATAAGGTAGGGATTTTAGTCTGCCACTGCCGGCGTAATTTCCTTGGCGACTGCCGGCTGTCTCGCGCAGTAGAGAGAGGCCGCGAGTGGGTTCGAATATAATTTAACTACCCTATAGCATTAGTAGTTTCACAGTAAATATAAACGTTAACTTATAATGTCTTCTTTAATTAACAGCGTGAGAAAGACGATTTATTTAGTCATGTATTTACAATAATGAGTCAATGTTAGCATTGTTAACTCAGCCTGCCAGGTAGCGTTTGGGCCTCCCGTTCCCCAACGTGCAACAGGTTAAAACGTTGCTCCTCACCACTTCGTTCGGTCCATGTGGTAGCGGAACTTCTCAAGGGACAAGTTATAATGCCGCAATTATAGAAACTGTCGTGAGAAACAGAAAACATCACAGGGAATAAGAGGCACAGTATGACTCATACCACAGAAACAACAAACAAAAACGCTTCTGAAGCTAGGAGATATAATAGTTATGTAGGTACCACAAAGGGATGTAAGAACATAAAACAGTCAACGCAGAAACACCTATGCTTCATCAAACAATGGCAGAGTTAAACAAATAAATCACATTACACTCTATAGAGTAGTAGATACTTGAACTCGCAAGGTGATGTCAATGAACCTTCCCCAACAGTTGCACATACATCAAGCAACATTGCTAGCGAAAATATGTTACGAAAACCGAAGACCAAGGTTAGCAAGGAACGAAATCAACAATGAGAAGGAACAGCCACAAACTAACACACACTTAGAAAACGATTTACAAATTACAAATATTAGGAACACAAATTGTACTCAGAGTGGAAGCATTCACTACTCAGAAAACGAATATTGGAACAATTGATGTTTTACAGGTTGGTCGTGTGACATACAAATTAGAACGGAGCGTCAATAACCTAGTCTTTACCCAGAACACACAAACACAGATGTAAACAGTAAAGGAATGCAAGAATTAGTAAACCGTCCACAGATACTAATTATACTATGGAACAAAGAGATTCATGCTGTGATCGACACAGGAGCAAGCGCGTCCATCATTGACAAAAAAAATCTGTTCATAAATCAAATTGAGTTTTATTTATGGACGCTCTTTAACTACAATGGATCTTAGCGTCCCATTCTATAGTGGACGTGAAAGATCAGAAATTTTGCTCAGAGGCCTCTTTATCAGGCTTGAGGTTCTTTTACGTGCCGTAAATCTACGACACGGGGCCACCGGATTTACTTCCCTCCCGAAGGAACCCATGCTAAGGATTTTAAGCCCGAAAAATGTCATCGCCCGCCGCCAGGTTTGAACCCGCGGCCTTGGGAACTAGAGGCTAAGCATGGTACCCCTATACAACGAAGGATGACAATCTGTTCTAGAAGTTATAAACAATCACAAGGCAATCTTCCCGTGAGGAACGTATCATATAGCACAGCAATAAGTCAGAATGACTTCTGCATTGTTGTATGGAAACTTCCTTCTTTTCAATGAATTCTAAACCTGTAGTAAGTAATCCTTGTGCACTTCCATACCCAAATCCAAAAAATCCTAGAAAATTTCCTGTTTGTAAGCTCAACAGATGTATTATTTACGAGTACATCCTTCTTTACTAGACATATTACAAAATTAAACTTAACTGGTCATGGAAAAGTCCCAAGGTAGCAGGTTCAAACCCGGCGGAAGGCGATGGATTTTTTTCAGGATAGAAATCCTTAACGTAACTTCCTTTGGAAGGGAAGTAAAGCCGGTGGTTCTGTGTCTAGATTTACAGCACGTAAAGGAACCTCAAGCCTGCTAAAGAAGCCTCTGAGCAAAAATTCTGGTCTTTCAAGCCAATATGGAGTAGCACGCTAAGAACCATAGTAGTTAAGAAGTGTCCATAAATAAAAACGCCCAATTTATTTTTCATGGAAAGGTAGAATCAGACTGAAAAACTGAATGCATTTGGCATTGAATTTTTCAGTCTGATTCTGCCTTTCCAACCTTGTCCTACACATGGCTTGTGTTAAAGAACAATTAATTGCTATTAACTGGTCGTATTTATGTCTTGGGTAGTATCCAGTAATCATAATGTATTTCTGTAATTATCTCTTTTTCTATTCATGAAGACTGAATTGAATTGAACTGAGTTTTATTTATAGACACTCTTTAGCTACTATGGTTCTAAGCGTCCCATTCTATATTGAGCATGAAGGACCGGAAATTTTGCTCAGAGGCCTCTTTATCAGGGTTGAGGTTCTTTTATGTGCTGTAAATCTACAACACGGTACCATTGGTTTTACTTCCCTTCTGGAGGAAGCCATGCTAAGAATTTTTATGCATTTGTGAAGATAGCATCTGAATGAGTTCATTCTGTATTTGTAGACTTAAGTAGGTGTTTTTGCTTGTTTCCTTTTCATTTATTAATCAAGACAAAATGGGACTGTATTTGCTAAGCAGTTCAATAACACCAAGATAATTGCCACTGTGTGATTCACCTAATTTTTTTCTGTACCCTCGAAAGGCCTTTCTAAGGTCAGCGACATATTTACTACCCTGCTCACTATTTCTTTAAAAAAGTTTAACTCTTCTTTCATTTCAGATACTAGAAGTTCTACAGTACCTTCTACTATTTCTACACATTATGTATTTAATACATGCTTGCATGTGATACTGAGCTCCTTCATATTCTTTAATTTTTTCCCTAACTCTTGCCAATCATTTATTCTACCAATCCATGAATGAAAATGAGTAGCCTTCCTATCTGCAAAGAGTCAATAACATTCACAATATGCATGGCTTAATTTTTCTGAATAACATAGCCATTCACATGGTATTTTGCTATGTAGTGTCATTTTAAAATAATGCACAGAAGAGAAACATCTATTTTTTTCTTCCCTAATAACGACACCTTGTCTATTAAAGATGGCTCGCAGGGGCCGTAGCTCAGTTTATGCTTCTTTTAATTATCTGTGATTTATTTATCAAAACGATCTTGATCAGTGGGGTTCTTGTGAGATAATTTTACACAATTTTCAACATTTCTTTAAGAAATGGAAGACAAGGGAAAATTAGTGCTATTTTCACAATTTATTAACTCATCTCCAGGTCATTCCATACAAGTTTTTGAAGTTTGAAAGGTGATGTGTCCAATTTGCTTTATATTTTAATATTTATTTATTTATACTTATAATGAGTTTAATGCTGCACAACTAAACATATCTCCTACAGTATGGATGTAATGGTTATACAAACTATAGGGATGTATGCTTGTAGGATTTTCCAAAAAATTAATTCACAGTATTATAAATAATTTTTAATAGCAACTAAAGTACCAACACAAGTGAAATAGATACAATTAATATTGCCATTTCAGAAAATATGTTTTTTTCTTTCTTAATATGACAATCAGGAATAAATATATAAAAATTAATATTTGTAAGTAGAATACAGCAATGATTACATTATTTATTCTACTTGGTTCACCTTTTAAATTCCATTGTGAAGACATATGGTTTAAAGTTATAAAATCTTGAAAATAATCAGAGTTTATTTGTAAGGTCTAATGTCGTTTGCAATCAGCAGTGGGCTAAGATCATGTCTTACACTGCACTTCTGCTGAAGGTCCTGCATTACTGTAAACAGTCAACACTGCACAGAAGGACTTCCACTGAGATTACAAGTTACTTTCTATGGTTCCTTGTGTAAGTACATGATTTATATCCATAATGCCTAAAGGAAAGGTACTATGGAAGTTATGGTATTACAATCCTTTTGGATTTGAAAAGCATTCATCCAAGGTTGGTAAAAGAAAAGTGACAGAAGACACATGTAAAAAACTTCAGCATTTAGTGTTAGGTGAATCAATTTGTCGCAGTTGTCATACAAAAGTCTCATGAATTAACACCCATAATGATGGTAATGGGGCTGAAACTGAAATCATGAGATCAGTAAGTGAAGAAGAAGGCAAATACATTGTGTCGGGGAGGTCGACAAGCAAGGAAGAATATATTCATGAAAGTACTGAAGAGAATATTAGTAATTTGAATCAACTTTTATCTGCATTACGTGAACCCACTGTTCTAAACCTATGTTCTAAACCTAAACTTTTAAGGATTAAATCATATGCAGAAAGAAATGTAGTGCTGTGACACACTATCAGTGAGGGTATTCCTGCAAAGAGGCAAGTGATGATCAGGAAATGGTTAAACAATTTAAAGAGAAATTTGCAACATCAAAAACAGCAAATGAGAAGTACATGATATTAACATGCCTTCCAAAAAGCTGCACTGAGCATAAAATTATATTGGAGTTCAGTGTCTCTCCCTACGAGTGCAAGTTGCAAAGTTTATGCAAAGCAGATAAAGGTATAATGTCACTTCCAGATAGAAAATACCATAGAAGCCACCCTGATGATATTGTTCAGTTTGTACAAAATTTTTATAAAGAAGACAATATCAGTAGGATAATGGCTGGTATGAAAGATACTAAGTCTGTCCGAGAAGGAGGTAAATAAATTAAAAAGCAAAAGAGATTTTTTAGCAAACCTTAAGGAATTATACAAAGAACTCAAATTGAGACATCCAATGTCTAAAATTGGATTTGCATCTCTCAGGCATAAACAATGCATGTCTGTAGGAGCTCCAGGGACACACAATGTTTATGTTTGTGTGATATGCAAAAATGTTAAATTAATGTTAATGAGCCTGCAGAACCTTATGCATAGGAATGACAAGTAATTCAATGATCTCAATGATTTAGTACAGGTAATGGTTTGCTATGATCCAATGCCAGGTTGATATCTGAGTAAGTGCGAAAGATGTCCTGGAGATACAATCATTTTGAAGATGTTGAATTCCTTCTTAAAGAAAAATCTAACTGAAGATGTTATCTACAGTAAGTGCACAACAATGTTAGAGCTGTATGACCTTGGTGAAAACAACATCTTAAAATTTTGCGGAAAACTTCATGATGTGGTTGCAAAAATACAAAATGCATAATCTTATTGCAAAGGCCCAAACAAATTATTTTAGAAAATTTAAGAAGTAATACAACTGGGTGAGTTCATTGTCATAGGGAATTACTCTGAAAATTATAGATTTATAATGCAGGATGCCATACAAGGTTTATCATTGGTCCAATTCAGAAGCAACCATACACCCATTTGTGATTTATCACAGAATTCTATTGATGATGATTTAAAACACTTGTGTTTCTCATTTATTTCTGAATTTATAAGCTCACCTGTTTCAAAAGAAACTTGTCTCACACCTAAAACAGACATTCCCTGAAATACAAAAAGTATATTACTTCAGTGATGTTGCTTCTGGACATTATAAAAACAAGAACATTTTGTCAATCTCTTGTATCATGAACAAGATTTTCAGGTTTCTGCAGATTGGTATTTCTTCATGATGAGTCAATGGTAAAGGCCCTTGTGATGGTGTAGGAGGCACAATGAAGTGATTAGTTGCAAAAGCCAGCTACAAGGTCCATGATAACATCTCCCAAAGAACTTTACGAGTGCGCAAGATCTCATGTGAAGGAAATTCTTTTTTCATTTACTTCTACTGAAGCACATGAAAGTGAAGCACAACATTTAAGTTCTTTAATATTTGTGGGTTTGAGGACAGTTACCGGTAAACATTCATTGTGTAGCGCCTGTCGATGGAAAATTGCCATCAAAACATTTTCCAGCTCGTCAGAGGTACCTAAAGAAGTTGCAATTCAGTGTGCTACAATTGGTAAGTAGCCAGTCTTCCTGTAGTGCAGTGGGAGAGTAGCAGTGAGGGAGTAGTTAGCGTAATGGGTTGTGGCAAGTTATATTTTAATTTAGATCTTTCCATCTTGAAAATTTGACAGTTTAAAGAAGACATTCTATATAATTATAGGAATTTTTTCTGAACCAATCATGAAATTCTATTTTATGTTATTTTATTTTAAAATAACTTTCTTTTTCTATGACTATAAATTTTCAAGCATTGCCTAATTTTTGTGTATCCATTAACCTATTTATTCCTCTTTGTAAAACCTAAAAATATAGTCATGCTTGCTCCTGTAACCAGGAAAAAATTGTTTAATATAAGCATGTATGTGAGAACTTCCATATTTCAAACCCTCCTGTTATGGAAGTGAAAGTTCATTTGAAGGTAATATAGTGTATAGTACTAATTATAACATATTGAGAATCAGATATGTAAACATTAACACATTTTGAATTCATGCTGTTTTTCGTCATACTGTTTTGCATGAAATGACCCTTCACTATTATTACGACCTGTGGGAAAAAAGTGTATGTTCATAGGTTATGAACAAACCCAAGAAATTAGCAGAATCTGGATTTCAAAAATGTCACCATTTGTACATTTTTCATCTTTTGCAGCTTCTATTGAAACATTTGTCTACCTCCTTTTATCAATGAGAAATGTGAAGAAATTTTTGGAAGTTTCATTACCAAAGCCTCCCATTCTTTAGTTGTTTTTTTTGTTGCTTCACTAAGGTACCTATGTTTACTCAATATAATATCAATAAAACAGAGTATTCAACTTATGAAATTACAATATCTTGCTGGTTGCTAATGGCTTTGGTGTTAAATGCAGCATATTAGAAAACATCAAATATTTCACTGGTACATATAATTAATCTTCAGTCAAAATAAGGCCTTTTTCACTTCCCACAGTATTACTGATGTAGCAGTCCCACACCCACTCCTGTGCTCACTATCACTAATACATCAGACTGCCATGAGGAACTGAGCAAAACTGTTTTGAGTTTGGTCATTGAGCATTGATCAGTAAATTCAAGTAACAATGAAGAAAATAATTCTAAGCACCCCTTCTATCCTTTCTTTCTATGCAGTACTGTTGTTTTGGCCAGTGTAGGATTAGAGAATTTGCAATGGTGTCATATTTCTCAATGCTCCTGAAATTCCAATTCCAAGAAAACTATTTTCTCCCAGAATTTAGCCATAATACAGGTGCTGTGTGCGTGGCCTAATATGCAAAAATATAGCATCTCAAGCCTTTGGGGCGTCTCCTGCTTGAGGCCCCCTTGCATTGTGGGGTGGTTGCATGCTACTGACTGTGTATCTATGAATGAGTAACCACACTGCACCCATTTTCTATTTGTTTCTCCACCTATGGGTCTGTTGCAAACTATATGATATTGGCCACCTTTACAGGTTGTATGTCAAGTGATTTGGGGTTTGCTCATATGTAACATAAGGCAAGATGTCTATCCAAGAGGTGCTAGAGGCCAGTTAGTAGCAGTGTAACGACATATTCTTTTGTAGCTTTGCTTTAGCAGAAGCATAGCAGTCTCATAAGGAAATGTACATCCAAGAGGTACAGCTTTGTGCAAGAGAGCAAAATACCTCTTTTTCAACATATAATAATTATACATAAGTCATTTATGTACTATAAAATATACTAATTATACATAAATGTGACAGACTGAAGTGGACTAGTGAATGGAAGGGACAGCTAGCACGGCGACCTTCAAGGGATCTATTATGCCTACACCCCTGGGGGGAACGGATGAGGTGAGGGAACCACAAGAGACACACGGTTGCAGAGTGAAGCCAACACAAGTGCATAGATATGTGCAGAGTTCCCTAACAGTTCCAGGCTTGAGCACCTGGCCATAGGAGGGCTGCTCAGAGACGTCCCTCAGTGGGAACAAGAAAATATTTCCAAAGCACAAGCCTCTGTGCCAACTGCTCAACACTGACAGAACCACAGTTCTGGAGTCAATCTGAAACATGAAAGGGAAATGAAATGAGAGGAAATAGGGGAGAGAGGAAAGCCATGGTAGAATACACATCCAGCATTTGCCTTTGTCAACCAGTAAAAACCATGAAAAATCCATGGTCAGATTGGGCAGCCATCAGAAGCCGGGACCTCCTGAATGCAGGCCTCACATGTTCCATCTCACTCGGTTAAATGCAATAAATAAAACAATGTCTGAAAATTTAGGGTAGATATTGTCTATCCTGTTTTCTCTAATGCTATGCTACTGATCATAACAAATTAATAAAAATTGTTTCCTACATACTAATAGTATAAGAAAAGCTTAACAAATTTCATGAAAGACACCTCTACAAGAAAGAAGTAGAGAATTAGTGATCAATCTTAGGTGAAGATTATGTTTTGCAGGTTTAAGCTATTAAATGGCTTTTATTTAATTGTTATGAATTGAATTTTCTGTTTGTATGTATTTATTACAGAGTGTACTGAAATCAGCAATACTTGCCCATGATATAACTGTACTGTACATCAGCCCTTCCAATGCGAACAAATTGAACACTCCTGATGACATCTGCACTACCATTAAACATTGACACTAGTGTAATACCAGCAAAATCCTCTGGAAACTTCAACACTGTAGCTGCTGCAAGGATTGCAGATACATAGCTGAAATGATAAAAAGCTCTTCAATATATTTTGTTATTGTTAAGGAAAGCACGTGGACACCAAAGTTTTGAGTTCCTCAGAATAGGACTGGCCTAATAAAATCTAAGTCCCCTGATAAATCATAATGGTAGCCCTCCATTTCAAATTTTAATAATAGTTAACTTATTGGTAGGGGATAACAGCCTAAAGTTATATATCATGATTAAGTGAAATGCAGTTTCAATACTTTATTTCCAGAAACCTTCTTGACACCAATGTATGTATTCTCTGTCACTTCTCCCCTGTTATGGGCAGTCCTGACACAGAGATTAATAAACATCTTCTTATATCTGAAGCTTTAAAGAACAAATGGTTCATGTTTATACTTGTAATCCTGCATCTTTGAAACAGAGAGAGAGAGAGAGAAAAAACACACGCAAATACACACATACACACACACGCGCACACACACACGTACGTTTAAAATCTCTGTGGTAATTTGAACAGTCCTATGCATAGTGCTACAATTCTACATCTGAATTTTAAATTTGGTTTTCTCAAAACATTATTTATTTGAAGTTCAGCTTTTACAATACAGCTTGTATCACAATTATTAAAACACTTTGCCTGAAAATTTCAAGAGAACTTTAAGTTTAATGCACAAAAAAGCTAATGTGATATTTTTAAAATACTCAAGTTCATTCTATTAAACATATTCATATTTTCATATCCCAAAAATAGATAAAGTGTATTACACAAACAAAAATGTTCATGCCTTTTTGTTTTTTTCTCCCTCTCTTTCTTATGCAGACTATTTAGAATTTTTTGAGTAGATGATATTGAAATAATGCATAAATCATTTTAATTAACATGTCAAAATGTATTACATTATTATATTTAACAGTAGTAATATTTTATCTTCAGTATTTTATATATCAACAAAACCTACATGGGAAAGAACAATGAAAGAGTATTGCATGGGTGTGATTAGGTGTGTGGAAATTAAAAGGAATAAGAAAAGGATTTTCACAGAATCAGTGTCCAATAAGTGAAGAAAAGGAAGAATGGAATATTTATAATACTTGAGTGCAAAGAAATGGAGCTCTTAACAATTTAAATTAGATAAAAAGATAGCTTTAATTAAACTCTTCAGTAAAATTAGCAGGAATGTAGGGGAGTATTAATAGTTTGATATTTATTTCATTCCTTTACAGAAATTACATCATCATAATAATAATAATAATAATAATAATAATAATAATAATAATAATAATAATAATAATAATAATAATAATAATAATAATAATAATAATCTTATTGCAGTCAAATAGTCATAACTGTGAGATAGATTACATTGATGGTTTACACATTGCATATTCACATACTGTCTTTGTCCTTTTTGTACAGAGTTCAATGTGGTAACAATCACATGTATTTTTACATAACATACATTCACAGTCTATGTTTGGTTCATGGAAGCTTGTGTTTTTGCATATCAGATGGTGAAATCCATGGACTGCCAGTCTACTGATGACATGTCTCATTTCAAAATTTCCCTTTGTCCATGAACGGTCTATCATGGCTCCTGTGCTGTAGAAATCTGGTTGTATTTCTTCTCTTTTCCCAGTCAGTGTTGCCAGTATTTTTTCTGATGCACAGGTATTGGGAAGAGGCACGCTTATCCTGAGGTCTTCAATGAAGAAGGTTTCTTTTGCCAGGAGGTATGCGAGACTTGATGATGTGATTTTAATAAATACATAATAAATAATACATATAAAACTGTAACATTTTGTAAATTAGGCTCCTTGTACTGGTGTAGAGCCTCTACAACAAATTACTATCATTATTATGATTGTCTTCTCTCTCTTGTTCCTTCCTTGAACTCCTTGCCCATTTATCCCCTCTCTTCCAAGGAATTTCCCCATCTTGCTAATTTATTCTCCTCTATTATGCACTAACATTTTAATTACTATTGCATCTTTTGGTAATTTATTCCATTTCTTATTCCAAATACTATCCCTCCACTTATTATTCATTTCACATTAAATTAGGCAGGTCCTCTAGTTTCCCACACATATTGCATCCTTCTGTCATGTTTGACCTTAATCCTTTAAGAAATAGCCCATCCTTTCCACTTGGTCAGAATTATCCACGTATTTCTCCATGCCCCAATTCCTTAATTTTTCTATACAGTTACAATGAGTGTTTATCATCAAAAGTAGTCCAAATATCCTGTTTATCTACATCCTCAACTTGCTGCCTCACCTCCTTCCAAAAGTCATTGCAATTAGTTGCACCCTATTGCCCAACTTCTACTAATTTCACCTCCCCAAACTGGCTCTTTTCCGACACATCTCTTTGATATTTTATACATTACTTTAGTGTATTATCATCATCTAATTTCAGACATCTATACCAGT
The DNA here is from genome assembly GCA_030765065.1 of Deroplatys truncata. Classification (NCBI taxonomy): domain Eukaryota; kingdom Metazoa; phylum Arthropoda; class Insecta; order Mantodea; family Mantidae; genus Deroplatys; species Deroplatys truncata. The sequence continues at coordinate 137,504,875 of CM060984.1, read as the reverse complement.
ACTGTAAAGCTCTTTCAACTATTACACCCTTCCTCCCTACTCTTCCTAACTTACTCCTCTAGGTGAATGTTTTGGCAAGCCCAAAACCTCTCTACAAAACACTCTGTGCACTATGTCAATTTTTTTCTACCATAATATCATTTCTCAGACTTCTATGGCATACATCATCTTAGCTTCCACTACTGCTTTATATAGCCGCTCTAATCATTTCACTGATAATGTAGGCATTTTGTATAAACATATTTTGACTGCTTTCATGGATGATTTTCCTTTCACTAGGGCAGCTTTAGCCTGTCTCTCCCAGGTTTCATTACTTGAAAGTCTTATGGCCAAATAATCATTCTTTTACTACCTGTATCTGCTCTCCATTTATACACCATCTTTAATCTCTTCTTAGTTTTACTCCCGTTTTGAAAACTATTATTTTTTTATTTCTTGCAACTTATCTTTAGAACCAACCCATTCATCATAAAAGGTTATTTCATTAATAGCATGTTGAAGCCCTACCACAGTTATAGCTTCTGTAATCAAATCATCTACAAAACGCAAACCTGGAATTTCTTTGTTTCCAGCAACTGGACAATGGCTGTTACTCTTCCTTATCCTATCTATAATATTTCTATAAATAAATTTAACAACATCAGACTCACTACCCTGAAAATGAGAATGGTGTACATTCCCAAAACGTTGGTTTCTAACCAACTCTACACCTGACTGAAAGCCTGAGAAAATCTAGAGTATTCAGAACACCAGGAAAGCTTCAGCTCATATTTCAAAATCAGATCAGTTTACAACTTTGCCTCAGACCTAAATTTTGTCCCATGTAATCTGTTGTTCTATTTCTTTCCCATCTTACACAGAATTTGATCATGTATTTTTTGTAATTGTCAAACAAATTTTTCATAAATTCCTTTACATTTCAGTTTATATGCCAATGCACCCGTATTTTATTGTATCAAAAACCTTTACAAAATATGTGAAAAAAAATATACAATTGTTCCCGTTTACTTCTCAGTTATTTATTTATTTAGTGTTAATTACATAATATTGTCTATCATTCTCTTTCCGCTTCTAAAACCTGACTGGAATTCTGACAATTTACTTTCCATTTATGCCCATTTTTGTAATCCTATAGCTAAAATGCCTGTGTATATTTGACCTAGAACAGCTAGTAAGCTAATTCCTCTATAATTATTAGGATTATTTATACCTCCTTTCCCTTTGTATAATAGTACAATCATACTTGTTTTCCAAAACTCTGGAATTGTCACTTTTTCTTTAGTCTTATTTATATTTAATAATTCAATTAATAATCTCAAGCCTCCAACCATTTTCCAAAAATGTTTCCAGAATTTACCAGGAACTCCATCTATTCCTGGGGACTTTTTCCTGTAGAGGAGTATTTAAGTAAAGGGAAGTAAGTCAATCATACCCTTGAGGGTACCTAGTTAAAAGTGCAGTTTAAATTATAAGAACATTTGTTGTATGAATATGGCAAGCTAAGAGCTTAGCCATATTCTTTTTGCTTAACACAAATAAATAATATTTTAGAAAAATGATGTGGGTATAACTTAATTATTTATATTGCCTTTAAAGTATACGTTCTATGTGGCCAACATTTCAAACTGATTGGATTAACATTGTGGATTTTTAAGATTTTTGTAGGTAAAATAGCTGTTACATTCACATAAATAATTAAATCCTAGCTCATTTTATAAAAAAAAATATATATTAAGGTAGTTTTAAATCTTATGTTTAAAAACTGAGGTATACAGGTAGATACAAAGTCATTCATTAGGTGAAGAGAAGCATGTTATCACAAATGGTAGTTAAAGTGGCTAAAATCTGACTCAGTTAATGCAAAATGACATGAATACCAATATTTTTATCACAACAAAACAGTTAAAAATATTTTATGCTGTCTAAGCATAGAAACATTAGCAATACATAAGAAAAGTTAGATACTCACAATCTTGTACAAATAAGTATAACTGTTGAGACCAAAGGTATCAATAGCAGCACCTGCAATAAAAATAAGAAAAGGATCTAATTTCAATATTTAATTTCAACCTTGGATACCTTCAATTTTGATGAATAAAGAGAATTTAACCCCTTAATTAGTTTCTGCTTGTAGGAATAAACCAAAATCTAGATCATGACTTTAGTATGAGCTTAGTTTCATCATATATAACCATCAGGGGCCTGTTTCATAAAACTTTTACACTGATATTATTAGTAAGAAAGTAATTATATTAACTAATGATATTAGCATTTTGTTTCATACATTTATTAATTAATAATATTAATTATCAGTGTATTAACTAATAATATTAGTAGGTACCTTTTATATTAGTAAAATATCAGTAAACATTTTCATAAAACAGCAAAGGTAATAAAACTGGCTCAATTTCATGAGTAAGTCCACACTAATAATAATTTTATTAGTGGAAGCCGCTTGAGTTGTTGCTGTATGTTTGCACAATAGAACCACAAAATCAGTAGCATGTGTAATTCTGACTCAAACAGTGGTGATGACACGGTAAATGTTTATAATTTGAGAAATTTTAGTGCAAGAATAGGCTATAAGAGTTCAATTATTAACTTGAGTACCTTCTGTAGAAAATATTGCTTTTTTAAACAGCTACTATTTTTATTATTATTTATTTATTTTAATGTTTACAAGGTTTCCTGAGCCAGAGCTCATAAACTGGAAACAATACAAATGAAATGATGGTGGACAAACAGCCCTATCTAAAATTTAACATACAATATTGTAATAAGTACTAATAACATATAAACATCACATAAAAAAAGATGGCGAGATCAACAACAATTCCTATACAGTACAATAGCACTAAGAGAGAGAATACAAAACACAATGCAACAGTTTCAAATAGGAGTTTAATAAATTTTGGACTAACAAAATGATCCATATAAAGAGTGTTATAAATGTGCTATAAATGCCAGCTATCAAAATATTCCTTCTTTATGATTTTGATGATTTTTCATTGAAATTTTTTTATATTTTTGCAAGTTCTTAAATCTGTGGGTAGAGCATTGCATCACTTAATAGCATGTGAGATTAAGGTGTTTAGGACATAAGTAGAAGTAATCACAGTTGGTTTAATTATGGTTTCCTGTATTACATGCATGCTTAGAGCCTTCAAATATTAAATTATTCTTTAACAGATTATTATTTATTTTATGGAGGTATATTATCACTCTGTTTTTCCATTTTTATCCAAAATATAAAACTTTGTCAATAAAACCCATAGCCACGATATTCAGTATGTAATGAAAAGAGAAACCAAAGGAAAGCTAAAATAGAACACAGTTGTATGTCAACAACTAATATTAGTGAGATTCTTTTATAATTGCCAAGAATATTTATGAAACAGATTTTTAACTAATAATTCTTTTCCATTGGTCCAATTATATTAGCTAATATCATTAGTGCGTTTTGCAAAACAGGTTCCAGAAATAAGAAACCTCATAACTGTTGGAATTAGATTATTACATGTAACAAACTTAACTCTTTTGTTTAAATATTTGATCTGTTAAGAGTTTTATCTTACTTCATACTGAGCGAGATAGCTCCTAGGTAATGTGTGAATCTCATATTCAGGAGGTCCAAGGTTCAATTGCTGTTGGGTCAGCCATTCTGACCATGGTTTGTTATTGTGGTGAATGCTGGGATGGTTCCTCTTCTACCACAAATTTCCTGTCCATCAGTTCCTTTCATTTGCTTCAGGGTTAAGGACCAGGCAACAGCATTTGTTGTGTTGTAGCAGGACGGCAGATTATGCTCTTTTGAAAGGTTTCTCCCTGGCATTTGGTGTGTCTGCTGAGGGTCCCCTTCATGGGGTTGGATTGGGTCTCTGGGTTCCTCAGGTAGAACGGGGCTAACATATAGCTAGCTGGCATCAGGATATGATTAATCTGGAATCGTTAGAGACCCCATCCTTGCTAGCACACATCTTATTCGGATTTGGTAGCCCTTTGGATCTCCCCCTCATCTCCCTCTCTGATGGGTCACAGTAGGAGCACAAAGGACCATTGTGGCCTACTTGCAGTGCCCTGCTACAGATTTCTGGAGGCTTCTTCATATGTGTACCACCCATACTCCTATCTTACTTTGTTTACAGAAAGTGGATGACCCACTCCATATGTTGGGTAAATTATGAACTATGGTTTTGTCTGACCCCATATACTGTGATTTCATTTCTAGGTCTGTGTTACCACTTCCAGAAATCTGCCCCTCACTTTTCTTTCTTTTTTTTTCTTTCTTAATTTATGCACGCTCTTTAACTGCTGTGGTCCTTAGCATCCCATTCTGTATTGGGCGTGAAAGACCAGAAATTTTGTCAGAGACCTCTTTATCAGTCTTGAGTTTCTTTTACGTGCCATAAATCTATGACACAGGACCACCGGCTTTACTTCCCTTCCAAAGGAAGCCATGCTAAGGCTTTTATGCCAAAAAAATCCATAGCCCTCTGCCGGGTTTGAACCCACGACCTCGGGAACTAGAGGTTAGCATGGCAACCACTACACCATGGAGGACGATTCTCACTTTTCTTACTTTATCCTTTGTCCAGACAGGATTTCTATGAAATAGGATTTGGATTTACTCTTGTTTGTATAAAATGTGCTCAGTCATCAAGGAAACTCCAAAGCATGAAGAAATTAACTGGTATGTGCATATTAGCTACGTTAGGCATTAAGGGATTAATGGTTTATTCTCAAAATGTTGGATTACTAATCATGATAAGAATGTTGAAGCTCAACCAATTTTAAGTTTTGAATCTAAATACCGAAGAGCACTTTGAAAGTAGCATGACTGAAATTTCAAACAAACCTGTCAATATTTGTGTTTATAGCAACCATAAAATCAATCCAAACATTTTAATCAAAAGGCTTAATATTACATTAGATGACTTTTCTTTTGCTGTCAAATCAGATGAATGGACAGGCCAGCGAATTGGAACCACCTCTTCCATTCCCTCGCTAGAAAACATTCATGGAGATTTTGGACAACCTCAGAGAAGTGAGCGGGGACACAATTATACTACCACCACATGCAATGATGAGCACATGGAATATCCTCTAGTAGTTCGGGTATTACAATCAGATCAAGAAAGTTGTAAATTTGTCCATTTTAACAAGCTGGCAGTCGATATAGCCATATCAAGTGATCATACGGTATACCAGCCCACATATTGACTGTAAATTGCTGTTTGTGGTTTCTAATGATGTGAAAGTGTGGATTTTCCTCAGCCCAGACATATTTATTACTGCTGTTAGGTATGCCATCTCTGGTGAAACATGACTCATCAGAAAATAACAGTGCTTATAAAATCATGCTCTTGAATACATTTCTATAAAAATCAATGACAGAATTCCACTGCAGGATGATAATCAGCTGGACTCAGTGTCTGGACTATGAAGTGGGTACAGACATTGCTCATGTAGAACTCTCCACACTAAATATTTTGAAGAAGCCATATGTTTGCAATCTTTCGGGTACTCAATGCGGCTGCTCACTTACAAGATTTAACCCTGTTCCTCAAATTGAGGAATTCTGCAGTTCTTCTTGGACTATTTTATTTAAGTTTGCTTATAGGCACCCTGTTTCATGCAAACATTAGTGGTATCATAAAAATGGTATGGACTGTTTGGTATCATATGGGATAAATCAACTGATAAAGCCTTGAAGCTTTTCTTCCATTACTGTCTGTTTTCCACAAATGAAATGTGAAGAAGGTATTTTGTTGTAATTTGTTTGCAACACGCTTTGAGCATCAATTTGAAGTAGGCCATATTGAAGGAGTTGTATTATATTTCAACTGTTGGGGAACTGAACTTGAAGTTTGTTTGCAACCGCACGTATAGTAAACAGTTTCCGGTAGCCTTTGCCCCCAAGTTTAAAAAATATTATTAACTTTGTAATTTTGACTGTTTCTTTAAATTTTAAATTATGTATTTATGTTTGCCTCAGCTGCGTCAGTATTTATTTTAGAGACATGGATGTCTTGGCAGGGTTGTGGTGCGATTTAAGAATGTAGGCTTACACAGATTATAATTTTACTTCACTCCTTTTTATTAATGCCTGACACAATTTAAATAACACTTCACTGATATAGAGCTGTGAGATTCTTTTATTAATTACTTGCACTTTTTAACAGGTAAACTTATTTTTCGTCTCACACGAATGCTTATTAAATCTCTCGAGGACGCATCTTGCATCCAGTTACAAACACTGTCTGCAGGCAACTGAATTGATTTCAACCGCCTAAACTTGTACATTTCTGTATTTCAAGTCTCTGATTGGCTATTCCTAATCCAATAGAATACCTTCATTTATCTAAAGCTTTTTCTGGTTGTTGATTGGCTATTATTATAAACTGTCACTAAAATTACTTATTGCTTCCAAGAATCACAAGTATTATTGTTAAACTTTCAAATTCATTATTGCCTCAAGGTTACCTCATTGTTAGCTCATTGTTAGCAACTTTAACCTATTATTCTCACAGCTCCTACATTATTAAATTGCACAATATATTCACATAACATTATTACACATGGATACAATAATACAAGCATATGCAATGACTGTTACATACATTTTACAAATTATTACATACACATATTGCTTCAAGGTGGGCTGTTATTGAATTTACATATTATATAATTAGGCTGAAATTATTTAAGTGTTAAAAATACTGCCTCAAATGCATATCAGAAAGTTATCTTAATGTAAATCTTTCCATGATTACAACAATGTAACATCCAACATGCAAACTTCACCATGGCAACATCTTGGCCTGCATTAAAGAAGACACTATAATTTATCATAGCCACCTAATCACTTTAGAATGAAAAGCTTCACTCTACCAGTCTGCTACAGGCAGCATTCTGACAACACACACCCATGTTTGTGTCTATTAAATGAGAACATGGGTGCCTGTATGAAAGTTGTTCATAATTATCTCCTCTATCATGCCTAAAAGTTTATAACATAGTCACTGAATCATCCTACTGTGATGAAGAATCCTGCTCTGCCTTGTGGGTCATCCTCAGTGGTCTAGGGGTACCATGCTAGTGTCTAGTTCCTGAGGTCATGGGTTCAAACCTGGCGGTTAGGGTGTGAAAATCCTTAGTATGGCTTCCTTCAGAAGGGAAGTAAAGTCAGTGTTCCCGTGTCAGATTTACGGCATGTTAAAGAACCTCAAGTCTGATATAAAAGCCTCTGAACAAAATTTCTTCTTTCACGCCCAATATAGAATGGAACACTAAGAACCATAGTAGTTAAAGAGTGTCCATAAATAAAACTCAACTTAATTTTCTCTGCCTTGTGGATAGATCACGTAGCTGTTAGTGCTGCCTGGACATGTTTGGTTAGAGAGAAGGGGCAGGACCTCCCAAAGAATCTGGAAGTATGGTAAAGCTGTGATAACTGATTTCCCCTTGATGCATAAAAAGTTTCCAGAATATAGTGCATCTATAAGGATAAGCATATTCATGAGTCAGTCAAGTTGTGACAGGTTGTACATTGTTGTGACATATACTGGGTGCTGCTACTCTGCAAGCATTATCAAACAATAGAATAGGAGTCCTGGGGTCAACATTTTAATAAGCGAGGGAAGAGAGAAAAAGTCCTGTGTTCAACACTAGTGAATAATCAAGAGAAGGAAAGGAAGCCTTTTGATCATGAGAGAGGAAGCTGCTTTGTGCATGTTTCAGTAACTGCTACATACAAAAGAAAAGGAAAGTGCAGCGACAAGGAAAACTGAACTAATCTCAATATGAATTGAAACCAATGATAAAAGTATCAACAAGAGTCATTAAAGCTTGAAAAATAGCCCTAGACCAAATAGTCATTACTGATGGTATAATTTATCATAAAGTTAATAATTGGAAACTCATCTTTTAGATCACTTTGCCTGAAATTTCTCAATAAAGGAAACTCAAAATAAAAAACAAGCATCCTATTACAAAGAAATTTGCTTACGTAATCAAGAAAACAAATTCTTTTTACTACTTGCCTGAAAAAGAATAATGGGAGGAAGAGCACAAAGAAACTGCGGTAGAAAAGGTATATTCATTAATTTTGTAAATACTTTTAAATATTATGATGATAGTGCTTTCCCTGTTGTTAAAGTACATTCTCTAAATGGGTGACTAAACGATAAATCCTTTATAAATAAATTAAGGCTTCTGAATTACCTAAGAACAAATGCAAATATATCAGAGGAATTTAAATTGTATTATAAAAACATCTATTGTTACATTCACAAGACTTTCTCTGCCCTCTTTCGTTTAATAGTGGGTACACAAATTAGTCCTACAAAAGTTTATTTTTCTATCTACTTCATTTTAATCGTGATGATGATTATGGTTATGATGATGATGATGATGATGATGATGATGAGTGTTTATGGGCATTCAACTGCTAGGTCATTAATGCCCTTGTAAAACTGATCATGGCAAATGACAGAGATAAAGATCAGTACAAAATATCATGGCACAAGTCAGAGATAAATATCAACATAAAAATCGTAGCACAAATCATAAATAAATATGAAACTAAACCGAGAAGTATGAAACACCTGCTATTAAGATGACTAAATCCGCATTTGTAAATTTACCTTTTGACACAAAATTAAAAATCCTATCAACCGCTTGTGTATCATCCACTAAAATCCCTGCAAGACTGGTCGGCAGTTGCAGGTTGTCCCAAAGATGTGCTAGCGCAATACACTCTAACAACACGTGAGGAACCGACAGACCGCTACAAAACGGACATGTAGGACCAGGGTCAGCCTTAAAAAGGTAACCGTACGTAAAATTGCAGTGGCCAATACGCAACTGAGAAAATCACCTCCTTGCGACGAGATACGCGAGAGGAAGTTACCCAGTTTATCGGAATATGCTTTACTACTCTTTATTTCAGGCAAAACTAGCGGAGAGCTAACCACTCCTCGCACCAGAACGACAGCACCGCTCTCCACACAAGCCTAAAGTCTTCCGACGTTACCCGAAGTATTGTAACACTGGATTCTGTGGTTGCCACCTAGTGCCAAATCAGCAGTTCATTCCCCGCAAGCCAACGTGACCAGGTATCTAAGCACACTCCACATTAACGCCAGAAGCGTATAAAACATGGACGGCATCTTGGATTCGCTGAACAATGGAGTGGTAGTTGTACAGCTCACGAAGGCTCTGAAGTGCACTAAGGGGATCACTCAAAATAACACAGTCTCACAATTATCGACGGCGCACACATACAATAGCTCGGTATATGGCATACAGCTCTGCACTATAAATGAACGTGCTAATCATGAAAACCGAATGTATAGGAATCGGTTCCATAAACATGAGCACATCCAATACCGTTGGTGCACTTAGATCCATCGGTGTAGATCAAAATTAGGTCACTCTAACTGGACAGAAATTCTCCAAAACAGGTGCGGATATTAAACATAGGCATCGTAGACTTCCGATATACCGTCATACCAAGATCTAGGTGAGATGTCCCACGTAACCAAGGAGGGAACACTCTCTCCCCCTTAGCAAACATACTAGCATTTAATGTCGTGCTTTCTAAGAAGCTCCCGGAAACGAACACATGCAGGCCTTGGATTAATCGAACTATTCCTATAATGTTCTTCCAGCGCAGTGTGAAAAAAGAAGCAAATGTTGGATGCTGAGGCATACAATTAAGCCCACAGCCATAATTTCCTAAAAGGACATCACGTCGATATCGCAGAGGAGATTTTGCCGATTCGGCGTAAAGACATAACTGGACTAGTGGGAAAAGTACCAATAGCCACTCGAATGCCCAGGTTATGGACTTCATCCAATCTCCTCAGCGCACATGTCACGTTGAAGAATAAATGATACATCCATAGTCTATTTTTAATCGGATCAGGGCGTGATACAGTCGCAGCAAAGCAGTCCGATCTGCTTCTCAAGATGTATCATTTAATATCCGCAAGATATTCGGAGAACGGTCACATCGCGCTTTCAGCTGTATTATATGCTATGACCAGCTAAGTTTCCTATCAAACGTCAACCCCAGGAATCTCGTTGAATCTGCGAATGGTAGTAAATCTGGACCGGATGGGAGCTCAGGTGGTAATCGCGTCCTACGGCGCCAGAAGTTCACGCAGATTAACTTCTCAGTTGAGAAACCAAATCCGTTTTTAGAACTCCTATCTTAGAGATTATCTAAGCATTGCCCATAGCCGTTGCAAAAACGGCGTACGCAGAGAAGTACAACAAACGGCAAAGTCGTCTACGAATAAGCATGACGATGCAATTACTTCTATATCGAAGTAATCTATATCGATTACTTCGATATAGAAGTAATTGCTATAGTCAGTACTGTAACGCTTAGTGCCGATTCCTGAGGTATTTGTTCTCCTGAACAAAAAGGTTTGAAAGAACCGAGCAGACCCTTACTCAGAAAACGCGGTCCTTCATAAACTCTTGAATGAACAATGGTAAGCGTCCACGTATGTTCCAGGCGTGTAGGGAACGCAGCATCCCTTCTCGTCAACATGTATCAAGCCTTCTCAAGATAAAAAAATATCGCAACGGTTTTACAATTATTCGTGAATCCGTTCATGAGCTGTGTCGATAATGATACAAGGTGGTACATCGTTGAACGGCTTCTTCGAAAGCCGCACTGGATATTGGTTAGCAGATTGCGAGTTTCCAAATACCATAACGACCGTCCATTGATCATGAGTTCCATCACTTGGAAAGGCAACTGGTGAGGGAAATAGGACGATAGCTGAAAGGAAGATGACGGTCCTTTCCAGCTTTCAAAATGGGTATGACAGTGGCCTCTCACCACTTTTCTGGAAAAGTGGCATCAATTCAAACACGATTATGGACCTAGAATAGGAAAGCCTTACTTCAGGAGAGAGCTGTTGCAACATTTCTACGTGGATATCATCTGATCCTGGTGCCGATAATCGTGAAAACGAAAGAGCGTGTTCTAACTCCGCTATGGTGAAAAGGCGATTGTAAGCTTCAAGGTTTCTTGACGAAACCTAAACTTTGAGATTCCACCTGAGTTTTAACAGGAAGGAACTCCGGCGAATAAGTTACCTGAGCTAGACACTTGAGCAAAGGCACGGCCAAATGTGTTAGCCACGTCAAATGTATCAACAACAGTTTCTGCAGCTCTTTTAAGACCTGCAATTGACATGTGGATCGACTTTCCGGCCACACGCCTTGACTTATCCCAAACGACAGAGGAAGGTATATGTCGATTAAATGAAGCTACAAACTTGCCCCATTATGCATTTGTACTATTCTTTATAACATGTCTAGACTTGGCACGAATTTTCTTGTACTCGATTAGATTATTCATTGCGGGGCGCCGCTGGAAAACCCCAAGAGCACGCCTGCGAGCACGAATGACATTTCGGAATTCTTCGGTCCACCAAGGGACTGGAAATCGATGGGGTTGGCAGTTGACTGTGGAATAGCTTGCTCAGCAGCAGAAAAAATCTTCTCTGTGAGATGTTCGACAAAATAATTAACAGAGTTGTGCTCACTGTAAATACAGCCAACTGGGAGTAAAGGTTCCAGTTGGCATGATCTAAGCGCCATCTAGGTAAGCGTGTGGAACATATATCTTGTGTTAAGAGACTAGGAAAACATGGAAAGTGATGACTAGAGTGTAAACCATAGATAACATACCATTCCAAGGAAACTGCTAACTGTGGTGAACAAACTGCAGTATCAAGATGTGAAAAAGTATTGAAGGAGTCTGAGTAAAACGTAGGTTCACTGATGTTCAAAAGAGCTAAGTTATATTTTCCACAAAAAAAACGCAATTAATTTCCCTCTCGCACCTACCCAAGGTCAGGCTCAAAGAGGGTGATGGACATTAACAGCTCCCACCCACAAAAAAACCTTTGGGAACTGGGAAACTAGATCTTCTAAATCCGTGAGCGAGAGGTCGCCGGATGGAGGCAGGTAAATGTTACAAATAGTAAATCGGATGGATGACGGTTTAATCCTTACAGCCACTGACTGAATGTCAGACTGCATGGATACATATTCCACAAATATATCATATCTGATGAGCATCATAGTGCCCCCGTACCAAGGAATGCTCTCTTCAGATGTAAAGTCACACCGTACTGGGATATACCGCTAGATTTGAAAGTTATCTTGCGGATGGAACTTAATCTCTTGTAAATATGGGACCAAAGGACTATTCTCGTTGATTTAAAGTTCAAGCTCTGGTCGATGTGTTCTAATCCCACGTATGTTCTATTGAAGGATATTCATGGTATTCATAATGGGATGAGTCCTCAATTCCAAAGAGTTCACTACTTTGAGGACGGCGGTGGTTGAACCAATTTGCCCTTTTCGGTAACGGGCTAGCACCTTTAGCACAGGAAGAATCCTGCCTCTCCTTCACTGTCGTTCTGGCAGTGCGGGCAGAATCCTCCTGATCCATCTCCTCCACGGAAGAGGACCGCTTTCCAATTGATAACTTCGGTTCGAGAACCTCAAACCGATTGGAAGTGGTGATCGGCGAAGATGTAGATCGCCGATCCGAGTCCTTCCCAGAAGATTCCTCAGAAGAGGAAGTCTTATAGCTGGTCCGGAACCTTTTTAGCGATGCATTATGTATTAGAGGTTTGCGAGACTTGTTGGTTGAGGTCGTCGGTTTTGATGGTGATTTTACCGATGTGATCTTTTGAGTAGCGGACTTTGCAGACATGGATGGTGTCGTCGGTGTTGATTTTGAAGACTTTGGCTGTGTTCTGGCTAAGAGAATCTTTTCTGAGATAGTGACCCCGTTTATATCACTGATCTGAGTTGCGATTTCCCGACTCGGTACCGGTTTAGCTGCAACTGAGCTGTAGGTACCGGACTTTGGGACAGAGGACTGGCAGATGCGTAAGAGTTTCCGGGCTTCCGAGAAGGACCCCTTCTCCCTCACCCGTATCTTTTAAATGGTTATTTCCTCTGTAAAACAGGAGCATTCTCTGTAAATTAATGGCTGTTCTCCGCTGAAATTAACGCACGTTGGAGCTGATGTGCATGCTCCATCTGAGAGACGTCTCCACAGTTAACGTAGGTAGACCCACCGTCGTAAGAATCACTGGTGTGCTCAAGCGCTGACACCTATAACATCTCAGCGGATTCGGGATGAATGGCCTAACTTCGATGGCTTCATGCCCTGCCCTGATCCTTTGAGGGAGATCTGCACGATCAAAGGTAAGGAACAGGGTACGAGTTCTTTCCGCTGGACACGATATACCTTGTTCTTCAAGATTTTCTTGAATCTCATTGGTCATACCACCTAATACACGGGTGTTTAACACACCGCGCGAGGAGTTCAGTGTCTTGTGCATCTCAACCTTAACAGAATAGCTACCTAATATGTTGCTTTAAGTATTTTCGCTGTCTGGTTTACTGAATGTGTTTCAACCAGGAGCCTGCCATTGCGAGATCTAATGCACGGCTTAATCAGACCAGCAAGCTTAACGAGGCTCTTTTGAATTGTAAATGGGTTCACCAATATAAACTTTTTACCTTCCTCTGTTCTGCTAATTACCAACTAGTGAGGACCATAACACTTGACTACTTCCTTTACACACACTTTTTTATTTTTCCATGGCAAAAAATCCTCCACCATTGCAAATATCTCCGATGGCATGCTCACGCTCTAGGCGCCACCCCAGCATAGGTGAGAGTTCTGGCCTGGACCTTGTTCACCTTAGTGTCTCGCCTCCCAATTCATAGACAAAGGGACCCAATCGCCTTCAGTAGTGTAACAGCTCATGGAATGGCCCCTCCCGGGACTGACCTATATCAAATTAAATTGAATTTTATTTATGGACGCTTTTAAATACTGCGGTCCTTAGCGTCCCATTCTATGTTGGGGGTGAATTGCCGGTAATTTTGCTTAGAGGCCTCTTCATTAGGCTTGAGGTTCTTTTATGTGCCGTAAATCTACTACACGGATCACCGGCTTTGCTTCCCTTCCGAAGAAGCCATGCTAAGTTTATTTACGCCCGAAAAAATCCATCGCCCTCCGCCGGGTTTGAACCCGCGACCTCGGAAGCTAGAGACTAGCATGGTTACCACTACACCACGGAGGACGACTGTGACCTTTATCAGCGCATACGAACACGGTCCTACAGATACTCAGGGACTGGGAATTACGCGTTACCCAGTCATCCCTTGCGACTCCCCTCCCTGCGTCCCAGCGGTATCCGTCAGAGTGTGTTCAGGGAGGTAATACTGATATTTGGTCAAACACACTTGGGAGCCAAAGTTGATTGGGGTTTGGCATAAGCCCTGTCACCTCTTAGAGGGACCCAATCGAGTGTGACTCGGGATCCCGAAAGCCGAATCCCGTGCCTACCGTAGTAAGCCCTGGTGATCATTTTAATCGAGATAAACCTTTGCAGATGTAGCTACATTACTAATTTCATTATAGATACAAAGGGAATAGCCATAGTCAAAAGTTTTAGAACCAGAAGTTATATGCTGGGCTTCAAATTCCATACTCTTTCCATGCAATCGCGAGAAACAATTCAATGTATACCGTTTTATTTAAACACTTTAATATTTATCTCATAATTCTTACTCGTGCTCTGTTAACTACCCTAGAGCTGTGGAATCTTCTATATATGAAACCCAGGATATGTACGAGGAATAGTTACAAATTAATAAGCTTGACTTCAACAGAATTGCTCAAACAATTTCTGCTTAACAAATGTTACCAAGTATACTTCAAATAGCAATGATAAGTTTAACTTGGTGTGTATAATCACATCTCCTATTTACATATTCCATATACACATTAAAAGAATTAAAACCATTACAACAATTGCAATGCCTGAGGATTAATACCCCTTATTGAAAAATATTGCACATTTAATAGACTGCCTTCTGTTACAGAATATTACGTTCACAAAATATCAATAGCTATATACATTCGCATTACGTTTCAAACTTCCTCCTAATACGCTGTAGATTCCGAAAAGTAAATTTAGACAAGCCACAAGGTTATTATGAAGTTAACTGAAACAAGAATTTTAAAAAAGTTGTTTTCTGCACCTGGCGGCTCCGTGGCCGAGTGGTTAGACCGCTCGCCTTCCACCGAGGCGGCCCGGGTTCAATCCCAGGGACCTGCATGTGGGATTTGTGGTGGACGAAGTGGCGTCTGGGCGGGTTTTCTCCGGGTTCTCCGGTTTCCCCCGCCATTCATTCCACCAACTGCTCCATCATCACCTTTCCTTTCATCCATTTCACCTACATTTTGTTTCATCTACTTTCCATACCAGGCATCGGGCTGATCCCCCATCCTGGATGCTCTGTCTGATCCATGAGTGTCTGCTCCTCGACGGGCCTTTGACCCCAGGCACCCGCCTGTAAGTCCTGGGTGTGTAAGTCCTACATAAGAGGAGGGTAAACAGATAATGAATGAATGTTTTCTGCACGTTCGCAGCTCTGAAAAACAACCGCTCGCGTCGGCTATCGTAATATCTCGGTCTTGGCACTCTCTTGCAGGGTGGTCCTGTCTCACTGACGTCATATCAAGGCACAGAAATCCACAGCGCGCTCTCTAGCAGGTTTACCCTCAGTTCTCGGAGAGTGGCTTCAAGAACTTATGTTCCTGTCTGGCCGAACAATTTTGGTGTTCGATGTGCGAACTATAATCTGGGGAAGGCGATATCGTACAACACTCCCCCCCCCGAGGTAATCTGTGACGTCGTACATCACCTTACGGAAGACGAGCACCGCCGAAGCTTCTACGTGGATCCATGCATATCTGCAAAGCTTCACCAACTCAGGACTCGCGCCGCATCATGTTCACATGAAATGCAGCGCATAACTATGAGTAATAGGTATTAAGTTGATTCTAACTGCACCTGTATAGGAGAAAGCAATTCGAACTTACAATCTACAGGGTGAGCCCAAAAAAAACTACGATCCATCACTATCCATGATGTATAGTTTTCTATACAGGTGCCAAAAATGCATGGACAACGACGGTGGCCAGTTTCGGCATTTCCTTTCATAAAATTGGTAAGTGAAGCCTTTAAAAGTAGTTTTAAAAATGTATGGTTTCATCCGCGCCTTTCTATGATAGCGGCAGACGGCAACGAGCGCAGAGGACGCGGGCAGGAAAAACACCGCACAGGCGGTTCGTAGTTTTTTGGCTCACCCTGTATATAAGCAACAACATGTGCAAAATACTTAGTAAAAAGGATATAGTATCCATGAAGTGCTATTAAAAAGCATCCTAAAATGAACAGCTATTTTTATTTATGGACGCTCTTTAAATACCGTGGTTATTAGCATCCCATTCTATATTGGACGCAAAATACCGGTAATTTTCCTCAGAGGCCTCTTTATCAGGCTTGAGCTTCTTTTACGTGCCGTAAATCTACGACGCGGGACCACCGGCTTTACTTCCCTTCCGAAGGAAGTCATGCTAAGGATTTTTACAGCCGAAAAAATCCATCGCTTTTCGCCGGATTTGAACCCGCGACCTTGGGAACTGGAGGCTAGCATGGTAACCACTACACCACGGAGGACTAAAAAAATGAACAGGGAAAGACGCATGCCTCAAATATATGAAATATAATAAAATATTAAATTGTCTTGTTTTACTAATACAAAAAAGCTACGTGAATTTAATTTTATGAACATGAAATAAAATGAAACAACACAAATGAAAGCTATATTTAAAGAATACACAAAAATGCAAAGAAATGATTACTAAAAATTGAATGAACATAAATTTAAAAGATAGGGGACAGGACGATTCTACTAGGAAGCAAGTCAAAAAAAAACATGGACGACTGTGAGAAGGCAAACTCCCGGAGTCGAGCAAGAATCCATAAAGTAAAACAGCTTGCTTAACGCGAGAAGTCGAGCCTGGGCTCTACAAAAAAAGGTACCGGTTTCAATTTAGACGCATGCGCAGTCGCAAAACATCATCCAATTACGCAATCCTTCAATCGGAATGAAACTGCTTTGACCACTTTAATAATTTGAAAAGGACCAATATATCGCGGAGCTAATTTTTGAGTGAATTTTCTTTCAGCATTACTTAAGGCATGAGATTAGAACAAAACTAAATCGCCAAACACAAATGGACTTGTCCGGGATTTATTATACCGTAGCTCACGAAGATGGTAATCATTATGTAAACTTGTCAGAGATCGCTGCCAACGATCATCTCTGAAAATAACTGCTAAATCCCACTGATTAACGGACACATGGCCTAAAAGCGAAACATTAAAGAAAAAGGTGTTTCTTGATGAACTTCGTGTACCGCAGTATTCAGCGCAAATTTAAATTCCGCACATAATGTATCCGACTGTGAGGATCATCTTAATGAAACGCAATGAGAATACTCTTTAAATTTCTGTTGACCCGTTCCGCCAACGAAGGTCGTGAATAATAAAGTGACGTGCGTATAAAATTAATACCTCTTTCAAACAAAAAGGTCCAAAAACTATTAGCACGGAAATAGGATGCATTACCAGAAACTAATATCTGCGGATTGCCAAACACCGCAAAAATAGTAGACAAAACGGTAATTATAGCAAAAGTAGTAGCTGCTCGTAACGGATACAACCAAGTAAATTTAGTAAACGCATCCACGATAACCAAGATATGGGTATTACCGCGGGAAGACCGAGGGAACGGTCCAACAAAATCAAGAATAACTCGTTGCATTAGGTAACGAGGCACTTTAGTACTCAACAATCCCATTCTCATATTCTGGGCTGGTTTGGAATGCAAACAAATCGAACAATTCCTCACAAAATCAGTGATATCTTTATACATATGGCTCCATACAAAATGTGTTCTAATTTTAGTTTTGGTCTTAAAGGTTCCTAAATGTGCGCGATATGGAGACGTATGAAAATACTGAAGCACAACAGGTACTAAGGTGCGTGAAAGCAGAATTCTCAACCCCTTAGAACGCGGCAGCGTAGCATATAACAAGCCGTCTTTAAAAGGAGGAGTACTAAACCTTGAGGAACACTACCCAATCGACACTGTTCCCAAATTGGACCAAAGACTTCGTCCTTACATTTATGCTCAGGAAGGGTCGTGAATACTACCGGAAAATCTCGTCACAAAGTTAAACGTTGCAAAACTGCTGCTGTCATCGTTAAGTCTTTAGAGGAAGGCTCAGAAAACATGCGCGAAAGAGCATCTGCAACAGCATTTTCTTTATTCCAAATATGTTTAACTGTAAATCGAAATGCACAAAATTTAATCGCCCTTCGCGCAAGCTTTCCGGTTTTGCGTCCGTGAAACCACCAAGATCAATGCTTGGTTGTCGCATTCTAACTGAAAAGTCCTGTGGGACGAAATTTGTCACACGCTGTTAGAACTGCTAATGCCTCAAGTTCATATACGGAATAATTTCGTTCGGTTCTAGACAACGTGAGATATAAGAAACAGGTATTCTAGCCCCTTCAGGCCTTTGAAGAAGTACCGCGAATATTGCGCAACGTGAGGCGTCAGTCTGTACTACAAACTATTTATGAAAATTCGTCATAGCCAAAACTGGCGGATTCATGATTGCAGCTTTTGAGGTTTCTAATGCCCGTTGATGTATAGACGTCCATTGGAATTTTACACCTTTACGCCGGAGAGCGTTTAGAGACTCGGTTATCCAGCAAAACATGGTATAAACTTCGCAAAATATTTGTCATGCCTAAAAATTACGCTAAACATTTCACTGACGTTAGTACTGGTTAATGTTCTTTTAGGATCTATTGAAATACCTAGTGGTGAAACTATATGCCCAAGAAATGAAATTTGGTTCACGACAAATTTTACCTTAGTGGTACTCACCGTTTACCCTGCGGTTCGCCAACATTGAAAAACTAATCCAAGATGGTTTATATATGTTTGCAAGTCGGGTGAATAAACAACTAAATCGTCTAAATAACTGTCGTCCTCCATGGTGTAGTGATTACCATGCTAGCCTCTAGCCATGCTAGCCATGCACATTTGATTTGTTATATAAATATATTTAATATATGGTATTTTAATAAAAATCGTTAGAGCCATTTTTAAAAAAAATTGGAAAATGTTACATGCAAAGAGTAGTTTGGTTGGGGGATTTTCTTGAAAATTGAGTCACATCTTTGGAAGGTACTGAAACTAAATGCCAAGGTTGGTATTTATCCAACCTTTCATTTTTGAGTTATCCTGCATGTGCGCATGCACATAGACCTTTTTCTACAAATGCCATTTTTTGATTCAGGAGTCCTTAAAACCTGTATTTCTGGTGAAATCTTGGTATTGAATTCTTAGGTGGAATGCAATACCTTCTCTACCTACAATGTAAGTGTTAGAGAAACTAAAAATATATAAATATAGATATATAACTAAGTAAATCAAGGCAGCTATAATGTTATTAAAACAGGAAGATTATGAATTCTGACAATAAACAAAAGATATCGGAAGTGATTAAGAGTGAAACAAATAAATATCTGATGTCTGCATTCATATGACTTTCTCTACTCATTCTTCTAGAAACAATTATTACTAAATCCTATTCTTCTACTTACTTCTTCTTAATAAAGATAAACTTTCTTTACATGTTTACACGTATCATTTTACATATTATAAGGATGCAGTAGGCTAAAGCAATATTCGTCTAAGTTGAAAGCTGTCTTGTGGACGGAGTTTAGTCTCTTGTAAACACACGACCAAAGGCTCATACTTGTTGAGCAGAAGTTCAAGCTCTGGTCGATGAGTTCTAATTCCACGGATGTTCCATTGTAGGATAGCCATTAGAATTGTAACGGGATAAGTTCTTAATTGTAGAAGCTTACTACGTTGTGGAAGGCCGTGGTCGAATCAATTTTCCCTTTTTCTTTGGTGTCGGGCTAACACCTTAAACGGAGGATTTATCCTGCCTCTTTTTAACTGTCGTTCTGGCAGTGTGGGTAGAATCCTCCTGCTCCATCTCCTCCACGGGGGAGGACCCCTTTCCAATAGAAAACCCCGGTTCGAGAACCTCGAACCTATTGGAAGTGGAGATCTGCGAAGATGTAGATCGCCGATCTGAGTCCTTCCCAGAAGATTCCTCAGAAGAGGATCTCCGAGATGTTTGTGGACTTTTCCTTCCCTTGGATGTTCCGGGTACAGACTTTGTATTTTCTTTCAGGAAGTCAATTCGGTTATAGCTGGTCTTAAACTTTATCTGTGGTGCATTACGTGTTACGGGCTTGCCAGTCTTATTGCTTGAAGTAGATGGTCTTGATGCTGAATTTACTGAAGGGATCTTTGCAGGTGTAGTAGCACATGTAGATACGGATTTCGTGGGCTTTGAAAGTGATTTGGCTACGAGAATATTTTCTGAAATTGTGGTCCCGTTAGTATCGCTTGTTTGAGTTCCGATTTCCCGACACGGTACCGGATTAGCTGCAACTGAGCTATAGGTACCGGACCTTGGGACAGAGGGTTGGTGGACACGCAGGAGTTTGCGGGCTTCCGAAAAGGAAACCTTCGCCCTAAGCCGGATCTCCTGCATCGACCTTTCCTCTGTAAAACGGGGGCATTCTCGGGAACTAGATGAATGTTCACCACTGCAATTCATGTTGGAGTTGATGTATATGCTTCCTCGTGTGAGAATTCTCCACAGTTAACTTAGGTAGCTTCACCGAAACAGAAATCACTTGTATGACCAAAGCGGTGGCACTTATAGCATCTGAGCGGGTTGGGGACATATGGCCTAACTTCAATGGCTTCATACACTGCCTTAATCCTTTGAGGTAGTTCTACCCGATCAAAGCTAAGAAACAGGATACGAGGAGGCACAGATTCGCCTCCTTGTCCCCGCTGAACCCGATAAACTGATGTCACACCTTGATGTTCTAGATTCTCATTAATCTCCTCATTGGACGGTTATTTACTACACCGCGCGAGGAGTTCAATGTCTTGTGCATCTCCATGCTAACTGAACAGCTTTCCAAAAGTTGGCTTTCAAGATAGTCGCTGCCTGGGATGGTGAATTCGCTTCAGCGAGGAGCGTGCGATTTCGAGTTCTAATACAGGAGTTTACTGCACCAGCAATTTTATCCAGACACTTTTGGATAGCGAATGGACTAACCGTACTGAACTTCCTTCCTTCCTCAGGTTCTGCTGATAACTAAGTAACGAGGACCACAACATTCGACTACTTCTTTCACAAGTACTTTGGTGTATTTTTTTGGATTTTTTGTATCCAAAGCGATAAATTCCTCCACCATTACAAATGTCTCCGATGGCATGCTCACATCCTGGGCGCCACCCCAGCTTAGGTGAGAGTCCTGGTCCGGACCTTGCTCACGTGAGGGTCTCACCTCCCAATACATAGATAGAGGGATCCAATCGCCTTCAGCTGTGTAACAGCTCATTAATGGCCCCTCCCCGGGACTGACCTTTATCAGCGGATACGAATACAGTCCTACATGATACTCAGCGGCTGGGAGTTACGCATTACCCAGTCACCCCTTGCGACCCCGCTCCTCCGTCCCGTGCAGCAGTATTCGTCAGACTGTGTTCAGGGAGGTAATTAGAAATTAGTCAAACACGTTTGTAGACCATAGTTCATTGGGCGTTTGGCATAAGCCCTCTCACCTCTTAGAGGAACCCAATCGAGAGTGTGGCTCGGGATCCCGAGTGCGCCAAACCCGTGTTCACATAAAGTGAGCCCCTGGGGGGTAAACTGCATTAATGGTATAGTGATAAATATAACAAAATACAATAAAATAAATAATGCCTTATTCATCACATTTAGAGAAACAAATAAACATTACGGCTATGCAGATGAAGTTAGAACACCCCATTGACATATCTGCCATGAACAGAATCCTTTTAAAATATCAGTCTTTACACAAACAGTGTTGTATGCAAAAGCTGATTTGTCAACTCAACCAAGCAAATGGTGCTTCACAAAAGTATGCTATGTATATCCACGTTGTAGAGTACCACATATATAGTAATGACCTTTAGGGATTCAATCTACAACCGGGAAGATGCAACAGATTTTAAAACTGGCGTAATTGGAATAAACCAAGTAACAAGGATAGTACATTGCTGAAGTTGCATAATGGAGTGTATTTATTAGCCACGTTTTTAGGTCAACCTCTCAATCTCACTCAGTTATCATACTGCTGTCTAGAAGACACGTGCCTATGTTAAACTTGGGTCTCAAACTCCAACCTAACACAGTATATTTTTCCTAAGTGAATCGAGTCCTGCTAGATCTATCTTCAGGTTAAGTCTTGGTGATGGGTATTTAAGTTCCTGCACGCTCGGGCCCATCAGTGGGCCCCAAAACCTAAACCACCCAATAAAATGGCCTAACCACTAGTTAGTTCTTACAGAACCTGACACGGTCTTTATTTAATGTCATATCACTTCCCAATGACATCCCTACCCCTCCAATATAAACGTGCCAACCCCTGAGCCTATGCCTCCCTGTTGTTAACAACCACTGGGGTTTTCCACCCTGAGGTTCGCTACAATATGGTGTAAAATGTCCAAACGGGAAGTAAAATCAAAACTAGCTAAAAGCATTTTGAAAGCAAGGGCAATTAAATTATGCTGATTTGGAGAATTTAGCCCCAGGAATATTTGCAATTCTGTATTTGGTGTAGGCAATAATTAACAACTTATGAAATTGGTTTCATGTAATACAAGCGGTTGAAACTATAGGTAAAAGTATGTAATTGATGGCTCGGAAAGATACTGAGCAGTAGGTAGGGTGGTTTATTTGTTTCCTTGGAAGAGAGTATTAATGTGCAGCTGCAACATGCAGCTTCCTGGCAGACACTGCTGAAGCTTGGTTATGAGAGTGACTTGCACTCCATTCTGATTAGTTCTTCACTCGTGTTATCATAGAGTGGCCATAAAACAGAAACGACAAATTAGTTGAGATGTGGTTAGTATTTTGAGAGTATAAATATAATGGCAGAAAAGCAAGCACTTTATAGCCAAAGTTTTCTAGATAGATGACAACTAACTCAATTTTTTTCATCAATTGGAGTAATGCTTGGCAGAATGCGCCAAAGTGGCCACTATGTGTACAACGAAATGTTCTGAGTTGTAAATGCTGTAGGAAAGCAAACCATCATACCAGCTGCAGAGCTGTTGTGCATGACCAGCAATTCCATTGTGTGAGATTGTACAGAACAATAAAATGAGACATTTATACTAACAACATCCCACACAGCAACAACGTTCTGGTGTCCCCCCGAATGTAAAGTTTTTGTGACTAAACATCTGATTAGGTAGTACCATGTTTTCAATGTAGTACTATATGGTATCTGAATTACTTTAACAAAAATTAAGTAAATGCTGTGTATATCTCTAATTTAAGCATTTGAAATAAAAACTTACACTTTCACTGTAAAATTAAATACCCCCACAACAACTTAAGTATTATACTCCATGAATAATTCATGTCGTATAAAATAATAAACACAACCGCACCCACATCACGAAGACTAATAATGATGATAATGAGACGCTGCCCAATGTAATATGTCACTGCATTTGGTACTCCCAACTATACACAAGAAGACACGACGCCATTGCAGAAAGGGTGAGGAAAGCAGCAAGGAAGAAATTCGACATCACCTACGAGAATCAAGCCCCCTGTGGACCAGGATTACGACGCGACTTGGTGATTAAGAATAATGAAGATACAATCATAATTGATGTGACAGTTCCCTTCGAGAGTTCGCGGGAGGCGCTGGAGCAGACCAGGCAGCACAAGATCGAAAAATATAGGGCACTGGCAGAAGAAATGGCAGAGATGATTAATAATAATAATAATCCAAAACTAAGTTCCGTTTTTCATAATAACAGCATCGCTCATGAGATCAGGTTTTTATTGAAAGTAATATGTGCCTGATATATATTGTGACGTACAAGTATTGTTGCGTACGTGTCTTGGCTGCCCAGATCAGGTATTGCGTAAGAGTGATCGGGATAAACGGGTTTTGGATAGCGTCATCACGCCGAGTTAGCGTGGGTTGAGTCAGTCAGTAGACGACAGTCGTGGCTAGTTACTGGAAGAGGCAGGTTGTGTTGTGTGCGCGCTACCCATGCGTCCAAGCATGGCGTCCTCACCGACAGACATGGAAACAAGGAGGTACTGTATCCCCTTTTATTAGTAAACCCCCTTGTCATCCACTTCTATTCAGTGTAATTTATCATAGTAGAGAGATCCCTTCTCTCATCTGCACCATGTAGTAATCCTTTTACTAGGTATTTCCTAATATTTTTCACATTTCTCTTAGCTGCATCCCTCGTCGTGACCTCGCATAATGTAAATTATTAACTTTTAGATTCTTCGGTACCCGAGTTGCGAGTTGCGAGTTGAGCTAGTGTGTTTAGAGGTCACGACAATATATATACTTTACTTTTCCACATAATCGCTGTTCACATCTATACATTTGCTGTAACGCTGCATCAGCTTCTTTAACCCCTCGGCATAGAAGTCTGCCACCTGGAACTTCCACCAGTCTCGTCTTGATTCATCGTCGGTTTGAAATCGCTGTCCACGCAGCCACTGATTCAAATGCAAGAAGAGTAAATAGTCACTTGGTGCCAGGTCGGGACTGTACGGAAGGTGATCAAAGATTTCCCAACGAAGCTCTTGAATCTTCTCTTTTGTTTTGGCAGCAATGTGCAGGCGTGTGTTGTCGTGCAGCAGGATGATGCCAGACGACAGTTTCCCGCGGATGGATTTTGGATCGCACGTCTCAGTTTGGTAAGCGTTGCACAGTATACGTCAGCTGTAATTGTTGTCCCACAGTCCATGAAATCAATCAAAAGGACGCCCTTTTCGTCCCAAAACACGGTAGCCATAATTTTGCGATTCGTGTACGGCGATTGCTTGCACATTTTTGGTTTGGGTGAACCGGAACGGCGGAACTTCATTGACTATTGTCTCGATTCTGCGTTGGTGTACGCTATCCATGTCTCGTCGCCCGTAACAATGGGAAAACAAACCATGTCCATCTTGTCTATAGCGTTCTAAATACTGTGATATACTACGCATTCGTTGCTCTTTGTGCTGATCGGTGAGCAGTTTTGGCACCCACCTCGCACAACGTTTTCGATATCCAAGCTGTTCAATGACAACCCTGTAAAGTGAGGTTGGAGCAACATTTGAGAATTCAGCCAGACCACTAATCGTTAAACGCCGATTACTTCGAAGTTTTTAGTTCACTTGCTCAGCGATGTCATCGGTCCGAATACTGGGCCTACCACTCCACTGTTCATCGTTCACATTTGTGCGGCCATTTCGAAATTCTCGACACCAGTGTCGAACCTCTTTGTAACTCATTTCCGGTCCATACACGAGGCATAACTCACGATGGATGTCCGCGATGTTTTTGCCAGCAAAAATCTAACAGTAAAAGTCTAATCACACCGCGCACTTCACAACTGGCGGGATCTACGATTGACGCGGCCATTGCGATCTGCTCTCACCGACTGGCAAACGCCTAATACGTCAAACCAATACTGCGGTAGGTTCCTCAGGAGTCGGTAAACAGCGCTGCAGGCGTGAAACGTCATTCAGGCCTACCATCCGTTAAATATTGTTCACCGGACCTTAGTTTTGAAATACGTAATAATAATAATAATAATAATAATAATAATAATAATAATAATAATAATAATAATAATAATAATAATAATAATAATACCTTTACATTACTATATGTACTCATAATTTATTGTTTTTCATTTTTAAGAACCATTCATGAACAGAGAATGTATGTTTGGGAGAAAATTAAATTGAGTTTTATTTATGGTCGCTCTTTAACTGCTCAGCGTCCCGTTCTATATTCGCCGTGAAATCCCGGAAATTTTGCTCAGAGGCCGCTTTATCATGGTTGAGTTATTTTATGTGCCGTAAATCTACGACACGGGACCACCGGATTTACTTCCCTTACAAGGAAGCCATGCTAAGGATTTTACGCCCGAAAAAACCCACCGCCCTCCGCTGGATTTGAACCCGCGACTTTGGAAATTAGTGGCTAGCATGGTACCACTAGACCATGGAGATGACGTGCTTGGGAGTGATGTAAGCATTAACTGCCATAACAGACATCATGATGCTAAAAGAAACCCTCAATGGTGTAAAGCTGTGCACGTCTAAGGTTACTTCACCGCAAGTCTTTGGGTGGTCATAGTGATGACCAAGTCATTAGCCCCCATATATTTATAGGAAAAGTTACTAATGCAAGGTATTCTGTCTTTGTTTAAGAATTTTGGATACTTTGTTAGAGGATACGCCACTAGACATTCGTGGAGACATGCTCTTAAATAAGATGGCCATCTCACACACATGCTAGTATGAATCCAGGGTATTTTTCATAGAAAGCATCCTGGTTAATGGATTGAACTGCATAGCCCATTACAACAGTGACCCCTTAGATCCCAGATCGTACTCTGGACTATTTTTTCTGGCGCTACCTGAGAAATCCCGTTTACCAAGGATTAGCTTCTGGCAGAAATCACCTCAAAAACATATTCTGTGCAGCAAGTGCAACAATAACTCCAGTGGTAAGGGCTAACAAAGAGGGCTGCATTGTGTATAGAGCAGAATGGATCTTATTTTGAACATCTTTGAGTTTCTAGCACATTACTTTAGTGGAATGTCCCTGCAGCAGTGAGGGAGCAGACCACACAACTTACTGCTCAGTATCTATCTGAGCCACTCAGTGGAGGTTATTACGGTACTTTTGAAACCATCTACTCACTGAGTGACAGCTGGAAGTGGAATATTAACTTAGGTTTCTACTGAATGCATCTTTCAGTATATAAATAATCACAAGCAAATGAATAACTTTATTTAAAAAAAAGGAGGAAAAACTTCTTGGTTGCATTTATCATACACAGATTACAGGGCACATGGTAGTGCAGTGATTTCATTTTGGCTGTCATACTGAGGATCTAGTGTTCGATTCCCGGCTCTGGGGTGGTGATTTTAAGTCAGCCCTGTCCATACCTTCACCTCTGATTTGCTCATGTGAAGTATCCTCAAGGTTCAAGTGGTTCACAGTTCACGGTAAAAGTTGTAGGTTTTCTCATTCCACCACCATCATAGCCATTCTGCTACGTTCAATATAGAATAGGACGCTAAGAACCACAGTAGTTAAAGAGCGTCCATAAATAAATAAATAAATAAATAAAAAGAAATTGCAGGTAATGGATTCCACCTGCTGGGTGCCTGTACCTCAGAAATGGATTCAGTCATCGCTTGGTGGAATGAGGTAACCCAAGAAGGTCATAGGCCATATATGGGGAACATTAGGGATGATTATGGTACTGACATTACAAGTTTGTTTATGAAATTACTTTCTCTACTATGTATAGTAAGTAGGGGAAGTATTGCATTCCACCCAAAAATTCGATACCTGGATTTCACCGGAAATACATGTTTTGAGACCCACTGAATCCAAAAAAAGCATTTTTGGAAACATTTCCGTGTGTGTCTGTGTGTGTGTGTGTGCGTGTGTGTGTGTGTGTGCGTGCGTGTGTCTGTGAACAGCATTACTCAGAAACGAACAGTCGGATAAACACCAAGCTTGATATTTAGGTTCAGTATCTTCCAGAGATGCGACATGAAGGTTTTCAAGAAAATCCCCCCCACCTCAGATTACCCTTTAGATGGAATATTTTTCGAAAATTTTAATTTTCTCAAAAATCGCTCTAACGATTTTGATTAAAATTTTTGTTTAAGAAAATTTTATGACAAATGAAATGTATATCTCGAATTTTCTGGGAATGTCTCCAAAAGTATTCTTCATTGTGAACGACTTTTGCATAACTGGTAAACCATTAGAGATAGACAAAATTTTACTACACAAAAAATGTAGATGTCGTTAAAATACACAATTTATGTCATATACATTTTTTTTTGTTGAGTGAACCATTTTCGAGATATTGCTTGTTATTCCCTTAAATTTTCCAATACTTATACTTTTTCTCAAATTCGTTATTCAATTTTTTTGTCCTGGTAATGCAAAGAAAATGGAATACTCCACATAGCAACCAGCTCTTAAAATATTTGACTATAGCTTAAAGCCTACCAATTCCCCTTGCATCTACAAGAAAATTAGCAATAAGATTAACATCTCGATAACTCGATTAACATGAAGCATATGGAGAATAGGCGTTTGTAAAAATAGTTTGTACAAGAGTAGAGAAAGTCATGTGAGTGTAACACATCAGAATGTTTTTTACTTACCATCCAAATGATAGAGTAATATGCATGGTCTTCATTCATGTAACAGAAGACAATTTCCATATAGCTTACTATTCTTCCAGTTGAGATCGTTTTACAGTGCTCAGTTTCTCTCAACCAATGACATTTGTCTTTCTGTTTGAAAATGTTTAAACAATCATTCTGCAACATTTTGCACAACATATTAAAATAAAAGATGTTAGTACAAACAAAAGTACAGACAGACTGTAAATCTTAGCTTATCACATGACTTTATTTACTATGATTTCTAATACATCGACATCTAATACATATCAACTTTGTTAAATTTAAACAACAGTTATAATACAATAAGTACGTAAATAAAGTTACGTATACAAATAATGAATAGATTTAAAAAGGTGTCCTAACTAATGTGTTGGGACATAATATTGACAAATACAAACATAATACACAGAACGTATTACAAAATAAAACTATATCCTTTCAAAATATTCATACACTAAATAAAAACAAACCTGTATTAATAATTTCTTCAATTCTTTTTTAAATATTGCTAAGGGTATTGATTTCTTAAAAAATGGAGGGAGTTTATTATATAATTGAATACCATTATAATGAAGACTTTTTTCGTATAAAGTTCTTTTATGCCCTGTAATGTATAACTGAAATTTACTTCTAGTATTGTGACCATGAATGTCTGTATTTATGTTCAAGATATTTAACAGCTTATATGCTCAGTGTTTCATGTATTTAAATTGAAGGAACTGTTAAAATGTTTAATAGTTTGAAATAAGCTCTATGTGAGAACACTAGACATTACAGCCATAGTTTCAATACACTTATTTTTCTCATCTTTAGAAATGAGAAAGCAATTTCAAATCACCACAGTAAAAAATCATTAAGGAAAGGACAAATGAAGTATTCACATAAGAATACAATAAAATGGGTGAGCACAAAAGTACAAATATTTTTCGTAGTGATGAACTATGGTTGCATTACTCACTCTTCTTCACAACACATGACTTTAGTAGCCCTTGAAGTCCTTGCTCTCTGAGTCAAGGCAGCCCCGGGGTTATAAGACATTTCGATGTACCTGTTGCAAAGTCATACATTATTAGAATTTATTTTAGTCTACTTTCCAGTAGTTTATAATAGCTCCTAAAGTACTAATTTGTTTTCAGCACCCTAATCTATACCTCACTTGAATAATGCTAACTTAATTAGTTTTTAAATATTTTTATAATTATTTTTTTAATTTTTTTAAATAATTTAATTTAGTATGCTTCAGTGACTGAAGCTGCAACACTTAGGTAGATATTACGACACAGCCCACGGGATGGCTAGAGGGTAGGATAAGTACAATTAACAAACACCCGTGAATACTACTATCTGAATGCATCCATTTTTCACCCCCAGTCTTAACTTCACTAATTAAACATTAACAGCATGCACTCCCAATGTAACTAAACCTAGGACTACAAATACCACTCTCTCACTCCCAATAGTTAAAGTGGTTGTCACCTGCATGAACTCCCACTAGGTGCATACTAGGCTCAAGTATGTCTCCTAGGATCCTGCATAATCTATTGCTCTAGCATGCATTGCATGGGAGCCCTTCAATATATCACCATTGAATAATGCAATAATTTTTTGGAAATGAGAAATATCAGCCAACCTGCAGTTTCTAACTTAGCAATTTATTCTAAGTGATCTGTTTCTTGATAAATTTCTCAATGATCAACTAAACTTATAACACTATGGTGATATGGATACCGATTTAATTTTATAATCTTTACAAAGCCTGTTGAAAATGTTGAAAACTAAATAGAAAAATGTAAATCTTTGTTACAGTTTCTCACAACTTTTCGGTCCACTCACAATAAATTATTTTCTATTTTTTATGCTTTCTGATAAATTCATAATAAACTTTGTGAAGTCACTCAAAATGACTTGGAACAAAGTTCTAACTTGGGGACAAAATAATGAGGTGCTTCACAAATGTGCTTTATTATTAGTAGTATACACATGTAGCCACTCAGGTCGCATTTACATCCTGCTACTAATAGCTCTTAAGACTGGTTCAGAACCAACAAGAACGGTAACCAGAACGAGAAAGTTGAAATACATGTATTCCAATGGGAGTGGGCCCCGGGAACGGGAAAGAAGAGTTGCCCAACTTTTAACTTTCTCGTTCTCGTTCCCGGGTACGGCATATTAGACTTTTCACTCTAGAGGCTATCTAGGAGGCCGTGATATGAAACAGCCACTAGTACTCTCTATAGTCGTAAGCTGGAAACATGAAACTGGAAGGAATTAGTAGTAAATGTGCTTCCTAACTTCATCCCGACACCCGCAAATCTATCAGCGTTGGTTCTTCTGGTGAAGGGGTCATTTCTAGTTTGTATATATGCAACTCAAAAACTGGCTATTACCTAAAAACAATGGCAAAAGCTACAAAAAACAGCTAAAACCGGTGGAAATGAAAAAAGAACAATAAACAATTGTAATATATGCCATTAAATAAAGGATTGGAAGCTTGGCATAAGTAGAAGGATCGGAAATGTAATGGATATGCATTTAGATGTTTACTCTATCGAATTTTGACATTGGCTTGGCTAAATTGGAAGTTAAAAACAAATGAAATCCCAATGCGCAAAATTGACTTTCACTTTGTGATCGATATGCATTCCCGTTCTCGTTACCGGGCTGTTGTGAACCAATATCTTGCATGGTGCATTGCTTCCCGTTCTCGGGAGGTTGTGAACCAGCCTTTAGGATATCTGCTGTAAAAAATAACATATTGTCATTTTCTCCAAGTTATTCCAAGAGACCCTGCTTCTCTTATATCCATATTGTTATATCATATTCTTTTATTTGTCAGTGGTATATTTGTGTCTATGAAACAATCTGTGAACGATATGGAATTGAATATGTTGATACCTTTAATACAATTCTCTAAAATGTTCAACTAAATAGCACCTTTATAAACTAAACTAGCTATTACTGGCACTAAATTTGTTAGTTATTTTGATATTCTCCATGGTGAATGTAGAAGAAACGCAACAGCATAGCTACCACCTACTGCATTATAAAATAACTTAAAACAACAGAAACTTTCCTGAAAATACGTGTATTGTCTTTGTTGTGTGCAGTGTGACAGCAAGAGTTAAAGAATTTTCTGATATTTATTCTGTAAATCAATCTTCCTTTTAAGCTTTTTATGGTTTAAAAACCTTCAATATTGGTATATATTATTATGCAGTATGGAAACTTAAGAAAATGCAAAAAGCTTTAGTCTCAGAAATAAATCCTGTATGATCATTTTAGAAACTATACAAGGTTGTTTCTCTTTATTCTCTGATTTGTTATACTTACTGTGTTTACTTGCTGGGAAACTGTTGTAGAAAGATTTTCATTTCTTTGTTGCTTATTCAGCAACTTGTAACCAAAAAAACTGCAAGTGTCTGTTTAATTATTCAACATTGCTAAATCCCAGTATAGGTATTCACTATACAGACTTGTTCTGCATTAGGTAATACTATCTTACTATCTGTGTAATCTGTTTCATATTACAGTAAATCCTCTATTTAATGGACTAACTGGGGCGAAAGGGTGTCTATAAAATTGGAAGTCCGTTAAATCGCGAATCATATAGGTAATGATAATGAACATATAAAATAAAATATTACACTTCACATTGTGCTTACGACGTAAGTTTAAAACACCTAATGTGTACATCATATGTAACAAAAACCTATTTACATGAGCTTATTTGTAGTCTGAAATAATGTATCAATCACGGGCTGAAGATCTCTCCACGTATACGATGATGCACATATGGCCTCTTCTGATGATTTAGGACCAGACACGATCAATTCTTCTTCGTCATCATCGTCCTCATCATTCCTTCATAACAATTTCTGTTATCTCCTCCTGAAAAAATTAAATCGAATTTTGTTTGTGGACGCGCTTTAACTGCTGTGGTTATTTAGCGTCCCATTCTATATTGGGCGTGCGGAAATTTTTCTCAGAGGCTTCTTTATCAGGCTTGAGGTTCTTTTACGTGCCGTAAATCTACGACACGGGACCACCGGCTTTACTTCCCTTCAGAAGGAAGCCATTCTAAGGATTTTTACACTCGGAAAACTAGAGGCTGGCATGGTACTACTAAACCAGGAGGACAACTATCTCCTCCTACCTGAAAATCTGGCAGCTTGGATCATCCTTGTCCATGTTTAGCCACTGCTCAATATCGTCTTCACTAGCATTTTCTCCGGACTTCAGTAGGGTATCATGAATATCGGCAATTTCAAACTCCTTAAAATGGATTTCTCCTTTCATTCCATTTAACAGCCGAGTCCAACCGTTAGCTAACATTGCTTTTTTGTTTCGTTCCAAACGGCTGTAAAATTAAAAATGATGGACTTTGTTATATGCACGAATGCTTTGCAGTGTCTTGAGTCCTCTCATATCATTTTCTGCATCATGCTCATCCCCTAAGATAACCACAACCTCTTCAAAGCACTACTTCTTGTATAATCTCTTACAGGCATAAATTACTCCCTGGTCCAAGCGAAGTTGTATTTGGAGGGAGGAAAATATATTTTATTCTTCCATACCTGCTAATTCCTCAGCATTAGAATGAGCAGGAGGTTATCAAAAATCCAAACAGCTTTTACATTTTCGGGCGGGATTTTCAGAAACCTTTCTTGATAAAATTTCACTTCCAATACAAACTGACTGAAGAACCAGGCGGAAAAAATAGTGCACGTAAACTAAGCATTCCTAAAGTTGGTATAAACGACTGGCAACTGATACATGTTGTTCTTCAAAACGCAAGGTATCCTGGCTTTTCCGACAACCATAGGTATCAGGCGATGCATTTTATTAGCATTTGCGCAAAGTACGCAGGAATTCGCTCCTTATTTATTTTTCGTCCAGGTGTGCTGGATCCATGGTTGTGCACTAGGATATTTTCAGGAATAGCACAATAATAAAGACTAGTCTCGTCTGCATTATAAATCCGAGACAAAATGAGGCCCTCAGATTCAATCACTTCATTGATCATTTACGTAACGGTTCAACTTGTTCAACGTCTGCACTTAATGATTCACCACATGTTTTTTGTTATTGAATACCGTATCTTTTCCGAAAGTGCCATAGCCACCCATCACTCCAACATAATGTTAAAACAAATCTCTCAAATATAACATATTTATCAATTTCGTGCAATGGCATCGATCGTATTAGGCCAGGTATGAGCGATCGCGTGTCACATCCAGTAGAGAGGGGTACACTTGACGTAACATAGCTACCCCTCTATCTGAGCAGTGGTGTAATGCGATTCTTAATTTTGAAAAGCTAGAATACCTATTTATTAACATGCAAGGAATATACCAAATGACAAAAAATAATCTATCGATTTACTTATTTCATACTTGTTATTAAAGTGAACAACTGAAATATATGTTGCTTATAAATTTGCAGGAAAAATGAACAAATAATACTTAATTTTTATCGTTTTTACGTTGTGTGTGTGCGTGTGTCTATCTGTCTGTCTGTCTGTCTGTCTGTCTGTCTGTCTATGAACAGCATACCTTAGAAACGAAATCTTGGATAATTACTAAACTTGGTATTTAAGTTCAGCACCTTCCAAAGATGCGACACAAAGACTTTAAGAAAATCCCCCACCCCAAACTTACCTTTATATGGAATATTTTTCGAAATTTTGTA
The DNA here is from genome assembly GCA_030765065.1 of Deroplatys truncata. Taxonomy (NCBI): domain Eukaryota; kingdom Metazoa; phylum Arthropoda; class Insecta; order Mantodea; family Mantidae; genus Deroplatys; species Deroplatys truncata. The sequence continues at coordinate 137,470,884 of CM060984.1, read as the reverse complement.
TTTTATAAAACATGGTTCCAACGATTTTGTATAAAAGAATACCATATTTTGATTTTCTAAAATATGGCTGTAAGGATTTTGATTAAAATACCATGTATTCAAGATATTTAGATGACAAATAAAATGTCTATCTTGAATTTCCTGGGAACAGCTTGTGCAGTCCTCTTCATTCGGAAGGAATTTTGTATAATCTTTTGTAACTGGTAAACGTTAAGCAATAGACAAAAACGTACTGCACAAAAAATGCAGATCTTAAAAATAAATAAATAAATAAATAAAACACACAGTGCATTGCAGCGCCTTTGTTTGCTACAAAATATGAAAGAACCCATTCTTCCCTAAATTTCCCACCAATTCTTTTGGAATGCATCTTGTAATTGCTTTAAGCACTGTTTCACCCCTGGATTAGAAGACTGCTTGTGTGCTGGAAACAGTAAACGAGAAGGGAAGGGGTGGTGGCTGCTTGACACGCGGGGACAAGTATGTCCATATCTGTATTAAGCAATTGACAAGATCGAATGCACTTTCATTTTAGAGCGTGTATACCGAATATCAGTTATTCCCGTCTTACATAATTGGATATCTCCCCCAAATAACACACGAGAAAAACAAAAAAGAGCACTCATTTCCTAACAGCCACAGATCCATTGGTTCTTTCGGTAAATTTCCGGATTGAACTTATGACATCGATTATTGTTTGCTGCTACAGATTCAATTTTGAATTTGAGTTTTTATTTCTTCCTTCGTAAACAATATACATTGCTATTGGACATGTCAAGTAATATACGAGTACTAGCAATATAAGATACAGATTTACAGCTGTCAAATCAACAATTACATTGTAAACAAAACAATCTCATTACAAACAGACTAGATACAAAATATCCATATAAAATGTTTGCGGTATTCGACAATGCTTACAACATCCAGTTATCCACTGTTGAGTTAAAACCTAAAGGATATAGTGTGGGAATTAAAGTTCATAACACATTGCAGTTTTCCATAAATTCGTCCAGTGTATAAAAAACAATGCTGTGGAGGAACCCTTTCAGTTCAGCCTTAAAGCTTTGGATTTCACTATTTCTGAAAGCTGGGGATAATTTATTATAAATTATTAATCCAGTGTGTATAAAGCTTTCTTTAAAAAGTTTGACCTGTGTATATGTCTAGGGTAAATTACTTTTGTTACGTTTGTCGTGCGAGTGTACCTGGAATATTGTGTTGAAATGATGCAGATTGGCTTTAACGTAATTCATCAAATCAAAGATAATATACACGGGATAATGGTAGTATTTTTAATATCTTGAAAAATTCCCTGCAGCTTGCTCTACGATTTATATTCATAGTTAGACGAGTGACTGTTTTCTGAATTGTAAATATTACATTTATATGGCTGGAGTTTCCCCAGAACACATATTATAACGCCAGAGTGAATGAAGATTTGCACAACATAATGTTCATAGTATTTGAATGGTTACTGCCTCTCTAATACGCCTTAGGATAAAGCATGCTTTGCTAAGTTTTATTGCTAAGGGTTCAATATGATGAATCCATTTTAGGTTCTGATTTAGAGTTATACCCAAGAATTTCGCCTTTGAAACTAAATTAATATTCATAAAATTTTATTTTTGGAAAATCTTTTGATTTGTTTTGACAGTGCCGAAAGTGTGATGAGGTGGTTTTGGCTTTGTTTATTACAAGATTATTATGTTGAAACCAATTTGTGATCTGGGTACTAACAGTTTCAATATTTGTGTTTAGTTCTTGTATATATTTCCCTTGCACTAACACAATAGCATCATCGGCATATAATATATGTACTCCGTTCACAGTAAATGCCAGATTATTTATGTATAGCAGGCACAAAAGTGGACCAAGAATCAACCTTTGTGGTTCACCATAGCAGGTTGATTTCTTTTATGAGAAGGAAGTTTGTAAGATAATTTTAGTTTTGTTTAAATGGATAACTTCTACCATTTGTTCTCTGTTTGCCACGTAGGAGTAAAAGCAATCTAATGCTACTCGGCGGATACCTACTGGATAAAGTTTTTCCAATAAACGAATATGTTCAACTAAGTCGAAGGGCTTAGTTAAATCAAGAAACAGTGCAATGCATGGTTCCTTGCTGTCTATTGCATCATGTACTTCTTTTAGAAAATTATTTATTGTTGTATGTGTTGATCGCCCTTTTATAAAACCCATGTTGGTTTTCTGTAATAATATGGAGCTTATTCAGAAACGATTATAAACATGGTTGTGTTACTTTATCCAATATTTTGGAGAACACCGAGAGTAGCGACATTGGTCTGTAATATGATATTTCATGTTTTGACCCTCTTTTATAAATTGGTGTTACTTTCTCTAACTTTAGTTGACTTGGACTCATGGCAGCAGAAAGGAGCAGATTAGTAATATAGCACAATGGACGGACTAGTAATTTGTTACACCTTTTTATTGTGTAATCTGGAATACGATCGCGGCCTGTGCTTCTTTTAGGTGCTAGGCTTACAAAAATTATTTTAATTTCATCTCCTGTAACAGGATTTAAGAAAATTTAATTTAATTCATTGTGGCATATTGTTTGCTTGTTATTGCTAATGCTTTTATATAAATTTTCACAGTGTTACTGCAATAATCTTTTAAACGATTGGCTACCGGAATTGCATTATCCTCTTTTACGTTATTATTCATTAAGCATATATTTCTCTTATTCAACTTCGGTATTGTTTCAGCTTTTATCAGTTGTCACATAGCTTTAGCGCTGTTGGTTGATTTTGTAATTAAAGAGTCTTATATTTTATTTTTGCTTCTTTTATTACCCGATGGTACACTGTTTTAATTTTGTGTAGTATTTTATAAAGATTTCAGAGGTTACAATTTCCCTTTTTAGTTTACTTTAAAGTCTTAGTCGTCAGTTTGATATTTTAATGCCGGATGTAATCCAATCTTTCTTATGGTTTTTTAATCCAACCTTTATGATAGGTATCACAATGTTAAAATAGTGCTGAAACGAGCAGAAGTAGTAACTGAATGCATCCTCTACAGAGCCGCTTTTATCAACGTTATCCCAATTTTTCTGAAATAACATGAACTCTCACATTAGGATATTTTCGTCCGTGCAATATCTCACTTCTTTATAGAAGTTGTTTAAGGTGTTATTGGGTTAAACTATATTTGAGCGCAGTGATCAGAAAAGCCAGGGTCGATCAGAAAAAAGCGTTACATTCTAAGCTATTTGTATCTCTATTGTTTGATCTATGACTATTTTACTATATCGGTCCGTTCTGGTTCGTTCATTTAGTTTCTAGTCCATATGCTAAAAGCGCTGTTCTTACCTCAAGACTAAGTTAAAAAGATTTACATTGAAATCGCCTGAAATGTCAATATTCTTACTTTTTGTTTTTAAGCTTTTTACAATGAAGTCAAGAGATTCAATTAATACATTTATGTCACTTGAGGAGCTTCTATATATGCACTAAAAATCTCTAGTTAAATCAACTCAACAATATTAATTTCAAATTAGATTCTGAAAAGTTTCAATGAACACTGTTGCTAAATGAAGCTTTTAATAATTCACTTACTTTGTTCCTGTTTGTAACTTTGGATATTCACTTAAAGAAAATACTCTACACACAGTTATACTGTTTTAGTTATCCGACTTCGCGTGAACTACGTCTTTGGACTGAACTGTTACTACACGGACATAAACAGGAATACTTAACTATTGCTTTGAAAGCAGGTGCTCAACACATGGTGAGTACCTTAGTTTTATGTTTGTGGTGAATAACATACCATTTATTCAATCAGCACCAAAACCCGCTGCATTGAAATATACAAATATTGATATAATGCCTCTTAGTTTCAAAACCCTAATGGCACAATTTGTGGAGGATTTATTTGAGTGTAATGTCTTTCCTTTGAACAATGTAATTTCATTATGTGTTCCGAGTGTCATATCTTTGCATGTGATGGTATCTTTGTTGTATTGTTGGTTGAATAAAGAGAACATGGCTTGATACACAATGGGTGTGTGTTTGTCTTATACGTGCCCCCCACAACATATTAGTACAGAAACGCGGATATACCGTATACTATCAAGAATTGCGTGAAGACAATCTCCAAAACAAAACCCACGCAGAGATTATCTTCTACACTACGTGATAAGCTTTGGTCTCCACTGCTGATGACAAATCAGACATCATGCACGCAAGCTAACTTTAAACGAGTTTGTTTTACTTTTAAGCATGCTGATAATAGCAGTATTTATTACTAGGGCGTAGAACTTCCTAGAATATTTTATTACCGATAATTCTGCCTACCTCTTCCAAATTATAATAGTGTAATTCAACATAGTGCTCAGTCGGCAATACAGAATCTGCATTTCCATCCAGGCTTGTCACACTAATTTACGCTATGAAAGACGAAACTGCTAACAGACTTCACAATTTAAAGCGCAGACGCACTAGAGAGAGGGTAAACGCTACTCGCTTTACGAACATCATTAATAATTTCATAGATACAACCCCAATAGAGGACTATCATTACTATCGTAGTCGTCTTCAAGACACAATAGACAAGCTTACTACGTTAAACGACAACGTCTACGATTTACTTTCAGATAATGATTTTGAGGCTGATTTCGAAGTATGTGAATCGTACACAGACTCAGCCAAACGTGCTATACAGCTCGCAGCTAGTGGTATTGGTGACAGAATGGCAACTGCAATATATTCGCTGAACGTCATATCCATAATTTCGATAACTACACCTGCAAGCCATCCATTAAACTTCCAACAGTTAAACTATAGCCATTCACAGGAAATATCGAAGAATGGTCTCGTTTATGGGAGCAGTTCGGATCTTCTATAAATCAGAACCCAGCCATTTCTGTTGTCGACAAGCATGTGTATCCGCGAGGTTACCTATACGGCGAACCCAAGAACCTCATCGATTCTATAGACGTTACTAAATACATATGAAGAAACAAAGAGTATGCTTCAAAAGAAATACAGCGATAAAAATCGGATAATTCAAGCCTATTTGGACTTTCTGGAAATTTTGCAACCCATACACTTTTTCCCTCCTGAAGCGTTGAAATAGTTCATGCAGAATGTAATTTTCGACTTCAGCTCTCCGAGCACTTGGAGAAAACATTGAATTTTATAGACGAGTACTAGCACCGAAAGTACTTCGCGTTTTTCTAAGTGACATTTTTCGGCGGTTGGTAATCCACGCTAAACGCGCAAACGTTCCAGAAGGCAGCATTACTGAACTGATGAAATTCCTAAACGAGGTAGTTGAAGGTGTGCTCATAGCACAGAAGATTCAAGGTTCATCCAGCTTCGCTGCAGAATACAACACTATTTACAGTCGCTCGACTACCAAATCACTTAAGATTGCTTTCTCCATCCCTTTTTACAAGACAATCTTATTCGCCTTGGAGGATGACTTGACTTCTCTGCAGCAAACTATGATGAAAAGCATCCCATAATTCTTGATGAACAACACCACTTTACATGTTTACCGAATCGTTACACTCATCTGCAGTTGCATCACTTAGTTTTGCGGATAGTACTCTCTCAATTGCATACACATTACTGGATTCTTCGAGTATGGCAGGCTATCAGGAAGTTTTTAAACTCCTGCCTTCCAAGCAAATTCGCTCATAATCCGCAAGGGCAATAAATCAAAACCCCATTACTTGCTGATCGTGTATGATACTCAATGCCCTTCTCAGTTGCAGGATTGGATTTTGCAATATATAAGGTAATATATCAATATTCAGAAAACATATGTATTGCTGCTTACTTGTGTCATTACATGAGCAGTTCACCCTGAACTTTGTTCCGATATGTCTGTGAAGAATTTCCTTAAGGCATTCGATAGATTCAACAATCGTAGAGGCGTCTCACATACCATCTATTCAGATAATGCCACTACATTCCATGCAGAAAACGAAGAACCACGAGAGCTTACAGCTCTCTTCGAGGATGCCAAAACTCCTCGGCATTCTTCCAAGTCTGGTATCCATTGAAAGTTCATAGCTTTAAGTACGGCTTGGTGGGTGCGGAAGGTTAGCACCACTAAATGTTGCATTCGAAAGGTCCTAGAACGCAGGCAAGTGCACAGAGAAACGTTAAGTACAATACTGGTAAACATCCAAAACCGCCATTAACTCTCGCCTTCTCATCCAAGACGACGGAATTGATCCTTTAATACCAGCTCTTTTCCTCATTGGGAAGAGACTTACTTTAATCCCAACGGGACCAGAAACACTTAGCAAATAAAACAAACTAAAAGGAGAGCAACGACTTCATGAAACTTCTGGAAACACTGGAGTAAAGAATACTTGCTTTAACTGAAAAGCTTTCATCACGTTCAGCAAACAAATGGCAGATATGCAGCGTTTCGCGTTGGAGTTTTGGTACTGCTAGAGGAGCATGTCCGCTTAAGGCACGTGTGGCGAAAGGCACTCGTAGAGTAACTACGAACCGGAAGAGATTCGAAAATCAGAACTGTGTCACTCCAAACCATAGGGGTGATGGTTGAATTGGAGAACCGGAAACAGAGGGCACGAACTCCCCACATGAACACGGTGTGTCACTAGTTGCACTTTTGCGGAAAAGGCGAGTTTTCTGATTGGCTGTTTCAAGTTTCGAAGTTCGTAACGAACTAAATGGCAGGCAAGAAGAAAGGGACCATCTTGGATTTTTATAGCTGAAAGTTTTCGTCCGAAGTTTTTACACCAGGAACAAAGCAGACACGGTAATCATACATTTGCGCTATTTCTGATTGATGTATATTTGTTGTAATATTGGTATTTTCTATTAACTTCAGTGATATTCGTAGAATGAGGTAGAAAGCTTTGATAGGTTATTGTGTGTTGCAACATTTGGTATATTTTGTATTGCAGCATTTTTATATAACGAATTAATTTTCAGATACATTGAGCCGTCCAGACAGGGGATACGCCTACGATTTACATTCCTTCCAGCGTTTTGGTTCGAGTCCCGAATGGTGTCATAGAATCTGAAGGTATGTTATTAAGTTTGAGCAAGTTATTAAGTCATGACAGCGCTGGATGAAAGGTTAAGTTTTTAAGAGCTTCTTAGTGTTGCTGAATTTTATATTGTCTGATTTACTTTTCAGATATTTTGAGTCATCCAAACTGTGGAATATACGATTAATTTTCCTGTTTGCACTTCATAACTAATGGTTGGAGATCACAGCCAAAAGTAGGTAAGATAAAAATCAACCTTTAATGCAAATTAATTAGCATGTTACTGTGCTAATATTCAAACACATAGATGCAGATCATGCGAGTGATACTCGTGTATAATTAAAAAATCTGATGTGTTACACTCACATGACTTTCTCTACTCTTGTACAAACTATTTTTACAAACGCTTATTCTCCATCTATTTCATATTAATCGAGATAAACGTTTGCAGAAAAGATCTTTTGACATGCGAAGAGAATTGCATTTTACACATTGCGACCAGTTCTAAAAATATTTGACTATCCCTTAAGGCGTACTATGTTCCCCTTGTTTAGCATTTGCAAGAGCAATATAAAAAAATCTGATGTGTTACACTCACATGACTTTCTCTACTCTTGTACAAGCTATTTTTATAAACGCTTATTCTCCATATGCTTCATGTTAATCGAGATATCTAAATGCCAATCTTATTGCTAATTTTCATGTAGATGCAAGGGGAATATGGTAGGTTTTAAGCGGCAGTCAAATATTTTAAGCACTGGTTGCTATGTGGCGCATTCCATTCTCTTTGCATGTCCAGGACATAAAAAAATGAATAACGTATTTGAGAAAAATTGTAAGTATTGGAAAATTTAAAGGAATAACAAGCAATATCTCGAAAATGGTTCACTCAAAAAAAACTGTATATGACATAAATTGTGTATTTTAACGAGATCTACATTTATTGTGTAGTAAAATTTTGTCTATCTCTTATGGTTTACCAGTTATGCAAAAGTCGTTCACAATGAAGAATACTTTTGGAGACATTCCCAGAAAATTCGAGATATACATTTCATTTGTCACGAAAATATCTTAAACCTATGATATTTTAATCAAAATCGTTAGAGCTATTTTTGAGAAAATTAAAATTTTCGAAAAATGTTCCATGTAAAGGGTAGTTTGGGGTGGGGGAGATTTTCTCGAAAACCTTCATGTCCTATCCCTGTAAGATACTGAACCTAAATACCAAGTTTGGTGTTTATCCGACTGTTCGTTTCTGAGTTATGCTGTTCACAGACGGACATGTTTCCAAAAATGCTTTTTTTGGATTGAGGGGGTCTCAAAACATGTATTTCCGGTGAAATCTCGGTATCGAATTTTTGGGTGGAATACAATACTTCCCCTACTTACTATACGTAGTAGAGAAAGTAAAAAACGTCTTGCATCTAACGTTGAAAGTGAAATCAACCCTCCATTATGTGCATAAATAGAAATGCTAGTAAATGCGACTTAAGATTGTCACACATAATATGTGCTATTAATGTAGTGCTTATCTAACAATTACCACATTATTTATTTCCCTCTTCGCAAATACGTAGGTACCATACTACTCTTACTGGTGCAAATCACAGCTGGTGACCCATTCAATATTCTTCGTTTAACTGTCATTTTTAACAAGTTAGGAGAAAAGTTGAATATAGGAGGGACTTTATTTTCGTTTAAGAATTTTGTATTTTAACTCCCAGGCCACAAATAATGCAACAGTGATATGTAAAATGACTACTACAAAGCTTGCTTTATCTTGAAGGTTTCCTTTTCGCTTCGACAACTTTAATCCATTTATCTAAGACATCAGCTGTGAATTCGGAAACCTCTTTAAATATTAAAACCACATACAAACTGCTAAGTATACGTGTATCGTGTTTCATGTGTTAAATTAATTATTTATAAGTTACACACACATATGTGAAGTGTATGAGAATAATTTAAAAGATGCACAATGTTTACGTGTTTGTGTTCACGTGTTTACGTACTTGCGAAAACTTAAACCTTTGGGTGTTATTACAACCACACATAACAATGTATTGTAATAATTTCAAATTCCGTTAAAATACACTACAATCATATCCCCACAATGGAATCTACACGTCCAATATGGCGTCTTCAAACGACGGCACGATTTCATCCGTCAGAAATCCGTTTATCATTCTCTCCAGTAAATACTATACCTCCGTGATCAGATTTGACGCTTGAAGTTGCGAGTGCACACGAATGTTTGTTTACGAATGCACACGAAATTCCGAACGAGTTGTGATGGGGGAGGCGCTATTGCTCTGTGTATAAACCAAGATGTAAACCGCTAGAACCACTGCCGTCTGCCAAATCACAATCCTTTTTGCCTTTTAAAGATCTAGTAGAATCTTTTACCTCATCGGTCTCTTTCCACCAATCACGTTTACTACATTAGTCAAATTCGGTTCGTAAAATCCGAAATTCGTTAATTGGAGGTCTGTTAAATCAAGGGCTTGGTGTATTGTGATATCTAATACTCCTAATGAATAGTCAAGTATAACTCTATTTTTATTTGCTTTGGCTAAATTGATATTAAAGCAATGCTTATTCTTGCTAACGTTAGTTACCAATGCTTATGTATTTTTTCGATTCTGTTTACATATATATTCATTGATCAATAGATTTAGCTGTTATTAATACTACTAAATTCTATTTTTCAGTGTATTTATTGGTCATTTAAAGAGAATCCCTTTAAAATTATCTATTTGTAGCTGTTGATATAACGCGTGAATTTTGTTGCAATACAAACTATATAGGAAGCATACCTTAGGGCTTTATATAGGGGAAGGTGGAGCAAGAGTGCCATGTTAAGGTTCAAACACTATTTTCTTACTCTAAACAGAATCATACGTATTTTTCCCGTATATAAGTTAAGCTATCATTACACAAGAACATGATAAAGTATTAAGACAGACTCTCCCAAACATTCTGAGATATTTTGATTTACATAAAGAAACGTCAGCTGACACTCTTGCCCCATAGGCTGGGGTAAGAGTGTCACACACATTGAACAAACTGAGACATCATTATTCCCTACAAATATCACAAATAAAGGTTCCTTTCACGTCATTAAAGTCTGTACAATATGTATAAGACATTCCTTTGCATTCTTGACACTGAATCATTGGCTCATCAGGTGGATGTGATAACCTTTCTTGGCAAATTAAGCAAAAGTAGACATCGTCTTTTTTCTGGTCTTCAGTAGTTCTCTGTGACGTTGCAGTATCACACCTTGGTTTCTTCTTCTGTATCTTTGATTTTAACAGAACCCTTGTGGTAGTTGAGCGCTTAGTACAAGTTTATTTGCTTTCAAGCACTTTTTATGTGGGCTGCTGGTCAGGATAAGCGATTTATCAGGTTTTCTTCCTCTTAGGGTTGGATTTTTAGGAAAAGGTCCTCTATGAATTGGAAGCGGGGAAATAGTTTCAATGCTGGAGTTTTGGAAACAGGTTTAATTTTATCTGCTTCCTTTTCATCAACGAAGTAAAAGCTTTCCCTTGAAGTAGAAGCTATAGGAATGAACTCCTTTTCATTCCTTCTCTTATCATTCTCTAGGGGCAGGATGCTTGAATCTTCGGTATTTTCACTATCCATTTTTCTCTGTATTTATCATTTATAAATTTTGTTACAATGAATTGTTTGTACTATGTTCACAGTACGGGGTAAGATTGTCACTCTGGCACTCTTGCCCCAGAGTCAGCTGACACTTTTACCCCCAGCTGCACGGGATTACATCTGGTGACACCATGGAGTGGGCTGCATACACTACTAACTCTTCGCGTGCAATTGGATTCTCATATAAGTGGGGTTAAGCCATAATAACTGAGATATACCAGAAACTACCTTACCTAGGAATAAATTGGGTTTCCTGTCATGGAAATATAAGATCACAATTATAAAAAAGTACTTTATTATACAACAAAAACAATAAATTTCTAGAGCTGCTGTAATGCACAGCCCAACAAACATGCCATCTAACTCAGTGTACCCAACCTTGCAACAAAGTCACTAAGCCCGTATTTTTTGCACTCAAAGGGGGTGACACTCTTACCCGATATGGCACTCTTGCCCCACCTTCCCCTACGCATATCCTCAACTGCAAAGATTGAGCTTATTAGCCCGTTCCGTCCTCAAAGTCCCTCCGTTTATTATTATTATTATTATTATTATTATTATTATTATTATTATTATTATTATTATTATTATTATTTTATTATTATTTTTTATTATTATTATTATTATTATTATTATTATTATTATTATTATTATTATATAGTATATGTATGCATACATGTGTATGAGCTTTTACGACATGTTGAATAGTGAAGTAAACTTACCATATCATATGTAACACCTTTATAAAGTTCCCTTTTCACAACTGCAAAACATATAAAATAATTTATTAAACACTTTTGAAAATACTTGCATTTTAAAGAAAAATGCATTCATTTTTAAATTAGATGGGCATTAAAAATCTTTATATAAAAAATTACTCCAGGGATGTGACAATCAGGAAAACGAAAACTAAGCTTCCATATATTATATATATATATACACGAGGGGCATTCTAAAACTTCTCGGTCTGTAGTAAATTGTATTGCAAATCAATATGTACATTTAATCAAACTCTATGACAATACCTACCCTCAGTAAAATTACGTTTGTCCAACTTTGCAAAATAAGCGTCTGTCGCAGCTTGAACATCATCATTTGAGGTGAATGTTCATCCAAGCAGGCATTTCTTCAGATTTGAGAACAAAATTAATCCCTGGGGGAAGTTAGCTATGAGCACCACACCATGAGAATCTTAGAAAACTGCAGCTAACACTTTTTCTGCAGATTGATGTGGGACCCACCAAGTGAAAGCTTTCTCGCAAACTTGTGTAAAATGTAGTGGACTCGGTCTATCGAGGTCTTTGCCAACTCGTCTACCTTCAATCGACGATCACTGAGTACATCATCGCGAATTTTTATCACTATTTCGCGATCGTGGCTGTTTTGGGACGCTGAGCACTCATCTTGAATAGACCATGCTTAAATCAGCAGCGTAGTTCATTGAAAAGGAAGAGAAATAATACATTAACGTCGATGTAACTTCTTTTACATTTACCTTGGGTTTAAACCCTTCGTAACAAAACACTATCACTACTCGCATTTCAGTTATATCCATGTTATACGAGTAGTAAACGTTAACATTAACTTGTTTACAAGTCACAAATAAGATTCTATGCCTACTTTACAGCGTGACATCTAAAGAATAATACTTAACAACTATAATAGTAGTTTGGCCATCTTCACGACATCTCTGTGTAAGAAAGAGAACTTTTAGAACGCCCCTCGTATTCCAAGAAGTTACCTATAGGGAGTATTTGCATAACATACCATCACTTGCAGTTTCATTACTCTGTACATCTATCAAAGAAATCTGTTCCCTGGAATCTGCTAATGCTGCATCATACGATAGCTCTTGAGGGATAGCATTAAGTATGGACATTTGTGTTCTTCTCAGCTTGGTGGTAGTATTTCCATGTCCTCTACTGTGGTTGAAGAAAATACAGTAGCAGTTTCCTAAACAATTAAAACATTAGGTAATTACTAATTAAGGAAAGTCCTTTGTGTAAACTTCACCTTACTTTTCTACACATGCCATTCATTTTACATACATATTCTGTAAATTATTCTTATGAAGTTTTAGTTTTCTAACGATTTTCTTTCAGTTATGATAAATCTTGGTTGGAAATGCACAATTCCTTGGTAATATGCACTCCTAAGATGAGCATGTAATGATAGCTAACAATAAAGGCTTGACATAGTATTACGTATACTTTGCATGAGCTTTAGAGATACAAACCACTTACCTAACATTTCAAGTGCAATGTTTAAAATTTTGAAAAAAAGAAAATTTCAAATGTAAAAATGCAAATATGTATTTCAGAGACTGTTTATGTAGCAACACTCCTATTTAATGTAGGTAACATTAAAAACATCTGTATATCACTTTCAGTACCTATTCTGTGTGTTTGTGTGTGTATTTCTTATGGTATCCTATTTAAATGAAGTTCACACACACCAACACTCACACCCACACAGTTATTCAAAAGGAGGCTGTGCAAACTAAAGGAGCTTACAGAGTGATCGAAAGACAACTTTAGAAAAGGAACTTATAGTATAGATCCAAGCCTGAGTCAATGCAAGCTTGGGAATATTAGGAATAATAGTTTAGATATAAGTTTACTTTGCAATGAGGCACTTGTTTCGATTAATGCAGTCTGCTGCCACAGCGTTAAATTACCGTAGGTACTACTCAGAACACATATCTGCGTATCTCTAGCGTTTATTACTTGCGGCCAACACAGCAACTATCCCGGTTATGTATAGAATGTAAAGGTGCTTGCATGTAAACAAGATAACAGCGCCACTCTATTGGCAAATGTCCTGAGTAATATTGTGTATCATTTTCTGTTTAAATGAGCTTGTCATTCATGTGCTCTCATATAAGTGGTACAGTTGTACTGATTGCAGCATTGTATCCGTATGCTAAACTCGGAATTTGTAAGTGATTGCTGTGGTTGTGATATATGAGATGGAACACTACACATTGTCAAAGCTGCGAGACGTTTATTTCATGCATGGCAGAGCCGATTGTAATGCACAGAAACGGATTCGATTGGTGGGGAGGTTCAGTCTGTTGTACTGTTAAGGCACAGTCACCACTTACGTGTGTACCATTTTTATGTTTACATAATATGATTGTAATTCGTGTACTCTTAGACAAGTGGATTATGTTCATTGTAATAGGTACTGTATCAGTAGTGTACATTACGGCATTTGATGACAATTGCAGTGTTTGTGCTATTTAAAATGGTACAATCAGGGGCAGATTTAGCGCCTCTAGAACAATTCGGTCACCTTATACTGACAGAATACAGTGCCAAATACCATTAGTAAATGAATAATAATAATAATAATAATAATAATAATAATTATAATAATAATAATAATAATACACGTGAATATTGAACCCACCAAACTCAATCAGATAACGAGTTGTTTACGGCGTATTTTCTTTGTTGCATTTTCATCGATTACATATTCTAGTTTAGCTGTTGTGTAATGTCAAAATTCATAGAGAGGACAGCAAGACTTTGGGCTCGATATTTTGAAATGGATAATCGTAAAAAATAATCTTGAGTCTTTTAAGGAGTGAGAAAGTGCGCTCGGTCGAACCATTGGTTACAGTGGTTGAGAAGAAAATTCTTCATGCAATTTCTAAATTAGGAAACAGCTCGTAAATGTGGTTTTCACGAAACACACTATAAAACGTATTTAGGGATGATGCTGTTTTTCCGCTGTTCTCAATATATGCTTTAAAAACCCATCACTAAAAAATTCTTCTAAGTCGTCCTTGTAATGCTATTGCAGTTTCCTAGCATGCTTTATTAGTTCAGTGATGATTTTTATTTAAGGGCGTTCATTTTCAAAATAATTAGCGCCCCTTAAAAACAGATCATGGCAAACTGAATGTCATCTAATCTCTGCTTACGTCAGCATCTGGGAAATGACCAGCAAGAAATCTAAAGACGATTTCCTGTAGTTATTTAGACTAAGTTTGTCCTGAATACTTAAAACTGTATAAAATCACATTTATCAAAATTAATATAAAATTATAACTTAACAATATTCAGAGAGCGGTCGCATCGCACTCTCAGCTGCGCTATATGCGATAAACAGTTACATTTTCTATCAAAAGTCAATCCCGGGAATCTCGTCTCATTTGCGCATGGAAGTACATCTAGACCGAATCGAAGCGAAAGTTGTAATCGCCTCTTGCTGTGCCAAAAGTTGACGCAAATTGACTTCTTAATTGAGTAAGTCGTTTTAGAACTCCATTCTCGAAGATTGCATACGGCAATGTATAAAATTGCTGCATACGGCATTCTAAAAACTGCGTTCACTGAGAAGTACGAAACAACGGCAAAGTCGTCTACGAATTACCAAATGATACTCCAGGAGGAACAGATTTCGGGATCGAATTAATGGCTATAGCAAACAGTATAGCGGTAGTACCGATCCCTGGGGCACTCCGTTGTCTTAAAAAATCGAAAAAACAGAGCCGACTGTTACTCGAAAATCGCAGTCCTTCACAAACCTCTGAATGAACAGTGGTAAGCGTCCACGTATGTTCCAAGTGTGTAGGGAACGTAGTACCCCTGCTCGCCAACAGTATCGTAAGCCTTCTCGGGGTTAAAAATATTTCGACGGGTTTGACAATTCTTCATGAATCCGTTCATGATCTGTGTCGATAAAGATATAAGGTGGTCCACAGCTCAACGGCATCATAGCAAACCGTACTGAGAATTAGTCTGTAGGTTGTGAGTTTCCAGCCACCATACCAAACGATCATGCGTTCCGTCACCTTGCAAACGCAACTGGTGAGGAAAATAGGACGGTAGCTGAAGGGAATATGACGGTCCTTTCCAGCTTTCAAAATGGGTATGACGGTGACCTCTCCCTGCGTTTCTGGGAAAGCGGGTAAATCCAAACACGATTATAGACCTCGAGCAGGAAATCCTTACCTTCAGGAGAAAGCTGTTGTAACATTCGTACGCGGACATCATCTGGTACTGGTGCTGATAGTCGCGAAGATGAAAGAGTATGTTCTAACTCTGACATGGTGAAAAGCCGATTATAACCTTCGAGGTTTCCAGAACGAAACGAGAACCCTCGAGCTTCTACCTGAGTTTTAACTGGAAGGGACTCAGGCGAATAGTTATCTGAGCTACACACTTGAACAAAAGCACTGCCAAATGAGTTAGTCACGTCAAATGTATTAACACCAACTCCTGCAGATGTTTTAAGACCGGCAATTGACATGTGGATAGCTTTTCTGGCCACACGCCTTAAATTATTCCATATGACAGAGGAAGGTGGTGTATTAGATCAGGTTATCCAGTGTAGGTCGACGCTGGAAGTTCCTATGAGCACGCTTGCGAGCACAAATGGCATTTTGGCATTCATTGGTCCACCAAGGGACCGGAAATCGACGTGAATGGGCAGTCTACCGAAGAATAGATTGCTCAGCAACAGAAACAATCACCCGTGTGATGTTTGGCCAAACATTCATAGAGACGTGCTCATTGTAATTAAACAGAGGTAAATGGAAGTAAAGTTTCCAGTTAGCTTGATCTAAGCGCCATCTAGGCAAACGTGTGAAACATATATCTTGTGTTAGGAGATTAATAAGACACGGAAAGTGGTGAATAAAGTGTAAATCAGGGAGGGGTGACATTCTATTGTAAGAAAACTGCTAACTGTAGTGAACAAACTGCTAAATCAAGATGTGAAAAACTATTGACGGAGTCTGAGAAAAATGTAGGCTCTCCGTTGCTTAGAAGAGCTGGGTTATAGTTGTCTAAGAAGTTGGCGATTAATTTGTCTCTCACACAAGCCCGAGGAAAGACCCAAAGCGGGTAATGGACATTAGCATCTCCCACCAAAACAAAATGTGTTGGAAACGAGATCATCTAAATCACTGGGTGAAAGGTCAACAGATGGAGGCAAATAAACACTACAAAAGGTAAATTAAATCAATAGCGATTTGATCCTTACAGCGATAAACGTTATTCGAGCTCATTTCGAGGATGTTGTGAAAATGCTTATGGTAAGAGTTTCTCTGTGTAGATTTTGTTTCCCTCTCTCTCTCTCTCTCTCTCTCTCTCTCTTCTCTCTCTCTTTCTTCTCTCTCTCTCTCTCTTCCTTTATTTTCTAGTTCAACCATCTCGTTTACATTTCAGCAATTGTTTGTGCAAGCTCCGCCGCCTTTTGTATCAGCAGCAAATCAGGCAAGCTCTTTTCATTCTTAATTTTTAATTTCTGTGTATAAAAATAAAATGTGGGTGTACTGCGTAATTCAAATCTCTTTTCATTTCATTGCTTGCTATCCTCGCACTTCAGGTACACCTCTTGTGCGTAAAGCTTAAATAAATTGTAACATACCTCTAAAACGTATTTTTTCGTGGTTTTACCTGGTCGGTGGGCAATTGTTTAAGTTCTTCCTCCTATTTCGTGGTTATCCCTTGTTGGTGGGTGGCTGGTACGTGCACCCAAACACACACACACACACACACACACACACACATTCGCGCACAAAGCTCTTTGTTTTTTTTCGTGGGTTTCCATAGCCTTAGGCAAATGCTAAAGCTCTTTCTCCTTTTTACGTGACTTTTCTCTCGTCGATAGGCAAATGCTGCAACGGTTGCTAAAGCTCTTTTTGTCCTTTTTCGTGGTTTTCCCAGGTCGGTAGGCGTTAGAATACTTTTAGAGCTTGTGTCCGACTGTTGCATTTCTTATGCTTTGCAACGCTACCACTTCTTCTGCTCCTCTATTTTTCAGCCCTTACCCTATCCTTCCATACCCTCTTTTGGTGGTTCGCCCTGTTTCAAATCATATTATATCACTGCGTGCGTTCTTTAAGTCCATACCCGCTGTTTTATCACCCATCCTAAATTGCTAGTGCGTGCAAACTTCTCATTGTGTGCGCACGGTGCGACCTCGGCGTAAATCTATTTTCCCATTTTGCCTTCTTGGTGGACGCGTGATGAGTGTACGCACGCACACGCACACACACACACACATTCGCGCAGAAAGCTCTTTATATTTTTTTCCTGGGTTTCCCTAGTCTGTAAGAAAATCATGAAGTTCTTTCTATTTCGTGGCTTTCCCTTGTTGGAGGGCGCATTCTGTACACACACACACACACACACACACACACACACACACACACACACACACACATTTCACGCACCAAGCTCTTTATTTTTTCGGTGCTTTTCCCGTTCGGTAGACGTATGCATGCTATTTCTCCTTTTTCATAGCTTTTCCCTGGTCGGTAGGCAATTGTTTATGTTCTTTGGTTTTCCCTTGTTGGTGGGTGAATGCTCAGTGCTCACAAACAAACACACACGCACACACACATTCGCGCACAAAGCTCTTTTTTTAATTTTTTCGTGCCTTTCCCTAATCTGTAGGCGGATGCTAAATCTCTTTCCACTTTGTTGTGTTTTTCTCTGGTCTATAGGCGAATGCTGCAGCGTTTTCTGAAGCTCTTTCTATCTTGTTTTCGTGGTTTTCCCAGGTCGGTAGGCGTTAGAATACTCTTAGAGCTTGTGTCCTACTGTTGCATTTCCTATGCTTTACCTTGCGAAGCTTCTTCTTCTTCTTCTTCTTCTACCACCCCTCTATTTCAGTCCTTACCCTATTTTTACATATCCTCTTTCGGTCGTTCGCCGTTTCAAATCATATTCTATCACTGCGTGATTTCTTTGAATGGGTCTTTTCTCTATTCATGCTTTTTGCTTTTAATTTTAATTCTACCTCTACTCGCTTTTTCAGGTGTAAAATATCCTTTGTTTTCGTGGCGTTCAACGTCTATAATCTGTATCATCTCAGCATGAGTCATCTAAATATCGCTGTTGGTTTTAATGTGTTTTAAAAATAAATGCCCGAGTACTGCGTATTTCAAATCTCTTTTCGTTACATTACTTGCTATACTCTCACTTCAAATAAACCTCTTGTGCGTAAAGTTAATATATATTGTAATATACCTATAAAAGTATACTTTCTCCACAATATATCCTTTTCACGTCACCTTCTCTTAAGCAAACTCGTTTTTGCCCCGTTTTGTTTTCAAGCTGCTTATCACCACCACAGCTTCCAACTGTGCCCGCAGCTAAATCACTGATTAAAACCTAACCCAGCGCTTTATCTCACTGCACCTTCCAAAGTTGTTTTTCTTAAGAATTAAAATAAATGCGGCTATGTTGTGACGCAAATCCACACGCCTCGTTATCTATTACTTTTTAACACATTCAACCATCACACCCACATGTTTACTTTTTCGAATGGCTTACCGCTTTTGACTCCTCTTCACATTTCTAACAATCACTTACAGCCTTATTTTCATACAGCAAACACTTATACAGCGTTGCGTCATTTGCCAAGCTAAACCAACATACCCATCTCTAACCCACAAAAAATAAAAAAATATAAGCCCCTCCTTATCCATGCGTCTTTCCCCCAAAAATCCTAATTTTGGTTCCACGCGTGCACGCGCGCGCGAGTGAGCGTTTGCCCTTAGCCGTCACCATTGCCATATCTATTTTATCCATCCCCCTTTTAATCCAACGCCATCATAGTTCAAAAATTCACCGCTAACTCTTTTCTCTTCCCTAATCCTCTATCACATCCTAAATCCATTCCAACATCCAATCACAACGCGTCTTATTTCCACCAATCCACACCATTCAATACATTGCTATCCACCAATATAATCTCGTCTTATTTTCACTTATCACTACACGGCACGTCACTTCCTGTTATACTTAGCTTTTATCCCTAATTCGCAATGTTTTCGCTTTTTCAGATCCTGTCCACTGCACGCACAACACCTCGCTAAAGCCCGTTACTCTTAATCCGATACATTCATTTCCTGTTCATTTCCATATCTCCTTACCCAATCATTTCAATATCCTCCACCTCTCCACTCATCCTCTTTTATCCATTCACTTATCAGTTACCTGCCAATGCATTACCCTCACTTCTTTATCTCATAACCCCTATTTAAGGAAGCGGATTATCGTTAATCCTCACCGCTAGTGGCAACTTTTCGAACTTCCCACTAATCCACCTTAATCACACGGATTACGGCGGATTAACGCGACACCAACGCCACCTAGCGGCAGGATTATCGTTAATCCATTTGCTTAAAGAGGGGACTTAACTACTCTCTACTACGTACAGTAAGTAGGGGAAGAATTGTATTCCACCCAAAATTTCGATACCTAGATTTCAGCGCAAATATATGTTTTAAGGCCCCCTGAATCCAAAAAAAGCATTTTTGGAAACATGTCCATGTGTGTGTCTGTGTGTATCTCTAAACAGCATAACTAAGAATCGAACAGTCGGATAAACACCAAACTTAGTATTTAGGTTCAGTATCTTCCAGAGATGCGACACGAAGGTTTTCAAGAAAATCCCCCCACGCAAGATTACCCTTTACATGAAACATTTTTCGAAAATTTTAATTTTCTCAAAAATGGCTGTAACGATTTTGATTAAAATATCATAAGTTTAAGATGATATTATGACAAATAAAATGTATATCTTGAATTTTCTGGGAATGTCTCCAAAAGTATTCTTCATTGTGGACGACTTTTGCATAACTGGTAAACCATAAGAGATAGACAAAATTTTACTACACAAAAAATGCAGATTGCGTTAAAATACACAATTTATATCTTACACAGTTTTTTGTTGAGTGAACCATTTTCGAGATATTTCTTGTTATTCCCTTCAATTTTCCAATTCTTATATTTTTCTCAAATAGGAATTCGTTATTCTTTTTTTTTGTCCTGGTAATGCAAAGAGAATGGAATACTCCACATAGCAACCAGCTCTTAAAATATTTGACTATGGCTTAAAGCCTACCAATTTCCCTTGCATCTACAAGAAAATTAGCAATAAGATTAACATCTCGATATCTCGATTAACATGAAGCATGTGGAGAATAAGAGTTTGTAAAAAAAGGTTTTTACAAGAGTTGAGAAAGTCATGTGAGTGTAACACATCAGATTTTTTCTGTACATACTGCAAATTATATAAGTTAGTATCGTCACATATGCTCACTGAATCAGTGTCATCAACCTCATCGTCGTCACACAAATTAATTTAAGCGCTTCCTTCTCGTTTGAAAATTAGGATTCCAAAGTAGGACCTCCTCTACATGTCTTGGCCTGCTTTAAAAGTTTGCTGATCAAGTTCTTCTTCTCCCTCTCTTTTATGGTAGCGCTTTTTACGGCTTTCTTATTGTTGATGCTTTTATTGGGATTGAAGTTATGATCTCCGAATAATGCTTTCTTGAGACCCTTCTCAACCTTGATTTGGGCGAACTAGGCTTAGTAATTGAAGAGATTTCTTTAACACTTACAGTGTGACGGGAACAAGAAGGCTGGCTCATTGTCATTTCTCCAGATGTTGAAGTATAGGCTCCATTTCCAAATCTGCATTATATTGGTTGTTGATTCTGGTAGTAGAGGAGCACTTGATGTAGGTCTAGATAAATTTTGCTGCTCTTTATCATCTTGAATGCATGATCCGTAATCAATTTGACTTGCAGCAACAAAATCATCTTCTGAAAATGTATTAGGTTCCAAAGGATAAATTCCTGCCATAAAAAATCCGGTGACTCCTTTCTCTAACATAGGCACACGAATGCAGGCTCGGTTGAAATTTTCTGCCATTAAAATGATGTGAAATTAAATTGAGTTTTATATATGGACGTTTAACTGCTGTGGTCCTTAGAGTCCCATTCTATATTGGGCGTGAAAGACCGGTAATTTTACTCAGATGCTTCTTTATCAGGCTTGAGGTTCTTTTACGTGCCTAAATCTACGACACGGGACCACCGCTTTATTTTCTATTAGAAGGAAGCAACGCTAAAGATTTTTACGCCCGAAAAAATAAATCGCCCTCCGCCGGGTTTGAACCCGCAACCACGGAAATTGGAGGCTAGCATGGTAACCACTACACCACGGAGGGCGACAACGGGGAAGAAGGAGGAGGAGGACTTTCACCATACATGGAAATTAAGCTTCAACGGAATATTTCATTGTTACTTGGACATCTCTACTTTTATTTTTCAAGGCACGTGTTTTGTGTAAAAATGAAGTTAAAACAATGTCTCATTACATTAAAGGGATAATGCTATGTTAAAACTGTGTGTTATTGTGGTAATACATTCACTTAAAACTCACAAAATTTATCAGGAAAGAAACCGGAAGGAAATGCTTTAATAGCAAGTTCTTTATTATTATCCGGTATATTGTTTCAGCAATTTAAGTCCTCCTGCAAATCAGTGAATTTGACAATGTTTTCAAGGTGTACATTCGATAAAACTATTGGAAATATGGCAGCACCAGTTGTTAGAGCATTTTGGGTTCAAGACAGAAAAAGGAACTTGAATTTATTAAAAGGTAGTAGTATACCTGTATGGTTGGCAGGGGATGGGCAGTATGACTGCCCAGGATTTTCAGCCAAATATTTAGCCTGTTCTGTCATGGATTTAAATTCCCGCAAAATTATTGATTTTGAACTTGCTCAAAGAGGTATAGGTGAAAGGCGATTTGGAAAAACCTACTTGTGACAATATAATGACTAGGCTTTCAAAACAGGAAATGCGTATAGTTGAAGTTTTTCTCTCCGAGCGACAGAAAGGTAATCTACGTGTTAAAGCTCAGTATCCTGAAGTTGAACATGAATTTGACGTATGGGATGTATCTAAAGGGCTAATGAAAAAAAATCTGATGTGTTATACTCACATGACTTTCTCTACTCTTGTACAAGCTATTTTTACAAACGCTTATTCTCCAAATGCTTCATGTTAATCGAGATATCGAGTTGTTAATCTTATTGCTAATTTTCTTGTATATGCAAGGGGAATTGGTAGGCTTTGAGCGATAGTCAAATATTTTAAGAGCTGGTTGCTATGTGGAGTATTCCATTCTCTTTGCATTACCAGGACAAAAAAAACTGAATAACAAACTGCCATTTGAGAAAAAGTAAAAGTATTGGAAAATTTAAGGGAATAAAAAGCAATCTCGAAGATGGTTCCCTCAACAAAATAATGTATAGATATGACATAAATTGTTTATTTTAACGCGATCTACATTTTTTGTGCAGTAAAATTTTGTCTATCTCTTAGAGTTTACAAGTTATGCAAAAGTCGTTCACAATGAAGAATACTTTTGGAGACATTCCCAGAAAATTCAAGATATACATTTTATTTTTCATGAAAGTATCTTAAATATATGATATTTTAATCAAAATCCTTATGGCCATTTTTGAGAAAATTAAAATTTTAGAAAAATGTTCCATGTAAAGGGCAATCTGGGGTGGGAGGATTTTCTTGAAAACCTTCGTGTCGCATGTCTGGAATATACTGAACCTAAATACCAAGTTTAGTGTTTATCCAACTGTTCATTTCTGAGTTATGCTGTTCACAAACAGACACACAGACATGTTTCTAAAAATACTTTTTTGGATTCAGGAGGCCTCAAAACATGTATTTCCGGTGAAATCTCGGTATCGAATTTTTGGGTGGAATGCAATACTTCCTCTACTTACTATACATAGTAGAGAAAGTAAAAGTTAATGTGTTAGAAAATAAACCACCCAAAGCTGATGGTATGGAAAGCCAGTATAAATAACCATGGTGGTGGGCTGCGGAAAACTGCAATGAGAATGGTACCATATTAATTAAAAAATTCACATAAATTCTTCGTCATATAACAAATGAACATAAATAGCTAGAAAACGGTGAATGGAAATCCTGTGAGCATGATGAATTGTTGGAAGAAGACCAAAGAAATAAATCATAGATTAAATGCGAATCAAACACCTATCATGCCCTGAAGAAAATTATTTTGGATAGCACCGTCTTTAAAGATTTGGCTCATATTGACATAATGGCAGTTTAGAAAGTTATCACAGTCTTCGTCTCAGATATTCTCCGAAATGAATACATTTTTCATATAATGGCCTAGATCCATAATAGCAGCGCTAGATCAGAATTTCAATGTAAACGAAAAAATCTGATGTGTTACACTCACATGACTTTCTCTACCCTTGTACAAACTATTTCTACAAACGCTTATTCTCCATATGCTTCGTGTTAATCGAGATATCGAAATGTTAATCTTATTGCTAGTTTTCTTGTAGATGCATGGGGAATTGGTAGGCTTTAAGCTATAGTCAAGAGCTGGTTGCTATGTGGGGTATTCCATTCACTTTGCATTACCAGGACAAAAATAATGAATAACGAATTTCCATTTGAGAAAAAGTATAACTATTGGAAAATTTAAGGGAATAACAAGCAATATCTCGAAAATGGTTCACTCAGCAAAAAAAGGTATATGACATAAATTGTGTATTTTAACGCAGTCTACATTTTTTGTGTAGTAAACTTTTCTCTATCTCTTATGGTTTACCAGTTATGCAAAAGTCGTTCACAATGAAGAATACTTTTGGAGACACTCCCAGAAAATTCGAGATAAACATTTCATTTGCCATGTAAATATCTTAAACATATGATAATTTAATCAAAATCGTTAGAGCCATTTTTGAGAAAATTAAGATTTTCGAAAAATGTTTCATGTAAAGGGTAATCTGGGGTGGGGGGATTTTCTTGAAAACCTTCGTGTCGCATCTCTGGAAGATACTGAACCTAAATACCAAGTTTGGTGTTTATTCGACTGTTCGTTTTTGAGTTATGCTGTTCACACACACACAGACACATGTTTCCAAAAATGCTTTTTTTGGAGTCAGGGGGTCTCAAAATATATATTTCCGGTGAAATATCGGTATCGAATTTTTGGGTGGAATACAATACTTCCCCTACTTACTATACGTAGTAGAGAAAGTAAAAAATACTGGTGTCAAAACTAGTACTCCAAACCATCTGGTTCTTGGATCATGAAAACTAAATATGAGGAATCTAACGAAGAATGGAAACTGCTGATTCTGCGTGAAATCAAAAAAATCTCTGCACGCACATTTTGTGGATCCATTATCGGACGCAGCAATTGATCTGTCACAACCGAAGAATATAGCTACCAGGCTTTGACCTCCATTAGGGTTACTACGATTGAAGCACTTCTTACATTTTCAGTGAACATAAGGTTGGACACAAACAAGCTATACAATTTTAAATAAATAATAAATAATTGTTTGATTTAAAACTTAATATTATTTGTGTGTTTATTAGTGAAGTTTAAAGTCTACATATACTTCACTGGGGTCTGGAAAAGCATTTCTAATACTAAGCACTACACATGATGGTATGACAACTCTTCTTCTGTGTCCAATAGCAGTCCATGAATTTAATGCACGCTGTAAATTGTTTGTAGCAGGAATATCGCCATGTGTTATTGGCAGGATTTTTGGTGGTAATTTCTTTTAGCTCAACTTTTTGTTTTTAACGCTGTTATGCCTCACAATATTTAAAACATCACGAACTATAACTAATTTGTGAAACTTAGGATGGATTGTGATACAGACAATATCACCCTTCACCAATTTTGTGTTTACATAGTCCGAGCAACACACAACTTCATCTCATTATTCATAAGTATACATTCCTTACACTTACACCAATGGATGGGACCAGCACGGTTTTTGATGTTCATTCTGTCTCGGAATCGCTGTTAGAATGGTGCAAATCTTAAAAATCGTTCGTTTATGGTTCAACTAATAAGGTCGGATACCACGTTCACTCATTTTCAAAGCAGTGTTGGATTACTGTTTATCACCTAGTAGGTATTAACTGGATTATGAAATATGATTCACCAGCTCTAGATCTGCTCTCTGTTATTCAGAGAAGTTATGAACTTCTAGTGAAATTAACACGTAAACTTGTTAGTCATCTAAAACACCTATGTTGCGTATGTCTTGTCTGGGTGTAGTGTGGCTCTCATGACATCAAGCGTCAACTCAACAGCAGGCGTAACCCGATAACCATTCAATTTGGGATGGTGAAACTGCGTGCGTTATTATTTATTCCTGACGACAAAGAAGCTAATGTGGGGAATGAAATAATTATTACTGTGTTTCGTTCCCCTTTAATGATACATTCTTAACACGCTGAATGTGTCCTCTTGCTCCAAATTAAAATTAAGTTCAGTTTTATTTATGGAGGTCTTCAACTACTGTGGTCCTTAGCGTCC
Organism: Deroplatys truncata; assembly: GCA_030765065.1. Classification (NCBI taxonomy): domain Eukaryota; kingdom Metazoa; phylum Arthropoda; class Insecta; order Mantodea; family Mantidae; genus Deroplatys; species Deroplatys truncata. The sequence goes on along the minus strand of CM060984.1, from coordinate 137,445,057 downwards.
CATTCTATATTGGAAGTGAAGGACGGAAAATTTTGCTTAGAGGCGCCTTTATCAGGCTTGAGACACTTTCACGTGCCGTAAATCTACGACACGGTTAAAGATTTTCGTCCGAAAAAAAATCCATGGCCCTCCGACAGGTTTGAACCCGAGACCTCGAGAACTAGAGAATAGCATGGCACCCCTAGACCACGGAGGACATCCTCTTGCTCCGATAACTCAGTAACTCCAATACTGGATATTAATAAAATATTTATAAAACAAAGAGGTCTTATTTTAATAACGAGTCCTTAGATTTAGAAAAATAAATTAAAATCGAAGGCTACGTTTTAGCTACAATGATTGCAGTACACATTATGTTAACTATACAAGAGAATGCAGGAAGATGAGACAACAAACAATCGAGGTTAACTATTCACGTGGTCTAAAACGTTTTATTGTTTTCAATAAAGACCAAAATAACAGAAAAACCAAATTACGATTAACTTGACACGTATTTGTCAAATCTTGCTTCTGAATTTCACTGAAAGCATTAATCTATTGGATTCGCACTCGTTTAATTTGCTGCAGTATTTGATCACTTAACTTTTTCAAATGAATGATCCGCAAGAGTAGTTTATGCAAAGGGAGGAACGATTGGTCAATGTGCGGTACGCGAGAATAAGCCGGTGATCGCTATACTCATGACGCTGATTATTGTTAATGAATATTTTATTGAGTGAATAAAATAAACACATGTATACGTTGTTAACCCTTTCAGTTCCGGTGTACATTATACTGTACATTGATTTTGTATAGTTATAGCACCATAGTAAATAAAAATTGTGTATTTTTACTAGATTGTAATGCAATGTATGCATGTTCTTTTACACTCTTTGGTTCAAATTCTGCCCTCTGTTGAGTGTGTGAAGGATTATATGCACTAGAACACAAGATGGCTGGCATACTGCAGGCTTCAGCTGGTAAGGATTAATTGTATTTAATATTCTGAGTATATTTAACGTTTTTGCTTTTGATCGAGTTATTGATTATGGACCCAGAAAAGCCAAAATTTATCTTATGTATGTTGTAAATGCATACCACTGGTAATTATGCTTGTAGGGTACTTTATTTTACCAAGTACAGTATTCTGTACATTGGGTCTCAGGAGTTGTAAAAACCTGCAACATTGGTATATAAAAAACTACCTATTCGCTGTATTTTAGTCATGTTTTACTCAGTACTGTAGCTTTAACTATTATTTTAAGAGTACTTTAGGTTGTATTCTGATAAAAATGGACTTTAAGCAGCTTGTAGAACACAAATAGGTTATGTTCTGTACCAATAAATTGTTTAATTTTATTGTTGTAGGGCCTTCAAAGCAGAACAGCAATATGGATCCTAATGATTCAGAACTTTTACTGAGAATATTTGAATCTGCTGATGTTTCTGATATACGCTATGTGATCAAAAGTATCCAGACATCCCCAAAAACATACGTTTTTCATCTTAGGTGCATTGTGCTCCACCTACTGCCTGGTACTCATTATCCGCGATCTCAGTAGTCATTAGACATCGGGAAACAGCAGAATGGGACGCTCCGTGGAACTCAGGACTTCGAACGTGGTCAGGTGATTGGGTGTCGCTTGTGTGAGAAGTCTGTACGCGAGATTTCCACACTCCTAAACATCCCTAGGTCCACTGTTTCTGATGTGACAGTGACGTGGAAACGTGAAGAGACATGTACAGCACAAAAGCGTACAGGCCGACCTCGTCTGTTGACTGACAGAGACCGCCGACATTTGAAGAGGGTCTAAAGAGTATTAGGCAGACATCTATCCAGACCATCACACATGAATTCCAAACTGCATCAGGATCCACTACAAGTACTATGACAGTTAGGCGTGAGGTGAGAAACCTTGGATTCCATGGTCGAGCGGCTGCTCATAAGCCACACATCACGCAGTAAAATGCCAAACGACGCCTCGCTTGGTGTAAGGAACGTTCAACATTACACGATTGAACAATGGCAAGACGTTGTGTGGAGTGACGAATCACGATACACAATGTGGCGATCCGATGGCAGGGTGTAGGTATGGCGAATGCCCGGTGAACGTCATCTGCCAGCCTGTGAAGTGCCAACAGTGAAATTCGGAGGTGGTGGTGTTATGGTGTGGTCGTGTTTATCCTGGAGGGGGCTTGCATCCCTTATTGTTTTGCGTGGCACGATCACAGCGCAGACCTACATTGATATTTTAAGCACCTTCTTGCTTCCCACTGTTGAAGAGTAATTCGGGGATGGCGACTGCATCTTTCTACACGGTCGAGCACCTGTTCATACTGCACGGGCTATGGCGGAGTGGTTACACGACAATAACATCCCTGTAATGGACTGGCCTGCACAGAGTCCTGATTTGAATCCTATAGAACACCTTTGGGATGTTTTGGAAAGCTGACTTTGTGCCAGGCCTCACCGTCCTACATCGATACCTCTCCTCAATTCCGCACTCAGTGAAGAATGGGCTGCCATTCCCCAAGAAAGCTTCCAGCACCTGATTGAAAGTATGCCTGCGAGAGTGAACGCTGTCATCAAGGCTTAGGGTGGGCCAACACCACGTCACGAACTTGTACGTCATTTTCAGCCAGGTGTCCGGATACTTTTGATCACGTAGTGTAGATGAGCTCTGCTCAAGTGATGAAAAAGAAATTGCACATGACTTCAGCAATAAAAAGAAACTGGTTCGAATTGGTATGCTGGAACTCTAGTAGTTGTCTTATGTAGCCATTTCTTCTAATGAATATGTGATTTAGCAAGAAACCTGCTCCTACATATGATAATCCTCTATTTCCAGGTGCAGATGCTGTTAATGCTCATACTTGTGAACAGGTAGAAAGGATCAGGATGATCCCCTGGAAGAAGGTACAGAGGAGCCGGATACTGAAGAAGTGGCTCCTTCATATATGTTATAGAAAGAAAGAATATAAGATGGAGGCATCAACCCCTAATTCCTTTTGATACACAGTTTGAACCCCACGAAGCACCAGACATTGCTGAAATTCCCTCACCCATTAACTATCTCACACAGTATATACCAAGCTTTTTATATCAAATAATGGCTAAGAAAACTAATATGTATGCTCTACAGAAAGGTATGTCATCTTTCCAGCCAACAAACGAAATTCAAACTCTTTTTGGTTTACACATTGCTATAGGGGGCTTAAAATTTCCTAGGCTTAGGATATACTGGGATGATATGTTTAGTTTACCAATTTTTATAGAAAATATGTCGGGAAACAGGTTTTTTTCAGCTACGAAAAAATTTGCATCTAGTAAACGTATTAGAAAGACCAGAAAATTGCAAAGATAGATTTTTTTAAAGTAAGACCAAAATATGAAGCTGTGAGAAAGAGATGTTTGGATCTGTCCTTAGAAAAAGTATTATGCATAGATGAGACAATGATCCCTTTTCGAGGTAAGCTAAACATAAAACAATATGTGAAGGGGAAACCCTGTCCATGGGGAATCAAAGTGTTTCTTTTATGTGGCACGTCAGGCTTAGCATATGACTTCATCCTTTACCAAGGGGGCAAAAACAGAATTAGACAGCAATGTGCAAAAGCTGTATAATTTTGATCCTGCTGTTGTCCTCCACTTGTGTAAAAGAATTGTTAATTCTGGGCATGAGCTCTATTATGACAACTATTTTTCTTCTTATGCCTTACTTCAAATTTAGAAATCCAAAAGCATGCATGCAGGTGGGACAGCAAAGATTAATCGCTTTCGTAATCCACCATTGATAAGTGACAAAGATGGCAGAAAAATCTGATGTGTAACACTCATATGACTTTCTCTACTCTTGTACAAACTATTTTTACAAACGCTTATTCTCCATATGCTTCATGTTAATCGAAATATTAATCTTATTGCTAATTTTCTTGTAGATGGAAGGGGAATACGGTAGACTTTAAGCAACAGTCAAATATTTTAAGAGCTGGTTGCTATGTACAGTATTCCATCCTCTTTGCATGTCCAGGACATAAAAAAAAAATCTGATGTGTTACACTCCCATGACTTTCTCTACTCTTGTACAAACTATTTTTACAAACGCTTATTCTCCATATGCTTCAAGTTAATGGAGATATCGAGATGTCAATCTTATTGATAATTTTCTTGTAGATGCAAGGGGAACATGGTAAGTTTTAAGCGATAGTCAAATATTTTAACGCTGGTTGCTATGTGGCGCATTCCATTCTCTTTGCATGCCCAGGACATAAAAAAATGAATAACGAATTTGAGAAAAAGTATAAGTATTGGAAAATTTAAGGGAATAACAAGCAATATCTCGCAAACGGTTCACTCAACAAAAGAAATGTATATGACATAAATTGTGTATTTTAACGCGATCTACATTTTTTGTGTAGTAAAATTTTGTCTATCTCTTATGGTTTACCAGTTATGAAAAAGTCGTTCATAATGAAGAATACTTTTGGAGACATTCCCAGAAAATTCGAGATATACATTTTAATTATCACGACAATATCTTAAACATATGATATTTTAATCAAAATCGTTAGAGCCGTTTTTGAGAAAACTAAAATTTTCGAAAAATGTTCCATGTAAAGGGTAGTCTGGGGTGGGGGGATTTTGCTGAAAACCTTCGTGTCGCATCTCTGGAAGATACTGAACCTAAATACCAAGTTTGGTGTTTATCCGACTCTTCGTTTTTGAGTTATGCTGTTCACAGACACACAGACAGACAGACAGACACACACACGGACATGTTTCCAAAAATGCTTTTTTGGATTCAGTGAGTCTCAAAACATGTATTTCCGGTGAAATCTCGGTATCGAAATTTTGGGTGGAATACAATACTTCCCCTACTTACTACACGTAGTAGAGAAAGTAAAAAGAATAACGAATTCCCATTTGAGAAAAAGTATAAGTATTGGAAAATTTAAGGGAATAACAAGCAATATCACGATAATGGTTCACTCAACAAAAAAAATGTATTCGACATAAATTGTGTTTTTTAACGCGATCTACATTTTTTGTGCAGTAAAACTTTGTCTATCTCTTATGGTTTACCAGTTATGCAAAAGTCGTTCACAATGAATACTTTTGGAGACATTCCCAGAAAATTCGAGATATGCATTTCATTTGTCATGAAAATATCTAAAAAAATATGACACTTTAATCAAAATCGTTAAGAGCCATTTTTGAGAAAATTAAAATTTTCGAAACATGTTTCATGTAAAGGGTAATCTGGGGTGGGGCATTTTCTTGAAAACCTTCCTGTCGCATCTCTGGGAGATACTGAACCTAAATACCAAGTTTGGTGTTTATCCAAATGTTCGTTTTTACTTTCTCTACTACGTATAGTAAGTAGGGGAAGTATTGTATTCCACCCAAAAATTCGATACCGAGATTTCACCGGAAATACATGTTTTGAGACCCCTGAATCCGAATCCAAAAAAAGCATTTTTGGAAACATGTCCGTGTGTGTGTCTGTGTGTCTGTGTGTGTGTGTGTGTGAACAGCATAACTCAGAAACGAACAGTCGCATAAACACCAAACTTGGTATTTAGGTTCAGTATCCTCCAAGGATGCGACACGAAGGTTTTCAAAAAATCCCCCCACCACAGATTACCCTTTACATGGAAGATTTCTCGAAAATTTTAATTTTCTCAAAAATGGCTCAAACGATTTTGATTAAAATATCATATGTTTAAGACATTTTTTATGACAAATAAAATGTATATCTTGAATTTTCTGGGAATGTCTCCAAAAGTATTCTTCATTGTGAACGACTTTTGCATAACTGGTAAACCATAAGAGATAGACAAAATTTTACTACACAAAAATTGTAGATTGCGTTAAAATACACAATTTATGTCATATACATTTTTTTTGTTGAGTGAACCATTTTCGAGATATTACTTGTTATTCCCTTAAATATTTCAATACTTATATTCTCAAATGGGAATTCGTTATTCATTTTTTTGTCTTGGAGATGCAAAGAGTATTAATCTGTGGGAAAGGGAATGCTGCTGCACCTAGCAACCAGCTATTAAGAGATATGTATGTGCTTAAGGGCTACTGTATTTCCAAATTGCCCTTGTAAATATATAATGCCTTACATCTACAAGAAAATTATCAATAAGATAGAGTCTGCAAATGTTTATCTCGATTAACATGAAGTAGATGGAAAATAAGCGTTTGTAAAAATAGTTTGTACAAGAGTAGAGAAAGTCATGTGAGTGTAACACATCAGATTTTTTAATTATGCTGTTAATAGACACACACACACGGACATGTTTCCAAAAATGCTTTTTTTGGATTCAGGGGGTCCAAAACATATATTTCCGGTGAAATCTCGGTATCGAATTTTTGGGTGGAATGCAATACTTCCCCTACTTACTCTACGTAGTAGAGAAAGTAAAAATCTGATGTGTTACACTCACATGACGTTCTCTACTCTTGTACAAACTATTTTTTCAAAAGCTTATTCTCCATCTACTTCATGTTAATCGTGATAAACATTTGCAGACTCTATCTTATTGTTAATTTCCTTGTAGATGTAAGGGGAATATATATTTACAAGGGCAATATAGAAATACAGTAGCCTTTAAGCACATATATATATCTCTTAATAGCTGGTTGCTAGGTACAGCACCATTCCCTTTCCCACAGATTAATACTCTTTGCATATCCAAGACAAAACAATGAATAACGAATTCCCATTTGAGAAAACAAGTATTGCAAAATTTAAGGGAATAACAAGTAATATCTCGAAAATGGTTCACTCAACAAAAAAAATGTATATGACATAAATTTGTGTATTTTAACGCGATCTGCATTTTTTGTGTAGTAATATTTTGTCTACCTCTTATGGTTTACCAGTTATGCAAAAGTCGTTCACAATGAAGAATACTTTTAGAGACATTCCCAGGAAATTCAAGATATACATTTTATTTGCCATAAAAATATCTTAAACATATGATATTTTAATTAAAAATTGGTAGAGCCATTTTTGAGAAAATTAAAATTTTCGAAAAATGTTTCATGTAAAGGGTAATCTTGGGTGGGGGGATTTTCTTGAAAACCTTCGTGTCGCATCCTTGGAGGATACTGAACCTAAATACCAAGTTTGGTGTTTATCCGACTCTTCGTTTCTGAGTTATGCTGTTCACAGACACACACACACGGACATGTTTCCAAAAATGCTTTTTTGGATTCACGGGGTCTCAGAACATGTATTTCCGGTAAAATCTCGGTATCGAATTTTTGGGTGGAAAAAATCTGATGTGTTACACTCACATGACTTTCTCTACTGTTCTAAAAACTATTTTTACAAACGCTTATTCTCCATATGTTTCATGTTAATCGAGATGTTAATCTTATTGCTAATTTTCTTGTAGGTGCAAGGGTAATATGGTAGTATTTAAGCTATAGTCAAATCTTTAAAGAGCTGGTTGCTATGTGGCGCATTCCATTCTCTTTGTATGTTTAGGACATAAAAAAACATTCTGATGAGTTACACGCACATGACTTTCTCTACTCTTGTACAAACTATTTATGCAAACGCTTGTTCTCCATATGCTTCATGATAATCAATCGAGATATCGAGATGATAATCTTATTGCTAATTTTCTTGTAGATGCAAGGGGAATTGCTAGGCTTTAAGCGATAGTCAAATATTTTAAGAGGCGATTGCTATGTGGAATATTCCATTATCTTTGCATTACCAAGACAAAAAATATGAATAACGAATTTGAGAAAAAGTATAAGCATTGGAGAATTTTAGGGAATAACAAGCAATATCTCGAAAATGGTTCACTCAACAACAAAAAATGTATATGACATAAATTGTGTATTTTAACGCGATCTACATTTTTTGTGTGTAGTAAAAGTTTGTCTATCTCTTATGGTTTACCAGTTATGCAAAAGTCGTTCGCAATGAAGAATTCTTTTGGAGATATTCCCAGAAAATTCAAGAAAGGTATACATTTCATTTGTTATGAAAATATCTTAAACATACGACATTTTAATCAAAATCGTTAGAGCCATTTTTGAGAAAATTAAAATTTTAGAAAAATGTTCCATGTAAAGGGTAATCTGGGGTTAGGGGTTGCTTGAAAACCTTCGTGTCGCATGTCTGCAAGATACTGAACCTAAATACCAAGTTTGGTGTTTATGCGACTGTTCGTTTCTGAGTTATGCTGTTCACAGACACACACAAACACACACACACACACACACACACACACACACAGTCACACACTGGACATGTATCCAAAAATGCTTTTTTGGATTCAGGGGGTATCAACACATTGTATTTCCGGTGAAATCTCGGTATCGAATTTTTGGATGGAATACAATACTTCCCCTACTTACTATACGTAGTAGAGAAAGTAAAAAATCTGATGTGTTACACTCACATGACTTTCTCTACTCTTGTACAAACTATTTTTACAAACGCTTATTCTCCATATGCTTAATATTAATCGAGATGTTAATCTTGTTGCTAATTTTCTTGTAGATGCAAGAGGAATATGGTAGTATTCAAGCGATAGTCAAATCTTTTAAGAGCTGGTTGCTATGTGGCGCATTCCATTCTCTTTGTAGGTCCAGGACATAAAAAAATTGAATAACGAATTCCCATTTGAGAAAAAGTATTGCAAAAATTTAAGGGAATAACAAGCTATATCTCGAAAATGATTCACTCAACAAGAAAAATGTATGACATAAATCGTGTATTTTAACGCGATCTACATTTTTTGTGTAGTAAAATTTTGTCTATCTCTTATGGTTTACCAGTTATGCAAAAGTCGTTCACAATGAAGAATACTTTTGGAGACATTCCCAGGAAATTCGAGATATACATCTCATTTGTCATGAAAATATCTTATAAATATGATATTTTAATCAAAATCGATAGTCATTTTTGAGAGAATTAAAATTTTCGAAAAATGTTCCATGTAAAGGGTAATCTGGGGTGGGGGGATTTTCTTGAAAACCTTTGTGTCGCATGTCTGGAAGATACTGAACCTAAAAACCAGGTTTGGTGTTTAGCCGACTGTTCGTTTCTGAGTTATGCTGTTCACAGACAGACAGACAGACAGAGAACAGACACAGACACACGGACATGTTTCCAAAAATGCCTTTTTTTTTTATTCAGGGGGTCTCAAAACATATTTCCGGTGAAATCTCGGTATTGAATTTTTGGGTGGAATACAATACTTCCCCTACTTACTATACGTAGTAGAGAAAGTAGAAATGGACTCTTACGCATGATATTCCATGCTCTTGATCTAGCTGTTGTTAACAGCTGGTTGGAATATAAAAGTGATGCTCAAAAGTTTGGTTTCCGCAAACCTATGGATCTGTTAGAATTCAGATTTCAGGTAACAGAGACATTAATTAGATGTAGAAAACCAGTCCTGGGTGGAAAAAGAGGAAGGCAAAGCTCAAGTCCTGTTACCTCACCATTAGCTGTGAAGAAGCAAAGGGCAGAAAAAAGACCTTTGAGAGAGATACAACTGGACACTGCTGACTATTCGCCTAAACATGATGGTAAAAAGGAGCCTACAAGGTGCAAAATGTTAAATTGCAAGCAAAGGTCCCATATTCTGTGCATAAAGTGTGCAGTTCCTCTATGCACAAATATAGATAGGAATTCTTCGCTGAATTTTATAAACGTTAGCGTCTAATTCCAGGAAGTTTAACACTTTTCATTCATTTTTATGTTTGTTGAGCATTAAATATGTATGTAAAGTCAAAACAATAAACTTTATTGAACATCTTACCACAGTTTCTGTTATTTATTAGCATAATTTTGCATGCAAATGGTCCTTTACTTGTTATAGACACTAGCGAAACTTGGTACCCAGTGTATAGTATACTGTACATTCCGTAAATGTTTTATTTGAACAGATAAGTATACCAAAACTGGCGCCAAAATTTGATTTGGCTTTAATATTGAAAATATGACTAAAATTTTGTTTCATGTTCCCCCCAAATAATCGGGACTGAAGGGGTTAATTAGCTGTAACATTTTCAAAGTTTAAAGCAACACAGTTAATTTAGTACAGTCACTTGTGTTCCTTATTAACGCGTCACATAATGCCAATCTCACGCATTCCGCCCGAGGCATTATGGAAGCTTTGCTTCTGTTGTGCTTCTGCTGTCAAAATTGCAGAACCAGACAAAGCCGAAGGTACATCTCCAGGGGCCCTAAGGTGCAAAGTGTATACACAGGATCTGTGAAGTGCAACCCCAATGATCCACGTTAGCGTATATTCTTACCTTTTATTGTTAACCTTTCAACACCTACCTCAAAATGTCGTTAGTTTCTGCTATATAACCAATGTCACTAAAGGGGTGGGTGGGAACCAAATGACTTCGTTCAGGCATCTCCTACTAATTAAATTCCTCACTACTTCTAGGTTAATCTAGATGTTGAATTCCCTCGATTCAGAATTTTCCCTTAATCTATGATATTTCCTCAATATCTACGACATTGAAACCGAACGATTTCTGAATATATACCACACTTTTTTTGTGTCTTTAGTTTAGCGTCCTCCAACAGGTTAGGCCATATTGGACGAGGAATGAATCAAATGTGTGAAATCCCGGCTTTAAGATATTCATCTTTTCAGGTCGAAGGAAAACCCCGGGAAAAACCCCTTAACCAATTTCTAACTCGAGACCTCTCGAATGGGAAGCAGACACGCTACCCCTACACCACAAAGGCGAGCACCACAAATATTAATGCTGATAATTGGCGTGCCCATCGATAGTTCATATTTTTCTTAATGAGTATCATTACAAACTGCTATACAAAGGCATGTCTAGCTTACTCCACAAAAAGATAGAACAATCTTTTTTTTTAAAACTTTGAAGCAAAAAACTAGCAAGCTCACCACTAAATCGTATGATAGATTCCTTACCTATAAAGAGCCAAGTTGCTAACAATATATATAACATAGCTTTCTCCATTGAAATGCACGCATCCGTGTTAAATCTGGACAATATTCATGTTCATCATGCCCATCAACTTTCTTTTTAATTGTTTCATTTGCATAGCCGCCCTAAAAAACTTCAATCTTATTAGCACTTTTGACGCAAAAAAAGTCTGATGTGATACATTCATATGACTTTCTCTACCTCTATCTTTATTAGTGGATATACAAAGTATGGTTACTAAAGCTTACTAGTCTATCTACTACATTTTAATCCAAATAAACCTTTGCAGAAATGCTATATTACACATTTCATTATAAATATAAAGGGAACAGCGATAGTCAAATGTTTAAGAACTGGCCTTAAAATTCCATACTGTTTCCCATGCAATCGCGAGAAACAACTGAATGTTGAAGGGACAAAGAAAATGATCAGCAATAAACAATTCGAACCTGTAATAAGGGATATCTCAGAAACAGCTTATGCCACAAAAAAAACTTATTTTAAATAAATTGGGTATTTTAAGGAGATTTTTTGTATAACACGTTTTCGTCTATCGCTTAACGTTTACCGGGTTTTGTATACAAGGTTATACAAAATTCCTTCTGAAGGACTTCATAGGCCATTCACGAAAATTCAAGATATATATTTCATTTGTCAAGTAAATATCGTTCATATATAATATTTTAATCAAAATCGTTAAAGCCATTTTTATAAAATAAAAAGATTCAAGAAATGTTCCATGTAAAGGGGGGTTTGGGATTTTGTTGAAGATCTTCGTGTCGCATCTTTGAAATATATAGAACCCAAATATTAAGTTTAGTATGTATCCGTCTTTTCGTTTTTGAGTTATCGTGTTCAGAGACACAGACACACAAACACACACACACACACACACACACACACACGGACGTTGCCAAAAATGCTTCATTTGGGTTCAGGGGGGCTTCAAAACATGTATTTCCGGTGAAATCCGGTATCGAATTTTTGGGTGGAATGCAACACTTCCTCCTACTTACTATGCTAGTAGAGAAAGTAAAAATCTTATGTGTTGCATTCACATGACTTTCTCTGCTCACTGTTCACCAAACTACTCTTATAAAAGCATATTCTGATATCTACTTCTTGTTAATCGACATAAACCTTCATTACACGTTTTGTTTTAGGAATAAGATGGCTAAAGCGAGTCAGTTTTTTAAAAACTATGAAATGGCTTTGAAATTACACGCTCCTTGCATGACCACAAGAAAAAGCTAATAGCGACAACTATAAGAATTTTAAGGCTCAAACCAATAAAAAGGAATATCTCGGAAATGGTTAACATAAATATCCAAAAACAATTTATGTGACATAAACTGTGTGTTTTAACAAGATCTAAATTTTTGTGTGGTTAGATTTTGTCTTTCTTACGGTTTACAAATTATTATACAAAAGTCATTCAGAATGAAGAGGACTTTACTGGCTACTCCCAGAAAATTCAAGATAAATATATCTTTTATTTGTAATACCTATTATATCTTAAATACATCATATTTTAATCCAAATCATTTGAGCCATTTTGGAAAAAAATGAAAATTTTTCAATACAAAGGGTGGCCGAGGTGGTGAGATTTTCTTGAAAATATTCGAGTCGCATCCTTGGAAAATGCTGAACTTAAATACCAAATTTGGTATCTAACCAACTTTTCGTTTTTGAGTTATGCTGTTCACAGACACACACACGGACCTCATGTAATACTTCCCCTACTTATTCATAGATAAGTAGCAGAGAAAGTAAAAATTTTATGTGTTGCATTCACATTACTTTCTCTACCCATTATCGTTTAATTTAGCGTCTACAAACTATTCTTGCAAAATCTTATTACTTCATCTACCACGCACTTAGTAGGTAAAATTAAATTAAGTTTTATTTATGGACGCTCTTTAACTGCTGTGGTCCTTAGCGTCCCACTCTATACTGGACGTAAAAGATCGGTGATTTTGCTTAGAGGCCTCTTTATCAGACTTGAGATTCTTTTACGTGCCGTAAATCTACGACACGGAACCACCGGCTTTACTTCCCTTCCGAAGGAAGCCATGTTAAGGAGTTTTACGCCCGAAAAAATCCATCGCCCATCGCCCTCCACCGGTGATTTCACCTCAAATAAATGTTTTGAGGTCTCCTGAATCCAAAATAAGAGTACTTTTAGAAAAAGAAAAACGCTCCGTGTATGTATCTACGTGTGTGTCTGTGAACAGTATAATCCAAAAACGAAATGTTCGATAAATACCAAACTTGGTATTCAGTTTAGGCAACTTCCAAAGGTGCAACATGAAAACTTTCAAGAAAATTCTCCACTCCAAACTATCCTTTACTTAGAAGACTTTTCGAAATTCCGGAATGCCTCATAAAATCGCTCTAACAATTTTGATTAAAATACCATATTTTAAGATATTGCTTGGCAAATAAAGTGTGTATGTTGAATTTTCTGGTTATAGCCTGTAAAGTCCTTTTCATTTGGAAGGAAGATTCCATAATTTTGTATAACCGGTAAACCATACGAAATAGACGAAAACGTACTACACAAAATAATATGTCTCTTTAGAACACACAATTTATTTAGCATAATCCTTTTCTATCTCATTAGCCATTTCCGAGATATACGCTGATATTGGCTTGAATTTTTTATTAATTTGTCAGTTTTCAGTGCTATCGCTATTCAGTTATTTCTCGCGATGTCCTGGAAAGATTGTGGAATCTTTAGGCCAGCATATAGCGACTAGCTTTTAAACACCTATCGATTGTTTCCTCTATTCCCCTTGTAACTTCAACGAAATGTGTAATGAGCTATTTCTACAAAGTTTTGTCTCGATTATAATGACGTAGAAAAATAGCTAATAGTTCTAAAAGTTATATCAAAATAAACGATATGGAGAGTGAATGCAACATGGGAATGTAACGCATAAGACATTTTTTACCTACTTTAAGTTAACTGAGGTAAATGTTCGCATATGGATTTCATTAACAATTCGTTGTGGGGAATAGTGACAGTCAGATGTTTAAAAATCTTATGTGTTGCACTCACATGGCTTTGTCCACTTACCCTTCTACACAATACTCAAACAAAAGCTTCTTCTTCTATTTACTTATTGTTAATACTGTTAAATCTTCATTACAATTTACACATTTCAATGTAGGTATAAGAAGAATATAGTAAACTAAAGCGATAGTAAAATCTTTTATGACCACGAGGAAAGAAAAACAAAAGGTATTACTTTCTCTTCTCGCTCTTCTACAAACTGTTTTTACTTTCTCAACTACATATAGAAAGTAGGGGAAGTATTGCATTCCACCCAAAAATTCGATACCGAGATTTCACCGGAAATACATGTTTTGAGACCCCCTGAATCCAAAAAAAGCATTTTTGGAAACATGTCCGTGTGTGCGTGTGTGTGTGAACAGCATAACTCAAAAACGAACATTCGGATAAACACCAAACTTGGTATTTAGGTTCAGTATCTCCCAGAGATGTGAAACGAAGGTTTTCAAGAAAATCCCCCCACGCCAGACTACCCTTTACATGGAACATTTTTCGAAAATTTTAATTTTCTCAAAACTGGCTCTAACGATTTTAATGAAAATATCATATATTTAAGATAATGTCATGAGAAATGAAATGTATATCTCGAATTTTCTGGGAATGTCTCCAAAAGTATTCTTCATTGTCAGCGACTTTTGCATAACTGGTAAACCATAAGAGATAGACAAAATTTTACTACACAAAAATGTAGATCGCGTTAAAATACACAACTTATGTCATATACATTTCTTTTGTTGAGTGAACCGTTTTCGAGATATTGCTTGTTATTTCCTTAAATTTTCCAATACTTATACTTTTTCTCAAATTCGTTATTCATTTTTACTTTCTCTACTACTTACAGTAAGTAGGGGAAGTATTGCATTCCACCCAAAAATTCGATACCGAGATTTCACCGGAAATACATGTTTTGAGACCTCCTGAATCCAAAAAAATCTGATGTGTTACACTCACATGACTTTCTCTACTCTTGTACACACTATTTTTACAAACGCCTATTCTCCATATGCTTCATGTTAATCGAGATATCGAGATGTCAATCTTATTGGTAATTTTCTTGTAGATGCAAAGGAAATATGGTAGCTTTTAAGCGATAGTCAAATATTTTAACGCTGGTTGCTATGTGGCGCATTCCATTCTCTTTGCATGTCCAGGACAAAAAAAATCTGATGTGTTACACTCACATGACTTTCTCTACTCTTGTACAAACTATTTTTACAAACGCTTATTCTCCATATGCTTCATGTTAATGGAGATATCGAGATGTCAATCTTATTGCTAATTTTCTTGTAGATGCAAGGGGAATATGGTAGCTTTTAAGCGATGGTCAATTATTTTAACGCTGGTTGCTATGCGGCGCATTCCATTCTCTTTGCAAGTCCAGGACATAAAAAAATGTATAACGAATTTGAGAAAAAGTATAAGTATTGGAAAATTTAAGGGAATAACAAGCAATATCTCGCAAACGGTTCACTCGACAACTGAAATGTATATGACATAAATTGTGTATTTTAACGCGATCTACATTTTTTGTGTAGTAAAATTTTGTCTATCTCTTATGGTTTACCAGTTATGAAAAAGTCGTTCATAACGAAGAATACTTTTGGAGACATTCCCAGAAAATTCGAGATATACATTTTATTTGTCATGACAATATCTTAAACATATGATATTTTAATCAAAATCGTTAGAGCCGTTTTTGAGAAAATTAAAATTTTCGAAAAATGTTCCATGTAAAGGGTAGTCTGGGGTGGGGGGATTTTTTTGAAAACCTTCGTGTCGCATCTCTGAAAGATACTGAACCTAAATACCAAGTTTGGTGTTTATCCGACTCTTCGTTTTTGAGTTATACTGTTCACAGACACACAGACAGACACACAGACACACACACAGACACACAGACAGACACACACACGGACATGTTTCCAAAAATGCTTTTTTTGGATTCAGGAGGTCTCAAAACATGTATTTCCGGTGAAATCTCGGTATCGAATTTTTGGGTGGAATGCAATACTTCCCCTACTTACTATACGTAGTAGAGAAAGTAAAAAATGAAAAATCTGATGTGTTACACTCACATGACTTTCTCTACTCTTGTACAATCTAATTTTACAAACGTTTATTCTCCATATGGTTCATGTTAATCGAGATATCGAGATGTCAATCTTATTGGTAATTTTCTTGTAGATGCAAGGGAAATATGGTAGCTTTTAAGCGATAGTCAAATATTTTAACGCTGGTTGCTATGTGGCGCATTCCATTCTCTTTGCATGTCCAGGACATAAAAAAAATGAATAACGAATGTGAGAAAAAGTATAAGTATTGTAAAATTTAAGGAAATAACAAGCAATATCTCGAAAACGGTTCACTCAACAAAAGAAATGTATATGACATAAGTTGTGTATTTTAACGCGATCTACATTTTTTGTGTAGTAAAATTTTGCCTATCTCTTATGGTTTACCAGTTATGCAAAAGTCGTTCACAATGAAGAATACTTTTGGAGACATTCCCAGAAAATTCGAGATATACATTTCATTTCTCATGACATTATCTTAAACATATGATATTTTCATCAAAATCGTTAGAGCCATTTTTGAGAAAATTAAAATTTTCGAAAAATCTTCCATGTAAAGGGTAGTCTGGGGTGGGGGGATTTTCTTGAAAACCTTCGTGTCGCATCTCTGGAAGATACTGAACCTAAATACCAAGTTTGGTGCTTATCCGACTGTTCGTTTTTGAGTTATGCTGTTCACAGACACACACACACACAGACACACACACAGACACACAGACACACACACAGACACACACACGGACATGTTTCCAAAAATGCTTTTTTTGGATTCAGGAGGTCTCAAAACATGTATTTCCGGTGAAATCTCGGTATCGAATTTTTGGGTGGAATGCAATACTTCCCCTACTTACTATACGTAGTAGAGAAAGTAAAAATGAATAACGAATTTGAGAAAAAGTATAAGTATTGGAAAATTTAAGGAAATAACAAGCAATATCTCGAAAACGGTTCACTCAACAAAAGAAATGTATATGACATAAGCTGTGTATTTTAACGCGATCTACATTTTTTGTGTAGTAACATTTTGTTTATCTCTTATGGTTTACCAGTTATGCAAAAGTCGTTCACAATGAAGAATACGTTTGGAGACATTCCCAGAAAATTCGAGATATACATTTCATTTCTCATTGCATTATCTTAAACATATGATATTTTCATCAAAATCGTTAGAGCCATTTTTGAGAAAATTAAAATTTTCGAAAAATCTTCCATGTAAAGGGTAGTCTGGGGTGGGGGGATTTTCTTGAAAACCTTCGTGTCGCATCTCTGGAAGATACTGAACCTAAATACCAAGTTTGGTGCTTATCCGACTGTTCGTTTTTGAGTTATGCTGTTCACAGACACACAGACACACAGACAGACACACACACGGACATGTTTCCAAAAATGCTTTTCTTGGATTCAGGAGGTCTCAAAACATGTATTTCCGGTGAAATCTCGGTATCGAATTTTTCGGTGGAAAGCAATACTTCCCCTACTTACTATACGTAGTAGAGAAAGTAAAAAGTATTTTTGGAAACATGTCCGTGTGTGTGTCTGTGTGTGTGTGTCTGTGTGTGTGTGTGTGTGTCTGTGTGTCTGTGTGTGTGTGTGTCTGTGTGTGTGTGTGTCTGAACAGCATAACTCAAAAACGAACAGACGGATAAACACCAAACTTGGTATTTAGGTTCAGTATCTCCCAGAGATGCGACACGAAGGTTTTCAAGAAAATCCCCCCACCCCAGACTACCCTTTACATGGAACATTTTTCGAAAATTTTAATTCTCTCAAAAATGGCTCTAACGATTTTGATGAAAATATCATATGTTTAAGATAATGTCATGGGAAATGAAATGTATATCTCGAATTTTCTGGGAATGTCTCCAAAAGTATTCTTCATTGTGAACGACTTTTGCATAACTGGTAAACCATAAGAGATAGACAAAATTTTACTACACAAAAAATGTAGATCGCGTTAAAATACACAATTTATGTCATATACATTTCTTTTGTTGAGTGAACCGTTATCGAGATATTGCTTGTTATTTCCTTAAATTTTCCAATACTTATACTTTTTCTCAAATTCGTTATTCATTTTTTTGTCCTGGACATGCAAAGAGAATGGAATGCGCCACATAGCAACCAGCGTTAAAATATTTGACCATCGCTTAAAAGCTACCATATTCCCCTTGCATCTACACGAAAATTAGCAATAAGATTGACCTCTCGATATCTCGATTAACATGAAGCATATGGAGAATAGGCGTTTGTAAAAATAGATTGTACAAGAGTAGAGAAAGTCATGTGAGTGTAACACATCAGATTTTTACTTTCTCTACTACGTATAGTAAGTAGGGGAAGTATTGCATTCCACCCAAAAATTCGATACCGAGATTTCACCGGAAATATGTTTTGAGACCCACTGAATCCAAAAAAAGCATTTTTGGAAACATGTCCGTGTGTGTGTGTGTGTGTCTCTGTGTGTGTGTGTGTGTGTGTGTGTGTGTGTGTGTGTGTGTGTGTCTGTGAACAGCATAACTCAAAAACGAACAGTCGGATAAACACCAAACTTGGTATTTAGGTTCAGTATCTTCCAGAGATGCGACACGAAGCTTTTCAAGAAAATCCCCCCACCCCAGACTACTCTTTACATGGAACATTTTTCGAAAATTTTAATTTTCTCTAAAATGGCTCTAACGATTTTGATGAAAATATCATATGTTTAAGATAATGTCATGAGAAATGAAATGTATATCTCGAATTTTCTGGGAATGTCTCCAAAAGTATTCTTCATTGTGAACGACTTTTGCATAACTGGTAAACCGTAAGAGATAGACAGAATTTTACTACACAAAAAAATGTAGATCGCGTTAAAATACACAACTTATGTCATATACATTTCTTTTGTTGAGTGAACCGTTTTCGAGATATTGCTTGTTATTTCCTTAAATATTTCAATACTTATACTTTTTCTCAAATTCGTTATTCATTTTTTTATGTCCTGGACATGCAAAGAGAATGAAATGCGCCACATAGCAACCAGCGTTAAAATATTTGACTATCGCTTATAACCTACCATATTCCCCTTGCATCTACAAGAAAATTACCAATAAGATTGACATCTCGATATCTCGATTAACATGAAGCATATGTAGAATAGGTAAAAATAGATTGTACAAGAGTAGAGAAAGTCATGTGAGTGTAACACATCAGATTTTTTTTTATGTCCTGGACATGCAAAGAGAATGGAATGCGCCACATAGTAACCAGCGTTAAAATATTTGACTACCGCTTAAAAGCTACCATATTCCCCTTGCATCTACAAGAAAATTACCAATAAGATTGACATCTCGATATCTCGATTAACATGAAGCATATGGAGAATAGGCGTTTGTGAAAATAGATTGTACAAGAGTAGAGAAAGTCATGTGAGTGTAACACATTAGATTTTTACAATAGCATATTATTCCACCTGCTATTTGTTAATCCAGATAAACTCTCAATTCATATACACATTTCGTTGTGCGATACAGTAGATAAAGCGATAGTCGAACTTATAAAGAGAGTGTCGCTATGTGATGGCTTTGAAATGCCAACCTCTTTGCATGACCGCGAGGAACAAAAAAAAAAAGCAACAAACAGAAAACTAAGAATAACAACTTCAGTAGTAACAAAAGGCGCGTACGCGAACAATAGGGCACTGTTTCTGATCAAAACGGGATTAATGATCCTTTGTTCTGTGCCGCCGGCTCCCGCCCCCCCCCTTGTGGCCTGACCTGAATGCCGCGCGGGAGAGGATTAGAACAATTGTCGCCTAGTCTAAATGTCGCCCGGTAGAGGTGTAGAACAATGGGGCATTGTCCTTTGTAGCCTGGTCTGAATGCCGCCTGGCATAGAGAACAATCCTTTTCCTCTGCTCGCAGTCTCCATCTTCTGGTTACGGGGCGTTGCAACGTGATGTTACGCTGTTAGGACGGTCCAGGAAGCATGACAGGCAAAGGGATCGGTCCCTACCTTTTAAAGATTTGAACCTGGCGTCTGTTCCAACCAACCTCGCGTCTACGGATCCTGAGACCAACTGCTATCTAGATGACTAATGTTTCCAGAGAACATCCTTTCCCGCTGCTATGCATAGGTCGAAGTTCCCTCCGATGTTCTCATCCGAGATGTATACATAATTGTGTGTTATGAATTCATTCATTCGCTTTTAATTCCTTCGAGCGTTAGCATTCACGTATTCATTTAATTTCTTTTACAGTTTTAGCATGAGCTATTGCCAGAGAAAATCGGTGCAACCAACTTATGAGAAACTCAATTTTTCATATATTACACATGGAGGAAAACGACTCATTAAATGCTGTATATGTGGTTAGATTTTTAATTATCGTTCTTTGTCAAGACTTAAGCTTCATAGAGCAAGATGTTATACTGAATCGACGCTCTCTCCTACACTTGAGTCTCCTGTAGACGAGGAATCAGAATACAACGGAAGTCGTGTGCTTACTAATTTGACGCTTCCATATGGTGAGAATTCAGTGATATCTACGTTTGAAGATCTGATGATGTATAGTGGGGAATGTTATACCCTATCGGCTCTCTGTCCTTCACTTGAGTCTACTGCGGGTGAGGAATCTAGATACAGCGGAAGTCGCGTGTTTACTAATTTGAAGTCTCCATATGATGATAATTCAGTGATATCTACGCTTGAAAATCCGAATAGACCGGTAAATATATTGAGGTTATTAGTTGCATCGAAAGAGGCTGGTATTAGCGATCATACGATGGAGATTGAAGAAATTATAAGTAAGCTGAAAGCATCTAAAGTTATAGCATGACAGGATCCAGAAATTGTGTTAATCAATTTCGACGATAGTTAACAGGAGCTTTGAAATATCAAGAACTTATACTTATAAAATACATTATCCAGACATTGCTGAGATGTTTAATTTTTTACGGATAAATTGTTTACATGCAAGTCTCTTTCTCTGTTATGTATATGATTATATAATTGAGTGTTTAGAAGGTTTAGACAATCATCATCGTCTTTAGGAAATATGTATGGCTTTGTGAAGGAATGTAATAGGATAATGTTTATAAAATAAATGTTGTTTATATTAAATATTTCTCATTTTTATTAATCTTATTATACACCTCATATCACACCATCAACTATTAGATGGTTCTGGCTTCTAGATTCCCATTTATTCAAGTGTCTTTCAGAAATAGTTCAATAATTTTTTTTAGATTTCATGCAGCATAAATGTATTAAAGTATTGCATACTCCTTTAAACAATTGTGAAATTATTTATGAAATGAATGGTAGCTTTTGTGGAATTCGGGTAAACATATATTTTCTTCCTTCATCTCTGCTTCTTGCTTCATGAAGTGGAGGACATTTGCAATTATTTCCCTGCTTTGAATACGTAATACCTTACCACTTAAGTTTGAAAACGTAGGAGCCATGGTTATAAATATCACAAATATAAAATAAGCACTATTTACGTACTGCTCTTTTTGAAATTACAAGATGCGGACACTTTCTATGCAGACTGTACGTGTTACGCACTGTGAGTAAGCAAAGGTGTTATATCGCTTTCGTTGATTAAGCTAAACATAAGCCATTCCTAGGCTCGGCAGCTGGGGTGGCAATCAAGGTCACGATTCCAGAAGTTTTGCGCCAGTTACACTCTTCTGGAACTTTTAATTGGAGGCATATTAGAAGCACATTAACACATGCAAACAGAATAACACAGACATTTACAACTTACAAGGTTCGAACACACACTGCGAAGGCAGTTTAGCGAATGATTTCAGGTTTAGAAGAATCGAAATTACTATAGTAGTATGATAAGCAGGGTTAGGAAGTTCATGCATTTGCATATTTTTTTTAAAGCATCTTATTGATATGCTGATAAATTATTTTCATGAACTATGAATCTTTTAGTGCTCTGAGTGATTTTTATTGGGCATATAATTGCATATTTATGCTGTTTTAAGTAACTGCATCATATTTAGTAAATAGCGTGTTTATTTGGCATATTTTAGCGCTTAAACGGGAAATATTCTTTTTAAAATGAGTTATTTTGGTTAAATGGTCAACTTGTTTTTCTGTGAACTGATACTAACAAAAGAATCCCGTTTCACCCTCTGTCAGTGTCACTGAGGCAAGTGATTCATGTCATTGATCACGTGAAGAGTGAGTGATGCAATGCTGGTAAGAATCATGTGATGTCTTGGAAGATAGGGAAATCCCCGCTGTACTGGAGAATAGATTAAGCAATAAGGCAGTGTGTTGATCGAGCAGCCACTGCAGTCAGTTTGCGATAATTGACGAGGTGGTATGAATACATACAGTATTAAAACTGCCGAGGGTGAAACCAAGTAATGCGAGCAGACTTAAGAGTTTACAAAGTGAATTTTCTAGTGATCTTATTAGTACAGATGGTAGAGTGTTATGCTGTAAGGCATGTGAAAAAAAATCTGATGTGTTACACCCACATGACTTTCTCTACTCTTGTACAAACTATTTTTACAAATGCTTATTCTCCATCTACTTCATGTTAATCGAGATAAACATTTGCAGACTCTATTTTAATTCCCTTTCCCACAGATTAATACGCTTTGCATATCCAAGACAAAAAAAATGAATAACGAATTCCCATTTTAGAAAATAAGTATTGAAAAATTTAAGAGAATAACAAGTAATATCTCGAAAATGGTTCACGCAACAAAACAAAATGTTATGACATAAATTGTGTATTTTAACGCGATCTACATTTTTTGTGTAGTAAAATTTTGTCTATCTCTTATGGTTTACCAGTTATGCAAAAGTCGTTCACAATGAAGAATACTTTTGGAGACATTCCCAGGAAATTCAAGATATACATTTTATTTGTCATAAAAATATCTTAAACATATGATATTTTAATCAAAATCGTTAGAGCCATTTTTTAGAAAATTAAAATTTTCGAAAAATCATCCATGTAAAGGGTAATCTGGGGTGGGGGATTTTCTTGAAAACCTTCGTGTCGCATCCTTGGAAGATACTGAACCTAAATACCAAGTTTGGTGTTTATCCGACTGTTCGTTTCTGAGTTATGCTGTTCACAGACAGACACACACACACACAGACAGACACACACACACACAGACAGACAGACACACACACGGACATGTTTCCAAAAATGCTTTTTTCGGATTCAGGGGGTCTTAAAACATATATTTCCGGTGAAATCTCGGTATCGAATTTTTGGGTAGAATACAATACTTCCCCTACTTACTATACGTAGTAGATAAAGTAAAAATATTGGGAGTGAAAAACGGTTTCAGGTCGTTCAACATATTAATACTGCAAAGCACAGGGAAATGGTTGTGAAAAAAAGTGACAGAAGTGAAAGTGTCCAACGTCTACTAGTCGAATGTATGGGAAGTAGAGTTACACAGTTTTCATATGACCTTTGTGAAGCATTCCTAGTAGCTGGCATACCTTTATGGAAAATAAATAACCCAATTTTGCGTACTTTTTTAGAAAAGTATACCAAGCAACACGTGCCTGATCAAAGTACCTTACGTAAAACATACATCCCTCGTTGTTACAACAATGTAATGTCTACCTTAGCAAAGGAGTTTCTCTGGATCTCAATAGATGAAACAACTGATGTAGAAGGACGTTTCATTGCAAATGTAATAGTGGGTGTTCTAAATCAGCAAGAGGCAGGTGTGCCCTATCTCTTAACTTGCTCTCAGTTAGAAGTTACTAAACGGTGCATCAGTGAGTCAACTTGTGATTGACTCTATGAAATTAATATGCCCTGGTGATATAAAATATGACAATGTGCTTTGGTTTTTAACTGATGCAGCAAGCTATATGATCAAAGCAGGGAAAACACTAACAGAAATTGTTTCTAAGAGCATTCATTTAATTTGTCTTATTCATGTCCTTCATCGCATTGCAGAAACAATTAGGTTATATTTTCCTAAAGTAGATAAGTTAATCTCTAGTGTGAAAAAAGTGTTTCTTAAATCTGCACCTAGGGTCCAGCTGTTCAAAAAGATGGCACCTAATATTCCACTACCACCTGAACCTGTTTTAACCCGTTGGGGGAGTTGGATAACAGCTGCATTGTATTATGCTAAACATTTAGCGTCAGTCAGAAGAGTTATTAATTCATTAGAATCAGATGATGCTATTTCAATTCATATAGCACAGAATGTTCTCTCAGATAAAGAGCTTGAAGCAAATCTTGCCTTTATAGTAACACATTTTTCCAATATGCCTGCAGCATTTAAATCCCTGGAAACAACAGGTATTACCTTAAATCAGTCATTAAATGTATTTGATACTACCATTTCTGGTTTGGTGTCCATTCCAGGTAATGTAGGGCAGAAAATAAAAAACAAAGTAAACCATGTCCTTTTAAGAAACCCTGGGTATAAACAAATCTCCAAAATACCAGACATCCTTGGAGGAAAGCCCTTAGGCATACCTGAAGACTTGCCTCTTTCTGTGAAAAAAACTATCAAATTTTAAGTATGCACCAATATCCTGATGTGACGTTGAAACAAGTTTTTCAAGATACAAAAGTATATTGAGAGACAACAGACGAAGATATACCATGGAAAGTCTCCGTCATGCAGTAGTGATAAATTGTAATTCATCCCTCATTTTGGATGTGGAGTCATGTGCATAAACTTCTCGGCAATAAATGTAGGTTTGCATGTGCACATTATCTTTAAATATAATAATTTTTAGGGCATATTTTGGCGCATATTTCGCACATCTTAAGGGCATATTTGCATGTATATTACAAGAGTTTTTAGAGCATGAACTTCCTAACCCTGATGATAAGGTTAGTAAGGTTTATATAGTAAGGTTTGTTCACATTTCATAAGACCGCTATGCTGCTGTGTTTTTATCGCGTCAGCCGCGGTACCCGGCTTATTACTTTCTCTACTACGTATAGTAAGTAGGGGAAGTATTGTATTCCACCCAAAAATTCTATACCGAGATTTCACCGGAAATACATGTTTTGAGACCCCCTGAATCAAAAAAATCCGATGTGTTACACTCACATGACTTTCTCTACTCTTGTACAAACTATTTTTACAAAAGCTTATTCTCCATCTACTTCATGTTAATCGAAATAAACATTTGCAGACTATCTTATTGCTAATTTCCTTGTATATGTAAGGGGAATATATATTTACAAGGGCAATATAGAAATACAGTAGCCTTTAAGCACATACATATATCTTAATAGCTGGTTGCTAGGTGCAGCACCATTCCCTTTGCCACAGATTAATACTCTTTGCATATCCAAGACAAAAAATTAATAACGAATTCCCATTTGAGAAAATAAGTATTGAAAAATTTAAAGGAATAACAAGCAATATCTCGAAAATGGTTCACTCAACAAAAATGTATATGACATAAATTGTGTATTTTAATGCGATCTACATCTTTTGTGTAGTAAAATTTTGTCTATCTCTTATGATTTACAAGTTATGCAAAAGTCGTTCACAATGACGAATACTTTTGGAGACATTCCCAGAAAATTCAAGATATACATTTTATTTGTCATAAAAATATCTTAAACATATGTTATTTTAATCAAAATCGTTGGAGCCGTTTTTGAGAAAATTAAAATTTTCGAAAAATCTTCCATGTAAAGGGTAATTTGGGGTGGGGGGATTTTTCTTGAAAACCCTGTGTCGCATCCTTGGAAGATACCGAACCAAAATACCAAGTTTGGTGTTTATCCGACTGTTCGAATCTGAGTTATCCTGTTCACAGACAGACACACAGACAGACACACACGGACATGTTTCCAAAAATGTTTTTTTTTGGATTCAGGGGATATCAAAACATGTATTTCCGGTGAAATCTCGATATCGAATTTTTGGGTGGAATACAATACTTACCCTACTTACTATACGTAGTAGAGAAAGTAAAAAGCATTTTTTGGAAACATGTCCGTGTGTGTGTCTGTCTGTGAACAGCATAACTCAGAAACGAACAGTCGGATAAACACCAAACTTGGTATTTAGGTTCAGTATCTTCCAAGGATGCGACACGAAGGTTTTCAAGAAAATCCCCCCACCGCAGAGTACCCTTTACATGGAAGATTTTTCGAAAATTTTCTCAAAAATGACTGACGATTTTGATTAAAATATCATATGTTTAAGATATTTTATGACAAATAAAATGTATATCTTGAATTTCCTGGGAAAGTCTCCAAGAGTATTCTATACTGTGAACGACTTTTGCATAACTCGTCAACCATAAGAGATAGACAAAATTTTACTACACAAAAAATGTAGATAGCGTTAAAATACACAATTTATGTCATATAAATTTTTACTTTCTCTACTACGTATAGTAAGTAGCGGAAGTATTGTATTCCACCCAAAATTTCGATACCGAGATTTCACCGGAAATACATGTTTTGAGACCCCCTGAATCCAAAAAAGAAATTTTTGGAAACATGTCCGTGTGTGTGTCTGTGTGTGTGTCTGTGAACAGCATAACTCAGAAACGAACAGTCGAATAAACATCAAACTTGGTATTTGGGTTCAGTATCTTCCAGGGATGCGACACGAAGGTTTTCAAGAAAATCCCCCCACCCCAGAGTACCCTTTACATGGAAGATTTTTCGAAAATTTTAATTTTCTCAAAAATGGCTCTAACGATTTTGATGAAAATATCATATGTTTAAGATAATGTCATGGGAAATGAAATGTATATCTCAAATTTTCTGGGAATGTCTCCAAATGTATTCTTCATTGTGAACGACTTTTGCATAACTGGTAAACCATAAGAGATAGAGAAAATGTTACTACACAAAAAATGTAGATCGCGTTAAAATACACAATTTATGTCATATACATTTGTTTTGTTGAGTGAACCTTTCTCGAGATATTGCTTGTTATTCTCTTAAATTTTTCAATACTTATTTACTTAAAAAGGAATTCGTTATTCATTTTTTTGTCTTTGATATGCAAAGAGTATTAATCTGTGGCAAAGGGAATGGTGCTGCACCTAGCAACCAGCTATTAAGAGATAGGTATATGATTAAAGGCTACTGTATTTCAATATTACCCTTGTAAATATATATTCCCCTTACATCTACAAGAAAATTAGGAATAGGATAGAGTCTGCAAATGTTTATCTCGATTAACATGAAGTAGATGGAGAATAAGCGTTTGTAAAAATAGTTTGTACAAGAGTAGAGAAAGACATGTGAGTGAAACGCATCAGATTTTTTTTTTGTTCTGGGAGTATCAAATGTGTATTTATAACGAATTTTTGGGTGGAAGTAGTAAAGAAAGTAATAAATTAACCGTTACTTTGGAACGCTTTCCAGAACGAAGCCTTTCCAAAAAAATAACCATATCTCATTGTTTCTGCAATGCGATGAAGGACATGAATAAGACAAATTAAATGAATGCTCTTAGAAACAATTTCTGTTAGTGTATTCCCTGCTTTGATCATATAGCTTGCTGCTCAGTTAAAAACAAAAGCACATTGTCATATTTTATATCACCAGGGCATATTAATTTCATAGAGTCAATCACAAGTTGACTCACTGATGCACCGTTTAGTAACTTCTAACTGAGAGCAAGTTAAGAGATAGGGCACACCTGCCTCTTGCTGATTTAGAACACCCACTATTACATTTGCAATGAAACGTCCTTCTACATCAGTTGTTTCATCTATTGAGATCCAGAGAAACTCCTTTGCTAAGGTAGACATTACATTGTTGTAACAACGAGGGATGTATGTTTTACGTAAGGTACTTTGATCAGGCACGTGTTGCTTGGTATACTGTTCTAAAAAAGTACGCAAAATTGGGTTATTTATTTTCCATAAAGGTATGCCAGCTACTAGGAATGCTTCACAAAGGTCATATGAAAACTGTGTAACTCTACTTCCCATACATTCGACTAGTAGACGTTGGACACTTTCACTTCTGTCACTTTTTTTCACAACCATTTCCCTGTGCTTTGCAGTATTAATATGTTGAACGACCTGAAACCGTTTTTCACTCCCAATATTTTTACTTTATCTACTACGTATAGTAAGTAGGGGAAGTATTGTATTCTACCCAAAAATTCGATACCGAGATTTCACCGGAAATATATGTTTTAAGACCCCCTGAATCCGAAAAAAGCATTTTTGGAAACATGTCCGTGTGTGTGTCTGTCTGTGTGTGTGTGTGTCTGTCTGTGAACAGCATAACTCAGAAACGAACAGTCGGATAAACACCAAACTTGGTATTTAGGTTCAGTATCTTCCAAGGATGCGACACGAAGGTTTTCAAGAAAATCCCCCACCCCAGATTACCCTTTACATGGACGATTTTTCGAAAATTTTAATTTTCTAAAAAATGGCTCTAACGATTTTGATTAAAATATCATATGTTTAAGATATTTTTATGACAAATAAAATGTATATCTTGAATTTCCTGGGAATGTCTCCAAAAGTATTCTTCATTGTGAACGACTTTTGCATAACTGGTAAACCATAAGAGATAGACAAAATTTTACTACACAAAAAATGTAGATAGCGTTAAAATACACAATTTATGTCATATACATTTGTTTTGTTGAGTGAACCTTTCTCGAGATATTGCTTGTTATTCTCTTAAATTTTTCAATACTTATTTACTTAAAAAGGAATTCGTTATTCATTTTTTTGTCTTTGATATGCAAAGAGTATTAATCTGTGGCAAAGGGAATGGTGCTGCACCTAGCAACCAGCTATTAAGAGATAGGTATATGATTAAAGGCTACTGTATTTCAATATTACCCTTGTAAATATATATTCCCCTTACATCTACAAGAAAATTAGGAATAGGATAGAGCCTGCAAATGTTTATCTCGATTAACATGAAGTAGATGGAGAATAAGCGTTTGTAAAAATAGTTTGTACAAGAGTAGAGAAAGACATGTGAGTGTAACGCATCAGATTTTTTTTTTTTTGTTCTGGGAGTCTCAAATGTGTATTTATATCGAATTTTTGGGTGGAAGTAGTAAAGAAAGTAATAAATTAACCGTTACTTTGGAACGCTTTCCAGAACGAAGCCTTTCCAAAAAAATAACCATATCTCCAGCCATACAGTTCCAAAATAACACTTTACATTAACGCGATCATTCGACTATTACTTTCTCTACTACGTATAGTAAGTAGGGGAAGTATTGTATTCCACCCAAAATTTCGATACCGAGATTTCACCGGAAATACATGTTTTGAGACCCCCTGAATCCAAAAAGAGCATTTTTGGAAACATGTCCGTATGTGTGTCTGTGTGTGTGTGTCTGTGTGTGTGCGTGTGTGTGTGTGTGTGTGTGTGTGTGTGTGTGTGTGTGTGTCTGTCTGTCTGTCTGTGAATAGCATAACTCAGAAACGAACTGTCGCATAAACACCAAACTTGGTATTTAGGTTCAGTATCTTCCAAGGATGCAACACGATGGTTTTCAAGAAAATCCCCCCACCCCAGAGTACCCTTTACATGGAAGATTTTTCGAAAATTTTAATTTTCTCAAAAATGGCTCTAACGATTTTGATTAAAATATCATATGTTTAAGATATTTTATGACAAATAAAATGTATATCTTAAATTTCCTGGGAATGTCTCCAAAAGCATTCTTTATTGTGAACGACTTTTGCATAACTGGTAAACCATAGGAGATAGACAAAATTTTACTACACAAAAAATGTAGATCGCGTTAAAATACACAATATATGTCATATACATTTTTTTTGTTGAGTGAACCATTTTCGAGATATTACTTGTTATTTCCTTAAATTTTTCAATACTTATTTTCTCAAATGGAAATTCGTTATTCATTTTTTTGTCTTGGATATGCAAAGAGTATTAATCTGTGGGAAAGGGAATGGTGCTGCACCTAGCAACCAGCTATTAAGAGATATGTATGTGCTTAAAGGCTACTGTATTTCCAAATTGCCCTTGTAAATATATATTCCCCTTACATCTACAAGAAAATTAGCAATAAGATTAACATCTCGATATCTCGATTAACATGAAGCATATGGAGAATAAGCTTTTGTATAAATAGTTTGCACAAGAGTAGAGAAAGTCATGTGAGTGTAACACATCAGATTTTTTTGTCTTGGATATGCAAAGAGTATTAATCTGTGGGAAAGGGAATGGTGCTGCACCTAGCAACCAGCTATTAAGAGATATGTATGTGCTTAAAGGCTACTGTATTTCCAAATTGCCCTTGTAAATATATATTCCCCTTACATCTACAAGAAAATTAGCAATAAGATAGACTCTGCAAATGTTTATCTCGATTAACATGAAGTAGATGGAGAATAAGCGTTTGTATAAATAGTTTGTACAAGAGTAGAGAAAGTCATGCGAGTGTAACACATCAGATTTTTTTTTAGTAGAAGGCTAAATTACCATTGTCGCGAAATCAAAGGCTTGCCGGTGATTCTTGTGGATAAATAAATATGTTTATGACAGGCGGTCAGCAGAGAGTCGTCGGTATAATTATGGGAAAGTCATCCTATTGTGAGAATCTTAACTTTCTATCTCTGTTATCCCGCCCTTTTCTTTCTTCAATCCTGATTCTTGAAGCAAAAATAAGGATCAAAAATCGAAAACTTCGGGTGTCTACTGAAAGCCATTAAAACATTCATTTAAACTGAAAATTGTGTATATTAAGCGCATAATTAAGCTAAAAAATTAAATTAAATTCGGTTTTATTTATGGACGTTCTTTAACTACTATGGTCCTTAGCGTTATATTCTATATTGGGCGTGAAAGGCCGGTAATTTTGCTCAGAGGCCTCTTTATCAGGCTTTAGGTTCTTTTACGTGTCGTAAATTTACGACACGGGACCACCGGCTTTGCTTCCCTGTAAGCTAAACAGGCCTAATATATGTATTATGTATATTTTTATACCCAAAAAGGTCAAAATATGCAAATATGCACGGGAAAACTACACATATTTGGAATCAGAAAGTAATGAAATGCATAGTTTGAGTCATGTCCAATGTTCCTATAAAAACATGCATTTGCATGGAATTCTCGTCTTTACTTACGAGTTTAACTATGGCATAATTTGACGAGCCCCCTGGTTCCTAAAACCAAGAAGAGATCAAATTACTGGCATTCAGGTGATGTGACATGGTCCGTTGGTGATGTGGAGCCCCCTCCCTGAATGGGACTCCCCGAGATTGTTTGGTCAGTTAGAGGTAAGAGCTCTCTCAGATGTTCGACTTCCTGATATGTCAATGAATAATGATTCATATGTATATCTACTGACTGACGACTGCTGTGATCCACAGCAGAGAGCTGTTGAGTTGATATTTGAATGTGGTGAACAGGGAATAGTGAGCAGTTTTTGTTGGTGTTGGTGCACATATGCTATACATCTCTGATAGACACTAAGGCGTATGGCGCAGTGAAGTGGACATTTCGGAAAGGAAAGCGCGCGCGCACGCCACACACATACACACGCACGCACAGACTTTCATTATCTACAGTTATAATTAAGTATATACTACTAGTAAGCTAGTAATCATTGGGAAGCCGCAATATTCCAAGCATTTCGAAGTCAGTAGTTGAATGACGAGAGATATAAACAATGGCTAAGGAGAGTGAAGGGAAGGGATAGTAAATGTTATTGGAAATATTGCACAGTTGAGTTACTTGCCAGGTTGGGGGATATAGAGAGGCATAGTACGAGGGGCATTCAAATAGCTTTGCAACCAGCATATCCATTATTTGACAAATTATGGTTACAAAAATGTACCTAACTAATACGGCTGGCAACAATTGACCTTAAGCTATCAAAATATGCATAAGTGCGAGTTTAAATTGTAATATTCATAGTCGTACAGACTGTTGAGTTCAGTCCTGTGTCAATAGCTGGTGAAAAATCATGGATATTTCTGAAGAGAACATTAGATTCTACATTTTTACATGCTACAAGCTAGGTGATAGAGCAAAAGACTTGTTAGCTGTTTATGGTGATCAAGTGTGCTCGTTTGATACTATTGCAAGATGGATTCGATGATTTGAAGAGGGGTGAGATACTTTGAAACACAACCCTCGTTCTGACCGGCCTCGGGAAGCTGTGAACGAAAGAGCAATTCAAAGAGTGGGAAACCTGGTGGAGGAAAATCGACATATTACTGTTGAAATGTTAAGTATGGAAGTCGGTAACAATGTTGGCAGCAGTGACTATATTTAAGAACATATTTACAGCTGCAAAAATCTGTGCAAAATGGGTTCCGCATTCTCTAACCAATGAAGAGGAGAAAGGAAGATGCAAGGAAACTGCTGAGTATGTTTCCACCTAATGGCCTAAACGTTTGACAGATATATGCACCGGTGATTCAAGTTGTTTTTATTTTTATACCACACCAAAATAAAGCTCAGAATTGTGTTTGGGTAAATGAGAATGGTCCAAGACCAGTCGTTCTTCGACAAGATTTTCGTTCTCGGAAGCGAATGTTCACCGTGTTCACGTATGAGGGACCATTAATGGTTGACTGCATACCAAAGGAATAACAATGTCTGGAGAATACTATAGCTCTTATGTTTTGAATCCTTTATCTGAAGAGCTGAGGCGGCGGCGTCTTAATTGTTTCAAGTTTCAAACTTCACTACATTTTATATAACTAGTTTTTCTACTTTCTCAACATTCTTTACACAGCGAGAGAGATATCGAATTTTTACCGTGTTTATTAGTCCTTATTTTAAGAAAAGGATTCGATGCTTTTCATTTCCCGAGTTGACAACACTGTTAGGAATTCCCAATCCAATCGTGGCTCGGTTTCATTGCTTACATACTCGATATTTCTAGTAGCAATACTCGGACTGTGGGGCGGCATAACAGGAATTAGCTGTGAACAGAGCAGTGGGTTCTTTTTTATTAATGATAAGCGTGAAAAATGTTTTACAATTTCGAGTAATATGTTTCACAATAAACGTAGACGATTTAAACCTGTAATTTTAGCGAACTTTCACGAATTTCTCCTCTAGTCGCGAAAGTCTTTATTTGCACGATTAACACGAAATTGGCATTTTTTAAAAAATAAATTACAAAACTTACATGTTGACATACGGTAATCAAAGCACTCGATTTTGTTTTAGAGCCATCAAAGCTAATTGCGAAATCTGTTATCAATCTCGATTTGGCAATGATTATGTTTAAGCAGCTGCCCGAATTTCCAGTGAAAATAATCTGTACTTTTATTTATACTGAATTCTGCAACTATGTCCGAAATTTGTATCAGGATAATAATGAAATTTATATACGTATTACATGCTCTGTTGACATTTAAAGCTGAAGGTAACCAGTGAGATATAAAAGTTCAAGTCTTATGACTACACTACCATCAAATGCGAACAGTGAAAGATTCTTTTCGCACTATACCTACCTAATTTAGTACTTACTGGCGAAATCTTCAATGGCCCGAAAACATTGTAACTAGTATGTTGCAATTTGGTGCCATGGAATAAACCATGGCATATTGGTCCAAACTATGTTTAATTTAATAGTTCCTACCAAACATTAATATCCTTTCAAAAACAACTTGCATCTTTGTTAAACTACTGGTGGTATTAATAATTCAATTTTAGGGATAATACCTACAGCATTTTATATTGTATAAGATAAGTTAATCTTTTTTGTCCAGATGAATTTCAAAGTCGGTTGTTATTGACCTATACGAACCACGCATACATTTTTCATTTTTGACGCGAAATTATTGCGAAATTTTGTTGTATTATTAACATGAAAATGCGAAAATGTAAAAAAATTAAACGCGAATTCCTTAAACAGCTATCACCAATAAAACTCGCCCCTGGATATGAAATTTGGTGTCCCAGGACCCCTCCCCCAATGTTAGTGGTGCCATACACGTTCAAACTTGATTGGCCACCCCTCTGTTTGGGACGCTAAAAAAAAATCGCGTTTTGAAGGAGGTCAATTGCGTTTGCCTCCAACCACATTAAACCAAAAACAAAATGTAGTCAGTTTATTGTGCACAAATTGCAGTTGCCGGACCACTGCTCTGTTTTCAATGTTAAATACTGGGACTATTAAGGAGTAGGTATGGGAAGGACATACAAATCAGTCGCTATCTACCCTAGAGCGCACATGCCTCTTTAAACAGGATCACAGACAAGTGTGTGTTACCACATCCCCCATAGATATTTCCAGTAACAAACTCACAATTTGGAGGAAGGACACATCATTCATTGCGATGCTGTTGACATTTCCGGTAGCTATACCTATGTCGGAAATGGCGGTGATGCGTGGAGTAGTTATCTTATCTCAGGATTCAGCCTCATCAGATGAGGTGTTTCGCTTAGTTATGCAACTATGGCAGGCTATTCATGCCAGTTTAGTTTTAGAGTGATAAATGACATTGTAACATGAAGCAATTCTAAAATTCCGATGAGGCCGCGTGGCAGTACATTCACGTAAGAACTATTAATTATTTTTCCCTCACAAAGCTGTGTTTTATACTTGTATGCCTGCAAGATTTAGGAATAAACCGTTTATAATTATTATTTATTAGATGCTATGCATATTTAACGGAGGAAATGGCATAGGTAACGAAAAGATTTCGCGCATCCCTTGTATTTTGGTGCCATTTTCATTAATTTCTCATAGAACTATTTCCGATTTCCTTAAGCATTAAGTGTATATTTCCCCCCTTTTCTTTCTTCTCAAACCTAATTCAACATCTCAACCAGATTCAGATTGTATTCCTGGTTGCGCTTTCCTAGATGATTATGTTATTTCGTCCATTCTTAAAAGTGTAGGTAATTTCCAAAGCGAACTACAACATTGTTATAAAAACGTTAAGAGAAAATGTTACCTAATAAAAATTATGATGGGTTATATTCATATGACCTTTTCTAACCAATATCATTTATTTTTGTATAACTTCAACATATTCTACCAAAAGCTTATTTTTTTTTGTCTCCTTCACGTTAATCGAGATAAACGTTTGCAAATTTCGTTGCAGGTACAAACGGAATACAGGAAGCTGATGCGATAGGTAGCCAAATGCTTAAAACCGATCGCTATATGCTGGCTTTGAAATTCTGTATTTTTATGACATCATGAAACAACTGAATGGTGACAGCACTTCAAAAATTGACAAAAGTTTGAAAAATGCGAAACAATAACAGCAGATATCTCAGAAATTACTTATACCGCAAAAAAGTTGTTTGAAACAAAGTGGATGTTTCAAAAGGATTTACTTTTTGTTTTTTTTTGTTTTGATGTGTTTTAACGTCTTTTGACCTGTTAGGTCATAAGGTCATATCGGACGATGAATTAAATTGGTGAAATGCTCAAATGAGCCCAAGGTCCACAGAGCTTCAATTTACCTGACATTCATCTTCTCAGGATAAAGGAAAACCCCAGAAAAACCTTATCTAGGTAACCTACCCTAACCGAAATTCGAACTCAAAACCTCTTGAATGTGAGACACACATGCTACCCTCAGACCACAGAGGTAGGCTAGTAAATTTTTATCTATCTCTTATGATTTACCAGGTATGCAAAATTAATTCTGAATAAAGAGGGCTTCGCAGAAAATTCAAGGCATTTTATTAGACATGTAAATATGTTAAATATATTAATATTTTAATAAAAATCGTTAATGCCATTTTTGAGAAAATCTATATTAATGAAAAATGTTGGGTTGAAAGGATAGTTTGGGGTGAAGGATTTTCTGCAGAATCTTTATGCAACATCCTTGGAAGATGCTGAACTTAAATACCATGTTTGGTATTAATTAGACTATGTGTGCGCACATGCACAAGTGTGGATCTTTTTTTAAAAAAGATTTATTTTATTTAGGGACCTCAAAACATGTATTAGGTGAAATTTGTATATCAAATATTCAATAACATCAAAATATTCAATATTTAATTTATGCTTTACATAATATTATATAAATTCAAAACCCAGGATATAAAGTTGTTGAATTAAACACTCATTAAGGTCATCAAGAACAAAAAGCAGTAAACTAGTACTTTGCATGTAAACACAAGACTGCAGTATCCTTCTCACCAAAACAGTGAAAAAAAATTCATCAAGAATTAAGTTGACCACATGACTTTCTCTACCCTCTATCTTTATTATTGGATATACAAACTATTCTTATTAAAGCTTACTTTTCTATCTACTAAATTTAATCCAAATAAACCTTCGCAAAAATAGCTAGTTAGCTACATTACACATTTTGTTATAAATATAAAGAGAACAGCAATAGTCAAATATTTAAGAACTGGAAGATATGTGCAGGCCTTAAAATTCCATACTGTTTCCATGCAATTGCGAGAAACACCTGAAAATCGATGGGACTTGAAAAGAATGACAAGCATTAAACAATTTGAACCTTTAATAATGGATATCTCAGAAACAGCTTATGCCACAAAAAAACTTATTTTAAGTAAATTGTGTGTTTTAAAGAGATCACATTTTTTGTGTGGTACATTTTCGTCTATTGTTTAATGTTTACAATTTATACAAGATTATTCAAAAATCCTTCTGGATGAAGAGGACTCCTTAGGCTATTCCCAGAAAACTCAAGATATACATTTTATTTTTCATATAAATATCTTTTATATATGGTATTTTAATCAAAATTGTTAGAGCCATTTTTAGAAAATAAAAATGTTCAAAAAAGTTCCAGGTAAAGGTTCGTTTGGGGTGGGGGGATTTTCTTGTAAATCTTCTTGTTGCATTCTTGGAAGATACTAAACTCAAATACAGAGTTTGGTATTTATTCGACTTTTTGTTTTTGAGTTATGCTGTTCATAGACAGATAGACACACATATAGATATGTTTCCAAAAATGCTTTATTTGGTTTCAGGATACCTAAAAAAATGTATTTCCGGTGAAATCTCTACATCAAGTTTTTGGGTGGAATGCAATACTTCCCCTACTTACTATACACAGTAGAGAGAGTAAAAAGAGGCCATTATAATGGCATCATTCCTAGTTTCTTTAAAACTTTGGTCAGAGACTTGGCTGTAAGATTATTAGTTATCATTGTTATCATCATCAATTTAGGATATGCAAAAACAGCACAGTCTAAAATATTCAAGTATATAAAACTATCCAAATACATTTTTCATAATAGGCAATGGTAATCTTTAAATCTATATTTCAACAGAAAAAAATTAAGATTTGCCCACTCTTCATGGCAACCTAATTCAGACATGGAAATATTATGACAAGTCTGATTGACCAAAGTGCCTATTCTTACCACATTTAGCATTTTAGTTTTGTGTAAATGGTAATTTTATCAGAGTTAAGTGGTTGCAACCTGGGTTCCACAACCTACACATGAAGTGTAGCAAGCTGTGAATAATTTGACTAATAATTTACATTGCATTGTTATAGTTTTCTTTAATTGTATAATTAAAATAAACATATGCTAATCTGTTTCTTAGTCTCTTCTATTAAATATAAACAAAATAACCTTTTTAGACTTATTTTGTTCCATAAATTGCTAAATAAAAGTTCCAATTTTAGTTGATATTGTAATGAAAAGAAGCTAGAAACAGTGATGTGTATTGAATTTATTTAAAGGTGAGTCGGAATTGTTACACTAACATCACTTAAGTTTACTCACTTAACATGTTTCGGGAAACGGTTGTTCCCATCCTCAGAAGTTAATTCGACTGAATTAAGTCGAATTAACTTCTGAGGATGGGAACAACCGTTTCCCGAAACATGTTAAGTGAGTAAACTTAAGTGATGTTAGTGTAACAATTCCGACTCACCTTTAAATAAATTCCAATTTTAGTTTTATATTCTTCTTTGAATGCTTGGGTAAACATGTGGATTTTTTGTTTTTCTTTTGATTGTCTTGTTTGCTTTGGGTTTTTTTTAACTAACTCTAATGTTCTGTTGAAAAATGGCATAGGTTGGGGTGATTATTATTAATTTGGAAATTAAAAAAAAAAGGATGGAACAGATTATTTGGCTATCGAAATTAATAAAATTGAATTTAAACAGTAGGAAGAATAGATAAAAGCTTGAAAATCAAAACTAAAAATGTTGGTTAAAGCTAAGAAGAAGAAGAAGAAGAAGAAGAAGAAGAAGAAGAAGAAGAAGAAGAAGAAGAAGAAGAAGAAGAAGAAGAAGAAGAAGAAGAAGAAGAAGAAGAAGAAGAAGAAGAATTTGTCTTTCATAAAACTACAACATTGTTTACATCAAGGAGGAAAAGCAAGAAATTTCTGGATTAAAAATATGTAGGTATTATTTTAATTTCAATAAGCGCTATTAACAAAAGCAAAAATAAGGTGTTAATATTTGGAGGTGATATGATTATTGATGGTTGGAGTGAAGCTTTTAAAACTGAAAATATATTTAATGAAGTAATTTGCCCATTTAAGACAAATGAAACAAAAGTCATTGTTAATAATGAAAACATAGAATGTGTTTATAAGAAAAATAAAATCTAGATTTATGAGAAGATGAAGTGGTAAAACAAATGAAGAAAGAAAGGTAATTTATGTGATTGAAGTGTAATAAAATTGGTGGATAATAAATGAATAAAATAAAAATAATTGGAATGTTTTGAATAATAATATAGATATTGCTGAGTTAGATTATAAAGCAATCCTGTCTATCTCAGGTTGTGAAAGAAAGAAAAACTGGTTGATAATCAGATGTTAAATGGAATAAAGTATTCCAAAGAGATATATAACAGTAAAAGGCTTTTCATTTATTTGACTTTAAGTGCATATGAGTAAATATTTAAGTTAAAACTTATGTTTTCTCTCATTGTCTCATTCAGAATTAAAGCAACTACTTAAGCTTAGATTCTTTCATTAGGATTAAACATTTCATTGCAAATACATGAAAGAACTATGTTGTGAGAATTAAATACCAACAACAAAAGTTAGAACCAACCCTGTAATAAGTTGTGATTGTCTTATATTACTCACCACATATTCCACTGTGAGCCACCTGTGATCTCCCTTAAGCATGGAATCTCTCAATTGCTTGCAAGCAAAAGTCCCAGGCTGTCAAATGTCTGCTGTTTCCAAAGAGTTTTTCTATACATCTATGAAAGAGAAAAGAAATCATGCTTTTAAACCTTTCATGTACTCATTGAGATCTCTCTGATTTAAAGCATGACATCTACGCTCCTTCTACCCATTATAATAGGCAGAGTGCAACATTTCTTATGTGTGCAAAGTCAAGTATATAATATTTCTGAAGTTTGTGAGAATGATGAGAAGTGACAGGTAACATTTTGTAAATGCATGATGAGCACAGATTTGC
The DNA here is from genome assembly GCA_030765065.1 of Deroplatys truncata. Taxonomy (NCBI): domain Eukaryota; kingdom Metazoa; phylum Arthropoda; class Insecta; order Mantodea; family Mantidae; genus Deroplatys; species Deroplatys truncata. The sequence continues at coordinate 137,405,683 of CM060984.1, read as the reverse complement.
AAGTATTGACACAACAATATGAAGAGCTGGATCTGCTTTTCCTATGAGAATCATGGCACAGGCCAATATCTCCCTTCCTCCTTTTCTCTCTTAAATACATAAATGTTGCAGCAATTGGGTTGTTGCTATAATATTCGCTTGAAAATTATTTCCATATTACAACTTTAATTTATTTCAAATAACTTTCTTTCTGGGGGGCGGGATCAGCCATTTCCAAGATATCTGTTGAAGTTAGTTTGAATTTTTCAATAATTTGTCATTTTTGAAGTGCTGTCGCCTTTGATTTGTTTCTCGTGTTGTCATGAATAAAGTATGGAATTTCAAAACCAGCTTATATCACAGATTTGACTATCACTTTAGTCTCCTGTATCTCCCTCATACCTGCAATGTAATGTGTAATGAAACTATTTCCTCAAACATTTATCTAGATTAACATGAAGTAAATAGAAAAATAAGCTCTTGTAAGAATAGTTTGTAGAAGGTATATAAAAAAAAAAAAATCTGATATACATTCACATGACTTTCTCTATCTTTATTAGTGGGTATACAAACTATTCTTATTAAAGCTTATTTTTCTATTTAGTACCTTAATCCAAATAAACCTCTGCAAAAATAGCTACATTACACATTTTGTTATAAATATAAAGAGAACAGTGATAATCAAATGTTTAAGAACTGGACACTATATGCTAACCTTAAAATTCCATACTGTTTCCATGCAATCACAAGAAACAGCTGAAAATTGATGGAGTTTAAAAGAATAACAAGTATTGAACAACTTGATAACAGATATCTCAGAAATGGCATATGCCAAAAAAAAACTTCTTTTAAGTAAATTGTGCTTTAAAGAGATCTATATTTTTTGTGTGGTACGTTTTTGTCTATCGCTTAACGTTTACTAGTTATACAAGTTTATACAAAATTCCTTCCGAATGAAGAGGACATCTTAGACTATTCCCAGAAAATTCAAGGTACAGATTTTATTTATCATGTAAATATGTTTCATATATGGTATTTTAATCAAAATCATTAGTGATTTTTTAGAAAATCAAAATTTTCAAAAAATGTTCCATGTAAAGTGTAGTTGGGGTGGAGGGATTTTCTTGATAATCTTCGTGTTGCATCTTTGGAAGACACAAAATTCAAATACCAAGTTTGGTATTTATCCAACTTTTTGTTTTTGAGTTATGCTCTTCACAGACACATAGACATGTTTCCAAAAATGCTGTATTTGGATTCAGAGTGCCTCAAAACACGTATTTCCCTTGAAATCTCAGTATCAAATTGTTGGGTGGAATGCAATATTTCCCCTAATTACTATATGTAGTAGAGAAAGTAATAAAGAATAATGGTCGAGAAAATCATTTGAACATAACACATCAGATTTCAAATACTTTTAACCGTTTTTTATTTGCCATTCACTTTACATGACCCATTCATTTCAATCTACTAACTTTGTTACCTATTTGCTACAGGGTAAGACAGTTTATATTTATTTTTATTTTATGTTTTGTCCGGTAATCTCATGTTCCATTCTAACTCATATGTGATATATCAGCTATAAATGCACAATGCTGTGTCTTACAGGTGGTCTTTATAGACTTTCCAAATACTTCAAGAGTGCTGAGGATTTTATACTGCTGCAATTTTTTTCCAAAAATGGAAGCAAGACCCAGAGATAGAATACACAGACCTGGACGCTCTGTCACTTGCTATTACTGCAATACTGTCCTTCGGCAGAACATTTTGAGGGTAAGTTGTATAAAAGGAAGAAAATAGAAAAAGATCATAAATGTATTCATAACATTAAATTTCAATTACATTTGTTTTGTGGTAGAAATGCCATATCAGTAAGATGTACTACTATGGACATTAAAACATCCTCAGTTGTTTTAAAAACTCTACACGTAAGGTACCACTTAATTGAGTACTTATCTACTATTTAAATCACGTTTGAAGTGTATCAACAAATTTTCTTCAAGCATACACAGCATTTTAAATTAATGTGTGCAACCTTATTTGAGTTGTTTCATGCATGCAGAAAGATATACAAAATTACACTAATAGGCACTCCACAGTAGCAAACACACTTAAAAGCAGCAATGCTGTCAATGGCATTTCCAGTGTGCACTACAATAGGAAAATAAGAATATGCTCTAACATCCTTGCTTTGAATTACAAGGAAGCAGAATGATTCAAAAGATTGAGTTACAAAAGTAAACTTCTGGAATTCTACCATTTGTGCGTGCATCTCTAGCTGTAAGCTCAAATATCTAAATAAAAAACCTTAAGTAAAACATTATAAAAACATTTGCACTTTTAGGATAAAAATCTGTTTAATATTATGAACCCAAAATTATACACATCAAACCATATGCTACTAACCTGTCATATTTCAGAAAAGCTAACCTATCTTTATGAATCTTAGGTCCAAGGTATCATTTCCTGCAGCCACATATTTGAGCTGTTTTGTTACAGATTATTGAAATTTTCTGGTCTTGGACCAGATCAAAAAGCCAGATGGAACTGATTTTTAAACCTTGGAATCAGTGGCGGCTCATGTTGCCTATACATAGGGGGACTGCACTGATTATTGGAATTTTAGCTTACCTTAGTTATTTGAAGATGAATTGCATACGGCGATCTTTCTTTGTAGCAAACTTATTAACCACTCTCTCGTTGAACTTTGGGATGTTTTCTATCATTTCCTTTTCTATGGACAACATAGCAAGTGCAGTTAGTCTATCTTCTCCAATAGTGTTTCTAAGGAATGTTTTAATTCTTTTCAGTATAGAGAAACAGTGTTCAGATTCACTTGTTGTTAAAGACAGAGTAATGGATATTATAAAAGTTTTAACACATCAGAAAAAGTGGAAGAAAGATTATTAGCTCTAAGATATTGAAGCAATTTTACAGCACCACCAATATTCCTGAATTCTTCTCTTGAATAGATGACTGAAAGTTCTGTATGTAGTTTGTCCTTATCAAACACTGGAAACAGTTTTATGCATTCCTAAACGCATTTTCTGGAAATATTGAATTAAATTGCTCAAACTGTGATTCTTGTAGCAGGGAAGACACAGAAAGATGTTCTCTAAACTGGAAGTGGAGATTCAATTGAGACAATATAACATCACATACTTCCTTGGCTGCACCTCTACAAGATAGGATGCCTATCTATACCCAAGTGCACTCCCTGTGAAGAAGGTGTCATCCTGAACAAACAATATCTCGCCAAATGCAAAGGCTTTAAAAGTGATAACTTACAGACTTTATATTGGGAAGCCAGAGGGAAAATGATGCAGATCAATTAATCCCCAGTGCCATTGGTGAACAACAAAAACTTCCTTGGCTACTGCTGCTCTGGTCTGTGTTTTTGAAACAATTTTTCTTTTGCGTGGGTTTTCTGCTGCCAAATCACAGGGCTGAACTGTGTTTCTTACTTTTATAATTTCAGCAGTGAAAGTAGATACGCACACTGGAACTTTGGCAGCATCTATGTGGTGATTCTGTAGTTAATAGTACAATATTTCTACATGAGGCATAATTAAATGGAAAAACTTAAGCCAGAAACAAAACTCATTATTTTCAAGATACCCTAATATAGCAGATGCCTCATTTATTGTCGCACTGCTTGAAGTCTCTGATTCAGACAAAATTTTAAAACATTCTTTCAATGCCTTCTCCTTTTCGTGAACAACATTTACAGTCCTGGATTTGTAGTTCCACCTCATTGATCCACCACTGGGTATTCTCTTCTTAACACATGAATCTAACACTGATGATCTGTGTGGAGAGCGGGAAAAGAAGGTGAGTATAGCAGAAAGATTTGAAAAGAAAATCCTAGCTTTTGTGTTTTGTCTGGCAGCTCTTCCATTATCAGATTTAATTGATGTGCTAAGCAATGTACAAATTATGCATTAGGGTACACATCTCTAACTTTAACTTGCACTCCATTGATAGCCTCTCTCATTACCGCTGCACCATCAAAACTTTGGCCTATGAGCTTCTTCTTCTTATCTTTTAATATATTGCCAAGCTCAGAAATTACAACTTCTGCAATTGCATCGAAATTTTGCCCATTCAGAATAAAAATGCCCAGAATCGCTCAACAGGACTACCTAAGGCATTACAATACCTTAAGACTATTACAAGCTGGAACAAGTCAACAATATCTGTAGTTTTGTCAGCCATAATAGACACATAGTCTGCTGCTTCAATTTCTTCTAAGATGTTTTCTTTACAAACTTCAAGAATGCACTGAAGTAACTCATTTTGTATTGTCTTAGAAGTTCCTTTAAAAAATGAATAGTTAAGATGGCGCTTAAGTAGGGAATCAATTTCTGCTGTATATTTAATCAACCCCTGAACACCCCTTGATTTTGTGACCCTTCATGCCCTTCATGTCCTCTTAGGGGTAGCTCGTGATAACCACAAAATTTCACA